>CAVLGL010000148.1:37845546-39212212 GCA_963668995.1 Parnassius mnemosyne | reverse complement strand
TATCTTATGGCGATAGTAGGTGGTATAACCGTCTTGCTTACGCCAGACAAAATAGTCAGACTAGCTGTGAAAAGCTGTATAAAGCTGCGAACCGTCTGATATTGCGACCGTTAATTCGTCTGTCAAGCATGACTATTAAGGCAACTACAATGGGGTAGACCCATGTCGTGCGGTGGAATGCCGTGCAGTTACGTACAGATGAAGAAGAGATATAGAAGAAACTTGTTCCTTGAACATATAAAAAACACTACATTCTTGTAGGTACTTATCTATATCTATACAAATAAATAAAATTGATGTGTCTGTTTGTAATTTCAAAATTACAGCTTTCTACTAAATACAGATGAAAATATATACGGTACTAATAACAAAAATACAATTTTTAAAGGTTTTGTCTGTCTGTCTGTCTGTCCGTCTGTCTGTCTGTTTGTTCCGGCTAATCTCCGAAACGGCTGGACCGATTTTGACGAGATTTTCACTGGCAGATAGCTGATGTCACAAGGAGTAATTTAGGCTACTTTTATTTTAGAAAAAGTATTAGGGTTCCGCGCAAAAAAATTAAAACTCCAAATAACACGCGGGCGAATTTGCGGGGAACAGCTAGTCTCTTATAAATGTAAAAATATTGAAAACTATACAAATAATATGTAAACCACATACAACGGTGAAATTGGTATTCAGTAAAATTTTCTTAGGCTTACAATAGACATTATATCAAGCTTGCACACGACTGACTTGACACTTGACTGCAACGCTGTGGGCCGCAGGTACGAATCCTGCATGGAACTACTGATGTATGATCTACAACTGATTGTTCCGGATCTGAATGTTTGTCCGCGTGCAATTTACGTATGTTAAACGACTTTACGATACAGGAGCAAGTCCTTATTCGGGAATAACGTTAAATATTAGCAAAAAAATACAATTTCAAAATGCTAAAGGATGATTTTTGGGAACGTTTTATTTTTGAAAATTTAACACCTACGCAACAATACGGAATTTAAAAAAAAACATTCTAACATTCAGCCAGACTTTTCGTTCTATCTTCATCTGCAGGGACTATTACGCAAAAATTTTCTATGTTCAAAATACCGTCCCAATGTTCGTCACCGGCTTTCCGGTTATAATAGATTCCATATGGCGTTATAATATTCTATACCTTTCTTTATCTTTATCTTGAAATTAATATTCCTTACTGCAATTGCCAAATCTTCTGTCAAGCGAGCGTGGTTAACCTAACTTAATAGAAATCTGTGTCTAATAGTGGATGCTTGTAGACTGTTAAGGAGACGATGAAGACAATATGAACTGATTATGCAATAGGTAAATACATGTAAATAAATATGTCTGTCATTAATAATCTGGAATACTTAAGAATTGTTTAATCTGCTAAATAAAAATTAACCTTAGTAGGTATAATAATAACCTTTAATTATAGCTACTTTGTGTAATTATTTGATATAAATATATAATGACATGTCCACATTATACTGCATGGTCATGTTTATCGGTCCATACAGTAATGGTACACCTCCCAACTAGTCCATTTGAAGAGATTAGGTGCGTGACCCTGATTCGTGCCGCCATTGTGACCACGTCTCGTTCCTCTTCTCGCTTATTTATTTTATGTACTAGTGCGTGTGACGTGTGCTCTAAATTTTTCCTTGTAGAAAAGTAGGAAGTACTTCACTACTTTCGTAATTGGATATGAGAATATGATTTATTATTTTCCCAGATTCGCTTCGAGTACTTTGTTAAATTTGATGGATTCCTAAAGATCTGTTTATTTGCTTGTTTTTTTTTTTTGTAAGTAATTGACCATAAATGCCATTAGTTCTTATTTCAGATCTTTAAGCGATAAAAAGAACAACTACAGATTATCTACAGAATTCTGGAATCATTTAAGTTTCTGGTCTTTCAGTCTGCAATTGTACCACGACAATTTTCTCATAGCTCACTTGTTCAAAGTCGCGTACCTACCTAAATTAAATTACCGACGGGAGATTCAAAATTATAATTTTCAACTAAAATGGAAAGTTAATAAAATATATATCATTCGGTTTTAATTTTGCTCAAAAATGCTTAAAAGTTCTTGCTCTCGCCGTACCTCCTAAATAATTACTGAGGGAAAACTGAAAATATCTTGAATAAATAGACAATAAATTGATAAGGATCGATGAAAATCATTATAGTTGAGTTAATTTTATGCATTTTTAAAAGCTTTGTAAGAAGGGATGCTTAAAAATGGGTGTTGGGAGATATTACTATATATATATATCTTCCAACGGAGTGAACAAGGAAATAGTGATGTTTTCTCGAACTTCAACTTCACCTTTTCGCGGTATACCTATACTAACTATCAAATAAGTCCTTGTTACGTTAGATAGATTTTTTACGTGTCAAGCTGCTAACGTGATAAAAATAAGTAAATAAATCGTTTGTCTGATGGCCATTAAAATGGTCAATGAAATGAAAAGAAAAGAACGAAGAAGAGGATAAGGAAAGATTATGGTACAAAAAGATAAGCTATTTTGCAAACAAGTTAATAAATAGTTGCAAAATAATACTCTACGCCTGCAAATAACAGAAGTTAATGTTCACTCGGTGCGCCAGAATCGTATGCGTTTACAATTGGGCAAGTAGGTAATTCGAATGTGTACATCTACAAGTGTAATACATTTTTATATTAATCCTTATGAACTGAGAGAATCATTTATTGCCGCTCAAATGATCTGTAAAATATAACGTAAATTATGTTTAAAATAATTTGTGATATAACTTTATATAGGAAAGGCCAATAGATATTAAATATTACTGTTACAGTTATTCCCTTGAACAAAAACAAAAAAAATATAAATCTTATTTTCTGTTCTAAAATATATTTAACAATAAATAAATGCAATTTGGTGGTAAATGACAATGTCCGCTTATTCCAAGAAACAACTCAAAAATATTGCTAATATGGAAGTGGTATATTCCTCACAACAGACGTTCGTGATCTGAGCAGCATTCTCTCGCATAATGATGACATGTGACTCACGTTTTTCACGCGCCAGTAACAACTAATTTATGTAAATTCGTTTCAACCAATAGCGTATAAATATGTACGTCACGTATTTACTTAAGTTTGTTCTCGACTTTACCGGATAGCCGTTATACATATACATATCTTTGAAAATATTTATATGCAAGTAAGGGTAACTAACAAACCCACACATAGTCCAGCATCAGACAGATGTTTTCTTTTATAGAATAAGGGTGACAATCGAGCACACACTCCACTTGATGGTATGTCAATCTTTGTTGTATCGTTTACCACCGGCGATTTTATGGACCGATACGATTTAAGGACCTTCAAGTAACGAGCGTAGGTCCTTTTTGAAAGGCCTGCAACACACCTGCGATTTCTCTGGTACTGCAGTTGTTTGTGAGCGGCGGTCGACACTTGCCATCAAGTGAGTGTGCTCGTTTGCTCCCTCTTCTATAAAAGAAAAGTAGATGCTGTGGCTCATAGACATCTACTTTTCTATCTTCGATTAAGAATCAAAATACAGATGCGTTGTCACTCCTGAGGACTAAGTAAAATGCTACGTTTCCAGTAAATAAGGCATCCGGTTCCATACACTTACAATACGAAACACAGCAGCAATTAGCTGCTTATTCATGCTAGTATTCTGTGACAGCAGGTAGAAAATGTAATAAGCCGTAACAAGGTTACTTATGGATGCCATACACAATCCAGTTCACCGTCAAGCTTGCAGTGGCGTCCGGTAAAGTTGACGGTGTATGGCTATCAGTGTGCATTACAAGTCTACTTGAAGCAAAAATTTAATTTCGATTCTGCCGAATTGATCAAGATTGCAGCGTCAAACCTGAACGTGTGTTTGAACTGTCAAGTATGCATGACATTAGTCGGAGCAATAAGCCTAGGATAAATAACGCGTCATCGTCCGTCACTGGTGACGCCATGGTTTCAACTGGTGCGGCATCATGCAAACTTGACGACGAACTTGAACGTGAGTGGTTTATATGGATGCACTGCAAACTGGACACCGCTTCAAGCGCGCTGTAAGCTTGACGGTAAACTGGATCGTGTATGGCATCCATTATACACACTTAATATTAACTTTACTTATATGTATGAATATAGTACTGTATGTATATATGAATATAATGCTCTAGTACTCTGACTAGAATCATTACAGCTCATAATTAATGCGTGCTGTTCAAGTTCTTTAAACACTAATATTATTGTAGGTATTAGTTGACAATTGTCGAATTTTATTTTACTATTACCTATATAACAACTTAACAGTTTATGTGTGACTATTTTCAAAGTATGTTGGAAGGTTCTAGGTTTATTTTTAAAGCTGGACTACCTACTGTTGTATGGAACATCTTAGTAAAAGGTTTAAATTCAAGTTAATTGTATAATCAACACAATGTTCATTAAGATCACTTATAAATTATGAAATATTTCAGTATTATTAATCACATATCACATCACAGAGAAGCTAGAAAAATTGAAGTTTTTTAATACCTAACAATAATTATAATAATATTTGTCTTGAGAAAATAATGCTGGCGATGTCATGTCAAAAAAGAATAAAGCTTCTTAACTAAGAACCAACACCAAAATTTAAAAGTAGATACACTTTACTTTAATTAATTTTCCTAGAAAAAAAAACTTTCAAAGTGATCTGTAAAGTAACTCCAAATCAATCAACGAATCTATGAAGTAAAGCGTAATTAATATATACAAACATCATTTGTCATTTCTAATAGCCATCAAAGATACCAACAATAATTGAAACGGTATAGCAGGAAGTGCGACATTGCAACTGATTTATTATCTTGGACACGCAAAGCACGAGGCAAAAGGTTGTCACCTTTTTAATATTTCTATGGTTGTCGCTATCACGTGGTATGACACATTTTAGGCCTTCGATTTTCCACATCTCAGACGTTGTAGTGTCAGTAATACAATAGAGCATTCCCGTCGAGTGGGAGGCTCTTATCGATCTACTGGGACGTCATCGGGCGATAGCGGCCGCGGCGACGCAAAAAGCGTGTCAGTGAGGCGGGTACAAAGCCTTTGTGGCGGACCGGACGCCGCTTGCCGCCACCACTAGCTTTGTTTGCTGTTTAGTGCTCGCTCGACTCTAAAAGTAGTGATTTTTGTGTTTGTAAAGTTTGTTAGTTTAACCGAGGTTTCTAGGCGGTAATAGCGGAAATAGTGAAATTGAACGCCTGTTAAAGCCCATTGGCAGTTATAGCCGTTTTTCATAATTGGCGTTCCCTATCAGTATAATAAGCATTTAATCGTGATCATCATTGCAGTCCATCACAAATCCACTGCTAAACATAGGACATAATCTCCTCCAAGAAAGGCCACCAAACACAGTCCTAAGCCACCTACGAAACATCCATCGACATCTCTTACCAGGTCGCCCCTCCATCTAGTGGGGGCCCACACTACACTTTGCTTACCGGTACGAGGCTGCCACTTGATAACCTTTCAGTAATAAGCAATATATTTATAAGTGAGTTTTGGATAAGATCATAAATTTGCAATTGTTTACTAATTTAAGGAGACATTATTCATATAGTGGGTGGTATTTTGATGTATTGTACGTAGTGTCTCATAAATTGATGTTTTAGTTAATATATTAAGTGTCGAAAGAAGTTTTTTTAAGTTAACTTCAAAATATATATGTAATATTTATTATCATAATATTTGAAACTTTTTTCAGTACACTTTTTACGCAGTCGGATTTTTATCACTGTTCTACAATAGGGCTTGTTGCTCTTTCTGTCACTGGCTTTCCGTTTTTCTTGACACTTGTCTGATTCTTGACACTTACCTATGTTAAAAAAAATAGACACCGCATGAACATCTCTCGTCAATGAAAAATTCAAATCTCATTCGTTTTGTTGCAATGCATTTACGTGACACTTGGAACTAATATTGGACATGGAGTGTCCAGACGCACCATACCTAAAAGATGCAACACTGCCTCACGTAGTGTGTCAATTACTCAATTAGCACTTATTCAGTTATAAGCTTAAGCTTCGATGACACTGGGCTAGTTTACGAACTGCTAGTCGGTGAGTTTAAAAGCTAGCGAATAAGCGAGTGTCGAAGACACAAAAAAACTTTCCACTCACTCAGTAGCGAACTAGCTAGTAAGTTGGAACTACGTGTTGTTTTGCGTGGCGTGCTGTCTGCGTTTTTCGTGAAATTGCCAAGGAGTCATCAGATGAGAAGCCCTATGACCAGTTCAGAAAATTTGTTACATCTGAACTCCGTCTTCTGCAGCAGCGACAAGCCTTTTGGCTACAAAAGGAAATTCAAAACTGCATCATTCGTTTTAATCTGTCATCTTTAGAGCAGCAGGCTCCTCATTGTGTCGAAAGTGCACACTCACCATTTTCTTTTCCTTCGACTAGTGCCTCATTTTTGAACGAAGACGATAGCGATGGAGATGTTTTGCAGCAGGCCATTATTAATGCATTTGGGCGAAAATTGGCATAACTTGTCGTCAAATACATTGTTTAATAAAACTGATGCTTAATTTTGTATTTATTTTCACTCACCTCAATGAACGGTCGAAGGGCGCGAGAAATTGCTGTTAGCACTTCGGGTATAAACTTCGAAATAGTTGATTCCGGAACTCTGAGCAGGTATTCTAAAGACTTCAAAGAATCACCCGTGGCTAGATAACGTAATGTTATTTCCAATTTCGTGGTAACTGGTATTGCCGGTCTCATTGTCGTATCTTTTTTTGAGCATTCCATCTACCATCTGCAGTAAGTCATCAAATTTGGAACTCTTTAGTCTCAACATATTTCTATAGGCCAAAGGATCTTGGTCCTTCAAGTCTCTCAATTAACCAATGGAAGCACCATATTCATCGCGTTTTTCTATCCACGATCTTACACATTTTCTTTTCTGTTTCAAGTTATTCTTTAGTTTTCGTTGTAAATCCTCCTTGATAACATGAGCTATAAGAACTACTTCCGCGTGAACTACTTTCTTTGACATTTTAGCTTAAACTACCAAAACGGAAAAATGTTCGCAACAGCGATGATAACACACAGCTAGTTAACTAGCTTACAGACCAACACGCCAGCGAATGGCGAGTAAATTAGCCCGGCTTTCTATTTTTCAAGTAGCTTTTTTACAATCGGATACTCAAAAGTAGATTGTAAAAAATCTCAATGACACGGATCGAGTTTACAAGCTGCCCAAGAACTCCGTGGCTTGTAGCTTGTAAACTAGCCCAGTGTCATCGAAGCTTTACTTGGACCGAGCTAGTAGCAAGTAAGCTTTCCGTTAGAGTATCGAGTCTGAGTATACTAAGCGCCTATTTTATACATACAATTCACATACCACTATTTAGTGTCCTCCAGCCCATATTTCAGTCGTGGCAGCCAGCCGGAGTCCAGGCATCTGCGTAGTGTGCACATTCGTGCACTATAATCCTATCCACTCTATTCCCTCACTCATAGTTCTATGGGACGGTTAATCGACACGAATGGAAAGAGATCAGGCGCAAGACCTACTTTACCGTCAACTTCCTGACTCCAGGCGCACTCTGATTTTCTTGACAAAAAACCTCAATAACTGATTTTTTGGTCCGACCCGGGATTTCAACCTGATTACTAGACCAAAGACGCACCTTAGTGTATAAAAATAATTTACGCATTAAGTACTTTATGTTTTTAATTGAATAAGTTTCTTGAAATATTAGCAGATACTAAAAATCTCTAAAATAAACAATATGAAATCATAACATATTACTACAACTTTAGGTGCTATCGAGGGAGGGCGACGTCTTGAACCGCGAGGAGGAACTTGCTCGGGGCGACTAACTCTAAGATGTTTTCACTCAAAATAATAACTTCCAAGTCAATTTTTTGCGAAACTCGGTGTAATGGATTGTTGGGAACTTCGATAACTTTCGGAAGTTGCTCTTCGATTTTATTTTGCTAAAGAATTTTTAGCCAATTTCTCTCGACAAAGTTAGTAATATTCTAGTCAGCCTTCAATGATTCGTAATATACAACTAATATAATGTTTCTATATTAGAATGTTGTTCACATAACTGTACATAATTTCCTCAACGTAAGATCTTTTCAAGTTTTCTCTTCATTTCACGCGCTATTATTACTGTCGTGTTTGATGGATAAGATTGCAAATGAGTAAGGAAGCTGTTGTTACGTGATGTTATTACACATAAAACATTTTCTTAAGCTAAGTATTTTTTTTTTATTATAAACTTTAATAACAGATAAAATTGTCTTAAAAACTAAAAATAAAATAATTTCCACATAATAGCTTTTGAAGTCCATATTAAGTCATAGTACAGTACGAACGTAACGAGGAAGCAAAGCCCGGCTTTCTTTTTTGTTTTGAAGTTGAGTTTTACTTTTTTTTTTGTTTATTTTAAGTGGGCTAAGGGAAAGCTTAAGTTGACGTTGTGTTGCGGGGGTACCAAGTCTGCGCTCACGAACACGTCTGCCCAGTGTGATGAGTATGAGCAAATCTTTCGCGAAATAGATCATTTGATCTGGTGATAAAGAATAAGAAATTAAAAAAAAAGTTAAATATACTTACTTAAAAATGAAATTGTGGTAATTTTTAACCTTAAGTAAATCAGTCATTCATGGGAATGACTGATTTACTTATGGTTTGCTAATGACATGTCAGGTATAGGATGGGTCTGAAATGACATTAGCATATTTTTCAACCGACTTCAAAAAAAGGAGGAAGTCCAAATTCAACTGTATTTTTTATGTGTGTTACCTCTGAACTTTTTTCTAGGTTAACCTATATATTCTCTTTTTATTTGAAAGCTGGTATTATGTGGTGTCATATAAATTTGATCAATATCTGACTATTAGTTTTTGAGTTATCCTTAATAATGCGTATTTAATTGATTTCGACCACATTGATGATGTTCTCATTTATTTTTATTGAACTTGTTGTAATAAAGCTGAAGTGATAAATTACACTTCCCATGACAGTAAGTAGCTACTGCATCCCATGGACATCTACAGCCATTTTTAAAGAAAGATGGCTCCAAATACGTTGTTACCCCTGAAGACCCGCCTGTCAACTATATGAAATATACCCTCTATGAGGTCTGTGTTTAGGAATGGACTTTGAAAGAGATTAATAGAGAAACGAGAGGAGGCCAGTATAAAAAATAGTAAATTATAAAAATATGAGTGAAGACCGAATGGTGAAGAAAATATATAGCGCGAAAGTTAATATTAAAAGGTGTCAAGGTAGACCGAGACTAACTTTCGAAGACCATGTGAGCAAATTGCTCGAAGAGGGTAGGTTCAAAAGTACTCGGATACTTAGACGTGCATGCATGAAGAAGATAATGAATCTGAAAGAAGCGAAAGAGGTATGTAAGGATCGTGACACTTGGCGATCTGTTCTCTCTGGCTACTCCGTCAGGGATTGTGCGTGAAGATAAAAATATATACAAATAATATAAAATAATTGAAGTGTCTGTTTCTAATGTCAAAATTACAGTTTTTTATGAAATGCAAATACGGTAAAAGAAAGCAAATACGGTACTTATAACTAGAATACATTTTTAAAAATTTTGTGTCTGTCTGTCTGTCTGTTTGTTCCGGCTAATCTCCGAAACGGCTGGACCGATTTTGACGGGACTTTCACTGGCAGATAGCTGATTTCATAAGGAGTAACTTAGGCTACTTTTATTTTAGAAAAAGAATTAGGGTTCCGCGCAAAAACATAATAACGCTAACACGCGAGCGAAGTCGCGGGGAACAGCTGGTATGTATATAAAAATCTTTGAGAATATATTGATGCTCCTCATGAATATCACGTTTGTAATTAATAGAATCAGGTGTTACTTTGCTGATATCCATTATATTAAAAAATTTCAAAAATTAGTTTGCGTAGAACCGCGTAATAAAACGTGTCTTACTTAGTTTGAAGAGCTTCTCCCGCCCTCTCTGCACTCTGCGGTGGCTGAACGATAAATCTACTTCACCTGAGGATGTCTCGTGTAGAGACACGTGTCGAATTAGCGACGGTGGTGTGTCTTTCCTAGTGTAGTGGTGTTGGAAGTAATGGTGCTGGGATTAGTAGCAACGGGGGCAGTGCACGTAATTGAGGGAGGGTGGGAGGTGTTCTTCAAACTATAAAACACATTATTTTAGTTTATTACGTGGATTTTACCAAATAAATTTTTGACATCTTTAGTATGTATTTGTTTTAACTTGGACCAACTAACTACGTACGTAACTAACTACATCAGACAATACCAAAAGAAATGTATAGTTTATAAAGTACATACAATTAAGCCACAATTAACGCTGACCTAACTAAATTAAATATCAATTGCTTAATAAGAGCGGGAATAGCGTGTCATAAGCAAACCCATTTGTAATCGAATAACACCAACACCACCGCGTTATTACGAGGTCGTAACCCCAACAATTTCTGTACGTGGCACATTGATGACGCGTAAAACAAATACTATAACACTTCATCCGTCAGTGGGTAGGGACTGAAAGTTAATAAAATTCATGTATCGGAAACTTATAGCCGTGAAATATTGTTTGAGAGACGCAAGAGGGCGCAACCCTTGACTTTCTTTTAAGTGTCGAAAGTGAATAATCTTCAAAACTACGACGATTGATACTATATAAACATAAAATATAAAAGTTCAAGAAACAAATTGAAATACAATAACCGTTATATATGAAAAAGAAGCTATAAAATTCAGTGAAATACTAATACTAGATTTATTATTAAGGTTCTTTTTGTAAAATTTTATTTACTTGCGTGTAAAATATAAACAAAAAAAAATTGTAAAACCGCATTTATGTTTTAGAAGCGATCCGGGTGTCCAGCGATTAGGTAGGCGACGAGACATAGCGGCACCGGCTGCATCAGCATTAAAATAAAAATAAGGAGGGCCATAAATAGCGCAGTACAAAGACAAGATATACGATTATGGCGAAATGTCGCTGGACCGCGCGGAGAACTTAGCCGGTAACTTTAGTTAATTCCTGTTTTAAAACAATCTCAATAATCAAAAATATTTATACTTTACTGCTCTAGTAGTTGGTCTATATCTTTGACGCATATAACTGCTGGGCAGTGGATATGGAATTAAAAACAACAAAGACTAAATCTAATTATTTAGAATATCGTTTTTCGTGGGGCTGGTTATTGCTTTACTGGAATAGATTGGCAACCGCTAACCAGGTGGGCAGCCTTAATTCGTTTAATAATTAGTTTCTATGTCAGGTTAAGTTAATTATTTTTCTATTTTTAAAAGTTTTATAAGTATTAGTTTTTGATCGACTTAACAAAAAAACTTATGTTTTCAGAAAATAATATAAAAATTTTTCTTTTTGCTTACTAGGGTTGAAAGCAAAATAAAATAAAGTACCTTTATAAGGTTAATGGCGCTATCGGTCATCGTTGCACATAAGTCCACTCTCCCTTGCCAGCGGAAAGGTCAATCTGTCTGTAGTTTCGGCGCCAATAGGGCATTCCGAAATAAGTGAGAAAGCTCTGGTCCACCCTGCTTCACCCTTTCATGTTGCGTGATAGATGAATGCCTTCAGTACGGTTAAGGAGAAAAGTAGTATGTATTTGAAAATTATTTCATGATTCAGTGATAGTGCTAGCTAAATACAGTTGAATTAATTGGTAAGTAAAACAATTTCGATATATACACCTAATACGCAGAATTTTGCTACAAAGAAGTAGATATCAATGAATTTCATTATAGATATTTACTAGAGTATACCAACTTCCAAGCCTTGCTTTTGTAGACTAACATCATAGAGCATTAACTTGTTTGAAAGGTGAAACATCGCAACTTTGAGATTTTTACAGAGTTAATAATAACACCAGTGTGATCTCGGTCCATTAGCAATCGAATAAAGTCGGTGGCAGTCAAACGCAGCCAATTCACATGTAAGCTATTCCAGAAACCACTGCACTTATACACTTACGTTGAGAGTGGCTCAGACCGCGCTTTGAGGTTTTTTCTTGGGGGAGATCCATGTTGAGCAATGCCTAATGCTAAACGTGGATAATGAAGGACTGAGATGGTGATGATGATGATGAAATAAGTAATTTTGAGATCCAAAGTCATTTTTATATTTACAAGCTGAAGCGATAAAGGGCTGATTTTAACAAACGCAGAAATAACAAAAATTGAATTAGTTAAGAGTCTGATAGAAAGACGAATGTGAAGCTGAATTTGAAGGTCGGGCTAATGACGCTCCTTGACATAGGCTTAATGAATGATGAATATTCAAAATTTTATTTTTACCTAAAGGATATTTGTAAAAAGAATAAATTGGACGTTATAGAAAATGCTAAGTTTATTGTATAATTTAATTAATTGTAACTGAATGAATTACTAAGTAGAATGGAACTTTATTCAGCTATTTAATTATGGCTGATTTAGGATTTTGAGGATTAATAAGCTAAAGTGGCAATGGGCGAGCCATATAGCCCGAAGAACCTACAACCGATGGGCAAGAATGGTTCTCGAGTAACAATATCATACTGGTAAGCAAGGTGTGAAGCGGCCCCTCACTAGATGCAGTAACGACCTGGTAAGATATGCAGGAAGTCGATGCAGGTAGCTCGGAACCGTGCTTCGTGGCATTCCTTGGGAGAGGCCTGTCTTCAGCAGTGGACTTGTTAAGGGCTATAATAATGATGATAAAAGCATCGTTACAATAAGAATAAATAGGTAATGTAATGACTTTTAACCAGTAATACCTACGAATTTTATTACGTAAGAACTGCGAAAATAATATTTTTCAAAACTCTCAATCCTTCTTGAGTTTCAACTGTTTCCTTACTCAATGTCACAGAGTGGTTTCAGGTTAATAGAAAAATAGTGTTATGTATTAGCCAATATATTTCCTACAATGTGTTAAAGGTACGCTAAAGTACTAATGACGTTATTTAAAACGTCATGTCGTTTATTAAAATTTACAAAAAAGAATTTATAAAATTGAGAATTAATTAATTTTAATAACAATTAATTAATTACTTTTATACATCGATCACTACTAAAAAACTAGATACACAATCAGTGACAAAAAATGTTCTTACCGAATGAGCGCCCACTCGAACATATGGGTGCGCTATTAATTTGTACGTAGCTTTGTAAATACAACTTTAGACAATGCACTTAAGGTTGAATTTAGATTAATGTATATTAATTTCAACGTCAAAAAATTGGCGACAGTTTTTAGAGAACTTTTGCATGGGATTGTGTATCTACTTTTATATAAATAAAAATGTAGTGGTGGCATAAGTGAATATTTATAGGCGGTAGCTTAAGATCGATAATGCGATGCAGCATCAAAGATGGAAGAATATTATTGCGTTCGCCAATCCGTTTACCAAGTGTGGTTATTTTGATGAATTCCTTTACTATGGAAGAAGCTCACGTGTGGTCTGAAAAATAATTAAGACATAATTGACCTGTATTTTTAGGAGACGTGCAAGCTTTGACACTCACCGCACGTGAGTAAGTCGAAAGTCTCGTTAAAACCATTGCATTTTGGTAGATCAGTTATAAACACAGTTATAACTGATGTACCAATCACTCGGTAGTAATGGAAAACATCGTGAGGAACCTGCAAGCAATGCCATTATAAAATTCATATTTTCTAGAACATACGATCCCCACCATGACGCATTAGGCTATTGGCCGACTATTTACTCCTTTTTGAAAATCAGAGGAGTCCTCCGTCTAGGAGTAGGACGTATTTTGGCTGCTAAATTGTTTCAAATTACGAGTATACTATCGTAAGTATAATATATAAGGCAAAGTAATTGTTTGGATAATAAAATAATACAAAATTAAGTTCAAGTTCAATTAGTAAATTCCGCTATTTGTCAAGGGGCATTAGACCATTGATTGTAATTTAGTAGGTAGTAACACAGCGAGTGCAGATGGGGATAGTATTTGATAAAGGTGGTCAGGACTCACATCCACGATCTTTCCGCATTCACGGCTGGACATAAATCTTATCAAAAATGTGCCAGCTGAAATTTACCCATACTTACAATGCTGGTCAGGCGAGATATAAGCTCAGATTTGATGCCCTGGCGCTGGTAACGCTGCTTAAAATTGTCTGCCTGTACTATTTGGTTTGGGCATTTCTAAAAGGAAATCTCGCCATTAATAAGTCACCAGAGCTCCTTTTGCTTGCGCTAATATTATTAAATCTGTGTCCAATTATAATAATATTTTTATTACCTTTAAGCTATTCTCCTTTTGAAGTAACGTTTATGTTTTATTAAAAAAAATCACAAATGGCTTCGTATCCGGAATAGACGCGAATGTTGCCGCAAGTAGTGCTCTCGAAGGTGTCATTAGAGCTACTTTTACAAGTGTCCTGCAAAATGTTCGACCATCGTACGACTAATCGTCGGAAATTGTCGCCATTATCGGCGCATTCGTTTCAACTAAAAATTATTATTGTTCGCACTAAGAGTGGCCATTTTGTCGCTGATTGCTTCCTGATTTAAGTGTTACTTAAGGATTAAATACTTTTTGGATTTAGCTGTGTCAATAAAATAATTATTGGCAGGATATAATTCGAATAATTTAGACATATCTATATTATTGCATAAAAATATTGCTGTGTGGTAAAGGCGTTAAACAATCACAAGTTAAAGAATGATGGCCGTCTAAATTAACCATCCCGCGGTGTGAGTGCTCGATGCCGGATGTGCTGTTCTCACAGCGCTCGGTTCGCAAAGCACTCCTCTCTCTGGACATCCAAAAGTCGAGTGGGCCTGACGGAATTCCCCCAATTGTGCCGAGGACGTGTGCTCCGGAGTTGGCACCGGTCCTAACGCGTCTTTTCCGGTACTCCTACTCCCAAGGCGTAGTCCCGAATTTATGGAAGACAGCTTTTGTCCACCCGATCCCTAAAAAAGGCGACCGCTCAGACCCGTCCAACTATAGGCCTATCGCCATCATCTCCTTGTTCTCCAAAATAATGGAATCCATTATTAACTGCCAGCTCATGCGGTACCTTGAGGATCACCAGCTGATTAGTGACCGCCAATACGGTTTTCGTCGAGGTCGATCAGCTGGTGATCTTCTGGTCTACCTGACCCATAGATGGGCAGAGGCAGTAGAGTCCAGGGGGGAGGCGTTGGCCGTTAGTTTGGACATTGCGAAGGCCTTCGATCGGGTTTGGCACAAAATGCTTCTTTCGAAGCTGCCTTCCTATGGGCTTCCCGAGAAATTGTGCAATTGGAACACCAGCTTCCTTGCAGATCGGAGCATCAAGGTCGTTGTAGATAGTGCATGCTCCGACTACAAGGCTATTAATGCTGGTGTTGCACAAGGCTGTGTGCTATCACCAACGCTGTTTCTTCTGCATATCAATGATATGTTGCTAACTGGTAACATTCATTGCTATGCGGATGACAGCACTGGTGATGCTTTATACACCGGCCGTGCCAATATTTCTCGGGAAAACGTCGCTGAGTTCCGGAACAAACTTGTGTATGAAATCGAGTCTTTGCTGAACAAAGTCTCGGATTGGGGGCGACTAAATTTAGTCCAGTTTAATCCTCAGAAGACAATAATTTGCGCGTTTACCGCTAAAAAGAACCCCTTTGTCATATCTCCTCAGTTTCAAGGCACTCCCCTTCTTGCCTCAGCCAGATATCGGAATCCTCGGAGTCGACATATCGAGTGACGTGCAGTTTCGTGATCACTTGGAAGAGAAAGGCAAATTGGCCTCTAAAAAGCTTGGCGTACTCAGCAGAGCGTGACAGTATTTCATGCCGGCACACCGCTTGCAACTTTACAATGCGCAGGTTCGGCCTCACATGGAATACTGATCCCATCTTTGGGCAGGGGCTCCCCAGTGCCAGCTCCTTCCACTTGACCGCATCCAGCGCAGAGTAGCTCGAATCGTCGACGACCGAGTCCTTTCCGATCGGCTCGATTCATTGGCACTGCGAAGAGATGTTGCATCCCTTTGCATTTTCTTTCGCATCTACCACGGGGAGTGCTCTGAGGAACTGTTCGGTTTAATCCCAGCCGCCAAATTTCTCGCATTTCGCACATCGTGGCAGAACTCCCGATACCATCCACACCATCTGGATGATTGGTGGTACACCACTGCGCGATTTAGAAGATATTTTCTTCCTCGCATGACTTCAGCGATTTTTCCGGACCGATATTACTTAGCGATCTTCAAGAAAAGAGCCTACTCCTTTTTAAAAGGCCGGCAACGCATCTGTAATTCCCCTGGTGTTGCGGTTGTTCATGGGCGGCGGTAGTCACTTACCATCAGTTGAGCCGCATTTTCGTTTGCCCCCTCTATAAAAAATAAATTAATATTTTTGTAATTAAGTAATAGTTTTTTTTTTATAAATGCCGAAATGAATGTATTATATAGATTAATAGATAGTCGCCATTGTAAGGTAAGAAAAATTTTACAACTTTTGCATGCTGTAAGCGCAAAGCGCGAGGTATGTTCTACTAGGGCCTAAAAATTAAGATTCCAAAGTTTTGTCGCATGAAATCAAGAATTAATCGATTTAAAAAAATTAATAATATTTTTTTAATCGATTAATTGCTATTTTTACATAAAAAAGGGGTTTTAGTGGCTAATGGTGTGGATTTATCAAGTATGCGGTCTTCGTAAACACGATAACTTTTGAAAATATCAATTGTTCAACTCAGTCTATTTTAAAACTCTTCATCTATCATGTGGGAAGCCATGCAATGTAAATGGCAGTTTAATTTTGTTTTGTTTAGTTATAACTAATTTTTTTCGGCTAAGAAACGGCGAAATTTTCGGTGGTTTGTGAGCCTTGTACCTAATTTATTTTTTTATTAAATACACTGTTTCACTCCGTCATGCGTCAACATTCGTCAATCCGGCCTCAGTCGCCGTTGTGAGTGGATATTGTATCGCTTGTTTGCAGCGAAACAGATCGCCGTAGAAATATTATATAATATATTCCAAAAACCAAATTGGATACATACTTGACCAAGGTAAGATATTATTATTATTTTAATAATCACAGATTTCTATTAGAATATTTTGTTTCCCTAAAAGCACGCAGGATTTATACATCTTTTTAATAACTGGCTTTACGGCTCTGGGTTCTAGCCCTTTTGAGCCTGAAATTACAACATTTAATTATACTTCATAGTACACTGCTTCACAATATGTTGATGCGTCACATTGTGCAGCCCTTGGGAGATTTTGGCGGCAGCTTGAGCCAGTAGACAGCTGACAGTTGACGATGGCGATGGTATCTCAAGGCGCCTAAGCAGGCAGACACCTTATCTTGAGAATCACATCACCATCAGAGCACTTGTTTTCCGTTTCCACTAATAGTTCACATGCACAGACACTTAATACACAAAATCGCACGAATTTTACATATCAAAATCCACTTCAAAACATTATTTAAACAATAATACAGGAGCAGCAAAGCGCCGCCGGTCAAGTTACCGCCAAAAGTAATTTATCTAAAAGATACTTATACGTTTTGGACTTTATAGGTCTGGAAGAGTACTTTGGTATCTGTTACTGGAACTCCTCGACGAGGAGAACTAGATGAGCCGAATTTAGCCTCGTTTTGTTAGTTATGATGATATCTTATCTCCAGACTTGATAGAGTGACTTGAAAGTGTACTTCAGTGACTGCTACTGGAACTCTTTGACGAATAGAACTACAATTTACTTTTTTTTTAAATTTTGTCACGATCATATGAGTATAATAAGTCGTACATTTTCGGATTATCCAAGCTTTTTTTTTAAAATTGAAATTTGATATAATATTATCGGAAAATTTGAAGTATAGTAATAATTATAAGGGCTTTAGTGAAACCTTGTGTGTAATTAAACTACTTTAAAAAATTGCGTATTATCATGTTATACGTATTTTTTAATACGCTTAAGGCATGCTCAATTGGATTCACCAATATATTTATTTAGTTTTTAGGCGTTGAAAAATTGTGGACGATAACGATATACATTGATGACCGACACATGATACAAGTAAAGGCGACTCAATGCGAAACTGCGATGCAAACCACTGCATAGCGGAAATTAGGAATGTCAAGGCGGAAGCAAATTACGTATTTTCGAAGTGGCTGTATTGCCTCTGACACACAGAACACAATTACTCTCTATCGAGTCTGACACTTCTAAAGTAGTAGTACAGATAAAAAATTAATATGATAAGAACCATAGACTTAGAATAAATTCGCCAGTATATTCTAGATCTATGATAAGAACTAACAAACAGCCAGTATTTTCCATTTTCCTTTGGATTCGATAAAATATGTAAAAAAATGTTTTAGTATATGACCTTGAATTTCATTTAGGGCTGGATCGATGTCTCCAAATATTTATGTAACTGCTCGCAGACCCTAAATTAATTTAAATGAAATATTTACGATAGTTATTAAAGAAATCCTTTTTAGTTTACCAAGGAATTTTATTAAATCATAAACTGTCATACTGAGTAATCAACACTTCACGGGAAGAAACTTAAAAATACCTCTCAGTTGACATTACCCTCCGTCCTCCGAGCCCTCGGCTTCCGGTTATCGCAACACAAAGAGGACCGGTCCACCCCTTCTCCCGGACTGCGCGCTGCCGCCACCCGGCCCTTCCAACAGGAACCGGAAATACTACCCTTCTATCGCAAGGTCTACCCGCGTCACTCTGAGTTACGTAGAATTTAAAAAGTATTTTTAGCCCAAGGCCTAAATTGTGCTAATGACGAATTTGTTTCAAGAAGTTTTATGTGTTTTGTAAGCGCTATGTTACGATTAATATTTACGTATGTTGACGGTACGTGGTCGATCAGCTACCATAAAAATGAAGTATATAAACTTGTACATTGAAACTGGTTTTTATTTTATGAAACTATCACTCAATAAAAATGTAATTATAATAAAAAAGTTATTAAAAAACTGTAAATTTACAAACGGTAAAATATCTTCGCAATACATGCTGAAAACAAAAATATTAAGCAAGTATTTGAACAAAAAACGCGAAGGTACGCAGCGGCGGTAGAGCCCCGCAGCAGTTTTTTGCTGTTGCACGTATGGGCAGGCTCGAGCCGGGTTGGTACCACGACCTCACAGAATACCGGCGTGAAGTAGAGGCTCTGCTTCTGCGTTTCGTCTGGTGAGTGCAGGTGGCCGGAGGCCCAATTCCCCCCCCCCCCCCATCAACATGGTAGCGGAATTACAAAGTAGACTACCCCAGGAGGGTACCAGTACCCCTGGAGAATCCCTCGCTGAGCATCCACGACCATGTTATTCCAATCCTGAGCGTGGGTGCTCAGGCTGCCCCGCGTATTCTGGGGGGGGCAAAATTCCGCTCAAAAACAAAACTGCTTGGGGCAAACTGAGCAACAATACCAAGGCGACCCCTGCCACGCTATCCGTGAATTTCTGCAACATCAGGGGACTTCACTCTAACCTAAACGCCGTCCACTACCATCTCGAGACGGCGAAGCCGGCCTTGCTCTTTCTGACCGAGACGCAGGTGTCCTCTCCGGCTGATACTTCGTATCTCTCCTACCCGGGGTACAAATTGGAGCACTCCTTTGTGCCTCGGGCTGGAGTTTGCGTGTATGTCAGAGAGGACATCTGTTCTCGACGCCTCGGCAGTCTTGAAGGTTCGGACCTGTCCATCCTTTGGCTACGCGTAGACAGCGACGACCATCCGCGCGTCTACGGGTGCCTCTATAGGTCCCATAGCGGTAATGCCGAAACAGACCGACTCATCGACCACGTCCAAATGGCTACAGATTCCTTGCTACAACAGGTCCCATCCGCAGAGATCGTGATCCTTGGCGATTTTAACGCCCACCATGCCGAATGGCTCGGTTCACGTTTAACCGATCATGCGGGGAGATCTGTTTATGACTTTGCTTTGGCATATGGTCTGACACAACTGGTTACTTCGCCTACACGGATTCCAGATGTGGAGGATCATACACCTTCCCTGTTGGACCTTCTGCTGACCTCTCATCCGGACGGATATCAGGTTTCCGTCGATGCCCCTCTCGGCTCTTCGGACCATTGTCTGATCCGGAGTATGGTGCCACTCACGCTCCCTTCGCGGTTGCGTTCTGCAGGTTGCCGCCGTGTTTGGCATTATAGGTCGGCGGATTGGGACGGAATGCGGTCTTTCTTTGCATCCTACCCATGGGGGCGTGTTTGCTTCTCGCCGGATGATCCCAGCGCTGTTGCTGACTCTGTCACTGATGTGGTGCTACAGGGAATGGAACTATTTATTCCATCATCTGTGGTACCCATCGGAGGCAGATCTCAGCCTTGGTTTGGTCGCTCCTGTAAGACTGCATTGCGCAGAAAGCAGGAGTGTTATCAAGCCTGGGTTGCGGCTTCGGTGACTCGGGATGTAAACACCAGCACACTTAAAAAGAAGTATAACTTCGCCTCCAGGTCCTTCAAAAGAGTTATTGCCAAGGCAAAGTCTGAGCACATAGGCAGAATTGGCGAGAAACTAGTTCGCCTTCCTTCGGGAACCCGTGCATTCTGGTCTCTCGCCAAGGCTGTCCAAGGGAATTTCTGTAAGCCATCACTACCATCTCTGCACAGGGAGGACGACTCACTGGCCCACGACGCAAAAGAGAAGGCCGACCTTTTAGGCTCCCTTTTTGCGTCCAACTCGACTGTTGATGACGGGGGGAACACACCGCCGACCATCCCGCGGTGTGAGTGCTCTATGCCGGATGTGCTATTCTCACAGCGCTCGGTTCGCAGAGCACTCCTCTCCCTTGACATCCACAAGTCGAGTGGGCCTGACGGAATCCCCCCAATTGTGCTGAGGACGTGTGCTCCGGAGTTGGCACCGGTTCTAACGCGTCTTTTCCGGTACTCCTACTCCCATGGCGTTGTCCCGAACTCATGGAAGACAGCTTTTGTCCACCCGATCCCTAAAAAAGGCGACCGCTCAGACCCGTCCAACTATAGGCCTATCGCGATCACCTCCTTGTTCTCCAAAATAATGGAATCCATTATTAACTGCCAGCTCATCCGGTACCTTGAGGATCACCAGCTGATCAGTGACCGCCAATACGGTTTTCGTCGTGGTCGATCAGCTGGTGATCTTCTAGTCTACCTGACCCATAGATGGGCGGAGGCAGTAGAGTCCAAGGGGGAGGCGTTGGCCGTTAGTCTGGACATTGCGAAGGCCTTCGATCGGGTTTGGCACAAAGCGCTTCTTTCGAAGCTCCCTTCCTATGGGCTTCCCGAGAAATTGTGCAATTGGATCACCAGCTTCCTTGCAGATCGGAGCATCAAGGTCGTTGTAGACGGTGCATGTTCTGACTACAAGCCTATTAACGCTGGTGTTCCACAAGGCTGTGTGCTATCACCAACGCTGTTTCTTCTGCATATCAATGATATGTTGCTAACTGGTAACATTCATTGCTATGCGGATGACAGCACTGGTGATGCTCTATACACCGGCCGGGCCAATATTTCTCGGGAAAACGTCGCCGAGTACCGGAACAAACTTGTGTCTGAAGTCGAGTCTTTGCTGGACAAAGTCTCGGATTGGGGGCGACTAAATCTAGTCCAGTTTAATCCTCAGAAGACACAAGTTTGCGCGTTTACCGCTAAAAAGAACCCCTTTGTCGTATCTCCTCAGTTTCAAGGCACTCCCCTTCTTGCCTCAGCCAGTATCGGTATCCTCGGAGTCGACATATCGAGTGACGTGCAGTTTCGTGGTCACTTGGAAGAGAAGGCCAAATTGGCCTCTAAAAAGCTTGGCGTGCTCAGCAGAGCGGGACAGTATTTCATGCCGGCACACCGCCTGCAACTTTACAAGGCGCAGGTTCGGCCTCACATGGAATACTGTTCCCATCTCTGGGCAGGGGCTCCCCAGTGCCAGCTCCTTCCACTTGACCGCATCCAGCGCAGAGCGGCTCGAATCGTCGACGACCGAGCCCTTTCCGATCGGCTCGATTCATTGGCACTGCGAAGAGATGTTGCATCTCTTTGCATTTTCTTTCGCATCTACCATGGGGAGTGCTCTGAGGAATTGTTCGGATTAATCCCAGCCGCCAAATTTCATGAACGCACATCGCGGCAGAACTCCCGATACCATCCACACCATCTGGATGATTGGCGGTCCACCACTGTGCGATTTAGAAGATGTTTTCTTCCTCGCACGACTTCTTTGTGGAATCGATTACCATCAGCGATTTTTCCGGACCGATACGACTTAGGGACCTTCAAGAAAAGAGCCTACTCCTTTTTGAAAGGCCGGCAACGCATCTGCAATTCCACTGGTGTTGCGGTTGTTCATGGGCGGCGGTAGTCACTTACCATCAGGTGAGCCGCATGCTCGTTTGCCCCCTCTCCTATAAAAAAAAAAAAAAAAAAAAAAAAAAAAAAAAAAAAAGCGGCAAGGGCAACCCGGAAACGTTGCTAATGCATCCGAATGCACCCGGGGCCACCCCTGCACGCGATCAATTCATTAGCTAGGCATTGTTGTAGACCAGTCTCTTGATAATAATATCGAATTCTTGGCGAAATCGAAAACTGGCATTTTTCTGTTCGAATAAATGTGCTCGTTAATCAGGTTTAATCAATAAATTGGCAGGAGTGGCACAGTTTAATTAACTTTAATTGATTTTTAAACCCCAAAAAATTTGATGAAATGCTATGTATAGTATTTTATCTATGTATATTATTATCATTTTTTTCTTCAAAAAAAATTGATTAAAATGTTACTCCGTAATTGGAAATTTTACATGTATCATGTAGGCGCTATATAAACAGCCAGACATGAAAAAAAATTGTAGTCTACACAAATACATTTTAGTGAGAAAATCAAGCCGCTGCCCGCAACGCCGTAATCAAACACTATTAGCCACTGCTGAGAAGCCCAGCCATCAATATCATGTATTTACTTGACATGACATATGTACAAAAATTATTATGTATTTATTCATAAAACAATAATATAATATTACGAAATATAAACTTTAAATAACACACTACAATATACAACTTGACAGAGAGTAGTGATGGGATAAATAACAGAAAGATTTACTTTATCGATAGTTTATTTTTTAAGGATCTGAAGAATCTGACTGTGTTATTAAAGGAAAACTTATTTGTCAGTAAAACTATTTGTTAATATACAAAATAATTTTAGAGTTCATCTTGATTAGATTTTTTAAATAAAAGCTACTAAACGAAAGTTCAATTTTTTTATTAATGAAATTTCGATTTCGAGTAATACAACACTATTCGTATATAGGACAACCCTGCGCGTTTCCTAAATCGACCTACGTTTTGATAAATATTTGCAATTTGTTTTATTCCTGAAGTAATTTTTTTTGAGACCGCACCCGTAAAGAGGCGAAATGGCGTCGCACGCCGTGCTTAGTAGAGTAGCGCTGAAGTTCGGCGGGAAAATAAAACACGCGTTTAACTTTGTGTTAATATTATATTGTGCCATTATTGCGCCATTTATTATAATCCTGCGGAAGGGATGGGGTCGAGAGTTCGCGTTTAATGGACGTTTTGTTTGGAAAAAACAATTATTAACCAGTTTAACGATTTTATGTTAAACCTTTCGGAAGGGAATCATTTTTCAGCTGAATATTTTATGCGCTGTAATATGATGTGCATAAAGTTATTTCATTAAAAGTTTTAATTTTATTTTAACAGGTCTTTTATAAAGACTATCATCATCATCATTCAAGTCTCTCCCAAGTAATCCCACAAAGCACGGTCCTAAGGCACATTCACCAATTGACTTCCTACATGCCCTACCAAATCAAGGATGTCATTGTAGAATCTTCCCCATCGGTGGTCTGTTCGTCGAGATATTATATGGCTAATCTATTGTCATTTCAGCTTACTCATTCGTTGGATTATATCGGTTATATATCGGCTGGGGATATCATCGTTACAAATTATTTAACGCGTATAAAACTGAGCATTAGCTTTCCCTCTCTCTCTCTATCGCTCCCTCTCTCTCTTTCTCTCTCTCTCTCGCTCTCTCTCTCTTTCTCTCTCTCTCTTTCTCTCTCTCTCTTTCTCTCTCTCTCTCTCTCTTCAGTTGGACATAGGCCTTTCCAAGAATACACCTTCTGGCAAGTATTACGTGAATAAGTTACCTATGATTCTGATTGTCACTCCACTGATACCTTTAGGTACTTTAGTGACGCTGCTCTGCACTATCAACCTGTTAAATTAAGGTTTACCATTTTTGGACAGATTTTCTGCCATCACTCGTTTGCTCTCCATCTAGGTGCAACGCGTGAACGCGTGATCGGCATTTGGAGAAAAAATTACGTACCCTCTTTCATGGTTATCTTAGTTCAGGGATCAGGGTGGACATTAGAAATTCGTGTGGAGACATTTAACATACATAAATTACACATGAACAAACAATAAAACGCCTTGACGGATCTGACGGACGAATCCCTCGCAAAACAATTATTTTTATGACCTACAAATAATTGTTCCGGGTCTAATAAAGGTTTGTCCTTGTGAAATTTATGTATGTAAACTGCCTCCACGATACAGAAGAAAATTCTAGTGTGGTGGTAAGGTTTTTTAAATATCGTCGAAATGTGCATTTTTTCGTAAAATAATGTCATTTGTTTAATTGAGAATATGTTTTTAATCTGCGATATATAGTATATATAGTATGTTCGTATTGTTATGCCGTAGGTAGGTACTAAATAGCTAAACCAGCTTCCGTTTAGCAGTAAAACAGAAATTACTTAAAACAATATAAACTGCCTCAAATATTACAACTGTATTTATTGTTTCATAAAAATGAAATAATTTTACTAAATATTTAAAAAAATTTTGAACTATATTCGAATTTGCATCGAATACATAACCGAATATAAGATCAAAGCACGAGTAAACAATTAAGGTATCAAAACGATACTAGTTAATTATAATTTCTTACAAATTTATTTTATACATAAACCATAATATAGTACAAATATAAACCGAAATTTTTTTAAATTTGTTTATCTTTTATAATCATATAATTATTTACAAGTAAAATAATGACCTACTTTATTGCACACATTTTCTACGAACTGCACGAAAATCATTAATTATCAACGCCATCTACCCCGGCTCTGACTCTAGTGTGAGCCTTGTGGTTGCTAACTAAGCCCTCAGGACATTCATTACCATACTCTTAAGGGTGTATGCGGTACCGTGCAGAACTATAATTGCTTTTAAGTTTTATTTAAAATACTGCCCTCTTCTTGTTTATTCGAATAAAACTGTACTTAATTTTTAAATTTTGTTATAGGGGCTTAATAAATAATTTTACAGAACATATTATGTACCTACTTATTATTTTTCAAGTTATAACTTGTAAAATATATATTATGCTAAAGTTTAAGTTTTTATTTTTATCATAGGTCGATATTTAATATGATACTATAGGTACCTATATATATATTAAAAGAATATAACCTAAGGTAGACCAACGGCGACATTGACACGTCTCCTGCCACTCGTCCACTGGATGGCCCTCTCTGCGCAGCCACTTAAAACCCTCGAGAGCCATCGCGGCATATTCAAACCTATGCCCATACACCTATATCTATTTGACTGGAATGACATTTGCCAGAAGTGGCCTGCACATAGCACACTCAGGGCTAATGCTATTTATGCACTTATCATTTAGTTAAAATAAGGAATAGAGCAACATTTTTAATGTTTTTATTAAATATGTTTTTTATTAAATATACTTTTTCAAATAAAAATTTTAATGCGAGTTAAAATTTTTGGTTACTAGGACATAAAAGCCGCAAAGGTAAGGGCTAACGTGTTTTGTGCAAACCTTTGGAAGGGGAAATATTGCTGAATACGGTTACTACGACCTGTGAGTTTAATAGCGAAAGGGGTACTCGTTTTATCACGAAGTTGAGTGGTCAGGGTTAACATCGTGAGAAATTCTGCATTTTTGACTTTAACTTTAATAGAATTTCATGACGTCATAAATAGCGAGGGATCAAAATCAAAGTAAACGTCAAAATATTTTAATTCCCAATTCACACTTAAAACACTCGTATAAAGAGATTGTAAGAAAAGAGAATGTATTTTCTGATGTTAAATGATGATGGCCCTCATTGTGTAAAAGCTTTAATCTAGAAAATGCCTACCTATTCACTTGCCTTGAGAAGTCCCATACTGTAGTGGTCAGGAAAAACTGACGCAGGTAAAGTATTAAAACCAATGTAGGTAATGCAAATTACAACTTACTGTTATTACTTACATGGTAGAGCCATGCTGTAGCTATATTAGTAGTATAGATGTAGCACAAATGGGTCAGCTCAACCGGGGAAGGACCACGCTCTCACAGAATACCAGCGTAAAATAGCAGCTTGATACTTCTGTGTTTCGTATGGTGAGTATAGAGAACCAGAAACCCATTTTAGTACAAAAGAGGCATTCCATCTTAGTCCTCACGGGTGACAATGCATCTGCATTTTGATACTTTATTGAGGATAAATGCGGATGTCTATGGGTCACAGCTACCACTTACCATCAGGTGGATTGTGTGCTCGTTTGTCACCTTATCCTATAAAAAAAGCAACTAAGAAAAGAGATAGTACTTCGATGGACGTACATTAATTATTACAAAAGTATACTAATGTCCTATCCAATGTTCACAACATGTCGACTTCTGTGTCGAATTTCCTTAGAATCCGTTCAGCTATTCAAGTGTGATTGAAGGACCAACATTCAAACAAATTCATTCATTTCAGCCTCTCAAAATTCAATTGCTGCACATAAGCCATAGATTGGTTCACAGGATATTTGCCATAAATGATACGATTGGCAGGCGGGATATTAACCACAGTTTGTTTTAATGTTACCTGCGTAGAAGAAGGTATAGCTGACGTGATGGACCGACGCTCCGGGAACTCTGCAGTCTGTAAACATGTTTAAGATCACCCCCGCCATTACATCAGATTTGATAAACCATAATTCTCGCAAAAGATCACCCATTCCTACCAAGGATGTTTCGTGAGTCTATCGAAATTAAAAACATCAAAAATTTTAACAATGAGATCGGAATTACTCACATCTCAGTCTCCTCCTGCCCCCCGAGACCATGCGTGCCGTAAGGCACGTGAAACGCCAGGTATTAAAGGAAGTAAAACTAAGTCAAAAGAAACGGGATGAAATCCGTAAAATGAGTTTTATTCGATATTTAGTATTCGCTTAAATACGAGTATAAGAAATCCTTATAAGACGGTAGTCAATTTGATAGAGAGCCCGGCTGCGTGTCCAGTGAGGCTGACCTTGTAGCTTTGATTCAGCTCCACTGTGGACAAACATTTGTGTAATGAATATTTATCCTAGCCTAGTTATGAGTTGTAAATTATAAATAACTACTCTATACTACCCGCTTTGCTTGGCTTATATATTATACAAATATACGTATCGATGTTAAACCAAACGAACTTTTTAGCTTTTATAAAAATAATAGGTTTCTTTCATAATAAAATTTACATTTAGGTATATCAAATTTAAACTCTTCAGCCGTTGGAGGGTGATTGAATGAGGAACATCCAAACAAATAAGATTTCACATCTCTACATGTTCACATATAAATAAAATGGCAGCGTGTGTTAGTACTATCGAAATAACTGCCCTATATTGAGCTGAGAGGGTTATTTGAATGCCATTAAGACATAAATCTCAACGGAATCAAAGGTTTTCTCATAGTCCACATACGCAAGACATAGTGGCAAATTGTACTCCTCGGTCCTCTGTACAATTTGCCGAAGGGTGTGTATGTGGTCTATAGTGCTAAAGCCTTTTCGGAAACCGGCGTGTTCGGGAGGCTGGAAAGTCGTCAAGTCTGCGTGCGAGACGACTTGTAATGACTCTCGTAAGCAGTACGTAGACGCGGCTCAGAAAGGAATCGGTCTGTTGTTCTTCAAGAGAGCATTGTCGCCTTTCTTGAATAACAAGACTACCGCAATTCTGCTCCACGCCTCCGGAGTAGTGCCACCATGGAGGACGGATTAAAGAGCTTCTGAAAGACTTCAAGTACCGGTTTTCCACCCGCTTTCAGAAGCTTCACTGTAATACAATCCTCGCCCTGGGACTTTCTGCTTTTAAGGTGCTGGAGAGGCATTCTAATCTCGCTCAGACTGACGTCAGGGATATCATCGGAATAGTGTCGGGTAAGACTTGCTCTAAGATCGTTACTCACACTTGTGTGTGACTCCAACGATGGCGTGTACAGCTGCCCATAGAACCTCTCAATCTCACTCAAAATCTCAGGTGTCCCGGAAACGATGCTGCCATACTCGGTATTCAGCTTTGACACTGCAGACTGCAGCTTCATTTCCCGTCTAACAGCCGTGAGATTAAGAGTGTGATCGGAGAGTTTTTGTGTTCTTCTGCTGCGGGTCTTGCAGAACTTAGCTCCGACCGCATGGACAGTTTCCACGAGCTTATTATTCATATCTTCCACTTCATTGCAGTCTTCTAGGCACCGAAAACGGTTTTGAAACACGAGCTGAAAGGTTTCGGGACTTAGGACTAGAGCACGAGAGCACGATTCATTAGACGATACCTCTCCAACTTATCGATTAAGTTCAGTGTGCCTCTAACCATTCGGTGATCGATACTAGTTTTCACCCTCGCGATCACTGAGACATCACTGAACAGTTGTCTTCTGGTCGTCATATTGAAGTCAATCTCATTTTTTATCGAACCGTCGGGGCTCGACCAGGTCCACTTCCTGTGGGAATGCTTCTGGAAGAAAGAGTTCATCATAAAGAGTCCCTCTTTCTCCGTGAAGTCAGCTAGCTGCTCTACCCTTGGGTTCCGTTGCCCTATTTCAAATTTCCCTACTTTCAGCTCACCGTACTCTATTGTGCCTTGTTTTGCATTGAAGTCTCCCATTAACACTGTATAGTGGGTAAAATTACGACATATCTTCTCATCAAAACTTGAAAACGAGACTGTACAACCAGTGCGTGTAGCCAGTGACGACTTATGGAACTGAGATGTGGTTCTTCACTGCAGGCCGTATGAGTAAGCTCAGGGTCACTCAGCGAGCGACCTTGACTAGCTCAGCGAGGGCTATGCTCGAGGTTTCTCTGCGCGATAAGCTTAGAAATTAGGATATCCGCAGTAGAACAAAAGTGACCGATATAGCCCAACGGATTAGTAAACGAAGACCGACAACCGATGGGGAAAAAAGGTTCTCAAGTGGCAGCCTCATACGGGTAGACGAAGTGTAGGGCGATCCCCCACTAAATGGAGTGACGACCTAGTAAGACATGCAGGATGGGCTCAGGACCGTGCCTTGTGGCATTTCTTGGGGGCGGCCTATGTTCAGCAGTGGACTTGTGAAGGGCTGTAATAATGAAGACATGAATAACTACCTACTTAGTTTTAAAATTTCTATCCGTCTGTCTGTCCAGACTAATCTCCTGAATCGCTGAATCGATTTTAATAAAATACTTTACGAACATGTATCACAAAAATTGGAATTTTTTGAGAAATCGAAAAATTCATAAAATAAATGGTCTGAAGATTAGTTTAAATCTAAATGACTCCACATTAAAAGATCCTACCCAGGCCAAGGCGCCAAATGGTCGATAGTTTATAATCTTTATATATAAAAATTACGTGCCACATTGTTTGTCCGCGATGAACTCCTAAACTACTGAACTGATTTCAATGAAATTTTGCACACTGTGTGCAGTTCCGTCCAACTTGAGAGATAGGATAGTTTTTATCCTGATAAGTGACACTCATTATTTTTTTATTTAGGATTTTTTATATGAAGGGTCGTCGAAAAGGGCAGAACAACGTCTGCCTGGCCAGCTAGTATAAGAAAAAGAATAATGAGCCTACGGGTTTTTATAATAAAAATAATCAGTAACTTCTTTTACTTTCTTGATATTTTTAGAAGGGGGAGTAAACCAGCATGTCGCTCATCTGTTGGTAACTGTCGACTGCCTCCCATGAACAACTGCAACACCATGGGAATTGATTCAGTATGTACCTGTTTGTTAATCTCTCTCTCTCTCTCTCTCTCTCTCTCTCTTATTAAAGATTATTCTTATTTGAGATGAAAAACACCACATTCGATAATAATAGCAATTAACAACAATAAATCTGGTACGTTAACTGTTGAGAGACACTGTCTGTCTAAGGTGTTTTAGGATATAATAAAAAAAAGAAAAGTTTAGTATTTTTAAGTATTAACCTGTAAAAACCATTTCAAAAAACTAAAATCCTGTAAAAATTGTCACATTATTATGGGTTTACTCGCTAAATGAGTTTTTATTGATCGACAGCAATTCAGAGTAAAAAAATATCATATCTGCCCTATTTGAGAAAAACATAGTTATTAAGCTTGTCCATCGCAGGCTACGATCAACAACGACTGGACGAAGGCGAAGGAAGGCCACTTACCCCGTCCCCACGTTTGCCACCCGATACCACCCTCTCACCTGCTGCGTCTTTAATTGAATAATCCACGTCATTAATCATAGCACCCCATCTGGAACTGAACTTTAAATTATTTTCAGACATTTCTAATAATTGAATCGACATCCTTTAGACTCTTTATTCAAAACTCTTTCTTACTTTTATTAAACAATTTGCTCACACACTAAAGTAATATTTTACTAAGTTATCATATCAGTGTTGTTTATGTCAGAAACAATATGAATTTAATAGTTAAGAATTAAACCAAGAATATTTTGAAAAATTATGTTTATTATTTTAAGAACATCAGTAGTGGCTAAATATAGAGTATCAATGGGTACGGTAATTTGCAATTAATCCATTTAAGTAAGATGGTTCCTGTACAAAATAAGCAATCCACTCCATCTCATATAGTCGTGATGTAAGGGACAGCCGTACCTATATCAAAATCGAAACCCCGAACACGTACTACTGTCCACATGACATGACCCGCCGTCCTACGCCTTACCTAAGCTACGTTATATGCAGGAAGCCCCAACTCCTTAACGCACACAAATAAATTGTACACACCTCGCTTAATCACACACACACGCAACCTCGCCCCTTTGTCTTAGCTAAGTGTCAACCAATAAAAACAAAGGATTCGAAAATGGAACAAAAAGAGCCGACCAATCGTGCGACGCGTCACGCATGTTGATGTACAGCTATTGGCTAGGAAAAAATCCGTTTAACTCCGATGACGCTGGCTAGACATTGAGATTGATCGGCTGTAATTTGTAATAATAATTTAACTTTTTTTGCAGTATATAGAGTGATAAATACAGTCTAAAGTAATATTAAAGCACTATACCGTTGGACAAAGTAACTGTATTATGTCGTACTCTATAGAAACGAGGGATAGTACAGTCCACGCACCAGAACAGTCTTCGGCAGAAACTGCACGATTCCTCGTTTATGTAAAATATATAATAAATTCAACCAGTTAATTGACAGCAACATTAATTCGCCTAACAATTTTCGTAAGTTAATTATCAGTAACCTAGTCAGCCAGTCATCCTTAGTGTGATAGGCTACTTTCTCTTATTATTTATTACGTATATTTTAATTTAGTTTCTCTTATTATGTATTGAATTGGGTTAAATTATGATTATTATTAAATCTAGTTGTAATTTATATTAAAACATTAATTATTAGTTTGACCTGTTTATAAGTATCTACTATTATTTATTCTGTAGTTTGACTAAAGTAAGACTCTTTTCAAACTGTTTAAATTAATAAGGTTTTGCAGGCTTTTACTATTTATTTTTTATACGATATGGTGACAAACGAGCACACAGTCCACCTGATGGTAAGTGCTGACCCATAGACATCCACATCTATCCTCAATAAAGAATCAAAATGCAGATGCGTTGTTACCCGTGAGGGCAAAGATGCCTCTTTTCCAGTAAAAAGGGTCTCCGGTTCTCTACACTCACCAGGGGCCTCGCTGATGTGACTTTGCCCACGTCTATGTCTATTACTCCACGCTACGCCTCTGATGTTACATACCCTGTACATGTAATGTAAATACTTTAAGAAATCTAGATAATATGTAACATGAAATCACTGGTAGGCCCAATAATAAATCTAGCACTTAGGCAACTTTAATAAAATAATCACTATGATACCTGTATGTACCTACCTGTGTCACACTTTTATCAATAAGAGATTACAAGAAACAGAATAAACATGTAACTATGGAAATAATAAAAAAAAATTAAACACATTATACCTACTAAATATTGTAATCATATAGATACCTAAATAAAATTATTTCTTCAGTGTGAATTTGGGGGTATAGTTATTATAACAAATTTTTTAGTAAATTGTTGTAGGTACAATTTAATCGAATTTATGTTATTATAGAAAAAAGTTGATGTTAAAATTTGTCCTCTTGTAGAATAAAATACATTGTGTTCCTTACTATTTGACATAATACCTTTAAATTTTACATGTCATCTTCATTGAGACAGCAGATAGCAACAATTGTTGTATTTAACTTTTTTAATGCAATTATATCTAACTGCAATAATCTCAAGGACAATATCAAATTACAAAAGTTACAAGTATTAAAAGGAAGCTTACATTTTTTTTAAGCCTCGTGATCACATGAACCGTGTGTTATAGACTTTACTGAAATAAGATGTTTAATTTGATTAAAACTATTAATATGATTCCGCATTAGTCTTACGAAGCTCATATAAATATTATGTCCAACTGAAGATAAATTATAACAGCTATGAAGAAAACACAAATACTCGATACGTAATTATCAACATATGTATCTACTAATCTAGCGCTAGTTGTTACTAAATCTATGTCTGACACAGTGTATGTCAGCACAGGTCATATCCCGTAACACAAAATTTATGCATCATATCACATCAATATTCGTCACGAGTTCTTTTGCCATTGAGACGGTTATCACTTCTCGGCATTCACAGCTCAGACTTAAGTAGACATCCAGAATAAGGAGAATACCTCACGGCGTGTTCACGTGTGAACGAGGGATCGAGGAAGCCACCGGGGGCGGGGGCGTTCAAAGGGTCATTTATCATTCATATCATCTTCGCTCCACTTCGCTCGCCGCACCACCGTATAAATAAATAAGAACAGACTCATCTTTTACAGTCACCTCCAATGTCTACATTCGAATCGATTCTTTACTGCCAAATACCCAAAGATTCTTATACAACCCAACTTTTACCGTCACTTAAAGCATTTTGACTTAAGGAAATTGTTAGTGAACGTGTGTAGGTAACTATGCATGTGTTTTAGATTCATATGCGTAGATAATAGACACTTTATGCTATATATCTACATATAAGTACGAGTATTTCATATTATAATTTTCTGAGATAATTTTACTTTCAAAGTCATGTCACGCTCTAGTGTTGGTGAAGTTTGGTGTGACCTACATTAGCATGATATTTGTCGTTATACAAATGATGCAGGGTAATTTTAAAATATATTATGTTGTATGAGATTTTTCGCTCATTTATAACCGAAATAAATGTGGTTATATACATTTGAATATTACGATTATTACAAACACAAAGTTATTTAAAGAATTAAAATCACATTGTTTAAACAAAACTATTTTTGCTATTAATATATTCATGTAGGTACTCATATAGAAGAAGCCTATGCAGACCCTAATATACTCATGATACTGGAGGATACTGATACTGAAAAGAAATGTCATAAAGGATGTTGTAGATGTACCACAGCTTCCTTTGTAATTTATTTTAAGCTATAAATATCTAAAACTGTAAATCTCTGAGGCACTCGTAAGAAGCGCCAAAATCTTTGACCATTCTTTTTTTAACTATTGTAAGCTAGTGCTCGACTACTACCTCACCTGATGGTACTTACCTTAGTGGTAGAAGCAACTGAAGATGGTGAAGATTCTAACATACCTATTTATAGCTTTTTATTTGCCTGTTAAACTGCAAGAAAATTATACTTACTTATATGCATGTAACATCTTAGAAAATGGAAGAATGAACATACATACATACATAAACACTCATGCTTGTCACCCAGAGGGGTGGGCAGAGACTACGGACTTCCATTTCGCACGATCCTGACACACCTATTGCGCCTCCTTTGTGGAATGTGGAAGAATGAAATTGATTTCATTCATATCTTCTTTTATAGAACACAAGAACCTTATACGACAATATTTTAATATAGTTTAGACGATGACAAAGAAAAGTAGCAATCAAATTTCATAAAAATAATATCAAGCTCTTTTCTGTCAATTAGGTCCAATGATGTATCTAGTTTTCTTTGTAATACTGATCCTAAAATGTATACAATTTACTTTGTGTTTTATAAGTGAATAATATCGTTACATTTATTTGTCAACGTCTATTCGTGGTATTAAGTTGCCCAACTTATTACCCCACATAATACAAAAGATCCAATTTTTCTATCCGTATTAAGTAAAATGACATTACCTACCAGTACTACATAACAACAACTGTAAGACATACGAAAACGTCCTCTAACAATTGCGGAACCTTTTATTATCTAAGCTTATTAGGCGCTTAGATTCCAAATAATTCCGCTGGCTCCACACTAAGAAGATTAACAACGATTGGATGTTCCAAGAAGGTCGGTGCTCGGCGCGATTCTCAACATAATGGCATGGTATACAGGGTATACAGGTACGGCTTAGAGAATGGACCATCAATCTGGGCGGACTGCTCTAGATAGATCGATGACCGCTCCTTAAAATACGCCCACAACGTACACCTTTAGTACATAAATGCATTTTTTTGTCATAATATTATAATACTGAGCGTTTCTCATATTAACTAAAAAAAAAAACGTAAAGAGAAAAGTGATGCAGACTGTATTTATTTCAATTATTTTATTAATAATTTTCTTAAACAAATGTATGATACTATTAAAATAGCATTAGATTGCAGGCTTGACCTATCAGACGTCAAAGCAATTATGCATGATCTCGATTGTATATCAGTTTTTGATCTTGAGTCACGTTTGTTTAGTTCGTCATAATTGCACCGTTGCACCTCCGCGCTGAAGACTCGCAGGCACAAAAACTCCTAAATCCAGTTCATTAGGGCTCTATTCACGGCCCACCCCTGGATGGAGATACGCGGTGATTACTGCAACCGCTCCCGACGGCTCACGAATAAAGACTGCATCATAATTTCACCAGATACACCCTTGTGGAGAATCAAAACTAATGTCAACTTTATACCAACATCGTAAAGTCCTATTTTGAGCTTTTGTACCGTATGTCACTCGCACAATGACATGTAAAAATAATGAACAAACTTGCTCTTTCAACGAGCAAAGTTAAATCTTGACAATATTAAGAGAAGAGTGATATTTGTTTGTGAAAAATTAGCGGAGATGTTTTGTAAATTAATAGGAGGAAAAGTTTCGCGGGACGTCGCACCGGCAAGGTTGTCGCAGTTGTGATTCAATTTGGACGCTAATTTAATGACGTTGTCGCGGAGGCAAACAAATTGATATTCATATGGGACCACTGAGAATTTAATATATTTGCTTTTATTTTACCCTGCTGATGTCGAATTTAGCTTCCACGAGTAAGATTTTAGAATAAAATTTTCGTCAACCCTCTAATGTTAAGATAACTTAATTGAATAAATTAATTTTAAGTATTTTATTTTTAACACGACATTTATTTAAGAGCCTACCACATGTTTTAACAGTGGTAGAGCCACGCGGCGGCTTTTGCTGTCGCACGGATGGGCCGGCTCGAACCGGGGTGGTACCACGACCTCACGGAATACCAACGTGAAGTAGAGGTTTACCTCTGCGTTTCGCTTGGTGAGTGCAGGTGGCCGGAGGCCCTTTTTACTGGAAATGAGGCATTCCATCTTAGTCCTCACGGGTGACAAGGCATCTGCATTTTGATTCGCATACGAGGTTAGATGTAGATGTCTATGGGCCGCAGCAACCACTTACCATCAGGTAGACTGTGTGCTCGTTTGTCACCCTTATCCTATAAAAAAAGCCTCTGAAGTACACGTTCTTAGTACGTGAATGCGTGCATGTCTAAGAAATTAATTAAAAAATAATACAACCGACTTTCCTGCTATATTACGCTTTTAGTAATAATTTTTGCAAGATTTCAAGATTTGCAAACGTGTTCAGTTAAACCTAAATTAATTTTCATTAAAAAAATTACAAGAAGGTATCAGTTTTGGTAATATAATTTACCATTATAATTATTTTAAAATTTTCGAGTAACTAGTACCTACATACCTATGATCGAATTTGATTGGTCGTCAATAATGTATTTTATATGTGCTACAAGACGAACAAAGAGCAAAACTACAATAAGCATACTACCTACTTAAAAAAAGATCCTACTAACCAAGGCAAGAAACAAAAACATTAACGAGGAATATTCAAAGGTCGACGATATGACGATACGACGGGCGAAGGAAACGTGGTAGAGCGATGCTGCAGCTATATTAATTGTATAGTTGTAGCACGAATGGGTCGGCTCGACCGGGGAAGGACCACGCTCTCACAGAATACCAGCGTAAAATAGCGGCTTAATGCTGCTGTGTTTCGTATGGTGAGTGTAGAGAACCGGAGACCCTTTTTACTGGAAAAGAGACATTCCATCTTAGTCCTCACGGCTGACAACGCATCTGCATTTTGATTCACATACGAGGTTAGATGTAGATGTCTATGGGCCACATCAACCACTTACCATCAGGTGGACTGTGTGCTCGCTTGTCACCCTTATCCTATAAAAAAAAGGAAAGGTTGCAACTGTTGAACTCATTTAATTAAAGTATTTTATTGTTTGTATAGCCCTGTCCTTCTGTAAGTTCTCGAATGCTCTCAGAGGCGTCGGAAGATGTATTATAGCCAATATTCGCTCACCCCGGAACCCATGCGCGGTTCCCAGCGCGCGCGCATACGTCTCTCAACGAGATAATTGGGGCCGCGACCGACGAGAAGCAACTGCGCATTGTTACCGTCGTTACACTCTCGTTATTCAATTCAACACGCCGACCATACTCCTTGTTTCGTTCCAACATATTGAGGCGAATCTAACCAAGACGTTTCTTACAACAAAATAATTTATCTCTTCTTCTGCTTTGACCTTATATAGGTAGTACCTAAAAGCAATCCGAAATGAACAATACCAACAAACAGAAGAAAGATTTCATTTTTTTTCTTTTTAATAAGTAAAATCTCTTGAATTTAAAAGAATATGTTCTTAAATTTTTTTTCGAGTATTTGAGTAGGTATATTATTGTATACAGTGATATTTACATTTTGATAATGTTTTAATGCTCCTTGTTTGCGACGAGTTCAGTGTAGTAATTTATTCATAACTAGCTGTTTCCCGCGACTTCGTCCGCGTGTTATAATTTATTATGATTGTGTTTCATGGGTTTTAATTATTTTACACGGAACTCTAATTATTTTTCTAAAATAAAAGTAGCCTAAATTACTCCTTATAATATCAGTTATCTGCCACTGAAAGTCCCGTGAAAATCGGTCCAGCCATTTTGGAGATTAGCCGGAACAAACAGACAAAAATTTTAAAAATTGTGTTTATGTTATAAGTATCGTATATATTTTCACATGCATTTAGTAAAAATAATGTTATTTTTACATTACAAGCAGACACTTCAATTTTATTTATTTGTATGTATAGATAGATTTTATTATTTGATGTCTTAATAACTACTATTAAACTCCATAGAATTAACATTCCACTTGCATCGCCATTTCATTATTAACGAGTTGAATGTAAATTCAAGAAAAACAACTTCCTTCTGCGTGAATCCCATATCTCTGGTGCCCTTTGACCTACAGGACCCAAATTCAAACTCGACCGAGCTACTACCTCAAGGTATCCACATACCAAATTTAAAGTCAATCGGTCCAGTGGAACGGAAGTTATCGTGTCGGCATACAGACTAACAGACTGCCAGTTAAAACCATTAACTTCCTTTCAATGCTACGCAGAAGAAAGTTAATAACAGTTTAAGACGACTATGTGAAAAATCATATATGGTCAAATGTTGTCATTTTATGTAATTGTAGTTACAATGTATAAATTTTATGCGTAAACTTACTCAAATAGAACTCCAGCGTTTAGTGCAAAGTCAAATCAAAACTAGTAAAAGTCATTAAAGAAAATTCATAAATTTTACATTATGCAAAGACGATTTGTCTGATTAACCTTTACGTATCATAAGAACTTTCTTAAATACTGTTATTTTTATGTTTTCAAAAGAACTTGATGATATAGGTGTGTGAAAATATTGCGCTAATAGGTACTATAAATTATTGCTAGTGATTTTAATCTACTTTTAAGTTGTACTTTATATTTAGGATTATTTTGCAAATGAAAGTCTTCACATGCTTGAAATACCTAGCCACGTCGCGTAGGTATCCGTAAAACTCGGGTGCACTCACCGAGAGAGTATTTAGGAGGCTAAGCGGAGCTGTAAGGTGCAGATAAACGCGGCCGAAGTAATCCGCTTTGTGTAAAAATGTCCCCAGTGTCGCCCCCTGCCGGGGAAACTTTATTAAAAAGCACGTAATCCCAACTAGTGGACTGGGTAACGCGATTATACTCTATATAACAACTCAATACGCCGCCCTGATATGAAATTGAATTTAAATCCGCCGTGTTTATGACATCGACACAACTAATGTACATCTGTCAATTTGACCATGGTTTTCAATTTGTTTTAGACTTTGTAAGTTAATTTAGGGTTATTCTAGCTGATAAAAATATGAATGCGTATTTTTTATTAATACACTTGATTTTAGTATAAAAGTTAAAGTTACAGCCTATATACGTCCCACTGCTGGGCACAGGCCTCCTCTCATTTCTGAGAGGGTTTTAGGGCAAGAAAAGGTCCGCCGCACTGCCCCAATGCGTGTTGGCGACCTTCACATGTCTTCGAAATATTTTTTTTCTTATTTCTTAGACATGCAGGTTTCCTCACGATGTTTTCCTTTACCGCCGAGCACGTGCTGAATCAGCACTTAAAATTGCAATTAACAATTTCATTGGTGCCGGCGGGGATTGAACCCGGGTTTCTCGCGTAGGTACCTACTGTGAAACTTACAGCGAGCGCTAACCATCTGAGCTACCACGGCTACATATATCCACTACATATATCCACGGCTACGTATATGATTTTAGTATATCTGTGTCTAATTCAGCTAAGACATTCCAACCTGGTCAATCCGTCTATCAATTACAGCCTATTTATCATTATAATTCTATATATATATATATATATATATATATAAAAATCAATTGCTGTCCGTTAGTCTCGCAAAATCTCGAAATTGGCTCGACCGATTTTGATAGAAAATTTTGGGTGTGTTTGAGTGGATCCCTGGTTGTTCTAAACAATTCACAACTGGACCCGGTAGGTGGTAGACTGTTGTCGAGATCCAGAAATCACCCGTGCGAAGCCGGGGCGGATCGCTGGTAAAATATAAAAATGGTGAATAAGGGGAGGATATTTAACATAATTGCCACGCTTGGCAGGCGGGTTGGCACCCGCAGTTTTTTGTTTTCTCGTTGTTATTTGGAAGACTGCTGGCCATCTCCATGAACTGTTTCCCTCAGTCGCTCTTTACAACACCCATGGGTCGAGTGATAGTGGATATTCTTACACCGCAAATATGTAATTTGCAATCTTTTTGCACAAATAAGACAGTTTCGTTAACAAGTTTATTTTAAGACATCAGCCCGTTACTGCATACATACCTTCTCCGTTTTAGGGACCTTTACCTTCGCTACGTTTGACAGGCGGTTTGACGACCACAGTACATTTGACGTCGCTTCCCGTTGCAGGTCTCGATATTTTCTGCCTGGCATTAACAAGATGGTTGGTTATGCCGCCATCCATCGGAAGATATCCTACTTTGTATTTCTCGTTGTTGACTTTTGGGTACCACATAGGAAGAAATTAGATGATGTATTCTCTTATATTGCCATACGTACAAACACTAATATATTGGGCAGACACTCTGACAAATAAACTAAATGTCGAACAGAAAACATTCTGCCTTTTGCTCGATTACACAGTACTACATAGGGGGCTTTTTAATATTTTTTTTAGTTTTATTCAAACATGAAATTATTGCACCGCGAGTACAAGCGCGAGTGGCGTCTAATATGCACGCGGGAGTTGTCAGTGTTCCTATCTTGACACCCCGACAGACAGGAAACTGGGAGAGGTGGCACACTTCATTACTCGCACATCAAACAATCGCGCCACCGCCGCCATCTTGCCGGAAGTAACATTACTGACGTGCCACAACGATCACTTTGATCTTCCGCAAAAATAACGCTCAAATTCAGTCCCTATAAAAACCTACTTGCGTTAACACTAAAAATCGGTATTGTTCTACTCGTAGTGTGCAATTACCGCTTAAATTTAAAAAAAAAATCATATTTACTTCAACTTTAATTTATGAATATGTAAAAAAGAAATTAATAAATCATGTTGCAGTATATATATATGTTAGTCACAGACGTTTTCTCATTTCTAAGATGAAAATAATTTACGTAATTATAATTAAGTTACCTGCGTTACTCTATTAAATATTTTCATTTCATTTCATTTGTTTTATTTAGAAATACTTTACCTCCACTATAGGATTTTCTCGTGTATCGTGAAGGCGGTTTACAAACATAAATTTCACAAGGACAAACATCCAAACCCGGAACAATTATTTGTAGGCTATACAAATACTTTTTCCGTGCGGGATTCGAAAGCGCGGCCCCCAACGCTGCAACTCATTGCTAAGCAACTGCGCCACCGAGCCGTCAGATTTAACTTGATAAAGCAATTATAGTTATAGTAAGCCTGCAAATACAAAAATAAAAACCTTTAAACGTCCACAGTCAGACTTTACTATTTATGGTGTTTTTAGAAATAAATGTAAAAACAGTTGAAATTGCATTGTTAGCAATTTGTTAAACATTAGGTACACCTACACATGCTATTGAAAGTGAGACAACTTTTTATTAATTACCGAAACAAGAATTAATTTCAAAAATATCGTACAAATAAATCTGCGCAATAAAAACATATAAATGAAGTGGGGTGTATATCAAATTACACGTAATGTGACTTAGACGCCCGCTTTGCAATTGCGTTATAAGGGTGAGTGTGTGCAAAACACAATTCACTTTGTAAAACTTTTAATGGTGCAAATAAAATTTGCGGCCAAGAGGGGTTCAATTAAACAAATAGTTGAAAATAAAATTTACTACTCCTTTTATTAATTATCGCTTATTTCCGTGTTCTGTTTGACCTACTGAGCCTATGTACGTACACTGCTAAGTTTTTAGAGTTTTTAATTATGAACATGCAAGTCTTAAATTTTCATAAGTAAGCATTATGCAATTAATATTTGTTATATTTTTGAACACATACTTTTATTTAAAAAAAACTCCATCGATGTCCAAAGTACCAACGACTTTATTTTACAATCAAAGTTTTGCAACCATTACCATTTCTTATGTACCAATTCATATATTGTACTTATTACCATTTCTTATGTATCAATTCATATATATATATATATATATATATATATATATATATATATATATACATTATTCCGTTGCTGCCATACCGTCTTCTACTTTAAACTAATTTTGACTTTAATTTTCAAAATTAAGTAACAAAAAATAATACAAGATTCACGATATATTCTTTCATATTTTACGTCAAGTTTCCTTTCCATTTTATAATAAAACAAACTTGACACTTCACTACAATAAATCTTCTTAACAATAAAACATAACACACTAAATCACGTCGCTATTCAAAACAGTGACTACTTCTTATAAAAAAGACGTCGGTAAAAACTGTGTCATCTCCCATCACAAAACAAAAGTTATCCCTTAATTGAAGGTTAAAAGAACCGAAAGACACAAAGGCGTCAGATGTCATGCCTTATCAACGGAATTAAAGAATATTATGTGCACGTTGAAAGGATTACACAGGTGTCCACGTGAATTTCGGGATTGATACGGGTTGATAAACGTTGTATATCAAATTAATTTATAGAATTTAAAAAGAAATACAAAATGTGTGACGTCTATGATAATAATATGTTCCTACTTGAATTTAATTTTTTTTTAATTGAAGCCGTTGTAGCACAGGAGATAGTACACAAGCAAATTAAATTCGATACCCGCCGGCACAACTAAAGAATCGATAGTTGTTGTTAGTTGCAATTTTTAGTGCTGATTTTACACAGGCTAATCCACAAGGGAATTTTCGTGTTTAAATATTAATTAAATACTCCTCAAGTGAAACTAAAATACATAAAATACTTTTTGAAGTCTGCCAAAAATGCACTAGGAATGAGAAGAGGCCTGTTTCCAGCAGGACGTTGATAAGGCCATGCTTGTATGGGGTAGAGCCATGCTTCTGCTATATTAGCAGTATAGTTGTAGCACGAATGGGTCAGCTTGACCGGGGAAGGACCACGCTCTCATAGAATACTAGCGTAAAATGGCAGCTTAACACAGCTCTGTTTCGTATGGTGAATGTAGAGAATCGGAGACCCTTTTTACTACAAAAGAGGCATTCCAACTTAGTCCTCACGGGTAACAACGCATCTGCATTTTGATTCTTAATATATATATATATACACCTATGGGCCACAGCAGCCACTTACCATCAGGTGGACTGCGTGCTCGTTTCTCATCCTTGTTTTATATATATATATATATATATATATATATATATATATATATATATATATATATATATATATATATATAAAAAAAACTATCGACATGTAGCGGCATAAGATAATCATATTATTCAGTGGGTGTCATTTGAAGCGACAGAGGGAAATAAAACAGGAGATAAACAGCGGCATCTTTTTTTTATAGGATAGGGTGACAAACGAGCACACAGTCCACCTGATGGTAAGTGGTTACTGTGACCCATAGACATTTACATCTATCCTCAATAAAGACTCAAGATGCAGATGCGTTGTCACCCCTGAGGACTAAGATGGAATGCCTCTTTGCCAGTAAAAAGGGTCTCCGGTTCTCTACACACACCATACGAAACACAGCAGTATTAAGCTGCTATTTTACGCTGTATTCTGTGAGAGCGTGGTCCTTCTCCGGTCGAGCCGACCCATTCGTGCTACAACTATACTACCAACATAGCTACAGCATGGCTCTACCACGTAAAATTACTTACTAAAACTTTCTGATAACAGTTAAAAAAACTGCAGTAGCAAACCCGCCATGCAAGCGAGGTAACTTTTATAAACATCACCCCTATGGGGGAGGATAGTGCGGATAGGATTCAAAAGTGGTCTTTTATAAACTGTATAAATTACTGGATTGATTACTGGATAAATGTCTTCTTCATCAACCAGTAACCAGTCCAGCAATAGACACAAGTCTAAAATTATCATTACGTAGTATATAGTAAAACTCTACTGCTGAATATGAACCTCTCTCCTTGAATTGTCTCTGCCTTGATCGTCAAGCCTGGCAGACCGATTGACGACCGCAATACCAGGACGTCTTGCACATTTGACGCTGCTACCCGTTGCCGGTTTAGTTGTTATACTCCTGGTGAAAACGAAGTGATTATACCGCCATCTATGAGAATGCGGTAAAATTTTTAAGTCTGCGGTTCTCTTCACTCACCATACGAGACACAGCAACACTTATCTGCTATTTTACGCAGATATTCTGTGAGAGCGTGGTCTTTCCTAGATTGAGCCGACCCATTCGTTCTACAAATATAATGTAGTTGCAGAGTGGTTCTACGACGAAGATTTTAAGTCTGGTATTAATACAAAACTGTTATTAGATCATCTATCAGAGTGTGTGAAATCTTTGTAGCATTTTTCTTTCTGGCTTCATACTCCCTTGGGACCAGATAGAGTGACAAATTCTATAACGTCATAACAACACGTCATCATCCATGGTATACCACGCACCAAGACATCCCCGTACATAACGTGCCATAGTTTTATTTGTAACCAAAAAAAGGTACCTACTTTTAGTTAGCCCACATATTTTTGCATAAAGCATCTTATTACACAAACAAAGAAACGGCATCAACATTTTCTAATTAGCATTGCGCGACGTATGTAGGAAAGTAATCTTACTTTTTATAAAAAGTCTTAGACGTTCAAAGCAATGAAAATCAACATGTTTATTTTACATGCATTTTCTTATGATCATAAAACAAAGCGAGTGAGTCACAAAGTGGCCACTGGCATCTTAAGACAAAGGCAAAGAACAACAAGAAAGTCGACCGCAAACTTTCTGGCGCGGCACATATGTTGTCTTTAAGTTATTAAAATATTCAAGTTTATGGAAGCTAAAAATAAAAGATATCAAAAAAGTGTTTACGAAGGTGCAGTATTCTTAACATGCATATTTATAAGAAAACAAAAATTAAATGTTGGCCTAGAAACAATTTCTAATTGGAAGATAGAAACGCCAAAATTATTTTTATTATTGAGACTGTCTATCGATATGAATGTATGCCATTAACCTCTATCAAGGATAGTTCTACACGAATGTCATTTACGATGCACTTTGTCCCGCATCTCGTGTTACCTGTCACAGCCAGCCATTAGCGCCGTGACCTCCCACGTTTCTAACTTACCTACCCTATGAAACTTACCCTCACGTCTTGAGTGACTGCTAAGTTACATTAACAACCCATAAATGATGTATTTATCTCTTATGCACATAGAAATAAGGTGCATTTTAGCGAAAATTAATTTCTGGAGTGAAAATGTATGATTGCGTGTCCGCAGACGCCATGACCCAAAACTTCTCATTTGCTCCGTGATTACTCGCATCGGAGTAGCACTCCACACTCCATTTAGTGCGGTTGACATATGACATTTGTTATTATTAGTAAGTATAGGTTACAGTAATGTAACGTGCAAATGGGAGTATTTTGTAACAAATATGTAATTTGTTTCTTGCGTTGAAACAAATTTCAAAAACGTAATTGAGGCGTATTGATTAATTTAAAAAGTGGTCCACATTTAAGAACCTTGATATTTTGTTAAATGACGATTATATCTTCTTGGTCGATTTGTAGAGGTGCACGCTTAACACACAAACCTTTCGTCGTCTCACCATGCGCCTACCCGTGCTCGGTGTACCGCTTATGAGAGGTGAAGTGGACTAAGATGCAGTTTTGAAGACACATTGAGAAACATACACTCTATTAAAAATAGTAAAAATCAAGTAAAATTGTGTAAGGAACTTTTTACAATACGTTTCTAACAGATTGCCAGCTTAATAGACGCTTAGCTTAACTAATGAAAACCCACATAGCGATCAATATGTGGCTGCCTCAAGCATTCTTGGCAAGCCCATTCCGAATGCAACTAGGTGGACTGAGTAAGAAGGGGTGCCTTCTCCCTTGCTCTCCACGGTTGTTTAAGTACATTACTGGACATAACCAGAAATACTCCAACTGGTTTATATATGGTCCATAAACACCACGTTTAGTTAGCAAATTTGGTGTGCGTTAAATCGGTACCGTTGTACTAATAGTGCTGCTCTCTCATTTATATCATAGAATTTGAGAGCGATTTTTCACCAGAAATCAGTCAATGGAACCTCGTCCGTCAATAAACAGGGAGCACTGGGCAAGTGCGTTTTGTATTTGGAGAGAAAGTTTACATAATATTCTTCCGTAACACCCATCACGATAGTAAAATATTATTTTATACTGGAACCACTTAACGACTACAGTCTTGTATTCTACACTTATTTGTCATTTACACAGTATGCCTATGTAAGTGACCTTTGCAACTCATAAATACCGACAGACACTCTAAACAAAGAAAAAGGTAATATAATTACTTTTTTACTCTAAAATAATTCAACAGTAGGTGAGAGGGCAATCCACGCGCCGCAGTCAACCAACACGCATCGGGAGTGGGCTCTGAGCGGCTTCCTTGGGCCAGCCTTTGAGAGGCAACAATGTAAATAAGTATTGTTGCATGATTTTAGAGTACAAAGGTACATTGTTGCTTATTAGAAAAAATAGGTGAGAGTGTTACCTGTTCAGACAGACTTTAAGTCCAGTAGCCCTACTAAGCACTACCTAGGAATAAATTTATACTGCGTGCTGCAGTCTTAGGCAATCTTAAAGATTAATGAAACGTTGATAGAATAGCTAGGAAGATAGACATTTGGAACAGGACTATATTTTGATAGAATGGACTAGGGTAAGTCCGGGGGAGTTGGCCGTAAGGAAGAGATGGCCACTAAAAAAAAATCATAGTTACACTTACTAGATGGCACTACTTTCTCGTTAGTTCAATTTGTGCTGTGCGTGGGAACGACATTTCGCTCCATCTCCGGTGAAAAAAATCGAAAAAGTAAGTAAAATGTACCTACATTTATTTGTATATAGCCTAAAGTTTTCAAAGGGTTTACGTTATACAGTGTGGTGAAAATACATCATAAAAAGTAAGTGCTTTTTTTAAGTTAAGTGCGCAGTTAATGACCCACACTTTAACATAACCTCAAAATGGCGCGTGGGTTGTTTATATTTTTCTACAAATAATGTGTGGCCATCTATCCCGGCTGATTAGGAGAGATGGCCATACATAATCGGTATGAGATGACCATAAGGCCATCTCACACCTACCATATATGTAATGCGTAATGGTGAAAGTTATATTATTATAACTTGATATATTTTTCTTTATTTATGGTGCTATTATACTTATTTGGTTTTAGTATTTCATATCACAATATTTTATTTTTAGATGCCAAATAAATACCAAAGAAAAGCATGCAGCTCACGAGGGAACTGGAGTGAAGAGTCACTTAAGACGGCCATGGATGCTGTTAAAAAAGGTGAAATGACTATCTACGCAGCTTCAATAACCTATCAAGTACCAAGGAAGACCCTCGAAAGGCGATACAAGAAAAATAATGACAAAAAAGGACCAATGGGACCATCCTCTATATTTGGCGAAAAAAATGAGAAGAAACTCGCTAACCATATTATAACTATGCAAAAAAATGGTTTCCCATTGACTATTGATGATGTCAGAAAGATTGCGTACCAGTTCGCGGAGCAATTGAATTTGAATCACAGATTTAATAGAGAAACTGAGAAAGCAGGATATGACTGGTTGCAAGGTTTTTTACGAAGAAACCACGATATTACATTAAGAAAGTCAGAAGGAGTATCTTTAGCTAGATCAACTGCTATGAATAAACTGGAGGTTGACGCTTACTTTGAGCTTCTTGAAAGCATATTGACAGTAGACGATGGTGTGTTGAAACCGAGTTGTATCTTCAACATGGACGAGACTGGTCTTCAGCTTAATAATCGACCAGGGCATGTTCTAGCTGAAAAGGGTTCTAAGGCTGTATCTACAGTTACTTCGACTGAAAAGGGAGAAACGATTACAGTTATAGCCTGCTGCAATGCTGAAGGTACATTTTTACCACCTGCCTGTATCATGAAAGGCAAAAACAAAAAACCTGAGTTTGAGGATGGGATGCCACCGGGATCGAAACTTTTCATGTCCCCAAAATCAGCGTACATTACCTCAGATTTATTTATTGAATGGTTGAAAACACATTTTGTTCCGAGGAAACCAGCTGGAAGAGTACTTCTTTTACTAGATGGTCATTCAACTCACTGTAATTCTGTGGAAATGCTGGAATATGCAAATGACAATGACATCAACTTACTTTCAATGCCAAGCCACACGTCTCACTACCTCCAACCACTAGATCGTACGGTGTTTAAATCACTGAAGACTCATTTTTACGAGCAGTGTCGACTTTGGCTAAAACAAAATCCTGGTCGTCGTATAACACGATTATCATTTGGAAGATTGCTTAATAAGGCGTGGGGAAAGGCAGCTTCTGCAGAGAATGCAATTGCGGGTTTTAAAGCTACAGGTGTCCACCCCTTCAACCCATCTGCAATTCCCGACTACGCGTTTACCCAAGAATTGACACAGCAAGTGTCTAAATCTCAAAATGAGTGTACAGCCACTGTTATGGTCGAAGAGCAAGAAGAAAATACTAGTAACATAGCTTCTGCTAATCTGGAACCAGTTCCAAATACTTTCGAAGTGCGACAAGACATATCACTTGCAATCGCTGAGCCAAATAGCTCTGTTGAGCGAATAGTTTTAAACGCAAGTCCTGAGATGATTACAAGAAGGCCTAAAAAATTATTTGCTACTGCTTCAGCAGCAGTAATTAAAAAAATGTCAGAACAATTCCCTCCAAGAAGCGATTTGCCAGATCAGACTCCAACACGTATTTTAAAGCAAATATCGCCAGTTCCACAAAAAATTATTGAAGTACGCAAACGTGCTAAACAGGTAGGCATGCTTTTAACCTCAGAGAATCACATCAAAACAAGAAAATTTAAGGAAGCGCTTAAAAAAAATAGGGAACAAAAAAATTTCGAAAAAGACGTTAAAAAGGAAAGAAAAATTGAGATAAAACCAATAAAACGAGCACCAAGAAAGAGAAAATCATTAAGAAAGTTATCTGAAAGTAGTGATGAGGATGAAGAACTAATATTATGTAATTCGTCTGACGAAGAAGATGGAAACAGAGAATTGGATAACTGTGTAGGTTGTGGAGAAAATTATTACGAAACGCAACTCATCGAAGATTGGATTCAATGCGTTATATGCCAACTGTGGGTACATGAAAATTGCACCGAATTCGATGATAAGTGTTCATCATGTGGACAGAAAAAGAAGAATGAGCTGAGGCTCAAAAACTTAAAGGGAAAAAGTGATTAAAATGTAGATTAACAAACTGGCCATCTCTCCCTTGCTTCTATGGCCATCTCTACCGGGCACTACGGGAGAGATGGCCAATCATGATTTGAAAAAAAAGTAAATTATGAGACTGATTATGTTAAAATGACAAAAAAATGTTGTGATTTTCTTAGAGTTTAATGTCGAAAGTTTAATTAAAAGTTGATTTTTGTTAATTAATCCTTGTAGTTTTTATTTTAGTGACTTCTTTAAAAACTATGGCCAACTCCCCCGGACTTACCCTATACAAACCGGCCTACAATCCAGATCTAAATAATAAATTGGCTCATGATCCTAAGAACATCTCAGTGTATAATTTTCTAAGAAAAACGGATTGTAATTCTTTAAAATATTGTTAAAATTTTAAAATAAAAATTGCCGTATAGTGGCGGTGTAAAATATCTAATCGAGGGAGATTGGAGGCCTGTATTCGGCAGTGGACTTTACACTGTAATTAACGACTAATAGTAAAAATTCGTAAGATAGTAATGAATTTAATAAATTGCGTAGAACACCTCGAGCACTTTTAAACTGAAGTTGAACATAATCGTTGTGAAAGTGTCAGAAAAAATACGTCCACCTTCGTGCGACATATAGCAGTAATATTCAAATAACAATATTCGGCCGCCGCAGGAAATGACAATTATTTTTGGTCCAATCCTTATGGACGGAGAATGGCTCGTCTTTCACACGCGCAAAATACCTTGAAATCCTTTGTTCATGTGGACACGACATGGCGTAACAAAAAAATTCCATTCACAAAAATAGGTTAGTCGCGAAATCTATACGAGTGTATCGATCTTTTTGCTTTATAATTATAAACTTTACCACTCAGTTCATAATGTACAGAATGCTTAAAAGAATCCTACTTAAAATGTAATCTTATTTCATTTAAAGTTGTGTCGCCATGATTCATTGATAAATCAAATTTCAGGTATATTCCCACAATTTAAACCCATAAAAATCTCTTTAAAATTAAAATTCCTGTTGTTGACATCCTTTGATGTATACTAGTTTACAAAGGAAAATTAAAGTCACAACCAAAATACGTTTCACAGTTGGCCACAGGCCACCTCTCATTTCCGAGAGATCATTTAAGAGAAAGATTTTGGAACCGGGAAAAGTTCGCCGCGGTGTCTTTGTGAGAGTTGGCGGACTTCACATCATATAATCGAAATATTTTTAAAGTCAGAGAAGACTTGGGGTTATTTCCTCGCGATGTTTTCTTTCACCGCCAAGCACTTGATAAATAAGCACCAAAAATTACAGTTAGCATTTTTTTGGTGTTGGCAGAATTTGAATTCGCTTTATTCGTATACTATAAAATCGCATAGCTACTCGTAGTGCTTATCTTCTGAACTACTATGACCATATAAATGTATCTACAACATTATTTCTTGTATAAAATTTACGAACATTCATTGCAACAATTCCTTAACACGCTACAAGCTACTATCTAATAATTATATCACAAAAAGATTATAACTTACGTACCTTAATTACATATTGAATCTGTAATTGATTTAAATAGGTCTATCAAACAGGTATATTGAGTATGAAGTTACGTATTAAAGTCTTTCATATAAGATGGAAGGCACGATATTAAAAAAAATCTGAGCAAAGGAACAATGCCACGCTGTCTGGCGGTGGACAGGTATATGACTGGGCACATTTTATTGGTTTTCCGAAACATTCTCTGCCCTATTAATAAATGAGTGGCGGGAAAAAAACGCGTAGAATCCATTTGTCAGGAGTCCAGTGATTTATGAGTAAGGACTTTTGGGATTCCTAGAAGAAGGTGGGGTTTTGTTCTATTTGCTTACCTGTCACTTTGATTTAGAACGGGAATAGTTACTTTCGGTCTCTACACTTAATATCCACAATAAAATAAACAATTAATTTTATTTTCAAACAATTCTAATATTGAGAAAAAACAAATGTGCTACAAAACTATAAGAATTATCAAAAACAAAACGACATTTTATTTAAGAAAAATTGTAAATCATCGCGCTATCTAATTTCTAAATTCTATACTTAAGAAAAACAAAATGCAGAAGCTAATCATGGTGATGTAATTCTCTAGACTGATTTTACTTACAATAACGATCTCGGATATTTTTTGTGAAATTCTATAGTGCCTATGAAAAAGAAATAAGGAGTACTGACTCGATTGAACCTATTCGTTTTTAATGTAAGACGTCTGATGTGATTGGAGATTTGATCGGTACAGTTTCAGAGACTCGGGAACAATTACAACATAAAGACCCAAAAATGAATAATAAATATACTCATTAATTCATTCGTTCATAACAGCCCATTAAAAGTCCACAACTGAACATAGGCTTCCTCCATAGATTTCCTCATCGGGATCCCCTTTGCCATAGTTGCCACCAGTTGTTGCTAGTTCATCAGGAAGATGCTGCTGCCGATCTCTTCTTTCAATTTTCCTCTTGCGTTTTTATAACACCGACGGGATAATACGGAGTAGTAGTATTTTCTGCGCTACTATATTTCTCTACCTGATAGGCTTAAAAACGAGGACATCCGCAGTAGAACCTGGGTAACCGACATAGCCCATCAGATAAGTAAGCTGAAGTGGCAATGGACCGGCCGTATAGCTCGAAGAACCGACAACCGATGGGGAAGAAAGGTTCTCGTGTGGCAGCCTAGTACCGACAGGTGAAGTGTAGAGCGTCCCCCACTAGATGGAGTGACGATCTGGTAAGACATAGAGGAAGTCAATGGACGCAGGTGGCCCGGGAACGAGCTTTGTGACATTCCTTGGGGGAGGCCTATGTTCAGCAGTGGACTTGTGAAGGCTGTAATGATATAACAAAAAGTTTGTACAATAATGTGTATTTCAGCTGCAAATATTAACTCGAGCTGGGATTATAAATCAGAACCAGCGGTTTTCCAGTAAAATGGTCGTTAATACAAATATCACACTATTTTTTTTAAATGGTACATCAAGAAATTGTGCTTTACTATATTTTCACATTTTTACATAATTCTAGTATACATAATACAATTATTATAAAAGATGGATCAAGCGCAAACTGGCAAATAAAAAAAAAAACTAAAAATATGATCGTATCGTTTGAATCAAAATTGTTCGAATACTTCAAATCGACATCATGAGTTGTCGAAATTCTTGACGAGCGGCAACATAATTTATTAAAGGTCTTGTTAGAGAGATAGTTTATTAGAATAATTTGTTCTCTTTTGATAGTATACAGTTTGGTTTCGGCTAATAATAATATTTGACAGCACTTGCTAATCAAACCCCAGAAAAAAACGACGACCAATGAAATCGACTGCATTTCTTATATTAATGAAAAAAATTACATAATAAATATAACAGACTGTTATGTTTATTATGTTACCGATACGCAAATATATGAGTAAATATATATAAAATATTTAGTGTTTTATGGGAATTTTAATATCACTTAGTATTATTAAACTAAGTTATATTTGAAGTCAATGTTCCAAAAATTTTAGAAATTTCATAACTTTTAAACGGCATTCCCTTTTCTTTATGAACTGGACAGTTCATGGACTGTTCGAATTTCCTATATAGCTTCGTCACGGCGATACGATCGATACGTCGGTGGTATCACACCGCGATCGCTCCGCGAAATGTGCTGACCTCACGTAGGTGTTACTTATCGAACGATATTGAGAATATTCCTTCCGCTCTGGTATTTTGATTGCACGTTACCGTCGCTTATTTATTTCGGTATTACGAAACATTGGACGCTTACGTTTTATGTAACAAAATTTTGTAATCATACAAGGCTGACTAAAATAATTCTCACGAAACATTTGATCTCAGCTTATGCTCGGACGCAGTACTTCAAGAGCAAGTCCCCGGAAGCCCATTGTTAAACTTAACACCGAACATTGCAGGGAGAGCCAAATCTTTCGTTTAATCGAAAACGTTTCAAATTTTACACAAGAAAAAAAACACTGGCTAATCCGCGGCTTCTTTGATTTTTACATTGAACTGAGTTACGACCATATTTGTTTCTGTAAGGATATCTTTAAAAAAGCTTCGGATTATTGATTTCTACGAAAAGTCGTTGGGCCGTAAGGATAATGTTCCCTTACAGCCCGGGAACGAATTATTCGCTGAGGGATAAACTCACCTCTAATTTCGGCAGATATTTCTCAATCTCGTAATCGGTAATCCGAGAAAAAAATTACCTGAGTACAAATAGGAATACGTTTTCGTTATAAGTAAAGTGAATAAGACTGATAATTTAACTATATGTTCAAATTGATTTAACTATATATTTTTTACAGAACCATGCTGCAGCTATATTAATAGTATAGTTGTAGAACGAATGGGTCGGCTCGACCGGGGAAGGACCACGCTCTCATAGAATACCAGCGTTAAATAGCAGCTTAATGCTGCTGTGTTTCGTATGGTGAGTGTATAGAACCGGAGACCCATGTTACTGGAAAAGGGGCATTCTATCTTAGTCCTGACGGCAGACAACGCCTCTGCATTTTAATTCACAAACGAAGATTTTTTTTTATAGGAGAGGGGGCAAACGTGCAGGTGAGCTACCTGATGGTAAGTGACTACCGCCGCCCATGAACAACTGCAACACCAGAGATGCGTTGCCGGCATTTTAAAAAGGAGTACGCTCTTTTCTTGAAGGTCCCTAAGTATAAATGAAGATGTCTATGGTCCACAGCAACCACTTACCATCAAGTGGACTGTGTGCTCGTTTGTCACCCTTATTCTGTAAAAAATATAATTAATCGCTCAAAAGATTCAACAATATAAATTAAACTACACGAAACATTGCAATAGGGTTGATCGGAATGTTTCATATGTCAAAAAAGATTACAAACTGCACAGTTAATGATTCCGACACAAAAAAGAAAAATTTAACATCCTTAATGAAATAAGACGAAGCGTGATCGATCAAAATAATAATTAATAATAGATCGGCTTCGAGTGCCGACTGTGATGGATCCCCGCACTTAGTCATCGCGTTTAATTAAAAATGGCGGCGTAAATTAACGGTTACATTTCAAATTTGAGAGTCGTCTTGTCATTATCACGTTGCTCACGTATTTGTACTTGCGTGTCAAACCGATTGTTGCATAATCCCTGAACATAGTAATAGTGATGGGTAAGATGTAAGTCTCACTTTGTAAAAAGGGTATATGTAGTCTTATTCGTTTAAATCTTATATAGGATAGCTCATATTTAAATACATGTAACACAAAATTGTTATTAAAATAATGATTCAAACTACTATTGCTTAGTTTACGGGTTGACATATTTTATAATCTACGTTAATGACATAATTAAGAAATAACTTATTACAATTCGATCTCGCATAAGACATTACTAATTGTTACGAGTGGATAATATTGAGTGGATTGCGATATCACTTTAATCATTAATCAATTGAAGATGGAAATACTTTGTAAACGGTATACCACAGAGCTGCCAACTAAATTGCAGTACATGTATTAAAATCAAGTTATCTAAGTCCACTGTTAGGATTAAAACTTTTCAAAAATTCACAGCAGGCGAATATGCTATGCATTTATTTACTTGTGCTTACCACATTTTTATATTACACAGACTAACGATTACACAGACCAGCTGATAGTAAGTGGCTGCTGTGGCCCAGAGACACCTACATTCATCCGTCGCATTACCCCATAGCAAAATTCCATAAGACATTACGCTATGAAAGTAACTAAAATACACTAATCTAGCTCTCTCACATCTGTGAGACTTCTAATCTTTCTTACAACATATCATCATTATCATTACAGCCCTTCACAAGTCCACTGCTGAACATAGGCCTCCCCCAAAGAATGCCACAAAGCACGGTCCTGAGCCACCTGCATCCATCGACTTCCTGCATATCTTACCAGGTCGTCACTCCAACTAGTGGGGGGACGCCCTACACTTCGCCTGCCGGTACGAGGCTGCCACTCGAGAACCTTTCTTCCCCATCGGTTGTCGGTTCTTCGAGCTATATGGCCGGCCCATTGCCACTTCAGCTTACATATGCTGCAGAACTAAGTCTGCTTTCTAATTTAGATATATGGGGGCCCCATTGAAGTTTCGCGTCAATAGTAATACCGAGAAAAACAGTGGTATCCACAAGACTCAACTCCTCCCCATTTAAGAGCACATTGGTTTTCGAATGTTTTACATTAGGTATTGTAAATTTAATATATTTTGCCTTATTGCCGTTTAAGAGCAAATTGTTGGCGTTAAACCAATGTACTAATTTCGATGGAGCATTATTTACATCGTCATAATTAATTGACTGCCATTTGAGTTTGAAAATTAAAGAGGTATCATCAACAAATAATACTTATATCGTGATTGTCCCCTACAAGATAAGGTAAGTCAGTAATATAGATTAAGAACAGGAATGGGCCAAGAATCGAGCCCTGAGGAACGCCCATTGATACTACCGATCCGGAGGAACCTTTACCATTGATCACAACTTTTTGAGTTCTGTTACTTAAATATGAAGTAATAAGTCTAAGCGCCAAATTATTACACCGTAATGTTGTAGTTTCCTGATTAATGTCTCATGATGAACACAATCGAAAGCCTTGGAAAGGTCACAGAAAATACCTAAGGCGTCTTGTGAATTCTCCCAGGCATTAAAAATATATTTCATAAGCTCAACACCGTCAGGCGTCGAGCGACCCTTGTAAAACCAAATTGGTTTTTATGAAGTAATTTATTTGTTTAAAAAAATTAACAATTGATCCAAATTTATTTTTTCATAAACTTTACTGAGAGTTGGTAGTACAGAAATAGGTCTATAACTAGCGGGGTCCAATGTACTACCAGATTTAAATAAAAGTATTACTTTACTATACTTCATTAAATCAGGAAACACACCAGAATCGATACAAGTATTAAAAATAAGAGCAAGATGAGGTGCAATTAAATCTCTTATGGACGCAATAACTATAAGGGAAATCCCCCACAAATCTGCGGTTTTCTTTACATCAATGGTTTTGAAGTATTTTACAATATTATGCGGTAATATTTTTTCAAATCTAAGTTGTTTTAAACAGCTATTAACATTCTGTTTAAGTAATAACTCTGCGACAGTTGGAGAAGTATTCAATGACTCTGTTATCAAGATAAGAACATCAGTGAAATATTTGTCAAACACCGTACACCGTTCTTATAGTATTATGTATGTTACAGTCAAACTCTAAGGAGTTTTTTTGACTACTTTGGAAAATGACAGACGAACTAGTATTTTCCTAGGCTAAACTAGTCTAGTAGTTGTTAAGCTTGCAGCGAAATGCACTTTTGACTCCTTTCGATGATCAAAAGTAGTTTTGACCCGGAAAACGTTTTGACTATAACATATTATATTCTACCACTAATTATGATAACCACATGATAAAATGACTGAAGGTGGTGGAAAAAAGAAATCTCGATAATGGACTTTTATCCATGATCTCATATTTACGAGTTAATCTGTATAAATGGCAATAACAAGAAGTTCTTCTTAGAACTTTTATACTATTTTTTTATTATAAATCAAATATTGAAGAGTTTCTTTTCCTGGACAAAAAGTCAGTCTGAATTGATGCCACCTATTATTACCACCAAGCAGTTTGTAATGCAAGAGATCAATATATTGTATTACAGAACAGAGAAGTTGAAACTCATTTGCAGTGTTGACAACAATGACAATTAACAACAACATACACAATGACCATTAGGTGGATCCAAGAGAGTAATTATGTTCTGTGGGTGGATCATTTGTTACTGTGAATTTAAGAAAAATAACCTCGAAACTAAGAACAATAGATATGGTTTACTATTTCTAAACAAAGTGTTTTCATAAGTTGTCACAATGTACCTTAAAAGAAACAACCCAGAAGGGACCACTCAAAATCTATCTTTCACTCGTTCCACATTAGAGTGAAACATCGAAAGTAAAATTTGAACTTGAAGCCCCAAGGTTAGTTAATAAGGGTTATATGATCGTAATTGCTCCTCTGTACTGGTATTTGCTGTCAATATTGCTAAAAATATTTAAAAAAAAATTTTATGAATTTTATACGTTGATTCTACTTCACCATAACGAATGCAGCACACGTTTTTTATGATCAAAATAGCATTTTAAGTTTTTTTATATAATAAGGTTGACAAACGAGCACACAGTCAACCTGTTGGTAAGTTAAGTGTTAAGTGGTTTTTTGAAAAGTTACTATTTACCGTTTCTCTTAAAATATTATTTTTAAAACCTGTGCGATTTGAAGTTGGTTTTTATTATATAGTAAAGTATTTACATCAAATAATGTATATGTGTATGAAATATTCAAATAAATTTTTATCAGCATGTAGCTAATTAACTAAATATTTTTCAACTTAATCGGATACAATTAAGCATCCAAGGTACTTGAGCATCAGCTATTAAAATTAGATCACCGCAATAATTATTCACAGTATTTAGGTGATCGTTATTTTCCCTGTGAGCCTATCTTATTCTTAATCCAACAACTATTTGAGTTCCTTTTGATCTATAGGTCGTAAGCGCGACTGCTGCTCCTGCGCCTGATCTCTCTTTCGTCGTGTCGGATTGCCGTCCCGTCGGAGTATGAGAATGAGGGAATAGAGAGTAAGCCCGTGTTTGCGTACACAGTCGTGAACTACCCGTACAATCCTGTCCTGCTCAGATAGGCTCGTATCCATTGAGACAGGCTGCTTCGACCAAAATTCGGGTATTAATATTACAACCAAAAACATATCATTGCAATACGTAATAAAAAATGTGCGAAAAATAGACCAACATTTGTTTTTTGGATTACGAAATTCAGGTCCCCTAATTCCTATCCTAATTACGGCTACAAGTAACTGTCATCAAGGTTTCTATCAGCCAATTATACACTAAAGACAACTGCGAATGTTAGTGTAGTTACATAATTGGATTAGCCGATGGGTCGATAGGGAGTTTAATTGCGGTGCGCGCGCGCTGCGGTGATGGACGCGCGCCGCGGGGCGCCCTCTGTGTTTCCTACGCCGACCGATTATACCGAGATGCTTAGCCTGGATGTGAATTAGGTATTTTTATTACAATGAATTACTACATTTCCATTATTAACATAGTACTTTCACGTTCAAGGTTTGCTGAACCATCAACCTCTTTTTTGAGATTAGTATTTGAGGACAAATTCTGTGTCCGTCAAAAAACAGATTGCGCCTGAAGCAGTTTAGCTTAGCACTTGGAGTTAATTTTCAGATTCCCTCTTAAACAGAAAATTATACTTGGATATTATAAATACCAACACATCAATTACAATCGATTACGCCCTAGGACACATTTTTTGCTTTGGAGTTCATCTAGGTAGTTTCTACCTTCTTCCCTATGTCTGCTACCAAGTAGCAGTGCTTGCATTTCTGTATTCTGGCCTTAAGGACACAGAGAGCCAGAAACAGGCTTTAGACTTGCTACATTTGTTCTTTTGTGAACTAATAAATCGTAATGAAATAGGCTTATAATATCGATAATTCTAACTGGAATGATCAATTTTAATTTTAAAAATCAAGAACCTACAAAATTAAAAAAAAAACTGAAGCTATAATAATCATCAATGATATTTTTATCTGCATAGAATGCTACGAACGTTCATCTAGCTTTAAAATTACAATATACACACTACTTATTTCTACCATTCGTAAAGCATACAACACCAACGTTAAAATTCATTTGAATTAACAGGGTATCAAAACAAAACCTGCATCTTAGGGATCTATAAGTGCAAAATACACCATGATTAGAGAGAGTTACTTTTTCAATTCTAATTATAATATATAAAATAGCTGTAATATATAATATAGCTATGATATATAATATAATATAACTGTATTGTTATACGATATTTAAATGCAAATCACTGGTTTACGCTTACTTTTTTTACGAGTATATCATTTGTTTATTTGCGATATTATATAGTAGATTTAAAATATGAATTTAAATGCTATTGTGATTGAGAGGAATAAACAGACTGCAATATATTATGAACTGCATTTTGTAAATTTATGTTTAACGTAACAAATACTTAAGTAGCTGAATTAAAGTAATATCCATAATATGAGAGTGGGCGAATGCAATCTGCGGAGCGGCGGGAGGTGTGTGCGATCGAACTAATGATAACGGCCGATCGACAGATTATTACATTAAAGTTGGATGTTTTATCGTCCCGGACTTCACACCTCCGGCGAAATATAGTCCGACGTATCACGAACGTCTTATTGGATTCCACGTGTTATTTGTTATTTGTAATGAGATTTCGATGCGAAACATTTCGTCGATTCATTACGGTTATATAAACCAGTAGTTTTAGTTTTGCACAAAAATGAAATTAGAATAGACAGTGTGGTGGCGACGTTAGAGTTTCACGTTATTTCATGCTTGAGTGTCCTCAATGGCGATTTTAGGAAATGCTAGAAAAATCTAAATGGCATAAAATATCCAAGGTGTCAAATATGCAGACAATTGGTTTATGGATAGCTGGAGTAGTCCACGTCCAGAAGTGGATCTTTATGGTCTTGTGAAGGAGAAGTAGTCAAATTGAACTTGTTTAGTTTTATAACTTTAGAGAGAAGAACAATAATTGCGAAAAATAATATTATGTCATTATTGTAACGTAACGTATCAATTAACGTAAAACTAAATTTTAAGTTTGTTTTTAGCTTTATAGTTAAGAAACAATTATAATTTTTCTAGTAATTAGTGTGAATTTGCAAACTGATTCTCACGTCACCATATCTCTTATCATTTTACTTTACACTTAAATAAAAAAGTATTAAAGTGAAATTCACTTGAATTCCTTTAATTATGAGGTATTTTAGTAATAATGCGTTCATTTGATACTTTCTATATATTTGTATAAATTATTTACAGAAAAATTAGGAATATGCAGAAGTACGAATAGATATTGATAGTAGATACCATTTAGAGTCTGTCAAAGGCCTTCATCTTAGATTGCCTCATAGGAGAGATATTTGGCACGCTTGACAAGCATGTTGGCAACCGCATGTTCTTATTTCGATTTAGTTGTTAGCAGAAAAATGACGCCTATCCCCAGTTCAGTTTCCCTCTGTCGCTTCTTACGACACTAACGGGTTGAAATGGGGTGGTGAATATTCTTACACCGATTCATGGGTAAGTAATGTATAGTCAACACAGACTTAGGTACGATGAACTGTTTCAGGGAAAAGAAATGTATAGTCACAACAGATTTATGTAAGCGTAGAGTAATACGGAGTAGTACGTAAACTAATAAGTTTTTCTGCGAAAGCAAATTCGGAAATACGTGAGCTGTCAAGTCAGAGTCAAGTAGGAGTTTTAGTAAAGTATTCCACAATTTAATTAAACTTTCTAATTTTTTTATTTAATATATCTTACGAGTCAGCGTACCTGTTGAAATATTGTGTCCTGTGTTCAAATCACAGTTAGTCTATATTTTTGTAATTCAGATGTACTGTAAAGAATGTATGAGAGGAAAATGTTTTGTGTACGTTCAAACTTTTCTCCGATCTCATTGCATATCGTATACTGGTAGGCACGGATGAGTAGCTCTTTGTATATCCTCCTTAGCTGATTACATAAGTTTTAGTAAAAGCAGTGTCGAAACCAACTAGGGTAATGTTGAACGAGTATGTTGTAGTCAATAGTTATCTTCACTCCGTCCACATTTTTTTTATCATTATATAAAAATTGATACTTTATTATCAACAAAAATTACGTATGTCTAGTTTGTAAAAATATAGCAACACTGTACAAAAGTAGCGTTATTGATATGCGGTCTGCACTAGGATAGAAAGAGTTGATTAGAGGACGCGACGCCGATGATTACGATAGCCGATGGAGGGCGCTGTGACCGACGCCGAGGTCCTACAAAGGCCCACGCACGCCATCCGCAGACAATCCGCCGAGTATCGATCTCCCGCGACCCTTCGAACGAGCGCCGAGCCTAGCACAATGCCGCGACTCTTTATTATAGCATCTCACATTGTTGTCATTGTTATTATTATGATTCTTTACCGCTTTCCATTGTCGGTCGGCGTTGTGGCGGTGCTTTTTCACGGCCCGCGTTTAGTCTGGGCATTGGGAGCGACACGCTCGCACGTTTAGTCGCGGAAAACGAGTGTTTTCCTCGCGGAAAAATTGTCATTTAGTGCTTTATTGTGCAATTTAGGCTCGTGCGCACGCTGTACGCTGTGACGGTCGGTCTAAGTGGAACTTTACGGTCTCGTTCGGTCAACAGCTGATTGCGCTCCGCTGTATAATGTGCATGTATATGTATGCACGCTAAGTACAGCTGTACTGTTTTGTGACTTATGTTTTAGTGTTGTATAGGCAGTAACGCGCTTAATGTCACTGGGAACACGTTTATGAATGTAATAACAATAATTGTTTTATGTTTTTTTTTTTTACATATTTGTCAGTTCTAAAGGTTGTAATGTGCACATAGACAGATGAAACATTAATTCGTTTGTGAAATAGGAAAAAACTGTTATCAAAATGTTTGCGCATTACTTATAACTTAATTATTTTTTTAAATGTTACTAGAATGTGTAATTTTGTTTTCTGTGTTACTTTGAATACTGTATTCTATACTCTATAAATAAGAAGGTATTTTACATTTCAAAAGTAAACTTGTTCTACGCTAAATAACTTCACATTATATTAACAGCAATTAACAAGCAGTTTTAAAATTTTCTTATTAGAAAAATAGACTTAGATAGTAAATTTATTATTAAACAGAATGTCTTTTAGTAATGTAAGCTGATTTTATATTTATGTAGTATGTAGATTCAACTATATTGTAAGTACATTTCAACTAGTAAATCTAATGAAAATTTAAACGAATTAATAGTTACAAAATACATAGCAAAGTCGGTACAGTTTCTTTATTCATGTGGCAAAGTGACGGATCGTTATCGCAGTTGCTCAGCGGTTGACTGCGACACTAAGAGACCGTGCATTCAAATCCCTCACGAAAATTGTGTGTCTGAATGTGTATATATCTGTATGCCCCAGAAACTATTGTCCCAGGTCAGGATTTTTGTCCATGTTCATTTTATGTATTTAAAACTCCTTAACCATACAGGGATAACAACTGAGTGGATTGAAAATGTTTTCCAAGGGACACTAATATCTACGTACAACTATATTGTATATATAAATTTGTTATGTAGTCATTAAAATTTAAAAAGTTTAAAAATTATACGAATGAATTTTATACGTGGTAGAGCTAAGCTGCAGCTATATTATAGTTGTAGCACCAATGGGTCGTCTCGACCGGGGAAGGACCACGCTCTTACAGAATACCAGCGTAAAATAGTAGCTTGATGCTGCTGTATTTCGTATGGTGAGTGTAAAGAACCGGAGATCCTTTTTACTGGAAACGAGACATTCCATCTTAGTCCTCAGGGATGAAAATGCATCTGGATTTTGATTTTTAATCGATGATAAATATAGATGTCTATGGGCCAGAGCATCCACTTATAATCAGGAGAACTGTTCGTTCGTACCCTTATTCTATAAAAATAATATTTTGTTATAAAATTTGGTAATTACGCTTCGTTTCATACCGTGACATTTAAAGGTCAATATAATTGATACAATGTACTGAAATGAATAACATTCATCATTGCTACTTCTAGTTCTAGTTATTCGCCTTGTAATGGCGACATAAAGGAATCCACTACCCTATATCGTCCCGCGGATGCCATAATACTCGTAGGCGACATGGGAAAATTAATCATCTTCCTTGATAACAAATCAAAATAATATAAAACTGCGGTTGCAAACCTGATTGTCAAGTTGACAATTATGGCAAATGTCCTCTCGACGAGGCTGTGTATGGGGGAGGCCTACGTTCAGCTGTGGACTTTCAATGGAATGTTAAGAATGACTGAATGAAAGGCTGTTCTTTTTATAAACGTAATATATTGCAGTAATTTTAAGCTTTTTCAACATACCCAACTGTCTTTTGTTCATTTTATAAATAACGATTGAACTGACAGCCGAACTGATAGCAATTGACTATTGCAGCCCATAGATATCTGTAATCAAATTTAAATTTTATATATAAAAAATGTATTTTTGTTGGTTCGTATTTTATGCGCTGCAATACCGTTCATTAGATTGCGCTGAAACTTTATCAACATATTGCTTGCATTTCCGCGAAGGTTATAAGTATAGTACAATTAGCTTACAGTAGGTGGCGCGCGTGTCGTACCGATAAATTTATTTGAACGTTATAATATATCATTCAACTTCAATGAATGTATTATCATTCCTAATTAAACAATATTAAAACAATATTTCCGTAATTATTTCTGCGGCAGCAACGCGCCAGGTAGCAGCTACTAACAAATAAAGTTGTCATCCCTAGGGGTTTATCCCGTTTAACAAACTTTAATTATATTGATTCTCACATTAATTTCATGAGCAAAACCACAGCCCGTACAGAGGTTAAAAAGGATCACCTTGAAATACCACATCAAATATCAACTTGTAACCATTTGAGCTAAATATAATATATAGATACTAAATATCTACCACAAATTCTAGCATTGGATATTCTTTTTCCATCTACCAAATGACTCAGCAATGGATTTATTTAATAAAGATGTTTTTGATTTAGATCGATATGAAACCTCATCCAAAGGCTTTCATCAATGCGTGTAATTGCCTAATGTCAGAGGTCTTCGATGTTTAAAATACTCGCTGTCTACTTCTTTTCATTCAATAATTGTTTGTCGATGATGATATTGTTGCCAAATATCTTATAGACAAACAACAAACTCATAATTACGAAATATTCATTAATGTTGTAAAGTCTGACAATGATATGACATTACAATAGAAATAGGAATAGTACTGTTACCAAATCGTTTCATTTGACCCTTTATACAATATAACCTTCTCTTTGTTACCTTCTTGAAAATTAAAATAAACATTTTCATAAAAATTAAGTGTATATAAACGTATAATTGCTTCTATGTAATATAAATTAATACTAACATAGAATTATAGCTAACTTTAACTTTCATAGTTTTACTGCAAGTTAGATATAGTAAAAATGAAAAAAAAAACTAATTTATGTTCTGTCTGACATTTGTGAGTTGTCTGCCTTAATACGATAACATTTCTTTCTTTTGTCTTGGTCTAAATTAAAGAAATTAGGCTAATTATATAACTCCAATCAATTTGTAGTCAAGCTTCATACGCACATGCGAAGCTTGTAGCATATTACTATTTAATTTGCGGGAGGCTCGCTCGCAAGATAGGCCTGATGAGACGGAGACAGCGGCCGGAACTGGACCCACCCCTTCCCCGGTCGCTGGGTCGTTCGAAGCACCCCCTCACGTAATGTGTGCTAGGCCTATACGAAAGATGAATGCCCCAGTATTTTAAATAATACATTATAGTTCTATGTCACTTTTGTTTTTATTTTATATGGCTTTATTTAAATAAATTTAAAAAAAATTGAGTTTTATTTATTTTAGTTTTAATGAAAACTCTTGGTTAGGTATGTTTTGTATGTTTAAAATGAATTTTAATATTTTATCTGTTTCTTCCTACAACCAAACAATTTCTAATACTTAATGTTATGTAGTAGAAATAGTCACTGTAGTAGTCATTATGTAAATAGAGGTTGTACAAACATCATATATTTAATATATCACATTATTTCAATTATCTGAAATACAATGATTAATCATGAAATACTTTACTATATTGGTATTTCATTTCTACGCAATCATATGTCTACATTTCGTTCGATGTAGGGAGGCAAGCTACCCCTTACAAGGAGAGATGATGATAGCTTGCTCTTACGTATGCGGTCTTGTTTGTGTCCACTCAAGTCGTGTCCTGCCTAATATTGGGCTTTCATTATGATGAACTGCATCTGTGATTTCCGACATGAGATATATGGAGGTATACTATAGTTCTAGCACATGGGCATGTATAAATGAAATTACTTAGATTGATGTATAGATAGTGAGTATATTTAGTACATTTAGTATATTTTGTACGCTAAGCATGTTTATTTGTCATATCGAAAAAGGCTAGGTTAGGAAAATTCGATGTTGAACTAACGTGGGTACATAATATTATGTAGGTACGTTCTTGCGGTAAAGTAATATAATTTATGATGTCGATAATAACAATTGATTGTATTGGACATGTCTTGTCAAATTTGATACATATCATCAGCCAGAAGAATAAAATAAAATCATATGACAATATATCAAATATAATCTTCTAAGCCCTTACAATTTTCGTAATTTCTGAACTTAAGTTACGACTGAACATGAAGACAACAAATTAATAATCAAAACTAACTACTATGTTACCGCCAACAATGCACGGCGGCCATATTGCGGTGTGGCGTTACCTCAGTGTTGCCAGGCGCGATAATTATTAATTTGCAACGGCACTCGCGCCACTCGCGGCTGTCATTAGTGACACCTCGCGCCAATTAGGACGCTCAGAGTGTTTGATGCTCGCTTTTTATTTAAAACAAGCATTACACCAGCAATTATTGAATGACTCGCGATGCGTTATGCCTGTAGTGGTTTTCACTGGAACGAAAGTGCTACAGGATTTTATTTTACAGAATGCTCCAATTGCGATATTTTCTATCCAATAACATTGCTTTTATTTATTTGTTAGTTATTTTACCTTTTTGTTATAATGTCGACGTTTAAAATGTTGTCAACAAGTGTATTTTAAGTGTTTTGCTATATTGAATAAAAGTTATGGTACGGATTTTATCGCGTTTTATTTTAGCTTTTTTTTAATTTTTTCCGTCGGCTGCTACTGACGCCTTACAACGGAGAGGGGTGGGGGGGGGGGGGGCTGAGGTGCTTGATAATATCCATAGTTAACGAAGGCTTTCTTCAAGTTTTAAATATGACCTTTGAAAATGAAACGCGATAAAGTCCGTAAAATTAGTTTTACCACCTGTAGTATTCGCGTAAATATAAGACATCATTGTTTTACTATAACTTACTTGTAGGAAGTTACATTAGGTAAATAGTTGATAATCGAATTATATGACACTAGACCAGTTGAACAGCATTCCATAATTATAATGGAATAAACTACCGAAAATACGCAAAATTAACAAGAGGAAAACTAAACTGGGATTCATTAAATTGAAAATAGAGCAAAATGGCGTCCAAAGCAGTCAGCGCGAAACCGTTTCACGCTCTGACAATTTCGTACTCTAAATGCAGAGAACGAATCTAACCTATCTCGTCATCTAATTGGTAGGAAACACGTATTGTAATGTTTATCAATTTATATAGCTGTAAGCGTTAATAACATCAAAAATGAAGTAATTGAAAAGCAAAATAAAAAGTCCCAAAATGATTTTTCTTACCAACCTATTGTGCTTAAATTTATATACCTTCAAATAATGGCTGCTAGTTGGTACAGTCTAGGAAAGACTAATTCACGCAGGGAACTTAAAAAAATCACATGATGAATACTAAATGATTATAGTTATCTATTTAAGTGTCTACCTATTGTATCCCAACGGCTCATCACACTTTGGTCCTTTTCAATTAAGAAATAGCTTTTTCGAAATTTGCTCGCAGTTTAGTTTTTATTTTCATTAAACTCCTTTTTAAGTGGTAAGAAAATTTTGTTTGAAATAAATCAGTATATGATTTTTTATTTCGCACAAAAGAAAAGTTAAAATTTGTATCATTTTGACTTGCGTCTACTCAAAATGTCTATGATGCTCTAGCAAAAACACATTATATATTGTGGCGGAATCGTATGCGTAAAGGTGTAAACTATATGAAAATTAAAATTTATATTTGATCGTAGTCTTATCCGCGTTCAATTTGACTTTTAAACTCAAATAATTATTGTATACTACAAACAGTAATGAATAGTAACAGCCGATTTTGTTAAATACAGTATTAACAGATTGAAACTAATACAATTGTGAAAACTTTTTCAAAATCAAACATGCTCCTTAACTAATTAGTATTCACTGCCACGACACTATTTTTTTTTAATTACGACCACATTATTGGATTGGCTTATAGAATGATGTATCTTTTATTTTATTATCTGTAGTGTGCGGTACTTTCACAGATGAAACCTGAAGTCTGTTCAATCACTATGTTTAAATTATTAAATGTATATAAACAAGTATTCCTATCCAAACGAAATACAAGCAAATGAAAATTTTGTTAATATTTATTTGTCAGTTTTGACAGCATTTCTTTTTACAATATGATAACCGTAATTCAATATTAATTTTTTTTATAGCATAAGAGTGACGAACGAGCACACAGTCCATCTGATGGTAAGTGGTTGCTGAGGCCTATAGAAATGTACATTTCTATCCTCGATTACGAATAAAAATGCAGATACGTTATCACTCCTGAGGACTAAGATGGAATGCCTCATTTCCAGTAAAAAGGGTCTCCGGTACTCTACACTCACCATATGAAACACAGCAGCGTTAAGCTGCTATTTTACGCTGGTATTCTGTGAGAGCGTGGTCCTTACCCGGTCGAGCCGACCCATGCGTGCTACAACTATATCTACTACTAATATAGCTGCAGCATGGCTCTACCACGTAAATTAAATTATTATGATTTAATAATTTAAATTATTAACTCCGCTCTTTCTTTACCTACTTTTTAGTCTTGTTTAGTCTATTTTTCTGCTAATGAAAAGCAATAAATTAAAAGTAACTACATATCTTGTATCCGTAAAAAATGTCGTAACAGTTTCATATAGGTAGGTATGTGTAGTTTAAAATTTGTATACCAAATGTCTTAAAGTAAATTGCTTTAAAATCGTTTTAAAGTTCAATTGACATGTTTTATTTTTAAGCTAACATAATCCGTTCAATATTCTACATTAGAAAATGTAATTACCTATCTAAGCAAAATAAATTATTTTGAAACATCGAATTTTTATTACCTTATCTTCTATTCCTATAATACCCGTGAGAGTGAGCTCATGAACACTACACTCACCCTAATTAGCAAGCAGCCCGCAACAATAGAAAGTTAATTACTTATGTTTAAGAAAAAGAAACTGTCCATTTCGAATGAGACATAAAAATAGTTAACAAAAATGACCGTTGAAACAATGCGCCTTTCCAGGAGACGGCAACTATCCTCTGCAGTAAAATTAACAATTCTAAGAATTGCGTCTTCTACCTGGGGTATTAGTACATACTGCAACAAACATCGTCGAAGTAACACAACGGCGTTAGTTCACTTGAATTTATGATTATATAACATCTTCTTCCAAGTTCCCAGTTAGCCTCTACAAATGTATTCCTCTTCTATTGTCATCTATCAGCCATCACTTCATCACACATTCCTTTACCTATTACGTACATCATCCCTCACTGCTCCAACCATCTTTTCTTAGGCATTCGACAAACCGACTTGCTCTTCATAAATACGTAAAGTTAAAGAAATTAATATGTTAACAGAAAGTTAGAATTAAATAATATAAAATATTGCTAGCTTTTCTACCGACTTCAAAAATGAGCCGGTACTCAATTCGACTGTATGTTTTTTTATGTGTGTTACCTCATAACTTTTTACTGGGTGAATCGCTTTCGATGATTCTTTTTTTATTTTAAAGCTGGTATTTCACATGTGGTTCCAAATAAATTTAATCAAGGTCTGATCAATAGTTTTTGAGTTATTCTTAATAATTTATATTGAAGTCGGTTGTACAAAATTTTAAATTTTAAATTATATTATATATAATTATGCTTATATACTGGACAATAATCACACAGTTCACCTCATTGTATATGAATGCCTCGGGTCATAATATAGAGACCTGTATCTATTCTCGATTAAAAATCCAAATGTAGATGTGGTGTTAAACCACCGGGGTTAACCAAGTGGACTCTTTACTATTTTTCAAGCTAACAGAAAACTATGTAATGAATGAGTATGATATTTCCAACGTTTTTTCACGTGAAAATAACGTGATTTAATACTGATGTCATTAAATGTTCTAATTTTAATTAACGTCAAAGATTGTATAATCTCAACATGACAAACCCCGCTCAAGACTATGTTACGATGCTAGATCATCATTAAAAGATCTCCAGTTTTAGTCACTCTCCATTCAAAACAAAGCAGCATTATTCTGCTATTATACGCTAGTAATAATGCTACAGTGTGGCTCTATAACACATATAAATAATAGTTATAATGTGTAATAAATCTAACAAACTTTTTTACTGACTACAGTATATAAAATCAAAAAATAATATGAGAGTTGTTTACAGAACAATATACAACATTTTCTCCAAGTGTCAACCGCAACCAGGAAAAACAATGTTCTGTTTACGATCTGTTGATTATGATATTTATTTTAGTTAAAATTTTTATAACATTAAATATACAATATTTAAACCATACTAAAATTCTACTCCCCGCTGTATAGTGCCTATAACGCTGGCTACGTTTCATCGCTATATTTACCTAATTATACGCATTTTCTTCTTTTTTATCGGCCCTCAAAATGCACTGCTGGACATGGGACTCTCTCGTTGTAAGGGGAACATACTTGTCAATTTTACTTATGATTTACATGTTAAAGCCATGTTAGAGCCATATTATAATGGTTGCGGCACAAATGGGTCGTTTCGACCAGGGAAGAACCACGCTTTCACTGAATATCAAGGTAATGTAACTGTTTTATGCTGCTGCGTTTCTTATGGTGAGCAAAAGGAATCATAGACCCTTTGTACTTGCTGTAAAAGGGTAGATTATCTTAGTCCTCGGGGGTTTACATGTTGATTTTTAGTCGGGTATATATGATAGGCCACAGCATCCACTTACCATCAGGTGAACTGTGTGCTCGTTTGTCGACCTTCGTTGTCATTTTTTCATTCTAGAACAAAGGTGTATAAGATTTGTTTTTAAATATTTTTTTTAATGAAATGAAACTATGATGAAATATTTGTTCCAGTGTATAAAATTTTTATTATTGGGATAATCTCAATAAGTAAATAAACACATTTACATCCATCTAATTGTTTTATTGCAGTGCCTACCGTTACGGTAATCTATGCGGATGTAATGTTAACATTAAGGATAATTAGAATAAACCGTTATGTCAACGTTTATGGGAAACACACCGTTAGAATTATTACTAGATAATTTGAGGCATAAACAATATAAATTTCTAAATGATAATGTTATTAGACGAAAATCAACGCGTATTTTAGTTATTTTGTAAATGGCTAAACTTGATCATACCGACAACCGATTTGGGAAAAACGTTCTCGATCATTGTGGTGGTAGGTTAAGTGTAATGCAGCTCATCACTACATGGAGTAGGTCCTATCATGGTAAATCATGCAGGAAGTCGATGGATGCATGGTTCAGGACCGTGTTTGTATGGCGGCCTATGTTTAGTAGTGGACTTATGAAGGGCTGTAACAACATATGGTGATGACCATTTGTATCAATCAGTTATTTTTGTGTGTAAATTCTTAACTAGAACGATATCAAAGGCAAATTTCTATTATCGAATAGGGATATAATCAACAATTGTAATTTCATTAAATTACATATAAGTATAATCATATATTTTTATAATGTTAGAGAGTTTAAAAGTTTCGTATTTACGATTTAAAATATAAGTAACAAATTTACCATGGATATTTTTTGTAATTTTTTTCCATTCAACTTTATCCACATCTTACTGTTTACTACATTCTGTTTTTAATATCGTTCACAAAATTAGCTACAACTATAATTTATTCATTTTATTAGTTAATATATATCTTCTTAAAAGAAATAACGAAAATGATACATAAAATACATTGCTTTTTCGTTTTATGCCATATAACGTTAGAAGAAACAAGAGTGGATAATGTTCAATTACTTCGAAATATTATAATATAAAGAAATGATTTATAAAATTTAAAATTGGACTGTCGGCAGTTGTTAGATTATGATAAAAAAAGACAAAGTTGCCCTTATAAATCAATATGTTTGATAATTCTAAAATTCCTTAGATACAAGCGTTTGTTTTATAGGCATGGTGGATACACTGTCACACGGGCCTCGAACTTTACATATACAGCTGAACAAACGCAGTTGTTTGGACTCGTGTAAGAATGAATAACTATATGAGAAAAAAACTTTCATGATGATATTTAAAACAAAATTGTAAGGGAATATGCTTATCACGATTATTAACTGTAATAATAAAATTCGTGTAAATTTGTTTTAGAGAAGACATTTACAAATATAGTGCCGAATAGAAAATGTAGAAAGAGTGTGTATTGTTTACATTTTAAGCTAAGGTTGAGAAGGTGCAACCACCGTCGGCAAACAAAATTGTGATTTGCATGAGGAGGCGAACGCAACGCGAGGCGAGCACTCGCCTCGCTCGCCACGCGATTAAAAATGCAGGCTCCGGCGGGTGGGAGCGGCGGGCGGGCGGGGCCATGCGGCTCGCCCATTGGCGCACCTCCGGCGGGCGGTGCCGCGCGCGGGGGCAAGCGCGGCTCGCAGTCGCCACCGCCCGGCGCTCCAGCTCCTCACAACGCACGTAGCCTTCGCGCCGTACGGTCTTGCGACACGTTACCCGACGCGCACCGCCGCGAGTCCATGTGAGCGACCGACAGCTCTCTCGTTGTGTACGGTGAACGAAGGATCGGCAAACTGTACGCGCCTCAGGAAGACGACATGTTGACGATGGAGACGGATCTCAAAGGCGGCAGCCTACATGCCACAGTGCCGCCGCATCACGCGCTTCAGCACGGCTACGGGTCGCTGGGCGCGCTCGGCGGCATGATGGCGCTGCCCCAACAGCAGTCGCTTGGACAACATCAGCCGTTGCAGCACCAACATCACCAGCCGTTGCCCCAACATCACCCGCAGCCTCAACAACAGCACCATCAACCACCAAATAATAACAACAACAATAACAGCAAGAACTCTAACGCGGACCGTGTCAAGCGTCCGATGAACGCGTTTATGGTGTGGTCGCGAGGGCAACGCAGGAAGATGGCCTCTGACAATCCGAAAATGCACAATTCCGAAATATCTAAACGTCTCGGTGCACAATGGAAAGATCTCTCTGAATCAGAGAAGCGACCGTTCATCGACGAGGCGAAGAGACTTCGCGCTGTTCATATGAAGGAACATCCTGATTACAAATATAGACCACGGAGGAAGACGAAGACATTAGCTAAGAAGCAGGAGAAATACCCACTCGGTGGCGGTGCACTGTTAGGTGCAGGTGATACGCAACGAGCGGCTGCACCGGCGGCACAACAGCCACGCGATGTATATCAAATGACACCAAACGGATACATGCCCAACGGATACATGATGCATGATCCTAGTGCTTACCAGCAGCAAGCTTACGGATACCCGCGTTACGACGTGTCACAAATGCAGCAAGGTGGTTATGGTGGCGGATATGGTTATGGCGGAGGACAGAGTTCACCATATCTACCCCAGCCGCCGTCACCATCTGCTTACGGACTTGGCCCCGGCTCACCGGGCGGGTACGCATTGCCGCCATCGTGTGCATCGCATTCCCCAAGTGGTTCATCTGCAAAATCTGAGCCGGTGTCGCCTGGCCCACCGGGCTTGAAACGCGAGTTTGTACCACACGAACCTCCAGCGCAGCTAAAACGTGAATATGCGCCGCACGCTCACGCGCATGAACAGCTCGCTATGAAGCGTGAATACGGGCAACAGGACTTGAGTCACATCATCAACATGTACCATGTGCCCGACGAGCAGCGATACGCGGCCGCCGGTGAGCGCGCGATGCCTCTCATCTGAGAATCGCCTTTCGCGTGCGACATCGACATCCCGCCGCTATGAGCTCGCCGTGTCGCCGCGCCTCAAGTTGCCTCGTGTTGCCCTCAGTGACTTTGTTGCGAATAGTCTCGTTAAGACAGTGATCGTTATCTCCCTGCCGTACATACTCCTAGGTATGTCCATTTATTTGTTTTATAACGTACCGATGTTAGTGTTACGAGAACTGTTGACTTTATCGTGTTCCCGGCTCACTGCTAAAGGCCGAAGTTCAATTAAATGTTGTTGATCATTATCTTGTATTATATTACAATTATTGTATTTTTTCATGGTTTAAGTTAAATATTCTAAGTTATGTTGTGCGGACGGACGTGTGGAACTTGCGTGGAATGTGATTTTGAGCGACAGACGATGTAGTGATCGAGGTAATATGAATACCAAAAAAATTTGAACAATATGTAAATATAGAGTTAATGGCTAGATTCCAAGTTAGAGTTAGCAGGTAAAGAGTAGGTAGATAGTGATAAGTTGTGCCACGACGCCACACTCGTACGCCCGTCGTGCAATGTACAAAATATTTGTTATAAAAAACGAAACGTTATAAAGCCTCGAAAGACTTAAATATTGTAATACGAAAATGTACAGTGAGTGTTATATAGTCAGTGGACACAAAAGTATATTGAAGAAAGAGATGAAGTTATCAATAAACAACGCGTTAAAATTGTACCTGCTTTTTTGTTCCAAAACCCTTACACCACCTAGACTAGTCATTCAATTATTTTCTAAAACATTATATATCGATATTTTTATATACATATATTTGCACAACTATAACAACTAGAACGAACATCAAGAATGGTATTTAATTTATTCCAAGTTACCCTCACAAATTTTACTAATACTTTTAAAAATATACTTTATAGAATATAGAACACATTTAATATGAAACACATTATGTATTATATCATATCTTACATTCAGCTCATTATTTCAGCTACGAATACAACACATTTAAACATCGTAGAAAAGACATCAACGGGCGCGATAAAAATAACTTTAAATCAAATCTAAAGATACATTTTTTTTATCATATAGCAAAATTATGCTTTTTTGAATAAAGCAGAAACTCGATTATCTCTGTTAATATATTATAAAGTTTAAATAGTTCATTTTTTTCTATACTATTAAAATCATCCCCACAGTATTTTCATCAATATAATTATGAAAACAACCATTAAAGCAACTTTATAAAATAATAACTTGAACAAATAATGGTGAATCTATATTTGATTATATAAACACTTATAAATTTAATTATATTTCCCAAATTACTCATTTATATAAAAAAAACCAAAAGTTTATATTAAAAGCAATGCATTAATAAATTTATCTTAATATCATATTCGAACTTATTTCAAACTTCTTTGTTCAAAAACTTAGAAGTCATAGTCAAAATGGTAGTAAAAGTTAAAATGGTTTTGTCGTACACGAATTTCCAGAGTCCAAGTCAATTGCGTCGGAGAAAGTCGAATTTCAATCAATTGCTGTCAACACGCAAGGGGTGAGTCGGGATTTATCAAATCCCCGCACGTCGCTGATGGAACTCGGGTACTTTTTCGTCCCTCGAGACAGAACTAACTTAATCCTGGTAGAAATGTACGCCCCAGTGTTTAAGCGGTATTAATTTAAACTCCGTTCACACTTAGCCCTTGTGGGGAGCTTACTGACTTATTTCATTACGTTGCATGTGGTCGATAATAATCACATAAATTACTTTACGTAACATTAAAAATCTATTATGTGTTACAAATAAAAAAAAATGCATATTGAGACTATTTACAAGTGTCAAATACCTACATACGTAATGAATTTTTGCATGATTTAACAATAAACACATATATTAACAATATTTTAAAGCCACTTCTAAGAATTAATTCATCTTATTCAGTGAATTCTTGAAATTAAGACATTACATTTCTTTCTAGGGCAAAACACATGTTTCTATAACAGCCCCCCGTCGAATTAGCAAGCTATTCTCATTTAAAAAATAATTGTGATAAAGTCTAAACCAAATCTACTTCTTGATTAAGTACAGTGTTTCACCGAAATAATTTAAATAATTAGTGTAAGAAATATTTTAGTTATTAATTAATTTCATCATAATTATTTCAACCCTTTGCAACTCCAATGCTGAACATTGGTATCCCCCACCCTCAAAGAATACCACAAAACACCGGCGCTATATGTTTGCTCATAATATAAGTACTTTAAACCAAAAAATTTAAAACTGCAAATTCGCCATCCTGTGACTCTATTAAAAACTTTATCAATACTACTATTTTCTATTTTATAGAACGTCATCTACAATAAATATAACATTAAACATACTTTTACAAATCTTATTTAAAAAAAAGACCTAAATTTGTTTTTAATATTAATTAATTAAACGATTATACAAATGGTACATAGGAAACAGAGACAATATTTTGATTTTAAGTCTGGTAATACCTACAACAACCCATGTGCGAAAAAAGAAGTAAATATAACTTTAAAATTTTCGCAATAAAAATGTAGGTAGCTGTTAAACAAGAATTTTTCATTGGTCAATTGTTGCATAATTCAATTTAATTGATTGGTTGCTTTGCCGGCTGGGTAAAAGTAGTTCTACTTTTCGTAATAATAGTCCGTATAAAATTCTACGGAATTTTGATTATGTCTTAAAAATGTTTATACATTATTTATTATATAATGAAAATTCCCTTCGCAAACACTAAAATATTTCGTATAATATAATTGGAAATCAGATTCAATTGAAATTTGGTATTCGAGTCATAAATAAATTAATAATGCGAACATAAATTCCGGATGTTAGCGCGGACTCGCGTTTCTCACCCCACCGTTCCGCGGCGTAACTCAGCGGTCGCGACCCGGGAGTCGAACGCGCGGTCCTAGGGTGGGCAATCACGTCGTTCCCACGGGGCCGTTCCATTGTTTTCTCTCACGGTTTGCGACATGTCATTGCGACGATTGTTACGACAAGCTCTACTTTATAATCAAATTGTTGGAGGAATTTTTCTAATATTAAATACTTATGTAGCAATATGATTTCTTTTACCTATATTACGTTATTAGTCAACCGACATCAAAGATATACCGTGCTTCGAGGGTTGTTTGAACATTTAGTCGATGCGACTATAACAATTATTGCATAAAAACAATAATATGAATGACTACAATCACTAACTCCATGATCATTACCGTGTTCATATAGCTAACCTGCATAAATATTTAAAAAATTCACTAATGAGCCCTACCCAATATAACGAATCACGAGTAATGTCATCTTGAGCCACTATAAACAAAATAATTGAATCTTTGCCATCCTCAGATTAAAAATCTGAGTTTAACACTTCATACATACATACATACATATAATCACGCCTCTTTCCCGTAGGGGTAGGCAGAGACCAGTTCTTTCCACTTGCTACGATCCTTACATACTTGTTTTGCTTCGTCCACTTTCATTATTCCCTTCATACATGCTCTACGGTTTAGGGTACTCTTGACCTGACCTTTTTTCAAGACGTCCCTGATTTGGTCTAGAAATGTCCGCCTAGGTCTACCCCTTCCAACACTTTCATTCACACTCGCCTTATACACTTTTTTCGTCAATCGTTCTTCATTCATTCTCTCGACATGGCCAAACCATCTCAGCATACCTTTCTCAATTTTTGTCACTACATCTTCTTTCAGACCACAACGTTTCCTTACCTCACTATTTCTTAGCCTGTCACTCAGTTTAACTCCTATCATACTTCTTAATGCTCTCATCTCAACTGCATTTATTCTGCTTTCATGTTTCTTCTGCCATACCCAACTTTCACTTCCGTACATGAGTGTCGGAACCAACACCCCCTCATGCACAGCCAAACGAGCCTTGTTAGACACCTTCCGACTGCTCATAAAGGAGTGCAAAGCTCCATTCACCATGTTTCCTGCATTCACTCTTCTTTCGATATCACTCTCACACTTTCCATCTCTTGTAAACTTTGAACCCAGATACACAAACTCTTTCACCTGTTCAATTTGTTCATCTTCAATCACGATATTGCAGTCTGTCACTGCCTCATCTTTTTCAAACACCATCACTTTCGTCTTCCTTACATTCATCTTCATTCCCTTTCTAACAAAAGCTCCACTCATAGCAGTTACCATCTCCTGCAACTCCTCGGCCGAAGACGCAAGTAATACTTGGTCATCAGCATAGAGAAAACATTTGACGAGTAACTCATTCATTCTCAACCCACTTTCACACTTCATTAAATATATATACAGTTTGACGAGCTCAACACGAAGACCCACGAGCCCATCTGATGATATGTGGCTGCTACAAGCCAAGAAACCTGGCAACCAAGTCTAAAATTTTATTTTATTTAAGAAACAAATGAGTTGAATTAACTTGACCCTTTTAACCTTCAAACACAGCAGTGGATGCACTACTGTTTGGCGATTAGTAATAGGTACAAAATTGGTGATAAATACAGACAAAGTCTTAGACAAGTAAGAAACCTAAAAAAAAGTTATATGTTCTAATTAACACTCCTGCAGGGAACCACTTGCAGACAAAGTTCTACATCATACATAATATGGACACGAAAATATTTAATGACCTAGTGAACTAAATTAATTTATCAACGTACCTCATCACATAGTCTTTTGAATATAGGCCTTTTCTATCCTGCCACAAGACATAGTTCTTTTACACCTAATGCAAACTGGTTTGTAACAAATTTTGAAACAATATAGATCTTTACCAAATATTTCAGATTTTCTGTTTGCATATGCTTCCGTTGCAATTCTTGACCCATAGTTTTTTATGTTGTGACGCAAGCTAATTTCTTAAACTCCCAGACATCGGAACAAAACAAACAGCGGTGCAAACAAACTAAACTTGTCACGTAATTCTTTCGTCAAACATACGTTATATTTGTTCTTGGGATTGATACCCGCCCGCCCCTAGTGTTTGGTTCCCTTTGTTTTTGTCGTTCACTTTGTCAATATTTAGTCTCATTTATCATTATGTGGTTTTAAACGACGATTCGTTGACATTTGTAGCAAGCAAAAAGTGGGTGGCGCTGCGTGGGATATCCTTAAACTACTATCGTCTATTGACATGTGTGTGAATTGATACATAAACATGAGTCGACGTTTTTATAAGAGATCTTAAATTTGGTTGTACATCTATTGGGCATATCTGATAACATTTGCAGATTTTATTTGATTTCGTTTTTAAAGTGAAGGTTTATAATTGTTTTATTATGAAAAATATCACAACCCCACTTAAAAAAAATATGAAGCCTTGGTCAGTTCGTGGCGATGCAGCATTGTGCCGAGCCGGGCACAACAAAAAGTTTAACTGGAATTTTAGCTTAAGTTTAGTGCGCATGACCTTCTCGGAATCGTTAGTTGCCGTAACGGTACTCGGGCCGCGTCTCCTTCAGGTACACTGTACACTCGCAAGCTATTACCACGCCACGTTAAGTAGAAAATTTTTAGGGTGTTAGAAATTATGTAGCATGCGTTTGGCGTGCTCAAACTTACGCATAAAATTAATATTTTAAAAAACTAAACGTTTTGAATTCTTTTTTTTTTTCTTTTTGGGAAATTCAATTTTTTCATTTTTTTTTTAGTAAAGAAAGAGCTTAGTAGGTATATTGGATGATAAATGTTCTTTGCTACTTTCCTGAGTAAAAGAAAGTTGATAAAATTTATTTATTTATTTATATATATATATATATATATATATATATATATATATATATATATATATATATATATATATATAATCACAACAACGATGATCATGTAAAAAGATCTTTATCAAGTTATTCCTTAATATCTTTATTTGGATTAGTACGAAATTTTCGAACAAAATTACATAAAAAAGAAAATTGCTATAACTCTAGTAAACAGAATTCTATATCAAATAAAATTTGCGTTAGGGTACAATAAAACAATGTTTGAGCAGTTGTTTTTCAACAATTCGCTATATATATATATATATAGCGAATAGCTTGATAGAGACACGAGTGCAGCATCTCTACCTTTTTTTTCTATCTTGTGCTTTTATTTTATGAACATTCGTACGTAACTTAATATATTCTTATGGGTCGAATTATTATTAATCATAACTATTATGTTGTACTATAAAGATGGCCTGTGCTGAGGAATTAGACACATGTTGTCTATTTTTTACATTAAAATTTTCTACATTACCATTTTTCTGATTAATTAAAATTTATTCCATTGATCCGTGCCATTTATCAATAAATAATAATATTTCATTATATTAATATATAATATTTCTTTTCTGTCTTTTCGCCAACAATCACGACAAATAATTACATGCACTGTTTATAAAAAAAAACTGAGATACAATATTGTATTATTTTTTGTTATAGAAATACATTTAAAGCCAAATACGGTGGTAGCCGCTCAAAAAAAGTTGAGCAATAAAAATGTTTAAGGAAAGTTTTATGACTGTAAAGGGGTACAGACATTTGTGGGACGCAGTAATAAAACAATTAACTTCACAGTACCTAAGTTGTAAATATACCTAACTGTATTCTACCTCATGTTTTCGGCGGCTTCTTTGATTTCGCTAGACTCCAATTGCTTCTATCTTTATATTATTTTATAAGCGCTTTACAGTTTTCTTTTAACTTTAGTACAAGAATGTTAATGCAGATAAAAATAACCTCTGAAATAACGTAAAAGTAAACAAAAGCTATTGATGTTTATATCAGAGATTACAATTTTGGCAATTATCATTTGTAATAGGTTTCATTACAGAATTTTTTATGCTTATGTTATAAACTGATGTTATTTATAAAAAAAATTTAAACTAGTTTAAACAATTATATAATAATGGTAACTACGACACGACAACACAAAATTGAATAATTATTTAATATATGTAGTAAATATAATGTAGTCACTTACCATCAGGCGACTCGTATCTATGCTCGTTTGCCATCTCCTATAAAAAAATATTAGATAAATCATAGATATTATTCCCAAGACTTGATTTTATTTTCAATGTATTTACTTAGTAACAGAGTTTGATAATATTTAAGAAGTAAAATTACTTATATGTTTCATAAATATTATAAGCATTTCTGAAATTGGGATTATAGAAAACCTTCCGGTGAGCGTCAGAAATTACATGATTTAAAATTTAATTCTTCCCTTCCCTTACAACCATCAGTCAACCAGACAGTCTGTGGGTCTTAATCCCTTTGTTGTTGATATTCCTCGCATCCGAACCAAACAGTTTGCTTTGTTTTTCATAATTTGTACAGTAAAATAATTTACCGGAGTCTGTCTTTTTGTCCGATTACAATGCCGTCACCAAGACAAGACTGAATAGACTTTTGTAAAACTAAGACAGTGCGATTTACTATCTAAGGCTCCTTCACCACTGATCAACAAGTTAAATTGTTGATAAGCACGGGCTTATAATAAGTCAAATTAAATACCACCTTTTCTCCGAATGAGAACCTCAACTGCTGATTTACGGGTAGAATGAGGTGCTGTCGAACGATTAATGATGGAACATTAATTCACACAAATTCCACAGACTAGCGAAAGCACCACCGATGTGAGGATATCGGCTCAGCTCCAGCCGCCTTTTTAGCGTTATGGATATGGACAAATCCCTAAGTAATGCATGACAGACAGCAAGTGCACTCTTAATAAGACCTAACAGCAATGGCGTTAGACTGTAAATTAATTTCTGCGAGGGTTTTAGAACATGGAGCCCACCGTGCTAACCCATTGAGTGTTGTTTTTTTGTTTTCAAATAATTTTAAATTTCTGTTTTTTTATAGGATAAGGGTGATAAACGAGCAAATAGTTCATTTGATGGTAAATGGGTGCTGTAGCTCATAGATAACCTTAATACCACGAATACCTCGTTTCCATTAAAAAGGTTCTTTTATATTTCTTGTTAGGAATAAGAGCAGTACTCGTCACGATGTTTTTCTTCATCACCGAGCATGTGTTAAATTTAACACGTATAAATACAAATAATCAAAGTGACGTCACGTTTCTTGTAACGTTTCACCACCGGGGCTGCATGAATATACTATTATTTAACCTACTTATGTAAAATATAAAATAAAATAAGAATTATATGTTGTAAAGAAGTTTCACTTCGTACGTGTGTACATAATTACACGCACAATTTTTTTTATTGGAATCGACTGGGATTGAACTCAGGTTGCTCACCATAAAATTTAAGGCACGCTCCGAGTCTCAAAGCTACCATGGCCCAAGCAGGGCCTCAATATTTACCAGGGGATGAGGTCATACTTTGCCTATGTCGTGTTTGAAGACGGTAGTGATATGGACTAAATAATACTTAACTTTATCGAAATAAACATCTTCAAATAGCGTATATATCTACAACTGCGCCCTTAACATTTTAAAAATAAATGAATTTGTAAATACTTTCCAAGCGTTGTGATAAGGTTTCACGTGAAAAAGATAGCTTATCGACAGTGGCACCAGTGACTGCATTTGATGTCTACAAATATTAAAGAATTATTCAAATCTAATAAAAAAGAATCTAAACGACATTTATCCTGGTTACCCGATGACATCATTTTAATACTTCAATCAATACACATTTTTGTTGAACTAGGGGGTATAAATTGTATTATATTTATAGAAATTGAATAAAACTATTTTTATCTAAATATAAACCTTCGATGAAGCCATTTATCAAATGCTATGAAACATAAAATCGTTCTGGCATTTTCCATAGTCGCCTCTTAAGACACTCGCGGGACGAAAAGATGTAAGGAATGCTTATAAGCCGCCATTGCATTGCAAATATTATAATGGTGATGATGAAGTATTAAAATTTGTTACAGCATTTCACAGATCCACTGCTGAAAATAAATCCCCCGTCATTTTATTAGTTAGCCAATTAAAAATGATAGCAGAATCAGAAAATCGAAAATTTTGCGTTACTGGTATAACGTAGTGGCGGTGTATAAATATCCATTGCGTCATATTTTGGGTGTCATAAGAAGCGACAGAGGGCACTGCAACAGGAAATGGATAGCAGCACCTTCCTGAAAACAACTCAAAATTATAAAAATTATGATAGAATAGAATAGAATAGAATAATTTTTATTCAATATTGATTACAAGTAATTGTTATTGAAAGTCATTTTTTTACATTACCACTGGTTCGAAAAAACTCCTCTGTCTGGGAAGAACCAGCAAGAAACCCAGCGGGACTTTTTTTTTAAAATAAATAATACCCTCATAAAATCATACCCTCTCTAGTGGCTATCCTCAACTATGACAAAATCCCCCATAGGAAGCAATCTATGTTCAGCAATTTTTAATAATTAACAATTTAATTAATAATTTTTAACTTTTTTTCTTTAATTTGTAACAAAATCTACAAAATTGAATGAGATTGATATGTGAAATTATAAAAATATTTTGTAAACTATAACTATTATAGATGTGGTGATGTAAATTTTTAACATTAAGTATTATTGCTGTGCTGAAGTATTTGATTTTGTTGCCGAGTGCATAAAATTGGTAATGGATCAATTGCGTGTTCTATATTGATGTGGTTGCAGCAAAATACTAAAAGGTTTTAAACCATTCTCCTGATAAAGCTACGAAAAAACAGTTGAGTTATTGCTCATGAGTCACTATTTCACAAAGTAGTACAGATATAGACAAAATATTTGAGATATCACTAATAAAAGTGATGTGAGTCATAACCCTTTACAAAACTTATCAGCAGCTTATTTATTTTATGCTAATTATCGGTTATAATAAATACATGTAAATTATATTGAATCATGAAAAACATCTTTGTAATAATAAAACATCACTCTTCAAGATCTAAATCTTATATAAAATTTCTTTATAGTTGTTATTTGTGTACTAAATCTTTGTTTGTATTAATAATTTATAAGCAAAATCGGTTTGGTAGTTCAGTGGTTAAGAATTTGGCTGTAAAACTGCAAGTTGCGTGTTTGATTCCCGCATGGAATAATTATTTGTAATATTGCTTTCCAATAATAGTTTTCCTAGCAAAGAAAAAGTAATCACTGGGTTTATGTTACGGCTTGGGTGTTTGTCCATTTATGTTAAACATTAATTTGTTATGTTAATTACAAATTAATGTAACAAATTTTATTTTAGTATAAAATTTGTAATTAACATAACAAACTTTATGCTAAAATTAGATTTTATCAAAATATATAATATCAAAAAGATTGCCGTTGCCGTTACAGCCTATTAAAGTCCAGTGCTGAACATAGGCTTCCCCTATAGATTGCCTCATATTTGCCATAAATACCACGCTTGGCAACCGCATTAACAACCGCAATTTTTTATTTTTAGTCGTTATTAGGAAGGCCCATCTCCTGATTTGTTTTCCTCTGTCGCGTCTTACGACACCCACGGGACGATATGGGGTAGTGGATATTCTTACACCGTCACCAGTACACGGTACAAAAAAGATTAGACAATGTTTATTTGCATTTATATTTGGAGTCGCGTCAGCTCAATAAATGAAGCCAGTTGGTACCAATAAATTATTAATTGCAAATTTAAAACCTGATTTTCAACGCGCTCGGCGTTGAGAAAACCCACAAGTCTGAAATATATATAGAACAAATATTTCAAGTTCATGAAAAGTAATGCGAAATACGCATTGGAGTAACGTGATGAAACAAATTCATAAAAGTTTTAGTGACGACTTCAAAGCCAGAAATACATTTGTATAATTAGTTCAATAAACTTTATATGTATATAGGGTGTAAAGGGGAACATGAAAAGTTTTTCCCCAAAGTCAACTTCATTTACCTGCACGTGGTACGCCCTGTTGTTTTACAGACGTAACTCTGACGACTTCAGACGACGAGCTCTGACGACATCATAACGAGACGAGCAATGACGAGGAAAACACTTTCAATTAAGAATGAACAACTCTTTCAAGAAATGCATCCTAACTGGTACATTCTTGGGATGGCCTTTCATTAAGCAATGAACTTGATTATCTTTCACTTTACGCATTATCTTTAGATGCCCCCTAAGTAAATTAGACGACGACCTACAAAAGGTGGCTAGTTGCGTGAAGCCGAAGACGGGCTATCAGCTGCCGCAGTCTCATGATGATGATGATAAGACATTTTAGCAGGCTCTGGACTGGATTTTATTAACTGAATTAAGTCAGTAACTATATTATTTGTAAGTATATTTTTTTAAGTGCATCCTATTTAATAAACATTTACGCATAAAAACCAAATTACCGATTTATGTATGGCAAATTCCAGATATTATATTAGGAATAATCCAATATTAATAAATAATAGTTTCAATATCATATATTCTACGTTTTATTATCTCCCACACATTATTTGAAGTGGCTATCAAGTTACTGCGATCGACCGGTTTAAAATTATTTGTGTGTCAATTGCTCTGTTTAAACTAGTATTTTTGGAAATTTTTACAAATACTTCTATAAAATATCATATTATTTTTTTACCAATCTTCATAAATATTTTTTATTCTTATAACTAACATAGCTTTAACGAGTTATACATATCTATAACACATCAGTTATAACCCAAAATTATATAAAAATAACAACTTGTTGTGAATTAATGTTGTACCGAAAATAGTGAGTTCTCAATCAACCGTCAAATAGGTGGAAATAATAAAAAACAAAGGGCCGGGAGCCGCTCGTAAATCGCCCGAGATAGAGTCATTAGCCAGGGGCGGACTCGAGCCCCTGAATAATTAAAAACAAATAATGTCGACACGGATTGCGTTATCTGGCCCAATCTCGGCACGCATTAATTTTTATTTAATAGTTTTGGTAGTTTACCCAAAAATAACACGGATATCGATTCTTATATTTTAAGATTACGATCGGATTGTTAGGCTATGATGTGGGACACGGTAAAAGTTACAAATAACAAATATACTACAGCTGAGATCAGGCCTCATCTGAACATTGAGGGGATAATTAATTTATCGAAAATTTTCAACAATATTGATTTTAATTTTTATCAAATAAGCAGGTTTCTTACCACTTAGATGTTGAGAATAATGATCTAATGGTAATAATAATAATAATAATAATGTTCTGCGGGCTAAATTTAAGTCCCGGCGCGGCGGCCAGTCTTCAACAAATTTTACCCATCTGCGCATGACAAGATTACAGTGCCAAAGTGCAAAACCCATTGCATTGCGTTGCGAAATCTTTATGATTTATCAAACCACTATGATCAATATTACAGCCTTTTAACACTTTCACTGTCCGGTTCCCAGACACAATAGTAAGACAATGCCCTATATGTGGTGCACGGGACAGCGAAAGGGTTAAAAGTCCACTACTGAATATAGGCCTTCATCGAGGAATGCCACAAACGGTCTTTAGCCTCCTGCATCCATCGACTTTCTACGTGTCTTACCAGGTTGTTATTCCATGGTGGACGACGCCCTATACAAAATAAGTAAATGGTAAATCAACACAATTATAATATGAATATACATTTATACTTTAAACCATTAAATATAATAATTTCTTAATTGAATTGTTTATCCTTTATGGCATTTCCTATGCCTTTAGACATTTTCTGACAGTCAACTCAAAAATAAAAATAAAATAAACAGGTGAGATATTTCATTAAATTACATAAAATAATGTTGACATTTAACTACATAAATATATACGTAATAGTTACAAATATACAAAAGTGTAATTAGTATAAATAATGAGGTAATATATATCTGTAAACATTTATATAATTAGATTATTACAAACATATCATAATAAATCTGTAGAATAGTTAAATAACAAATAATATCCAAAATATATTATGATTATATAATTGACAAACCTTAAATAGCCTTTACATTTAAGCTGTATCTTTAAGTCTTTAAATTTGTTAAAACGCTCTTGGCTTTTTTAACGTATGCATAAGCACAGGTCATTCTCTATTCCCTCACTCTTATAGTCCGATAGAACGGTAATACGACACGACCGGAGAGAGATCAGGCATAAGACCTTCTTATCGAGAAGGCTTATCGTACCTTCCTAGGCCCGGCGGCGAAAGAAGCACCCCCAAATTCCTGTTTCGGGCGGCTATTAAGAATTTCTAGACATAAATACCCAGGAACCGATTACGGCCCGACCCAGGATTCGAACCCAGGATCTCGTGATCAGCAATCGCGTTCACGACCACTAGACTAGACTAATAAGGCAAACAAGATCTCGTATATAAATAGTAACAATCAATCTATACATCTACTTTTATACGTGGTAGAGCCATGCTGCAGCTATATTAGTAGTATAGTTGTAGCACGAATGGGTCGGTTCGACCGGGGAAGGACCACACTCTCACAGAATACCAGCGTAAAATGGCAGCTTGACACTGCTGTGTTTCGTATGGTGAGTGTGGAGAACGGGAGACCCATTTTACGGGAAAAGAGGCATTCCATCTTAGTCCTCACGGGTGACGACGCATCTGCATTTTGATTATTTATTGAGGATAAATGTAGATGTCTATGTGTCACAACAACGGCTTACCATCAGGTGGACTGTGTATTCGTTCATCACCCTATCCTATAAAAAAAACACAAAAAATAAATTTGTAGTGCTTTTTTTATAGAAGAGGGGGCAAACGAGCATGCGGCTCACCTGATGGTAAGTGACTACCGCCGTCCATGAACAACCGCAACACCATTGGGAATTGCAAATGCGCTGCCGGCCTTTTAAAAAGGAGTAAAGGTGTAAGCTCTTTTCTATAAGGTCCCTAAGTAGTATCGATTCGGAAAATTCGCCGGTGGTAAACAAGAAGAAGGAGAATTTGTTCAAGGAAGAAAACTTCTAATAAAACGCAGTCGTGGACCGCCAAGCATCCAGATGGTTTGTAATGTCAAAATGGCTTCATTTTACTAAATTCATATGAATGTATATACTCGTGCGATACTTATAACAAAATTTTTTTTTATATTTTAGTGTCTGTCTGTCTGTTTGTTCCGGCTAATCTTCAAAATGGCTGGACAGATTCCGACGGTACTTTCACTAGCAGATAGCTGATGTTATTATATTATTCGGGCGAATGCGCGGGGAACAACTAATTTTTTATATACGATTACAAAGTCAAAATTACATGTTGATATTCTGTAAATAACACACCAGCTATAAATAAATATAATACGTGTCATAACTAAATATTTTACGTGGTAGATCCATGCTGCAGCTATATTACTGGTATAGTTGTAGCACGAATGGGTCGGCTCGACCGGGGAAGGACCACGGTCTCACAGAATACCAGCATAAAATAGCAGCTCAACGCTACTGCTGTGTTTCATATGGTGAGTGTAGAGAACCGGAGACCCTTTTTACTGGAGACGAGGCATCCCATCTTAGTCCTCACGGGTGACGTACGCATCTGCATTTTGATTCGTCATGGAGGATAGATGTAGATGTCTGTGGGCCACATCAACCGCTTACGATCAGGTGGACTGTGTGCTCGTTTGTCACCCTTATTCTATATAAAAAAATAATTGTGTTAAAGGAGAAGGAGACGTCTCCATACATTCTTGGGCCCAGATGTTATCAAAATGAAAGTGACCATTGAAATCTGATATATAAACAATTCATACCTGAAAATCTGGCAAGATTTGTCAATCTAGGAGCTGAGTTATTATAGAATAAGTAAAAGTGATTTTATGTGTTACCTACACTGTACCAGGCGATTTTTCACTGTTATTTCAATGTAACCGGTTGTTTTTCACTATAATTACTTAAAGAATAATAGCAGGATCAGTATAAAACCACCAAAGAAAAGCTGTGGTTATATAGGAAACAAAATGGTGAAACGATTAACGAAAGTTAAAACAACAATAACTTATTGAAGTGAAAATTAGGCATGTCGATCTGAGATCGATTACTTTACTGTTGTTGTTACTGTTATTTATTGGCATGTTGATATTTTGTATTTTTTTATTATTCTTTTGTAGATATTATGTGTGAACATATTTTTAACTAGAAAAATAATCGGAAATAGATATTAAATACTGAATTTAATCCAGAATCGATTATATTGCGCTCGTTTCAAATCGAACCGAAAATTGGTCTTTAAGAGAATAGTTTTGAAGATTGGACAGTCAAGTCAAATTTGAAAATGAGAAGTCCTTTATTGGTAGGTAGCACAAACTAAAAAGAAGTACTAGTAGCGTTCAGAAACTAAAGAGAGAGAAAGAGTGTATTCTTTATGGTAATCGATTTATTGCCATAAAAAGTTTATTTCATTTTTCTTTATGCGAGTTGTTTATTTTATTTCCAAATTAATATATCATTAAAAGTAGTAAAGCAAAATAATAAAAGAATTTTAATGAAACTTTGGAAGCTTTTTAATTTAATTTTTTTGGATCTGAATAAATATAAAATCGATCGCATTTTATCGATTAATCGATTTTCTAACTTATTTCTTATTTTATTTTTTTTCGAAATCTAGATTGTAAATGTAACTAGTTTTTTTGGATTTAATTTTAGAAAAATATAGCCAATTTTTTAAAGTATAAGCCAATTAGTTAACTTCAGGCCCAAAAACCCCATTCTCCTTTCTAGGTAAAGTAGAATTTCTAGTTGTTCTGGAAGTTTTCCTACGATTTTTTTCTAGATCATCTTTTACAATATATCTCATGAAACTCCCTCTCTAGAGAGAACATGCCGAAATCGAAACGCCTGGCAGACAGATTGACGATCTCAGTACCAAGCGTCTCGTACCGTTGAAGCTGCTGCCCGTCTCAAGTCTAGATATTGAAAGCCTGACGTACACGAGATGGCATATTGCCATCTTTTGAAAGCCATAACATTTACGACACCCACTGAACATAACGGGCTGATAACTTCTCGTACGACGCCATCACACGGCAACGTCTCCATTAAATATGCCTGAAATAATAGGCAGTTAAGAACCCAACTCCACGAACGTAATATAAGCATTTTAAAAATTGGAATGGAATTTAAAACAAGAACCCACCAGACACAACTCCTCACTCGTATGACACATGAGTGTTTGTTCAATTTATATGTGAAGAACACTTAAGTTCGTGGATGAGACGCGCCGGCGCCTTCGACGAGGGCTGCGTTGGGTTGCTATAATGAGTGAAATGTTTATTTACCAAAAATGTTTTTGAATGACGAATGATAAAATAGCAGCAATATGTTACAAACTTAACACTAACAAATATTCATCTCTGGCAAAATATTATAAATGTGAGTGCAACATCACAAATGAAGAGAATTGCTTAAGAACCCTTCGCTTTCATATCATATTTGTAACATTTTAATTTATTGTGATCCATTAGCATTACTATAATTGATGACATAATTGGATTTCAATATAACATTTTGCGCCTTTGAAGATTTTATATTTTTATCAGTTTCCGAACTATTTGGAACAACGACGATTAAGTCATATTTGCGTCTTCAGCGGGCGAGTGCAAGTAACTAAATAAGGGTCAGTTCACACCAAGCCGCGACGTGTCGCAACGATGCTTGAAGAAGCCAGTGGTTTCGCACCGCACAGCACGTCGCCGATAGATGCGCCTCGTGAAGTCGCTGACAGCGCACCGCACTTGCACGCTGCGCCTCTCGACGAAGCACAGCTGCGTCGTGATGCGCCGCGGTATGCTATGTGGCATCTTGAGGCGCAGCGCGACGCCACGCGGAGTAGCGCGACACTGCGGGGCGTTTTTGAATTATCTCAATAAAATGTATATCTTTTTGTGTAGTGTGCGAGCCGCGTCTCGGTTTTAACCGACTCTAATGACTATATTGATGAACCTTAAAAAAATGAAAGTAAAAGAATATGTGAAATAAGAATCGAAGGGAAATAAGCGGATGAAAATATGCACTTAACTGGCACAACTTTCACTTTAGCAGGGATGGTAGACATGACAATGAATGGGAATCCGCACTGTTATCATAATTTGTCTAATAAGCCACTAATGGTAATTCATGATGCTGTATTAGACCCCTAACTTGATATCGTGAAAGTTGGGCGTGGTAGAAGAAGCATGTAAAAAAAATTGAAGCCGTAGAAATGCAGTCTTTAAGAAGTAGGTAAGAGTTGTTATGGGGTTATTGGGACCAGGGTTAAGAAAGGAATGCTTCGTAAGTTTAGATATGTAGTAAGAATGAATGAGGAATAAGTGACACAAAATTATGCTGTAGAAGTGAGTGGCAGAGTCGACAAAGGGCATTTATCAACCAATTTGACGATATATTGAAGAGGTACCAAATTAAAAGTTCCCTTAACAGACGAGCATGTATGAATACATAATTACCCCGAACGAGGTGGTCGCTTCCAAGCTGTTTTTTAAATATGTTTTGTAAGTAGTTTGTACAACCTGTGTTCTTATTGCATAATTTTACTTTTAAAAAAAAAGTTCCGCTAGGTTTCTTGCTGGTTCTTCCCAGTACAGAGGTGTGTTTCGAACTAGTAGTAAAAGTAAAAAAATTACTTTGAAGCAGGTTCGTGCCAAATCATCATCATCATCATCATTACAGCCTATCACAAGTCCACTGCTGAACATAGGCCTCCCCCAAGGAATGCCACAAAGCACGGTCCTGAGCCACCTGCATCCATCGACTTCCTGCATGTCTTACCAGGTCGTCACTCCATCTCGTGGGGGGTCGCCCCACATCTCGCCTACCGGCACGAGGCTGCCACTCAAGAACCTTTCTTCCACATCGGTTATCGGTTCTTCGAGCTATATGGCCAGCCCACTGCCACTTCAGCTTACTAATCCGTTGGGCTATGTCGGTTACTCTGGTTCTACTGCGGATATCCTCATTTCTAAGTTTATCACGCAGAGAAACCCCGAGCATCATACGGCCAGCAGTGAAGGAAAAAAGCCAAATGGTGGTCTGTAATCTCTATCTACCGCTCTTATTGACAAGCCTAAGAGTTAATATATGTTTGTATTTTGTGCTAGTATGTAGGGTACTTAGCCCCCATTCAAAATTGTACAATTTGTGCAGTATTAGGGCATTATCAGACGAACGACACTCAGTCGCCGATGACTATTAACCACTGCCGCTGCAACACGGTAGGCATGTGTTTCACTAAGAACGGCATATAGACAATACTTCCTTAAAAACCGGCCAAGTGCGAGTAGGACTCGCGCACTAAGGGTTCCGAATAAATCCGTAGGTAGGTATATTTTTATCATATGATGTAACTAAAAATTTATGCTTTTCGCAATTTTTCCTTTATCTGTGCTTCGTACCAAATTTTAAGATTCTGAGTTCACGGGAAGTACCCTGTAGGTTTTGATTCCCTTGCGAATGTCGAAAATTTTCGGCATAAACGGCTGATCTTTTGATTGCGTTCGCTTAAAAGTTTGATTTTTTCACAGCTCCAAGTGACAGTAGACTTGAGCATTTGATATGAATTTCAGCGTGATACCTCCACGCGTTCCTGAGAAAAAGGGTCTTGACAGACAGACAGACAGACGGACAACAAAGTGATCCTATAACGGTTCCGTTTTTTCCTTTTGAGGTACGGAAATAAAAAAAAATGAAGTTTATAATGAAGTCGGTAATAGAATGCATTAGTTTTCTTTAATTTTTCACAAAATATGCTTAAGTAATTTATTATTCCTAAATAAAAATATATTTTGCAAACAAACACACTGCTTGACTTCTTCTTTGAGGGGGGAATAAAAACTACAGTAATTTTTGAAAATAAAAGCAAGCTCGCTATTCGTATTTAAAGCCTTATTTAAATACGTATAGCGAGCGAGTCGACGATGCCGCACTGCAAGCACTTAGTGACGATGCCGAGGGCAGCTGGTGACGTCGTTGTCATTCGTCTAATAGTGTTCTAAGTCGTCTCATGTATGTTGTAAGTATCTGCGGAAAGAAGAACCAGAAAGATCTCTCGAACATATACTGTCGTTTTACCGGTTGCAACCTATATTTCTTATATACTAGGAATACCCAAACTGGTAGCCGTTTAAAATGCGCAAGATTTCTACAATGAAAGCAACCATCCACTCACCTCGCGTACGTGGCGGCAGCTACGACATATCTTTCTTGGGACCTATTATTTTTACATGCTGATGATATTTTTGTTGATAATGGTCACCTAAGGTGTATGGTATACTGGTCTCTGACCAGAAATTTTAGTTAAGTTAAAAATTTATATTACCGTGCACACACATACATATCTTTACATAGTCACTAGCTATGTAAAAATGTCCACTATCCCATATCATGCAGAAGAAGTTGTAATCGTAAGTGTCGACAGAGATAAACAAACCAGAAGATGGGCAGCAACGACTTCCCAATAATAGACAAAAAGATTTAAAAAAAAAACAACAGTTGCCAACTGGTTTACCAAGCATGGCAACTATCCCCGCTATAAGGCAATAGGAGAGGCTTATGTTCAGAAGTGGACTTTTGAAAAGCTGTTACCGTTACGTTGAAAGGCTGTAACGGTAAACACTTTATTAACATCAATAATTCTAAAATTAACTTTTCAGAACTTTTCATTCATTCATCATTAACATGGAATGTCCACTGCTAAACATAGGTATCCCCATAGATTAACTGATAGTGACCGTGTAGTGGCGGTGTAAGAATATCCACTACCCCATATCGTACCGTGGGTGTCGTAAAAGGCGACAGAGGTAAACAAAACGTAGCAGCAAGGGCAAATAGATATGTTTTATTGTACCTATATCATTTTAGTGTCAATCTAAGTGTCCTTTAATCCCTTAATGTGGGTATATATAATACTTTAACAATATAATTTTCCAGTCATCATACTAGCATCGTTTATTATCAAATTAATTCTACAGAACGGCCAAGTGAACGGTTTGCCGAAAGACTTCTAGCTTCGTAATTGTATAAGTACGCAACAAATTACCGTCACTTTAGGATATTTGCGGCTAAAACGTTAAAATTTTCTTAGTAACCTTTTTTCTTGTATGCACAGTTTGTCAAAGGATCTTATAGTCATTTTTACTTGCATTAAATAAACTCTCGATACCAAACACAGATATTTAATAGGAAGAGTACTTGTCTTTAAAAGGAAGATCCGTGCTATTTTTTTAATACTTACTGGCAATGCTATTCACATTACCAATGTATATGTAAGGAGTGGTTCACGACAGTATTTGAATGGCGGATTCGAGCCTACGACTTTTTGAATTCGCTGTCCGCACACAAGAACTGTGTGTTTTTCCGCAAGATTTGTGTGTGTGTGTTTTTTTTAAAGCGATAAGGTTACTATTGCTTTAAAAAACACACAGATCTTCCTATTAAAGACATTAGTGTACGTGGTTATTAATTTTATACTCTATACACTTGAATATAGATCTCAACATATACCGTCGAAATTAATAAATATATCGCACAGTAGGTTAGTAGATGCGAGCAAAAGCTGGTCAAACAGTTGGCAAGTATATAGTTATGTGTAAGTTTGTGTTTGAAGTGTTTGTAGTAACGCAGGAAAGCGGTTACAAAATGTCGACTTTAACATTGTTGATAATGATTCGTTTTACTGAAAATCGTAGTATATTTTGCTTGGCTTAGAAATTTTCTGTTCGGTACAGAACAACAGTGTTGAGACTGCGCAACAATGCTATGGTAAGAGTTTTCCGAGGATAATTTTATGTTAAACTTAAAACACGCACACACATACCAACCCATATTACCTATGTATACATAAATCAATATGAATATATCTTAAGTTAATCGCTTATAAATGAATCCTGCATGTTGTTCAAATTAAATTTAATCAAAAATATATTTCACTTACAAATTTAATAGTTACATATAGGTAGACTTAAAACCCTTTCAGAAATTAAAAAAAGTGCTTAATCGAGGAGTGACAAGTATATAGGAATACCAATTTCATTTCGAAAACACTGATTCCATCTTATTAAGTTAATTAACAAAAGAAAATTAATTTAATGATAATGTGAGATATGGTAAGATTAAGCAACCATTGGTAAAATTGTTGCTATCATTTAACTTAACAACTGGGAAGCATCTTCAGATCAAATTCAAAATAATCGCCCATCAATCAAGCGTTCGACTTCTGACAAAAAAACTCTTTGTCGGTACATAACTGCTCGTAATTGGTGTAGGCGAAAACGAAAAAACAAAAGTAGAAATTTATAACGAGACGAAACTTCAAAATCATTCTGCTTAGTGCAAAATTATATAGTTTTAAACGGGGCGTTTAGATGTTTCGTACGCTTTTAATGGTTGGGTTACATAAGTGGTGCGCCACGGGACGGGAAAAGTGCGCCGCAATCTATTAGCTCAACAAAAAATGAGCTTAATTTCACACCTGTTTACCATTAATTTCATAATGATGCTGGAGCAACGGGCTTTTTGCACGCACTTCTTCGATCGCTCTCGCTTATTTATACACACCCTATATTCGGACGGGGAAATACGTTATGACGATCACGAATTCACGAACAGTCTCTTTTGTTAGTTGGAAAGTTGTGTTTTCGGGTTGCGGTTTCTGTCGAATAGGCTCACGTTCGCACCACGGATGTCACTGTACGTAATATGACTGATTATTGAGTTTTGTTTCGTTTATTATACACTTTTGCGTAATACGTTAAGCAGGCTATGCTAAAAGTTTCATTTGTAACGTGAAAACTGAAAAAAGATATTTAATTCTCGTGTTATGCAGAATTTTCCAAAAATGGTTTTTTGAAGTTACAAAACAATGAAAATCAAAGTAGGAAGGAATGCACCACCCCGCCAAAGCAACTTGGTAGACCTCGTATTATATGTTTGAATTAAATTTCATTTCCTCTCTTTTTTTTTTGTTGAAATGCACAGCCTATCAAAAGTCTACTGCTGAACATAGACCTCCCGACTCAAATGACAGAAATCAGACTTAAATGTTTGGACAAGAGAAATAACGCGACAGCAGTTCATTTAGGCTTTGCTCTCGTTTTGAGTAAGTACCATATCCTTACTTTTTCTGTCACATACTCGTCAGCAGTACACCCACCATAATGTTGTATTGCGTATTTTAATAACGCATAAAATAATAAGGATCTTTTTTCGTAAATTTGGTTGGTTATCCACGGGATGTTGAAGCGTTACGAGAGGTAGTTAGTATATGCAGATTGTTGCTTATTTGATTTAACTGTTTTATGCTTTTGCTCGTGCTTTTGTAAGGCTCTGCAATCGAACACTGGCAAAGGAACAGTGGGTGTATTTTTGTTAGAAGCCAGTCATAAAATACTCACCCAAAATACTACTACTGCTATATAATTAATAGAATCAGGCGTTACTTTGCGGAAATCCATTATATAAAAGCTTTTAGAAAAATTTACTTCCCAAATATCCGCGTTATAAAATGAAATAATGTGTCTTACCTAGTATGAACAGCACCTCCCGCCCTCCCTCAATTGCGTGCACTATCCCCGTCACCACTAAGAGTAGCGGTGCTGGGATTAGTGGTGACGGTGATAGTGCACGCTATTGAGGGAGGGCGGGAGGTGCTCTTCATACTAGGTAAGACACATAATTTTATTTTATAACGCGGATATTTGCGAAATAAATTTTTCTAAAAGCTTTTACTACTGCTATAGTTGGCATATACTATACGGCTACTATAACCCATGGATGCCGGCAACAAAAGATGGCTACTGATGCGTCGCTTGCTATCTATGAGAACTAAAATGGAATGTCTTACCACCTGTAATGTTACTGAGTCTTTATACTTTTCGGACCAGAACAGTAAGAAGGTGGTAGCTACCCGTGCTCCGGTCTTTTCAGTGCTTGCACTGCTGTCTTCGCAGCCGAGCTCCTAAGCAGAAGAAAAGTCCTACCATCTAGTAACTTTTATTATATAGAATAAGGGCGACAAACGAGCACACCGTCCACCTTATGGTAAGTGGATGCTGTGACCCACAGACATCTACATTTATCCGCGATTAAGAACCAAAATACAGATGCGTTGCTACCCTTAAGGACCAAGATGTAGCGCCTTGTTTCCAGTAATAAAGGTCACCGGTTCGGTTCTCTACATTCACCATACGAAACACGGCAGCATTAAATTGCTATTTTACACTGATATTCTGTGAGAGTGTGGTCCTACGCCGTTCGAGCCTACCCACTCGTGCTACAAACATAATATAACTGCCGCAAGGCTCTACCACGTAAATAGTTGACTTAATAATAACCTAATAAACTATATAAACTAATTCAAGTATAAAATTTTTAATTAAATGAACACTTAGTGTCTGTATCGTAATAATATAAAGATAAAAAGTTTAATTACAGCTATCATAAATCACTAATTTGATATTTTATTAATAAATGGGCTTGGGACAAGAAAGAGTCCCCCCTACCATGTCCCAGGTTTCTTCATAACAGTGGTAGAGCCACGCGGCAGCTTTTGCTATCACACGGATGGGCCGGCTGGAACCGAGCTGGTACCTCGACCTCACAGAATACCAGCGTTAAGCAGAGGTTTACCTCTGCGTTTCGCTTGGTGAGTGCAGGTGGCCGGAGGCCCTTTTTACTGGAAATGAGGCATTCCATCTTAGTCCTCACGGGTGGCAACGCATCTGCATTTTGATTCGCGAACGAGGATTGATGTAGATGTCTATGGGCCGCAGCAAACACTTACCATCAGGTGGACTGTGTGCTCGTTTATCACCCTTAGCCTATATAAAAAAAATATAAGCGGAAGTGCTTTTCTTCACTGCCAAGCATGTGGTTAGTTGGTGGTAAATAAAAACCTAAAAGTTGCGCATAGCAATGTCAGCCGGAGGGACCAAACTCGGGTTGTTCGCCTACTGTGATTTTAAAGTACCACCACACCTTAACTGCAGCAGGGTTCATGTCAGGATATTATTAATCTAGTAAATTCTCACTTATTCTGATTATAAATGAAAACGGAATTTTCACTTTTTTCTTTAGAGATGAATACGTTAGAAATATGAACATTATCCTCAAACATCCTTGTAAAGATAATATAATGGACCTCCTTCACTTACGGGAGCAACCTGGCAGAGGTGAAACAGCGTGGAGAGGGGAGGGGTGACGTCAGGTCGTGGGTGCCAACACGTCGCCGTCACGCTCCACAAACAGCGAGGCTAGCGCAGCCTTGATGTCGCCTCACATTGCTCACCGGGACAGAACCAACTGTAGTTTTTAAGCAAACAATTCATCTGAATAAATCAATAGATAACCAATAAAACCAATAAAGCTTCCGGTTATAATTAACCAACACCACAATGAGAATCATGGGGAGTATTCGTTTTTGCCGTTTCAATATTCTTCATTGCCAAATATTTGAACTTTTTGCAGACTGTGATAAGGAGCAGTGTCACCAGTTACCACAATGACTTACCATAATGGCTCTGCGGTAATCAAGACGGTTGCCCAGAATAGAGAGTATGGGAACTTCCACAAGAAACGCATGCCTATAATATATGCTATGTACTAGTATATGCGAATATACTAGTATATTTTTGAAAAGATCTTTTTTCCATGGCTTGATAATGATGATAATGATGGTGATTTTAATGATAAAATTTTAATCATAACGTATTTCAAAATAATTTATATTTCAAAGGCTGTATTATATTTAACGTAATCGTAAGAAAAACGTGCTATAACTATGAAGGTTATACGTCTAAATATTGACATCAAATAACTTACTTATATTTGTTGCTTAAACGAGTACGTATAATTTTCTGAGTTCACGGGCATGTAATTTGTTAACGTATTAATGTGATTAGTTCGGGAGGTTAGGATGAAATGATGAAATCTTAATTAAGTTGGATTTTTCTCAATAATCACACGCCGGCGTTCAATACTATCTATAAATAAGCGGATTTGAAGACCAAGGCTCTTGGTATAACGTTAAAAAATAATCACTTTTAAAATTGAACTTCTTTAATTAAGTATTTTTAAAATAAAATTTATGGTTTAAATAGTCTTATATTAATATATATTAAACAAAAAATTTTAAGATATAGATAGTTATGAGCAGAACCTCATACTAGATTTAAAAATAATCAAGTACTTATAATATAATCAAAATAAAAAGATTGCGTCCTTTTGCCTCGTGCATGGTGTAAGATGCGTCTATGGGAAGTGCTCGTAAAATAGATGGTCGTTCTTACGTATGACGAGCTTAACGCTATACGGAAGTACCTTCGACCGACGACGGCCAGCAGTGTCAAGTGTGCGAGACGTCTGGTGCTGTAATCGACAAACTAAGCCTCCACGGGGGAATTCTTCCGATTTGCCTCAATCTTGACGCTTGCTTTCGAGATAATAAAAAAGTTTTACAATTCAGCAACAGGCTTTCATGGGCTGTTAAATTAGAAGAAGAAGAAGAAAAATCAAAGGTTTTTTTTGGTATCACCAAAAGGCTTTAAAGCCTATGTTTTTATACGCTTGCTCCTAAGGGAAATATTAACGTTAATATATTAGATCTATAACTCTTATCCAGGCTATAGTACAAAAAGAACTTTAATTATTTTATACGATAACTGCAAAACGTCAAAGTCATAAACAGTTTCGAAACTTATAAATCGAAGATATATTTTTGTAAAGGCGTCCCGAGCGAGGCATGGCTAATCAGGCGACGGCCGACACTCAAGACAATGGTGTCAGCGTGAAAGCCTCATAAAACTACGGGACCCGTAAAACCCCGTCCAAAATATTTACAGCGCGTGACAAACAACCCGAGTCTTTGTCTTCCAAGGATTGTCTCGCTGATTCGACGCGCTTAATCTTTGAAGTTTGTTGCAGATGACTAAAATATGTTTTCGAAATCTATCTTATTTACAGTTAAAGATCTTCTAATGTATCAATTAAAGATGGTGAACACTAAAGCTGCAATAGTAAAAATATCCTTCTATTAATTATATAATATTATATTAAAAGGGCTTCTAAAAATAAATCTAGACACGCAGTAGGGTAGTCAAGTTCGGAAAAGAAAAGAGTGACGTACCGTCAGCATGCATATTTACACGAACCATTTCGAGCCACTTTACAAATTCTTCATAACTTTTGGAATTGCCATATTTTTGGGGTATTTTGTTATATTTATATTTGTATTTTGTTATACTTGTCACGGTTGGCAGGTGACTGGGCAATCGTAGTTTTTTTTTTGCTGTTAGTACTTCCAGATATCCAGAAAATCCTACTGCCTACCCACGGGATGACGATATGACGGCGAATATTCAAAATACTTAAAGTTATATTTTTTTAAATATTTATAGTAAAACAGAATATTCGAATATAATATATAACTCTTACACAACATTAAAAATAATTCTAAAATATAATATTGTCACTGTTCAGTACATAAATATTACTTATGATTATTTCAAAAAGAGATAAGTATCGCGCTGTCTTTTAAGTCTATAAGTGAAAGGTAAGTTACTATAGCACGTGCTGGGGAACATTTACAACACTCCAGAGTGATCGCATATCGAACTGTGGGCGTTCGAAACAGAACAGAACAAAAAATCTTCAACAGTTGTCGATTTACTTCGTATCGTTAGTTATAAATCCAGCGAGGGAGCGGCGATGGCCAATGACTGTGAAAGTTCACACAACAATTTAAAATTTTAACACTCCACTGCCACCGTCAGACACCTCTCATTAAGGACACAGCTATGTGAAGTACCAACGTATTGCTAATCATTTTACTATTTTCTTAACTAAAGGGAAATTGAATGTTAAATGTGATCCGGGCATGAATGTCTGTGACATAAAACTATTTGAAAGTTATTCCTACGCACGTAGTGAGTTATCACAAAGCATAGATAATTCGATTTAGCAGCTAGCGTAGCAACGGACATCGCTCATACAAGAAAAAAAACTTCTTTTTTGTTTATTTGTTCTTTAGATTGGTAACAATAATCTTTCCTACGATTTTTATACTTTTTATTTCTCATCTTTATTACATTTATGTATATTATACAAGACATGTCATAATAACTATATACAAATATCACACCAAATATCACATGATTTTTTAATAAACCTGACATTTCGTAAGCGGCAGTTTTCCTTCTCCTACACTCGTAAGTACGACGCCGTAAAAAAACGACCTCCATCTCGAATGTCATTTGCACGGCGTGCCGTTGAAAAAGCAATTATTTCAATATCTGGCCCGCGCCGGCACCCAGCGGTCGAGCAAAAAGTGCTCTGAGCACGCGCTCGTGACTGTGACCAGCGGTAAGAAAGTTTGGAGACGCCACCAAGGACATCTCCGCCTTCGTACAAGACAACGAGGAAACATTGCCTTGTGTTTTGCTTTATTTACATCTATGGTATTTTTTTACTTAAAATTCCAATTTTCATTCATTTTATACGGAATTATTAAAAGAAGTATATATTATTGAGGAGTAATGGTGCTTTACACAAAATTTCCGTGTGGTAGTACTCGTAGTGGCAGCGTTAGAATATCCACAAACCCATATTGTCTCGAGTGTATCGTAAAAGGGGACAGAGGGAAAATGAAACATTAGATAGGCAGCAGCATCTTCCTGATAACAACATAAAATAATAAAAAAACTGCGATTGCCAACCCGCTTGACAAGCGTGGCAACTATGGCAAAATCCTCCCATGAGGGAGCCCTATGTTCAGCAGTGGATTTTTATAGACTGTAATGGAATGGAATGGATTACTAAATTTCGTGATATCACATTTAAATTAAATCATTTTATTCCCCCTTTTATAAATAAGATCTTCCCTTAATAAGTTAGGTCAGGTATCTTTTGAGATATCAGACATCGATGATAGAATAATCCTTCAAAAATTGCCAGTCTTTCCACTCTACTGCCCAGTTATAATCGAAATAAACAACACTTGGCCGCTTCCGCCGATCAATTATGTTTTTACTGCAAACGTCTACAAGGCTTACTGGCCTATATATACAATGATTTTGCTTTAATAATTGTTTTTCTAAATTTATTCAATGCAAATTGCTTTTAACAGTGTCTGTGAAGTAATATATTCCCTGTGCTAGTTGAAATATGTGTGAAGTCGACAGAACAGCACACTTTTTGTTAAGTGGCAAACATTTGTGAGTGTCACTCGAGTGACAATGCATCGACGACATCAAGTGGTCCTGCCGGACTCGTTTCCACTACCAATGTTATCAGAAACTTCGACGAGTCTCATAAATATATTCAAATGAACTGTTTCCTTTAATTCTTGTCATAAAGAGGATAATGACAATAGTCATTTTATTAATGAAAATTTTACTGATCAGTTGAAAATTCGAGTTGAGTACTCACCACAAAATATTTCACTGTTTACTAAACAATAGAATAAGACGCTTTAAAATCTAGACTCGTAATTCCGTGAAAGTGTTACTGTGTGTTAAGGCTCTAAAGTTTATGTTTATATGTATTACATTTGTTCGTTCCTTACACGCGAACAACTTTTTTACTAAGTTAGCCCGAAATATCGTAATAAATTGTTTTATTACGATATTTCGGCATTATGCGAGAACAGAAATAGGAACATTTAAAAAAAATTGCGGTGCCCACTATTCGATTGTTTAACCGCAAATATCCTTGGCATCGTTTTGAAGAGACCCAATTGCTCAAGATATCTGTGAACTGTAGAAAATGTAAATAGTAAAGTTATTGACTTAGTATAAAAATAAAAAATAAACAGTATATCAAATTATATATTTAACACTAAGATATATTTACTTGCGCGTATATTCCGGACTATATAGTGTAGAGTATAGTCCGGTATATATAGTGGACTGAAGATTATTTAGAGATCAATCTTACCTTATAGTGTATCTCGTAAAAATTTGTCAATGTCAATCTATATCGCATAATTTTCATATGGATATATCAAATTCTATGATTATTGTATATTATAAATTCTAGATGACAAAAACAAACCATTGTAATTATTTAATAGCTTTATCTCTATATCTTTACTACTAATTTACTATTTTAATGTTATATTTATATAGATAATTATTATAAGATTGTTAATACGTAAAGAGAAAATTTGTACCCCTTTTAAAATATATACGCCAGTAGGAGTGTGAGATCTGGCATAGTTTAGTAGTTTATAGGAAGAAACAGTGCAAAAGCTATGAATTGAAAGAATTACGGTCAAACCACCACTGAGATACGAGTTTATATGAATTTAAAATACACCAGGTAACCCGGACACAGACATTGTATATTACATGCATAACTCGAATTAAAATAATGAAGTGATAATAGTTATATCATAAAAAAATACTACAATTTTTTTTATTTTTCGTCATAGTTTCCCTTTTTACTTATATAAGAGACTGAGCAATAATATACGGAATAGATGAATATTTCAAGTTACATGTTTCAACGATTGGTCACAGATAACTAATGGTAGGGCCTTCTGGAAGTCATAGAAGCTCGTAACGGGACGGATTGCAAGTGTGTCGGCCGCCAATCACTGCAGTGTCGTGTTCAACTTGTAAATTATGTTCTTTAGAAAGCACAACCGAGCTGCGTTCGTTGACATCGTATAGTTAGGTACATAGTAGGTAAATTTACCAGATTTACCTCTTATGTATCTTTTAATTTATTTAATAGTTTAATATTAATTAATATTATATAGGGTAAGCGTAAAAAATTGTTGCGTAACATCGAAATAATGAGATGAAATATTCATGAAATCGAGTGTAAACTTTCATTAAATTATACATATTTATATATGTATTAATGCAAAATATTAAGTCTTTTATTTTAAACTAGCGACCCACTTCGACTTCCATTTCATCAGTCCATCCATTACAGCCAATAAAAGTCCACTGCTGAACAAAGGCCTTCTCATAGATCTTAGGAGAATGCTTTTGCCATAGTTGTCACGTTTGGTATGCGGGTTGGCAACCACAGCTTTTATTAATTTGAGTAGTTACCAGAAAGATACTGCAGTCCATCTCCTGTTTCAGTTTCTCTGTGTCGCCTTTTACGACACCCACGGAACGATATGGGGTACTGGATATTCTTACACCACCACTACGCAACTTTGCCTGGATGGAACTATTAATGGTGGTGTCATTTTTTTAATAAACATCAATGACCATGAAATTAAAGAAACTCCAAGATTTTCGGATAAAATGTAGCCTAGATCACTTCTTGCATTTCTCTTTATTTGTTCGTGAAGTTTCATTACAAGCAGTTCAGCTATTCCGAATAGCTTGGACAAACAGACTGACAAAATTTTTATAAATCGCTATTCCTCTCCTAATAGCATGTAAATTACTCATTAAGTTCGATAAAAGGAAGTTATTTCGCTATTACAGACCGACACTTCAATTTTATTTATTTGTATAGATCAATAAATGACACTTTCTCTCCAAGATACTGATTTCTTTTATTCTTTCCGGGTAAGGGTGAGGATAAAGTACTATAAAAATAAAATAACTTATTCCATTAAGACCTCCACTCTCAGCCAGAGCCAACATTTCTGCAGTAACACAAAGTTTTGGCTGATAATTTGGTTGATATTTGTACCCATGTCCACTTTCAATAATTAAAAAAATTAAGCTTTTTAGTAAGATTCCCTAATAGATCTTATACTCAACTCAAAAGTTGGTGCGCAATGCGAAATTAAATGTGCCATAGTGACAGTGTCATAGTGACGAACTGACAAATGATGTGGAAGAAAAGTTTTGTAGTTGCAGCCTTGTACTGTCAAGCGGTGTGTAATACTCTTGCCCCGCCCCCCTCCCCTCCCTAGATGGCCCCCTACACTCCATATAGGAGTGATAGCCTGGTAAGACATGCAGGAAGTCGATGGATGCAGGACAGGCTCAGGGCTGTGCTTTGTGCTTATATTAGAGTAAGATAACCTAATAATGCTGCAATGTTTCGTATGGTTAGTGTAGACAACAGGTTATACATTTTTACTGGTAACGCAGCAAACCATCTTAGTAGGACTAAAGGTGACAATGTAGCTGTATTTTAATTCTTATAGACTTTTGCTTACTATCAGGTAAACTGTGAGCCCGTTTGCCACACTATTTCTATAAAAATAGTGTGAACATTTTTAATCACATAACCATCTTGAAGACACACCAAAAATATTCAGTAACTAGAAGATGAGAAGCTTCTTAGACATGATGTGGATTATATGAGAATAAAGATTATGTGGTAATACAATCACCAAAACTCTAGGTGGGGTAAAACGACAATTCTTTCCAAGTTCATTTGATTTGATATGTGTTGATGAGATTAAAACAGAGAAACAGAGAGAGAGAGAGAGAGAGAGAGAGAGAGAGAGAGAGAGAGAACGAGATATGGCAATGATGACGTTGGTTGATCTATTAACACATTAATTAAGCTTAAGTTATCACCTCCATCACAATCCCGTAATCGCCCGTAATCCATCACAACCCTCTCACAGGTGAAAGGAGGCCTAACAGTGGGCTATGGCATAGTTATTTTACATTAAAGTTATAAATGACGGCTCAGTAGTGCAATGCCTAAGAGCTTCGTTGCGACACTGTGATGCCGTGGGTTCGAATTCCGCACGAATTTTAAGGCTTATAGACTATAAAGATTTGTTCCTGGTCTCGAGATTTATCTACAGACAATTTATATATTACATGTAAGTAAAACTTAAACTGGCCGTGTAGTGGCGGTTAAGAATATCCACTACCCCATATCTTCCCGTGGGTGTCGTAAAAGGCGACAAAGGGAAACAGGCAGGAGATGGGCAGCAGCATCTTCCTGATAATAGCCAAAATAACAATAAAAAACTGCGGTTGCCAACCCGCTCGCCAAGCGTGGCAACTATGGCAATATACCCCCCATGAGCAATGACAATAATAAACGGCCCCCAGTCCCCGGCGGCCCCGCTATTCCTGGCTACGGTGGCGACCATGGTAACGGCGGGGCAGGGGGTGCTAAGAATCTCCGGTGGAGGTTCGGTTGCCACCTACGACGACTCGACCTGGCAACATACAACGCACGCACCCTGAGGACTGACGAGAAGATTGTGGAGCTGGAAGAAGAGATAGACAAGTTACGCTGGCATATTATAGGATTATCCGAAGTCCGAAGAGAGGGGGAGGACACGGTAATCCTCGAATCCGGCAACTTGCTCTATTACCGGGAGGGCGACCATCTGTCCCAAGGAGGTGTCGGATTTATCGTCCACAAGTCTCTCGTTAACAACGTTGTAAAGATTGAGAGTGTGTCGACGAGGGTTGCGTACCTTATACTCAGAATCACCAAACGGTATTCGCTGAAGGTCATACAGGTTTACGCACCAACCTCGGCACACCCCGATCAGGAGGTGGAGGAAATGTATGAGGATATCTCTAGAGCCATGCATTCCTCCAAAACCCAATATACGGTGTTAATGGGAGACTTCAATGCAAAACTAGGCACAAGAGAGAACGGTGAGCTGAAAGTAGGGAAATTTGGAATAGGGCAACGGAACCCAAGGGGCCAGCAGCTGGCCGAATTCATGGAGAAAGAGGGACTCTTTATGATGAACTCTTTCTTCCAGAAGCGGCCCCACAGGAAGTGGACCTGGTCGAGCCCCGACGGTTCGACAAAAAATGAGATTGACTTCATTATGACGACCAGACGACAACTGTTCAGTGAAGTCTCAGTGATCGCGAGGGTGAAAACCGGCAGCGATCACCGAATGGTTAGAGGCACACTGAACCTAAACGTTAAGTTGGAGAGGTCTCGTCTAATGAAGTCAACGCTCCGTCCCCCTCGTGCTCTAATCCAAAGTCCCGAAACCTTTCAGCTCGAGTTACAAAACCGTTTTCAGTGCCTAGAAGACTGCAATGAAGTGGACGATTTGAATGACAAGCTCGTGGAAACTGTCCATGCGGTCGGAGCTAAGTTCTGCAAGACCCGCCGCAGAAGAACACAAAAACTCTCCGATCACACTCTTAATCTCATGGCTGTTAGACGGGAGATGAAGCTACATTCTTCAACAGATTTAACAGCATACAGGCAACTGAACAGACAGATCTCCAAATGCATGCGGCGGGACTTACGCAAATTCAATACAGCTCGTATTGAAGAAGCGATCGAGCGGAACCAAGGCTCCAAAGTCTTTGCCAGAGATCTGTCTGCCAGAAAGCGCCAACTGTCAAAGCTGAAGACAGAATGTGGCAGCATCGTTTCCGGGGCACCTGAGATTTTGAGTGAGATTGAGAGGTTCTATGGGCAGCTGTACACGTCATCGTTGGAGCCGCACGCAAGTGTGAGTAACGATCCAAGAGCGAGTCTTATCCGACATTATTCCGATGATATCCCGGACGTCAGTCTGAGCGAGATTAGAATGGCTCTCCAGCACCTTAAAAACGGCAAGGCCCCAGGCGAGGATGGAATTACAGCGGAGCTTCTGAAAGCGGGTGGATAACCGGTACTTGAAGTCCTTCAGAAGCTCTTTAATTCCGTCCTTCATGGTGGCATTACACCGGAGGCGTGGAGCAGAAGTGCGGTGGTCTTGTTCTTCAAGAAAGGCGACAACGCTCTCTTGAAGAACTACAGACCGATTTCCCTTCTGAGTCGCGTCTACGTGCTGTTTTCGAGAGTCATTACGAATCGTCTCGCGCGCAGACTTGACGACTTCCAGCCTCCCGAACAAGCCGGTTTCCGAAAAGGCTTTAGCACCATAGACCACATACATACCCTTCGGCAAATTGTACAGAAGTCCGAGGAGTACAATTTGCCACTATGTCTGGCGTATGTGGACTATGAGAAAGCCTTTGATTCCGTCGAAATTTGGGCGGTGCTGCAGTCCCTTCAGCGATGCCAAGTTGACTGTCGGTATATCGAAGTGTTGAAGTGCTTGTACAGTAGGGCTACGATGGCTATCCGAGTACAGAACCAGAGTACGAAACCTATCCAATTACAGAGAGGTGTAAGACAGGGTGACGTCATATCCCCGAAACTCTTTACCGCTGCATTGGAAGATGTTTCAAGCTTCTGGACTGGAAAGGATACGGTATCAACATCAATGGCGAGTACATCACTCACCTTCGATTTGCGGACGATATCGTCCTTATGGCAGAATCGCTGGAGGACCTAAGCACTATGCTCAATGACCTCAATAGTGTTTCCCAACGGATAGGTCTTAAGATGAACATGGACAAAACAAAGATCATGTTTAATGTCCATGTCACACCTATGCCGGTAGTTGTTGGGAACACTAAGCTCGAAGTTGTTGACGAGTATGTTTACCTGGGACAAATAGTCCGACTAGGTAAGTCCAACTTCGACCGAGAGGTCAATCGACGGATTCAACTCGTTTGGGCAGCGTTCGGGAAATTACGGCACATCTTCTCGTCAGGTATACCTCAAAACTTGAAAACGAGACTGTACACCCAGTGCGTGTTGCCAGTGATGACATACGGAACTGAGACGTGGTCCTTCACTGCTGGCCGGATGAGGAAGCTCAAGGTCGCTCAGCGAGCTATGGAGAGGGCTATGCTCGGAGTTTCTCTTCGTGATAAACTCAGAAATGAGGATATCCGCAGTAGAACTAGAGTGACCGACATAGCCCAACGGATTAGTAAGCTGAAGTGGCAATGGGCCGGCCATATAGCTCGAAGAACCGACAACCGATGGGGAAGAAAGGTTCTCGAGTGGCAGCCTCGTACCGGCAGGCGAAGTGTAGGGCGTCCCCCCACTAGATGGAGTGACGACCTGGTAAGATATGCAGGAAGTCGATGGATGCAGGTGGCTCAGGACCGTGCTTTGTGGCATTCTTTGGGGGAGGCCTATGTTCAGCAGTGGACTTGTGAAGGGCTGTAATGATGATGAAAACTTCACGATAATGAAGAAAATCCTAAAATGGAAATAACGTTAAAACAGAAAAAGAAATTATTATCGCTACAGTTATAATAATTATATCCATCAACTATCCATAAACTGTGACACGATTCGAAATTTCACCAACATCATCTTGTGCAGATTTTCTTAATAAGATCTTCTTAATTTGTGCATTATAAAGTTTATATGCTTAAGTTGAATCAGTTGGGAGAGAAAAATTCTACTTCTTGCCGTTTTTTTTTTTTCAAAGTTTTGAAAGTCTACCGCAGAAGGGATTTGTTAAAGAGATAACGAAGTTTTTTTGACTCTCTAAAAGTGTTTTATAAAGGTACATTTTTTATAGGGTAAGGGTGAAAAACGAGCACACAGTCTACCTGATGGTAAGTGGTTGCTGTGGCCCATAGGAACCAAAATCCAGACGTGTTGTCACCCACGAGGACTAAGATGGAATGCCTCGTTTCCAGTAAAACACAGCAGCATTAAGCTGCTATTTTACGCTGATATTCATTCGTGCTACAACTATACTCCTAATGTAGCTGCAGCATGGCTCTACCACGTATTAATTATTTTGACATATATTATTTTAGTATTAATTATTTTGAATAAAATAATTTTGTCTTTGACATGAGCTGTGTTAGTCACTTACCATCAGTTAAGCCTTGGCATCTCTTAAATGAAAAATCTTCCAGGACTCATTCAATCGATTTTGTAGGGGTTTGTCATGCACTTCCCTCACCAGTACGAGGCTGTTACTTCGGAATTTTTCTTCCTAATTGTTTGCTGGTTCTTCCTACTATAGGGCTAGCATATTATCACTTTAATTAAACAAATATTTTCATATCCATTTTATTATTTCACAAATAACAAACTAGGTTTAGAATATTAACAATAATTGAAAAGTTCATGATAAATTAGTTATTGTACGACTTATAGGAATCAAGGGCAGATATAAGTTTAACGCAGCGGCATCAAAATACTTTCTGATGCAATGCTTTACGTTTCTTTTTTGTTCTTACTTTGATGGAGCTACACCGGTCATATACTTTCTTTTGTGTCATCGATAGCAAACGATCTTTCGCCTGGTCTTTATTCCGCGAAGTGGCTACTGCTCCATATGATAATACGGAGCTTCAAACTTTATACCAGAGTCGTTAGGAAACTTCGATAGCATGACTTAGGCTTGTCGTTCAGTCCACATCTGTTATTGCGGCGTGGTTACAGCGCCGCCACACCCACTACTAGGTTATTTTCACAGAGTTTTTCAACCAAGGCATATAAAATCCGAACATCAAGTTTTATATACGTTCTAAATCTGATAACCGTAAAATAAATCGAGAATAATAAATAAATAACAAATATTCTATGCTATTGCTGATAAAACTTCCTTTCTGTCTAGGAGTCTGTCTGGCTAAATACAAGCCTGGTACCTGTTTCCGCCGCTAAATATCTGAACTTTTACTGCTGTTGAAGAATACAGAGAGTATTAGTATTAGGCTGTGAAGCATTCCAACTTAGTCCTCAGATGTGATAGGCTATCTGTAACCTATTTTTATCTAAAGTTAGCTGCAGGTATGTTTGGATTGCAGTAGCTATATTATGCCAGACAAACATACAGTCGGTTAAACCATCAGGTGGACTGTATGTCTATCTGTCACTTGCGTTATAAAAAAATAAGAGATTTTTCAAGTATAAACTGAAAATTTCAGCTCAATTTGTAATATTATATTGTTGTCCTACAATAATTGTACAATCATAAAATATCCAAATCATGATTTATATACAACGTTTGTGATTATATTCCGACGCCAGTAGGTGAACACCACAATAAAGTCCTTGTGAAGATAACATGAGCTGTCACCCGCGGAAGAGAAAACGTCAGTGAGAGACGTCGAACGCGCATGAAATATGATAAATGTTACTTAAAGCGTTAAGCGTATGCCAATGATCAAGGAATACAGCCAAAATGGATTAACTAAATAATGTTTAGGCAAGTAGTTATTTCAAAAAATATTTAATCTATACAAATAAATAAAATCGAAGTATCAGTTTGTAATATAAGTGTATGTGAGTATATGTCTGTCTGTCTGTTTGTTCCGACTAATCTCCGAAATGACTGGATTGATTTTAATATGAGTTTCACTGGCAGATAGATAATGAGACAGATTATGAGCAGTAACTTAGGCTACCTTTTTTATATAAAGAATTAGGGTTCCACGCAAAACATTAAAACCCATGAAATCCAGTCGCAATAAATTCCACGCGGGCGAAGTCGCAGAGAACAGCCTGTTGTAAATAAATGTAGGTTCTATTTCATCATCTATTCATTGCAGCATATCAAAGACCACTTCTGAGCATAGGCCTCCCCTAGATTATTTCTTAAGCGATTTATATAATATTACTTGCTTGAGCCGTAGTAGCTCATGGTTTAAGCGCTCGCCATAAATTCCCAAAACACGTGTAACACACGTTCGATTGCCTCTGTCACCTATATAAATGCTGATTAACCACGCTGAAAAAACATCGTAAAGAAACCTGCATTTCTGAGGAATATTTTGGAAATATGTAATGCCCACCAACCACCAACACGCACTAGAGCAGCGCGATTGTATAAGTTCTGCATAACCCTCTCAAAAGTGAGGGGAGGCCTGCTCCTTTGGGATTTACATAAGTAGACTGTAACTTTTTTGTGCCATAATATGTGATTACGTGTTAAATAGTGGTTTCGTTTTCATTCACGTTATATCTATACAAATAAACAAAATTGAAGTGTCTGTTTGTAATGTCAAAATTACAGTTTTTTACTAAATGCATATGAATGTATATACAGTACTAATAACAAAAATACAATTTTTAAAGTTTTTGTGTGTCTGTCTGTCTGTCTGTCCGTCTGTCTGTCTGTCTGTTTGTTCCGGTTAATCTCCGAAACGGCTGGACCGATTTTGACGGGATTTTCACTGGCAGATATCTGATGTCACAAGGAGTAACTTAGGCTACTTTTATTTTAGAAAAAGAATTAGGGTTCCGTGCAAGAAAATTAAAACCCTAAATAACACGCGGGCGAAGTCGCGGGGAACAGCTAGTTGATTACTAAACATCGAATATATCTTTTACTTAACTGAAAAGAAATATCTGAAATATATTATTTTTACTTTAAAATTACAGCAGCTAAAGCTTACAGTATTAAATTTGCACAGTGTAACGTACTACTCTTCGTCTAGTTTATTCAAATAGAACATACATATACATAACGTCCTTTAAAATAGCATTTCACGATATCAATTTTCGAATTTAAATATTTTAATTTTACATTGAATCAATTTCTTAATTATTAAGATAAACTTTTATACCTAAATTACTAATTTGAAATTATTACAATACACATACATTAAAATACAAATACAATTTTGCCTACCTACATTTATTTCTTTTTTCTTTCAAAATATTTTATTCATAGATAAAAAAGAGATTTTCAGTATATAAATCTGAGATATCTTGTATAAATTTTTATTCTAGCAGTCTTGTCCGTTCTAGTATCTGTAGATCGCTGGCGTGCCAATCAGCCGCGTGCCCAATGCAGGTCGTTTGACAGCGAGGTTAGAGCTTGCCGATTCCTTAATTGCCGTGACGTTTTGGTGCCACATTCCTCGCTTGGGGCCGGGAGTGTACATGCTACTTATACGGACTATTGCAGTTAGTAGCCCATGTAAAATCACCCAATGATTGCAACACCGAAATGAGTATCGATATTATCGACATTGCAAGTAACGTCGCGTCATCGAAAACAACTCGGTACATTCGAATTCCAATGTTTATTTTTAAAATGTAACTTATAAACCTATTAACATTCTACTTTAAATGGAGCTCTCTATCAGTGAGTTGATCATTGAGAAGCTGTCACTGAGAAGAATTTAAAACGTTGTTCCAATACGCTTCGCATATTTTCGCTGCTTCTTTGTTTTAAGCGTTACATGAATATGTGAAATTATCATCTTCATTATCATCATTGCAGCCCATTACAAGTCCACTGCCGAACATAGGCCTCTCCCAAACACGGTTCTAGCGGTTGTAAACGCGACTGTTGATCACGATGACCCGGGTTCGAATCGGGTTCGAAAACAATCAGTTGAGCTTTCCCGTCAAGAAATTCTCAGTAGCCCGGAGTCAGGAAGTTGGTGGTATCTTACCTTCGTGCCTCCAAAAAAGCGGCACAAGGCAAAGGCACGGCACAGTCGCGGCACAAGCTTGCCGCTTTTACCCGTTCCATTCTTGCGCCACGCCTGTGCCGTGCCTTCGCCTTATACAGCTTCTGTATAATTTGCGCCTAAAGCCATTTGTCCTGCACCTAATCTCTCTCTGGTCGCGTCGGTTTACCTTCCCATCGGACTATAAGAATGAGGAAAGAGAGAGTTCACCTGTGTTTGCTCATACACGTGGGCAATATAGGCTAGTCTCCGTTTAGACTGGTCGCCGTGACGGTAAGTCGGTCTGGATGACATCACGATTATTGCATCAACATCAAACAAAGCCGTGGTAACTCAGAAGTAGGTATCATAATCATAGTGCACGCGCGACCTGAGTCCTACTAAAACTGTTAAATGAAATTTCAAATGCTGACATACTAATAATAATGATAATAATCGTGAAGTTATGTGTACAGGTCGTATATAGGTGGCATAAAATATATTTCAAAAGGAATGTCGTTTCTGCGGATGCGCACTGGAGCAACACACTGAATTAACCATCTATGAACCTCGCGTAAACGGGGATAGTATAAAACCCCGTTTCTGTTTAGGATTTCACCACCCTCTTACCTGAATATTATGGTGCCAAGCAGTAGTGCGAACACTGCTGATGATCTGATGATTCCGATCTGGAGGGTATAGAGAGGAAACATAACTACAAGCTGTGAGAAGTTCAATCATAATACTCAGGAGGTGACAACGCAATTGTAGGCTATTTTGTTTGAAGATGGTGGTGGAAAGGTGTCGATGGGCTACAGTAACTATTTACTATCAGGTTGTAATATAAAATGAAGGATGTAATGATACCGATATACATTTTATTTAAAAAAAAAGAACAATTACTCGTATATGTTTTTATTCAATAACAAGGACTTTTAAATTGGTACAGTGTTGAGACCCCCTTTTAAGTATATAAAATACTTACGCTAGAAAGCCACACACTTACAGTACATTTACAAGAATATTGTTACTTCTCTTAGGTTTTGGTATCAGAAGTCGCATTAATAAAAAAATGCACTTATCTACTTTATTACATCCGCCCTGCAAATTATAAGGATACCTACTGCAATACAGCAAATTCTATTCTTATATTAGTTCATTTTGCGCAATCTTTTAAGGCGGACCATCAGGTGGACTGTGTGCTCGTTTGTCACCCTATACTATAAAAAAAAAGCTAAGAAAGGCTTTTCAAGGCAAAGAAGAAAAGTAACCATATTAGAAAGTTTGCTATTGTATCAAACAAAAAACATCTAAAATTTAAATTTCTTTCTATATAAAGATATATTTAATGTTAATTATTTATACTAAAAAGCACTAAATAAAATTGTCCCCAATTTACTTTAAAGTTATGGCTTTAGTCAGGGCCAAATATTTATTTTTAACCCAATAATGTCGACTGAAGAGGGTTGGTAACGAATAAATTACGTCAGGATCTATAAAACGTATTTCAAAACAAAATTATTTAAAAAAGGGTATCTCATTCACACATTAGTGACGCTACTCGCCGCGTCTGACTATAATTAATAAAAAGTTATGCCCTGATTCTGGCTGGACTTCTTTTTTCTTTTTAAATTTAGAGTGTCGTGCGCCTTAAGTAATATTTATGCGATCCCCAACAGCGCGAAGGCGGTTTGAGCATACAACAAATTTTAGCCGCAATCAAAATCACCTAAACTTAGAAAAAAAAATACTGAAATAATTGTCAATATCTACTTTTCTCATAATTATTAATTTGCATAATTGTTAGATTATAGAATAATATTATTTCCTGATGGTCGAAAACTATACTTGAAAAAGGTAGTTCCGGTATACAGTTTTTCTCATCGCAATAAATTACCAATCTCGGTTCTCGTATTTCTGTACTTGCTAAAAATAAGCTTAAAACATTATAAAACCAATCTTACCTCTCTCTGGCGCGGCCAGAAGATATAAATTGTGAGCGGACAGTTGGGAGCGGATCGCCAAAGCTAATTCTGTTGTGATTAATGCTCCCTGCACGTTTCCACCATTCTAGCAGATCCTTGCAAAGTTAACGTAGCGAGATATTAAAAAAAACCGTTCCATTTTATACCGTATTACAATTTATTAACTAATCAATTAAAACTACTAGACGATAAACTTACGTTTGCACACGTGAATGCCACTACGACTTAAAAGCAACTGGCTACTACCCGTTTGCGTTTCTCACGCAACAGTTAACAATTAAAGTAAAACAAAATTATAATATAAGAATCATTTATTAAGATTTTTGAAATATATATATATATATATATATATATATATATATATATATATATATATATTATGCAATATTTTGTTTATAATTAATATGAATAGATGCTGCTGGCCGGATGAGGAAGCTCAAGGTCGCTCAACGAGCTATGGAGAAGGCTATGCTCGGAGTTTCTCTGCGTGATAAACTCAGAAATGAGGATATCCGCAGTAGAACCAGACTGACTGACATAGCTCAACGGATTAGTAAGCTGAAGTGGCAATGGGTCGGCCATATAGCTCGAGAAACCGACAACCGATGGGGAAGAAATGTTCTCGAGTGGCAGCTTCGTACCGGCAGGCGAAGTGTTGGGCGTCCCCCCACTAGATGGAGTGACGACCTGGTAAGATATGCAGGTAGTCGATGGATGCAGGTGGCTCAGGACCGTGCTTTGTGGCATTCCTTGGGGGAGGCCTATGTTCAGCAGTGGACTTGTGAAGGGCTGTAATGATGATGATGATGATGATGATGATGATGATGGATATGAATTAAAAGGAAAAAGTTAAAACTATCAAGTCAAGCAGCAAAATTCACAAAAGAGGAAGAGAACGATTATTAATTTGAATGAAAATAATATATACATTGTATGTAATATAAGTGGAATAATACGAGTAGAAAATATTATTGTAAATAACGTCAGCAATGTGATTAGAGAAATGCATAGTCAGACACGGATTTCTAAACCAGATAGCGGTTACATACTCATAGATATTTGTTTGACTTGGATTTAAATATTTATGTTATAGTAGTACATATCATTAGCATAGCATAACATAAACATAAAATAAAATAGTTTATATAATTTACATCTAATTTTACATGTTTCATCATTAAATTCAATCATTAAATTTTACACCTGTTCAGTATGTATTTTTTATCTATTTATTATGAATGACTACTTTTATTAAATTATGCTAATATTTGAATACTGTTAAAAATAATGTTAGAATTTTTTTTATAGGATAAGGGTGACATTCGAGCACACAGTCCACCTAAGTGGTTGCATTGGCCCATAGACATCTACATTTATCCTCGATTACGAATCAAAATGCAGATGCGTTGTCACCCGTGAGGACTAAGATGGAATGCCTCGTTTCCAGTAAAAAGGGTCTCCGGTTCTCTACACTCACCATACGAAACACAGCAGCGTTAAGCTGCTATTTTACGCTGGTATTCTGTGAGAGCTTGGTCCTTCCCCGGTCGAGCCCACCCATTCATGCTACAACCATAATATAGCTGCAGCATGGCTCTACCACGTACTAAAGGATAACATGTATGTGTAAATAGCAGGGTGCAAATAATGCAATGCAATTATTATAAGCTTGTAATTGCATTATTGTTGTGAAAGTATCGTATGGTGAGTGTAGAGAACCGGAGACCCTTTTTACTTGAAAAGAGGCATTCCATCTTAGTCCTCACGGGTGACAACGCATCTGCATTTTGATTTGCAAACGAAAATAGATGTAGATGTCTATGGGCCACAGCAACCACTTACCACCAGGTGGACTGTGTGCTCGTTTATCACCCTATCCTATAAAAAAAAATCTGCATTCTTGTTTTACTTCTGGGTTTATTACAAAATACGAGTATTATTACAATTCTTCACTGGTGGCCGGATGAGGAAGCTCAAGTTCGCTCAGCGAGCTATGGAGAGGGATATGCTCGGAGTTTCTCTGCGTGATAAACATAGAAATGTGGATATCCACAGTAGAACCAGAGTGACCGACATATCCCAACTGATTAGTAAGCTGAAGTGGCAATGGGCCGGCCATATAGCTTGAAAAACCGACAACCGATGGGGAAAAAAGGTTATCGAGTGGCAACCTCATACCGGCAGGCGAAGTGTAGGGCATCCCCCCACTAGATGGAGTGACGACCTGTTAAGATATGCAGGAAGTCGATGGATGCAGGTGGCTCTGGACCGTGCTTTGTGGCATTCCTTGGGGGAGGCCTATGTTCAGCAGTGGACTTGTGAAGGGCTGTAATGAATGAATGAATGAATTATTACAATATAAAGTAAAGTTTCAGCCTTTATAAGTTCCTCTGCTGGCCACAGGCCTCCTCAGATTTTTATGAGGGTTTTAGGGCAATAAAGCGTCCACCGCGTTGCTCTAATGCTTGTTGGCGGAGTTCACATGTTAGATTTTAAATCACAAGCAGGACTTCTATACGGCTATCGTATTACTCCTATTGTCTAAATCTGGACTAAGTACATCTGTGAGACGTAAAATGAATCAATGTCAAATGAATGTCAGGGTATCAATCATTCAATCTCAAGACATATCGGTCACATTTATCTGCTTAATCGAATAGAAAACGAACATTTATCATAAAAAGTACCCTCCGGCATACCTCGCACCGAAGTTTCCTACTCATAATTTCATATAAATTACTTAAAATCAAAAGGGAAATTAGAGTCCACGCCTAATGCCCGATTCGCATGACAAACGGCCGCCTTTTCGTAAGTTATTATTTTATTTCCAATTTTCCCCTCATTTGTGGTGGGCGTCGTACGTTTAGCTGTAATACGTCAACACGCGTCAGGATGGTTACGATAATCGTCTGTGTAATTATTAGAAGAAAATGACTCCTTTCATTCTTGACTGTGAACTACACATTTTCTCACGAGGCATGCTTTTAAAATTTGTGAAAAGATTTAATATTGAAAACTATTTCTTACAAAGGAACTAATTAAGAAACAAATAATTGAATCAGGAATATTTAGATAGTATTCACACAGTCGATAATGAGTGAAGCGTTGACATCATTTAATTTATTTTAATTCTTAATTCTATGATATTATTTTCATCATATTTTTTATGCACCATGTAATTTCAATACCACGACTATTATGGTAAACCTGTGGTTCATTATCATTATTATCGTTATTACAGCCTTCCAATGTCCACTGAATATGTGAATATAGGCCTTACATATATTTTGCCTCTTAGGGGGATGTTTGCCCACGCTAGGCCAGCAAGTTGCAACTGCTGTTTTTATTTTTTTTTTTCAATTGTTATCAGGTTGATGCTGCTGCCAGTCCCTTGTTTTAGTTTGCCATGGTCACCTCTTACAACACCCACGGGATTATACGGGGTAGTGTAATATCTATGTCATCACTAGTCGAGTACTCTTTTAAATTATTAATATATTAATCTGTTATTTCGGAGAATAGATAAACTTAAATTATTTCTAACTTATAAAAAAGTCTATTCCAATCCAACTGTTATTGGGTTTTCCTATCAAGAAATTCTCAGGTGCAGCCCGGAGTCCAGACGCTGGCGGTGTTTCATGAGCAAAATTAACAAATTCGTATTTTATAAAAATTTTTTATAGGAGAGGGTGACAAACGAGCACACAGTCCACCTGATGGTAAGTGGTTGCTGTGGCCCATAGACATCTACATTTATCCTCGTTTGCGAATCAAAATGCAGATTAAATTCCTACATTATACATCACAGCTGTAGCTTTAAACAAATATCAGAACTCGGTTTAATTTATAAAATTATCAACCGGCACGTGTAAGTTATGACGTTCCCAGTACATGTGTAAGAATAATAACACTCTCTTACATCTGTACGCCGGTGATTGACGTCCGGATTTGGGCAGCTAATGTAATTATATATGTTAACGGAATTTTAATAGACAATCGCTCAATCGTCTGGGCGGGTTGCTGGTGCTCCCTTCTATACCGTTCATTAAGTTTCTAGTTAAACGTCTTAGGCTGTACTTGACGAAAATTAAACTATAGCGGAAAATATACTAGAAAAGATACTATTATATAGTCTGCATGACAAATATATTATATAAAACAAGAGGCTAAGTAGCATACAGCTCACCTGCTGGTAAGTGATCACCGTCGCCCACAAACATTTGCAAACCAGAAAAATTGCAGGTGCATTGCCGGCCTCTTAGAAATGAGAAGGCTCTTTTCTTAAGGTTCCCTAAGTCTTATCATGGCAGAAAGCTTCGTGTATAATCCACGGTTGTAGGCCGGAAATCATAAAGGTGATGTATATGAAATTTTAACTTCAACAGCCATTTTTTAGAATAACTGGCTGTGACTAATATTTAACAATTTTGTTACGAATCTGCCACCAATTTTGGAAATATCTGAAAAACATGTATTACTAATGTATTTCTATAACAGATAACATAATAAACCATATGCAAAACTATCGAAAAGATTTTTTGGCAAAATGATAAGAATCGTTAAGAGTGGTATTTGGTGCTAATGCGATACAAAACAGCTTGTGGCTATTTCCGTAGGTAAGTTCTTCAATACCTTCCACAGTGGAGCCACATTAGGCAGCAGCGTCTTCCTGATAATAACTCAATAACAATATTAAACCGTAGTAGTGGCGGTGTAAAAATATTCACTACCCCACATCATGACGTGGGTGTCGCAAGAGGCGACAGAGGGAAACAAATCAGAAGCTGTGCAGCAGCGTCTTCCTAATAACGTAATAGCACCAGTTACCGTAAACAATGTAAAAGTACCAGTTACTCGACTCTACCGAGTCAGTAATTCATGCTTGGGGCGATGTATATGCTTTTACAACAAAATCCCAGAAAATATATAAAATTTGACCTGCTCGAAGTTAAAAAACTATTAAACAAAGTTTGTACAAAAAGGGTAATGATAATATTAAGGAATTTATGGATGATAATAACGCCTGGTAATGAGGTGATCGCTACCAAGCTATTTCTAATTTGTTTTGTGTGGTTAATTGTGTAATATACATGATTGTAAGCTGTTATTTAAAAAAAAAGTCCCGCTGGGTTTCTTGCTAGTTCTTCACAAGACAGAGGTTTTTTTCGAACCAGTGGTAATTAAACAAGAGTAATTTTCAGTAAGTATTATTTATGATCTATATTGAATAAAAAGTTTCAGTCTCTGTTTCTGTTTGAATGACTAAAATAAAAATAAAAACTGTGGTTCCTAACCTGCTTGCCAAGCGTGGTATCTATGGCAAATATGAGGGATATGGATAATCTTTGATATGAGATAATTTATGGGAGAAACCTACGTTGTGCCGTGGACTTCTGATATAATATAATTAATGAATTATGAGTGACTGATGATTGATGAATGCCGATTGACGGCTCCGTGGTACTGTGGCTTAGCATTGAATTGCGGTGCTGACGGCTGCCGGTTCGATCCTGCACGGAACAAGTATTTATATGGTCCACAAATAGTTGAATCTGAAACCAAATCTGAATGTTTGTATTGGTACAATTTCACGATACAGGAGAGAATTCTAATGTTTGAGTAACGTTTGTTTAAAAGACTAATATAATAGATTGTTTTGATCAATCACTCTGTGATAAATTCTATAATACACAAGTGTATCGTCTGATTTTTATTCACCAGGCCGTAACATCCCACTTTCGGCAGTGCTACAGAAACCCACACGGTCACGTCTAGCATAAGAAGCGCCAGCCGCCTTCTAGTGGTCTACCCGGAACAACCTCTGATAGTACCTAACCTGAGCTAGTAAAATATTGCGTTACATTAAATTGCCTATAAACTTAGTACAATAAGCTGAAAAACACGGAGTTACCAAAGCCGACGAGTCATTGTCAAAAAAACTGTCATATCAGAAGGAAGTATAAAAGACAACGTTTTTCTATACAATTAAAACTAAAATAGGAAAATAACTCAATGTTTAAAAAATAACATTGCCTTTTTACTGTTACTGTTTTTACTGTTACAAAATTAATTAATTAAAAAATTAGTATATAATTACTCTATAATATAATATAGTTATTATATATACATTATATTAATTACATACATAATTAAATAATAATAAAAATTGCTTAGCATTGTGGGTAAACTGTATGCTGTGTTAATTGAAAGAGTTATGGAAGAAACTGATGGAAAAATTTGGGATGTGCAAGCTGGATTTAGAAAGGGGATGGGGTGTACGGATCAAGTCTTTTCCATGCGCATGATAGCGGAGAAGTTTTTGGCCAAAAACCAGAAAGTTTTTTGTGCGTTCATGGACTTGGAAAAGGCTTATGACAAAGTGGACAGGAATGTGTTATGGCAAACACTGAACTCATTTGGGTTGAGCGTTGGCTTGATACAGGCATTAAGGTCCCTTTATAGAGACTCTAGTGCTTGTGTCAGGATCAACGGGGTCTACTCGGACTGGTTTGGCATTCATAAAGGTGTCAGACAGGGATGTGTGGCTTCCCCGTGGTTGTTTAATCAATTTATGGACAGTTGTTTGCAAACTTTGAAAGTTGAAGAATGTGGGTTGAGAATGGGTGAGTCAACCGTCAAATGCCTTTTGTACGCCGATGATCAAGTCATATTTTGCATCGTCGGTGGCCAAGTTGCAAATGATGGTTACTTTAATGAACTGGTCATTGAAAGAAAGGGGTATGAAAGTGAATGCAAATAAGACGAAAGTGATGGTTTTTGAAAGAGAAGAAAGTAAAACGTTATGTGAAATAAGAATAGAAGGGGAGTTGATTGAGCAAGTGGATGAGTTTGTATATTTGGGATGTTTATTTAGCAGGGATAGTAGATATGATAAGGATATAGAACGACGAGTGAACGCAGGAAATAGAGTGAATGGGGCTCTACACGCTATTATGAGGAGTCAGAATGTGTCAAATAATGCACGTATGGCAATTCATAATGCTGTGTTAGTTCCTACTTTAATGTATGGTAGTGAAAGTTGGGTCTGGCAGAAGAAGCATGAGAGTAGAATAAATGCTGTAGAAATGCGGTCCCTAAGGAGTATGCTAGGGTTGAATCTGAATGACAAGGTGAGAAATAGCGTGATAAGAGAAAAGTGTGGTTTGCAAGATGACGTTGTGACAAGGATTAAGAAAGGAATGCTTCGGTGGTTTGGTCATGTAGAAAGAATGAACGAGGAAAGAGTGACAAAGCAAATTTATGTTGCAGAAGTGAACGGCAGGGTCAGGAAGGGACGCCCTAGACGAAGGTTTATCGACCAAATCGGCGATACATTAAAAATGGGCCAGATTAGGAGTACCCTTAACCGACGAGCGTGTATGCGTAGATATATGGATGTAAAGGAGGCGAGAAAGGTGTGTCAGGATCGCGCCAAATGGAAGCCCGTAGTCTCTGCCTACCCCGCTGGGTTACAGGCGTGAGTGTTTATGTATGTACGTACATAATATGTATGTATTATAGCAAATATTTAAGAATCTACAATGAAAATATAAAATACGTATAAAAATAGCTTTCCACAACTATCTGCATATTTAAAATAGTTTTATTAAATCATTTTTTTAGTCATTATATTAGTCATATTATATACCTACTATCAAAACGTCAATATTACGTCTACGATCAATTTAAATTATTCCAAATTCATCTTGGTATATGGAAAACTATAAATAGTGCACAAGAACTGTATTATAGGAAAATTATAAAATAAATAACGATACGTCCCGGCTTCGCACGGGTGGTTTCTGGATCTCGACCACAGCGCCACCTACTGGCTCCAATTGTGAATTTAAATCATCCAGGGACTCCAACACACACAAAAAATTTCATCAGAATCGATCGAGCCAGTTTCGAGATTTAACAAGACAGCAATTGATTTTTATAGTATAGAGATAATGGAAATTGCAAGACTATTAATACATATTTTTGAGTTAAAATAAAATTATTTGAATTGCAATAAAATGCTGCACGGGCGATGTACATATAATTGCAAGCGACTACCTGGGTGCACCTTCCTAGAACTCAGTAATAGCCAACAAAATAATCCTCTTTCACGGAATTTGCGAACAGCAAAGATAACTTGATAACGTACAGCCAGAACAAGGGTTGGCAACCATGTCTATTTAAATAGTACTTTTAAAATATTCACTAATTTTCCATGCTTATCTGAATACCTATTAGAATAGAATATCTTGGATAGAAATCCGCTATGAGTTGATCAACAGAGCCATTTGGAAAAAAAACATATTTCCATTCTTACGCTCAGAGCTTTACTCTTATCCATTTGCCTATTAAAAGACCACTGCTGAACATAAGCCTCCCCCATAGGTTGCCTCATGGGGAGGATAATTGCCACAGTATCCACGCTTAGCAGGAAGTTCATCTTTAACCGAGGTTTTTATTACTTGACCTATTAATGGGAAGATGCTGCTGTCCATCTCCCGTTTCACTTTGTCCTTCTGTTGCTTACGACACCTACAGGATAATATTGAGTTGTGGAATTTTTAATTAAAATAAAATATTGGTTATATAGAATAAAATAATTTTTAATTAAAATATTTAGAAGGCGTAGTCACCCCTACATGTGAAAATTATTTCACTGCGTCGCCGAACGATTACCAATTTCATCGGCAAGCGCGGCGTCACAAAGTCTGCCGAAAGCTAAAGCCTACCTCCCTGCGCCGGAAAGGATTACGCCGATTTTTTTTGCAGATTACACGAGACAAGGGTATCTATTTACCTGCAATCAATGATGGAACATCATCACCTCGCACAAAAACCTATTTTCTGTTTGCTTATTTTCTTATATTGCGATACCGAGTTGCGTATGCTTGAAAAACACTTATTTTTTTAACTTTACGTCAGCATATAAATACGCTGCATGAAAAGGGAATAAAAAAATAATAATTATATTGTTGTTTGAAACAACTCTGACTGCAATTGAGACTTACATTCATTTCTAAAACTAGCGTTTACGTGCGAATTCGACCACGTAGAACTTATACAAAATAACCTGCAGATCTATAAGTAGTCTTTAGGTAAGTGGTGCAATTATCGAAAAAACACTTTAAAGTAGGTCTTGTGCGATATGGGAAAATATTATGTAAAATATATAAAATAAACAAAAACGAAATATCTATTAATTTCACGTTAAAATAATTTTGCTTCAAAGGTTTTCTTTGCCTTGCAACGAAGGTGTAGGATGACTTTTATCTCATGGTCATGTGTGTATACCGTAACGGTGACACAAGAATATAAGGTTTATAACCGGCTAACCGAGTTTGACAATATTAGCAATTATTTTCTTTTAATATCACAGCTTATTAAATGTGCACTACCATAGGCATCCCCCATAGATTGTCTTATGGGCAGGATATTTGATTTAGTCGCCACGCTTGGGGCTACCAAGCATGGCAACTGGTTGACAACCGTGATTTTATTGTTTATTTCCTCTTATTCTTACACCGCCACTACACGGTTGGTATCTATTACTCCGATGACTATTAATGAACTTTTTAGAAGGTATAAGTATATAAAATCTCATACAAGACACGATGATCCGGATGAATCAACAAGATGCATATTTTTAACTATACCCAGTATTGTTGACCTCGTAGTGACTAACCCAATAACTTTGTTGATCCGTGTGCTTGTGTGTATTGGCCGTAATGAAATGACAAAATATTCGTAGGTACAAATGACAGGGAGATACCAACCAATTACTGCACTCGTGCAGTTGTTTATCAGGCGAGCTTACTCATCTTAGCGTTCAATTTACACCATCATCTCACAAGTGTCAGGAGAAGAGACGTCGGCGTCATTTTTTACGCACTGGATTAAGGCTTAAGCTGAAGCGGGCGGGATGAATTATTGTAACATTACTCTAGAATTATGATTATATTTGTTGATTTTAACGTAGCATGGTTAAAATAATGAATTTTAATAATAGCCTATGTACAGTGGTGGCCTTGTCGAGGGCTGCAATGATGATGATAAAACTTTTACAAAGAATCTGGGGAGAGGAAACTGGCCAACTTTTCCCAGCAAACACTTACGATTTAACTCATGACGCAGAATTAAACGAACGAATCGTCTCGCATGCAGACTCAACGACTTCCAGCCTCCCGAACAAGCCGGTTTCCGAAAAGGATTTACTACGATAGACCACATACATACCCTTCTTCAAATTGTACAGAAGTCCGAGGAGTACAATTTGCCACTATGTGTGGCGTGTGTGGACTATAAGAAAGCCTTTGATTCCGTCGAAATTCGGGCGGAGCTGCAGTCCCTTCAGCGGTGCCAAGTTGACTTTCGATATATTGAAGTGTTGAAGTGTTTGTACAGTAGGGCTATGACGGCTATCCGAGTACAGAACCAGAGTACGAAACCTATCCAACTGCAGAGAGGTGTAAGACAGGGTGACGTTATATCCCCGAAACTCTTCGCCGCTGCATTGGAAGACGTTTTCAAGCTCCTGGACTGGAAAGGATACAGTATTAACATCAACGGCGAGTACATCACTCACCTTCGATTTGCCGACGGTATAGTCCTTATGGCAGAATCGCTGGAGCACCTAAATACTATGCTCAATGACTTCAATAGTGCCTCCCAACGGATAGGTCTTAAGATGAACATGGACAAAACAAAGATCATGTATAACGTCCATTTCACACCTATGCCTACACCGGTAGTTGTTGGGAGCACTAAGCTCGAAGTTGTTGACGAGTATGTTTACCTGGGACAAATAGTCAGACTAGGTAAGTCCAATTTCGACCGAGAGGGCAATCGACGGATTCAACTCGGCTGGGCAGCGTTCGGGAAATTACGGCACATCTTCTCGTCAGATATACCTCAAAACTTGAAAACGAGACTTTACAACCAGTGCGTGTTGCCAGTGATGACTTATGGAACTGAAACGTGGTCTTTCACTACTGGCCGTATGAGGATGCTCAAGGTCGCTCAGCGAGCTATGGAGAGGGCTATGCTCGGAGTTTCTCTGCGTGATAAACTTAGAAATAAGGATATCCGCAGTAGAACCAGAGTGATTGATATAGCCCAACGGATTAGTAAGCTGAAGTGGCAATGGGCCGGCAATATAGCTCGAAGAACCGACAACCGATGGGGGCAAAAGGTTCTCGAGTGGCGTCCTCGTACCGGCGGACTAAATATAGGGCGTTCCCTCACTAGATGTAGTGACGACCTGGTAAAACATATATATATATATAGTATTATGAATAACAAAATAAGTAAACAGATTGCAAAAACCAAAACGTGCGCAATAATTTGTAGTAAGTATATTACAAAAGTAAACGTCTTTCTGTTCCTCAAAGACGAAATAAAAACGCATTTGCTCATCGCATGGACCAGGACAAAATTGTGCTTGTCGTTTTGTTGACTATCGGACGATGTCGAACGTCGGCTCGCATCAAAGAAGTCGCCCCTACGGACCGATGCGCCTGTACCAGTGACTTGGCGTTTTGCCCTCAAGAGCCTATGGAGTCGTACTGTAGAAATTTTCCTTATGCCTTTGAGTTATTTCGATTTAAAAATATATCGAAAATGTTATGGAAGGGCAAGTCTGGACATTTGATAGACATGTCATTTGAAAGAAGGGTTTGAATCCATATTAAAATTTTATTCCCTTTTTTGTGGTTCATTAAGCTTTATATTATACCGGGGAATTAACACACATTTTTTTTTTCAAAATTTTTAAATCTTTAACACAAAAACCTACTTTTTTTTTTTACTCTGCTACATTTAATATAAATCTAATATGCAGAGCTAAATGATTATTTGTTGGTCGTTAACGTATCTTCAATTAATTTCTTGTCCTTAAATCTAGATAGCAATGAGCATGCCTATTGTTTATTGAGTTTGGATTCAGCTAGCACTGTAATTCAAATGAATGTCAACTTTCGGGTCTAGTCGTGTTCCCGACTAGTGATCATGATTTAATCGACAGATCGTTAAATTCAGACAATTATTTCATTGCTCATCTACCTATATATGTGTATGTGTATGTAATATATTATGTATCCTTTATCCTGCAGGGAAACTGAAATAGATGGGCAGCTCATCACCCGCTTGACAAGCGTGGTAACTATGAAGCACACAATGAGGGAGGCATATGTAGAATAGTGGACATTTGATAGACTTTGAATGAAAGAATGAATATTTTTATTATTAAAAACATTACCCCTACACCAGGATTTTCTTCTGTATGTATCGTGGAGGCAGTTTACTAACATAAATTGCGCAAAGACAAAATCCAGACGCAGAACAATTATTTGTAGGCCATACAAATACTTGTGCCCCCCGTGGCCCCAAGCGCAGTAACTCATTGCTAAACCACTGCGCCACGGAGCCGCCAAATATATCTTGCCGTATGGTGAAGGCATACAAGTATCTATCATTACATTGCGTAGCCGTTGGTGGAGTCTTCAAAAAATCCAACACCCCGTTTTGTCCCGTGGGTGCTATAAGAGGACTATGGGAAATTCCAGAAAATTCGTATAGCTTCCGCTAGATGGCGCTATAACCATCTCGTTTACGCCAGACGTGAAATACCAAGACCTGTGTTTTTTTATAGGATAGGGTGACAAACGAGCACACAGTCCACCTGATGGTAAGTGGTTGCTGTGACCCATAGACATCTACATTTATACTCAATAAACAATCAAAATGCAGATGCGTCGTCACCCGTGAGGACTAAGATGGAATGCCTCTTTTCCAATGGGTCTCCGGTTCTCTACACTCACCATACTAAACACAGCAGTGTCGAGCTGATATTTTACGCTGGTATTCTGTGAGAGCGTGGATTTCCCCGGTCAAGCCGACCCATTCGTGCTACAACTATACTACTAATATAGTTGCAGCATGGCTCTACCACGTTTATAAAAGTGTCGAGCGGCAACGTCAAAGGTGCGAACCGTGTTGTACTGCGGTCGTGAATCTACCTAAACAAGTATGACAATTAAGGAAATCTTCCTAAAACGGGAAAGTCTCTAAAAATAAAGAAGTTAAAGAATATATTGCATACCGCGGGTTTTATGAGAGGCGACTATGGAAAGAAAGGGGAGAAAGACGTCATTGCCTCTGATAGATGGCGATACACCATTCCGTATAAGATCATATCGATGTCAAATACAGATATCTGCAAATCTTTTTCTCGAAATTCAGAAACTTTTTGATAGGCAAAAATTTCAATTCCGAAGAAGCAGTAAAATCGATTCTTGTGTACCTATCAGACTTCTATAACAAGGGCATTAACAAAATGCGCTTTAAATTTCGTTAATGTTTTAGTAAAATATTTTAATTATTTAGTTGCTCTTTGTAAAAAAAGAAAATGTTTCAACGTTCTCACAAAAAAGGTAATTTCATAGGTACTTAATATAAAATGTTCTACGCTGTTTAAAACTGTCGGCAATATACAGGAGTGATTAAGGATTTAACTAAAGACGTTATTATTACACCTTAAACGTCAAGGATGTGAAGTTACGCGTACTCTCCACCGGGGGCCAATAAGCCTATGTATTACAGTAACCAACTATCACCAGATGGTTCTGTGTAATTATTTATCAATATTACTCACAGATCTATAGAGCTTAAAAGGGTTCCACGCTCCTCTTTTTATAACGGTTAATTGAGCGAGAAGATTCCGCCGCACTATTTCAGTACATTTTAGCGGATTTCAGATTTCTTTATATTACTTATATCTTAGGCCTCGACCATGCGATGTTCCTATTCTTCAGAAAAAAAAATTCGCACATAAAATGGCAATCAACAATTAACCGGTACCGGCACCAGGTTCTCGACCTCATGTAATGTAAAAGTTGCACCTCCTGCTCCAGAGCTACTGACAAAAGAGAAACCTTTAGTATAAATATTAAAAGTAACCATGATGTACAATTTAATAATAATCACAAAGAAAATAACATAGGATCATCAACTATAATTTAATACGGCCTACTTTATCTACCTGAACCATATAACTTCCGTTCGGAAATCCTTACACAATAATAGACGACTTCCTACCGTTACACCAAACATTCTTTATAAATTATAGTTGAAAAAAACTACGTGATCTTTTATAAGTAATCTCTTTAATAAAATCCAGAAACGGGTTAAATTTGAGAGCGACAGTTTCCGTTCCTTTGTGAAAATAATAGCAGTCACGTGATCGCTTTCGAGGACATATTTATTTAAAGGCTCAAATATAACAAATGCATATATATAATGATACAGATTTTTCTTCAAATACAATCAATAAGGAACAAATTGATCTAATAAACTATGTTAATATTAAAAGAATCTTCATAAACTTATTTTGAAATAAAATGCTTCAAGGTACTAGTTATATGAAGCAAAATGACAAAAATAAAAAACGAAAATCTAAACAGCTCATGAAATACAATAAATAAATTAATAAAAATGTTTGTGTGCAAATTGTATATGGACACAATTTTATGATTTTAATTAAATTAATTGTAATCATGTATATACTACTGAACCGAAAACATATAAAGCGATCAAATTCCTATAGTTATAATTGTCGGCCATTTTGTTATAGACGTCAAACTCATGCACGTGCAAAGCCACGGTGTAGTCTTTCAGCCAGTAACCGAACCCCGCCTTCGGTCTCACGGCTGAAGCGGCAAAAAACATCGGTAACTGAACACCACCGGGGCCACGATATTGTATGTTCGCTGTGGCGGGGAACCAATAGTTGACTGATGGTGCACCAATAGCGTATACATTGTGAAATACATAATTTATGTACTTAGTTTATATTTCGAGAAACAATAGTAAAAGAGCATAATTGATCTTTAAAAAGTAATAAAACATTACAGATGAATTATACAAATCAAAGTGCTTATTCGTATTTTTGTTAAAAGTTTTTGGAAAAATAACTTTTCCATGGAAAAAGTTTTTGTTTTACCAAATGCTTCTATAACTTTTGGCAAAACAAACAGTAACAGAATGTTTTGTATTACGTAATTAAGGACCGATTAAGTATGAAACAGAAATAACAATAAACCGATTACAAAATCAAAACGCTGTTAGCGTTTTGTTAGCACTGACCGAGTGTTTGCTCCACACATAATTATATTAATCGCTCTCACAAAAGACAGACTGCTGACAAAATGTTCTCCACTATTGATATTACAACAATATAATGCTTTTAAAACCTATCCAGTATCGCAGGACCCGCGAGTATGGCACCCGCCTTAACAAAAGTATACCGAACAAGGGTAAATGAACTTAGCATCACGGTTCTTATTAAATAGTTAGAATCATAAAGAGCTATCGTGAATTGTACACTTGTAAACGCGTTTTGTTAAACGGCGCCTGTTATTGTGATCAGATAATACAACTTGTAAGGAATGTTTTTTAGGAATTCACCATTCATGAAATTGTTAGATGCAACCATATTGTGGCAAAAGCGCCATTAATGTGACCTGTTGCATCTTTGAATAACTGAATGAATTGAATGAGATTAAGGACATTACGCGATGCGACGAGGTTGTTTACGAGTTTTTTTTTTGTGATGCATTATAAGTTATTGCTAATTTAAATCATTTACATTTTTTTCTCTACCATTACAACGTTGTTAATTCATCAAAAGTTATATTATTAAATGAAAAAAGTCGTTGATGATGTAATTCATTACTTATAATTATTTAATCTACATTATTCAAAATTATCTTTGTTACATTTCTATTATGATTTATTATTTGATTGACACCTAAATAGTTAAGCGGCAAGAGTTTTACATGGAAGAGCTACGCTTTATATAGCTGCAGCACGAATGGGTCAGTTCGAGCAGTGTAAGACCACGCTCTTACAGAATACTAGCGAGAAATGTAAGAATAATGCCATGTTTTTTAAGGTGCGTGTAGAGAACTGGAGGATTTCATCCGCAGTGTTAACAACGCATCTAAATTTTGATACTTAATCGAGATTAGATGTGAATGTTTATGTGCCGCAGTATCCATTTACAATCAGGTAGAATAAGTGCTCGATTGTCACCCATATTCTATGAAATAAAAATTGTCTCTTTAATTATTACGGAGTGATTGTATTATACTCTTTGATTTTGGATTCTAATTTCAATCCCAGCAAAAGTTAATATTGTATAGATACACAAATTATTCATGTTGATTACTAAAACTTATTGAGGTTGTCACCGTCTAATGTCCTCTAGACAGAATTTGGGTATCGGTAGTCAATCCACGTTGAGACTACCCACTTCCGCAGGAGAGGATTTTAGTACACGAGTGTGTGCGCAGATGCACTTTCAATTACCTCGTTCTCATAGTCCGATGGGACGCTAATGCGACACGACCACTTACAGACCTGGTGCAGGACCAACGGCTTTATGTGCTTTCCGAAACTGAGTAATACACCCCCAACTTCCTGACTCTAGGCTGTTACTGATAATTTCTTGCCATAAAAATCTGAATCCGAATTTTGTCTCGATCCGGGATTCAAACACCTGATCAGTAGTCATGCTTACGATCGCTAGACAAACGTTGTCCCGTATGTTGCCGTATATACAGGAGTTAAGAAAAGTGCCTGAATGTAATTATATGTAATTCATAATGATTATTGTGATAATCTTAATAGTTAATCATTATTCTTCACGTGTTCATGAATGAAATCAAGTTTTAAAATATTTTATGCATACCAATTCATCAATCATAACATCCTAATAAAATTTCACATACGTGTAGGCATAGGCTTCCCTTATAGATTGCCTTGTAGGAGGGTTATTTGCCATAGTTGCAAGGCTTGGCAGATATGTAAGCAACCGCAGTTTCTTATTATTTGAAGTTGTTATCGGGAAGATGTGTGATAGTGAATTATCTAGCTCCGCTACAACACGACGCTGTTGTGTGGATTAAATGATTAATAAATTTAAATGAAATATTTGAGAAATTTTTAATGATGTTTTGGATGTTTGTCCTTGTGCAATTTGTGTTTGTAAACTGCCTCCACGATACAGGAGAAAATCCTAGTGTGGGTGTTACGTTTTTTAAAAAGAAAAAAAAATCAATTTATCATATTTTTTTTATCTTCACATCGTAGTACTGTATTTAACGATATTATTCAAATAAAAATATGTTTTATTTCTTTATATGTTTTATTGGATATAGAGGTCGTATATACTGCAATTTTATTAACGTATTAAAGTCAAGTAGGTTAATATCAAATCCTCTTCTTTCTAATTGCAAATAAATTAACAGCCTACAACTCACACTCACACTTTCGTCGTACGCTCACAACGGCACTGTATATGTCACAAGGTCTGTATACTCAGTAATCTGATCTTAATGGTGTGAGTGTGTGGATGGACATATAGCAACATGTGATCACTCAGCCTCATATGTACGTGAATAAAGTTGAGTACCTACGTATTTATGTGTGCGTGCGACGACGGCGCAGTTAGGAAGCTGCGCGTGAGATTTCCCCGCACGCAGCTGCGGCGGCCAGGTGCGCGCTCCCCTGTCGCGGAACTTACTCCACCCCGCGCATCCCGTGCCCCTCCCATGTACTGTCAGCCACAAACGGGGTTTCCAAATTTATTATTTGACTTTAATATTTGATAATATTAATACACTTTGCTCTGTCATAATTTTAACTAAACTAGGTATTTTCTATTCAATAATTCAAATAGTAAGTATATTTTAAGTAATGTGTACGGGTATCGAAAAATATAAACTATAATTGAAAAAATTACTTTAATAGAAATAACTTCACCATAATCTATCGAGGTCTACTTTTCTTATTATGCCTACTTTGGTGTTTAACCATTAATATAAGGTTTTTATGTAGCTTAAGGTAAGATGCTTACAAAACACCTTACCTTCCGTCTTATATAGGTTTATGTAGCACTGTACTTTGAATTGTGTATAATGTGTATGTATTTTAGTAGTTATAAAAAAATTTAAGCTCTTGTTCGGCTAAAGAATGTACTTAGTTTTAATTCCACAATACTCAGACATAAAATATTTTTTACTAAAGTATATTATACACACACAGATATATATATATATATATATATATATATATCATCATTCATCATTCATATATATATATATATATATATATATATATATGTGTGTATATTATATATATATATATATATATATATATATATATATGTGTGTGTGTAATGTAATTAAATATTCCTTCTTTAAGACCACAATAAAAGCTTAAACCCTAAGTATACTACAGTAAATTTTGTATTGTTTTGTGTATAACAATTACTTATTTTATAACATTCGTTCCGACAATGAAATTACTAATGTAACAAATTTGTTCACGTCTGTACCTCACTACCCCATCAAAATCTGTGAATGCTTGCACAAACCCGCTTCCATGACATAAGCAGTCCATCAAATATTACATTTATTCCGCACGCTGTGGGACGGATTAATCCTGGTACTTTATGTGTGCGGCCCTTATGGGCCCCGTCCCCGCGAGTAATTATCCTACATGTTTTTATATCTGATTTTTAGTGAATTATTATTTACGGGTTTTGGACAGCACTGTACTGGAATTATTTGGATATCTGCACAGATTATATTCAATGGTGTTCATTAATTTGCTCTTAAACTTTGTTTGAAAAATTATGAACAATTATTCCCGCATGTTCATTTGAATAAAAAACACTAAATATCTATTCAGTGGTTTTTATAAGGGTATAAAGTCATAGTTTCTGTTTATAATATTATATTAAGTTTTAAACTTTAATTGGAAAGCTTACTCTAAGTCTTACGTCTTTTCTTATGACATACATTTTTATTTCCAATTAATGCACAGACTTTGATAGATAAACTTGTTACGAAATCGCCCTTTGCAACAGAAAAATGAAGACAAGGAATTTTAAACAAAGAAATATTAATTTAGTTGAAGTAGGAGTAATTAGTTACCCACATTATAGTGCCATCAAATTGCAGGAAGATCATTTCTGCTTTTGCAATAAAAATTTTGGGAATACCATTAAATAGGTTTTATATAAATTTTGTGCTTCTCCTATTAATGGTAATATATTAGACCTTAGTCCGGCTAATAACGATTATCACATATGGCTTGTAACTATTACTGTAGTGTCGTTGTCTAGACTATATGTACTTGTGTATAATATGAGGAACAATTAACAATTCAGAGATGTGCTTCTTTCAGTCAATTTAAATCAGTTGCTATCGATCTACGAAATTTATGGAAGCTTTAATAGAATAATATAGAAGCTTTAAATCAATACATGACTACAACATCACTTTCCGATAGACCAGCGTTTTAGTGCATTGTGCTGCTCTCTCACCTAGGTTCAGATGTGACATTGTTCTTTAAAGACTATCGTTATTTTACGTCACACGCGATAAAAGTTAAAGTTACAGCCTATATACGTTTCACTGCTAGCCACAGGCATCCTCTCATGTCTGACAGGCGTGTTGACGAACTTCACATGACTTTGAAAACATTTTTTTTTATTTCTCAGGCATGCAGATTTCCTCACGATGTAGGAATACATACAATACACCGCCGAGCACGTGGTAAATCAGCACTTAAAATTGCAATTAATAATTTCATTGGTGCCGGCGAGAATCGAACCCAATGCTGCTCACGTATTGTGAAATTTACATCGAGCGTTTAGCCCGTGGGTTACACATGATAATTCAGACTAAAACCCTTTCATTTCTTTATCAATTCATCAACGATGTACAAGCTTGGACCCTTGGTTACTTTTGTATGTCAACACTTATAAACATATTATGTTCATCATATCGCTTTTTATGTCCTATTTCGCGAGATTATTGTCATATATTTATATTTTTTTAAGTATCTGCCATGTAGTGACGGCATTAGAAGTCCACTACCACATTATCCTATGGGTGTTGCAGGAGGCGGTAGAGGAAAATCAAACAGGATATGTGTTGCAACAACTTGTTGACATCAATTTAAAATAGCAAATAGACTGCGGTGGCCAACCTCTTCTATGAAGCAATCTATAGGGAAGGCCTATATTTAGCAGACTGGCAGCAGCAACACGAATTGGTAGAATTGTAGTTCTGCTAAAACAATATTTCTGCTAAACTATGTTATTTCTTTAGACTGTTATAGACTCACACTGCCACTCGCAATTCATCGCTATCAAGCTGCGGCTGGTCTTCCTCACGGTCATATTGTTATAAATTATTGGCGTAACAAAAATTTCAAAATTAAAAAATAGATCTAAATCAAAATAGTGCGATCATTAGTAAAAGAGTTATAAATTCTAACATTAGTGTTACACCTCGTCTGTGCCACGTTGGTACCAAAACAAAACTTATATTTTAAAAAATACACAAATTTTCAATATTTTCATCTGTATGTACAACAGTGACTGTAATAAAAATTGAAAATCAAACGTTTGTTTGTTGTTATAAATCTGATTATAGAATACATATTATGTTTTATTTTAAAAGATTTAACCATCGAAACATTTCTACAGACAGTAATGACAATAGCTTACTAGTCATATTCTAACACATAAAATATAACTTACATTATAAAATTCGTCTAAAACAATACTACTTACTATATCAGTGCAAAAATAATAATAATTACATTCAAAAATGAATATTTACGCTAAAAACAAATTGACAAAAAAATCGCAAAAAGAAACTAATAATGGGTTGTATTTATGATGATGACGTCATCATTCCATTATTAATTTACTGCCAAACATAGGCCAATACATAAATTTCGTAGTCTTGAGCGTTAGCAGTTAGTGTTAGCGGAAACAGTTATGCTTCCATCAACTTTTTACGAAAAGATCAGATCATGCGTGAAGTTGTAAAGGAAATGCTTCACCCCGTGCTGATCCTGGAAAATTGGCAACAGCGTTTTTCTGGAACATCTAGATCAAATAAATGCGGCTATCCACCCACCTGCTAAATGATTAATTTGAAGATAGTCTGTTTCTATATTATGTCGAACAAAGCATGTAATATTTTCATATTTTATTACTGAGGCTGGTACCGCATGGGTTTGTCTAATTCTTTCGGCGATTAGACGATTAGGAGCGTGTGAGTGTCCACGCAACGTGACCGCATACTCGATCAGATAAGTTTTACATTTTACTATAACGTAACGACTTTTATTATTGTTTTTTTTAACAGCATGGAGTTTTAAATACATACTGATTTTATCTGTCCTGTAAATAAATGCATTTCTTTATAGAATAACGGTGAAAAACGAACACACAGGCCACCTGATGGTAAGTGGATGATGTGGCCCATAGACATCTATATTTATCCTCGATTAAGAATCAAAATGCACATGCGGTGTCACCCCTGAGGACTAAAATGGAATGCCTCGTTTCCAGTAAAAGGGTACAGTTCTCAACACTCACCATACGAAACACAGCAGTGTTAAACTGCTATTTCATACTGGTATTCTGTGAGAGCTTGGTCCTTCCCCTGTCGAGCCGACCCATTCGTGCTACAATCATAATAGAGCTGCAACGTGGCTCTACCGTGTAATGCATTCTTAGTCTCACTAATTATGGCCTGCTTTTTGATTTGGCTTAAAATATTTTTTGTGTGCCTTGAATGGATGTATTCCAGGATCTCTCTATTAAAGCTGATCCTTTCTCTTTTTTCGATTGTTGTGGGATAAAGTGCAAATCGAAAGTTGTCAAAACAGATAGGTCCAAATGATGGGATGAGTTTCAAGACAAAAATTAGGCTTTTATTAAGTCAGTGCGCTTTGTCATCTTCGACTGCACCATCAGGTGGGTTGGTAGTCAAAAAATGAAGTAGAAAAGTTAAAATAATTTAAAAAATGTATAACTTTATACACTGGTAGAGCCACACTGCACCTGTGTTGTCTGCAACGCGTTTCTGAGTCCCGGAATAGACTATATTTAAGTGTTTTTAAACAGCGGTGTCCAGTCAGGGCTCTTGCTAAATGCCTTATTTATCTCGTTCTTTAGTAAGCAGGGTACTATGAGCTGGTCAGGTGGATATTTCAAGAACGTATTGCTACATCTCCCATACAACACACACTTGACACCTTATGTTAAAAAATTTTCAACTTAAAATAATATGTTAACATCCTAATGATAATAAAGATCCAAGAAAATATTTTTGACTCAGATAAAATATTGTGTGCTTTAGGTTTTAGGTTAACAATTATTTATTGTAATTTTTTACTTAAATCGCGCGCCAAAATTACGAGAACGGAGATTGATTTTCTTTTTATTGAAGAAAGAATGACAATCAAGCCAATCCACCTGATGATAAGCGGTTTTTGTAGCCCATAAACACTTACATTTTTCCTCCATTTAGAATCAAAATGCACACCCTAAGAACTAAGATGGAATGCCTCGTGACTCACGAAAAGGATCTGTGTTTTTTGTTCTCAGCACTTACTCGCACACCGCATAAAACAGCAGAACTGTAATACTGTTTTGCGCTGATATCTGTGAAGGCCTTTCCTTGGTCGAACTGACTCATTCGTGCTGCTGCCAGATTGCAAATGCAGTGTGGCTCTACCACGTATACATGTACAAAACGTCCCAAAATGTCTAATTCGCACATGGCCTGATCACGACCGATCGGATCCGATAAATATGAGAGCGTAAAACACGTTGCAACGAAACGATGCGGCAACGGGACGACACGAGCGCACGGCAATTTACCGCATTTCACGCCAAAGTTGCGGGTCACGGCGCGGGGTCACGTCCCGATGTCACGCTGCCCGCTTTCTATCACCTCACGGAACAAAAGTCGTCCGTTCTGTGAGTCTGTGACACCGTTGCCAATAGGTACTTTCATCCTGTAGAACTATATCTATTCTTATTTTAGTGTTGTAGAACCTATGACTGCATATTTTTCAGAGATATCATAAATAATGCACGTACCTGACGACTTTTGATAACCTCGCTCAGCCTGGTAGTAAAGGTTTCACTTTCAAGCAGACTGTATACCGCCGACTATCAGCAGTCTTAAGACCTTTCTGGCATTACATATAAATGCCTCTTACAACACTAAACCGAACAGGATGAAACAGAGTGGTAAATATTCTTACGCCGCCACTCTATTCATGGACATTTCTGGATGTAGTTTTATTAAAGTAATGTATAGTTACAGCCTATTTACGTGCCATTGCCTGGCACAGGCCTCCTCTCATTTCTGAGAGGGTTTTAGGACAAGGAAATGCCCGCCGCGTTGCCCCAATGCGCAAAAAATTGACGACCTTCACATGTCTTCGAAATATTTTTTTTCTTATTTCTTAGACATTCAGGTTTCCTCACGATGTTTTCCTTCACCGCCGAGCACGTGGTGAATCAGCACTTAAAATTGCAATTAACAATTTCATTGGTGCCGGCGGGGATCGAACCCGGGCTGGCTCGAGTACTGTGAAGCTTACTGCGAGCGCTAACCATCTGAGCTATCACGGCTCTATTTTTATTTATTTATTTAATTTTTAAATATTTATTGCATTCCCTTAAAAAACTTAATGCCTAAAGGCGTTCTCTACCATTCAACCCATAGAGTAGTAAGAGTGAACTTTCTCTTGGGCAGTTGATAGTTTCCAATATTCAAAAGATTTCGCGGCGATTGACATCATCCACCATCATTTTGTCTTCTTTATTTACATAAAACTTGAATGTTGGAGGTTGTGCGTCGTAAATAGAACTAGTGTAGGTACTGGTCGCACATACCTCGCCAATCACACGGGAATTTTCATTTGTCTCGCCAGAAGCATATGCCTTCACTACACAGTTAAATGTATCGTTTATATTTTAATTTTTTGTTCTGTAATTTCATTATAGAACATGCTTTGATTATACCTATTAGGTCTATTATTATTCAACTTTGAATTAAGAATATCATATCATTATATTGTTACTCAAAGTTGGTGATTCGTAAAGAAGGCTTTAAAATAATGACACTAAAGAGGACACCTGCGCAGTTCCTTTCACCGTTTGTTCCCTGGACAGAGAAACTTCATTTTGAAATGACAGTTAGTTCAAAAACATGTTGACGTTTCATAAACAGAATTCTAATTTCTTACTTTCAATATACTCCCCTCCCTCTCTTTTCCGCGTCAAGGTTTATAAGCTGTTATTTTACTTTTTTCTTGTAAGAAAGATTTCTAGTTGTGTCGAGAAAACGTGTAAAAACCATTATAAGAAACTAAGAATAATTCAGAGGTGTTAAATTTTACTTGTAGGTACTAATTGATTTATATTTTGTTAAGATTGATAAACGAATTGTCATAATAACCGTGAATAAACAAAACATAATATATGTGTAAATAACAATAATATTAATTTCTTTCGATTGGTATCTATTTTAAAATTAATTGCTATTAATCAGTTATTTTGAATACATTTAAAATGACAAAAGTTGAAATAATTTTGTAACTTTCACAAAGACCGAAAATTAAAGAAAAACGTATAGATGTATTTTGAAGACTAGGCGCCTAGGTTTCCTGGTTCTCGACGAAGAATCTATTCTGATTCTGAGAAATTTTTAAATATATTTTGAAAGTAAATGTGTTAATTACTGCAAAATTTAAAACCGAAGTTAATCGATATAAGTAATTTTGTATTTTTTTTTTATAGGACAAGGGTGACACACGAGCACACAGTCCACCTGATGGTAAGTGGTTTCTGCGGCTCATAGACATCTACATACATCCTCTCTTACAAATCAAAATGTAGATGCGTTGTCACCCGTGAGGACTAAGATGGAATGCCTCATTTCCAGTAAAAAGGGCCTCCGGCCACCTGCACTCACCAAGCGAAACGCAGAGGTAAGCCTCTACTTCACGCTGGTTTTCTGTGAGGTCGTGGTACCACCCCGGTTCGAGCCGGCCCATCCGTGCGACAGTTAAAGCTGCCGTGTGGCTCTACCACTGTTAAAAATTTAAAAACTTATAATTTAAAAAGTTAAAAACACTGTATGAAGTTTTGAAAGGAATCGTATGTAACTTGTCATCGCTGCTGATGATAGGAGGGCTGAATTCTTTCTCGCTCAATGCCTCAATATAGCCATTCAGCGAGGAAACGTAGTCAGCATTCTTGGCACGATCCGTCTGTTTATTTGAAAGTTTTATTTTGTATCAAATCAATATTTGTCTTTGTTGTTCATTTATTTTGGTACACATCACAATTTTTGTTATACCTGACGTTTATAATACTCAGGCAGATTTTTTAATGTTTAGCGAACGGACAAGAAAACTAATTATATTCCATTTTTTAAAGTTAATCAATCTAAACATAAACATATTGTGCAAGTTGATGATATTTTATCTGATATAACTTGTGCGGGTATTGACATGTCCAATAAAACCATTAACAACGCGAATAAGAAACCTGATACAATCGGGTCAACATTTGCTTGCCAAATGTCATGACTGCAGTGATTATTTCCATTTTTTTTCCCTAAATCAATATAAGCTACCTCCGTATATTGTATTGCACTAACGTCATCACCCGATGACCAACCTAGTAATTTCGAACGCCCGCCATTTTTCCACAGATGAGCGCGCGAACGCGCCCGTGACTTCCGTTTCCGGCGGCGCGCCTGCGCAGCATCCGCGCGGGAGCAGCCGACCGCTACGTCCCATATTAACTACAAATTTAAGTACTGCAATTCATTTTACATAATACTTACAGTTAAAGTACACTTTGGTTCTATCGTAAGAGAACTCATCACGCGTTATCCTCTGAATTTTACATATATCAGTATAAAGAAGTACGTCATGAGCGTTAACATGGTATTTAAACAACTGTGGTTAGCAATTTACTGGGTAAACGCGGCAAACATTAGATTAAATCTCTAGAGGAAACCATTAATTAGTAGTAGACAAGTACATGCCTATAATATATAACGAGTACGATAACTACGCTGATATTTTTTTTTTGCATTTTACATCATTTCAGGTCATTCAACTTGTTTCTAATTGTATTTTCTAACTAGTTATATCGGTATTACATGTATTCTGTAGCTTTATTCTAAACCGCAGATCGTAAAGTTCGACCCGATTGCAGAAGGACTACGCTCACGTAGAATTCGAGCATAAAATACGAATACAAGACTACTGTATTGTTAGTGATAAGAAGATTACCCCCAGGCCAGACCAGATGGTCGGTTGTCACCAATTTTTATACAAAAGCAGTTTTCATTAAATTTCTCGGAACTAATAAATAGCTAATAACAATTAAGAGGTATTCTACATGGTAGAGTTATACAGTAGCTATTTCATGGTTGTAGCCATAGACTTGTATATACTGGCGTACAGTGTATTCTAAGTCTACGTTTGTAGCAATAAGGACGCGACCGGGAAGGAACAAGCTCTCACAGAATACCAGCGTACAATTGCAGCTTAATGCTGATGTGTTTCTTAGTAGAGAACCTGATACCCCTTATACTGGAAACGAAATATTACACATAAATCCTCAGGGGTAAAAACGCATCTGTATTTTGATTTATAATCGCGAATAGTTGTAGCTGTCTATGTTTTGCAGCATCCACTTACCATTAAGTGGACTATGTGATTATTTGCCCAACCTTATTCTATATATTAAAAAAATTACGCGACTATGCAAACCAAAGAAATATAGTCTTTGATATAGATGGCATCATAACTATGTTGTTAACGCCCGTCTAAGATTCAGAACGGTTATTATTATTATTATGGCGATTTTTATTTTTAAACATTTACATTTCTTCCGACTTTTTTTTTATAGGATAAGGGTGACAAACAAGCACACAGTCCTCCTGATGGTAAGTGGTTGCTGTGGCCCATAGACATCTACATTTATTCTTGATTACGAATCAAAATACAGATGTGTTGTCACCCATGAGGACTAAGATGGAATGCCTCGGTTTCCAGTAAAAAGGTTCTCTTTACTCACCATACGAAACACAGCAGCATTATGCTACTATTTTACGCTGGTATTCTGTGAGAGCGTGATCCTTCCCCGGTCGAGCCGACCCATTCGTGTTACAACTATACCAGAAATATAGATGCAGCATGGCTCTGCCACGTATAAAACTGTTACTGCTTGTTACTTTTCATCGCGCAAAAATCTAGAAATCTCGTTCTCACATGAGAGGAAGATAAAACTCACTTCCTGTCAGTACCTACATTGACTGCCCCGTTGGTCTAGTGGTTGTAGTAGTGCGACTGCTGATCATGAGGTCCCGGGTTTGAATCCCGGGTCGGGCCAAAAAAATCAGTTATTGAATTTTTCCATCAAGAAATCCTCAGTAGCTGCCCGAAGTCAAAAAGTTTGCGGTGTCTCACACCCGTGTCTCAGAAAGCACGTACATAAAGCCGTTGGTTCTGCACTTGATCTCCGTTTACATTTACTGTCCCATTGGACTATGAGAGTGAAGGAATATAGTACACCTGTGCTTGCGCATACACTCGGGCACTGGCTGTCTCCGTTGAAGCTGGCCGCCGTGACCAAAATTCGGTCTGGAGGAGGATACTACCTGCATCGAAAAACAGAATTAAAAGCACTTCAAACTTCAACCTTAAAATATGACCAAAGCACCTTGTTACTTTAAAGTTGTGTAAATACAAGGTGACCAGATGACATAATTTTTCCTGAATATTGGGATACTCAAGCCCTCTTTCAGAAAATCATCCAATAAATTTTATTTGTGGATCGTTAACCCTATGTAGGTATCATTTGTCGTAGATTTATTTACTATGTATAAGGTTTCCTGCTGAATTACTTGGTATTTGAGTAATTTATCAGTACAATCATTATCGGTTTGCAAAACAATCTTGTGACTAGGAAGAAAGGAATCTTTCGGTAACTTGGACACATAGAAAGAATTGATGATGAAATTTTATTTGTCACTTATACCCACATAAGTGACAAATAAAATTTATGCAGAATTGAATGGCAGATTCAGAAAGTGACGCCATAGAAGAAAGTTTATCGACCAAAATTGGCAATATATTTAAAGATGGGCCAAAATAAAAGTACCCTTAACCGACGAACATTTTTATTTTATAGGATAGGTTGACAAACTAGCATACAGTCCATGATGGTAAGTGGTTGCTGTGGCTCATAGACATCTACATTTATCCTCGTTTGCGAATCAAAATGCGTTGTCACCCGTGAGGACTAATATAGAATGATTCGTCTCCAGTAAAAAGGGTCACGATTCTCTACACTCACCATACGAAACACAGCAGTGTTAAGCTGCTATTTTACGCTGGTATTCTGTGAGAGCGTGGTCCTTCCTTGGTCTATTTTACGCTGGTATTCTGTGAGAACGTGGTCGTTCCCCGGTCGAGCCGACCCATTCGTGCTACAACTATACTACTAATATAGCTGCAGCATGGCTCTACCACGTATAAAATAAATGCGTAGTGCGTGAAATGTATGCGTAAAAAGGTATATGGACGTGTAAGATGCGAGAGAGGTGTGTCAGGATCGTACCAAATGAAAGTCCGTAATCTCTTCCTATACAAGCGTGACAGGCATACGAGTTTATTTATGTATGTATATCCCTTAATTACACACAACATTGAGTGGCTAAGTTGAAAGTTGAGAATTTTGTAGGTTTACATTACAGTTCTTATAGCCACGGATATGTAATGAACGGAACTCGCAATTAATTTTAATGCCAATAAAATATTATGCTGTGTTAGTATTTAAATATACCACATTACATTGTTCATGACACTATCTCTCAGTGGCAAATCTACGTCAATTTCGTGTGTACGTCAGGGTGACGCATACAGACGGCGGCGCACGTCGGATGCGTCCCCATTAGTCCGTCGTCGCGACCGCTTGACGCTTCCGCTAGGTATGACGGAAGGCAGAACAGCATCGCGACATAATTCTAATTATCTCACAAATTGAATATGCACTGCATATTATGCAACTATGTAACTATGCACCTCGTTATAGTATATTACATGGACAGGCAATATAGTTCACCGTGTGGTGTCGGTATAAGAGATATTTGTAAGCTCAATTCATTCCGTGGATGTCATTAGATAGCTCCTTAGTAAGCTGAAGTGGCAGTGGGCCGGCCATATAGCTCGAAGAACCGACAACCGATGGGGAAGAAAGGTTCTCGAGTGGCAGCCTCGTACCGGTAGGCGAAGTGTAGGGCGTCCCCCCACGAGATGGAGTGACGACCTGGTAAGACATGCAGGAAGTCGATGGATGCAGGTGGCTCAGGACCGTGCTTTGTGGCATTCTTTGGGGGAGGCCTATGTTCAGCAGTGGACTTGTGAAGGGCTGTAATGATGAATGATGATGAAAGGTAATATATCCTTCCCACGTTCATATTATAAACACGTAGATGTATAAGATGTAACAAAAATAAGTTTTTTTTTTGTATTATTTTGATTCTCATTTTTTCTTTATTTTACTCAATTTTCTCCTACTTAACTATTTTTTTAAACAGTGAACGATAACAAAAGTTATTCCTCTTAGTTATATTGTTATGATTTAATTTGAATCTAAGTACTTGTTATTTAATATTATTTAGACGGACATCAGAACCCATCCTTCAGTCAACATAGTGCACCGCATGAGACAGTTGTCATTTGGAGAGATATAGCTCCTTACCCCCCTTTAACTTTATCGATGGTTGATATCACACTCAATCGAGTATGGCCAAATACTATTTGCGTAGTGTCATTCATCACATAATAGTGTTTTGATTATTACAATATAACAACCATTACAAAGTAATGATTATTATACTGGACGTTGTATAAAATTTATTTTATGGATTTTATCGCATTTTATTTTAACTACTATCCTAAGTGTGTCTTTTTGTTTTCAATCTGACCCGTAACACAGAACCATAATTATGGTTAAGAGAAGATTGAGTGGCTTAGTGGCATAGGAACTGGCTGCATAGCTACAGAACTTTGTCTTTGTTTTTTAGAAAAACGTAGCTTATCTCCAAATTTAGCGAATTAGTGTTATATCGGCCAAGTTTGAATTAGAATAATTCTTCTTTAATATAGCTGTAGCACTTTCCGGCAGTATAAGAAGTTGCATTAGCTGTGGTGACATCACAATCATCAATAAGTCAAAATGTACAATAAACTAACGAAAAAGAGCGATTTAAATTAAAAATCAGATTTCAAGTTTAAGAGTAATTTAGATCTCGGATTTAGGTTTTTTTTTTAAGAAATAGGTGAGAATAGGAGATATGGAATACGACAAACGAGCATGCGGCTCACCTAATGGGAGGATGTTTAATGTAAAGGTCTTGAATTTACTTAAAATTACCTGTAGGGAGGAAATCTTTTTTTTAAAACATGTTATTTATATCGTATAGTCGTCAAAAATCGTAACTACACAACATACATATTTTCACTGTCGTCAGTTGTTTATAATCATGTAACATCAATTATGATTGTATCTTTATTGCATAAAATAAATGAACAATTTAGTCACAAAATCTTCCAACATAATATATAAGTTGTCAGCTCTAAGGATCTCAGGACTATAAAGGTATAAATCTGAAGTAAAATAAATTAAACATGCAAGAAATGTTTACGAGGTTAATTATTTTTAAGTAAATTAAGCATATTTCACACATTAATAGCGGTTTGCTATATTGACAAGTTCATCTAGCAATAAATCATCGGCGGTTGAAAGTAAAATATGTGTTATGGATATTGGTGAAGTTTTGCATGCGTCTATTCGACTGTCGACATAGAATTTTTTTCGTTTACTGTAATGCTTTTAAATTCAGTTAAGAAACCAGTGATGTTGACTTAGATCTAGAACTAGAAGTAAGTACCCGTGAAAGGTCTCTTACACGTGGGCAGTAAGAGGATCTAGCAGCGGTAGCTCACAGGCGCGAGCGGCCGCATCCTGCGCGAGATGAGACGCGCCTTCCTGCGCCCACGCGGTTGCACGCGCTGCGGAGCGCGACCGGGGAGGATCGGGCACATACGTACATGGCAAAAGGTGTATTTCAAAAATTCAGATTTAAAAAGAACTAGTTTTATTTTCCCTAATCCGAAAATCCGTAAAAAATATTTTTATTTAAATGTATGTAGTAGTATGTAGTGTTCGCGTAAACATAAGAAATCTAAAATTGCAGATACAAAATTTAAATGTAATAAATAATAAAATTTGTTTTTAATTATTAATATTTAAGTCCACTTATTTAAACAATTTTATTAATCATTGTGTGACGGTGGCGTATGTTGTGTGCTTGCATCATCATTCAAAAACAATAAGCAAAATCTCATAGGCTCGCAACGAAGAGCAATACCACCACAGTGATATCGGCATTAAGGAATTCGCTTGACCAATGAAATATTCTTCTAAAGGCGTATGTGATGCTATAGACCTAAAATAGCTAACGATGCAACTCATTGCGAAACAAAAAAATTAAGTATTACTAAGAACAAAATCTTGAGAGAAAAAAAGTGTTCTTTTTAACTAATAAAACGACATGTTTGTGAGATTACGCAAGCAAGTACCAAATTGTTTTTTACAAGCGTTTTATTAGCATAACTTCCCTAAATTTAGCCTATGACACTCTGCAAACTTACTTGACTATGTTCTTACTGATTAAAAAATATTTTATCTTAGATCTCAAGGGTGACATCCCATCTACATTTTGCTTCTTAATCGAGGATAGATGCTTGTTTGTGAGCCATGTTCTTTAAAAAAAAAGTCATAGAAGATTAGACCTTACATCTCACTTAGACATATTACTTAGAAATTACTTACGAATTCCTTTAACAAGAATATTATACCAAAATCAGCCGCATAACTTCCTGGCAGATCCCGTTTTTAACTTTTTAACATACTAAAAATTAATACACATAATAATGACGAATACAGAGGTAAATATAAACAGTAGATGAAAAGGTAAATGTGATGTTTATCCTATTTAGCCCCTGTTCCTCACCTGGTGTGCATCGGTATTGTATTACGGCTAGTCGCCGGACATTGCGCGCTCACCGCATAATCTCGTTCGCATCTATTAATTACCTGTCCCTAACAAAACCACACATGTTATAGACACGTGCGTATATTTTTGTATTAATTTAGGTTAAAATAAAAAAAATATATTATCAGCTATTTGCCACAACTCAGGCCGTATGTTCCTGGACAAAGACAGTGAAAATTCGGTCTAAAAAGTCCATAATACCATTTTTTCATACGATTACGAATATAGATACATTCCATGGTAACATCAATATAACTGCTTACAAAACTTTTGTTATGAAAATATAGCGCTAAAACACTTATGATTGTAACTAATAGTAAATATCGGTTATATTAAAATTAATAATTTCCCTGGTGTTGCAGATGTTCATAGGCCACGGTGATTGATGGTAAGTGATCACCGTCGCCCGTTAGCCGTATCCTCGTTTGCCTTTTCCATCATTAAAAAAACCAATATAAATTACAGACATATTAGAAGTAATTTTTTCTTTCTTTATAAGATAGGGTGACAAACGAGCACACAGCCCACCTTATGGTAAGTGGTTGCTGTGGCCCATAGACATCTACATCTATCCACGTTTGCGAATCAAAATTCAGATGCGTTGTCATCCGTGAGGACTAAGATGGAATGCCTATTTTCCAGTAAAAAGGGTCTCCGGATCTCTACACTCACCATACGAAACACAGCAGTGTTAAGCTGCCATTTTACGCTGGTATTCTGTGAGAGCGTGATCCTTCCCCGGTCGAGCTGACACATTCGTGCTACAACTATACTACTAATATAGCTGCAGCATGGCTCTACAACATTAAAATATGCAAGATCATTAAAAATTATTAACACATTGATGAAGACATCAATTTACTTATAATATTTATTATAATCCATCAAGAATAAAACAAAATGAAATAAATACTGGATGAAAATTATAACAGTTCTCGTTGATGTCTTTTACTAAGACTTACGAGAAAAACGAAAATCGTTTTAAATCTGCATCAAGTTGAAAACGATTAGAGTATACAATCAAAAGAAAAAGGTTCCATGTGCTTTCGTTCTAAAATCATGGCCTTGAAAATAAATATTTAGTCGGGGTTTTCTCCAACCACATTTCAATGTAGAACTTAAAGTCATTGTAAGTACAATATTATGTATATTAGTTATAGCACGCGCCTCATCACCTTTTGATCATATTGGTAATACCTTGTAACACACATTATCATATCAATTGTACAAAAATATGATAATTCTGATAGATATGCAAAATTTATTATTCTGATTTATTTCACATGACAATATTCAAATGTGTCATCATTTAATAATAGCGGTCAATGAACTTTATTGCTTTGTATAATCACACACACAAGCGTTATAAGTTAATCTTATTTTAATTTTATTTATTTGTTACATTTAGATGTAATCAATCCTATCTATTTTAACGAGATATTTCAAACTAATTGAGGGTAATAAACATAATTTATTCAATACTAAAAATCAGCGTTTTTGTCGTGCCTTACCAAAATCTTACCAAGCCTTACCAAAGTCATAATATTAAATTGACATATTTTGAAGCATATTTGTATATTGTTATGTATCTTTAGTTGTAAAATTCAAATCTTTCCTAAGTATTTGAGTTAGTGCTCTTTTAATTATTATTTTTTCAAGTAATACAAAATCTGTAATCTGTAAGTCTGTAGGCGTAACTTAATAACATCATGACTGTTTATCATTTAGTAACATACGAGTATTAACATGTTTCTAATCCCAAGTATTCAGTATTGAAATCAAATTTGAAATAACTTATATCTGTGATACATAGTGTTACATTTTAATTTGTGGAGTTTTTCGTACTTTAATGTATATCAAAGAAGTCATCTTTATAAAAAGCTGCCATTAATTTCAAATGGGCTCATTGATCCTTCCCACTTGAATTTGATATTGGATAATTTAATGATTTGTAATTGGAACAAGTATTTGGTGCAATTTATGTTTGCATACTGCCTCCACGATACAGTAGAAAGTCCTAGTGTAGGGGTAACGTTTTAAAAAACAATAATAAAAACAACATTAAAAAGTTGTAGTGATTAATTTAATATTGTAATATTGATAATGTATTTATGTTTTATCAACGTATTTTATACGATAGCATTCATTCAGCATAGAAAATATTGTTTAATTGTTTAAATACATATTATAAAATTTCATTTATTTCTAATATTATAGAGAGATAAAGGATTTCTAAGAATTTAAAATTAAAAAAATCGAACCTAAATGAAAAGTTTTATTGAATGAGTAAAATACACTTTTTAACCGGTCATTCACATCACTTTTGTAGCTCTTACGTGCACACCTATACACAGAACAGCTCTTTTCAAATACGCCATTGTAAAACTATAGTATTGTATCTATCGGTGTAAATTGTTCAAGATCAATATAATGTTTGGCCACACTGTGCGTTCCTTTGTATTACTCTATTGTGATTGCTCTCCGATTATCGTAAGATGGTGATACTAAAAGCTTTTTATAAAGTCATTGTTGGTTAATTAAGACATCGTTTGTAGTGTTTTATTAGTTCTCTGGGTCACTGGGTGAGTAGCGCGCCTTGATGATACTCTATGGTCGTTGGATTTGTTTTACTTTGTTTCTTCCAACTTTTTTTATGGACCTTATTATATTTTTATTTAGTTATTATTTTAAGAACGCTGTATATTATAAAATCAATTTATTCAAATATTTTTTTTTAAATCTCGCGTAAGATCTTGTATTTAACAAAATATAGAGTTGTTTGTAAATCTGTACTATAGCAACATTTAAAAACTAATCGTAAAAATCGTGACTAGTAACTTAAAACAGTGCTAAATCACGCCATATGCCGTAGAAGCTCAACAACGGAAACCGCAGATAGTGAAATAACAATCTTTTAATATTCAATCTACCTAACAGTGCCGTTGCGACAACAACCAATCCTTCGTGGTCAACCTGTAACAGAATTACATACTAAAACAAAAAATGTACGTGACTGCATTAGTTTCTTTCCTATACAGCTATTAATGCTACATTAGGGAGTTTAATGTGGATCAAACTTTGCACATACATATATAGCTGTAAACATGTGCATTCATTTCGCGTTAGTATAAATACTAAATAAATTCCAACGCACGCCAAATTATTTCTGCCCTGAATAAATTTTATACGCTTTTTAAAACGTCCTTTGAAAATGAACGTGGGATTTATGACGGCAAAACCCGTTTAAGGGGTGGCCCGCCCGTGGGGAAGAGACCGAAGGGGTCCCATGGATTCCTTTTCTTGGTTTTTTCGTCTTGACAAACCCCAGCTGCTATAATACGACATGTTATAAATAAAATTGCGATTTTGACCCGTCACGCGTGTAAGGGATGCTCGATAGATTGGCATGTTTTAAGACGCATTTGCTGATGATTTTAAACATTAGAGCTTTAACAAAACAGACATTAGGTACTTTTTCATTTAAGCAAATACTTGACAAAGATAAACATAAAGTTGGTGTGGAGCATACACAGATTCGATACAGGACGTCCTTTCTGTTTTGCAGCAATTATTATTATACCAGACCGGAACCGTTTGAATACAGATGTTAAAACGAATGGAGGATTTAATTTTGTTACGAGCAGTCTTAAAATACGTATATTTTAGGCATTTAAGTGGTAATATAAGGTAAGGTTAGGCCAACAGCCTACATAGTCCCAATGCTGGCCACAAGTGCCATCTTATTTCCGTAATGTTTTTAGATCAGAAATTCAAAAAACTGTCCATTGCACTACTTCAATGCCTTTTGATGGAATTCAGGTGTCCATAAATATATTTTTACACTAATAACTGATATTGCTCATGTACTGCACTTAGGTTAGTATTAATGAGCAAGACACTTTATTCTTTATCAAAACCTACCACCACTTCTCTACATTCCCAGGGTTTACTAATAGACGAAGCCTAGACTAGAAAAAAGTAAATTTAAATAAATATACGTACATAAGGAATATCTTTCATTTTATTAAGTAAGACGTATTACATGTAAGCAAAAATCAGATCCGAAACAATTAGTTATTAACTATAAAAATACTTGACCTGTGTAGGAATCTAACCGCCGGCTCGCAATGGCGCAGTCAATTGCTTGATACCGCACTTTTTGAGTTTTAAACGCTTAGAGATGTTTTAAAATACATTGCGAATTCTATAAACTATGCTATATATATAGTAGTATAGGTATTTCTTATAGGATAAAGGTCACAATCACAAACGAGCACACAGTCCATCACATTATGGTAAGTGGATTATGCGGTCCATGGACATCTATATCTACCCTCGATTAATAATCAAAACAGACGCGTTTTCAGCTCTGAGCACTAAAATGGTATGCCTCGTTTCTAATAACAAGGATCTCTGGTTCTCTACACTCACCATACGAAACACAGCAGCACTAAGTTACTATTTTACTTTATTCTATTAAAAATGTTTTGTTTTTATTTGATTGTTTGTATTTAACTGCTTTGAATCAGTTCTTACAGGATCTTACGTGGTAGAGCCATACTACAGCTATATAGTTGTAGCACGAATGGGTCGGCTCGACCGGCGAAAAACCACGCTCTCACAGAATACCAGCGTAAAACAGTAGCATAACACTGCTGTGTTTCGTATGGTGACTGTAGAGTACCGGAGACCCTTTTTACTCGAAAAGAGGCATTCCATCTTAATCCTCACGGATGACAAGGCATCTGCATTTTGATTCGCAAACGAGAATAGATGTAGATGTCTATGGGCCACAGCAACCACTTACCATCAGGTGGACTGAGTGCTCGTTTGTCACCCTATTCTATTAAAAAAAATTTACGATTATAACTTACTCATAATTTAGCACTTTGCTATCAACAGATCGATATATAAATCACTATAAAAGAAAACAAGTAGAATGCAAGTCCGAATGTAATCACTATTCCTCTCTAACTCGTTATCTTTAAAGACTACTAAACGCTAACATGTAATGAAAAAAGTCATATCACCGTTACATTTACTTGCAAACTAGTACAGTTATTTTAATGAAAGCCTTAATATTCCGCATCTCACAGTCAATTGACTGTGAGACCGTGTATTACCGGTAGTATATACCAAATTAAGCATTGATTTACGTAACTTTACTTACATAAAGTAAAATGAAACGTATTAAACGTTAGATTCTAAAAGAAATATTCACACTATGGTTATAAGTAGAATATATTTATTAACATCCAATTTAGATATTGTTGTGATGAGGCCAATATACGATTTCGCGTCCTATAGATTCCGATTCTACTTTTTTTTTAAATTAAGTGTGTACATACGTATGTGACGTTCGTAAGTAGTAATATTTTTGTCTTGTGCCCGAGACGAAATAATGTTACCGTCTTAAAAATTTCATTCGACGACTGATTGCTTCATGATATTCATTAAAAAGTTTCAGTAGTTTTTTTTTTCAATTTGTAAAATTAAGTTACAATAACTCAATGAATAGGAAGTTGAATAATAGTGCAGTTCAAACCGCTTCCACACCAATGATATATTATATCAATGACCCACACCCAATTTTTTCTTTAGTTTCTGATCATAAATATGTATAATGTGAATAAGTAGATGTGTGTGGGATTTAAATAAAAGTAAATAAAAATGTAGTATTTGCTATAACTATAATTTGTATCTTATAATAACCGTTACAATATTCCCGTAACTCATTCCTCATTTCCTCAATAGAAATCATTGTAATTTAATAACCTGGTCACCATTTGATTCCAAACCAGTCGTTACCCTTCCATGTTAAGAGTTATTCACTTGCGAAAATCGCACAATTGATCACTTGTCAACCACTTTCTATTGTCGCTGCTTCAATGGTCTATGGGTATGCAAATTCTTGTATTACGACGTCGTAGAAATGTTTTGGATCGTAAATTCGGTTACAGAATGACCGGACAGAGGTACCATGTAGATCGGTATCGCAACACGTGGACCTACGTTTAATTTATTCGATAAAGATGTAAAGATAGCGGTCGCTCTAATGCTTGTAGCGGGTTGTTTAACTTGCTAATCATTTATTAAGGTTATAGATTCTTCGATAACAGCAGCCCCAATTTCTTTCATCTAATGTTTTTTTTTCTTTTCCCTACCTGCAACATACATCAATATATTTTTCTGTAAGTTCCTAAGTTATATTCACTCCGTTTGCTTTTAAGATATGTTCGTTCAGAATTTTATTTTATAAAGAACTAACTTCTGTCGGCGCTTCTGCCTGCATAAAAACTGAAAAACTTTCACGTTCATTTTGTCGAACTCTTGTTTTTTCTGGATTTCAGGATTTCGTCTATTTGTACGCCAAAATTCAAATCTGTTTTGCTGTTTATACGTAATTACGCAATAAACCAAAGTAAAATGTTCTTCGTTAGTAGTCAAATAGCAATTTTTAACCATCTTTTTTTTATAGGATAAGGGTGACAAACGAGCACAAAGTTTGTTGCGACCCATAGACATCTACATCTATCCTCTTTTGCGAATCAAAATGCAGATGCGTTGTCACCCGTGAGGACTAAGATGGAATGCCTCATTTCCAGTAAAAAGAGTCTCCGGTTCTCTACACTCACCATACGAAACACAGCAGCGTTAAGCTGCTATTTTACGCTGGTATTCTGTGAGAGCGTGGTCCTTCCCCGGTCGAGCCGACTTATTCGTGCTACAAATATACTACTAATATAGCTGCAGCATGGCTCTACCACGTACAAAAATCTTTAAGCGTTTCGGTGCGGAGCCTTACTATTGGAGCACTATTAGGCTTAGAACCTTGCCTTGTGAATGCGGCGTATAAGAATCTTTCAACGCATTTTGTCTCGTGAATGTCGTAAGCAGCGGAACTGATAGACTATAGAAAATGTCAAAAAAACATATGGCGACCGGTATATGACGACCGGTCTGCAGCGTCGAATGTGTGAGACGTCTGCAACTGCGATCGTCAATACGCTTGCCGTCGTAACGATCTACTGATAAGTTTAATTTAACTTTCAGAATGAATTTGTTACATATTATTAGTTTACATATTTATTCTTTTATTACACGGATTGGCGACGTAAGAGGATCATCTACCCCATATTATTCCGTTGGAGACGGCAGAGGCGACAGCGGGAAATTATACAGTAGCTTCCTGATAAAACTCAAAACAATAAAAAAACGCGTGGCAACTATGGCAAATTACCATTATGAGGCAATCTATGGGGGAGGCCTATGTTCAGCAGTGGACTTTTAATAGGCTGTAATGAATGAATGAATACTTATCCTCAAATTTCAGAAAGTGCGAATACCGTTTAGTATAGATTAATAAAGCAATCAAGGTCAAAACCCGATACAAAGCGGTTGGCCATATGATAGCACGTAAAAGAGGTGACCTTGACGGCTTATGGTGATAAAAAAGGTTCATTTACACTGCGCTGCAACTGTTATTTTGAATGAAGAGAGCCATTGTGAGAGGACACCGCGCCCACACGCCACCGCCGACCTAACAGGTGCTGCATTGTTATATGCAAATTACACTTTCACTCTCAAACTATATGAATTTTTGTGTGCCGCTATTACTTTTATAAATAAAATTAATATGATTTTTAAATCAAACTTATTTATATTTTCATAAAGATATACAATATTTCAAAATTTAATAAACATACCCAATGTTATGTATATAGTATGAAAAACAAGCATTTAAATTTTATATTATTTTAATTATTTTAAGTGTTTGTTGTAATATTTTTGACGTAACGTTGAACAGTAAACTAAAAATATTACAATAAACAGACATAAAAACGTTACATATTTTTTTAAGTTTATAAATAAGGTGACTAGACACGACTAACAAGTATTAGTAACCCTACTTGTGAAGTCATAGATCATAGTAACCAGTATTACTTGAAATCAAAGCCCAGGGACCTGACAAACGGTTTGTTAATCGTCTTTGTTGTCGCTCTAATGTCTTGTATACGTGCAAAGTATCAAATTAAATGGATTCTTAAACCATTCGAATTCGCTAATTTATGAATTCAAATTCGCAAGGGTCAGTCCTGCAAGTGGGAATCAATAGACCTTCTTTTAGCACACATGAAGGTCAGAGGTATTTTATTGTGAGTCGATAGATAAACTTAGGGTTTAATGCTGGTTATTGTGGGAAGAGAAAACGTTTTTATTGCAAGCAGTAATAACGAGATATCTCTTTCTTCTCGTATATTGAGTTCTATGAGAGTCTAGTATATATGTATGTATATATATATATAATATATATAGTATAATAGTAATTTATCCGAATCTTCTTTTGAAGCAATGAGTGAATATAAAATCTTTTACATATTTTGTTTGAAATATGTTATAAAACATGAAGCATAGCGAGGTTCTTCTGCCTGTCGTAGTGACGTTGGTTGGTTCAGCTGCGTTCCAAATACAACTGTTTTCCCACATTGACGGTCACGTAACGTATGAAGTATGTTACTCTGTTCTACTTTCTATTAATAAGCAGTAATTTTTGAAACTCGTAATATCTAACGGCTAAATGTAGCAACTGTGTGCCACTCAGGAAAATATAATACTTGTAGCAAAGCTTGTGTTTACCATACACGTCAAATGCTCCAACCTACCCAGAATTCTTCAGTAAGATCATTTAGACTTGGGCATAACCTAAAGTTTTTAACATATTAGTATAGTTTCACTAGGTTCTACAGCTTATTTTTTTGCCTGAAAATCCGTCTGAGTAAATCTCATACTTATTACTACTTGTTTTCCTATTTGATTTAGTCTATAACTTAAATTTCTCAGTATCATACTCAGCTTGTGAACAATGTTATATAATATTCAACTATATTAATAAATAGGTGATAAATGTGTTATAATAATGAGCTCAGTTCAGATGAGTGTCATTATTGTGAATTATTTCCAATACTTTTTGTAATCAAAGCAATGATACAAAATTTTAACTGCAAATTATTGGTACAACCTTATTGGTCATAACATTTCTAAATATCAATCGTCAAAGATTTCTATTATACATGCTGATATTATCTCTTAATCTAACTGACGTACTCTCTGAACATGTCATGCACATAACATAAGCGTGGCGCCAGAACAACCGCACTTTAGTAACTCTGATGATGCAACTGCAAAAAAGGTATTTACAACTAATTAAATCTACCCACGTAGAGTGGCGCAACCGACACGCCTCCGCTACGGACGCTTACAATTATTTTAATTAGAAGAGAGAAAGGATTAAAGGTTTATTTTCATTTTAAGTTCTTTGGTCTCGTCGTTCTCCATGACTAGCAATCAATGTTTTTATTACATTAATCTGTAATCTGCTCAGGTTAGAAAAAATATCATATTTCATACGATTTAGATGCTCAAGAATTGATACTTTTTTAAACAGTATACTGGTATGCTTGCACTATGCGCGTAAAAAATATGCACAGTTAAATCGCCGAGAAAAACTGTTGTCGTTCGAGTTCTCGTTGTTTTAAGCGACACTCACGCAACGATATGGGGGTAATGTATATTCTTACACCACTACTACACAACATCTAAAACTTAATTTTCCTCACATTAGAATAAGTTGACCTTACATACATATTTCATCATCACAAAATATCTACATATTATGTAGTATAACATTTATTATTTGTTTTTATTTATGCTTCTATGCTAAATATTTTACAAATCAAAGTTATACAATACAAATATTTTATAGTTTACAAACATATTTGCCGTTGTCAGTATTTCTAAGTCCACTTCCAATCAACAGACCTACAAAGAATAATAGACAGGATACGACGTACATTTCAAGTGACGCTGAAACCATGCTCAATTTATCGTAAGTACACGCAGATACATATATGTACCTTAAATAATTTTTAACCAACATAGTAACAGTTGAGCAGGGCTTAGTTGTTACTTGAAATGTTGTACTTAGTAATAGGTCTGTCCATTTTTGTTAGCCTGAGTGCTAAACATGAATAATGCTAAACATCACTTTCAGAAATGTGCCGACCGACATAATTATTTTAAAGAATTGGTCACGGCCGACCTGACCATGCACTTGCACGCAGGAGTTAAGTAGTACAGTATTTATGGATATATTTTCCACTATCAGGTGGTTCTCAATGCCCCCTCAGCAGGATGCACCGCGTGCAAATGTAGTTTACATTTCAAGGAAAAGTTAACATATTGACCGTTCTACTCCTGATTCCCTTACTACCCCTATTCCCCCTATTCCTCATTGTCTCATTATAGAGATTCACTTAGACAATATAATTAAAAAAACTTATGATAAACAGTTCATTTCGCGATACAGGCTAACCCATATAAATATTCTGTTATTATGATGCTTAGCGATCGCGGTGTCAGACGAATTGCACCTTCACTGCTTCCTGATGCCGGTTTTAATATTTTATATCTCTTATTTAATACACCATATATGTTGTAAGAGGTAACAAAGGGAAACAAACTAAGAGATGGGCATCACCGTCTTCATTATAACGTCTAGAAAAAAAACTGCGGTTGCCAACCCGACTGCCAAGCGTGGCAACTATGGCAAATATCCCTCTTAAGAGGCATTCCATGAGGATGCATGCGTTTAGACTATGATTATTATACCTAAGCGATGTGGCGACTACTTAATAGGTCGTCACTTCGTTTACCGGTACTTTTATCCACATCGGTTGTCAGTTATTCAGTTACTGATCTGTTGGTCTATGTCGACTATACACATTACCAATTCTATCATACAGAAGAACTACAAGCATAGCCCTCTTGAAGAAGGGATGAGATGAGAAGGATGGGATGAGATCAGAATAATATCACATGCTGTCACTACGCGGCGATAATATGCGTTAAAAAATGAATAATATGTGACAGAAACGCATTGTTGATAATGAAAATCATTTACACACCGCTGCATTTGTTGTGAGTAGAAATTTAAACAAGTTTGTAGTTACTATTTGCATTTTCTCATGATGTTGACCCACCGGCCTACAATTATGTAGGGTATTAACCCTATATATTTTTAATAATAAATATATAATAAATTTTATCCAATTCAATTTGTGGTACGCTAAGATGCATTATAAGATAGATCACTAAGACAGTCAAAACATGACCAATTTAATTTGTACTTTTAAATGTAGGCCGCGGTTGTGATTCCTTATTGGGACCCGCGTCACGTCGCAATAGTCAGGGTGCATGATTCAGAAAATAATCTGTTCATACGGAGAATAAGAAATGCTTATATAATTATATAAACAAGTGATTTTTTATTTAAACAAAAATTTACCAAGTTCTTTTTATTACATTCTTGCAGTGTCATCCGAATTTGAGCTTTATTCAAAATTTCAAGTTTCCAGCACATTGGGAAGTTAGTTTAAAATAAATTACTAAATTCCACCTGGACTGACAGACAAACAAGAAATTGACTTAACAAAAAACGTGGTAAAATTAAAAAATGAATAAGGCAACCAACCATTACAGATTGGGTAGGCCAGTCCCGCAAAACCAATTGTAAGCCTGCGTTTTGTTTTGATAATTTATGCATTTGCACAAATATTATTGGGATTCGAACCCAGGACCCATTATCTATTAGGTAGGTAAGGTACGCTGAATAACTCACGAAGTTGAAAATTTTCATGTTGATATGAAACATATAATAAATGTGTTAATTTTTAACATCAGCAGATTTTTCTATCACGATTATAGACATATAAAGTTAAAGTTGTCCTCCATCCTACTCTATTTGGTATCAAATGATATCTAAATGAAAACGAGCATTATAAGATCGAAATGTGACCATTACAGTACATCCACATATAAAAACGAGTCATTTATATGATTTCAAATTATTGCCTAGGCTGGAATTCAAACCCGTGATGACTTAGCTATCATATACGCCCACCATGATACCACCATCTAGCCACCAGGCTGTCACCGTTTTTTGTAAAATAATGTCAACGTCACTCACGTTGACGTTATATTTAAAAATGTTTTAAAACTTATATAAAATTAGAAGGCTTTAATACTAATATGTGAACTTCTTGGCAAAAAGAGACTTAAGTGCCGTCTTGATTATTTATTTATTTATTCTTTATTGCACTAAATATTTGTACAAAAGGCGAGCTTAATGCTATATGGCATTGATTATTGAGTCTTTGCTGTATTTTCCATCATCAAATATTAGATTGCTTTGCCAGTTGACTCAATCACGGAAGAATTAATGAAGGAAATGCGATTTTCACGAAAGTGAACGATTGCCACGCGTGTTTCACTGCGTGCTCGTAACGAGCGCTCGTCAACACCTACCGATAGCATCGCTATGACTGGCTGGAAATTATTCCGAATCGTAATTACGACGATTATTCACGGCCGGCCGGGGGCGGCAGCCATTTTTCAACAGTCACCGTTCTTAATTATGAACCACGCTGGACGGCTGTCGAAGCTTTGAGCCGCGCCGTCACCTCGGGCCGACTTCTCTTTGCTATCCGTACACTTCATTCGTGCGAAGGCGCCTATTCTGGATACATGTAAAAGACACCCTGAAGTAAAACCGAACAATTTTACTAGAACTTATAAATAAGCCGTAATTTACAGTCTTTATATTGATTTATAAACTATAAAACTAAAACAAAATATTTTCCTGTCGTGGTCTTTTGAGTAGTTATTTTAAATATAGTTATGGCTATAACCATAATTAATATATCTGTTAGTTTTTATATGTAAATATTTTCTAATTAGATTATCCTTCAACATTCTAAGTTGAATCGTCTCATGTTATTTTAATAAAACATAAAAATGTATGAGATAGGAATATGAAAATAAATATCGAATGGCATTTCGAATGATGTAATAATTGTATTCCTTTGTCGCACCATCACATGAGAGTCCAACTAGTGTTTATTTATCGTTTTGGACGGCTTAGAGAAGACAGACGGAATGTGATTTTTACCTCATGATGAGGGGTAAGGTAGAGAAATCATTACATTAATTAAATTTATTTACCAGTGTAATTGATTTCTATTCTATTTGTTTTTTATACCTTTTGTTTTATGTAACTTTATAATTTACAAGGTTCTCACACAATTTTTCAAGAAAATATATTAAGCATAATCAACAACGTGATTGAAATCTGGTTTATAATATAGAAATTTATGTACGCTCCATGAAATTATGTTTATTTTAGAAGTTCTACTTTAGAATGATTAAAATTACTATCGCGCTAGCTCAAGAAACGACTTCCAGATAATAATTGAAACCGCCGTCTGGTCACGACCATACCACGTATACTCGCGAACACAAGATTGTTGCTTCATATTTTTACAAAATTCTGTGATAACGCTACAAAAATTAAATAGGACACCAAAAATAAAATGAAATTATGATATAGAAATGTAATATTTTTTTTTTTAATTTTTCGTTTAGTTTTTCGACCTACGTTTGAATTTTTCCAACAGCTTTTAAAGTCAACTGTTAGACAATTTTTTTTTAGATGTGTAAGTTATAAAACAGTCGAAACACTTGCACTGATGATGCTTCTTCCCCGATCTATGAAAACTATGCGTTTAGCGTTTTTAGTTAAATTCGCTGTCATCAGACGGATGCCAAAATGTCGTCCTTCAATCAGAAAGATGCAGGTTAGCACTAGAAGAACATTGACAAATCCCAGCATACACGCTAATACAATATAAAGTATATATTATAATCCAATAATTACCGATGTAATAATAGATGAAATATCCAATGATTTCAAAATAATACAGTAAATGTCGCATATTCCCTCTTACACGCCCCATAAAATTTTCAAATCGCCCATATTATAGAACTATGTTACGCTCCTGCGTGGACAGGTTTCTGCAAAGCAAAGTGAAAATGTGTTATTATACCTACATTTTTATAAATTAATATACGAGTGACAAATGAGCACACAGTCCATACTGTACTATGGTAAATAGATAGCCATAAATATCTACAGATGTATGTGTCTATGGGTCATCCTCTTCCTGAATATCTTCGATAAGATCTCAATTTACAAAACAAAAAAGTGAGTGTGTACTTACGTACGCACGTAGGAAGTTATAGTTCTTCAGCGTAACAAAACAAAAAAATTTGAGAGACAATTACCCACTGAAGTTGTCGTTTTTAGGTGTCAGTGTGTGCACGCATCGTAACAATTTCATGGTGTTGTTTATAGGTCTCGGTGTGCGCGTGCATCGTAAAAATGCTCTCTCATCATTTTGGCCAAACACCCCAAAAGAAGATTTTATGATTTTTATATGAGTAAGAGAAATAAGATAGAATACCACTTTACCAGTAAATTCTTCGGTTTTCTATACTCACTATACGAAACACATCGGCATTAAGATTCTATTTTACGCTGGTATTCTGGGAGGGCCAGTATGCTGTAGTAGCTGGTAAGCTGGTCCTTTCCCGATCAAGCCAACCATTCTTTCACAATTTTACCATCTGACAAAGTAACTGCATTTTTAGACCACCGTAATTCCATAAATTCCGTGCTGTAAAGCACCCGAAACGTCGGGAATTAAAAATTTAATTTAACGCGATAGAATACGTAAAACTTAATTTTATTTAATGAAGATAAGTTTACCACATAATATAATACACAACACCCAGGGTTATGATTTACTCCTTTAATTGTGTTGTAAGTAGCAAAATTTGCGCTAGTGGCAATGTTTCTCCCTCATTTTTAAATTTTTCGTACAAACTTGAAAATATGTGTCAGTGCTGTCAAAAATCCTTGATTACGTACTTTACGTAATTTTTTATTTAAATCTTTTCACAATAATTACTTAGACAAAAATCTATAATATATCAAACATAAATACTATTCTCTAAAATTGTAAGTCATATTGGTGCAATAATAAACTTAAATCAATTATAGTACCTATAGATCAAAAATAAAGTTGGTCACAATGATTTTTAACAAGTAATCGGTTTTTATTAGTCATCATCATCTTTTTATTACGATCAGGTAAAGAAATAATTATAACCAATCTAAATATTGTTTTCCAACATTAGCAAAACATTCATAATCATCTAAAACATACTGTTCTTTGGGCGCACATTAATATCAACACACCAAGTTGAAAATATACTCGTAAAAAATACTGAGTAGTAATAATATTACTAATATCCGACAACACAGTAAAAATAATATAGATTTCTCTTTTCTTTTCCTTCACTTTTGATAAAGATGGATCGATTGACAACTCATTTAGTAAAATCGATCTAAATGGCTGGTACAGTGAAATATCTACTCAAACATACATACATAGAATGTCAATTACGGAATCCTTTCTTTGAATCGTTGTAATCGGTTAAAAACATAGCCTAAAAGTGACAACCCTTGGTGGTAACAAAATATGGCAAACTAACGGTCACATCGTGTCATCACTAGTATGGTTAATTTACCAAGTCTTATAGACAAATGTTGAAATAGAAATATTATATTTCCTAACTATAAATATTACGTTATTTCAAAGATATAGGATACCTACATTCAATATTTCAAACAAAATCAACAAAAATCCTGAAGCACTGAACAAGGAGGTTATATCGCCAGCACAATTCCCCGTTGAAATAAAATGACAAAATTAGCTCTCATGTAGGCATAACGAAGACAATGCTGTCAATCAGTTATTAAATTTTCATCTAAAAAACGGTATTTCACGAAAAACGTTACGTTGACCATGTTAATCGTAATTTTGTAACTGTATATCGCTGGTGCCAAAGTTAACTTCCATTGGTAAATTTGTCAAACTTGACTGAAACTAAAAGATTAATAAAACGTAGTGATACGAACGACAAACATAATGATTCGATAATAATATAAACATCATAGAGAACTACTTAATCGATGAAGTAAAATTATTTTATATTATAGCTTCAGAAGCAGGAACGCTTTCGTACGTGATTATACAAAGCTGTTCCCGGGCGTGCTGACGCCGGCGCGTCTAATCGCCGTTTATTGGAGAAAACCGATTACTGGCAGCGCCACGGCCGACTGTTGCGACATGTCACCAGTCACCGTTGGTGCAGAATCATGGAACATCAACCTTACAATATACTGTTGATAATAAGTATGTAGGTAGAGATAAAATTTTTATTAGTGAAGGCACTACATTTTTTTAATTCTAATTATACACAGAGTGTTAGTGGCAATCAGAACAAACACAATGACCATAACACAAAATTAAATAATAATAATAATAGTGAAACGCACACTACATCAATCCAATTACAGAAGATAATTTTAAGACAAAACTCGTTCCTTTAAATTATGTGAAATCTAAATAAACAGAAACAGAAACTTTTTTATTCAATATAGATTATAAATAATACTTATTGAAATTCACTCTTTTGTTTAATTACCACGGGTTCGAAAAAACCCTCTGCCCAGGGAAGAACCAGCTAGAAACCCAGCGGGACTTTTTTTTAAATAACAGTTTACAATCATGTATATTACATAACTAACCACATAAAACAAATAAGAAATATCTTGGTAGCGATCACCTCATTCCCAATGGTTATTATCATCCACAAATTCCTTAATATTATAAAAACCCTTTTATACAAACTTTGTTTAATAAAGTTTTTGAACTTTGAGCAGGTCAAATTTCGTATGTTTTCTGGGATTTTGTTGTAAAAGCGTATATGTACATCGCCCCAAGAATTAATTACTGACTCGGTGGAGTCGAGTAACAGGTACTGGCTTGTGTCTGTTCCTAGTATTTACAGAATGAATATCACTTATTTTTGTATAGCTACCTTTATTTTTGTGTACGTACATTACAATTTCATAAATGTATTGAGAGGCCAAAGTAAATATATTAATTTCCTTAAATTTTTGTGCGAGGGACTCTTTAGGTTTTAAATCGTAAATTGCTCTTATGGCCCTCCTCTGTAAAACAAATTTAATTTCAGTGTCAGTCGCGTGTCTCCATATCAAAATACCATACGACATTATGCTAAATAGCTAAAGTAAACAATTCTAGCTGTTTCCAGACTGGTAAGATTTCTAATCTTTTTCACAGCATATGCTGCAGAACTAAGTCTGCTTGCTAATTTTGATATATGGGGGCTCCATTGAAGCTTCGCGTCTAGTGTTATTCCAAGAAAAATGGTGGTAGCGACAAGACTCAGTTTCTCCCCATTTAAAATTACATTAGTATTTAATTGTTTGACATTTGGAGTCATGAATTTCATACATTTCGTTTTAGGGCCATTTAAATGCAAATTATTAACATCGAACCAATTTAGTAATTTAGATATAGCATTATTTACTTCGTCATATTTTAACAATTGTCGACTTAATTTGAAAATTAATGAAGTGTCATCAGCAAATAATACTATATTATGCTTATCCCCTACTATGTAAGGTAAGTCATTAATATATACAAGAAACAGAAAGGGGCCGGGAATTGAGCCTTGAGGTACGCCCATTTGTACTATCGACCCGGAAGAGCTCATTCTACTAATGACAATTTTTTTTACATTCTGTTACTTAAATATGAAACAATTAATTTAAAGGCACCACTTCGTACACCGTAGTGTTGTAGTCTCCTGATTAATGTTTCATGGTGAATACAATTGAAGGCTTTGGATAGATCATAAAATATACCCAAAGCATCCTGTGAATTCTCCCATGCATTGGAAATATATTTAATCAGCTCAACACCAGCATCAGACTCCTTGTGAAACCGAATTGATTTTTAAGAAATAAACTATTTACATTTAAAGAATTTAACATTTGATCAAGAATATTTTTTTCAAAAATCTTACTAAGTTTTGGCAGTACAGAAATTGATATAAAATTGGCAGGGTCTAATGTACTATCGGATTTGAATAAAAGTATTACTTTATTATGCTTCATTAAATCAGCAAACATACCATATTCGATACTAGAATTAAAAATAATAGCTAGATGAGGCGCGATTATATCTATTATAGAACTTTAACGGAAATCCCTACAGATAAATATGATAAAACTTTAATGCTTGTATTTTCGATAAATTCATTACATTTATTATATTATAAACCTCAACAAGTTATCAAATTTTTTCACTACTTTTCCCTTTCTTACTCCTTACCTACCCATCAACAACAATAGAGGATAGAAGATAATACGACTCAGCGTAGCGAACACTGGTTCAGAATGTTGATTTTCACCTAAGTTTTATCATAATCAGATTAATTGTATAGGAACGCATAGAAGACGAACAAAAAACATTTATTAATTTTCATCATTACAGCTTTTCACAAGTCCACTGCTGAACATCCTTGGGGGAAGGAATGTCACAAAGCACGGTCCTGAGCCACCTGCATCCATCGACTTCCTGATTTCTTACCAGTTCGTCACTCCATCTAGTGGGGGATGGCCCTGCACTTCGCCCACCGGTACGAGGCTGCTACTCGAGAAACTTTTTCACCATTGGTTGTCGGGTCTTTGAGATATATGGCCAGCCCATTACCACTTCAGCTTACTAATCTGTTGGGCTATGTCGGTCACTTTAGATCTACAGCGGATCTCCTCATTTCTCAGTTAATCACGCAGAGAAACTCCGAGCATAGCCCTCCCCACAGCTCGCTGAGCGACACTGAGCTTCCTCATACGGCCAGCAGTGAAGGACCACGTCTCAGCTCTATAAGTCATCACTGGCAATACGCACTGATTGTACGGTCTCGTTTTCATGTTTTGAGGTATACCTGACGAAAAGATATGTCGTAATTTCCCGAAGCCGAGTTAAATCCGTCGATTGACCTCTCGGTCGAAGTTGGACTTATATGCTCGTCAACAACTTCGAGGTTAGTGCTCCCAACAACTACCGGCATAGATATGACATGGACGTTATACATGATCTTTGTTTTGTCCATGTTTATGTTAAGAGCTATCCGTTGGGAGACATTATTGATTTGATTGATTGTGCTTAGGTCCTCCAGCGATTCTGCCATAAGGACTATATCGTCGGCAAATCGAAGGTGTCAGTGGCAGTCCAGAAGCTTGAAAACGTCTTCCAATGCAGCGGTGAAGAGTTTCGGAGATATGACGTCACCCTGTCTTACACCTCTCTGCAATTGGATAGGTTTCGTACTCTGGTTCTGTACTCGGATAGCCATCGTAGCCCTACTGTACAAGCACTTCAACACTTCGATATACCGACAGTCAACTTGGCACCGCTGAAGGGACTGCAGCACCGTCCAAATTTCGACGGAATCAAAGGCTTTCTCATAGTCCACATACGCCAGATATAGTGGCAAATTGTACTCTTCGGACTTCTGTACAATTTGCCGAAGGGTATGTATGTGGTCTATGGTGCTAAAGCCCTTTCGGAAACCGGCTTGTTCGGGAGGCTGGAAGTCGTCAAGTCTGCGCGCAAGACGATTCGTAATGACTCTCGAAAACAGCACGTAGACGCGGCTCAGAAGGGAAATCGGTCTGTAGTTCTTCAAGAGAGCGTTGTCACCTTTCTTGAAGAACAAGACCACCGCACTTCTTCTCCACGCCTCCGGTGTAATGCCACCATGGAGGACGGAATTAAAGAGCTTCTGAAGGACTTCAAGTATCTGTTTTCCACCCGCTTTCAGAAGCTCCGCTGTAATTCCATCCTCGCCTGGGGCCTTACCGTTTTTAAGGTGCTGGAGAGCCATTCTAATCTCGCTCAGACTGACGTCCGGGATATCTTCGGAATAGTGTCGGATGAGACTCGCTCTTGGATCGTTACTCACACTTGCGTGTGGCTCCAACGATGACGTGTACAACTGCCCATAGAACCTCTCAATCTCACTCAAAATCTCAGGTGTCCCGGAAACGATGCTGCCACATTCTGTCTTCAGCTTTGACAGTTGGCTCTTTCTGGCAGACAGATCTCTGGCAAAGACTTTGGAGCCTTGGTTCCGCTCGATCGCTTCTTCAATACGAGCTGTATTGAAGTTGCGTAAGTCCCGCCGCATGCATTTGGAGATCTGTCTGTTCAGATGCCTGTATGCTGTCAAGTCTGTTGAAGAATGTAGCTTCATCTCCCGTCTAACAGCCATGAGATTAAGAGTGTGATCGGAGAGTTTTTGTGTTCTTCTGCGGCGGGTCTTGCAGAACTTAGCTCCGACCGCATGGACAGTTTCCACGAGCTTGTCATTCATATCGTCCACTTCATTGCAGTCTTCTAGGCACTGAAAACGGTTTTGTAACTCGAGCTGAAAGGTTTTGGGCCTTTGGTAATCCAAAGTCCCGAAACCTTTCAGCTCATTCGTAATGACTCTCGAAAACAGCATTAGAGCACGAGGGGGACGGAGCGTTGACTTCATTAGACGAGACCTCTCCAACTTAACGTTTAGGTTCAGTGTGCCTCTAACCATTCGGTGATCGCTATCAGTTTTCACCCTCGCGATCACGGAGACATCACTGAACAGTTGTCGTCTGGTCGTCATAATGAAGTCAATCTCATTTTTTGTCGAACCGTCGGGGCTCGACCAGGTCCACTTCCTGTGGGGCCGCTTCTGGAAGAAAGAGTTCATCATAAAGAGTCCCTCTTTCTCCATGAAGTCGGCCAGCTGCTGGCCACTTGGGTTCCGTTGCCCTATTCCAAATTTCCCTACTCTCAGCTCACCGTTCTCTCTTGTGCCTAGTTTTGCATTAAAGTCTCCCATTAACACCGTATATTGGGTTTTGGAGGAATGCATGGCTCTAGAGATATCCTCATACATTTCCTCCACCTCCTCATCGGGGTGTGCCAAGGTTGGTGCGTAAACCTGTATGACCTTCAGCGAATACCGTTTGGTGATTCTGAGTATAAGGTATGCAACCCTCGTCGACACACTCCCGATCTTTACAACGTTGTTAATGAGAGACTTGTGGACGATAAATCCGACACCTCCTTGGGACAGATGGTCGCCCTCCCGGTGATAGAGCAAGTTGCCGGATTCGAGGATTACCGTGTCCTCCCCCTCTCTTCGGACTTCGGATAATCCTATAATATGCCAGCGCAACTTGTCTATCTCTTCTTCCAGCTCCACGATCTTCTCGTCAGTCCTCAGGGTGCGTGCGTTGTACGTTGCCAGGTCGAGTCGTCTAAGGTGGCAACCGAACCTCCACCGGAGATTCTTAGCACCCCCTGCCCCGCCGTTACCATGGTCGCCACTGTAGCCAGGAATAGCGGAGCCGCCGGGGACTGGGGGCCGTTTTTTTGTTACTGTCATTCATAGCGGGGTATTTGCCATAGTTGCCACGCTTGGCGAGCGGGTTGGCAACCGCAGTTTTTTTTTATTGTTAGTTTGTTGTTATCAATAAGATGCTGCTGCCCATCTCCTGCCTATTTCCCTTTGTCGCCTTTTACGACACCCACGGGAGGATATGGGGTAGTGGATATTCTTGACCGCCACTACACGGCACTTCGATATACCTACAGTCAATTTGGCACTACTGAAGGGATTGCAGCACCGCCCAAATTTCGACGGAATCAAAGGTTTTCTCGTAGTCCACATATGCCAGGCCACCACTTCACCTAAGATCATTCTGGTGGTGGAGGTGTCTAATATATAACACATATTAAACTTACATTTAACAATGAAGTTTCTACAGTTAAGTAACTCATCGACAACATTATTAAGTCCTATAATATTGTCTAGTTTGAGTCTACATAATTTGTAAATCGTATTGTACATAATATACATTGTATTGACAGTACTGTTATGACCATCATAACTAAGAATAAGGTTTATCGATAAAATAGTTAAATACCTGAGATCCGCATATGAATTATAATTGTAGCTACTACCTACATTTAATGCACCTCTCCCATTACCGCTTGCATAAGTCCTGCTGCTACAAATCCAACACCACTTTATTGAGTGGGGAAACACATGTCGTGTCATAGATGGTGGTATATATTTATTAAAAAGGATTTTAGAATGATGTTAGGTGAAGTGATGGTGCTGAGCTTAGTGGTGGAAGTGAAAGCGATAGTGTAAAACTTCCGCAAAATAACCCAAAATTTTTACAATTGAAAACATGCTATTTCTACAGCAAAATTATTCATTATTTACAATAAATATTCTGCATGTGGCTATATTTTTCATTATAATATTACTTTCCAAGGCATGGTCTCCACCTAAATTATAGCATTATTTTACGTAGCAAAGACATGTTGCTGTTTATTATGACGGCAGCATGAATTGGTCGACCGGGGAAGACGATTTTCGTGTGATGAATAAAATATAGCATTCTATTTTAGTATTTAAGGATGCCAACGCGTATATACTCGTAGCCTAATTATACATCCACGATAATAATATTAAGAATGTGGCGGCCAGTCTTAACGAAGACAAGCCATCTGCGTAGGTCAAGATTATAGTGCCTGAGTGCTTAATGTTTGTGCAAACACACTCTATTAGATTACTCTCACAGTCTGATGGGAGGGTTATCCGACATGACAGGACATTATTAGAATTTAAGAGATCAGGCGAACAACCGTCATCTTTCTGACTCTGACCCTATACTGAGAATTTCTCGACAGAAAAACCCAAGCTGATTTTTGGTCCGACCCGGGTTTCGAACCCCGGACATCATGAACATCAACCGCGTTTACGACCACTAGACGAACGAGTCACATTATAGACGATAAACGTATAATATAGCAACAGAATCCATTTCATTTAAGTAAACTGTATACTCGTTTGTCACGCTTACTTGTATAAAAATTATTCTAACCTCTAGTTGACACTTAGGAACTAGTTTGAAACACCACACAATCATAATCATAGTTTTTAACCCTGATTAGTAAAGAGAACGCAAGACGTTCAACCAAAATTTATAAATTTTGATTATTAAGTTAATTTTTAGTTATTTTTCGCGCCACAATTTACAACTTTTACTATGCGGCTAGAACGCGTCAGGTCACATTCGTACCAGGGACGTACTCAACTTACGAGTCACGGAGGGCGCTTTCGGGTAAAAACTATAAAAAGTAAATTATATTGATGGAATCGAGTCCGTTTGATTGATGATGAGCGAGCACTTTTTAATTTATTTCGAGGATTCGTTCGCCCGACGTCTGCTAAGGTCTCATCGGAACGATGTTTATAAAAGTTTAATTTATACGCAATCACATTAGCAGGATTCCGTATAAAAACTTATAAATATGTATATTTATCTAAATTTCAGCTTGCTGCAATAGCACTTTTAATCGTTTTAATATAAACCATTCATGAAAGGCAAAAATATATTTAAAATATAAAGAAAGGCGTAACTAAAGCATAGCAAGCCACAAAAGAAGGGAAAATGTGCTATGATTAAAATTAGCTATCACAAAAACTCACAAAAAAATAAAGCCATGTACTCAAAAACAAATAATGTTCTCGCGGAACCCTACAAAAATAAAAAAAATAAGGCAACAGCTACGTCGTACCATCGTACAGTCGGGCGCGCAGTTTTTTCTTACTGATTTTTGGCTCAGGTGTCTATTAATATTAATTGACGTTTGTGAAATTTGGACTCTAATATACGTAGAACAATGACGTAGCAATGTCGATGATGAATTATAAAACTGGGCTTTCAATTTCTCTCAAACATATTTGTAGACGTTATTTATTATTACAGTTTTTGCCCTTAATCTATTACATCGTGTTCTTGTTATATTATAGTCATCATACATTAATAAAAACTTATATAAGTTGGTACTGCAAAATGCTACCCAGCAGCGTTGAACTCAGTAAAGAAACGTACTAAGAAGCTTTGTTAATGAAGAAACCATATTTGTAAATTTAAAAAAAAGTTTTAATTTTACTTCGATAGATGTCATTGGCGTTAATAAATTAAATAGGGCATTAAAATTATAGTGCACAATAATAAACCAGCTTACTTAATTCATACACTGTTGTGATATGTTTTTATTACCATCAACTCTTCTACTTCTAGTATATCAGTAGGACAGCAGAATGAAGAATGTAACAGTGGTGACCTTGAGTTGTTTGGAATCAATCTTATCAGTATTGAGCAAAGACGCAGAGTAGCTAGCCTTTCGGTATTATATAGGAAGAATTTCGAAGAATGTGCACAGGAATTACATGCCTTACTTCCTTGTCCCACTTTCCACCATTGAACAACCAGACAGTCGGCGGGTCTCTTCACCGCTTTGTTGTCGCATTCGATCTAAACATTTTTATTCGTCTTTCGTAACGTACAGCAAAGGAGTGGAATAATTTGCCGGCGTCTTTTCGTTCCGTATTACAATCTGGGCGTCTTCAAGACTAGAGTGAATGGGCTTTTGTTACGCTAAGACGGTGAGATTTACCATATAGGGCTGCATCACCACTTACCACCAGGTGCGTTGAAGCTAAGCGCTGGAAAAAATACAATGCAAACGATTATTAAACTTACGATCTGATTTCACAATTATTAGGTTTTGAAAAAATACCACAAAAGGTTTCATATAATTGCATTTTCAAGTACCTTAATTTAACTTCGCCAATTTATTACCCACCTGATGATAATTGGATACTATAGTGTAGCTCATAGACATCTACATCTATCATCAATTAAGAATGAAATCTAATTCTTTTCCTAAAATAAAAGTAGTCTAAGTTACTCCTTATAACATCAGCTATCTGCCAGTGAAAGTCCCATCCGAAGCGGTTCACAGGTTTTTGTGTGTTCAGACAGACGTCATATTGGAGTTTTATTATAGTATAGAAGATGGTAATTTTAATAGTAATACTTGTCTTTCTATTAAAATATTTAAAAAAATAAGAAACCGCTTTTATAAACATATAAATGAATTATATTAATTATTTTTTTGTCGATTTTACACAAACAAAACATTTTTTGTAGTTATTAGGTAGTAAAAACGTATCGTTATTAAAGAACGAAATAAATAAATTGCTTATAGCGTAACCTTCCTTCACGATTTTAGCTTAATTAATCTAATAGCATGCTTTTTCTTCTCGTTATTACTACGCATTCGTATAAGAAATATGTTATTATATTATATTATGAATCAAGGATATATACTGTTAAATTTGTGCTGCAATTATTTAATGGCGTAATATTCTTATGTTAATTGAGATAATTCCACCAACACGCACTGAGCTGCACGACCATGACCCTCACAGAAATGAAAAAAGCGATATATCTAACCGTAGGACTTATATAAGATGTAACATTACCTTACTTTTTACATGCTACGATAAAATATGTTATTGAAAATGCATATCCACCTATCCGTCCATTATTACAGCCTATAAAAGTCCACTACTAAACATACTCGTAGGTCTGCCCTATAGACTCCCTCATAGGGATGCTAATTGCCATAGTTGCTACTCTTGACGGGCAGGTTGCCAACTGTAGTTTTATTGCATGCCTTAAGCGCAAAGCGCGTAAGTATATTCCACTAGCGCCTAAAAATCAAGATTCCAACGTTTTGTCGCATGAAATCGTGTTTAACAATCATATTGAACATATATAAATGATATAAAGAGCACATTGTCAGAAAAATAAATGATTGTTGAACTTATATTTTTTTTAAATCGATTAATTGCTATTTTTACATAAAAAAACTGGTTTTAGTGGCCTATAGTGAAGATTTATCAAATCCGCATGGAGGGGTAAACACTATCGTGTTTACCTTTGAAAATATCAATTTTTCAACTCAATCTATTTTTTAATCTCTTCATCTTCATGTGGGAAACCATGGAATGTAAGTGGCAGTTTAATTTTTTTCGTTTAATTATAATCAAATTTTTTCGGCTGAGAAATCCCCACATTTTCGGTGTTTTAAGCAGGCTTGTAATAATTTATTTTACTAAATTCACTTTGCCTCACTCATCACTCCGTGCTCGGCCATCGTCGTGAATGGATTACTCTATCGTTTGTTTACAACAACTCGTGCTGAATAATATCGATCGCTGTAGAAATACCAAATATTCCAAAAATGAAATTTGATATATACTTGACCAATTTTTATAATCACAGATTATTTAATACAATATTTTGTTTCGCTTAAAGTACGTAGAATTTATATAACCTGAAGGTGTACTTTGGTATCTGCTACTGTAACTCCTCGACGAGTAGAACTAGGTGTGCTGAGATTGTGCTCGTAATGATAGTTATGATGAAACCTTACCCCCGGACTTGACGGAGTGACCTAAAGGTGTACTTCGATGAATGCTACTGGAACTCTTTGAAGGGTAGAACTAGGTGGGCCGAATTTGGCCTCGTTTTGTGAGTTATGATGGGACCTTACCTCCAGTCTCGATAGAGTGACCTGAAGTTGTACTTCGATTGCTACTGGAACTACTGTAATTCCTCGAAGGGTAGAAGTAGGTGGGTTGAATTCGTTTTTTTTTAGTTATGATGAAAATTTACTTCCGGACTGGATATAGTGACCTGAAGGTGTACTTCGGTGAATGCTACTGGAACTCCACGACAAGGAGAACTAGATGTGCCGAGTTTGGGCTCGTTTTGTTAGTTATGAATAGACCTTACCTCCGGACTTTACGGAGTGATTTGAAGGTGTACTTCAGTGACCGCTATTACTGCTGCTTTGGATATTGCAAACTTTTTTCAATTGAAGTTGGACATAAAATTATCGAAAATTGGAAGTATAGTAATAAATCTATTAGTGAAAACTTGTGTGGATTTACTTTAAAAAATTTACATTTATAAACTCCTTTAAAAAATTTACGTATAATCATGTTATACGTATTATTTAACGCGCTTAAGGCATGCGCAATTGGATTTACCAATAGTTTTACAAATTCTTTTATAAGAAACAATATTTGTCTCAATCGTTCCGACACCGTTGACCAAGTATGTATTTGTTATATATTTGTTATAAAATAATACGATGGCTATCCGAGTACAGAACCAGAGTACGAAACCTATCCAATTGCAGAGAGGTGTAAGACAGGGTGACGTCATATCCCCGAAACTCTTCACCGCTGCATTGGAAGACGTTTTCAAGCTTCTGGACTGGAAAGGATACGGTATCAACATCAATGGCGAGTACATCACTCACCTTCGATTTGCCGACGATATAGTACTTATGGCAGAATCGCTGGAGGACCTAAGCACTATGCTCAATGACCTGTGAGTCATTGAGCATAGTGTTTCCCAACGGATAGGTCTTAAGATGAACATGGACAAAACAAAGATCATGTTTAATGTCCATGTCACACCTATGCCGGTAGTTGTTGGGAACACTAAGCTCGAAGTTGTTGACGAGTATGTTTACCTGGGACAAATAGTCCGACTAGGTAAGTCCAACTTCGACCGAGAGGTCAATCGACGGATTCAACTCGGCTGGGCAGCGTTCGGGAAGCTACGACACATCTTCTCGTCAGACATACCTCAAAACCTTAAAACGAAATTGTACAACCAGTGCGTGTTGCCAGTGATGACTTACGGAACTGAGACGTGGCCCTTCACGGCTGGCCGTATGAGAAAGCAAGGTCGCTCAGCGAGCTATGGAGAGGGCTTTGAGTTTCTCTGCGTGATAAACTTAGGAATGAGGATATCCGCAGTACAACCAGAGTAACCGACATAGCCCAACGGATTAGTAAGCTGAAGTGGCAGTGGGCCGGCCATATAGCTCGAAGAACCGACAACCGATGGGGAAGAAAGGTTCTCGAGTGGCGGCCTCGTACCGGTAGGCGAAGTGTAGGGCGTCCCCCCACGAGATGGAGTGACGACCTGGTAAGACATGCAGGAAGTCGATGAATGCAGGTGGCTCAGGACCGTGCTTTGTGGCATTCTTTGGGGGAGGCCTATGTTCAGCAGTGGACTTGTGAAGGGCTGTAATGATGATGATGATGATATTTGTTATATTTATAAGTTTTATATTATTGTTTGAGGAAGTTTGTAATTTATTTATGTATTTTGGAGCAATTTAAATTTCTAAGTAAAGTTAAAGTTAAACACTGTGGACTCTTTCCTGCTCCACAAAACGCACAGAGAAATATTAAGATTCCCGTTCCCAGCAGTGGGATATAAATAGTGTGTTAGAGTCTCCGTGCGTTACGTCTGGTGTAAACATAATGGTTAGGTAAACCGCCATCATATCTATCGGAAGACATAGGATTTTTCTAATATTTACTAAAGTTGCCTCCTACCAAACCGACAGGATTCGATTACGCCGCCGTTACAAAACAACAAAACCGGCCAAGTGCGAGTTGGACTCGCGCATGAAGGGTTCCGTACCATCGTAAAAGATTTAATACTATGTTGGTGATTTTATTAAAGATTATTTTACTTTATTATAACTTTTTAGCGAATATAGCAATACAAACTCTGTAAGCATTTCAAGCGTCTACTTGTTGCCATTTTTAAGATTGAGCAAAAAAAAAAGCCAAAAAAAAACATGTTTCTAGTATGGAAGCCCCCTTTGATTTTTAATTTATTTTATTTGTATTATTTGTTGTTATAGCGGCAACAGAAATACACATTCTGTGAAAATTTCAACTGTCTACATATTACGGATCATGAGATACAGCCCACTGACAAACAGACGGACAGACGGACGGACGGACGGACGAACGGATAGCGTAGGCTTATATTAATAAGGTCCGATAAAATTTGTCAGTAACGATACGAATACGTTAACTAAACGATTCCAAGAAACTTGTGCTACGAACTAAGATAGTTGATTCTCTATAACTGAAACTATTCGTCAAAATTACTACTACGTCTAAATTATAATCCAAATTAACTTTTTCATTTTTAAATATTTTATAAAGCATTTCTAATAAAAAATGTAAACGAGCCAATTGTAATGTTAGTATGCATTCAGTCTCGTAGAGGTTTCAAGCTGCCAATTAAACCAGCAACATGAATTTAAGACTAACCTAAAAAGAATCTAATGAACACAGCTAGGTCAACGACTTAACGTGACTTCAGAAGCATGAAAGTGTTCTATATACACTAAAACTGGCATCCATCTTTTGTCTTGTCTTAAAAAAATCCATTACTATACTTTTTTACTGCCAAAAAGCCTTTAATCAGTATTAGATTGGGCATGGGCTGACGATGATGATTTGAAGTTGTATTAAAACAAAAAGACAATTGAACAGATTAGCAGTGAGTTATTCTAATTTCAGGCGATCCCACACGGTCGACTGAAAGATATTTAATTTTTTTTTACTCAACACAAGTAGTGTACAGGTATTATACAATTATAAATAAACAACCGTGGCTTAGTTGCCCAAGTATGCGTCATATTTCTATAAAATACAAATATTTATGTCTTTGCGCCATATTTTTTTATTTTTAAGAAAATTATCAGCCAATTTTCAGGCTCTGATTAAGATATTATTTCTTTTAGACTTTTCCATCCCCATGAAGAGGCACGGAAACTATGTAACTAGACTATTTGGTCATATAAAAATACTCTTATGCGATAAAAAAATTAAGTCGCATAATAGTTGTATTAACACTAATTACGTCACGTCGTCTATCGTTTTCGTCTTTATCCCCAGATTGTTACAGGTTAAATTTTATGGTTAAAATATGCAAACGTATTGTAATTGCATAAAGTTTTTTCTAACAAACTTGTCATTTTATTTTTACTAATATTATGTTAAGAAGCAGATCTTGCATGAACTTCTACACACATATTTTTATAGGATAAGGTGACAAACGAGCACACAGTCCTTCTGATGGTAAGTGGTTGCTGTGACCCATAGATATCTAAATCAATCTTCAACAAATAATCAAAATGCAGATGCGTTGTCACCGGTGAGGCCTAAGAAGGAATGCCTCATATCCAGTAAAAAGGGTCTCAGGTTCTCTACACTCACCATACGAAACACAGCAGTGTTAAGCTGCTACATAGACATCTTTGGATAAAAAAAAAACGAAATACTCTTCACCACGCTGAAATAAAATTTACTTCGGGAAAATGAACATGTAGGTCTTACTACATCTTCTCGAGGAAGGCCTAGAACCGCCTCAGTTAATAATAATAGAACACTGCAGTCGGGTTCTTTCCTGACGTCATGACTACCAGAATGAAAATGAGCTAAGAATATATTATCAAAACGTTCGTGGGTTGCGTACGAAAACTCACAACTTTTTAAGTGAAGTCAATTGTAATAATTATGATGTAATAGTTTTAACTGAAACCTGGCTTAATAGTAGCATAATGAGCAATGAGTTATTTTATGACAGATACGTGATATACAGAAGAGACTGAGAAAGTACGGGGTTTCATAAGAGTAAGGATGAGGGGGGAGTCTTAGTTGCGGTACTAAAAACTATCAAATCGGTTCGGAAGTTTGAATGGGAAAGTAAATGTGAAGACATTTGGGTGATTTTGGATTTGAAAATGGAAAACTCTGTCCATCAAATAACTCTTTGCGGTGTTTACTTACCACCTCCGGTGAACAGGCTAATGTTGGAGTATTTTGTAGAAAATTGTAGTTCAGTCATAACAAGAAAATTTGATTCACACCTGTGCTTTATTGGTGATTTTAACTTAGGTAATATAAATTGGAGTTTGGTACATGATTTGTCGAATAACTATGTTGCACCTAGTCCAAGCCTTGATAGATTTAGTTCATCTTAACAAGCTTAATCAAATGAATAATATTCTTAACAAATCAGACCGCTTGTTAGATGTTGTACTGACCAACCTACCGTCATCCATGTGTACAGTAGCAGGATCAGTTGATATTCTTAGTGTCGTAGATCCTCTACATCCCCCTCTCGAAATATTAATGAAAATAAATACTGATATTGCACTACCGTATAACGTCGAAACTAAAATACACAATTTTAGGAAAGCCAATTATGCTCAGATCCGCCTTTGTTTAGCCGAATGCGATTGGAATGAAATTTTTCATGACATGAGTGTTAATGAAATGACAAACTTATTTTATAATATAATTAATAATTTAATAAACAAATATGTGCCATACAAAATAATTAAGAAATAATTCTTCGCCTCCTTGGTTTAATGTTTCATTAAAGGGAATGTTACGTGAAAAGGAGAACATAAGAAAGCGGTATAAAAAATATAAGAATCCCATGGACGAGGTGGAGCTGCGGCTAATTAGTAAGCGTTGCTGAACACTAGCAAATAAAACTTATAAAAATTATATAAAGAAGACAGAAGATAGCATTAAGTCAAATCCTAAAGTTTTTTGGTCATTTATCAAGGCTAGGAAGGGCGGGAAAAGTAATTATCTTTGTACAATGACTGATGATAATAAGAAGTCATCTAGTCCTGGGGAAATCTGCTACTTATTTGCATCCTACTTTGGTGTTGTGTATAATGCTCAACATGACATAAACTCAGAGTTAAATGTCAACCAATGGAATTTGATTTGCAATTACAGCCTCGAACTAACTGCTCCCTACCTTAACAAGGATCAGATACTGAATAGCATGAAGTCTCTAGACGATAACAAGGGCTCAGGGCCAGATGGTGTCCCTTTTTTATTCATTAAAGCATGTGCGGATGAGCTAGTGACGCCTATATATCAAATTTTTACGAAGTCTCTTCAATCCAGCCTATTTCCAGATGTTTGGAAGTCCGCTAAAGTTGTTCCCATTCACAAGGCTGATGACGTCGAAGTTGTTGGTAATTATAGGCCTATTTCAATTCTGTCAACTTTAAGTAAAATCTTTGAATCTCTTGTCTATATTGTGCTGCAGAAACATATGAATTAAAACATTATCTTACTGTGTGGTAGCACGGTTTTGTTAGGTTTAGGTCAACCTATACCAATCTGACTTTGTTTACTGAAACTTTGGTAGAAGCAGTAGATGATGGTAGGGATTTTGATGTAATATACAGACCTTAGTAAAACATTCGACAAAGTACCTCATAATAATCTTATATTCAAATTGCGCGCATATGGTATTACTGGCTCATTATTGGGATAGTTAGAATCGTATCTGGATAATCGTAGTTTTACCGTGGTCGTTAATGGATTTAAATCTGCGCCATACAAAATTACGTCAGGGGTTCCTCAAGGATCACATTTGGGTCCTCTGCTTTTCAATACCTTCATCAATGACATCCCTAGTTGCTTTCAGTTCTCTATACCATTTATGTATGCCGATGATTTGAAATTGGTTGGCATCTGCGAAACTCTGGAGGACATCGAACGGTTTCAAATTGATGTTGATCGTATGGTTAATTGGTGTCGAGAGAATGGTATGAATCTGAACATAAACAAGTGTTACCATATGAAATTCAGTAAAAAGATCAAGACACTGAATTAATCATATAAAATTAACGGCGTCATCATTAAGAAAACAGAGGAAGTTAGAGACCTGGGAATAGTGTTTGATAAAAAATTAACCTTCATTCCGCACATAGAGAATATTACAAAAAGGGCGTATAGAATGCTAGGCTTTGTTTTGCGTAACGCTAAAGTTTTTAAAAATAATCACGTTAAGATCCTACCGTACAACAGTCTCGTACGAAGCATAATTGAGTATTGCAGTGTAGTATGGAGGCCACACTACGCGACACACTCCTTACGATTGGAACGTCTATAAAAAAAGTTCGTAGCTAATTTGGCCTATCGTAATGGGATTCACAAAAAAATTCGGTGTTACGAAAAACGATTAAGATTCTTTAAAATTTTATCCCTGGAAAATCGGAGAAGTTTGCTTGACATGTCATTTCTTGTTAAAAATTTTAACCAGAAAATTAACTGTCCCCCCTTGCTCCAAAAATTTAAATTTCGTGTTCCATTGAGAATTCCTCGCGCTCCCATTACTCCACTTTACCCTCTACCATTACCTTTTAGGAAATCTGTCTTAGATGCAAACTCCCCAATTCCAAGGTTGTGCAAATTGGTCAATGGACATAGTGACTTAGTTGATATTCACGCCAACTCTTTTGCCAAAATTAAGAAAGTTCTAGCTTTAGCCTGGTCTGAAACCAACAAATAAATTATAGTTTTTTTTTTACCATATACTTATTTTCATTATTAGGTAATTATACTTCTTTTTATTCGTATTTATAATCTTTCTCGATGCATGTGGTGTTTACCTTAAACGATTATTACACTTAGTCACATAAGTTAGTTCTTAAGCCATTTTGTTGAATACAGTGTAATCAAACATTGGTAAACCTTAATAAATAAAATAAAAATAAAATAACATAAAAATAAACAATGTTACAAATGTCATTACTTTACAAAGCCACCGTTTAAGCGATAAACTCAAATTTCACAGACTGGATGCACAGCATTGCCAATGCGAGGGTATCCACAATGCGCTCACTAGCCAACTTGCCAGCCAAACGATGTAAATATAGGCAATATTTCTAGTAATGCTTTCCAAATGGTGCGGCCTCTAATAAGTGTCCAGCAGTGGAGATTTAAGGAATGTTAGTGTGTTTATTAGATAGATAGATTAATTATTTTTTACTGAATATAAGTCAGTGCTTAACTAAAATGGTGTACCCACGTGATAGTAAATAAATGGTAAATTGCAATTTGTGCATGCATGCATGCGTCTGTGTGTGCGTGCGTGTGTGCAAGTTAGTACACTCTAAGAGCAAATCTCGATGGTGTCTGTCGTCTACAAGCCAACTTCATTTGACATTTAATTATTTAGTTTGTTCCTAATTAAAGTAGATTCTGTTATTTTTCAAACAAAATATATTTTTTTACGAATTGGAAATTGAATTGATTGGAATTGAAATAGAACAACAGGCCAAATCATCATCATGATGATGCCTCGATCTGCTTACTGCTTCCACTATCAAATTCCAATTTGGTACCTAATAATAAATTAGATTTTTTTACTATAATTTTTTTAAAGAAAATTGCAGTATTGTCTTTATAAATATCAAAATCACTCTATTTCAAATTGTCAAACGCAAAAGTTACTAGATAAAGAAACAATAATGCATATACCTATTTATACTTAATACATAAATCTGCTAGGCTAATAACAGCGTTAGACCGTTACCGTCACAATACCGCGTCTGACGGGAAAGGCAACGTGACAGCGTGATGGATTGTACGGCTAATCGTTGGACTCGTCGCGTCGTCGACCCCAGACACGTTATATAAGATTTTTCGTTTATTTACTTCACTATTAGGCTGTTACTTTTATAAATATAAAGATGTTTCGCCTAAATTGTCGCATTGTACTAACAATACATTTCGTAACACAAAGAATAATTTGAACACCTAATAGCGAGATTACATACTTACTAATCTCTAATAGAATTCCACTTGAGTATGCAACGCTTGCTTAAATACATACGTATATTTGCCGATGTGATGTGTATGATTTACTATTTTGTTCTTGTTTAAAAATTTAGAGAGCAAAAAATATAGTTAAGGGTTATATGGGATTATTTTTCAGTCTTTAGTCATTACAGTGTAGCTGTAGCCTTCTTTGTTTATATTTCCGGCTCGAACCGGGGTGGTACCACGACCTCACAGAAAACCAGCGTGAAGTAGAGGTTTACCTCTGCGTTTCGCTTGGTGAGTGCAGGTGGCCGGAGGCCCTTTTTACTGGAAATGAGGCATTCCATCTTAGTCCTCGCGGGTGACAACGCATCTACATTTTGATTTGTAATAGAGGATAGATGTAGATGTCTATGGGCCGCAGCAACTACCTACTTACCATCAGGTGGACTGTGTGCTCGTTTGTCACCCTTATCCTATAAAAAAAAACATGTCTATAATCTCCAGAGGCTAATTTCTATTGGATAATTTTGTAATTTATCTATAAATATCAGCAACTAAGCAGGTAAACCTATCCTAAAAGACCAGTTTTTACTTTCTTCCAATGGCAATCTACAGTATAGAATCCAAAAAATTTAAAATATGAAATGCAGGAAAGAGTTCTGATTTATACGAGTAACAGTTATTAAAGTCGCGTATGTATTAATTGATTACGTCAACATTTTTAGACGTAAAAATTTCACAAATTTTTAATCCGTTGCCGAACTTTTTTGAACTGTAGCCTATATAAAACTTTTCACAAACATTTTATTAGGTATAAATTTAAAAAAATGTCGCTTTAGTTGCGACATATATTAACTAGTCAGGTAGCGACGCCGAATCTGGCATGTTATTAAGTTGGTAATTTAGGCGGGCTTTTGTTTTAATTGAGTTACGACCGGTGTTACCAGCCTTAAGCAGACAATAATATATTGTGAAGACTGAGCGTTAAGGAAGCTTTCATAAAACAAATTAATCTTAAATTATCTAATTTATTTTGATATATTGTGTAAATATTTATAAATTAAATCAGTGGAAAAAATAATTATTGTGGAATGAAAGCCTCGTAGCGGTAAGCAAAGTGTTATAGGTTATAGATTCAGGAAGTTGATGAAAGTTGGTGGCCCCGATGGTGCTTTGTAGTACTTTCCGAGAGAAGCCTATTTTTAGCAATGGGCTGGTAATGGGGTGTAGTGATGATGATAAATAAATAATTTTGACTATTAATAGTTATTGAATTTGTACTATTTTTAAGGCAACACTGATAGGTAAGACGATACGTTCTAAACACAAAACATTAATAATAACCGAGATTATACGTCACGTTAGACAATGAATACATTCTCACGGCTTAATACATGTGTATTTTGGGCCTGTGCGTAATGATTTAATGATATTCTCTTTGATTGTAAAATAGGAAAGTAAAAACATTCCCACGGAAGTATCTGACAGTGACCACCGCGAAAGCCAAAATGGACACATGCAAACGCTCTTTCATTATTTTGCAGTATAGTGGGTTATTACTAATTATAATCGTTATAATGATATTTTGCTGTAACTTTCGTGCATCCAAGTCCAAGGTAATGGATACAGCTTTCAGTTGAAGTGAGTATTCAACTTCATCAATTTGCGACAGGACACTAAGTATAGCACATACGCACATTACACACAATTTTTATGAGTCATTTAAATATTTGGGACCGCATAAATCACTAGACTTTATAGTAGGAGCAGTTTAGACAGCAAACCAGTAAATAAATAGTCGTGGGTCTTGAGTTCGTATCCTAGTTGATCAAACTTTTGATAATGTGTACCTGTCACTGTTTCTTAAACTACATCCTGATCACGTCTGATCTCTCTCCGGTCGTGTCAGTATGCCGTCCCATGGGACTATGAGAGTAAAGTAACAGATAGTGCAACTGTGTTTGAGCATACACTCATGCACTATAACCCTTTTCTCCAAAGAATTGTTATCAAAAAAAAAATACATTCCTTTGCGTATGAAACAACGATGCGGTGTTTAGTGTACATAAACCGTCTGCTATTTGTAACCGGGTATTCGTTAAGAATATCTAATAATTAGTAACTTTGTTCTCATCCTGAATATCTGCATTGCTTTCGCGCAAATTTATTGATATTAACAGTAAACAAATAGTACTATTAGTGAACTATAACCCACCGCATACTTTCTATTTTACTTTGTGTTATAGGTGTCACAAAAGGACAGGCACTAAATTTGTTAGTTATTAATTTATTTATAACTATTTTTTTAAATGTTGTTGCTTAATTTTTTCATAAACATATGAGTGACAAACGAGAATACGGTGCACCTGATAGTAAGTGGATGTTGTGGCCCACAGAATATTATTTTTTATACTCCGTTTTGTAGCCATTAGACACTTACATCTATTTTTGATTAGATATTGTGTTGTAAATTGTAACCCTTAAGGATTAAGTTAGAATGTCTCGTTACTAATAAAAAAGGGTTATCGGATCTCATCACTCATCATATGAATCCAAAAAACTCAATATACCAGCGTAAAAGAAATTACTATTTTGCGCTGGTATATTGTGCATAAGAATCTTAACAGAAGTCAGTTTAGCAGGAGTCGAAACATTATCATTAACAATATTAAAGCCAAACTAGTATTGTTATTATTAATAATTTTCCACAAAATGACATGAATATTTACGATTAACGTTAAAAATCCAGACTTACTTCGGTGTTCATCGATAAATGACACAATGAAATATTGGTTAATAGTGGAATGACTACGAATGGCGACCTCGCTTCCGAAAACCATCACAGACGCGACCGCTACGAAACAAAAAGGCCGCTGCCGCCGGTGCACTTCCGATTGCACTGCCAACGCTGAAAAATTACACGGGGAGCCCTCGCAAATGCAGTTAATATATTACGATTGCTGCCTGCGACCGACGAACTGTTGTTCCTTTTTTTATTTTAAACTTTTATTGTTCACATCGCCTGTTCAGATTTGCATTTGTAATCCGTAGTATGGAATAGTAATCATACCATAACATGCTCACCCATGTCCGATGCAACAGAAGCAATAACATCGGACTTAGGCTGTGATACACTGTTACGGACAGAGGACAATCACAACACAATGACACACATAAACAATCAATTCTTATACTCGAATAAATCTAGAATTAAACTGGGTTAAGGATAATATGCTGCTGCTATAGTCTAGCAGCCAACTTCAAACAAACGTCACGTGGTGTAGCCACGCTACAGATAGCTATGGTTGTAGCACGAATGGGTCGGCTCGACCGAGAAAGCACCACGTACTCACAGGATACCAGCGTTTACCTTTTTACTGAAAACGAGGCATCTCATTTTATTCCTCAAGGGTGACTAGCGTATTTGCATTTCGATTCATAATCGAGAATAGATGTAGATGTTACTCGATTTTTATGATTATTCTATAAAAAAAAACCAGATGCGTTGTCACCTCTGACGACAGAGATAGGATGTCTCAGAACCTGTAATTATACTAGGTATCTATAGTCTTCGGACCGGAACACCGCTGCTGTGGTAGAAGTTCTACCACCAGTGGACAATTCAATGATATTTTTTATCATATTTTTTCACTCATATCTTAAGCAATCTTTCTTATTTGCGTCATTGTAAATAGGGCTAGCGCTATTTACGTTAGCAGGCCATGGGACTCCTCTAAATTATACTTATTATAACTGTTATTGGCGGCAGCCGTTCTAGACGCGATATTAATGTAACGGGACTAACTGATCTATGTCGCACGATCTACAAAATAAAAGCCCATGAATTCTTTTTGATTTTTCTTGATATCCACTATTAAGACATCAATAAGATGAGATAGGGTGTGTTTGCTACTTCCATACGGGATTATTATGCAAAATATGTTATAAAAAAATGTTATAAAGCTATAACTAAAAAGCCGAAATTTTAATATGCACAATCTGCACAGTTGGCAGCTCACCAACCCTCATATGGTGAGAGAAGACGGGTTCCAGTATCAACTTAAAATAAACCTTTGGACTGGGATCCTAAACGGCAACATCATCGGTCCATTCGAATTATCAGGAACCTTGACCGCAGAGAGCTATTTGCATTTTTTAAGACACTTTATTGGAAAACGTTTCGTTAGTAGAGAGAAGAAGAATGTGGCTGCAGCACGATGGTTGCCCCGCCCATTACGCCCGTAGCGTTCGAGACTATCTCGACGAAATGTATCCCAGAAGATGGATCGGGCGATTAGGGAAAATTTTGTGGCCCCCACGATCACCGGACCTTAACTCACTCGACTTTTTTTACTGGGGATGCCTCAAAGAGAAGGTCTACAAAGATCTTATTACCTCAGTGGACCAGCTACGGAAGCGTGTGCAAATGGCTGCACAAAAAATTACTGAAATAAGACATGCAAGCAAAATAAAGCGATCATTCATTAGAAGGTGTAGAGCATTTATTAGAGCTCATGGTGGCCACTTTGAACACGTTTTGTAAAATTTAATTTAATAAAACGATATTTTAAAATTGTTATTTTCTCTCGTTTTCCTTCATTATTAAATCCCACAGTTATGAAATCAATATTTTTAACTTAATTTCAAATAACGGAATTTTCAAAAGGGAATAGAAGATATTTTAGCCCTGATGGTATTACAAAAATTCCTCAAATAGGATTTTAATATAAACACAAAAAGTTTGCAATATGTATAACAGACCTTAAGAAAAATGTTTGTGAGACAATATAGATGAGTATGACCCCGACAGACGCAATCGCAATTTTTCAATGTTATCGTTCATTACTTAATGTCCGAAAAGCTAATGGGTTCATGCGCTACAAATCTTTTCCGTGCGTAATGAATACACTAATTCTGTTAAGAGACTCACCTCGTGACGTCCTTCAACCTTCCGAGAAGCAATGACGCCGCACGGATTTGCCAAAAAAATCTCCACAATTACAACTTTGTTGCCCAAAACGCTGTATCGTTCGAAGAACGAAATGGGAACTTTCTTTTGTTTTCTCACCGCTCTCGGAGCGAGGCAAATCAGCTCGGCGACAATTTTTGTTCTCGCTTCCAGTGGGCACATGTTTTGACAATGTCTTTTTCTCCTAAATTTTTTGTGGACTTTTTAATTACTTAAGTTTGTAACAAATTGTAAATCACTTGTAAAACAATAGCAACAAACCAGACAACATTATTTAAGTAAATATTTAGAGAACTTAAGTAAGGCAGATAGCATTAGAAATAGTTCGTGAATGTTTTGAATAAACATATATTTATGCTTGGACTCACTAGCGACGTCGTTGCAAACCGGACAAAAGAGAGACGGATGAGCAGAAAAGCAATAGCCACGATAACGTATAGAAGAAGACGATGGACATATGTTTATGTTTGACTACTTATCAACCTTTATACAAACAGTAAATTTAAGTTTGTACTTATCTAGAACTTTATTAATTGTATTAATAAAAAATTGTGAAAAGACATCATTTAATTAGTATGAGGGGTATCTATATAGTTTTCTCATCTGGTTGGGCTGTATAAATATATAATTGTAAATGAAAATGATAAACATACATAAATATCAACAAAATAAAATAAATACATAAAAAATACATAAATGAATAAACACCCAACCAGATGGAAGCCCTCGGCAGGGGAGACCAATAATTATTATTATTATTGTACTTTCGTTGGCGTAAACTGTAAAATTTATGTAAATCTTATGTTAGAAATCCAAAATAACAACGAAACAAAAGTGTCACATATAAAACAGTTGTTTTAAACTAAAAGTTAATTACACAAACGGGTACTCAAATAATATTTTAAAATATAATAAGATAGTCTGCTATCTAATCTATCACCGTATGTCACTTGTTATGTTGTACGTTTTTATTTATTTTTGACCAAAATTAGAAAGAAATATTTAATTTTTCGGATGTATAAAGGAAGGAGGACATGATGACATGACATGCTTTGTGGCATTCTTTGGGGGAGGCCTATGTTCAGCAGTGGACTTGTGAAGGGCTGTAATGATGATGATGATGATGATATAACAATATTTGTGTACATCACCTTAAGCATATAAGTGTATTTTATGTGGTTGGGCCACGTTGGATGTCTCAACCGGGGAAGAACCATGCTCGCATGGACTGGCAGCATGAAATAGCAGCTTATTGCCGCTGCGTTTTGTATGACGAAGACCGAGCGCATTCTGATGAACGTGTATCATTTTATTAATTAACAAGAGATCAATCATATCTGATGCCTTGACCTTTCAGATAATATTTTCACTTATTACACTAAGCCTCTCGCCCAAAGAACCTAAAAGTACCTAAACTCTCGATATGGTTCTTGGGCGAGTCATATGCGTAAATGCGACATGATTATTGATATAGAAGTAAACTATCTAAAATAAAATAACACCTTAATGCTTAGATATTTGTACTAAACTCAACCGGTTCTCTTATGCTCTATATAGACTTGGAACAATTGTGAATCAATCTGCCGTCATCACAGCGTACCACGGTTATGTAGAATCAGTGTTAAGGTATGGTGTCATCTGATGATGATTTGGAGTAACTCTGTAGACAATGAAATGATATTTAGAGCCCAAAAGAGATGTGTAAGGGCCATTGTGAAGTTAAAACAGACGGATAGTTGTAAACCATTTTTTATTAGTCTGAAACTGTTAACACTTCCGTGCCTTTATATATATGAGATAGCCGTTTTTGTTATTACGCATATTTCTTTATTTGAGTGCCTACACAGTAAACGTAATAATCAAAAAATATGTTTTCCATCAAACAAAACAGCCCAATTTAACAACAGTGTATTTTGTATGGCCCCTAGAATTTATAACCATTTACCATTACACATTTTGAGATGCTCCAATATAGATAAGTTTAAAATACTATTGAAGCAATTTCTTCTTAATAAGGCATACTACAGTGTGAAAAAATATCTCGAAGACAAATATGAAATTCAATAATTGACTGTTACATGACTGAGAATAACTAAATTGACTTGACTTATACAATATTATCTAAATTGACTTATCGCTATTATTTTTGATTTTGTATCATGTGAATTCCAATTTTAACTAGAGACTGTTTAAGTAATTTAATATAAAAGTAATAAAATGTGATGGACATTGCATGCCAAATGGCGAAATATAGCTGTACTAAATGTTTGTTCTATAAGTGATAAACTACGTAAACACCAACTGTATCAACCTATATTCGCAATAAACGATTTGAATTTGAAAAAATTTTAATTTACTACTAACTATTAAGATTTTCATGACGGAAATTTTTGTTTTTAACAATATTAAGTGGATGTCGAACATTGTAACGCGTGTGTAAATACTGTGGACTAATGCCCAAGGTAAGGGATTTAACAGTGAGCTATAACGAGACTGCTTACATTTAATGTCTTCCAATTACAGTCTTCACTCGCTTTAACGATTTCGCTGAGCATTAACTATTCCAATTTTATGTTTCAGTCGTTTTGAAACGCGAAATTCTTGGAGTGAGTTATCTTTTTTAAATAAATTTACAACTAGGTATCTCTACTGCAGACAACATAATAGCGACGTTCGAACGAATATTGATAAACAAAAGTAAATTGATTTCTTATGATACTACAATCATACGTAGAAGTTATATTTGGCGAGCATTTTTTTTAAATAACTTTTTTTATTAATTTCAAATGTGTTCGTATTTTGGCCTTATGAAGCTTGTAAATTGGAGTTGTTCTTTAATGGAATTCCCGGTGGCGGCAAAATTAGATTTCTCAATTTCTTAATTTTAAATGCATTATGCACTTATTCAAAAGGTGTCGGATCCATAGCTCCTCGTTTCTTCACCTTTGTCTCGGTCTTGGTGACTTACGAATTTTATTATCTATGGCTTAAAATGATATATGACCGCACTTAACTTGAGAATCATAAAATATTTTCTGTTTGTGAAATATTTCTGAAGCAATAAAGCAATAATTCACTACGGGACTACGAAGAAGATGGCGGGCTTTATTTGCCATCGTAAACGGTCTGTTTATGGTGTACTTTTTTGCCGTTTGTGCCCGTGGTGCCTGCGTACGCGCCTGCACATAAACCTCTCCTTTATCATTGCCGTGATTGAAGAACTCGCACTTTATGTTTTAGCATACATTTATACAATTACACAAAACTTTATAATTATTCATTAACCTATGATAGATGCCACGAACATATGTTATCATGAAGTAAATCAGATCTGACAAGAAGGCCTCAATCGTTAGAGCGTCGGTGTTTCTCAGCCAACTGCAGATGAGTGTGAAACTTTAGAAGTGACGACGGGGGGCTCCATTAGTCAGCGTGATTATTTCTCGAGAGCGTTAATGTTTCAATGAGATGAATAATCGCCGGGTACAGTGACAAATGCCTCGTCGGTCTCAGCGCGCGCGCACCTGACGCCCCTCCGCTCCTAACCTTTAAACGTACCGCTGAACGCCTTCACTCAGAATATGAGGTGTTATGTGTAACTGATAAAGTGATTTATATTCATCACGAATAATGGTACCATGATTTAAGTGGCCTTGTGTTTTTTTACTCTGATAATGATAAGAAAACTCGTGTTAAAATTGTTAATAATATGTTGTTTTAGAGAAACTTTCGGATAATTTAAAAAACCATGCAGGAATGGCAAACCTTTTATAGCAAGTATCTTTCTCTCTAGCTTTGTGATATGGTCACCCTGATTGTTGATAAATGACTCAGCTTACGCATTCGAAGTCAAGGGTTAAAGCCGGCTGCGACTGCGATCTAATGTCGATATCTTTTTCACGCATTCGGCCCACGACGGCGTCGGTATTTTGGAACACCTCAAATAAGGCCCTGTATAGTTAGGCTGTAATTTAATATTGATTGCAATATTTACCACCAACCACCTATTTTCAATTATTAACAACTCTATCAGTCTACGAGTAGTCACCGCCCGTTCGCACCATCGGTTTGCAAGTGCTGCACGCGATTTTATTTAATAGAATAATGGTGACAAATGTGCGCACAGGTCTCCTGATGGTAAGTGGGTGATGTGGCCCATAAACATCTAGATTTATCCTCGATTAAGAATGATAATGCAGATGCGTTGTCACACCTGAGAACTAAGATGAAATGCCTTGTTTCCATTAAAAAGGACCTCCGATTCTCAACACTCACCATACCAAACACAGCAGCATAAGCTGCTATTTTACATTGGTATTCGAAGGTGTTGTCATTCCGCGGTCGAGCCAATCTATTCGTACTACAACCAAAATGATAGCTGCAGCGTGGTTCCACCTCAAATAAAACACCTGGACTTATCGAGGGTGCGTGAACTTACTTATAATAAAAAGAAATATCATTAAAATTTACTACATTTTTCATTTATTTTACAATAAGAGACCATTATACAGAATGTAATAAACTAAACAAAATTACGAAGCGCAAAGTGAGATCTACAGTCAGTCACAGACAGACGGACCGCGTGAGCCGCGCTTGCATCGCGTCCATAAATCAAAACATTCATGCGCGTGATTAATCAAACTAAGCTGGTCAGGACTGGCCACGTCTCAGTATTAAATCCCGTATTATTATTAGGTAGGACCTCTAAGGATATATATTAAGCAATTCTTCGGGATCATAATATTATTAAATTAATTCAAGTTTTATTACTACGCTATAAAATTAATTACTTGTTTGAAAAATATTTTTTTTATATTATACAGTTCCTTCATATTATAAATTTATACTTTGTTGCAAAACGCCGTCATTTTGCACATACTTGAATTCCACATGGAAAACACCCAGACCCACGATAATAATTATTATATTATGTAGGTCATAAAATACTTATTCAATGCGGGTAATGAACTCGCGACCGCAGAGCTACAACCAAACGCTTAGTCACTGCACTATTAAACCATCAAAAATTTTTGTTTTAAAAAAGATCCAATATTAAATAGTACTATTTTAATAATACTATTACAATATGTTTCAAACCAGTTTTTCATGTCTACCCACTACCCCATATAGTTTCGTGTGTGACGTAAGAGGCGACAGAGGGAAATAATCCAAGAGATGGACAGAAGGATCTTCCTAATAACAACTAGAAAATTGAAAACTGCAGTTGCCAACTCGCCTGCCAAACGTGGCAACTATGGCCAATATTTCCGATATGAGAAAATCAAAGGGGGGGGGGGGGATGTACAACAGCAAACTTTGATAGGCCGTAATTAATTAAAAATATAATATTATGTTTGAAAGTAAGAAAGTAATATAAAATATTATAATATTTTTTGTGTAAATCTACGTCATACAGTTTGTAAAATTAAAAAATTCTGCATTAAAATACTTTACACAAAAATATTTCTAAGTAAGAAAAGAACGTTGTTTACATTCGTAGGAATTTGTATTGAATGAGGCTGAATGCATTCTGTAACAATACTCCAATCATAATACCTTTAACAAGTTACAGCAATCGATAGCCCAATAAGCTTTGCCTTAACATTTATTTGGAACTCTAAAAATTTTCCGATGAAATATGATTTTCTAAAATACGTGAGGTACTCAACGGAAATATAGTAATTTTACGGAGTTTGTCGCGTTTAACTTATTTTGAATTCCTGATGTATTAAGTTATTTACAGCATTAATTATCAAGGGGGACTGAAGTGTTCAATGTCCTGTTGTTATAGTTGACCTTCAGTTTCGAGTAGCAGTCCGATATATGCAGATTCAACTAACATCTAAGCTCTATATGTATTATGTGTGAGTATTCGAAATGATTTCATATGATAATGTATTTTAGTACTTGACTTTATCACCTTATTTATTAGTAGAATTAGTTGTTTGTTAAAATTTAGATAATTATTATATTAAAATTTAAAGAACCTATTTAGTTATCTACTTGTTCTATTACCCATGATATACTGTATCTATTAAGAGTATGTAAGCACCTATTGTGTATAAAAGATAATATTCATTTACACACAATAGATGCGTAATGGTGTAAACTGTTAGAAAAGTACCTACTTTTACCAAAATAATTAACTTGCTGAATGTAATAAATTATAAATAAAGTAAACACCGGAATATTGCTCTAACTAAAAGGTACCTAAGCCAAATTGAAGGACAAACTTAACTTTGCAGCGGTAAAAACGCTTGTTCATAATATATCGCTATACATCATGGTCGATGTTCCAAAATTCAAATGTAAGTTTTCAAAACAAATTATAGATTTCGGATTGTTTCTTTTAATTGTGCTGTGAGAGCTGCCTTTGCCAAATTTCATGATTCTATGTCGACGGAAAGTATCCCACAGGTTGTTATAAGTGGCAGACGGACAATAAAATAATCCTATAAGAGTTCCGTTTTATCCCTTTTGAAGTACGGAACCTTAAAAACAGGAACAACAACGATCCCTAGAGTTTTTGGCAGTTCTTTTCTGTAGAGGTCTCTTCTCTTTTCGGATCGGTGGCATATTTCGCTGTTCATATGAGCTTTAAATAAACGGAATAGAACAATTTGGCCTTGACTATATATATATTATCAAAATATCTATTTCTTTAAATTTTTTACGGTTCTACCTCTCGTATTATTGAATAAAATTTAGTGATCCAGATTGTGGTGACCACAATAGTGTAGCAATGATCGCGCCACACATGTAGATGATGTGGCGTTTTTTCGATGTCGGTCTCATTTGTAAATTGATGTTACACCTTTTTTTGTGCCTATAAATATTTTTATTACACATTCTACTCTTTTATTTAATCCAAAGCAATACTACGATGTATCAATAGTGAAATATTAAACCAATACAAATTAATGATCAATCATTAATTAATCGTAATAAGGTGCATTTTCGTTTCCTTTCTCTTTTAGGCGTGTATAAGTTGTAATATCGGACAGCCTTGGGTGAAATATTGTCAAAGCCAATGTTTGTGCGTGTGTACATCCTGGTGTCTTCATCATAACATTTAAACCTTCATCTTACCATATCCCTCTTTATTTAATACGTGGTAGAGCCATGCTACAGCTATATTTCTGGTATAGTTGTAACACGAATGGGTCGGCTCGACCGGGGAAGGACCACGCTCTCACAGAATACCAGCGTAAAATAGCAGCTTAATGTTGCTGTGTTTCGTATGGTGAGTGTAGAGAACCGGAGACCCTTTTTACTGGAAACGAGGCATTCCATCTTAGTCCTCACGGCTGACAACGCATCTGCATTTTGATTCCTCATCGAGGATAAATGTAGATGTCTATGGGCCACAGCAACCACTTACCATCAGGTGGACTGTGTGCTCGTTTGTCACCATTATCCTATAAAAAAAATAATTTCAAATTGAGAATCCTAAAGTCCCTTCATGGTAGGCCAATTCTATAGTTATATTGGTAAGTACAGTATATTGGTAAGTACAGTAAACAGTAACACTCATCTCTATTTACTACTTCGTGGCAAGCGTACTGTTGGTCAACTACTTTTTCACATATCACTCAATCCCACCATCCATTTTTCATATTTACATTGTAATTTTTATTTATTAACTTTAGTAAAATTTATAGAATCTATTGTAGTATGGAGGTCGATCTTTTCGTTTGCACCCAATAAATTTCTTAGCTAAAACGAGTTCATAAAATCTCTATATACAAAAATCAATTGCTGTCCGTTAGTCTCGCTAATACTCAAAACGACTCAACCGAGTTTGATGCATTTTTGTGTGTGTTTGAATGGGTCCCTAGATGGTTTAGATTCACTATTGGACGCTGTTGTCAAGATCCAGAAGTCACCCGTGTGAATCCGGGGCGGATCACTTGTAATGTTGGAAAGGTGTCAATGAGAAGGAGAGAGACGTGCTGTTCTGTCTATGTTTTTAATTAGACTGCTATTAAACTTATTCTACCTTAACACTAATATTAGGTCCTTACGTATGAAATTAGCGTTTTGTCGTACTGACCATTTTGATCTGAAATATTTCCTCTTTAGTTAAGAATTCGAAATTCAAATTTATAAATTCATTTAGCTGGTACATTTGAGTTTTGAAAACAGACATTAATTGGTTTTTTCGATCGGGTGGACAAAAGCTGTCTTCCAAGAATTCGGGACTACGCCTAGGGAGTAGGAGTACCGGAAAAGACGCGTTAGGACCGGTGCCAACTCCGGAGCACACGTCCTCAGCACAATTGGACGGATTCCGTCAGGCCCACTCGACTTCTGGATATCCAGGGAGAGGAGTGCTTTGCGAACCGAGTGCTGTGAGAACAGCACATCCGGCATGGAGCACTCACACTGCGGTATGGTCGGCGGTGTGTCCCGTCATCAAGAGTCGAGTTGGATGCAAAAAGGGAGCCTAAAAGGTCGGCTTTGTCCTTTGCGGCATGGGCCAGTGAGTCATCCTCGCTGTGCAGAGAAGTGATAGCTTACAGAAATTCTCTTGGACAGCCTTGGCGAGAGACCAGAATGCACGGGTTCCCGAAGAAAGGCGAACTAGTTTCTCGCCAATTCTGCCTATGTGCTCTGACTTTGCTTTGGCAATAACTCTTTTGAAGGACCTGGAGGCGAAGTTATACTTCTTTTTAAGTGTGCTGGTGATTACATCCCGAGTCGCCAAAGCCGCAGCCCAGCCTTGATAACACTCCTGCTTACTGTGAAATGCAGTCTTACAGGAGCAACCAAACCAAGGCTGAGATCTGCCTCCGATGGGTACCACAGATGATGGAATAAATAGTTCCATTCCCCGTTGCACCACATCATTGACAGCTGAGAGTCAGCAACAGCGCTGGGATCATCCGGCGAGAAACAAATCCGCCCCCATGGGTAGGATGCAAAGAAAGACCGCATTCCGTCCCAATCCGCCGACCTGTAATGCCAAACACGGCGGCAACCTGCAGAATGCAACCGTGAGGGGAGCGTGAGTGGCACCACACTCCGGATCAGACAATGGTCCGAAGAGCCGAGAGGGGCGTCGACGGAAACATGATATCCGTCAGGATTAGAGGTCAGCCTGAGGGACCTGATGTAGCAAGGAATCTGTAGCCATTTGGACGTGGTCTATGAGTCGGTCTGTTTCGGCATTACCGCTATGGGACCTATAGAGGCACCCGTAGACGCGCGGTTGGTCGTCGCTGTCTACGCGTAGCCAAAGGTTGGACAGGTCCGAACCTTCAAGACTGTCGAGGCGTCGAGAGCAGATGTCCTCCCTGACATACACGCAAACTCCAGCCCGAGGCACAAAGGAGTGCACCAATTTGTACCCCAGCTAGGAGAGATACGAAGTATCAACCGGAGGGGACACCTGCGTCTCGGTCAGAAAGAGCAAGGCCGGCTTCACCGTCTCGAGAAGGTAGTGGACGGCGTTTAAGTTCGAATGAAGTCCCCTGATGTTGCAGAAATTCACGGATAGCGTGGCAGGGGTCGTCTTGGTATTGTTGCTCTGTTTGCCCCGAGCAGTTATGTTTTTGAGTGGAATTTTCTCCCCCCCCCCTCCCCCCCAGACTACGCGGGGCAGCCTGAGCACCCACGCTCAGGAGTGGAATAACATGGTCGTGGATGCTCAGCGAGGGATTCTCCAGGGGTGCTGGTACCTGTCCTGGGGTAGTCTTTCGTGTAATTCCGCTACCATGTTGATTGGGGGGAGGGGGGGGGATTTGGGCCTCCGGCCACTTACACTCACCAGACGAAACGCAGAAGCAAAGCTTCTACTTCACGCCGGTATTCTGGGAGGTCGTGGTACCAACCCGGCTCGAGCCGGCCCATACGTGCAACAGCAGAAACTGCCGCGTGGCTCTACCACCGTTAAACTTCCAATTTCTTTTTAAATTATTTAGTATTTTTATTTCCAAAAGTTTTGGAAGTTTTTCACATTTATATGGACTTAGACGCGAACCTAATTAAAGAAAAAGACTCATTAATTTCGTTCACAATTGCCGAAAATGTCATGTAACTCTCTCTCTTCTCTCTCTCTCTCTCTCTCTCTCTCTCCTCTCTTTCCGACGCAGGTATTAATCATGTCCAACGCATCATATTCAGTTATCTTGCAGATGCTGAGATGTTTCTTGACTGCTTCTGCACATCTTTGCCTATACAAAGCGGTAATGTCCTCCAGAAAGAATTTCGGTAACGGACATTGTTTAAAATCATTGCAATTCTTATTCCTTATCATTCCTTTATTATAATTAAAGATCTATTACTCGGATTAAGTAGTATTATATTCTTTGTGGGTTTGTTTTTGAATTATTCTAACGATAATTTGATGAAACTTATGTTAGGGATTCTATCGCGTTTAATTTAACTTTTTAATTCCCGAAGTTTCGGGTGCTTTACAGCACGCATGGTCACGGGAGGGGCTGAGGTGTTTGAAGTCCCGATGTTATAGTAGTCTCTACGGAGACCAGCCATCTGTGCAGTCCAGGATTATTGTGCTCGAGTGTATACGCGAACACAGGTGCACTCTCTATTCCCTAATTCTCACAGTTCAATGGGACGGTAGTTCGACACCGGCACCTCATGATCAGTAGTCGCTTTTACGACTACTAGACCAACGAATCAGTCAGCGGCACTAAATCTGTCGGTACTGAGTGTCTTGAGTATTTTTTTATTTATTTATTATTTGGACAACGAAAAAGATACATATCAAAATACCTAAATATGTTGACACACCATTTTTATATTTATTACAGCAGAGATTAACTCTACGCTTTACAATATGTATGAGACATAATACAACAACATAAATTTAACAAACAACAAATTTAAAAGCTATGTTATATGGGAATGAGTGTGTATAAGTGTAAGCTGTTTTACTGCTCTTTTAAATATCCTGGATTTTGGGTCAAACATATCCAAGCTGGAGCATTTCATAAATATCTCGTTGTAAAGTCGTTTTTTGAAGGCTCAAGCGCCTATAAGAAGAGATGTATCAAAAGGTTATAGGAGCCCAATACTTCTCCATTTCAGGAAATTCAACAGGTTATATACCTGTTGAATTTTTAAGTTATATTTAAAAGATGATTGAGTTGAGTGAGATAGAAGACAAAAGGCATTAAGTCTGCCGTTTGTAATCCTTTTAGTTAAGGTGTAAAATTAAGAATAAATAAATAAATGATTCGTAACATATATTGCGTAACATACATATAAAACACATACAATCGTAACGAGAACCTGGGAGAGGTTTTTGAAGTCAAAAATTCATAATTTATGATTTTTTTATATAAACGCTCAAATATATCTCCGAACTCCAAATAAGAACAATAATGCATAATACCTATTGGAGAAAAAATCATAAAACGTTACTTTTAGTGTCAATTAGTCAATTTACAAAGACAAATGTAATAATAATAATCTTATATGGATTACATATTTTATCGTGGTTACATACTTTGTGAGCGCAAATTGTAAGTAAATTACTTGTAAAATTATAATCATTTTCTAAAAGTTACAATAATAATATATATCTCTTTGAAATAAAGTTTTCTTATTACGATATTTAAAGGGTTAGGTAATTATAAACAAAATTTTTCTCTCAATTTTCAAAACAAACAATATTAGGTCTGACTTGATAATATGGTTGAGTATATGTAACCTACCAATTTGTACCCTTGAATAATATGTAGGATGTTTCGATTTTTTTTTATTAAGAATTAACATGTTTATATTGAGACTCATTTGGTCAGTGGTTTTGTCCTATAGTTTTTCTTCCACCTTTACCATTACAAAGAAAATAATGCGTTGTTGTGGTAATATTAAAAGTTATTTTTGTGAGATTTGCCCTTTAAGCTTAAGTTAGGCGTTCAGGCTGGATGTCAAAGTTATGACGTGTTAGATTGATTATCGAATGGATGTTAAAATACGTTTTATGACTTTTTATGGCAAGCTTTCTGTGTGTAACCATCTTAACAGATTCGTTTGTGGCCAGATTATGCCTGGAGAATTTATATAATAAAAATTTAATGACATTCGCTTTAAGTGCTTGAAGTTTTTGTTTTCTTTTATAAGACTCTATACTATAAAAATGAACCAAGTTGGTTTTTGCTTTATTTTCATGTTTTATATAACTTAAACAATTTTAATCGGTCCTATTTTTAAGTAATGATTGTATTTTTGGCGCTCAACTATAAACAGTTACAATACTATCTTACAATTTCTTAATTATTGTCACTCTTTTAGACTTTTATTAGATTAACTACTACGCAACGTGTATAAAAAATTGTTATGTCATTAAAGAAGTATTTTCTGTGCAGGTTCATAAAGTTAAATTATTTAGATACTAGGAATAGAGAAAATATGGATCGCTGAACGCGTCAGCTCAACTGGTGAAAAAGTGCGAAAGACATTCACATTAAACCTTTTAGTGCAATGTGAATGTCTTGGAATGTCTTTTTTAAGCTTAAATTAATCTCCCTAAAGAGATTTTCATTATGAGCAACTGAAAATGCCTGTACTGCACGACTACAGCTTCTTCAATCTTCTTCTTGTGCCGGTTGTTATTCAGTGTAAATTTTATAGACACTACCTGTCGAAATCTATGATCTAAAGCTGCGGCCACACCACCTTCCGCCTACTGCCTGTTTACTGCAATAATTATGGCATTAAATTACTAAATTATCACGTGAAGAAGTAGTTTGGTTAGACTAGAGTTTAGCCAGATATGACAAGGAACTAGGCGGAAAAAATCTCATTTTTCAAGATGGAGGCATATATTAGTAGTATAGTTGTAGCACGAATAGGTCGGTTCGACCGGAGAAGGACCATACTCTCACAGAATACCAGCATAAAATAGCAGCTTAACACTGCTGTGTTTCGTATGGTGAGTGTAGAGAACTGGAGACCCTTTATACTGGAAAAGAGGCATTCCATCTTAGTCCTCACGGGTGACAACGCATCTGCATTTTGATTTAAAAACGAGGATAGATGTAGATGTCTATAGGCCACAGCAACCACTTACCATCAGGTGGACTGTGTGCTCGTTTGTCACCCTATCCTATATAAAAAAAAAACTGCAGTGTTGTAATTAATGGGTGTCAGTTACTATTACATGAATCTTTAAAGCTAAACGAAAACTTATAAGAAGATGGTGGATAATAATAATAAAAAAGTAATAGGTAATCCTTCTTCCGTTGAGCTCATGTCACCCACTGAACAAACTATATTATTTATTTATTATTTATTTTAAAAAAACGTTATTGTGGCCACTTGACGCAAAAATTACCGCGGTAATCGTCTTTGATATGCGAAAAAGACCGCCTCCGGAGCTATTGCCTATACCATCGTATGCCATATGAGATTTACATTATAGAATTATGGTCATAATTCGTGGCTACACCTAGGTGTAGCTTCAATTCTGGTCATAATTATTGCCATATCACGATACTGTGGCTACGGCCACACTATCGTGATATGGCAATAATAAGCTACGGCTTAAACAATAAAACCGTTACACGATTTGCCAAAACGCTACAACAAACCGCAATTAAGTTACTTCTTTTTTCTTAAAGAAATGATAATTTCTTTTTTTCAAGGTTGCCAGCAGCCTACTTCTATTTATTTACTTGCACCCTATAGGGGATACAACTGTGCGTAAGATAAAATCTCTCGTTAGCATCGCCAGTGCTGCCAGGTGTGGGTTCAATTCTTGGACGTAAGAAATATTTGTTTGTCCTTTTTTATAATTTTTCCGGTTTTGGGTATTTGTTCATGTGCAATTTTTCCTCAATACAGGAGAAAGTGCTAGAGCGAAGGTAACGTGTTTTTAATCAAAAATAAAATAATTGATTGTTTAATATGTTGTTAAATTATATAAAAATTTGACTAAATGTACGTGAATTAAACGTGAAAAAAAATTATGAAAATCCTTATCTGACACAGTACTTCCAGACCTCCGATCTAGAGTCGACCACAGTTTTTATAAAATCATATCGGCAAACAATCGCGACCACCACCGCACCTATCAGGTCATGGAATAAATGTATTCCGTGCTTGTCACATATCCGGAGCAATTTCACGGGTTCATCGCACCGCGCACTATCATGACCATCGGCCCATGACTCCAAAACATACCCAGTATTCCGAAACTCTCATCGTTAACAAATTCAATCCTGTTCGCGAAAATATATAACATTAGTAAAACTATATGATATTGACAATTATTTTAAGCAACATTACAGTGCTTACTGTAAATTTCACAGTACACGAACAATCCGGGTTCGATCCCCGCCGGCAACTATGAAATTATTAATTGCAATTTTTAAGTGCTGTTTTATCACGTGCTCAGCGGCGAAGGAAAACATTGTAAGGAAACCTGCATGCCTGAGAAAAAAAATATTTTCGAAGACATGTAAAGACCGCTAACACACGTTGGGGCAGCGCGGCGGATACTTCCTTGCCTGTGCCCATTAGTGGGACGTATATAGGCTCTAAGTTCCCTTTACACTGATGTGCTATTATGGTGAGTGACGAGATCCGAATTTACTGCTTTTCACTTACTACTTTCCATCTTAGTTAGGTCTTAGGGTTGATGACGCATCTGCATGCTGAATACCACATCCACATACTACATCGGGTGGGATGTGTCCTTCCATTTATCACCTTTCATCATCATCATTATCATCATTACATCCTTTCACAAGTCCACTGCCTGTCCATAAGATCACCTTTACTTGCATAAAAAAATGTAACATCTACTTTAATTTGACGTTTAAAAGAGTTAGATAAATTAAAGATGTGTTTTTTTAAGATTTTATTACAACAAACCAATATTATATGAAGTTTCTTACATAAATAAATATGGAACGTGTATTTATATATTATTTAAGTGAAGAAAAAACTTTGTACCTCTGTGTCGTGTCTCTATGTGGAGAAGGAGTGCAAACAGCGCAAATTTATTTTATAATATATAATATGTGTTACAAATACATACATTCAATAAAATAAAATAAAACATTCATTGTTTACCTTCATACTGCATGCAATCAATTGTCGAACACATAATAGTCTATGCTCAAACAGTCGCACAGAGAATGTCGCAAAAGAATTTTAAAATGTTGCCCATGAAATAATTAATGACAGATTGAGTTTTTTGTGATTTCTAATGTTCTCTTTTCATTAGTCTGTGGATGGTATGTGGCACATGAGGCATAGAAGCTGTTATTTTATAGTTTGTATATTAAAAAGCTGTGATTTATATATTAATGTGCAGTTGAAAGCATAAAAAATACATGAAATTACATTTAAAGCGTCAAGGAACCTGGATGTCTGAGCAACTAAATAAAATATTTCCAAACGTGTGAAGTCCGTCAAAATGCACCGGTAAAGCAGTGCGGCGGATTCTTCCTGCCCTAAAACTCTAGACATAACTAAGGCTTGAAATCATGAAGCTGTGACATACTTATTGGTCCGGACGGACAAAACGATATTTAATAATATCGTATGGATATTTAGTAAGATCGTTTTGTCATTAGGGTTATTTTGTTTTCCAGTGGAATCCTAAACAGAATAGGAGAATGTAATGAAATGATGAAAGAATTAAAATGGATATTCTGAAATCAGATTTATTTTCAGATTAAAATTGGTAAATTCATTATATTAAAGTTAGTAAATTCATTATATTAAAGTTAGTAATTTCACTATATTAAAGCGAATGTACGCAAGGTAATTTTTACCAACTTTAATCAGATCTCATGTTTAAGGTTGCAGCCTATGTAATGTTTTATTGCTCTGACATGCTGGTTTCCCCACAAGGTTTTCCTTCACCGCCAGCACGTGCCTAATCTGCACTTAAAAATGTAAATTAAAGTTATTATTGTTGCCCGCGGCAATCGAATTTGGGTTGTTGACGTTTCTTTTATAATTTACCCCTAAGCTATCACGGTTCATTTCATATCAGATATCATGTTTAATAATTTTAAAACACTAATTCATTTTACACGTGATTTTTTTTTTTTAAAATAATCAAATTATTTAACATCATGTAGATTTTATAAGAACCTTTAAAATACAAAAAATATGGTAATAGGATGGTAATACTATTATAAAAATATCATGGTACCGGGCATTATTTAATTGAACGGCAGGTTGGCCAACAAGTGCGGCAGATCGGAAGCGGAAGCTGCTCCCACGCACGAGGGGAGCACGGCCTGCGCACGCTACCTAGCTTAGCAACGCGATGTCACTTCCGGTATGCGATGTAGCGGAATTATAGTTTCCATCATTAATAACGACAATCAGGTATTACTCTCAAAATAATTAAGGTGTTTGTTAGTATCAATAAAGTAATGGCACCCATTTAAACTATTAAAATACTAAAGGAGAAACCATGGCCATAAACCGTTAAAAAAGGGAACATTATTAGTAGACAGTCCTCTTATGAACAAAGAATCATGGGCTCCAATTGTCAGAGCGTCCCACACTGTGGTTTACACCAGCGCGGTCTTTACTCTATAACATTTGGGATCTAACTTTAAGGGTGTCACTTTTGTGACAGATGTTACCATCGTAACTCCAAGTTGGATTGCTAATGCAGAAAACTATGTTGCAGGGAGACACCGGACATAGCACTTACCATTACTCGCTGAGCGACTTCGAACTTGTAGAGAAGACGTAACCTTACCATGTTTCAACATAATAAGTGAGTACAAGCAGTTCGTACCAGTCAAAGATTTTCTTTTTAAAATGTTCATGTATTGTCAAAAAAAGAGCTGCAAAGCCTCTCGAAAGATCACCTAAGACGTACAACGCATACTATAACTCGTGACGTAATCGATTGCAGTTGAAATTTGTCAATAGTCGACTGTGCTTTTGAATTTTATTTTCAATTGTGAGAATAATATTTTTTTTACATTTTCCACATTCATACTGTGAATCCAAAAGTAACGTAAGCAAAGTAAAATTGTTATCTAAAAAGCCCGCGGTACTGATTGTTTTTTTCCTTAAGTTGGTAACAGAAAATATGCTCAATAATCACCGTTTTATTTTAAACCATATTTATATAAAGGTCCTATACAGGATGCTCGGACAACCTTTAGTGAAATGAGTTATACTGTCACAGTAATATAGTAATAAAAGACTTTCCTTTATCTTAATATAAAAAAGTAATGTTACCCTACATTTGTCCTACAGCTGAGCATAGTGTGCCTGGCATTTCTGAGAGGGTTTTAGAGACTGCAGGCTAAATAATATATCACACTTTCTGTTCTCAACAATTTAACATATTTAGTCTGTATCTTTTCTTAAATATTAATTGCAGATCAATAAAAAGATAGACGGAGCGTTGAGTACATTTGAAATGACGTCGAAAACATGCTCAACATCTTGACAAGCTTTCTTATATATCTTTCTTTTTTATTTTAGTAACAGCCCATAAATATCCACTGCTAAAAGCACATAATATTATATGTCCCTAAAACGTATGGATTTTAAGTGCATATGTGTGCTTATGTGCGTGCTCTTAAAATAAAATGAGCATGCTTTAGGCTTGGTTTCGGCACCACTTGAATGTACGCAGCGATTTGTATATTTATTTGTTGGTCTGAGATTTTAATTCGAAACTAATTATTATTGATACAAATATCGAACACACTTTTACAACAATAAGTTCCCAATAGTCGTAAATGAAAACTATATTACTAATATAGTATATCTCAGTATATGAAGTATGAACACACCGTGTTTAGCTACTTGGAGATTATTTATTAGTTTTCAAACCTCATTTACTTTTGTAATACAAATGTTGAAACAAAAAAAGTAAAAAGCAAAGTTACAACTTAGATCGTCCCACGGCTGGACATAGGCCTCCTATCGTTTCTGTAAGGGGTTTAAGGCAAGCAAATGTTTGCCGCACTTCCAGACATTTCCTTTGTTGTTTGACATTTCTTTTGAGTGTTTGCGTTCGTTACATGTCTTAGAAATAGTTTGTCTTCTTTTTTACTTCGATGGATGGATCGAACCCGAGTTGCTCGCATACCGTTTAATTCAAAGCGAGTGCCTAGCTCCTGAGCTACCACTAAAATTATATTATCTTGAGGCAAAAACTAAAAACATATTATTGTTACAATAATTTCTTCGGAGATATATTTCGATCCTAGATTTATCTCTGTGGTCTTAAACAAACTAAACCTATGCGCAAAGTTTTCTGGTCTTGCAATATTTAAACTTTCAATCAAACGCCATTGTTCTTCTAATTATAGCCTTTCAAAGCAACAATCAACATTCATAATTAAACTCAAGTTTGTTTTATAACGCCAACTCATATTCACCTCGAAAAGTTACCGTCTCCTGTCCGAAGCTAATTCTCCGTAACACCGTAACACACTACAATTTTCACAAGTAGGTACCTAGTGTTCAAAATCTCTCATCATTTCATATTTAAAATCATATTTTAAAGAAACTTTCACGTGTGTGTAACAGGCGAAAACTGCGAATTAACATAATGGATGATAACCAATTGCACGAAGCTCACGTTAAATCCGGTAAACTTGTGTAAAGTCGGCTCGAGTTATCTTTTTTCGAGTTTAAGTCAAATTACTCGCGTTTTGAGCGATGAGCCACGAGATCCTATTAGTGGCCAAATGGCGCTCGGTCCGACAGTAATTGAAAGAAATCAAATTACAATAACGACGCACGCTAGCCCGCTACCGATACTTCAATAACGGGTTGCGTCTAATTTGAAACAGGTAAATTGTGGGATGTCTCGCGCGTGGTCGCGCTAGAAACGTGTCATTAGACTGGAAGCTCCTAGCCCTCATAAATTATTATGTTTGGTTGAGTTTGTTCAATGCTGATTATTGAAATTAGCATTCCAATTGAATAGAACGGATACTTAGGAAAATATAATCCAGATATATTTATCAACTTGTAATTTTATTTATGTCTATTTTGTTTTATACATAATATTGCATTGTAATACTACATAATATTATGATCTATCTTCATTATTGCCTACATTTCAGTGTTGAATTTTTGGGTTTTTAAGTAATAAATAAATATTCTTGAACATTTGTGGTAGTGATTCTTTTCAGCTGCGTCTCGCCAACAACGCAAAGTAAGAAGTTTGCATTTAGAAAAACCCTTTTAGGTGCTAATTAGGTGCCAAATTTAAAAAATAGGTCTTTAAAATTTTCACCGCAACGAGCTATTGAAATTTGGGTTGTTGGCAAAACGTATCGTTAGCAACGCAGTGACGATAATAGCTATACGATAAACATTAATAGCAAGGAATTAAGTGCTGGAAGATTATTAAGGTCGGATGTAGATGACGGTAATATTCTGGGAATTATCGGGTCCAGGACCACCATTACCTTATTACAAGGTATGTACGGCATTTTTCGTTCTTTATCAGTTATATATTATAGATAAGATAGGTTGAATCTGTACTAAAACCGAATCAGAACGCCTCGACTCCACGTAGTCGTGTCTGCCCTACCCCTAGAGTATTTCTGTAAAGCCGTAGGCGCGGAGGTAGAGCAGCCCCCGCTCGCTATGCTAAATCGCAGGCATCTGTGCGAGCCGTAGAGGCTGACGCTAGTCATCGAAGGCAACCAATAAGCCGAAGCTGCGGAGCTGAGCATGAGCTGAGCATAGCCAGTGATTTGCTACGCAAAGGTGAATGGGCTGCACTCCCCGCAGCGCCGAAGCCGTTGCAGACGTAACTATGTCAATATTCATGTGTAAAAAAGTGAGGTTATTATTTTACAAAAAAAATATTACTCATAAACTGTACATTTCTGCAAGGGGAAAAGGGTAGACGGGCTTCCCCAGAACCCCACCCCTACTCACACCACACTACCAACCCCCTTCCACCCCCGTACGCAAGTACCGCATGTCTATAGTTTGACCATCTTTAGAAGAAGACCTGAATTTTGTATCTTCTTTGTTCTGAATAACGACTTTATTTTTATTAGGGGGGCCTTGTCATTGCCTATAATTGCAACACCTAATTAGCACTTAATTCCTTGCTATTAACATTTATCGTATATCTAATAACTTCATTGCATTGCTAGCGATACGTCTTGCTAGCAACGCAAATTTTAACAGTTCGTTGTGGTGAAAATTTAGAGCACCTAATTTTTAAACTTGGCACCTAATTAGCACCTAAAAGCCTTTAATTTTGGGTTTTTCTAAATGAAAATTCCTGACTTTGCGTTACTGGCGATACACAACTATTCTTTTCTGCCTAGCAGAATCCCGTCTGAGTAGGTACCATCCTTTTACCTCTGTTTGCAGTCTGAAGTGCAGGAATTACTTATGATTAATTATGTAGTGCTGAAGGAATTACATCTAAGTCTTTAGATGTGAAAATGCATCTGTAGGTTTCTTTGTTTGAAGCTAGCTGCTGGTGATTTAGAGCTGCAATAGCCTCTCACCATCTGGTAGATTGTAGGTTCGAATCTCATTTTCGTTTTACAAAAACAAAAAAGTACACATAAGAATAACTTCACACCCTTTTTTTAAGATAACTTTTGGTTACTTAGGATAGTCATAATGAATTAACGTTAAGAAATACATAAAATAGCTGGTCATTACTTGATAGTTTTGCACATACACACAAGTTTTGGTTGGGGAACAAAGAGGCCATACCCTCGCACTCCACTAAAGGCGTATAATACGCACTTAAACTTGAAAATATAAATTTTTTGTTTAACTACATTGTCCTAGTCATGAATTTTTCCAAAATTATGGGCGTCACATTGACAACTTTGAGATCTGATACTCGTCAAACGTATACGTTACTTAGGTTTAAACGTCATAAAATATTGTAACTACATTTACTTTCCCCAATAAAATGTATTTGATCGGAATATTTGAATCAAAACGCGTTCAAATGAGTCAAATTTCCGTTGTTTCGGAGTATTATGAAGCAGACAGAGTGTCTAGGTCCGTCGATGTATCGATATGTCGCGGCATCGGCAGCCAAATCGTGCAGGTAGATATGAATGGCCGGCGCCCCGCTGCTCGTGAGTTATGCGACGGGCCCCCGGGGCGCGGGCGCTGCCTTCACACCTCCGCCCGCGTGTGGTCCCGCGGTTTACGAGCCGACCCGGCTGCTGCGCGCGCGCATACCGCGCTATATGCAACAGTGACACAAACAGCTAATATTCTATTTTGTTATTAAAAAAAATCATTTAGACATACTGTATGTGCGTATTTAATTAATACACAGTTATTACCATACGTAATACATAACGTTCACCAATATTCTTTTAAATGCTCTGCTGGAAAATAGTTATTTTTAATAATGCAGCCAACTGGCAAACAGTGCTAGAAAGGGCACAAAAAAGAAAGGTTGTTCGTGAACACAGAGCCTATAATTAGGAAATACTTTCATGCTTATTCCCAACACATAAAGAGTCGCTCAAAGGTGAACGTTAGTTAAACGCGAAAAGAGAACATACCCTGCTAGGTCATTTCACTTGTTTATAAAATAACCAATACTGAAATTCGTATTGGAACTAAAATTTAAGGTATCATAAAGCTGTCCTCAGGTGCAGGTGAGCGGGACCAATTATGCCAGAGAGGATGAGGGGATAAAATTTTTCAGACATTCTGCAGCTATATGAGCCAATGGCATATGTGCCAGTGGCCTAGTAAAAGAAAAGTGACATTTAAAAGACTAGATAATTACCTAGCAGCGGGATACTAAAGTTTATGTATTCCTGCGGAATAATATTTAAAGTATAGTAATTACCAACTCTTCATCACTTTCAGCCTGCCACAGTCCATAGCTAGACTCTATATACATGTGCTTGTACAAATTAACGATAAAACGTAGACACAATATCCATCTATCTAATTGTTTAAGTAAAATTTTATGCTTGATAAAATCAAAGGCTTTTAACATATCTTTGAATAAAACAAACCATGGTAATTTTCATTAACATCATCATAAATACGATTCATGGTTTTAACTGTGGCTAATGATGTATCTTTTTCTTTCTGAAATTCGTATTGATTATAAAGTTTTTGAATCAAGTTTGTAAGTTCATTCGAAATCACTTTTTTTAAGATTTGTAAAAGCTATATAAAAATGCTATTCGTCATAGTTTATTTCGATTGTTTTTTTTTTTATAAATAGAATCAAAGGCATTTCACAATTGTGCCTGTTTTTATCATAAAATTTATAACACTTACGAATGTGTCAATATCTTTGATTTTGATTAAATGCTGTGGAATTTCCTGACATCCTTCGAGTTAACATATCGATTACATTAAAATACTGTTGCAATTGAATGAATTATAATTCCTCATTTAAGAGGTTTGATATTAACGTGTAATAAATTTATACGTGGTAGAGCCATGCTGCAGCTATATTTGTAGTATAATTGTCGGCTCGACCGGGGAAGGACCACACTTTAGAATACCAGCGTAAAATAGCAGCTTAACGCTGCTGTGTTCTGTATGGTGAGTGTAGAGAACCGGAGACCCTTTTTACTGGAAATGAGGCATTTCATCATAGTCCTCACGAGTGACAACGCATCTGCATTTTGATTTGTAATCGAGGATAGATGTAGATGTCTATGGGCCGCAGCAACCACTTACCATCAGGTGGACTGTGTGCTTGTGGCCCCCTTATCCTATAAAAAAAACTTACACAAAAAGGAATTTTTCACCACCTGTTTACTTACCTACAGAAATAAATAATAGGGTCGTTTCCAGACTTTCCAGACAGGTTAGACAGACGGAATAGACAGCAAAGAAGCCCTTCTACCTAATAGTAATTAATGATTTTACCAAACTAGATATGGAGAAAAGGTCAGAAATATTACAAAAATATTCAGTTTAATGTTGTGGCTCGTAAAATAAATTAAATGAATAAGAAAAATTAATTATACTATGGCAGATTTTCACAACCTTCCTGAATATTTAGCGTGCTAAGCCCTGCTTTAAAACTTCTATTCTATCCAAAATGCGTTTTAAAAAAATATGCTATAATGATAATCATTTAAACATATAATTAAAATTTTAAGTAAGTAACTCATTGATGAGCCTCTATGTAAGCGGTATGCATTAAAAAGTTGCCAGTGACTTCCAGAGTTTACCGATTTGTACCAGAAAAACATTACGAGCCTGTGTCCACAGCTGTTACAGGATATTACTTTACATATATTTTACACACAAGGAGCCATGATTCAACAGATAAGTCTGTTAGCGCATCAGTCTACTAGCTGGATATTAGTAACATTTAAGGTATACTTGCATCTTGCAAGTAAACGACTAAGGTGCATATATTAAAACGACTGAAATTAAATTTCCACAAAATATATTACCTCCTGGCTTCTTACGGTATTACATGCTCCAACCTATACCTAAATCTTACAGCGTTGCTAGAGCAGATATGTTGGGCGCAAGATATTATAATATTAGTCACATTAGTGTGTGTATTTCACTTGGGAATTATTTTATTTCTCAGACTTATTACGACCTGCCTGGTTTCCTTCGAGATACGATACTCGCGACCACCGTTTTTATTAGACAGGAAGGAAATTCTAACGTTAAATACGTTCTGTAAGTTGAAACGCTCGTGTTTTATTTTGTAAAGTGCGCGGTTTATAAACATTCAGTTGAAAGTTATTGAGAAGTTGCAAGATATTGAGAATGACTTTTTATCTCTAGGAATGAAAAAAGCTAATTAAAGATTTATGGCGATAGACAGGAAAGAGCAATCCTATCACTAGATAATAGTGACTATTTTATGAGGTATACAGGCAGGCTATCGATAGATGAATGTTAATCAGAAATATTTTTTTGTAGTGTTATAGAGAAAACTGCGCTTAGCAATGGGCTTTAATGACGATAATAATGGTGTCACAAGGCTTACGTTTAAAAAAATGTTCCATGTTTTTTATTTATTAACTTTTCATTGATAATAGTTTTGTAGGTCCAATATTTCAAAATCTAGATTTCTACACACCTACTCCACCTTTTGATATCACACACAGTGTAGTGAACTTTGTCCTTTCGCAAATCTTGAGATGAAAATAATGATGTCGTCTCCAAAACCGTTCCATTCGACGCTTAGTTTCAAAACGTATCAACTGATTCAGTTCTCATCAATAACAATTACGTTATTTTTTTACAATTTTTGACCAAATAGTAAATTGATAGACATGACAAATCGTATTACACCCACACATATTTTATCTATTTATTATTCAATTTAATTAATATTCCTAGAAAATACCAATCTGCCAATTTCTTTTGCTAATTACTTTAAGAAAAATAAGAGTACGAATATACAAGTAAGTATTTCCAATTTTTACGTAAATACATTCAAGGCTCTATATAAATTACATACGTATAAAGAGGATTTAACAAGAACAGAAGCCAGCGCGGCCGCAGTAAGCTCGGTTATTTATCGCTGTCCTACTGCCCGTGCGAAGATTTATGCTGCCCGGAGGAAATCAGAGTCACCATACTTTTATTTTAAATTTATGCATTTTGTTTTTGATGATGCTTGGACTTCGTACTATGTATAAACCTCTTAATCTTTGGCACATTTTAGCATCAATTCTTTTAACTATTATAAACCAGTGCTTGACTACTATACCATCTGATGGCAAGTGACGATACAAGTAAAGATTATAAAGCGCACTGACTTAGCTTTACAAAAGCCTCTTCAGGAAGAGAATGTAATATTGATCCAGATTATACAGAAATTTTAATTAAATACAAAGAGAAATGTTATGCACTTTGGAAAGAATATTTTGATAAAAGGTCGCAAGAAAAAGGGATTTGGTACAAAACTATCCAGAGTCAGCATTCGAAAGTGCCTTGGTTCAATCAATGTCTATTGAACAGAAAATCTGTTGTATTAGCAATGCGACTTCGCTCCGGACACAATCCGTGCAACAAGTTTGCTTTCATGATGAAAAAAAAAACAATCTCCAAATTGCGAAACATGCAACACAATCGAAGACATACAACACCTGCTCGCGGAATGTTCTTTAGAACATTCCGCGAGCATAGAACATTCCGCGAGCAGGCGTAGTTTCCTCTCGTGATGGTTTAAAAACCAACTGGTCGCCAAAACTGACATTAAATTGTACAACATAGGGGAATATCAAAGTATACTCTCTGAACCACTGTCGGATGCTGCTCAAATGGTTTATCATTTATTAAGTATTGTATAAGTAATTAAGTATTTTTTGTGCTATTTAGTTATAAGGACAATGCGACTGACATGTTAATAATAACGAAAGTCCCTTAAATAAAAAAGAATAAAAAAAGCCTCTTCAATCTTGCCTTAAAGACACCCACATTGTAATCGGATGGAAAGACAGATGCTGGCAAATTATAACATGCCATGCTGTACAAATTATCTGTGGTGGTCCAATAATGGAACGAAGAGAGAGCAATTAAGCCAGGCATTCCCTGCGCACACTCTCCGAAATGTATTCTGTAAACACCATTAAGCTAGTTATTCCACTTAGTAGAGCCACGTTGCAGCTATGTTATGGTTATAGCACTAATGGGTCGGCTTGACTGGGCAGGGACTACGCTCTCACAGAAACCTCTCAGCAAGCCTTTCTATTAAGTCACACAGCAGGAGATCCCACTTCTAATCTCAGAAATACATCTTACGTAATTAATCATTATCAGTAATAAGACAACGTAACGCACTTTACATTCAGTATAGAGCAATTACACTTCGACCATACCGTAACACGTCCCCGCCACAATCACACACCAGTATAACGTGAGGGACATAATTACATGATAACACAAAAGTATGCAAACCAACAGGAACACTACACATCTTTGTGTAACACAAAGCAGCCTCTCAGCAACACCATCTTCCTTGCTTGCACCAGAAGAACCACCACAACGGACAGAACCACGGCACTATCTTAGCACTCGTAGAATGACTCAAGCAGAAACTCTCGTGCACGGCGCCAACTCGTTTGGCTGTGTGCTCGTTTGGCACCGCTGAAGGGACTGCAGCACCGCCTAAATTTATACGGAATCAAAGGCTTTCTCATAGACTTGTAGACTGGATTGACAATACTCCAACGATGATGTGTACAGCTGCCCATAGAACCTCTCAATCTTACTCAAAATCTCAGGTGTCCCGGAAACGACGCTGCTACACTCGGTCTTCAGCTTCGACAGTTGGCTCTTTCTAGCAGACAGATCTCTAGCAAAGACTTTGGAGCCCTGGTTCCGCTCGATCGCTTCTTTAATACGAGCAGTATTAAAGTTGCATAAGTCCCGCCGCATGCATTTGGAGATCTGTCTGTTCAGTTGCCTGTATGCTGTCAAAGCTGTTGAAGACTGTAGCTTCATCTCCCGTCTAACAGCCATGAGATTAAGAGTGTGATCGGAGAGTTTTTGTGTTCTTCTGCGGTGGGTCTTGCAGAACTTAGCCCCGACCGCATAGACAGTTTCCACGAGCTTGTCATTCATATCGTCCATTTCATTGCAGTCCTCTAGGCACTGAAAACAGTTTTGTAACTCAAGCTGAAAGGTTTCGGGACTTTGGAATAGAGCACGAAGGGGACGGAGCGTTGACTTCATTAGACAAGACCTCTCCAACTTAACGTTTAGGTTGAGTGTGCCTCTAACCATTCGGTGATCGCTGCCAGTTTTCACCCTCGCGACCATGGAGACATCACAATAACAGATATCCTCATACATTTCCTCCACCACCTCACCGGGGTGTGCCGAGGTTGGTGCGTAAACCTGTATGACCTTTAGCGAATACCGTTTGGTGATTGTAGTATAAGGTGTGCAACCCTAGTCGACACACTCCCAATCTTTACAACGTTGTTAACTTGAAACTTGTGGAAGATAAATCCGACACCTCCTTGGGACAGATGGTCGCCCTCCCGGTGATAGAGCAAGTTGCCAGATTCTAGGATCACTGTGTCCTCCCCCTCTCTTCGGACCTCGGATAATCCTATAATATGCCAGCGTAACTTGTCTATCTCTTCTTCCAGCTCCACGATCTTCTCGTCAGTCCTCAGGATGCGCGCGTTGTATGTTGCCAGGTCGAGTCGTGTTAGGTGACAACCAAACCTCTACGGGAGATTCTTAGCACCTCCTGCCCCGCCGTTACCATGGCCTCCACCGTAGCCAGGAATAGCGGGGCCGCCGGGGACTGGGTGCCGTCTCTTTGTTACTTTTATCATGGGGGGGTATTTGCCATAATTGCCACGCTTGGCGAGAGAGTTGGCAACCGAGGATTTTTATTGTAATTTTGATGTTATCAGGAAGATGCTACTGCCCATCTTCTGCCTGTTTGCCTGCCACATACAATATTAAAACATTATAATAAAAAAGTAACTTAATTATCATACATTCTTACTACCCGTAGTATCGTGCCAAGAACGCTGGCTGTGTTTCCTCGCTGAATGGCTATAGCCTTTAAGCAAGAAAAGAACAAGCCCACTTATCACTTCTTAGGTCAACCTTCACAAGAACATCTGCATCATAATTGTGTCTTTTTTTAGAAAACGTTACCACCACACTAGGATTTTCTACTGTATCGTGGAGGCAGTTTACAAACATAAATTGCACGAGGACAAACTTCCAGAACCGGAACAATTATTTGTAGGCCATAGAAATATTTGTTCCGGCGGGATTCGAACCCGTGGCCCCCAGCGCAACAACTCATTGTTAAGCCACTGCGTCATGGAGCCGTCAAATCAAATTGCATAGAATTTTTTTTTATTTTTTTTTATTCAATATACATTACATGTGTAATTCTTATTGAAAGTCATTTTTTACTTTACCACTGGTTCGAAAAAACCCTCTGTCCTGGGAAGAACCAGCAAGAAACCCAGCGGGACTTTTTTTTAAATAAATTTTACAATATAAATGATTACGAACTATTTACAAAATTTATTTTAGAAACTGCTTGGAAGCGATCACCTCATTCCCAGGGGTTATTATCAACCATGTATTCATTTATACTATAATAACCCTTTTTATACAGTTTCAGCTTAATAAAACATTTAAACTTGGTAATAGAGAGAACCTGTACACTTTCCGGGACCTTGTTGTAATAGCGTATACATTGCCCCAAGAATGAATTACTGACTCTGTGGAGTCGAGAAACTGGTATCACTAGCTTGTGTTTGTTCCTAGTGTTTACAGAATGTATATCACTTCTTTTACTAAAACTATCTTTGTTTTTGTGAACATACATTAAATTTTCGTAAATATACTGAGAGGCCAAAGTTAATATATTAATTTCTTTAAATTTATCTCTAAGGGACTCTCTCGGTTTTAGATTGTAAATAGCTCTAATGGCCCTCTTCTGTAAAACAAAAATAGTTTCTGAATCAGCCGCATTTCCCCATAGCAAAATCCCATAAGACATTATGCTATGAAAATAACTAAAATAAACTAATCTAGCTGTCTCGACACTAGTGAGACCTCTAATCTTTTTTACAGCATAGGCTGCAGAACTTAGTCTGCTTGCTAATTTGGATATATGGGGGCCCCACTGTAGCTTTGCGTCAAGAGTGATGCCAAGAAAAACAGTGGATACAACAGGGCTCAATTCCTCCCCATTTAAAAACACGTTGGTATTAAGATTTTTAACATTCGTTGTTGTAAATTTAACACAATTAGTTTTATTTCCGTTCAAATGCAGATTATTAACGTTAAACCAATGCACTAATTTTGATATAGCATTATTCACTTCGTCACATTTAAATGATTGACGTTTAAGTTTAAAAATCAAGGAAGTATCATCAGCAAATAATACTATATCATGACTATCCCCTACAAGGTGAGGTAAGTCATTAATATACACCAGAAACAGGAATGGGCCGAGAATCGAGCCCTGAGGAACACCCATTAGTACAGGTGACCCGGGAGAACTTTTACTATTGAGGAACCTTCTGTTTTCTATTACTTAAATATGAAATAATAAGTTTAAGCGCTGTGTTCTTGACACCATAGTACTGTAGCTTCCTGATTAATATATCATGGTGAACACAGTCAAAGGCCTTGGAAAGGTCACAAAATATACCCAAAGCATCCTCTGAATTCTCCCATGCACAAAAAATATGTTTAATAAGCTCAACTCCAGCGTCAGTTGTCGAGCGACCCCTTGTAAAACCAAATTGATTTTTATGTAGCAATTTATTAATATTGAAGAAACTTAACATCTGATCTAAAATAATTTTTTCAAAAATTTTACTTAATGTTGGTAGTACAGAAATTGGTCTAAAATTGGCGGGGTCTAATGTACTACCAGATTTAAATATAGGTATGACTTTACTATGTTTCATTAAATCAGGAAACACACCAGATTCGACGCTTATATTAAATATAGTGGCTAGATAAGGTGCTAATGTATCTATTATAGATAAAATAACTTTAACGGAAATCCCCCTATGGAATTTAAAAGTATTTGAACAAGCCTTTACATTTTGTTTGAGCAATGATTCGGCGACAGTAGGAGAAGAATTTAATGATTTTGTTGTCAAAAAAGGAACATCAGTAAAATGTTTCTCAAAAGCCATAGCAACTTCTTGATCAGATCGCGTTAAATTATTGTTAATATTTAATTGAAAATCCGAGTTGCGCGGTTTGACCTTGCCCGTTTCACTATTTATTATTCTCCAGGTCATTTTAATTTCGTCGGATGCAGTTTTAATTTTGTTGCTTAAATGTAAAGCCTTAGCAGTGGAGCACACTTTTTTAAATATTTTAGAATATGTTTTTACATAATCTCTAAATATAACACTACTATTATTATTAATCTTGGGAGGCAGCGGTAAACTTTGAGAAGGATTGACCGAAGCATGCTTCTGAGGAAGGCCTTCAAGAGTTTCGATATTACGAGGAGCCAGGATGTCGTCTGAGATTAAAATACGAGATGCATTTTTTAAGTCGCTCACCATTATTTTCGATTCAACTACTTTTTTTAGATCAAATTTGAGATGTGGTCAAGATAAATAAGTATTAATTGGATAATCTTAATTTTGAAAAGATGTCTCTTTTAGGTGAGACTCTTTTAGGTGTTTTTATCAAAATGAAAATGGGAATACGCGAAAGTAAATAATGTTTGCCATCTTTTTTCACCATTAGTGAAACAAATTTGAATAGTGCATGACAATGCTATAGCAAGCTGCATCCTCGCACCTCTAGGAATTCTTTTAAACACTGGTACATTACGATGATAATTGTAAATTTGCTCCGAAAAATGGGAAAAAATGTGTCCTTAGAGGTATTACTAATTGAGTTATGAATTTCTACGGTAGGCTGTAAAGCCGAAATACTTTTACTATGGCATCGTTTAATATGTATATATAATATGTAGTTATTTGCTGGCAAATACTTTTCACACTATAAAAGTGACGGTATTCTAACTTACTTTAACCTCCGTCCTTAAGTTGCCTTAGTTAGGCTCACCTCTCAGCGGGTCCTCGCCGCCTGCGCCCCCTTTTCCCTAAAGGGGGTCGCTTCCGATTTGGCAGAAAGGCCACAAAAGCCAATGCCAGTCTCACACGTGGTGTTTAGTGGGTAGGCACTTAGGTTTCGCATTAAGTCCCACATAACCAAGCAGTCGGCTGTCGTGGTATGCTTAGAGCATTAACCACCTCCCTTCCTCGCTACCGGGCACAAAAAAAAATACTTTAAGAAAACTTTAGTGATAAAATAAAATATAATATTATAATATATTCAATCTTTTTATATGAATAGCCCTACTAAAATAAATAAAATTTTAATTGTTTATATTTTTATATTTAATACGTTTTATTTCTACTCCTTTTTATTAACATCAAATGATATCTATTGTGATTCAGCCCACCCAAATTAAACTTTATTTCACACTAAGTGCTACAATAATGTTGTCTTATATTGATCATGATATACTGATATTTTAGCGAATAGAAAAACAGATAATAATTTCCCCATACACCTTTTATTCGACTACTAAAATATTTTTTAAACGAACGCTGTTCCCTAGAGCTACCACAGGTCTTATCACCTATAACTACTAAAAAGCCGTCAAGAGTCACATGAATCCAGACCTCGCTTCAATCCCAGACATTCGAAGAGCCTCATTCAAAACTTTGAAGATTTTGTAAATAGAAATTTACCTACTTGTAACCTTCGACGTCAATTTATTTAATTGCTTAAATACAAATAAATGTTAAGAAAACTAACCTACTTATGTAATAAAAAGGTTTTGCCTAATAGGTTACCACTGTAAACACAGTTCTTTATCTGTCTGATTTCTGAATTGATTTCGGAAAAGAAAATTGACAGAGAAAACATTTACAGTTTACACAAACTGTTTTGAACCACTCGAACCACTCACAACTCAAAAATATTATACACATTATATTTATACATATATCTGCACATTCGGAAATTTTGTATGTCTAATAAAGACCTCTTGAAACCCTAGCATCTCAAATTTCATGTATAAGCCGATAATAATTCTTAAGTTATTATTGTCTGAAAAGTGAGATTTTTATTACTAACTCATTTGATCAACTGATTCACTGACTTACAAAGGAAAAATCTGAAACTACAAATTATCGATTTTCGGTGTCAATATTTAATTATTATAGTTTAACAAAATCCTAAATAGTAAACAGTGAAGCGGAAACGTTGAAAGTTATTTATTTATCTATCCTAATAAAGGGAAAACTTTTTTCAAAAAGTTAATGATATCCCAACACAAATGTGAAAATAAGGGCAAGTTCATTACAAATAACACATTATGCTTAGTTGTTTAAATCATAGGATCTATAGGAATGTACAACTTTCTTGATACTGCTATGAAACTTGGTACCCGTTTACTCTCAACTCTTTTATCGGAGAAGCCGACAACCGCCAATGTCGTTTTCTCATATTTATGCGTTTTCTGAAATTAATTATTCTAGGCTCTCACAATTGCATATAATATGACAAAGGTTAAATAAATTATTTTTAAGTTTAAAACCTTCTACAGTACTCACGAAACTTTATTCATTCATAAATTTTGTACCTTTACAAAAATGACTTCATTTAAAGCTGTCATTTTCAGTTGTCGATAAAAATAAAAACATGAAATGATAATAGGAAAGCATGTTAGCAGTTCATGCATATTTATAGCGCATTCCGTGATCGGGTCCGGTTTACAATCCTGTGAGCTCAGCAAATAAGCTACAAGAACGTCGGATAAACGAGATTTATTTAGCAGCTACTGCTTTTACTATATGAAAATCAAGCTATTTGCAAACGTGTTGCTTTTGACATATGAAACTTTTTTAATCACTGTTGACTTGTCCTAGGTTCGAAACCAATATTTATCCAAAACGAAAAATATTTTTTTTAGCATACCGTTTCGTTGTCTGCGTATTTAACTTTTTTAGTAGCGAAGCCCGGATTAACACGCAATAAGGTGATGCTGTGTGTATGGTGGGATTGGAAGGGCATAGTTTATTATAAGCTTCTATTGCCGGGTAAACCCATCGATACGGATCTCTACTGCCAACAAGTAATGAGACTCGAGTAAGAAATTTAGCAAAAACTGGCCGGAATTGTTCAACATAAAAGGAGTGATCTTTCATCATGATAACGCCAGACCACCCACATCTTTGGCCACTCAGCAAAAATTGAGAGAGCTTGGTTGGGAATTGTTAATGCATCCACCATATAGTTCTAACCTTGCACCCTCAGATTTTCATCTGTTTCGATCTCTTCAGAATTCTTTGGGTAGTGTTAAGTTAACATCAAGAGAGGACTGTCAAAACTGCTTGTCCACAATTCTACAGTAACGGGATTATGTAACTACCTACAAAATGGCAACAAGTTATCGAACAAAATGGCACATATATATTATAAGTAAATGTAATCGAACATCGAAAAAAATGTCTTGAATTTGTATATAAAATACGAAGACACTTTTCCTTATACACTTTCATGCACTTTTTAATTAATAATTTTTCATTAAAATGCTATCTGTTATAACAGCTAAGGACTGAGGTAAAATGCTTCGTTATCGGTAAAAATACTCTCTGATTCTGGTATTACACATATGATTCTGGTCACTTACCATACGAAACACATTATGCTGCTATTTTACGTTGGTATTCTGTGCGAGCGTGATATTTACCTGGTCTAGCCGACTAATTCTTGCTGCAGCCGCAATACAGCTGCAGCGTATCTTCAACTTAGAAAACATCGGGTTTGATAGGTAACATTTAACACTGATAATCTCTTTACCAATAAATAGCGATTACGACAATTCCTGTTCCTCAGAAGAAGAACAATTACTCGTATAAAACGATTCATGCCATAAGCATTGCAAAGTATGAAATACATTTATTCGATATTCTAACAATCAACTTTCGTTATCAATGTATACGATGTTAACAATAGACAATGACGATGTCTTCATGGTTTATTTTCAACCAAGTCGAACCCATCCAAATTTTGTCAAAACCTTACGCACTACTCACTCTTCATCTTCTTCATCAATCTGTGAAATTTATTTCACTACGCACAATTATGACTGGGAGAGAATGCCAAAATGCATTATGTCCTCCCTTTGTAAACCTTGAATTTAAGGTGATAGCAATAAAGCATAAATAAACAAAAGCTTACTGCTGGACATGGGCCTTTCCAGTTAGAGGATTTGCAAATGGATTGGCGATCACTTTACTAGACGTCTCGCATCTTTAACGCAGCTGCCCTTAGCTGTCCGGCCTGGGTGTAAACGTACTCGTAGAAATCGATACAGCAATCTTTCGGATATCAAAATCGGTTTTTTTAGCACTACCTATTTTCGCCCCTTATGATACCTACGAACGAAATGGGACGATGGATTCTCAAAAAGTTGCCATTGATATGATATTAGTACACAAATAAAGCATTACAGTATAATTATACGTGGTAGAGTCACACTGCAGCTATATTATGATTGTAGCACAAATGCGTTGACTCGACTGGGGTAGGACCACGCTCTCACGGAATACCTGCATAAAATAGCAGCTCAATACTTCTGTGTTTCGTATGGTAAGTGTGAAGAACTGGAGACCCTTTTAAATAAAACTAGTTTTACGGATTTTACCGCGTATATATCGTATAAATATTATTCTGATAATAAAAAAAATATAATCTGGAGGTAGCCGTGGTTAACTATGAAATTGGGACGTCATACACCTCAGTCCCCCCCCCCCCCCCGTGACCATGGGTGCTGTAAAGTACTCGGAACGTCGGGAATATAAAATAAGTTAACATACGCGATAAAATCCGTAAAACTAGTTTTATTTAAATGTGTAGTGTTCGTATAAACATAAGAAATCATTACTGGAGACCATTTTTACTGGAAACGAGGCATTCCATCTTAGTCATCAGGGGTGACAACGCAACAGCATTTTAATTCTTAATTGAGGATAAGTGTAGATATCTATGTGCCACGGGATCCGCTTACCACCAGGTAGACTGTGTGCTTGTTTGTCAGCCTTTTTCAAAAAAAAATTACATATACAATTATAATCTACAGAAAAGTTACCTACGTAGTAAGTAATAAGGAAACTGTTATAACACAGCAATAAAATTGACAAATCATTCTAAATAATTTGCATCAATTGATGCAATTTACTCTCACTTCACTAAGCAGCCGTTATTAAATTACCATGTGTGAGGTTTTATTACATTAAGTGAGTTAAAATAATGTAATATATAATTAAAGTAATAACCTTGAAATTGGATAATTATTTAATTTTTGTTCATTATTATAATTGCGGCCTATCGTGATTACACTACGACATTTTTAGGGTTCCGTACCTAAAAAGGAAAAAAAACGGAACCCTTATAGGATCACTTTGTTATCCGTCTGTCTGTCTGTCAAGACCCTTTTTCTCAGGAACGCGAGGAGGTATCAAACTGAATATCAAATACTCAAGTCTACTGTCTCTTAGAGTTGTGAAAAAATCAAACTTCTAAGCCAACGCAATCAAAAGATACAGCCGTTTATGCCGTAAATTTTCGACATTCGCAAGGGAATCAAAACCTACAGGGTACTTCCCGTGAACTCAGAATCTTGAAATTTGGTACGTAGCAACGTTTTATAGCACAGATAAAGGAAAAATTGCGAAAAGCATAAATTTTTAGTTACATCATATAATAAAAATATTTTTAATAATTTTAAACTTATATATTGCCGGTTTTTGTATATAATAAGGGTGACTAAAGATCACACAGCCCACCTGATAGGTAACCATAGGTAAAGGGACCCATAGGTAAAGGGCTATTGCGACTAGAATGTTAATTGTTAACTATATATAGTTGTGTATGTTCAAAGAACGTTATATAGGATAAGTCTTTTCATTTAATGTGATAACCTATTCGCCACCCAGTATATTATACATAGACATGTAAATTTATCTTCGATTAAGAATCAAAATACAGATTCGTTGTCACCCCTGAGGATGAAGATGAAATGCCCCGTTCCCAGTAGAAAAGGTCTTCGGTTCTGTACACTCACCATCTGCAACACAGAATTAAGCTACTATTTTACGCTGGTATTTTGTGTATGGCCCCGGGTCTAGCCGACCCATTCGTGCTACAATCATAATATAGCTGCAGCGTGGCTCTACGATAAAATTTATGAATATAAACATGATTTTTATTTTCCTTTTGTGCATTGACTTACATAATATTATGTTTAAACAAGTTACAAAACTTGACAAGGAAAAACAAGTAACTAAGAAACTGCGGGATTAAACTCTACATTCGCGCCAGATTTCATTTGCGGATTCATTCTCTTAGATTAAGTTACCGCAACCGCCTCATTGTTGTATTTTCACGAGAACTTTAATAAAGTCCTTCCTCACGTAGGTACGTACGGCGCTCATATTTCAAACCCACGCGCCGTCTGGACGCACAGGTTTTCTGTCAAACGAATAAACTGCAATTTTAATGGTTTATATGACAGTTTAAATTGTAACTTGTGACTACGTATTTATGCACGTAATATAAACATACGAGCTTATAAAGTTTTAAAATTAATAAACAAAACTTATAAAGGTATTAAAATCTTCTGGGTAAAATTTTAAACTATCATTATCTTTACAGAATTTGATTTTAATAATGATATTTCAACTGACAGATAAATTTCATCTGAACTAATAATAGTAACGATAACTTCCGAACAATATCGAAAGTTATCAATTGAAAACAAAACATATGCGATATAGGTGCTACAAACTTACGAAGTCTCTTATTACACTCTTGACTGAATAACCAATGTCGAGCATCAGAAATTTTACTAATTGAAAAACCGTGAATAAAATATTTATTGAATAAATTCCACTTTTACACACAATTACACCAAACATTTATGTAACTACATTTTGAAAACAATAAAAATCGCCAATTCTCCCTCGTTGAATACCATAATTATTAAACGTAAGAGAAACACGTAACCGCGGTAGGCTGCGGATAGCATATCATGTTAAGACATTAAGCTACTGTTTGCTCACAAACTGGTGTTTATATTGTGCGCCTGCGCAGCGAAGCGATCCAATCAGGACGGTAACAAATCGAGCCAAGCAATGTAGGCGCGATTGAGTTATTATATCTTCCTGTTAGGCTACTTGTTTTTGTAGCCGGTGTGTTTTTATTAATTACATGCTATAAATAATAAATATTTTATGTGTAATGCGATACGGGCTCTGTGCAGGTTGCCGTGAGATGCGGCTGTGATACGCGCCCGCGCCACGGATCGAATATACAGTTATTTTTCAATCTTGACTTTTTGTCGTTTTCGTTCTGTAATTTTTTATTATGACAATTACAGGCTTATCGTGTTTAATATTATTATATATTGTGTTTTAATCAAGGTTTTATTGTACATACCCTAATATTCAATTAGTACAACTTTTTTACTTAATTCATTGTTGTTTTTTTATTTATCAATATACGTATATTATAACGATATAAATGTAACATAATAAACATTAAGATCCTTGACTAGTCGTAAGATTTTTCAGGCCTTGAAAACACACAATTAACAACAAAAATCAGAATTACGCAATTATGTTGACCTAATATAATACTATATATACTTAGGTCATAAATTCTGTCAAAAACTTTTTATAAAATTAATGATACACTTTTTGATAATTATATAGAAATTATATATGAAATGAAATATAATTTAATTTAAAATACAATTTTATTTACATTATTCAAAATGCACTCCCATATTTTGAATACATGCCCTTAATCGACACGGCCAATCATCAATCGCAGCACGCACCACACTCATATCTATTTCTGTCGCTGCTTTAGGCAAAGATGCTCGCAGAGATTCCAAATTGTGATGAGGTTTAGCGCAGACTTTCTCCTCCAAATGTTGCCATATCTTATAATCGAGTGGGCTTAAATCTGGACTAGAAGAGGGCCAATCTTCATGTCCGATAAAGTCAATTCCATGGGTGGTCAACCAGTTTTGCGTGCTTTGTGCCCTATGAGCTGGTGCAGAGTCCTATTGGTAATACCAATGTCTGTTTTTGAACATTTTTTGAGAAAGAGGTTCCACTATGTTTGTTAGGACGGTATTTTGGTATACCTCGGCACTGGTTTTTATACATTTTTCACGGAAAAACACCTCAGTTAAGCCTGAATATGAGACTCCAAGCCAGACCATGAGTGATGAAAGATAATGTACTCGTTGAACCCTCGGAATATGTGTGCTGGCTTCTTCACTGCTGTGGGCGTATACCTTATCATTTTGTTTATTATAACTTTCGTCGATGTTAAAAATTTTTCATCGGGAAACAAAATTTCGCGGTATTTTTTCAGGCATACATACGATCTTCGAAGCTTGAATCTTCAGTAAATCGTTTGATAGTGCGATAAACAAATCGTAGAGTTATTTTTAATTTTTGTAGAATATTGAAAATCTCTTTTGGCGCGTAACCACAGCGGTGCAACGTAATAACCGCTACTCTATCTGCTTTCTTCGACCACTCCATGTTTGAAAATTAATGAAAATTAATGTCTTTTTTATTATTAGCAAGCGCAAACGTTATATTTTTAAAATTGGTGAATTTAATCTAGCCAGTATTCAAAAATTTTAAGTATTAAGGTTTTGACAGAACTTATGACCCGACCTTTATGTGACAACGATTGTCCGTTGCTAAGGCAGGTAACTATCTTGTAACAACGCAAAATATCTTCTAATCATAATCAGCCATTAATGTTGATTTTCTACATTACATATCCCTGTAAAAAAAAATCAGTTACGATGTTCGTACCTAGGAAATATAAAGGACATAGTACTGGAGTCCAGACAAGCGCACTTTCTCGTTACAAGACGTGACGCAGCAATCCTAGGGCTCATTAGACGTACCCTTTGAGTCAACCGCAACATTGCGGGTACGCGAGTGCCGACGATACTCTAGGTCCATAAACCATTGCGAAATTTCGCGATACCGTTGAGTTATTCAAGGTGGATCTTCATTTTTTATTTATTTATCCACTACACAATAAATTTTAAACCAAAAAACTGAGTAAAAACATAAAAAATCTGAGGGATTAAAAATATGTCCGGGACTTTTTTGTCTCATAAACGTTTCAGAAATGAAATAAGATTCATCCCAACGACATGACACATTTGGGAAATATGTGAAGTTACTTGACAAACAAACAATCATATTACAACAATAATAAATATGTACATGTGAGTCATCATATTTGTATATTTTTCGGTAAAAAGAACAACAGAAATCCCCGTCAAATTAACTGACACTTACATCCTTCATTGCAGAATTTCGATCTCGATGCAATCAGACAAATGACATGCAATCGATAATGGAGGTCATTCACGTAAAGACGGAACAGTCTCACAGACTTCAGTTGTACGACCAAGTATGTCGAAGTGTCGTTGTAAGCTTCATTGAAACTTACAACACGACTGTATGAAACTTAACGTGAGTGTTGATTCTTGCGACGGTCCGAACGACCAAACCAATATGTCTGCCAATTAATGTTAAAAATTACGGACATGAGGACAAAAGAAGAAATTAAAAGAAATTTATGAGATTAAAATAAGTTTTTAACGCTGTGTGAAAGAGGTGTGTGTGTGGTTAATTCAAATTTCAACGTAGAGTAGTCTACATCTTAGAACTTCTGCCCATGAACAACAATTTAAAAATAAATAATGAATTAGTGTCTACAAAATTGCACATTTGAAATCTGCGTTAGGAGAATTAAGAAAAAACTTCTCTTTTTTTTCAGCCACATATTTGTATAATGTTATTACTAATCAGATTTCCTTTTGTTTTATTCATATAGTTATAATTTAAATGACATTTTTTACAAGTAAAAACAAACAACAACTTGCAGAGTACTTTTTGTCATACTCACTGATAATAAAACAACGGCTGCTCTTTATTTTACTTTTGGTGGATCGTCCGGTCAACCAAATCATAACACGTGTGCTAATCGAACTTTTGTTGCGACCCGACAGTTCGATCGAAGATCCGTACTATCACCGCTACGTGAATGGCCTACATAATATTTTTGAAAATCTTGAGATCCACCACATTGCGCTTTTAAATTAAATGAAACTATTTTTTACACATATTGTTGTACAGTTATTTTATACCACCTGTATACCCTTCCATACTCATAATAGAACCCAATATTTCATAAGCAAAAATTCGCCAATATCATGGCCGCCGCGACTTTTCAGTAATAAGTGACAAACGAGCTGAAAGTCCATAGGTAATAATTGGTTAATGTAGCTTTAGATATTTGCAACTAACTTCAAAGAAAGAAGGCTAGGGATGCGTTGTCCCTGAGAACTAAGATAACGCATCCGGATTGTATGTATTGATTGTATTTGTAATCATACTGACTCACTTACCAACCAATCCAACTTATAGCATACATATATAATGAAATGAAGTGCTCGAAACGTCGGGAATAAAAAATAAGTAAAAACTAGTTTTATTTCAATTTAATCAACTTATTTTAAAAACATAATTACGTACACATATGTAACTAAAATTATATTTTTTTATGTAAAATTTAGTTTAGTTTGGAAAATCCAAAAATGCACGCCTCACGAGGGTTTTTATTTTATTCATCAATTTCATTTAATTTTACATTCATTTAAAGAAAAATTAAACTGTGTTCAGTTCAATAACAAAAATCAATAGAAGAGAAGATGTAGTGACAAAAATTGAGAAAGGTATGCTGAGATGGTTTGGCCATGTCGAGAGGATGAATGAAGAACGATTGACGAAAGAAGTGTATAAGGCGAGTGTGAATGAAAGTGTTGGAAGGGGTAGACCTAGGCGGACGTTCCTAGACCAAATCAGGGACGTCTTCTAAAAAGGCCAGGTCAAGTATACCCTAAACCGAAGAGCATGTATGAAGTGTATAATAAAAGTGGACGAAGCGAAACAAGTGTGTAAGGATCGTAGCAATTGGAAAGAAGTGGTCTCTGCCTACCCCTACGGGAAAGAGGCGTGATTATATGCATGTATGTATTTAATACTATATATCTGAATCTACTGCTTACATTTCTATTAAGCGAGAAGACTCACCGACGCACAGCCCAGCGGACGGCAAATCATATATTTTTTCAAATACATTTTTTGTTACGTAATCTAAAGTGAATCAATTAGAAAATAAACTAATCTTATAATTCAATGTCTGTAGTTATTGTAACGTTAATAATAATATAGATATGATGTCTAGCTAAAAGTATAAGAACGATTTTATGTAGCAAAATTGAGGTATGGCCACATATCGAGAGTAGAGCACTCACTCACGTTGTGAGGCGTGCAATAAAGGTGATAAACGAGCACACAGTCCACCTGATGGTAAATGAATGTAGTAGATTATAGACATCTATCTCTAATAGAGAATCCAAATGCAGATGCTTTGTCACCACTGAGGACTAGAATGGAATGCCTTATTTCCAGTAAAAAGGGTCTCCGGTTCTCTACGCTCACCATACGAAACATAGCAGCATTAATCTGCCATTTTACGCTGGCATGTTGTGAGAACGTGGACCTTCACCAGTTGAGCCGACCCATTCGTGTTAGAACTATAATGTACACATACACACAAATATAATTACATGTTATTTGCACAAATAACATTGGTTTTAGGCATGTATGTGTGTCCAGCAGTGGGCTTTTAGGGGCTGCAAATGAAAGGTGGAAAAAAGAAGTGTGTGTGTCAAGATGTTGAGCATAGTTTCGATGAGATTGTCGCAGCGCTTCGCCTACATTTTTTGTTGATCTGAGGGTACCTAACGGTTTTATTCGTGAGAACGTGACCGCGCCGGTGGATTGTTGCTCTTGTGTCATCGTTTAATTAATAGTTGGAAGTGGATTTTCATACGTAAAAGTGGTGGGGTTTTGTGTATTAAATATCTCCGCATGTGACCTATTAGTGTAAATGAATGAAACAAGTGCTCCGATCGTAATCATTATCATCAGCCTGCAACAGTCTACTGCTGGACATAAGCCTCTCTCAAGGGACGCCACTTAGCTCAGATGGTGATATAAAACTCAGTATTGCTACTTAGACGCCATTAGACTTAACATACTATCGTCATTGACTACCTGCTGGCTTAAGGTATCTTCGAAATCTCCCAAAAACTCCGCAATATGACGCATCAACATATTGTGAAGAACTTTTAGAACAACAAACAAAGCTAATTTCTTATTACTTAACATTGGCAAAAATACAACCGTAAGACTCCATTACCATAGAAAAAATGTAATAAGTACTTGCGATTGATATAAATTTTTTTCCACGGCTCGGCCTGTTTTGGCATAGCATAGCTTTAGTACTGAGGGGCCGCGGGTTTGATTCCCGTACAATTACAAGGCTGCGGATTCAAATTAATTTTCAAGTGTTTGTATGACTTACAGAAAATTCTTCTGGGTCTGGATTTTTCTTCATGTGCAATTTATGTATTTAAAACACCTCCACGATATAGTGGACAATTCTAGTGGAGAGTTTATTTTTCTAAATATAAAAAGATTATTTATTAACTTGCAATTACTTGACACAAACAATTTCAACATATCTCAAGTTTTGAAGGCCACAAAGTCTGATTTTGGTTTTAAAAATAATTTCACATAAACAATTTAAATCATAAAGTAAAAGTGGAACAAATAAAAAATCAATTTAAAGATCATTTCATTTATAACATCTCATAGGAACACGTATTACTTACCATTATACGAAGCGAAGTTAATTTCAACCAAATTTCTCAGATTAAAGTACAAACAAAGAATTACTCCGTCATCAGCGTTACGGTTACTGTCAAGTCCATCGTGTCCCTTAATGTGCCGAATATTTATTGTCATTATGCGTCATTACTGCCACTAATAGTCTGCGCAGGCACGACACGACACACGACCGAAAATTATTTTACGAAATCGACCGCTTAAACGTTTTGTGTCATTCAAAAATTTTAAAGACGCATCGCTCCCATAACATCGCTTGCGGAAACAATTTTTTGTTACTTTCATTTCTGGGTTATGATTTTCTTCTTGGAAACAGTAAATAGTAAATGCTAACTTTTTAATTTTTTAGCTATTGTTTCTTATTTTAGGTCAATTTAACATACAGCCTAGGCATCTTACATATAACATTATAAAACATTGGTGCGTCATTTAATGAACTTGTAACTTCTGAGCGACTGATGATTAAGGTGATTAAACTATACATCTAGCCTTTTCAACACTAATGAGGCTTCTAATATTCCTTTTGCTCTAAAAGAGCTGCTGTAACCTAGATAATAATCATAAAATTCTCAAGACCAAATTTCAAACACGATGGAGAGAGTCAACGGAGACTAGTGATCTCTGCAGGACTGAATTATACTGCCCGAGAGTATGTGCAAGCATAGGTGCACTCTCTGTTCCCTCACTCACACAGACCGATACAAAAAAAAATTAATCAAATCAATATCAAAAAGTTACATCAAATCGTAAAAATATTCATTCACATGTAATACTGATCAATTATTTTTAGGCTGGATCAGTTACATATTTTAACAAGCCAATCAGACTAGATTCGACGGGTGAGCCATAAGTTTGGTGTATACTCGTAGATTACAGCGGTCCTACTCGCGGCTCGTTTTTGCTAATACTCTTTGTTAAAGCAACGTGCCAAATTTCATACAACGCTAGCGAGCCGAGAGTCTTGCTCGTTTTGCTATGATCCATCAACAAGCTTCACCGGCGCGTCACTATAATGCCCACTTTCACCAACGACCCGTAAGATTTATGGGACCCCTTAGCATATTTAGCGGCCAGTTAGGGGATAGTTTCCGTTTCACCACTTTTAAAGGGTCCGTTACTGACTAAACGATCCCCTAAATTTATGAGATGGATTATTGGTCCCATAAACCTTCACATAAGTAAAAGCGACTTTTAGAGGACAAGATGGACCGTGATCTATTTGATTTTCTTGATAATTTAGACACAACTGATACTATATTTGATATAAATCGTAGTCGAAGACCTAAAATATATCGAAAACGACCAAATTATTTCAACGATTTCGATGAAATAGATTTTTTCCGAAGATATAGGTTATCTAAATCAACAGTGATATATTTGTTGGAAAAAATTGAACATATTTTGGAATTTCCTGATAATAGGTGAGTACCTAACTATTTACATATGTTATCAATTTCAATGTATGTACAATAGTCTATAATGTTATTAAAACTGTAGTTTATTAAATATTTAAGTTAAAGTGTGGGTTCCTGGGTTCCTACATTTTCACTTATTACCTATTATACCTAGCTACGAAATAAAGGTAAAAGCATAAAAGGTTACTTTATTGCTCTCCTAACAGTAACTTTTGAATAGAAAATGAGCCTGTATAGGTAGGCCGTAGGTACCTGTTTGGTGCTAACCTACCTACCATGGTAAATTGATACCCGAGGTATATCTTACTTATGTTTCTACCTATTTTAATTTGTAGTTGTTTATATTTTTTACAGGAACAATTCCATACCACCCATAAATCAATTATTAATAGCTTTAAGATATTATGCCACAGGCAATCACTTGCTTGCTGTGGCTGATATGGGTGGTACTAGTTTGGCTACATCCAGCCGGATAGTAAAGAGAGTGTCTCAAGCAATTGTTTCCCTACGTCGAGAATTCATTATATTTCCTGATACAAACAGAGACCAAGACAGAGTTAAGATAGACTTCTATGATATAGCTAGATTCCCTAATGTACTAGGCTGTATTGATTGCACACATGTAAAAATTCAGTCACCAGGTAAATTCCTCATTTTTATTTAACTACCTTTCACTAAAAGTTCATTTCTCTTAGTAGTCTATCAAGCAATGCTGATGAAGTATTATTTATATCTATAGGTGGAGATGATGCTGAACTATTTAGAAACAGGAAAGGCTACATGTCCATAAATGTCCAAACAATTGCATCAGCAAAGTTGTTGGTCCAGGATGTTGTTGCACGCTGGCCAGGCTCTACACATGACTCAGCAATTTACCAAAATAGCTATATTTATAGAAAGTTTGAAAGAGGGGAGTATGGAGACAGCCATTTACTTGGGGATAGTGGCTATCCCTTAAAGGTAAAAGAAAAAATAAGGAGAATAATAATATAATATTGATTAAAACTTAAGTAGGTTACAAAAAGAATTACAAAAATTACAAACAAAAAGAATAACATCATTCATCACAGAGCTCAAAATATTGATTAAATAAATACTTTTTATTTAATAAAAAGATTATGCATGGGTAAGGGATATTTAATTAATTAAAAAGTACACTTAAACTAGTTATTTGCAGAACCATTTTTAGGTATTCCTGATACATTTTGAAAGTTTAAGGTGTGACCTGGAATAGAAAAGAAATATTTTACATCATATAAATTACATTATTATATACAATAATACTTAAAAATATTTTTGTTTTAGCCTCATCTCTTGACACCTTATCTCAACCCTACAACAAGTGGAGAACGAAAATATAATGAGGCCCACATTAGAACACGAAATGTGGTGGAACGGCAATATGGTGTGCTAAAACGAAGGTTTCCAGTACTTGCGGTTGGAATTCGTTTAGCTTTAAACAATGCCATTAATGTCATTATAGCTTGCTGTATCTTGCATAATATATGCATATTAAGAAATGAGCAACAGCCTGTGAATAATGATGATGTGCCTAACCTGGAAGAGCTAATTGCAAGGGGACAAATAAATAATATGGCATTTTCTGACAGACCTTCTTTGTCATATGGATTTCGCAGAAATCAAATTACACAATATTTTGATAATTTATAAATATCTAATTTATTATGTAAAATATATATAGTAATTTCACCAATAAATAAAACACATACCTTTTAATTGGTTGCATACTTCAGTTTTAATTTCCAATTCCTTTCTAGCTGTTTCTAACTGCAGCTGGTACAATTCTCTTTTAAATTTTATTTCTTCTTCTAACATTTTAATTTTTAAATCTTCCACAGTAGCCTTTTTAGAATTCAAATCTTTAAAACCTCCACATAACGTTGAAACAACTTCAGCTTTATCCTTATTTTCTTTAATTATTGGTCGTCGTCTTTTCCATATAGGTGTGGACTTTATAAATTGAGACGATGTTGGTGATGACAGTGTTGGAGCAATGTCATTATTATTCCCAACATCGTTATTTTCAATATTTTCCACATTTCTTGTATTGCACTAAAATTGTAACAAAACAAATTCTAATATAAAAATCACAGTGTAAATATAATATAATCATACAGTGGGTCGACACCTATACAAATGAGTGAAATAATTTTGTATTGAAAATTCTGCCAGTTTAGTTCATTTTGTCGTTGTCGCCTCGTAGTGTTTCTCTGTCTAGCCCTCTATTGAACCACTGGTAGGAACAAAAGCATCTCCTTAAACAAACACAATAATATACATAACTTACTTTTATATAATATTATAATATGTAACAAACTTATTGCCCTGATTTCTACTACGGCATTTGGACTATTTGTCAGTCAGTTTCTAATTTTAATATACCTACATAATAGAGAATTCTATAAATACTAACATTTTCATTTTGAAATATTAAAATTTCCATTGTCTCATCACCAAGTATTGGTAATGAACTGGCTTCAGTAATTTGGTCAGCATCTGAATCCTGGACATCAGTTATGCCTGTACATGCTCGGCCCATCAAGTCACTGACTTGTTCCAAAATTATATCTGTTTTAACACACGATGGGCCACCTCCTGTGCCATTGTGACTGCTTTTGCTAAGTGCTTTGTATAACTTCGCATCAGTCTTCATTTTCTCCCAGACTCTCATAAGAGATTCTTTACTTCTGAAATGTTAGTGGTAGGTTATTAAAAGGCAATTCAGTACGTTCATCATAGTAGATAAAGAGGTTAATGTACTGAGAATACAGGTATTAGGTAGGTAACTTCTCATTCAAGTAAGTAAATAGAAACTCTTTAATACACACATTGCATATTATACAAAATCAAGATAATAATTATGACAATAACTATTTACAGCTATAAAGTTTGGATGTAAAGGCAACTTAACTTTAAAACAACTATAACAAGTACTAAACAAAAGGTTTATTTTTATCAATAACTGTTTATCAATAACTTACCTAGCCGTGGTTCCTGTGGAATTAAATCTTGTGCACAAATTCACCCACGCTTCATTCTTCGCTTGATTTGTTGTACCGTCCGTCTTTTTATTTAATATAACATTTTTAAAAGTATTCATTAACTTTACAAGTTTATCCTTTTCATCAAACGTGAAATTTTGACACCGCTTTCTCTTATTTTCGGCCATAATTATAAAATAAAAAGTTAGAAACGAGATACCAAAGGAAACACCACGAAAACTTGCAGCTGTGACTTGCAGAGACAAATGTCAAACAGTCAATGCACAGATAAAGCTGAGTGTCAAATACGGTGACTTGTCAAACATAAACTAAAAATATGATATTTTTATTAAAATATTAACAAAATGAAAACATATATCAGTCAAAATATGAAAGAACTAATTTCTTCATTAAAATAATACATGAATACGTATTTTTTGTATTAATATATATCATTTCCGATAAAACCGGTAACTACAACTGGGTATCAAGCACTATCGTCGTAAAAAATCGGTCACATAAGGAAGGGTCCCCTAGCTATAAGTCCGTTGCGTTCGTGAAAACAAATTTTAGTTATGGGTTGGTTTAGGGGACCTTTTAGCTTAGCGGTCGTCTAACTATGTGATTGTTTAGGGGATGTCGGTGAAATTGGGCATAAGACCTGTATTAATAATCGTTACTCAACGACGAACTCAAGTGCGTAATCATTTGATACCAGCATCTCAAGATTGTTGCTAATTAATAAACACATAAAACAGTATCTCATAACGCTGTACTTAAAAATACTGTGCTGCGACTTGCACTCAAGTACACACACTTGAGAGTCGAGTTTCGTTTATTAATCAGTGTGGCACTCAGCTGATATCGTAAACCTAAACCGCATCTTGAGATATGATTATTAATAAGATCATAACCTCAAGATTGTACTCAAGTGCGTGTACTTGAGTTGAGTAACGTTTATTAATACGGGCCTAAGACTGCGATCGATGTGAGTTAACAGTCGGATCGGTAGGCGAAGCTTGCCGTCGTAGAAGTCAATTAAAATAATTTAGTAAAATCTTACCAATGACCTGTGTAGTGTCGGTGTAAAAATATCTACTACCCCCATATTGTCGAGTGGTGTAGCAAGATGTAACAGAGTAAAATGAAACAGGAGATGAACAGCAGCGTATTCCTAATAACTTTTGGAAAATAAAAAAACTGCGATTGCCAGTCCGTCTCCCAAGCGAGGCAGCTATTGCTAATGAAGGACATTTGAGGTATTCTGTGAGGGAGGCCTCACCAACCCAGCAATGGACTTTTGACAGACTTCAATGATAATTATGATGATGATGTTATTTTTTGGTATTTGGATCCGTCATCGCCAATTCTTTATTTATAACCATCTAAAACAATTACATATAACTAACAAGATTAAAAAATATTTTATTTTATTTAATAATATTTTATTTCTTTAATAAATTTCGATAAGATTGTAATACGTTAGTAAAGCAATTGGCAAAGCCATTATATAATGAAGGTTTATCCAAACCACATCGATCTCACTAATTCTCAAAGGGTCCTCTATTAGACACGTCACATTAGGGAGGTTTGGAAGGACGCATTTGGAACGGAAACCACGGTATCTAATCCAACATATGTCGATTTCAATCAGCCGATAAATGATCCGCAAGTCGCAGTGTCCATAAAGCTAGCCGCAGATTGAGGCCTTTCAATAAGAAAACTCCTTTCATACTTGCCAAATTATTGTAAGTGTACGTAAACTTATTAACAAATTGCTTCGAGACAGCGGACTCATTTGCTGAATTATAATAGTTTGTGTCGAATTATTTGTAATCAGTATTTATAAACGAACTACACATAAAGGTAACGTGTACTTGCTATACTTAGCCTAAAATGACAATATGTGGAAGACAAATTGACGCTGAATTTGTCTTCCACATATTGTCATTTTATCATCACGCAAACACCAAACTCGATGTGAAGTGACAACATTACAAGTAAAATATTTTATTATTTATTAATCTGTGTAATAATGTAATAATTAGTGTCAATTTTTAACTCTTAATAACACAAAACCTGAAAATTGTCCGTATCCTATAAATAATGCAAGTTATAAAAATCACATTTTCTACTTCGTTGTCCTTATTAAACTAACAACATTGTCACCCTATGTCACTGGTCTTACTAATATCAAAATGATGTAAAAACAAAATGTTTCTCCGTCACGCTTGCCAACACCACATTGTTATTTAATACAAGTAGGTTATAAATTGAACTAACAATCTTTTGAGAAAGTGAATTGTAGTCTTGACGTTATAAATTTTTAAGATAAATAAATTAGTTATATAAAAAATAAACTAAAATTATAGTTCTCATCTTTATATATAAAAATTACGTGTCACGTTGTTTGTCCGCGATGAACTCCTAAACTATTGAACTGATTTTAATGAATTTTTGCACACTCTGTGCAGTTTGGTCCAACTTGAGAGATAGGATAGTTTATATCCCGATAAGTGACCATCAATATTTTATTGCGAATTTTAGATGTTCTTTTATTAGACAAAGGACGACCCTTTAAGAAAGAGCAGAACAACATCTGCCTGGTCAGCTAGTTTATTTATATATCTCTACGATCACCTATAAGAGTGTTCGAATCTCACATAAATATGACAGATGTCAATAAGTGTTGTTAATTATCATTCATTCGCATTCGTATTGCAGTCTCGATTCGCGTAGTGTACCTATATATTCTTTGGTCTCGATAAGACGTAGGTCCATATACCTAATAATTAAACTTTAGCTATTGTAAAGTTGTTAGGTAGGTACAGGGATAGATTTAGATGTCTATGGTCCGCAGCATCTACTCAATGTTGAGTGCTCACTTGTCACCATTATTCCGTAAAAAAAAGTTTACGTTTACACCGGTATATTAAAATTCACAGGTGTAGACCAGTTTCACTTCTAATAAAATATGTTTTTCCTTCATTACAACCTATGCCTGGAATTTTACACATTTCTTCGAATTATTTTTAACTAACACGCTTTTATTAGCTTGGAATGTATGTATGTAACGGAATTTTTTAATGTGATTTTCATCCCCTTCGAATCGTCGGATCGATTTGAGACTTCGCACACTTATCAAGGACCGTTAACAATGCACTAATTTAAATAGTTTGTACCATTATCCTTGCCAGGATCCTAACGATTTGTGAATAATTCATAAAACAACTACAATTTCTGCTAGTGCAATCTACTGTAAGACGCGTAAAAGAAATTCGTTACAAAAAAAAAACACGAATAAAGGATATTCTTGAAAATTATCAAAGTAGGCGACGAGTAATGGTTTACAAAATTATTTGCAGATGTCGCGACACGCCATTAAAAACAGGGTACAATTAGTCATTCAACAAAACACAACTTTAATTGCAAATAATTACTTACAGTTTACAGTTTAAATGAAATTCTATTTATGTCAGATTCATGTCATTTTCGACTGTAAAACGACACTTTCAAAATGATATGCACCAACGAAATAGCTTGTTTTATTTCAAGTTGATTACAAAGGTATGGATAAACGTTAATGGAGTGGATTTTAAATGAAACGTACAAATTAAATAGTAGCAAGCAGTTTGCGTGAGTCCTTGCGGAGCCGCCAGTGGATGCCGACATATGGGCATGACCGCTGTCAGGTGGTCTTGAGGGCACCTGTCAATGTTATGATACTCGTATTGTAACACCAAAGACTTCGATATACGAAGAACTTCACATAAGCAGCTTAAATAGTGAAAAAAATATTTTTTGCTATATATAAATATATATATATATATATATATATATATATATATATATATATATATTAGTTATTATTTATTATTAGTTATTAGTTATTAGTATTATTAGTTAGTTAGTAAAACTCAGTCACCCAGGTACTACACATAAACAAATATAAATATATATTGGCAATTTTATATACTTACTAATTTTCTTTTTTTTATAAATATTGTGTATTTTGAGGAGTATTTGTTTAATTTGTTTTACATGTTTTTTAATGAAACATAACAATTGTAATTTAATATTTTTTGTATAATTTCAAAGCGGTATCAATTAGCAGGATCGCTGACAAACTTAGTGAATTAAATTTACTAACCAGCTTGATCTGCTAGCTTCCCTCGAGTCTGCTGAGCATTTTTTATGTCTCCTTCACTCCTTGCTTTGGAAGAGAATAACTGCTATAAACGTAAATTATAATCTTATAACATAATAAACAGTATGCGAAATTCTAGAGCTCCATACTTTCGAACTTACCGCAGCGCTGTCCAAGATAAGCATTCAAACCCACACTCAGAACGAGCGTTATTCAATTGTCGTCGTGAACGAATTCATTTCACAAAACTCATCTTGCGGACCGCGGGTGACGACATGACGTGGAAATTGTTATTAAGCTAGGTTTCTACTAGAAGTGACATAGTACTTCGCCCATTGATTTCGACCATAACCTAAACTTTTATATATTATTAAAAGTTATAGATACCTTTTTAATAAATTGAAGCGACAAACGAACTTGCATTTTACCTGCTACTGCAGCCCATGGCTACTTGAAACCAACTTAAAACAAAGAAGGCTACAGATCTTTAATGACTAAGATGTAATGATTCACAGCCCTATATTATGCGGGCTTTCAGACCGGAACATACAGGCACTGCTGTTTGGAGAGTGGTAACCTACCCGAACGAAATCCTAGTTAGGAATAGAACCCTACCACCTATTGGAAACAAATTTTTCTTTGCAGGTCGTCTGACTGTGACAAAAACATCATTATCGTCATCAACATACAGCCCTTCACAAGTCCACTTCTGAACTTAGGCCTCCCCCAAGGAATGCCACAAAGCACGGTCCTGATCCACCTGCATGTCTTACCAGGTCATCACTCCATCTATGCTATGTGGCCGGCCCATTGCCACTTCAGCTTACTAATCCGTTGGGCTATGTCGGTCACTCTGGTTCTACTGTGGATATCCTCCTTTCTAAGTTTATCACGCAGAGAAACACCGAGCATAGCCCTCTTCATAGCTCGCTGAGCGAGCTTGAGCGTCCTCATACGGCCAGCAGTGAAGCACCAAGTCTCAGTTCCATAGGTTATCACTGGCAACACGCACTGGTTGTACAGCCTCGTTTTCAAGTTTTGAGGATGACCTGACGAGAAGATGTGCCGCTATTTCCCGAACGCTGCCCAGCTGAGTTAAATCAAAAAGTTGGAAAGTTGGACTTACCTAGTCGGACTATTTGTTTCAGGTACTAACATACTCGTCAACAACTTCGAGCTTAGTGCTCCCAACAACTACCGACAAAGATGTGACATGGATTTTAAACATGAATTTTGTTTTGTCCATGTTCATCTGAAGACCTATCCGTTGGGAGGCACTATTGAGATCATTGAGCATAGTGCTTAGGTCTTCCAGCGATTCTGCCAAAAGGACTATATCGTCGGCAAATCAAAGGTGAGTGATGAACTCGCCCTTGATATTAACACCATATCCTTTCCAGTCCAGTAGCTTGAAAACGTCTTCAAATGTAGCGGTTAAGAGTTTCGGGGATATAATGTCACCCTGTCTTACATCTCTCTGCAGTTGGATAAGTTTCGTACTCTGGTATACTCAGATAGCCATCGTAGCCCTATGATACAAATATTATACTTCAGCACTTCGATATACCGACCGTCAACTTGGCACCGCTGAAGGGACTGCAGCACCGCCTAAATTTCGAAGAAATCAAAGGCTTTCTCATAGTCCACATACGCCAGACATAGTGGCAAATCGTAGTCCTCGGACTTCTGTACAATTTGCTGAAGGGTATGTATGTGGTCTATGGTGCTAAAACCCTTTCGGAAACCGGCGTGTTCGCGAGGCTGGAAGTCTCTTTCGAAACCAGCACATAGACACGGCTTAAAAGGGAAATTGGTCTGTTCTTCAAGAAAGCGTTGTCGCCTTTCTTGAAGAATAAGACCACTGCACTTCCGTTCCATGCCTCCGGTATAGTGCCACCATGAAGAACGAAAAAGAAACGTTAAAAAGCTTCTGAAGGACTTCAAGTAACGGTTTTCCACCCGCTTTCAGAAGCTCTGCTGTAATTCCATGCTCGCCTGAGGCTTTGCCGTTTTTAAGGTGCTGGAGAGCCATTCTGATCTCGCTCAGACTGACGTCCGGAATATCACCGGAATAATGTCGGAAAACACTTGCTCTTGGATTTTTACTCACACTTGCGAGTGACTCCAACGATGATGTGTACAGCTGCCCATAAAACCTCTCAATCTCACTCAAAATCACTCAAAATCTCAGGTGTCCCAGAAACGACGCCACCACACTCGGTCTCCAGCTTCGACAGTTGGTTCTTTCTGGCAGACAGATCTCTAGCAAAGACTTTGGAGCCCTGGTTTCGCTCGATCGCTTCTTCAATACGAGCTGTATTGAAGTTGCGTAAGTCCCGCCGCATGCATTTGAAGATCTGCCTGTTTTGTTGCCTGTACGCTGTCAAGTCTGCTAAAGACTGCAGCTTAATTTCCCGTCTAACAGCCATGAGATTAAGAGTGTGATCTGAGAGTTTGGTGTTTTTCTGCGGCGGGTCTTGCCTAACTTAGCTCCGACCGCATGGACAGTTTCCACGAGCTTATCATTCAATATCGTCCACGGCATTGCAATCTTCTAGTCACTGAAAACGATTTTGTAGCTTGAGCTGAAAGGTTTCGGAACTTTTGATTAGAGCACGAAGGGGAGGGAGCGTTGACTTCAGTAGACGGACCTCTTGGACCTCTCTAGCTTAACGTTTAGGTTCAGTGTGCCTCTAACCATTTGGTGATCGCTACCAGTTTCACCCTCGCGATCACTGAGACATCACTAAACAGTTGTCATATGGTCGTCATAATAAAGTCAATCTCATTTTTTGTCGAACCGTCGGGGGTCGACCCACAGGAAATGGACCTCCATTTCCTGTGGGGCCGCTTCTGGAAGAAAAAGTTCATCATAAAGAGTACCTCTTTTTCCATGAAGTCAGCCCGCTGCTGGCCCCTTGGGTTCCGTTGCCCTATTCCAAATTTCCCTACCTTCAGCTCACCGCTCTTGTGCCTAGATTTGCGTTGAAGTGTCCCATTAACACCGTATTTTGAAGGAATGCATGGCTCTAGATATATCCCCATACATTTCCTCCACCTACTTATCGGCATGTGCGGAGGTCGAGGTGTAAACCTGTATGACCTTCACCAAATACCGTTTGGAGATTCTGAGCTTAAGGTACGCAACCCTCGTCGACACCCTCTCAATCTTTACAACGTTGTTGACGAGAGACTTGTGGACGATAAATCCGATACCTCCTTGGGACAAATGGTCGCTTTGCCGGTGATAGAACAAGTTGCCGGATTCGAGAATTACATATCTTCCCCCTCTCTTCGGACCTCAAATAATCCTATATATGTTTGCAACGCAACTTGTCTATTTCTTCTTCCAGCTCCAGGATCTTTTCGTCAGTTCTCAGGGTGCGTGCGTTATATGTTCTCTGGTCGAGTGGTCTTAGGTGGCAACCAAACTTCCACCGGAGATTTTTAGCACCCCCTGCCCCGCCGTTATCATGGTTGTAGCCAGGAACAGCGGGGACGCCGGGGACTGGAGGCCGTCTCTTCGTAACTTTTTTCATAGTCGTTTCTTCGTAGCTTGGCAAGTGGGTTGGCAACCGCGGTTTTTTTCATTGTTGTTTTGCTGTTATCAGAAAGATGCTACTGCACATCTTCTGCCTCAGTTTCCCTCTGTCGTCTCTTACTAAACCCACGGGAAAATATGGCATAATGGGTATTCTTACCCTCCACTACACTGACAAAAAAAATAAGAGGGCTTAATTAACTGACTTATGTACTTCGTTGTAAATATATAAAACTAATCATTTACAGCTAAACCATACACGAATCTAGTTGTTGTTATGCATGAATATGAAATCTAGTGTTACAACATCAAAATAAATGAAAAACAATGGCAAGATATATGAATAGGCCGATTTATTACTAAAATGTAATGGAAATGCAATTGTTTCAATATTTTTGTTATATTATGTATATATTGTTATATTATGTTATATATTGTTATATTATGTTCAAGGCTAGTATAAAAAATATCTTTATTATAGTAATTAAAATAATAATTTGCATTACATCCGTTGCTTACAATATATAAGGATCGTATTAACTATCTGTAAACTTCCGAGGCTAACTGATGGACCGACAATGCATGCATGTAATAACAGAAAATATCTTCCTTAGGGAATAAGCTGTTTTCTTTGATGACTCCCTTTAATTTTAAAATGAAACTACGTGGACGGGATTCTAGCTATCACTGATTCCTTCTTTTCGTTCCGGTCTAGAAATATCTAGAGTTAGAAAGCAGCGTAATTTTTTTTTGTTATACAAGTAAACGATTTTTCTGCTCGTCGTCAGTTTGGGTATTTTAAGTTTGTAGTAAACGAAAATATATACCCGCATATATTACTAGCCATAACATTTTTCTAGTACTACCCATAGTCGCCTCTTACGACATCAACGGGACCAAATAGGGTGATGGATTTTATAACGTCATCACCACACGGGACACTTACTAACTTCTATTAGTATCATTTTATTCTTTCCATTTCAGGAGGTCTACTCTAATCTTTTCATACCCTATACCACTTTTTTTTTAATTCTTTTTAAAAGACGTTACCTCCACACTATGATTATCTCCTGTATCGTGGACAAACATCCAGACCCGGAACAATTATTTGTAGGCCATACAAATACTTGCTCCGTGCGGGATTCGAACCCGCGGCACCAGCGCAACAACTCATTGCTAAGCCACTGCGCCATGGAGCCGTCTGCTAAGTCACTGCGCCACGAAGCCGTCACTTTCACTTCTATCATTTCCCCGTCGCTCGTTTTCTTTCATTTTTTTTCTCCCTTTATCTGATGAGCTATATTCCAAAACCAAATGAGGAACCACAGCATAATACGAGTAAACAAAAAAACACGCAGCGCTACGATCACGAACCCAATTGCGAATCATGACCATTATTGCAAGCCCGCTCTTTTTAAGAAAATCCAAGTCCAGTAGTTGGCTCTGTAGCCTGTATGGATATGGAAAAATAATTTTGCAAATTAATCCATACCTTCTTCTTCATCGTCATCAGCCCATTAAAGTCCATTGCTTAATATGAGCCTTCCCGGTTAGAGGGAGGTTTTACTTTAATCACCAGCATAACGTTTGGCTATTTCAGCCAAAAGTGACCGGTGGATAGACGATCATAGTTCCATATGTCCCGCCTTTTTGTCGCTACTCCCTGTCCAAATCGGGATATTTTAAGTCTAGGGTAAATGAGATGTTCACACCGCAATTTGTCTGAAGCCATGAAATCTATATTCTATACCTATATTCAGCCTATAATAGGCGTATATTCACCTCTTATGAGACCCATGGAAAGAAATGAGCACATGGGTTCTCTTGCACCCGCCACCATACAACTAAATTAATACATATAATTACTTTAATAATTGATTATGTGCGCTCTATAATTCGCTACACAATACACTTGTTATTTCTAGTGTCTCTACATCAGCGAAGGCAGCGGCGGCGACGCGTGCCCGGAAGCGTCACGGCCGCGTGAAGACCGGAAATGGGCAGGATGACCGGATCCTATCTCTGCTCCTGACTACCTGGCAGCCATGTTGTGACGTCACCCCGCCTCGTACATCACGACAATAGCGTTAGGTTGTCGAGATTCGGCATTATTTTATTATTGAAATTTATTAAATAAAATGTATTTAAAGTAAACATTACTCATAATATTTATTAAAATATTTCTAATATAACTGACGCTTAAAATTATTTCTTAAATATTTCATTTAATTATTTATATTACTATACAGGCGAAAAATAAGCGTGAGACGTAAGAGTCAACGAATAAAAATATAAAACAAAATCTTGTAAATTCAATCCTTCCCTACTTCATAACCTTCTCATATATGAGAAGCCCTGCGCCCAGCTGTGTCATGAATTTAGGCTGCGTAAAAGTATTTTTTTTTTACATTTTACGTAATAGATCCTAGATGTAGCTATGCTAGCTATACATACCTCCAGTATAAATGGGTCGGCTCGACCGGGATATCATGGACATACTCACAGATTACCAACATGAAACAACAGAATAATGACGCTGTGTTTCGTATGATGAGCGTAAGAAAACCCTTTAATTGGTAACGAAACATTATATAAGTATTTTAGTCCTCAGGGGTGATAACGTATCTGCATTTTGATTCTTAATCCAGGATAAATGTGGGTGTCTATGAGCCACAGTATCCACTTACCATCACGTGTACTGTGTTTTTTTTTTACAGAATAAGGGCGACAAACGAGCAAACAGTCTACATGATGGTAAGTGGTTGCTGTGGTCCATAGACATGCAGATGTCTATGGGCCACAGCGTAATCGAGGATAGGTCTACACCCATCCTCGATTACGAATCAAAACGCAGATGCATTGTCACCCGTGAGGACTAAGATGGAACGCGTCCTTTCCTTCAGATCTGTAACTGGCAGATTAGTTGCCACTTTCAAAACTTTATTAAAAAGTTTCTGATTTCAGTACAAAAATACAGCAAATAGGCATAAATGGTATAGTTCATACACTCTCGATGCACCGTATATGCACGCACGAACGCACGCACGCACTCTTTCACTCACGAACGCATGCACGCATCCACACACCCTTTGTTATCTATATGTATATATATACCACTTTTTCTTATCTATACACTATCAATGTAGCACTGGTACATGGAACTTTGACAGATTTGTTAATTTTACTATATTTGTTGTTTTTTTATTTTTGTTTATTTTTTATTTTGTTTTTTCTCTCGCTATTGTTTGTCATCTGCCTCACACTCCTGGCTGCAATGAAAACCAGCGTTATATATTGATGTATATCTTTAATTCGTGACTTAAAGCTGAGTGGAGACCATTTTGGTGCATATTACGTTACTCCTTTTTTTAATATTTTTGTAAATGTGATTTTTTTTCTGTTTTGCATGATTTATTATTCTTCGTCATAATGTATGTGCCAATTAAACTTATTTCTTTCTTTCTTTTCAGTACAGAATAGTCTCCGGTTCTCTACACTCACCATACGAAACGTCAAATAGCAGCGTTAACGCTGGTATTTGACGTTTAACGCTGGTATTCTGAGAGAGCGTAGCCCTTCCCCGGTCTCATTCGTTTTAGAACTATATCACTAATATAGTTGCAGCATAGCTCTACCACGTTGTAAATGTGTGCTCGTTTGTAATTCTCGTTATATAAAAACAAAAATGTATTCACACAAAAAATAACTTCATAAAAAGAAGACCACAAATGCTTTGTCAGACTTAGAAGAAATGCCCTACAGCCTGTAATCATATTCCCTTACCCTTCAACCCAAAACGGAGCAGTGGATGCACTATTGCTTGGCAGAAGTCATCTCGTAGGTAAGAACGAATCAAGACCATCCTGTACTTTTTCTTCACACTGCCCTTATTCCAAATTGTCTAAATATTCCTTGGGGTCGTCATAGAATGTATTCCTTTTTCATTCACCTCTATCAGTTGTCATCTCATCAGTCACTCCTTCCTTACACACACACTTGAATGTATTAAATTCACTACACCTAATGTTAATGTTAATGACAGAATGTTGCTGCATAACTAAGTTTGCTAGCTAGTTTAGATATATGAGAGTCCCATTGAAGCTTCGTGTCAACTGTAATTCCGAAAAAACAGTGGATTCAACAAGGCCCAGCCGCTCTCCATTTAAAAGCACATTGTTATTCACCTGTTTAATATTAGGTGTAGTGAATCACACAATCACACAGTCCATTCATCTTTTCTTGTGCCTTCCTTCACTCTTACATACCCATCCACTTTCAAACACTTTTATAAAATGATTGTATTTAAATGCCTCACTATCTCACTCTCTCTTACTCACTATCGTATGTCAAAAACCACCATATTATGCAATGCCACACATATGTTTTGAAAGACACAAATACATAAATATATAATAGCTGGGTAGTTCACCCAGCTCTATATTACTTTAGTATTCAAACATAATATTCCGAAACATGAATTTATCTGGAGCCCAAGTAAGTTTGCCGAAGCAAAAGCATCCGCCAGTTATCATTGCGAGAGTATATAATTGTTGGCAATTTCATGTCTCCATTCAGCTCATGAATGGCAACCATTAGGCAGAGCTCTCGACGCACCCTCCATAGCTAATAAGTGCATTTTGCTTTACAGGACTCCTTAGTGCAGTTTTTAAACCTTTACTGTTTTTAAAAAATGGCCATGGAGAGCTGCCATTTTACCTCAGCGAGGGAATTGTAACGCGAATTGTTGTTTAATTGAAGCTATTAAGCAATTAAGTCACTTAAGTAATTAATAAGGTGTAAGAAAAAAGTTTAAAAGACTGGCAATGAATAGATTCTACAGTATGTTCTCCGTGTGTAATATTATTTTAGTAGGAATGAAATAAAATATTGTTTTTATTTTGTTGTTTATTTATCTTACCAAACTATACATCAGAAAATAAACCTTTATTATGTTATTGGATTAATACGTATCTAAATTACTGATTTGCACTAACCGATAACTCCGACAGATGGCGTATAACCATACCGTATTAATAATAGATTAAAATGGCGTAGATCGATAACAGAAAAAAACATCGTACGTGCTGCGCTGCGTATGTTTACGGACTGAACAGTCACAGCGGCCAGTCTCATCGGAGACTTGTTTTTTTTTTTTACTTATTATAAGCCAGTGCTTGACCACAATCCCATGGTGGTAAGTGATGATGCAGCCCTAGATGGTAAATCGCAGTGTCTTTGTGTAACAAAAGCCTATTCACTCTTGCCGTGAAGACGACCAGATTGTATTCGGACGGAAAGATAGACGCCGGCATATTATTCCACTACTTTGCTGTACTTTTCTACCGGACGGCAGTAACAGAACCACAGTCGTTCTGTCGCATCCGAAACTGGAAGCTTCAGGAAGCGGATACTAGGGACAAATATCATGCGAGGGTAGCCGAAAAGCTTGACACCATCGATGGCAGAAAAGAATATGTGGCAGAAAAGCACATGGCAGAACCTTAGGTATGGAATGGTAAGTGCAGCGGAAGAAGTGTGTGGAACGATAAAAAGAGGTAGTAGTAAAAGAAGAGATGCATGGTGGAATGATGAAGTGAAAGAAGCTGTAAAAAAGAAGAAGAAAGCATGGTTAGACTAACGGCCTGAGAGGCCTTTCATGAGAGAGAAGATGAAAGAAAGATATAAGCTACAGAAAGTTCACACGAAAGCATTGATTGAGGAAGTGCCTGAAAGGTGTAGAATGGAAGCGGACGAAAGGTTGTCGCACAACTTTAAGGAGAACTCCAAACTCTTCTGGAAAGAGTTTGGAAGGACCCGAAGTGGTGCGACGGCCTTAAGAATGAACAAAGTGCTTTCGAGAAACAATGACGTCCTCTCAGAAAAATCGGACGTCATGCAGCGATGGAGCGAATTTTATAGAGAAATGTATGCGTGTGATGATCTTAGTGAGGGATCCAGGGGTGACGCCGTGACTGGTACGCCAGACCCGGACCTCGATGACACTGAGGTCATCAGTATGAAAGAGATTGAACGTGCAATTCGAAGTTTGAAATGTGGTAAGGCTGCGGGACTAGACAGAGTTACTGCTGAAATGGTCAAGTATGGTGGGCCTCGCGTCTGGGACAGCTTTCATCTCCTGTGCAATTTGTGCTGGCGGACAGGGGATGTCCCGGATGATTGGCGATCCGCAGTCATTGTGCCTTTATATAAAGGTAAAGGGTCACAGTTTGACTGCGGGTGCTATCGGGCGATCAGCTTGACCAGTTTAGCAAGTAAAGTTTACTCGAAGGTTTTGTCACGTAGGATGCAAGAGAAATGGGAAAGATTTCTATGGGAGGCACAATGCGGATTTAGACCTGGAAGAGGATGCACGGATCAAATGTTTTCTCTCCGCATGATCACGGAAAAGCTTCTGGCTGCTAACCAGAAGTTTTTCTGTGCTTTTGTGGATCTTGAGAAAGCATTTGATAAGGTTGTAAGGAAGAAAATGTGGGAACTGTTGCCGGGGTATGAAGTGGATGGCTAAGGGCTGTGCAGTCACTTTACTGTGACTGTAAAGCCTGTGTGCGGGTAGGGCATGACCTGTCACCCATGTTTAGCGTCCAAACAGGCGTAAAACAGGGTTGTGTCATGTCTTCCTGGCTGGTCATACTGTATCTCGACAGCTGTTTGCAGAAGCTGAAAGATAGCTGTTTGGGTGTGAAATTGGGTGATATTAAAGTAAATTGTCTGCTGTATGCTGATGATGCAATGCTTATTGCACCATCAGAGGCAGAACTGCAGGCATTAGTCACGTGTATGAAAGAGGAATGTGAAATTAAAGGTCTCCGTTTGAATGCTAACAAAACTAAGGTTCTGGTATTTGAAAGGGATGAAGAGAGAACGAAGTGTGAAATAAGGGTAAATCAGGAATGTCGAGAACAGGTAAATGAAATCGTATACTTGGGGAGTGCTTTTAGCCGAGATGGAAGATGTGGTTTAGATGTGGACAGGCATGTAGCTGCCGGGAACAAAGTCAATGGTGCCCTGAATGCGTTAGTCAAAAGGCAAGGCGTAGTGAAGAGTGCACGCCTTGCAATACATAACGCAGTGTTGGTACCGACTTTGTTATATGGCAGCGAAACCTGGGTATGCCAGAAGAAGCATAAAAACAAGTTGAATGCAGTGGAGATGTGATCTCTTCGTAAAATGTGCGGCGTTAACATGGTCGACCGAAAGCGAAACGAAGAGATTCGCAATATGGCAGGTTTGAAAGATGACCTTATCACAAAAATTGATAAGGGCGTGCTTCGATGGTTTGGGCACGTTGAGCGAATGAGTGAAGACCGAGTGTCGAGGTAGACCGAGACTAACTTTCGAAGACCATGTGAGCAAATTGCTCGAAGAGGGGAGGGTCAAGAGTACTCGGATACCTAGACGTGCATGTATGAAGAAGATAATGAATCTGAAAGAAGCGAAAGAGTTATGTAAGGATGGTGACACTTAGCGATCTGTTCTCTCTGGCTACCCCGTCAGGGATTGTGCGTGAAGATAAGTAAGTAAGTAAGTTTGCTGTACTTTTAATGCGTAAGACGAAGCAAACCGTTTGGTTTGGACAACAAAGGGGTGAAGAGCCGCCGACCTCCTGGTTGTCCAGTTGGTGGTTGAGAGGGAAGAATTAAAGCGTGTAATTCCTGCGCACACTCACCGAAATGCATCCTATAGAATACCGAGAGACTGGCTACTCTGCGCCTGTCCTCAAGGCTGACAAGATTGGTTTCAACCAAATCAAGGGCACCAATGAGCCTCTTAGCACGTGTCTCCACTGAGTCCAACGCTGCCAGGTGGCATTTTTTTAGCACCAGACCATATGTGACACCAGTACAGTAACAGTGGTAGAGCTACACGGCAGCTTTTGTTATCGCACAGATGGGCCGGCGCGACCCAGCGTGGTCCCACGACCTCACAGAATACCAGCGTGAAGTAGAGGGTTACGTAAGACCAAGGCGACCCCTGTCACGCTATCCGTGAATTTTTGCAACATCAGGGGATTTCATTCCAACCTTAACGCCGTCCATTACCATCTAGAGACGGCGAAGCCGGCCTTGCACTTTTTAGCCGAGACTCAGGTGTCCTCTTCGGCTGATACTTCATATCTCTCCTACCCGGGGTACAAATTAGAACACTCCTTTGTGCCCCGGGCTGGAATTTGCGTATACGTCAGAGAGGGCATCTGTTTTCGTCGCCTCGGTAGTCTTGAAGGTACGAACCTATCCATCCATGGCTGCGCGTAAACATCGACGACCATCCCCGACTCTACGGGTACCTCTATAGGTCCCAAAGCGGTAATGTCGAAACAGACCGACTCATCGACCACGTCCAAAAGCTACAAATTCCTTGTTATAGCAGATCCCATCCGCAGAGATCGTGATTCTTGGCGATTTTAACGCCCACCACGCCGAATGACTCGGTTACGTTCAGCTGATCATGCGGAGAGATCTGTTTATGATTTTGCTTTGACATATGGTCTTACAGAGCTGGTTACTCTGCCTACGCGGATTCCAAACGTGGAGGATCATGCACCTTCCCTGTTGGACCTTCTGCTGACCTCTCATCCGGAAAGATATCAGGTTTCCGTTGACATACCTTTAGGCTCGTCGGGCCATTATTTTGTCCGGAGTGTGGTGTCACTCACACTAACGTCGCGGTTGCATTCTGCAAGCTACCCGCCGTGTTTGGCACTGTAGGTCGGCCAATTGGGATGCGATTATTTTTTGCATCCTACCCGTGGGGGCGTGTTTGCTTTTCGCCGGAAGATCCCAGAGTTGTTGCTGATTCTGATACTGATTTGGTACTTCAGGGTATGGAACTTTTTATTCCATCCTCTGTGGTGCCCATCGGAGGCAGATCCCAGCCATGGTTTGGTCACTCCTGTAAAATAGCATCACGCTATAAGCAGGAGTACTACCGGGCCTGGGCTGACGCATCAACGTCTCGGGATGTAAACACCAGCGTTCTTAAAAAGAAGTATAAGTAGCCAAGGAAAGGTCTGAGCAAATCGATAGAATTGGCGAGAAGCTAGTTCGCCTTCCTTCGGGAACCCGTGCATTCTGGTCTCTCGCCAAGGCTGTCCAAGGGAACTTCTGTCAGCCATCTCTTCCATCTCTGAACAAGGAGGACGACTGACTAGCCCATGCCGCAAAGGAAAAAGCCGATCTGCTAGGCTCTTTCTTTGCATCCAACTCGACTCACCATGACGGGGGGAGCACACCGCCAACCATCCCGTGGTGTGAGTGCTCCATACCGAATGTGCAGTTCACACAGCCCTCGGTTCAAAAACACTCCTCTCTCTGAACATTCACAAGTCGAGTGGGCCTGAAAATCCCTCCAATTGAGCTGATGACGTGTGATCCAGAGTTGACACCGGTTCTAACGCGTCCTTTCCGGTACTCCTACTCGCAAGGCGTAGTACCGAATTCATGGAAGACAGCTTTGGTCCACCCGATCCCTAAAAAAGGCCGCTCAGTCCCATCTAACTACAGGCCAATCGCCATCACCTTGTTCTCCAAAATAATGGAGTCTATTATAAACTGCCAGCTCATAAGGTACCTTGAGGATCACCAGCTGATTAGTGACCGCTAATACGGTTTTCGTCAGGGTCGATCAGCTGGTGATCTTCTGGTCTACCTAACTCATAGATGGGCGAAGGCACTAGAGTCCAAATGGGAGGCATTGTCCGTTAGTTTGGACATAATGACGGCCTTCTATCGGGTCTGGCACAAAGCACTTCTTTCGAAGCTCCCTCTTATGGGCTCCCGAGAAATTGTGCAATTGGATCACCAGTTTCCTTGGTGATCGAAGCATCAAGGTGGTAGTAGATGGTGCATGCTCTAATTACAAGCCTACTAACGCTGGTGTTCCACAAGGCTGCGTGCTATCACCAACTCTGTTTCTTTTACATATCAATGATATGTTGCAAGCTGATAACATTCATCGCTATACAGACGATAGCACTGGTGATGCCTTATACACCGGCCGTGTGAATATTTCTCGGAAAAACGTCGCCGAGTACTAGGACAAACTTGTGTCTGAAGTCGAGTCTTTGCTGAACAAAGTCTCGGATTGAGACGACTAAATCTATTCCAGTTCAATCCTCAGAAGACACATGTTTGCGTGTTTACCGCTAAAAAGAACCCCTTTGTCGTATCTCCTCCGTTTCAAGGCACTCCCCTTGCTGCTTCAGCTAGCATCGGAATCCTCAGCGTCGACATATCGAATAGTGTGCAGTTTCGTGGTCACTTGGAAGGGAAGGCTAAATTGGCCTCTAAAAAGCTTCAGCACAAAGACAATATTTCATGCCGGAACATCGCTTGCAACTTTACAAAGCGCAAGTTCGACGTCTCCGTGGCGCAGTGGCTTAGCAATGAGTTGCAGCGCGGGGGGCCTCGGGTTCAAATCCCGCACGGAGCAAGTACTTTGTATGGCCTACAAATAATTTTCCGGGTCTGGATGTTTGTCCCTGTGCAATTAATGTTTGTAAGCTGCCCCCACGGCACAGGAGAAAATCCTAACGTTTTAAAAAAAAAGAATGAAAAAAAAAAGAGAAAAGAAAATAAAGAAATAGTTCGGCCTCACATGGAATACTGTTCTCATCTCTGGGCCGGGGCACCCCAGTGCCAGCTCCTTCCAGTTGACGGCATCCAGCGCAGAGCGGTTCGAACCGTCGACGACCAAGTTCTCCCGGATCGGCTCGATACACTGGCGCTGCGTAGGGATGTTGCAACCCTTTGCATTTTCTATCGAATCTCCGGTGATTTTTCCGGACCGATACGACGTTGATGTTGCGGTTGTTCATGGGTGGCGGTAGTCACTTACCATCAGGTGAGCCGCATGCTCGTTTGCCCCCTCTTCTATAAAAATAAAAAGTGCTCCATACATGACCAGCCTTGCGCTTTATATAAGCTACCCCGGCGTGAAGTACCGCCGCACCCTTGCAAGGACACCAAGTTTTCATGCGGCTGCTTGGCTCTGGACTCAATTAACCGCCCATAGTTGAGGTTCAGAGAAAATTCAACCCCTAACAACTGAAGGCGGTCAGTGTACTGCAAGGATAAGGATAAGGTGAAAAGAGACGCTTGTGTTTTTGAGGAGTTGAATATCACGAGATTGACATCGCCCCATTCGGAGACTGCCTGTAATGTGAAATTCACAGGCACATAGCCTCTCGTTTGGACTGGATTTGATCCCGACTGGCCCGAACACTTGGTTGGTATCTCTCCACAACTGTGCTGTCGTCTGCATACCCATAGATACCGGGAATCAATCAATCAGGCCAGGGGATTAGCCGTACGCTGAAAGCTTGCTCAATAGACTAGCGTGCCAAACCCTGTCAAAAGCCTTCGTAACATCGAGGGAAACAGCAAGTGTGGATTTCGGCGAAATCCGTAGTGGCGGTCGCTGAGGACATCATTCTGCTCTAGCTATACCATGAGGTGGGCGTTCAATATACACTCCATAATCTTGCAGGGTATGGAGGTAATTGAAATCGGCCGATAGTTGACAGGGTCGGTACCTTACCTCGCTACCTTTTTTATTATTATTATTATATATATTTCATATTATTGACCAGCTTCCAAGATTTGGTCACTATTCCTGTCACACATGAGACTACTGAGGTGCACAGACCTTTAGAACTATAGCTGGTATACCATCAGGTCTAATAGCCTTGTTCACGCCTAGACTTCGCAAGGTTTTAAGAACCATCTTGTTGGTGATACGGACCTCTGATATAGAGGTATCGCAGTAAGGTAATTGACATGGTACGCTGTTGCTACTGTCCAGACGCGAATTTCAAGCAAACAGAGAAGTAAGAAAAAAGAAATAAGTCCGCTTTCTCCTTAGACGCCTGCGCCAGTGAGCCATCTGGTTTTACCAGCGAAGGCAGTGTAGACCGATAGAAGTTTAAATCAACCCCTTTGTCGAGAGACCAAAAAGCTCTACTACCAGACAGTTTGACAGAGAGCTTTGTACCGATACGTTTAATGGAGTCGATGCTGGCTTGCCGTAATGCCTTTTTGAAGGACTTAGCGGCTTGGTTAAAGGCTCTCTCTCTTCTTAAGGCTAACATCCGGAGCTTTGCGGTCTCGAGCATCGACCCAGGATACGTACGCCATATGCTTGTGCTTTTCAGCACGAGCGCACTCGGCGTTGAACCATGGGCGAGCTTTCCACCTATGGGCACGTCAGCTAAGGGGATAAAATACTCCATCGCTTGACGTATAGAGGCAGACAAATCGCGACTCCGGGCTGCTATAAAGATTTTTTTATCAGACTAGCCCAATAAGTGACTTTCGGCTCAAAATCTCAGATTGATATGTAATATATAATACAAGAATAAACTAAACTTTCAATATTATTGAAAAACTTAAAGAGTACTTCTCTGCCCTTTTAAAGTTAAATAAAATTTGTGAAATTTATATAGCATTTGTTTTGATTACATCAATTATATAATGTCATATATCATATAAAATTATATGATAAATTTATCATATTTTAAAATAACCATAACCATAACCATTATCATTTAGCACTGAAGTGTACAGTATAGGCACATAATATGTAATAATCAGATTAGATTAATAATAAAATTGTTGTTTCCACAAGCTTTATATATTTTGCACGACCTTAGAAAACAAAACGATGTTGTGAACCGCACGCTTCCCGCCCTTCGCGGTTAAGCCTTTCAGAATTTTCTCACTCGTGTACCAGCTGCTGCGTATATGTTGGCTTGGAACTTAATATTAATTACACAAATTATTGAGAATTACATTAATCATATCAGAAAACAGATGTAGTCAACGAATGCATCTATTTTCTACCGACTTCAAAAAGGAGACGGTACTCAAATCGACTGTATATTTTTTATGTATGTTACCTCATAACTTTTTACTGAGTGAACCGATTTCGATGACTCTTTTTTTATTTGAAAGCTGGTGCTTCACTTGTGGTCTAATATAAATTTTATTAAGGTTTGATCAATATTTTTTGAGTTAATCTTAATAATTTATATTGAAGTCGGTTGTACAAAATTTTTATTAATTGAATTATTAATTGAAAAGTTATAATAAAATTATTATTATAAGCATTGAAAATACCTTCAAGCATTTTTATAGAATAAGAGTGTCAAACCAGTAAACAGTTCACCTTATGGTAGGTGAATGCTGTGACCCATAGGTATATACATCTGTCTTCGGCTAAGACTCAAAATGAAGATGCGTCATCATCCGTGAAGACTAAGATGGAATGTCTCATTTCTAGTAAACAAGGTTTCCGGTTCTCCATACTCATTATACGAAACATAGCAACATTAAGCTGCTATTTTATGGTGCTGAGCTAACGCATTCGTGCTACAGCCATTTTTAACTGCAGCGAGGCTCTACCACGGACTTATATCTTATTAAATATCGAGTCCGGCGACGGGAGGCGGTGTTTCAAGCTCTCGGGCAGAAGTTTTCTATTACTAAAACTTACAAACAGCCTGCAAAATGTGACAATTACAACAAATCCATTGTAGATACCATGTAGTGGCGGTATATGAATTTTAATTGCCCCGTAAGGTCCCGTGAGTGTAGTAAAAGTCGTCAAAAGGAAACAAATCAGGAGATTAACAGCAGCATCTACCGAGCGTGGCAACCATGGAAAATATCCCCTTTATGAGGCAATTCATGAGAAATATGTTTAACAGTGGACTTTAATAGTGTGTGAAATGATAATGTTGATGATCGCATTTGGCCGGCTATTTGATTTCGAATTTATAATTTAAAATGAGAAATAAATCATAACTTTTTTAATTCATAATAATACACATAATAATAAAATCATAAGTCTTTCTATTTGATAGAATTATTTTTGTCACTTTAACCCATCTGAACTGTTATCACTCTCATTCTTATTTTGCTAAAAATCTGCTACGTACCCGCCGCTGTGTTCTAGTTAAGATAATAGAGTCAGTAAAGTTGTTTTCAATTGGTTGCTAGTATCCATGGGCTGCAATATCTACTTACCATAAAGAGAACATTGGAATCTTTGACATAACGAAAACGTAAGCTATTTAAAAAAGCATTATCACATAATAATTAAATAAGCCAGTCCATCAAAATCCATGATTCGATATTTAAATCACAATAATAATAACACTTGTAACTGATTTGCAAAAAATTTAAAATGTCAAGCAATAAAAATTATTTCAAATTAAATTAACTGGAATGCCGTGAGCGGAATATTGCTGAGGCGGCGCTGTCGTCGCGCCATGAGCGAAATACATCGAAGCCTAAATCGCGCTAACAAAGTTCCGAAGTTAAAGCTGTATATACAGAATAGCTTTGAACTACCACTCGGAGCGTTGGCCGCTCCCGGGGCAGAACACGTTGCCCGGCGGGAGATCTCGCCTTTTCCTTCTACCGGCCACAGTGGTGACCCCGACGTGATCGTTCTCATCGGAAACTACAACTTCAAAACCTTCGTCATCATCCTCAAGTACCCCATTCATTCGCTCCCGAGCAGATATTGTCTGCAGTCTTCACATTCTGCAAGCCATCTAGCTTTACAAAGGTACATTGCAGCACTGGAATAATAATGCTTCCTGTTCCTTCAAGCAACTGCCTGCGCTACAGTGTTCAGCACGGTACTGAGCCTTACTGCTCGCCTCTGCTTCACGGCACTCTCGCAGATTACTTGCCTTCTTCTCGACTAACCGCAGACTACAAGGCAATCCGTGGCACTTGCTCCGACTCATCGTTCTCACCGGCATCACTTGCAAATGCGTAGTACGGCATGCATTACACACCGGCACATCGTTCGCGCCGGCGTCACTTGCCCTTACGCACACAGCATGCATTCCCCACCGGCATTAAGGACGCACCGGCAATCGGACTGCACTATCGACCTCCGGTCTGAACAGGGGGGTGAAGTGGCGACGCTGTCGTCGCGCCACGAGCGAAACACATCGAAGCCTAAATCGCGCTAACAAAGTTCCGAAGTTAAAGCTGTATATATAGAATAGCTCGGAACTACCACTCGGAGCGTTGGCCGCTCCCCGGGCAGAACACCTTGTCCAGCGGGAGATCTCCCCTTTTCCTTCCACTCACCACATTGCAATATTGTTAGCAAGCCTTGTTACAACTGTTCATTCGTCTACACTCTTGTCTACAGCGAAGAAGAAAGACATAGTAAGGAAAACAGTATGTCTTAAAAATAAAAATATTTCTTAATCATATCTTGCTAGAAGCATATTATTGAATTCCCCGTTTGCTCACAGTCACAATTCTTTTATGGCGTCCCTATTATTTTATCCATTCCATTAAAACTTATAAAAGTCCACTGCTAAACATAAGCTTCCCCTATACATTGCAATAGTTGCCGCGCTTGGCAGGTGGTTTGGCACCCGCAGTCTTAAATTTTAACTGTTATCAGAAAGATACTACTGCCTATTTTCGCCTCTTAGAATACCCACGGAACGATATCAGATAATCCTTAATCGCCCATCTTATTTTAGTTTCTTAACCTATACGTGAGTCACTCAGAAAATTTTGCGCCCAGATAGAATATAAAGTGAAAGAAAGTGAAAACTAGCGATCAAAATCTCTTAAAAAGATATCGAGAACGATCGCTTCGCTTTGGTAGGCGTTGGTTAATTTTGAAACATCTAAATCTAAACCATCGACTGGCGCACCGTTTCTTGTTCATATTGATAACTCAAAGATTTGTAACTTGCAAACATGAAGCAGGCTCATCTCGAATGCAAAATCTAAAAACAGCAAGAGCTAATCATATCACGGCCCTATTCCACGCGGGACTCAGATGGAAGCCATGCAGTCATCGGTGAGGTTGTTGTTTCAAGTCCGGTTTTAGCGAATATCTGAAATCGTAAAATATCGTCGCTCAAAATATTTCAGATACATTATCCATTTTTCAATGAATCACGTTATTTAATTTTACTCAAAACTGTAGAAGGAAATATGAAATTGAAACATTCGTATCTTTTAATTTGTTAACAATCGTATTTTCAAAATGTTCAGTTTCATACAAAAAATAACTTTATTCATAGAACTTTCTGCGCGGCTTGGGGATCGATTATTTAAGAGTAATAAGTTCTTATAAGAATACCTACCGATGTCTTATGTCTCCATGTACTATATACTTATCGTCATCTACTTAAAATTAAAATTGCCATTGGTTGAAGTTTTGGTACAAGGCTATAATTTTACTCAAAACAAATGAATATCTTAAGCACCAGTCTTTCAAATAATTTATTAAGAAACATTTTAGAATTTCATGTGAGCAAAACCTCATGCAAAACATAAACACCTCTCTTTATAAGGCTGTATAAGCCTCTCTTCAAGGGCTGGTGTATCATCTCGTTTTACTAAATTCTACGTTACAACTTTGTCTGATTGTGCACCTAATTGGCAATTTAGAGCACAATGCACGTCAGTGCCGTTTAAGTCATATTGCATATTATTTCAATGAATATTATCCTCGACAATGGTCCCGAAAAGTAAGTCACGACTCTTGTCCGCAGGCGCCCACCTGTGCTCGTGCACCAAATTGGGAAATATTTTAATTTTTTCAATAATTCCACACTCTCGCCACAAATCGTGAACGGGGAAAAGAAACGTTTAAACTTGAAACATGCGTTAATAATTTATAAATTACAATATGCATGCATAGCATAGCCAAAAACAGCCAAATTAAATTTCGAAACTCGATCAATACACATGTAGTTTTTAAAATGATGTCGAAAAATTACGTTGAAATAATATTCAATATATTTTTACTTATCATGTTAAAATGAAAAACAAACTAACAGTTGAGCTGCAGCAGCGTAAATGAACACTTGCAACCAACTTTAAACAAAGGAGACTAGATCTGTTGTCACCACACATTTATACGTGGTAGAGCAATGCTGCAGCTATGTTAGTAGTATAGTTGTTGCACGAATGGATCGGTGTGTTTCGGCATGTTTGTTTAAAATTGTTTGCAGGTGCCATAAACTGCAGTAGCCAGTAACGGTCATGTGAACTGTAAGTTCGTTTGTAACTTCAGTTTTATTTATTTTTTAAAACTCGTGTAGTACGTGAACATGTGTTCGCCGGGAAACGTGAGTTGAAAAGTGTACGGGTTTGGATGACCTCCACTGTTGAGAGGGAGTCCGATCTTACTGGACTAAAAATCAATGTCTCTCAGCCTGTATAATTACGTGGTAAGGACCACGCTCTCACAGAATACCAGCGTCAAATAGCAGCTTAACACTGCTGTGTTTCGTATGGTGAGTGTAGAGAACCGGAGACCCTTTTTACTGGAAAAGAGGCATTCCATCTTAGTCCTCACGGGTGACAACGCATCTACATTTTGATTCGCAAACGAGGATAGATGTAGATGTCTATGGGCCACAGCAACCACTTACCATCAGGTGGACTGTGTGCTCGTTTGTCACCCTATCCTATAAAAAAAAATTATTATGTAATGAACAAAAAATTAAATATTGTTTATTGCAACAATCACTACAATTTATACATATATCAATGTGACCCTGACTCCTGTAAAAGGTTAACCTGGGAGTGAGGACTGAGGAGTAACAGAAGCTAGATCTTGCCTATATTTGACAAGTTTTTGTAAAATAAAAATAATGTTAGCAGAATAGATACGACTTACACTTAATCTTTACTGCCTCGTAGGTTTAGCGGTCGTAAACGCGATTGCTGATCATGAGGTCGCGAGTTCGAATCCCGGATCGAGTCATAATCAGTTATTGGGTGTTTCTGTCAAAAAATTCTGCGGCAGCCTGGAGTCAGGTATTTGGCGTTGTTTTATTCACCGCGGAAAGCACGTTAAGCCGTTGATCCCGTGCCTGATCTCTCTCCGGTCGCGTTGAATTACCGTCCCATCGGACTATAAGAGTGAGGGAATAGAAAGTGCACCTACACTTGCGCATACACTTGGGCACTATAATTCTATTCTGCACAGATGACTAGTCTTCGTTTAGGACTGGCCACCGTGACCGAAATTCGGTCTGGAGGACATTATTATTATAATCTTTAAATAGAAAAGCGTACCTGTTTTCTAGTGACTTCAAAAATGAGCCGGTACTCAATTCGACTGTGTTTTTTTATGTGTGATACCTCATAACTTCTTACTGGGTGAACCGATTTCGATGATTTTTTCGTTATTTGAAAGCTGGTGCTTCACGTGTGGTCCCATATATGATCAAGGTCTGACCAATGGTTTTTGAGTTATTCTTAATAATTTATACTGAAATCGGTTGTACAAAATTTTTAATTTTTAATTATTATATTTTATCTTATAATACTATTTAAAATACGCACGTCTCAATAACGCCATTGCTAAACATTTGGGCGCTTCACTACGGAGCCGCGGGTTTGAACCCCGCACAGATGAAGTATTTGTATGGCCTGCAAATAATCTATCTGATTTTGTTTCGCGATACAGAACAAAATTGGAAAGCAAAAAAAATTTAAAATATTCGTTCACATCGTTATATTCAATCAGATGATTGATACTCGTAATATGTATAATATAAGTAATAAGTAAGGTATGAGTAAAATTAAAAAAAAAATACATTTATTTCAAAATCAACCAGAGAGAAGTACCAAAAGAAAGATCGTATTCAAAGCAAAGTTACGTCATCGGGCACGACAATGGTTGGTAGGTTCTCGCCATACATATCTTCATTGGACATCATCTCATCGTTTTCAAGCTTTACCACTTCGCTCCTCACCAGAACGATTACGTAGCACTGCATCACTGTATAACGAAAAAGAATGTCCGCTAAGTGCGTTAAAATACTACAGCTCCGTTTTTGATAACATAAGAGCTCAACTTGTAAGTGGTTTGTTATGCATCGTCAACATGATCATCATCAACACGGTCCTATGCTATCTCCATCCATCGATATACTTCATATCTTACCAGGACGTCAGTTCGTTGTTATTATGCATAATTATATATAAGGTTACAGTCTATATTCGCCCCACTCCTAGACACAGATATGCTAGGTTTATAGACTACTTTTTCCACCGAGCTGCTACACTGCGTGCTAGCGGACTTCATATACAATAATTTATTTCTCAGATATCTCGGTTCTCCTTGCAATCTTTTTCTTAAATACCCAGCGCATATTAAATCAGCCCATAAAATTTCAATTAACAATTTCATTGGTGCCAGCGGAGATTTAATCCGTGTTACTCGTCTACTGTGAAATTCCACAGTAATTGTAATTCCAACCAGTGTTGTAGACCGTCCTGTACACTCCGCTTACCAGTGCAAATGTGCCGTTTGAGTCAGATGACCGACTCTTTTTTCATTTGACTATTTACTTAGAGTGTATACTTAAAATATAAGCAAGCTATGCTTATGTATATAAGCATATATGTATATAAGCATAGAGGGAGGCTGGGTACTACCACCTGCTTGGGATCCTGTAATTCATAAAATTAAAACTAAACCCAAGCATACCACTGCAAGACTTCAAGACCCAGTTAGTTTATTCTGCGTAGATCGGACCAAAATTAATAATTAAAAAGCTGAAGGTACTCCGAGTTAACTTTGACATCGGGGCATTAATCACCTCAGTCCCCCGTGACCACGGTTGCTGGAAAGCAACCGAAATGTCGGGAATATAAAATAACTTAATTAAACGCGATAGAATCCGTAAAAGTAGTTTTATTCAAAGCATAGCTTGCTTATATTTTAAGGCTATTTACGTTACTCATTTACTCTGGTAATACCGTTCTATCTTCGTCACTGATTACACTATATTTCAATTATTTATTTATTCCTATATCAATGATTTTTTGCTTTTACTATTTTTAAACCCTTATCACTGACGCGATGTAATACTTTTTTTTACTTATTCAGAAAATAACTTAGTATACGTTACTTTACTGATATTATTCTGATCACATTTGGATTTTATTTACAAAATGAAAGTGATTTCGAAATAACCATTCAGGACTTCAAACAATGAAGGCTACATGTGTGTCATCTCTAAGGACTAAAAAACCAGTTTCATTATAAGCTGTGAGGCATTCCCTCTTGATCCTCGGAGGTGACAATGCATCTGTAGCTGTCTTTGTTTCAATTTGGTAGCAGGTGTCTATTGGCTAGGCACTTACCATCAGGTAGACCAAGATATTTTGTCACTTTTTTTTAAATAACACCAGCTTGTTCATCCGCGTTGAACTTAAATAAGAAACTTGCAGAACTATAATAGTGATCTTTGTAAGTAGTTCAACTATCGAAAAACCACTTTAAACTCAGTCTTATTACGTATAGAGGAACACGCTTTTCCGTTTCCTCCGAAATGTTTTAGATACAAACATAAACCGAAGCAAACGGTGTTTAACGTAACTTACGTAGAGCAAACAACGCTGTGAAGACCTCGAAGAGCAATCCAAGAGACAGCAACAAAAAGATGGGCACGAGAGCCGCCAGGGTAGTAGCCGTTGCGTAATAATTGTACAGACGTAGCATCAATATATCTTTCTGGAATTAATGAACGCATGATATCATTTTGGAGATTAATTGGGTTTCTTACACGTGGTATAACTATGCTGCAGCTATATACTTGTAGCACGAATGGGTTGGCTCGACCGGGAAGGACCACGCTCTTACAAAATAACATCGTAAAATAGAGTTTTAATACTGCTATGATTCTTATGGTGAGTGTAGAGAACCGCAGACTCTTCTTACTGGTAACGAGGCATTCCACCTTAGTCCTCAAGGATGACAATGCATCTGAATTTTGATTCATAAACGAGGATAGATGTAGATGTCTATGGGCCTCAGCATCCACTTACCATCAAGTGGACTGTGTGCTCGTTTGTCATCCTTGTTCTATAAAAAAAATTCTGTACAAAATATGGCTTAGATTACGGACGTAAACGTCCATGGCCTATCTTTATATTTTTAAGTTAATTTAACTGACTTATAAAGCGAGTATAAAGATAATAAAAAAATAATTTGTAAAATCTCTTTTCAACGTTATATTGAACCAGCCTCTGAATAATAATCTATACAAATAAATAAAATTGAAGTGTCTGTTTGTAATGTAAAAATTACAAAAATTACAGTATTTACTTTCATATGCGTTTAGTTTTACTAACATTCCCCGCGACTTCGCTCGCGTGTTAGGGTTTTTATGTTTTTGTGCGGAACCCTAATTCTTTTCTAAAATAAAAGTAGCCTAAGTTACTTCTTATGAAATCAGCTACCTGCCAGTGAAAGTCCCGTCAAAATCGGATCAGCCGTTTCGGAGATTACCCGGAACAAACAGACATACAGACAGACTAAAATATTAAAAATTGTATTTTAGTTATAAGTACCGTATATACTTTCATATGCAATTAGTAAATAGCTATAATTTTGACATTACAAACAGACACTTCAATTTTATTTATTTGTATAGATATGTAATAGTAATCAATGTTTTATGTTGATTTATTGTTTTATATTATATTAACTTGAAATTTTGCATCGGGAACTTTATCATAGTCGTTGACATTTCAGTGCTTAGATATTTTAGTACTTCATATTTTATCATTATTGAGTTGTGCTGCTGCTGCCCATTTCCTAGTTCAGTTTCCCTTTTTCGCTTCTTACGAAGCCAACAAGATGGTGTGCGGTTGTGAATATTTCTGACGCAGCAACAATACGGCACTTACTATAGACGAATTTGAAATAGATTGCATATAAAACCGAATGGAAATGTGATGCATTAAGGAAACAATGTTATATTAAAGAACAGTCTCCTTGTTACCTGATATCCAGCCACAAGCAACAGTATATTCAATATAACTCCCATCCCAAGGATGCTGAACAATACCGTTGAGGTCACGACTTCCAGTGACGTGTCATTTGTTATCGACAGCTTCTGCAGCTCCGTTTTGATAACGAGACACGCCACTGCGACGAGGGAGAATATCTGCAGTGTGAAGTAAAAGGTTTTTAACCCGAAATCGCTCAAGTTACATATAATTTTTTTATCCTTACATACTTCTTGTTATAATGACCTACGGCTTAGCGTGCAGCATAAATGCTAACTTGAAGAATAAACAAATAATTGTATTACGCGCAAACAAAAATTATTTAATTCCATTAGTCGCTCAAATTTTGTTATTAAATTTTGTCACAAGAATTATAAAAAAAAAATTAATTATAACGATATATTTTTAATTTAATTTATCCTATGTTTCCGTAGAAACTCGGGCGGTACTATAGTCCCTTAAGCGGTGACAAGGTAACCGTCGGTATATCGAAATGCTGAAGGTTGCTGAAGTGTACAGACAGCGTGATGGTATATCTCCGAAACTCTTCACCGCTGCATTAGAAGACGTTTTCACACAACAGAACTGGAAAGTATACGATGTGAACATCAATGGCGAGTACATCACTTAACTTTGATTTGCCGACTATATCACCTTATAGCAGAATCGCTGAAGAACCTCAGCACTATGCTCAATAACTTCAATAGTGTCTCCCAACGGATAGCTCCTAAAATGAACATGAACAAAACAAGGGTATGCGTAACGTGCATGTCACACATATGACAGTACATGTTAGGAGCACTATGTTCGAAGTGGTTTATGTGGAACGAGTATGTTTACCTAGGCAAATTGTCCGACTTGCTAAGTCCAACTTCAACCGAGAGGTCAATTGACGGACTCAACTCGGCTGGGTAGCGTTCGGGAGATTACAACACATCTTCTCGTCACGTATTCCTCAAAAATTGAAAACAATATTGTACCACCAGTGTGTGTTGCCAATGATGACTTATGGATCCAAGACATGGTCTTTCACTGTTGGCCGTATGAGGAAACTCAACGTTGCTCAGCGAGCCATGGAGGGGGCTATACTCAGGTTTCTCTGTGTGATAGACTTAAAAATTAAGATATCCGCAGTAGAACCAGAGTAACCGCCATAGCCCAATAGATTAGTAAGCTGAAATAGCAATGGAGCCACCATATACCTCGAAAAACCGGGATTCGATAATCAATCCATCAATCTCTTTATTCATTAACAATAAGTTATGTACATATGTTACAGTAATGTCCTTATTATATTGCTAAACTACTTATAATAGAATAATAATCATATCAAAATCGAAAAGATGTAAAAACAATGTTATACAAAATATACTCGTATTAATTAAATTAAACTATTTTACGGATTTTATCGCGTTTATTTTACTTATTTTCTTCAGACTTCAAAAAGGAGGAGGTACTCAATTCTACTTCGATTGTGTGTTAACTCATAACTATTTTCTTGGTGAATCGATTTCGATGATTCGTTTTTTATTTGAAAGCTGGTGCTTCTCATGTGGTCCCATATAAATTTGATCAGGGTCTAACTAATAGTTTTTGAGTTATTCTTAATAATTTATATTGAAGTCGGTTGTACAAAATTTTTAATATTAAATTATTAATTTCCGACGTATAGGGGCATCATGGGTGGTTTGCAGCACCCATGGTGACGGGGGGACCAACGAGTATGTTAAATATATGCTGGTGATTGACGTCCCGTTGTCAAAGTTAACTCGGAGTACCTTCAGCAGGGCTAGCATGGGCAGGAGACAATTTTATCCCCGGGGAAAGGAGAAAATTTTTATCCCCTCGCTTAGTTTTATCCACCCTTCGAGCATGGGCACACCGGTGAATATAACATCCACAGTAGATAAAATGGGAGATAGTCTTAGATTTAGATAGATTTTTTGAATGAATATAAACTTAATCCCACGTCCAATGAACTAGGAATGAATTGTCCTTGTCAAATGTCAAAAAAGCATAATGTTTTATCTTGCATTTGACTCCATGCTACGGACGGGGGATATATGTCTACTCGTTATGTCAAACGGGGATATACTTTTCCCCGTTGCCGTGCTTTGGCATAGGGACAAGATAATTTTATCTCTTGTCAGTGGATATAATCAGGGGATAAAAATTTTGTCCCCAGCCCATGCTAGCCGTGCAGCTTTTAAAAATTAATTTTGGTCCAATCTACGCAGAACGAGCTTGCTGTATCTTAAAGTCTTGCAGTGGTATGCTTAGGTTTTGTTTTAATTTTATTAATTAGAGAATTCTAAGTAAGTGGTAGTAGGTACCCAGCCTCCTTCTCTATTGAAATATATATTTTTTTTATTTTAATAGCTTTTCATTACACGTTATTCAATAGTATAATCCTTGGTAGGAATCGATATTCTTTTGAGAGGATTTGTGGTCTATAAATAACTTGGTGTTTCACGTCAACTATATGTGATCATATTATCCTATATGAACCTATTCATTACATCAGATTAATATTGCTTTGCCTACATTGGTACCTATTATATTATTGTACCATACGGTATTAAACCATCTTATGTTTACTCATGAATACAATAAATAAGTTTGACTTTGTTTTATAAACCTACGTCTGCACGTTTGTCACCAAAACCAGTAGGACATCTTTAATATATTAGGAAAAGTTTTAAATACGGACTACCTCAGACTTATTCAAATGTATGTGTAGTACGATTCTCCACGTATGAAATTGAGAACGACCACGCCGACAATTTCCGAACACTGTCGGAAGCTATCCACAGCATTGAAGATTTTATAGTATTTTACAGTAGACTAACAATGGTAGAGCCACGCGGCAGCTTTTGCTGTCGCACGGATGGGCCGGCTCGAACCGGTGTGGTACCACGACCTCACAGAAAACCAGCGTGAAGTAGAGGTTTACACCTCTGCGTTTCACTTGGTGAGTGCAGGTGGCCGGAGGCCCTTTTTACTGGAAATGAGGCATTCCATCTTAGTCCTCACGGGTGACAACGCATCTACATTTTGTAGATGTAGATGTCTATGGGCCGCAGCAACCACTTACCATCAGGTGGACTGTGTGCTCGTTTGTCACCCTTATCCTATATAAACAAAAAAGACTATAGGTAATGCAGTGCGCAACCTTATATTTTCGATCAAAAATCTTACCAAAGTAAAAAATTAACAATATATGTCCGTTCTTTTGTAGTGTTCATTCTGGCTGGTATTCGAACTCAGGACACGTAGTCATGTACTCTGATTAATAATATATTTCAATAATTATTAAATATATTATTTGAATTAAAGAGCCGTGGTAGTTCAGATGGTTAGCGCTCGCTGTAAGCTTCACAGTACTCGAGCAACCCTGGTTCGATCCCCGCCAGCATCAATGAAATTGGCAATTGCAATTTTAAGTGCTGATTTACCACGTGCTCAGCGGTGAAGGAAAACATCGTGAGGAAACCTGCATGTCTGAGAAATAAGAAAAAAAAATATTTCGAAGACATGTGAAGTTCGCCAACAGGCATTGGGGCAGCGCGGCGGACACTTCCTTGCCCTAAAACCCTCTCAGAAATGAGAGGACGCCTGTGCCCAGCAGTGGGACGTAAATAGGCTGCAACTTTACTTTCCTTGCTTTATATTATTTGAATAACTATATATATAGACGGTAGCCTACCTCGATCGCAAAAAAATGAAGATATAACATTAATGTATTTATATAATACAGTACTGCAGTGTGACAGAATCACGTAAACTATGTTCAAACCTTTTTAAATTTAGCACTGTCCTCTTATAAGATTTATTTATAATTAACATAACAGCTACCTCGGCAACTCAGGGGCAAAACGCTCGCCGTAAATTTTATAGTAGGTACCTAAACAAGCCGAGTTTGTTACCCGTCGCACCGGTACTAAACGAAATTGTTAATTACAATTTTACGCTCTAATTTACCACGTGCTTAGTCATAAAATAAAATGTCATTAGGAAACTTGAATGTCTAAGAAATAAAATATTTTAAGAACATGTAAAATTGCCAACACGCACTGGACCAACGCAACGGAAGAACTACTCTATAACCCTATAAAAAATCAGAGAATGCCTGTGACCAACTGTGGGATGTACCTGGATGGATTGATAAAATCAGTAAATCATAGCGATGGTAAGCATCTCATATGAACGAGTACATCATATTCCGCATGGTATTCTGCAGATGAAAATACTGTGTTCGCAACGCGTTTGTTGACTCCAGACTAAAACACTCCAGGAAGGTAATTTCAGTAATAATTAAGTATTTTTATTTACTTTAATATAAAAAAAATAACATTTAGTTAAATTAGGTTTTCCAAAATAGAAGGATGTGTGTAGGACCAGATTTATTGCATAATAAGAGATACTATAGCCCAGGGACTCTACAAGAAACGGACTCCATAATATTTTTATATACATATTAATTTCAAACTACACTGGAGACTGCTCACTTTCCAAAATAAAATTATTGAAACACTCAATATTATTAGAAAAATGATCTTCGTCATCTATATTTCGACATTTATTTATGCTAGGAGTTCGCTTCTTCGTCACATGGCTTCATTATTTTGTTGGATGGCGACAATCCAAACTAAATCAAACCATGACTAAGAAAGTTTTCGACGGCTCGGCATCACAGTGGCTAAACGTTCGGCTGCTGATCTTCGGCTGCCGATGCTTGTTCGATAGAACAATTATCTCAATGGCCTATCCATGATTATCACGGGTCTGGATGTACGTCCAAGTGAAATTTATCTACGTTATTAATTTGTAGGTAATGTTGTTAAAAAAAAGAAAAGAGAGGACTATAGCACTCTCCAGTCACACTGCAATTCTTTTCGGACTTCTTTATTTATTTATTATTTAAACTGACCGATTTTATCTTTTTACCCCGATGATGCCATCGGCGTGTTTCTAGCATTTGATGTACCCTGATGAAGTCGTAAGATGAAACCATGCGATGTCAGTAATAAGTACTTGGTTAAAAAAGAATTGCAGTGAAAAAAACCAAATCGTTAAATCTCTAACCTATAATTGAGAGTTTTACCAAGTGACGACAATCGCTGTTATCATGGAAATTTTAAATAATTCAAGGAGTTCAATAATTCATTCGTTCAAACAATGATTCAACTTACTAAATTTACACATGCAAATATTATGATCCCGCGACGTAATGGAAAACAGAAACAACACCTTTTTACATCAGGCACTTTTATATGCATTTTAATTTTATGTTCCGCGACAAACTGTGTACTCAGTTCACTCCAGCACTAACTAAACACAATAAGACGTTTATCTAAGTATATTCTTAAGCACTTCACGTTGTTTATACTATATTTATAATATTCATTTTGCAGTAATAAATAATCTTGACCTCGTAAAACATACGTCAATGTGAATCCGTTTATTGACCCCTTATTATTCATAAGTATGTATGAATATATATGAGCGCTATTATTATAAACTTGCTTAATAGCAACTATTTCAGATACAACCATCAGTGTTGACATTTTTTTCCAATAATTACAGGAGTTAAAGTTGTAGCCTTGGTAGGAGGTTGGCAGTTCTAGCAACTAGTCCGCCGCAGTGTTCGAGCGCGTTGGCTAACTTGACATGCCTTCAGAAATTTAATTCTTCAAACATGCAGATTCTCTCACGATGTTTTCCTTCACGCCGGGTAATACGCGTGGTAAATCAGCACTTAAAATTGCAATTTACAATTTTATAGATGCCTGTGGGGATCGAAACAACGTAGGTCCTCGCTAGCGTACTGTAAATTTACAGAGTACGCTTAGCCTCTCATCTAGAACGGCTTACATGAATAGGACTGTATAAACGTTATATTAGACAATTATATAATTTATGATTATAAAACTATTTCGATAACATATTCCTACTAATATAAAAGTTTAATGATTACATTATAGTCGCAAGGTTGATTGTATGGCTTTTCTTTTAAAAACATAACATTAATGTATGGGTCATAAGTGAAATTGCAGTCCACCTGATGCAGGTCACTGTAGCCCGTGCACACTTGCCGCCGTCTACAAAATAAAATGGCTACATATGCGTTCTCTCTCATGTCTTCTTCAGTTCCTCTATATATCCTTAAATTGAAAAACGTCACAACAGTATGAGCGCTTACCGGAGACGAACGAAGAGAGCGCTAGCTCTACCAACTAATAAAAGAGTTAGATAGAAAATCTATGGGGTATATGTTGAGTGCAAAGAGCCATCGGACAGCAGCACACCAAGCTATGTATGTATATATGACTGCCATTAATTAAGTTTCATGATTGCCATATACTCTTAGAAAGGAGCCTACGCTTTGTTGCATTTAATCATGGGATGCGGTCGACACTTACCATCACGTAAGCCGCATGATCGGTGGCCCACTCTTCTATAAAAAAAAAACTAATTATATCACGAATGACTGCTTAACATAAACTACCTCATAAGGAGGATATTCTCTATAGTTGCCACTTGCCACGCTTGGTAGGCGGGTTGGCAACGGCAGTTAACTACTATTACCCGACTGCCCCAGAAGGAGGGTAATGTTTTTCGAGAGTACGTATATACTAAACTAAACCGCTTGATGGTTTTTAACATATGACATTTCGTGAGATTCGTCTTAATTGTGGGAGTGACAGACTATATAATATTTATATATTGCATCTGCAAGTAGGAAAAAATGGAGGGGAAGGTTTTTTTTTTCAGTAAACTTTTTAACGCAGTTGTTTTTTTATAATTATTGTTTGAACCATCAAGCTTGTTTTGAGTTGCAATCAGAAAGATGCTGATGCCCATAATTAGCGTCTTTTTTCCATTTTCATTTCGCTTTGACGCCTCTTAGGAAAACCACTGAAAGATATGTGATTATTGATTTTGTTTACACTTCAAATAATGCTATATCTAAATTAGTAAATTGGTTTAATCTTAATAATTTGCATTTAAATGGCACTAAAACGAAATGTATGAAATTCATGACTACAAATGTCAAACATTTATATACTAATGTAATTTTAAATGGGGAGGAACTGAGTCTTGTCGTTACCACCACTTTTCTTGGAATAACACTAGACGCGAAGCTTCAATGGAGCCCCATATATCAAAATTAGCAATCAGACTTAGTTCTGTAGCACATGCTATAAAAAAGATTAGAAATCTTGCCAGCTATTTCCATAGCATAATGTAGTATGGTATTTTGCTATGGGGACACGCGACTGACACTGAAATTATATTTGTTTTACATAAGAGGGCCATACGATCAATCTATGGTTTAAAACCTAAAGAGTCGCTCCGATAAAAATTTAAGAATTTATGAAAATGTAATGTACGTACACAAAAATAAAAGTGGTTGTACAAAAATAAGTGACTTTTATAATGTAAATACTAGGAACATACACAAGTTAGTAGCACCAGTTACTCGACTTCACTGAGTCAGTAAATCATATTTGAGGCGATGTATACGTTTTTACAACAAAATCCCAGAAAACTCAAAGTTCAAAAACTTTATTAAACTGAGTTTGTATAAAAAGGGTTATTATAATATTAAGGAATTTATGGATGATAATATCCCCTGGGAATGAGGTAATCACTACCAGGCTATTTGTAATGTGTTTTGTGTTGATAAGAATTGTGTAATATACATGATTGTAAGCTGTTTTTTTTTTAAAGTCCCGCTGGATTCATGCTGGTTCTTCCCAGTACAGAGGTTTTCTTTTTTCGAACCAGTTAAAACATAAAAGTGACTTTCAATACATAAGTATTATTTATATTCTACATTGAATAAAAAAGTTTCTATTCCTGTTTCTTCCCGTTTTAGAATGCTAATCCCCAAAAATCTGATTTAAATCCTCTCCTGAAGTAGAAATGTTAAGCCTTAAATATGTTAACTTTTGTATTTCACACCAAAAAGTTTATAATAATTAAAAAAAACAGACTCGAATCTAAAGCTCATAACGTAGATTGCTAGGAACCAACGTAATCTTCATCATATTTGCCCGAATGCTTCTCGTATATTAACAAGACATTGGACAACTTGTGAGACTTTACAAGATAATGATTTGCTTATTGATCGTTATTGCATAATTGAGCCACCCACGACCCTCAGCAAACTCCGACCGATTAGCCCCTTATTGTATCAATGTTTGTTTATTTTTCGTTCAATTACCATCTGGTCCCCGCTAGCAGAGCTGTTTACTAATTTCACTAATAGACCGCCGAGTGTATGAACTTTACTCTCCGACTTATGTGCATTTCACGTTAACATATGTACCTATAATACCTACTTATCAATCAAGGATATTGTAGGAGAATATTGAATTTCTGAAAGGTTTATGGAGCGATTAGTCCGTGCTGTTGTGAAATGTCTTCGTAATATTTTATTACGATGTTTTTCTTTTTCTTTTATAGAATAAGGTTGACAAACGAGCACACAGTCCACCTGATGGTAAGTGGTTGCTGTGGCCCATAGACATCTACACCCATCCTCAATAAAGACTCAAGATGCAGATGCGTTGTCACCCGTGAGGACAAAGATGGACTGCCTCTTTTCCAGTAAAATAGGTCTCTGGTTCTCTACACTCACCATACGAAACACAGCAGCATTAAGCTGCTATTTGACGCTGGTATTCTGTGAAAGCGTGGTCCTTCACCGGTCGAGCCGACCCATTCGTGCTACAACTATACTATTAATATAGCTGCAGCATGGCTCTACCACGTCTTTATCGCCAAGTACGTGGTAAATAAGCACTTATCAGATCTCGCTTCCTTATGAGCACATGAAAAATCAGTTATATTCAATGGTACCAGTGGGGAACTTTGGTCTCGGCGAACTCCGAGGCTCCTGAGCTACAACGGCAAATTTAAATCCATTTATAGCTTTTAAATTAGTGTTTATACTATAGAAACGGAACAATAATATTTTTTCTTCAGAAAATCACATAATGCCCCATTGAATTTGCGTATGTGCTGTGCTGTTTTCGGGGGTCATTTCGATTCTATCATACGCAGACTTGACGACTTCCAGCCTCTCGAACATACCAGTTTCCGAAAAAGCTTTAGAACTATACCATATATTACACAGTCGAATGGAGAACCTCCTCCTTTTTTTAAGTCGTTTGCAAACAAAACTGTTTGAAAATGTCTAACTGTTTAACCTGAGGTGTTGTAAAAAGTTGAATTTAATAAGTGTTGTTGAATCCACTGTTTGTCTCGGAATCACAATTAACGCAAAACGGCAGTGGGGTGGCCGGGTCAATGAGGTCGGCCTAGCTTTGCCACATATGTTGTAAAAAATTTAATAGTCTTAATTGTTTTGACACAACTAGATTATTTTGTTTTACTTATTTATTAAGAAAACGCGACTGATATCGAAATTATGTTGTTATTGCCTTGTTGCCTCAGCCAGTATCGGAATCCTCGGCGTCGAGATATCGAATAACGTGGAGTTTCGTGGTTACTTGGACGAAAAGGCCAAATTGGCCTCTAAAAAGCTTGGAGGGCTCAGCAGAGCGGGACAGTATTTCGTGCCGGCACACCGCTTGCATCTTTACAAGGCGCAGGTACGGCCTCACATGGAATATCTACTGTTCCCATCTCTGGGCCGCGGCTCCCCAGTGCCAGCTCCTTCCATTTGATTGCATCCAGTGCAGAGCGTTTCAATTCCTCGGTGACCGAGCTCTTTCTGATAGGCTTGATTGATTGTTCTGTTTGCGTTGACTAATGTTGCATCTCTATGCGTATTTTATCGCATCTACCACAGGAAGTGCTCTGAGGAATTGTTCGGACTAATTCCATCCGCTTAATTTCGTCATCGCAAATCGCAATAAAACTTGCGATACCATCCATATCATCTGGATGATTGCCGGTCCACTACTGTGCGATTTACAAGAAGTTTCTTCCTCGCACAATATCCTTGTGGAATTGTCTACCACCAGAGATTTTTCCGGACCGATACCACTTAGCCACCTTCAAGAAAAGAGCCTACTCTTCTTTAAAAGGCAGCAACACACCTGCGATTCCCTTGATGTTGCAGTATTTCATGGGCGGCGGTCGAGACTTAGCATCAGGTGAGCCGCATGCTCGTTTGCGCCTTCTTCTTTAAAAAAAATATCTTTGTTTTGCAGAAGATATCTATAGAAGAATATATAAAATTTGTGCCCTCAGTATATTTATACAATTTTATGTGTATACACAAAAAAGTAAATACTAGGGACAGTAGTAAGCACAAATTAGTAATAATAGTTACCCGACACCAGAATCATTAATTCCTGGTCCATGTAAAACAAAGTATCAATCAAAAAATGTTAGGTTCTAACAAATATCATCCCGTGGGCGTCATAAGAGGTGACAGAGGAAATAGAACAGGAGATGGGTCGCAGCATCTTCCTGACAAGAACTTAAAATTATAAAAAGCTGCGGTTGTCAAGCCGCCAACCAAGTGTGGAAACAATAGTAAAATTTACGCATGGAACAATAACTCTAAAAGCCTAAATAACCCTCCCCCCCTCAATGGGTTCCCACCTTGTCCTACCGCCGCAGCCGAGGTAGAATCGCGGAAAAAGGATTGTTGGATTGAATTCTGGTGGGGCCGCAACGTTGATGCGGTGGTGGTGAGGCTACGGGAGAAAGGAGTGACGTATTGCGAGGCACCGCTCTCCTTACCCTAAGCGCCTGAATCTTGGTTAGTCCCCAAAAGGCGGGTATGCGTAGACATTTCCTCCTTTAAAAAAAGGGTCAATATCTCCAAAAGACTTGTTCAATATAACACATCAGCATATGGTAAAGAATTTTGTAAAAAAAGACACCACGTCAGACTAAGCTGTATGATCTAAGACCTTTGCTATATTTGACAAATCATAGATATAGTATATACTCCATATAGTTTAATACTACATCTATGTGACAATGACAAATCATATTAACAAAATTAAGCAAATAACTCTCACTAACCGGAACTTGGACCTCACAATGCCCAGTTTAATACTCTCACTCAGATATTCTGAGTATTTTTTATTATTTCGTGCTGAGCATCCGCATACTAAAGAGTATAGTATAAAAAGCAAACAACCTCACAACTCACAAAAAGCAATCTCTATCGTTGAGGTTTTGGCGGGAACTTGACCATAGGCAATACAAGCCAACGGCAGATCGGAGGGCAGTAGCCATATGTAGGCATTCTCCCACAATAGTTCCTGTATAGGACAGTTACTATACTCTTTGCATTCTCCTCTGTCAATGTATAAGTCCACACGGTACTATGCGTGCAACAAAAATATAGTTACAGTCACCCTGCTCCCTAGAGTAAATCTAGTTTCGGTGCTGAATCGATGTCCTACAAAAATACCGAACTGTTCAGTTTTTTACAGCAAAAAGTGATCTGCCACGTCAAATTTACAATAAGATGGCGTTACCTTTCATATATAAGTAATTCTTAATCACATTATTGCAATTTACTTATTTTTATACTTACAAATTACAAAAAAATTACGGTCGTGTTGTTTCGGATTTGTATAACAACACAGGCAGCTCACCATCATGCAATATGCGGATCGGTTGAGTGACTAATCCGAATCTATATCCGAGTCGCTGTCGCTGTCACCGAGCGCTACTGTTATAATGTATCTATGTATGTGTGAAATTGTTGTTTTATTGTTATGTGTGAGTTTCGTAGTCTCAGCCGATATTTTGTCTCCGCAGATTTCCACCCGCAAAAATTACAGACTGTTCTGTATCGAGAAAAAACGCTATTTCTATATTGGCTACCTGGTCCACCGCGGCGGTGGCCCGTGTTGCTCTATGCCGCCGGCGGATTGTTGGTCTTATAGTATCGTTTCTATAATAGTTTGAAGTGGACTTTGATAGGTAGGTACATAAAAGTGAGTGATTTTGTCTATTAAATATCTGCGCATGCGGATTAATGGAAATGATGAAAGTACTCGATAGTTATTTAAATTTTTTGAAATCATCGGCTCGGCTTGATATATTACTATCGTTATCAACTATCCGCTAGGTCAAGCTATCGTTAAAATCCCCTAAAAACTTTGCAATGTTCTGCATCAGTATATTGTGAAGAATTTAGAGGATAAAATACACATTAGATAAGGCTGTATATTATAAGACCTTTGCCTACCTTAATAGGCGAATCGAAACAACAACAACAACAACATTTCTATATTGTCGTTGTATTGTATTGTCTGTGGTGCAAATTTTTTGTAATTTTGGGATTTAGATTGTTGCATGAGCCGAAATAATTAAAAATTAGATAGATAATAGACAATAGTTCATAATAAGTACTTCATAAGCTCACTGTATAATCTCCTACGTTAAAAGGTAGTAAATAACATTACACAATACTTTCATTACTTTACAGGCTATAAATTGATTCTTATTTTTAGGTTAGATAATCGTGGAATTTGCTAAATATTAAATTGTAAAATGTATTTGTTTCTGAATAAGCGTATACTTACATTTATTTAGATATTATAATATTGCAACTGCTTTCATACACAGAAACATTGCAGAAACTTGTTAATATTCCTGTTTCTATATTAATTGTGTTACTGCTAATTGCTCTGTTTCGTCAGACTTGCTATTTTTTCAATCTCTTTGTAACACCAAGTCAACAATCTCAAGATTTATTCATTCATTACAGCCTAACAATGGTATTCATATTTAAATAACCCTCATATTTTCTTTAATTGCACACTTAGCAGGTGTGTTGGGAACTGCAGTGTTATAACATTTTGTGTTGTATCAGGAAAATGTTGCTGCCCATTACACCTATTTCATTTCAGTTTGTCACTTCTTATGATGCCCAAGTAATAACTAAAATTACATAATATGATAACAAAAAAAAATTGGATTGTTAACTTTTAATCTTAATATCAAAGTTTTGTTATTTTCAGAAATGGCAGCACATCTCTTTAATCGCATTGGTCAAGTTGGGCTTGGTGTAGCTCTTGTTGGTGGAGTTGTTAATTCTGCTTTATATAATGGTATGTATATTACCAATGTATGTGTATAAATAATGTATTATATAAAATAAAATTTGTTAATGTTGCAAAATAACTAACATGCTTTCCTGTAGATTGGCTGGATAGCGGCCAAGAATCAGAATATTCCACAAAAAGACTTTTTATAAAATAAAAATGTGTCAGAAATCTTTGGTATTCAACATTATTACATCTATACATATATGCAAGCTTATATACTTAAATACATTTCATACATACAAATCAACTGCTGAATATAATTTTCCCCCAAGAAATACATTAAAAATGTAGTACTTGCATTCTTCAACTTGCATGTTTTACCTCAATCTAGTGGGAGGCTGTCCTACACTTAGCTTAGCTTCAAAGCTGTCACTTATGAACCATTCTTTGTTAGTTACAAGCTATATAGCCAGCTTGTTGCCATTTCAGCTTACTGATCCTTGTAGACCATGTCTCGCTGAACAAGACCTATCCTATCCATATTTATCATACATATTTAACATGGTAGAGCCAAGCTGCATCTATATTATGGTTGTAGTACGAATGAGTCATCTCGATCAGGGAAGGACCACACTGTAACAGAATAGCAGCTTAACACTGCTGTGTTTTGTATGGTGAATGTAGAGAACCGAAAACCCTTTTTACTGGAAACGAGGCATTCCATCTTAGTCCTCAGGGGTAACAATGCTGCATTTTGATTCTTAATTGAAGATAGATGTAGATGTCCATGGGCCTAGAAATGCCTACAACACATACCTCGCAGGGGGAGAGACTCACACTGACAAAACCCACACCAGCCGCTTCTTGGGAAAGGTTTCCAGGAAAAACGAGCACTTGGAAGTACTAGCTTCCAACTGTAGCATCGGACCTGGTCTCTTGCTCCGCCGCCAACCAAGTTTCGGCGTGGGAGGGTAGGCAGGACGCCATATCGCCATACCAACACTCCTCTTCCCCTGCGACTCCGCCTCGGCTGTAGCAGTACGAAGACACCGCTCTCACCGCAGCCCACATCTGAAATAGGCTCGCCAAGCCCACTCGGAGTGGCCACCTCAGACCAGCCAATTGGGTTCCTCTTAGTTCATAGTTGGTGACCAAGCCACGGCTACTAAGCAGGCACCACGACAAGGGGGGAACCCGTTCAGGGAGAGATTACAATGATCCACAGTATACACTTACCATCAGGTGGACTGTGTGCTTTTTTGTCAACTTTATCCTATAAAATAAACAGCCAGCAGTGAGAAACCACTAGTTTTATTTTAATTTAAAATATCTTTTTCTTCATTCCAGTTGATGGTGGTCATAGAGCTGTGATCTTTGATAGATTTGCGGGTGTAAAGAACTTGGTTGTGGGTGAAGGCACTCACTTCTTCATTCCATGGGTGCAAAGACCAATTATTTTTGATATCAGATCAAGACCTAGAAATGTTCCTACAGTGACGGGAAGTAAAGGTATGTGTAAAACCTGAAGTGATTTAAGGTTTTTGAGTATGTCACTGGAATAAAATTATATGACTTGTGCTTAAATTTTTATATGATATTATTATGCTACCACCTATTATTTAATCTTAATTTTTTTTTATTGCGAGCACAGAGGCAAAAACCTCATGGTGGTAATGCTACTCTCTATTACAAATCTATGAAGCTTAAGTTTAGCATTCTTAGATAAATTTTCTGCTATCAATTGAAATTGGTCACCAGAGTTTTGTCATCTTGTTTTTCTAATCTGCAGGATACTCTGTTTTTAAATAAAATTTATATTACTTGCACCTTAAATCCTAGCCTAGTGATAATGTGGGTCCATTTAAATATTAAGTATGTTTAACTCTCCTTTTAACATACTACATTTGGTTGCTTGATGCAATGACCTTAGGTTTGGTATGAGGTACCTTCTCCTTCATTTATAAGAAAACTAATATTTTATTACATTTCATTTTCAGATCTTCAAAATGTGAACATTACCTTACGTATTCTATTCAGACCTATACCAGACCAATTGCCAAGGATCTATACCATTCTTGGTATAGATTATGATGAAAGAGTGCTTCCCTCTATTACTGCTGAGGTTTTAAAAGCAGTGGTTGCGCAATTTGATGCAGGAGAACTCATTACACAGAGAGAGGTAATACATTTTCAATATTCTACTAAGAAGATAAGGAAATTAAAAATCCATGTGAATTCTCTTATGTCACCACCATGTGAAGTTTTAAATGTCAAAAAATGTCACATGGTGGTGACATAAGAGAACCCATCACCTTATATAAACTCATGGATGAAGGACCTTCGATGTCCCATCATAAGCTGAAGAGTGTAGGGCGAATGGAGTGTAGGGCATCCCTCACTAGATGGAGTGATGACCTGGTAAGACATGCAGGAAGTCGCTGGATGCAGGTGGCTCAGGACCGTGCTTTTGTAATAATGATGATGATGAAGCTGAAGCGAACATTGTCTTTTGTTTCACTTAAATTGTACAGAGAGAGGTAATACATTTTCAATATTCTACTACGAGGGCGACACTGAAAATTTCGGGAATCAAGGAAGTGACACAACATTACTATTTAAAAATGTATTTATTGCTTTTCGAAGTATTCTCCGCGAAATTTGTCACATTTTTCCATACGATGGAACCAATCATTGAAGCAACCATTCCATTCGGAAGTTGGGTAGGCGTCCACAGCTTCTTCAGGTGATGAAAATCTCTGTCCACGCAATTTATTCTTTATTTTAGGGAAAGTATAGAAATCATTAGGGCTTAAGTCGGGGCTGTATGGCGGATGGTTTAATAATTCTATGTTTTCTTGCTCTAAAAACTTTTGTTCTGTGTGCGGTGTGAGAACTCGCATTGTCGTGATGGAGGATGATGTGGCGGTTGCAGTTCTCTTTACGGAGTTCAGAAACGTTCTGTGGCAAATAAATGCTAGCATACCATTCTGCATTAACCGTTCTTTGTCCCTCAAGAGAAATAGTCGTAACATGGCCGGTTTTGGAGACAAACGTGGCCACCATTTTTTTTGCAACACTCCGTGAACGAACAATTTTTGTTGGCTTTAACTCATTTTCGAACACCCAAACTCGTGACTGGTTTTTTGTTTCGGGTTCGTACGCGTATATCCCGGATTCGTCACCTGATACGATGTTGTATATAGCATTTGAACATCCTGCGTGGAATCTTTCGAGAGTTCTGACGCACCAAGTAACGCGAGCCGCTTTTTGCTCTTCACAGAGCGAATGCGGTATCCATCGGGAAAACAACTTTTTTACACCTAATTGTTCATGCAAGATTATTTGTATTTGACTCATGCCAATGTCTAAAGTTGCCTGAATTTCGCGGTATGTCACATGTCGATCTTCCTCAATCAGCTTACGCACAGCATCGACGTTTTCTTGGGTGACTGCAGTTTTTGGACGACCTTGACGGGGATCATCACAGCTTGACACATCCAAGTTGAAATTCAGCAAAACAGCCATAAATTGTGGTTTTGGATGGAGCTTCATCACCAAATGCAGAAATCATCCGGTCAACACACTGTTTTTGTGTTAAACCACTTCGAAAGTCATAATACATCATCGCTCTTGAATTTTCTCGAGTCAATTCCATTTTCTCAACGACTAAACAAGTTTGACAAAACCTTGTGACAAGACCGAGAATCTTTTTTTAAATAAATAAATGGTATTTGATTTTTAAAACCAAGGAGTTTTCAATTAAAAAGATTTTAATATGACAGGAACAGTGGAAATATTCCATTCCCGATACTTTTAGTGCAGCCTATGTAAGAAGATAAGGAAATTAAAAATCCATTCTATAAGTTTGGAAATAAATGAAACAATTGGGAGTGTTATATAACATTTATGTTAAATTTACAAACAAGAAATTTAGTTTTAAATTAAAATGTCACATGGTGGTGACATAAGAGAACCCATCACCTTGACTTAGACTAAGACTTTAGATATCCCATCATAAGTTGAAGAGTGTAGGGCATCCCTCACTAGATGGAGTGATGACCTGGTAAGACATGCAGGAAGTCACTGGATGCAGGTGGCTCAGGACCGTGCGTTTATAATGATGATGATGAAGCTGAAGAGAACATTGTCTTTTGTGTCACTTAAATTGTATGCAATGTTGTCTTTTGTTGGTACCAAAATATTTAATGATATCAAAATCAAATAAAAAAATATTCATAGAGAATAAATATTTTCTGTATATTAATGTTTTTTGTGGTGAGTTTACAAATCTAATAATACGGATCTGGCAGTATAAATAGGTTTATGTGTATTAAATTATGTTTAAGGATAAATCAATATTAGTGATAAATGTTATGAAAAAGTTATCAAGTTTTAGTAATATTCGTGTTAAGAAAATAAAGATCTTAAAAATTAAAAAATATTTGAAAATGATTGACAGACTTGGAATTGATACCATATATATTTACTGTGCAAGTAACTAAGAAATAAAAAGACTGTAAAACATTTTATTCAGTAAAAATTATCATTTTACAGGTTGTATCACAAAAAGTTAGCGAAAGCCTTACTGAAAGAGCATCTCAATTTGGGCTAATTTTGGATGACATCTCCATCACACATTTAACATTTGGCAAAGAGTTCACCCAGGCAGTAGAACTGAAACAAGTTGCGCAACAAGATGCTGAAAAGGCGCGGTTCCTAGTAGAGAAGGCAGAACAACAGAAAAAAGCGGCTGTAATAGCAGCAGAAGGTGATGCTCAAGCAGCAATACTACTAGCAAAATCATTTGGCGTAGCGGGAGAAGGTCTCGTTGAACTAAGGCGCATTGAAGCTGCTGAAGACATTGCTTATCAGCTATCAAAATCACGAAATGTTACTTATCTACCTCAAGGCCAAAATGTACTCCTAAACCTTCCGTCACAAAACTGAAATATATTTCATTTATTTAGGATTTATTGGCTCATAGAAAGATGCAGATTGTTAATCTACAATTGCATTTTTGTTCACTTACAATAATGATAAGTGTTGCATTTTTAAGACTATTTAAGGCGCGGTTCAGCAAATAGACTGTAGTCATTTATTAGTTTTATGGAATATTGTAATAACGCAAATAAAGTATAATTTGTTGAATTATTGTTGTTTTAGTTAATCTATACAAACAATTAATAAATAAGTCAACTGTAGTTGTCTTCGAAAATGTTTTTATGAAAATAACAGTATTTTCAAGGACCTGACCTCATCTGATTGTATAAAAATTTATAGAAATTCTGAAAATGCGAGTATTTTATTATGATTAAACACGAGTAACATCCAATGCGTCATGGATACGACTTTCGGATTTTATTGCTTGTATTTTTAGTCTGCAGCACTCGTTTCTTGTGACCCGTGAAAGCTCTCGAAACATAATGAACAAAATTTAAATCACGTAAATTAAACGCGATAACAGGAAAAGTTAATTTCATTCAAAATTAAAGGGACCATATAACTAATCCTATCAAAATTTAATATTTTTGCATAGGATAAAATCAAATATTACATTTTTTGGAAAATTGTACTGGCTCTTGATAGTTTCGGTTAGATTGTGCAAGTGTTTTGGAAGAAATGGATGGTCCTTCAGTCTGTAAATTTAACTAGAGGCGCCGCCTTCAAAGTGACAGGAGTGGCTCGTAACACTATAGGTATAGTAGTTTTTTCTAAACTGCCAAGCTTCTGAAAGCGGTTGGAGAACAGTTATTACTTGGATCTTTCTCAGGAGTTAATAAAAAGTACTTTGAACAATTACACGCTAGGTAACTAATTCAACACCCAACTGAAAAGCAACATAACGATATAACAACCCTGCCAGACAGCCCCCGAACGACGAATATCTCATAGAGTAGTAATTAGTAATAACAGTTAATAAATATATATATATAGGTCAGTGCCCGCACCCCACGATTGCCCCGTCTAGACGCTTTCAATGACTGACTGGTAGTAGACTATGAGTAGTGCCAGCTATCATAAGCAGATAGGAATATAAGCTAACTTGTATTTGCAATGATTAGCTATGGCAATGAGAGCCAATTACACCTTTTGGTGGAAAATTTTCGGCAAAAAAATCTAGAATAGTTTCGGTTTCCGAAAAAAATTTGCCGAACCTTCGGCGGCGCCGAAACTCTGTTCGTGGATTATGGTGCGTCGTTCGGATGAGTTCGTGACTCGTGTATTATTCATAATTATACAGAAACAGAAACTTTTTTATTCAATATAGATTACAAATAATACTTATTGAAAGTTACTATTTTGTTTAATTACCACTGGTTCGAAAAAAAGCCTCTGTCCTTGGAAGAAACAGCGAGAAAGCCAGCGGGACTTTTTTTAAATAACAGCTTTCAATCAGAGGCATAGCGTGGACTATAAACGTGGGCAAAATTCCCTTTTCTTTCGTTCCAAGGATCTACCCAATATCTATCCTATCAAACATGCTTTGACACGACATACCTACTCACATCTATTAATTTAGACAAGTCTCGTATTCCGTCAATGTAATAGTCGCAGTTTTTGAAGTTAGTTACAACGGCCTCGCAGTCGCACTTAAGAGGGGCTTCTTGCGAGGTCCCAAACAAACGCACTAAAATTTTTGATTTTCTTTTTCGAGCGTAAAAGTGATCAAATTAATTAGTCATCTGTGGTAAAGTCTGCGGGCATCGCATTTTAAAGGGACTCGCGAGGCTCCTTTAAGTGCGAGGCCGTAGGCGAGAGCCCACTTCGCCTATGTCTAGCTACGCCATTGCTTACAATCATGTACACAATTAACAACACAAAACAAATTAAATATAGCTTGGTAGTGATCATCTCATTCCCAGGGGTTATTATCCATAAATTATAATAACCCTTTTTATACAAACTTAAATTATTAAAGTTTTTGAAGTTTGAGCAGGTTTTGTATATTTTCTTGGATTTAGTTAAGGCGCAGGTTGAGCAAAATGCCGCGCTAGTCGTTATTTGTGCGGTTTTCAGGAGCTATCTACTTTTTATTTAAAAAATATATCAACAAATAAAAAACATTATATTTCTTCATAATCTTGATTCCATAAGAGCTATATACAATTTTTTTTAAAGGAATAAATATTAATATACAACGAAATATACTCCTTACAACGAAACCACATAAATGTGAAATAATTATTGATAACATGCATCTCCTCGTAAAGTAAGTATTATTTTATTTTGTGATTTACACCAATGGATAGGCAATTTATTGATGAACATTTCTATTATAAAATTTTTTCTAAAGACCAAAATTTGATTTTATTAAGAAATTATTTAAAAATCTGGGCGTATTCACTGGCCACGGGCTTGCTAGAGTCAGTGAGCGCTGAGCTCTTGAACGTGAAATCCGTGTCGTTAGAGCGTCGGCCAGCGCACACGCTCACGTCATCTTATCAGTCGATAATATTATTACTTATTAGGTTATTTATGGGTAGTATTATTTGTTTGTTTTGGGTATAATTTTTCGTATTAGTTATACATATATTTGTTGTGTTTTTTACTGCGCGATGAAGCTTTTTGCGTGTATTTTCTTTGAAGTAAATGCAAATAAAAAAATAAAGCACCATTAGCATGTTCGAATCCATAATTAACATTTCGACAAATATTATAATTTACACTATAAAAGGCTAATTCAATATTATCAGTATAGTATACAGTTAAAAAAAAAAATAATCCTAATACCCAACCACAATATCTTATTAGGTATAGTACTGCCTCGTTTGTCTAGTGGTTGTAGTAGTGCGACGGCTGATCATGAGGTCCCAGGTTCGCATCCTAGGTCGGTCCAAAAAGTAATTTATGTTCTAAGTTATAATTAGTATTACTAAGTTAGTGTTTTGCTAAAATATAGTATATTATTTTTTGCTTGTTTTTCTTCTTTTTCAAAAAATAATTGAGTACATACGGTATTCTATACGCCGAATGTCAGAGAGAAAAGCTAGTACATCTTTTGCTAAACTTTAAAATCTAAAACCAATTTTAAAACAGACGAATTGATCATAACTCCCTTAGCTATAAGTTATGATCTAATTAATGGTATTTATTCCAGTTTATGGCAGCCCTGATTTATATTACGTGGCTGAAATTAGGTACGTCAAACCAAATAACAGCCGGGCGGCTGACATTATGCACTCCATACATTTCTTATATCTAATTACAGCCCCATTAATTTCCACTAAAAGAAAATAAATAACTTGTAAATTCAAACAAAAATAACTGCATTACTCTGTCTATAGTCATATTCATACAAATCAAAAAGCCTATATATGAGATAATGTAAAGTAAGCATAATTTTACCGGGATCATAACTTGTCAAATAATTAGGAAAATGATCGTTTTTCGTTGCGTACCTGTTTTGATTTTAACTCTGTTAGGTTTAAAACTGCGAGGTAATATTTGAATAAATATACTTTCCTCTAGGTACAAAGAAATTTTTAGATGACAATATTTGTAGTTAAGACTACTAGAAATCTTATTTATGGAGTAAAAAGGCGAAAAGACTGGAATTAGGGGCATGACTGGTATTAGAGTCTTCCACCCTAATTCGGTAAAAAGTATCTAAGTAGGTATTAATATACCTACTTTTTACTATAAACTCAAACTTTTTAAAACTAAATTTAACTAAAAAAAACTAAACTGACCATTTATTTTTTAACTCAAAACAGGACATGGGTTTATTTATACTCTAAAACTATAACTTTATACAATTAGTGTTCACTATAAAATTATATTCGGTATAGACGGTAATTATTAAATGCAACATTTTTTTTTAATTATTAATTACATTTGTCAGTGGATTAAATTTGCTTTAATAAAGTTGGTGATGATTTTAAATAAGAATAAAATTCAGCTCAAGTTTTTTTATTGTTACTTTTGTCCACACAACATCGCTTTTACAACTGGAACGTGTTTCTTTCAGATGTCCACAATTTATTCAAAATAAAAAAATTCTCTTTTTACTGGAGCATTTGTACCAGGTAGACATAAAATATAATCGATTTAAAAAATTTATGTTCAAATTCATTTGCGATATATGGGTTACAATAGGTCTTAATAATTTAACAAAATACAGCCATATTCTACCTTCCGGTGTGCAAACTACTTAAATATAAGATTTTATTTATAATTAAAACTAAATAGAAAATTCCGATAATTACATTAACATAATATAACCCTATTTGTATATTTGTACTACTAACATAATAATAATTCACAAAATAATTATAAAATACATGTAATAATTAAAATTGTAATGTCAAAATAATAATGTCAAAACGAGTATAAATTATTGTCTCAAAATTAATAACATAGATAACGTTTTGTTCAATAAATTTGATAGTTAAGATTTAAAAATTGTCATATAAATAATCGTCAATAATATTATAATACGCTTTTTTGGTTAAGAATGTGTTTAGTTGTTTCTTAAAAGTGTGAAGGCTCTTAGAATCTCTTTTATATTTAGGTAAATGGTTATACAGACGAGGACCCATACAGAATACGCTTTTTTGAAACAAAACAGTCTTACTATTGAGATGGCTCAATTTATCTTTATGATTTATCTTTATCATCTGGACATTTAGTTTTTTGTAAAAACTTAAGTTTTGACGTATAAATATATATATACACATGGCATTGTTAATAATTTTAAATTAATGAAGTATGGCTTACAACTCTCACTTTGGTTAATTTTACAAATGGCTCGTAAGCATCTTTTTTGAGCTTTAAATACTGTTGACTTTGAATACTTCCATCCAACGAGTTACGGGACAATCTTGTGTCCCGGAGCTTTGTTTGGGGACAATGGGACAGGTGACCGAGAAAAGGGACAGTCCCGTTCAAAACGGGACGTATGGTCACTTTAGCTATAACCCGGCGACGCCTCCGTGGCGCAGTGGCTTAGCAATCAGTTGTTGCGCTGGGGGCCGCGGGTTCGAATCCCGCACGGAACAAGTATTTGTATGACCTATAAATAATTGTTCCGGGTCTGGATGTTTGTCCTTGTTCAATTTATGTTTGTAAACTGCCTCCACGACACAGGAGAAAATCCTAGTGTGAAACGTTTTTTTACAATTGAAATTGAAAGATTGAACCCTTATACTTCTTGTTGATTTTTATATTACCTTTATTAAAGTTACCATTATGTATAAATAAATATAATTACGTATGTAGAAATAAAATTGATTTTCATCCTCATCAATCATTGGGGTGAGGATAATGTCTGCCAGCATAAGTAATAGCAGGCGAAATTACAAGGTGCTCACTTCAAAAATTAGTAGGTAGGTATGTTACTTTTCAATATGTGACACGTAAAAATTAACAATAATCAAAAACACGGTACGACTTTCTTTTTTCTTCTTTGTATTTGTGAATTAAAAATACTTTGAACTTGAAAGTATTTTTTTATTTATACGAATTTGCTCCTTAGTCATAATAGCCTAACATGGAAAGCGGGTCGAATTCCTATGCAAGTATTCTTCCTTATATATTACTATACTCTTTGCAAGTATTTTCAAACTGACACCGCGGCTGTACACGTCGCGTAAGTAGCTAGTAAGTAATAAGAATTATGTTTATATTCGGGGAAGTGAAAGTTTTGTTTGGATTTCTTGTAAATTCAATTATTATTGTGACCTGATTACGTAATTTTTAAATAGTTATTTCCCGTGTATATTGAATTTAGAGACAGTTTTAAAACTTTTATTTATTAAGAGTCCTAAGTCGAAAAGTAGGAAGGAAAGATTTCATTTCGTTACCAAAAAAAAATTTAAAAAGGTACAGTATAAATTTTGGCCCGAATCAAATTAGGCATTCATATATATATATTGACATTAACAAATACTTTCAAGTATTTTTAATACCTGGTTTTCGACCCTGGTATTTTTCCATACTCGTACTTAGAAAGCCCTGGTATTAAATTTTGCAAGTATGTCTCATCTCTAGTTGCTTGAATCGCAAGATGAAGATTTGACTGAAACGGACTTGAAGTAAATGTTAAATTCACAGCCCATTGAAGAAGAGGCTTCAACAAAAACTGGAAACGTGAAATTTAATTTGAAAAATCTTAGTGAAGGTTTAAGAATGGCAAATGATCTTCGTGATTTCTTTATGAAAATTGATCCATCTATGGAACGAAGTCTTACAAAATTATTTTAACCACTGCCTAAGCCTGAAGATATAATAATTAATCAATATGGTCAAAAACTTCCAATTAAATTGCTTTTTTATAGAACATATACCCCGCGAATAAAGAGATTTTACTGTATATACAAAAAATGTATTATCATTATTATCAGTCTTCCATAAGCCCACTGCACTGCTTCCACCACATAGGTCACATAGGCCTTCCCCAAGAAATGCAAGAAAACAAGGTCCTAAGTAATACAGGTGATTTATCAACTTCCAATATGCTTTGTCAGTGGGTTAGTCAAATTGACTTAGCCGCAGGACGTCAATTTATATTTACCTACACTGAATCATATTTTACTAATTTGTTTAACAAAGTCATATGATTTCACGAACAGGATATTTTTTTGTGAAATCAATGATAAAAATTTTGTATATCTAAGAGATTTGCGAGAAAAGAAGGAGTGCCTTTTTATAGTGAGCTGTTTTACTTACCAAGAGTTTGGTTCGGCAAGAATAGCAGCTATCTGCTATTCTTGCCGAATGTCTATATACACTATTCCTTATTTATTTATTTTTAAATTATTTCAAGGTATATGATTAAAAAATAATGTGAAAAATAAGGATTTGATGTTTGAACACTTGTTTATTATCATTCTTATACAAAGATTACAAAATTGTTAATCATTGCTTAATAGACCATATTTTTCTAATATCTCCTCATCATTAAGTTCACTTGAAACTGTTATATCCTTGTCCAGTAAATAATTCTTTTGAATTTTATTAAAAAATAAATTTTCTCTTATGCATGCTTCTTTTATATAATTTATTTCATCGGAGTTCAAACCACCCGGTAGTGTCAGCTTACACAGATTTAGGTTAGTTTTAAAATTCTTTATAAGTTGATCTACCTCTTGCTTAAAATTATCACTCACTAACTCAAGTGATCTATTCTCATTATCAATCAATCGGGTCTGATTACAAGAATCTCGAGTTTTCTCCAGTAATTCTAACTCTGCTTTTATTTCTTCATTATCTGGGCTTAACTTTAGGGCTCTTCTAACTTTTTTCTCTGCCATATTAAATTGGCCTATCATGCGAAGTGCCTTTGCGTTCTGAAACAGTACTTTGCTGTTGTTCCAAAGACTTCTTAGCCTAGCAAGTTCATTACAAGCAATACATGCTCGTAGAGGTTGTTTTACTTTATTGTAACATACGGCTAAATTTGTGTAAAGCTTTATGAGTAATTTTTCTTGGATGCTTTCTTCATTTTCATCAGCTAAGCGACATTTATGGAGCATATTTACACTTTTTCGAAATAATTGTATGGCTGCTGTGTAATTTTTCGTTTTGTGCAATGTTACACCTGAACTGTATAACAATTTAACTTCATGATGCACCCTCTCAAATGTATTGGGTTCTGAATAATTTATTGGCCTGAAATATATAATACTATCTTAAAGTATATTATAACAACTTGGGTCGTATAATCTGTACAAATAAATAAAATTGAAGTGTCTGTTTGTAATGTCAACTAACAGCATTTTACTAAATGCATATGAAAGTATAATACATTACATATAACAAAAAGACAATTTTTAAAATTTTTGTCTGTCTTTGTTTGTCTGTGTTTGTTCCGGCTAATCTCCGGAATGGCTGAACCGATTTTGACAGAACTTTGTTTTTGAAAACGAATTAGGCTTCCGCGCAAAATAATTAAAACACATGAAATCCAATCGTAATAAATTACACGCGGGATTAGTCGCAGGGAACAGCTAGTATAGTAATAAATACGAGTATGTAGACAGGTGGAACAATGATAAGTTGTAAAATGATTTTCAGCAATTAGTAAATAACGTATATCTAGCCATAGGCAATAAGATAGATCCCCATGAACGTGTTTTCTCTTTGTCGTGGCAGGAGGGATTAGAACTAAGTTACCAGTGCACTAAAAGAAACCCACATAGTTGGCTCGAGATGGCTGTTCCAAATAGGTATATTTGTCGACCTCACTCCTGATGTGCGAAGGTGGACCGCGGCGGATGGGTTGTTCTTTAAACCCTACCTGTGGCAGCCCAGCTGGAGTCACGGAGGAAAACAGTGCTGGTATGGTGTGGCGCCACTCACCCTACGGCAGCATAGCCATATACCGGATCTGGTCGCTGGGGCTAATTCCGCGTACACGATTTTCCCAGCTCAATGGCCACTGAGTAAAGTATTCGGCGAGGAGAGGAGGGCTAAGTGTCAAGTCAAGGCCATGTAGACTAGCACACTTGTTTTCGCTTTGGCCGAGGAGAACAATAGGGGATGGTGTTATCCTCTCCCAAGAAGAATGCGAAGTATTCCCGTGAGTCCAACATAACTCGTCCTTACCCCGGTGAGGCACTTTCCTATGAAAAAAGCTAGGCAATAAGGTGTGTGCTTACCCTTGCTTTGGAGTTATTATGCTTTTAACTAATTTTATGTAAAATACACAATTTGCTTTAGGCTTAATCCTTGGTGGGATTCCCATTTCACCATACATAACTTCATATGAAAAGAGGTATATTGACAACTCTCCAACTAGCATAGATTGAATTGCAATTTGAAAACCTGGCAATAAGCCATTATCTTTAAGATCAACTACCTGAAATTAAAAAAAAAAGATATTAATATTATCTTCTTCTTCCCTTTTTGTGACGTAAAATTTGCCAGTGTTGTAATTAATAAAAAATTAAAATTGATATTGTCGAGCTAATTAAGAGCAACAGTATTTAATTTATTTTTAACCAACTTCAAAAAGGAAGACGTTTCTGAATTCGAGTGTGTTTATTGTTGTTACGCGATATATTAGCAGATTGTGAAGCAATGTTGATGATTCTTTTCTACCTACTTCAAACAGGAGGAGCTACTCAATTCGACTGTATGTTCTTTTTTTATGCATGTTACCGCATAACTTTTTTCTGGGTGAACCAATTTCGATGATTCTTTTTTATTTGAAATCTGGTGCTTCATATGTGCTTCCATATAAATTTGATCAAGGTCTGACCAATAGTTTTTGAGTTATTTTTAATAATTTATATTGAAGTCGGTCGTACAAAATTTTTAATTTTAAATTATATTATTAAATAGTTTATACTTTAAGGGTGGTCCCATATAAATATGCAGAAAAAATTCCACTCAAGGATAACAAATAAATGACTTATTTAGCAATTTGAAGTCAGTTTTTACTTTTTGTCAAAATTGTAATTTCAGTTTTCACATTGCATATTTATGGTTGTGTATTACTTTGTGTGTGGAATTTAATTACTTTCAATAATTGTTAAAAGGTGACAATAAAACCTAAAGCCAGCCGCGCTTTTTAATTATTTATAATTTTAAATCGATACTACCTGTCTGACAATTATAGGTTTGGCAATTTTTCAAATTTTACTCTCCCATCTTTGCATAGCCAGTGTATGGCATATGTAGAAAAAAACAGTTAAATAACCTAACATACTTTGTACTACACACATGATATGAAAAGTAATCAAATGACATGATATGTTTTAAAGAAACTCACCATTGGCTTATCCTCTTTTACAACATCAAAAGGTTCTGTGTCATTTTCCCAGTAACCAGAAAAAGCAACAGAGACAGTATTTCCTTCATTGAGAGGTAATCCTCCACCCTCTACAATAATCTTCTTTTTCACAAAACCTTTTTCATCTACAGTAGATAGCTGTTTCTCAAGCACTTCAAAAGATTTAACTGGCTCACCAATAAAATCTACAGTCTTTGCCTCATTTCTTTCTGTTTCTAAATATGTATCTGTGCCCTCATAGTCCTCATTAATATGTAGAACTGAACCAGTAGTCAGAACTTCCCTTTAAAATAAAAAATAATATAAAGATCCCGGTAAAAATATTTTGAAGATGCATTTAATATGTTACTTAAACCAATAAAATAAATGTGTGAAAACTATTTATTAATTACATTTTATTCATTATTTCCCTATCATATTTTGTAGGTTCATTAAACCGAAGCCAACCCTAATTCTACATAGTCTTGTTACTACTACCTCTGGAAGTGTTTTTGTGAAGCCATATGCGTGGAGGAATAGCAGTCCCCCCCCCCCTTATATTATTAAAACATACCTATGTTATAATAACATTTTTTTAGTATTTTATTGTAAAAACTATGTAATTACTCCCACATAATTGAATAAAACATGAATTAAGTAAATCATTGCACCACCGGAGACCACGTCTCTCGCGAAGCCCGCAAAGGGCATGAGAGACAACGGAAAATAGGCCATTTTATGGTGATTGATCTAAGGTTATAGTTTTAAATGCGTCGGCTCAACTGGGGAAGGACCACGCTCTCACAGATCACAAGTGTTAAACAGACGAATAATGCTGCTGTGTTTCGTATGGTGAGTGAAGAGAACCGGAGACCATTTTTACAGGTAAGGAAGTATAGAAAGCATAAAAAGGTTAATTAGGGTTTATCTTTTCGAAAGCTATGCTTCTCCACACTGATACCTCTCTTCACTCCCTTTACCCTTCATGGGGCTGCCGTTTCTACTGTATAATAAACCCTAAAATTACCATTGTTAAAGAATATTGCACCACTAACACTTTATCAAATTAACTATTACTTATTTGGAATTAAGTCTAACATGAATTTTGTAGATAGGTAGTAATGTACGAAATATTATAATAAACAACAAGGTAATTACTTACTTCAAATTTAAACCATTTTCCAAAGCAATACTTGGTGTTGTTGTCATTTTTGTTAAATAATCCACTAAATATATTGTTGATTTCTTCTCTTAGATAATGAGATGATGAGCTCTGATCTTATGATTTAGCCTAGGATCTATGCCATATCTTGGTAAACCTATTGAAATGACAAAACTGTATAAAAAATAAATAATAACAACACATAACTGAAAAACATGGTATAGCTGTGTATAAAGGAGAGAAGTTTCAAATTCATTTCTTGTATTTCATTAACTAGAAGTTCAAAATTGTAAACTTGTGTCTATCTCCCATTGGCACTCAGCTGCCATTTGTCTGAATGCTGATTTATTTTTGTTCTAATTCAAAGAGTACCTAGGAAACAACCTAAGGGGGTTCAAAAGGTGACCGTGGAACACAATTAATTTAATAGTAATCAATAAATTCAATTCCTTGTCTTAAGACCCTATCAGAAATGAGAGAAATCTTTTTATGTTGCAAGCAGCTATGCAGGTCTAACAAGACCAGTATGATCAATTGTGTTTGCTGCTATGGCTATAGTTCATTACCAAACACTATATCTTCAATAAATGAAAGTTAATAATCTTACCAGATGTCGCTAGTTGGGACTATTTTGAACTTATTTGTTACACAGATGGTCACACAGTATCATCATTGTTAAAAAGTTACAATTTAATTATAAGGTTTGCAGTTTTTAGTGTATGTGTATACACAAAACAATGCCTCAGTACATTATGTTTTTTACAAATTTTTCAACCATCTTCAAAAATTGGAGGAGGTTCTCAATTCGGCTGTATTTTTTTATTATTATAGGTAAACTGATTTTAATGATTCTTTTTTTTTTGAAAGCTGGTGCTTTATGTGTCTGTTTTTGATCAAGATCTGACCAGTAGTTTTTGAGTTATCCTTAATAATGCACATTTAATTGACTTTGACTACATTGATGATGTTCTCATTATATTTATATAGAACTAGCTGTGCCCCGCCGTTTCACCCGCGTATATCACGCGTCTGCACCTTGCGACATGCGAACTTAGAGAGAGACATCACGACGGATGGTTGCTGAATTAACAAAGTTTTAAAAAGTGAAATATGTTACTAAAATTACATGGTTAACGGAATTGTTGGTTATGCATCATACAGGTACTGATACGAATAATGTGGCCTATTTTGTACCGGCGTTACTATTTCACATTTTAACATGAAAAAATAGTTATTGTGACATAACTGTAATAGGTAAACATATGGTAATAGTTAAACATTACTTTGCTCTATTATCAATAGCTTCCGCAGCGAAAGCGATATAAGGATTATTTTTGGTATTTTTTTCACACCTTGGGTTACATTAACGAAGTTTTCATATGGACACCTAACTTTTTTGAAAATATTATATAGCCTATGTTCATCAGGGATAATGTAAGATTCTAATGGTGAAAGAATTTTTCAAATCGGTCCAGTAGTTTCGGAGCCTATTCAATTCAAAGAAACAAACAAATCTTTCCTCTTTATAATAGTAGTGTAGATTTGATTGTACAAAAATTTTAATTTTAACACTTGTTAAAATTTATTTTAAATCTCCTACTTTTAGGAATATCAGTACTTTGATTTATCCATTTCTAATCTAAATAACGTAAAATATTCCAGAAAGATACATTCATTTCTACACTTTTCTAACGAATTAACTTCCCCTGTTATATCTGTCAAATATTTCACCTCATTTCTAAGTCATCTCCTACTATAGCCACAAAGATGACAACACAACTCAGCAAAAGCAGGATAATCTTCTAGAGTACTTCAATCTTCCTGCACCATGTCCTTGCCTCTTCCTCAGTGGTGGCACTTGTTTGTAGGCTCTTTTGACTATATAGCACAGACACTTGCAAAAGCATTGAGCCCAGTAAGCACCTGCATCAACCAGAAGGTACCATACATAACCAGACACATATTCTATGCAAATAAATGCTTCTGAATTTGAATTTGACCTGTGCCACCTATTCATTGTCTGACAGGACAAGATAAACAGCTTAGCCAGTTCTGTTTCCTGCCCTAGCTTTGCCCAGTTATTCTTTCCAATTTTCAAATATAAACAAAGTAGAATCGGAGTATGTATAGAATATTTGCATTTATAACTCTTTAAGACACACATTGATTGATATGATTGATAAGGGATAACACACACATTGATTCATGAATGCAAGAAACTGCCTACAAGTCCCAAGGAAGTGTCACCACCAATTTACATGCCACCTCATAGATGATGATGCGATAGCCCTGTATGAATTAGACAGCCATCGCCATTTTCTGTCCTTGCAGTCAGAGCCTCAAACCAAATAGGAGCCATATACAAAATCATGGACTGCACCAACCCCAAACATAGGCGGTGGAAAACTTCCGCTTTGGCCGCCTAGTATATCTAGAATACGTAATTTAATGTACTTTCATCATTATAAATATTTAAAGTAAAATACAATCTAAAGTTACATGCCGTGCTTAGATATATATTTTTTAACGAAACCAATTTATGTTTTAATAATGTAGTAAACAAGTTTTCATAGACGTCCGGGGTTAAAACTCAGGTCAATTTCATTGAAATTTTGTTCAATTTCAAATGTTCGAGGTTTTTGTCCCTAATTGTCAACTTAAATGGGGACAGCCCTATTAAGAATACAATAACACTACATTTTAATTTTATAGAATTATAATACAATATAAATATGTATATGTAGCACATACCTACATAAACTTACTAATTAAATCTTACTGTCTGTACACAAAGTTACTGCAGGAAAAAGTTATTTAACCTTAGAAAATAGAAACAGCTATACGCGTGATATCTGAGGACACCCAAAACTAAAAAGTTTTTTTTTTATTCAATATACATTACATGTGTAATTCGTATTGAAAGTCATTTTTTACTTTACTACAGGTTCGAAAAAAAAACCCTTTGTCCTGGGAAGAACCAGCAAGAAACCCAGCGGGATTATATAAATCAAAATCACTAGTACCAAGGATTAAGCTAGTTTCTAACCATGTAACGAGAGATCACTACTTTTATTTGAATAACAAACCCCATAAACCCAAAATTGAAAAACTAAAATCAATTCACAATATTGTTTTCTTATGAAAATGATAATGACATCGACAGTCGACACTTTTTTTTTTATTTAGTCTATATCGCCCTTGGTATTGTGGTTAGTAGTGTTCAAAGTTGCTATATGGATATCACTTGCTTAATGCTATATGCTTTATATTTTAAGCAAGCTATTTTATATGCTTTATTATAAGCATGCTTTTTATAAGCGTACTGCGACGTCTGCGACTGCGTACGTGCGACCGTGCGTAGGTAGGTAGTAGGTACCTACTTTTACGGGCGCCAAACGGGCGGGAGCGACTTTAGGTAGCAACCGCGGTGCATCGCGTTTATGAATTTATTACGATACGGAACAGCAAAAAAACAATGAACTTTCCTTCATACTTTTCAGGCTTAGGACTGTCTATAATTAATTAAGTGTTATGATGAAATAAAGTATATTAGTATTTAATTAAAGCAATTATAGGCGTACTTAAAAGTTCATTGATTGTAGTTACAAAAATCAAGTATATACATATATGTACATATTTTAAACTCGTTTACTCGTTTTCACTCGTTAACACTCGTTTTAAACGACAACTCTCGACGACAGTAATTACATGTAGCAGTTTTACGGCCATCAATGGGCTTTTCAAAAAAGTTCCATATTGGCAAATCACTGTTCCTTCTAGACATTTTCGTCTGTTATTATACCTACACTCAAAACAACAACACGATATCTCACTCTGTCCTTACTTGCACAATTATAGCTAATAAATATTAAGGTGTCATATCACTGTTTATTTACACTAAAAAGCACGAAGTAAAATAATATTTACGTATATTATATTACGTGAGCCGCCCGAGATCGCGGATTAGCAAAATCGCAAGCGGTGCGTAAAACGATTACTTACTCACTTACGCGACCGAAAGCAATCTCTAGCATGCGACGACTGGCCGCCGCGATGCTATTGCTTTCTTTCATGCTTTGCGATTTTGTGATGCGCGACTGACAGAGACAGAGAGTGCGATGTAAAAAAGCACTAAGCAAATAGCAAGAAGTGAGAGCCACGATAGCATTTGCTATTTATTATGTATGAAAAGCACGGTGCTTTATTTTGCTATATGATATATTAACCACCACTAATTGTGGTTATGTCTAGTCTTGGGTAGTTCGCGAACGACCTAGGTGGGAAGAGCGCTCTTTTAGGTGAACTATGCGAACTAGTTCGTTTGCAATCTCGCTCTTAGTTCTTTAATTATTTATTTTTCTGTATTGTGGAGTGGTGCTACATGGCTAACCGACTAATTTATTTTTACTCTTACCGTTTTACCACAGTTTCTTAATAAAGTATATAATTAATAGTCTATAGTTACAGTTTTATTAGTGCACAATTCACAACAAATAACAAATATTGCTGGCTCACAATATTAATATGAAAGTTATAGTAAACAGTACATAAATACCGTACAGTTCTTAATTCCATTATACGGTGAGTTTATTCAAACTAGCTGTTCCCCGCGACTTCGCCCGTGTGTAATTTAGAGTTTTAATTATATTGCTCAGAACCCTGATTCTTTTTCTCAAATATAAGTAGCCTAAGTTACTCCTTAGAACGTCAGCTATCTGCCAGTCCAAAGTCCCGTCGAAATCGGTCCAGCCGTTTCAGAGATTAGCTGGAACAAACAGACAGATAGACAGACAGACCGCCAGACAGATAGACAGACAGACAAAAATTTAAAAATTGTGTTTTTTTACATACATATGTATTTATATCATCATACATTCATATGTATTTAGTAAAAAGCTGTTATTTTAACATTACTAACAGACACTTCAATTTTATTTATTTGTATAGATATAGATCATAATTTTACTTTTCTATTTCTACTAATTTTAATAAATACTCGAATACAGAAAAACCTCAATATTACGAAACTGAATTGAATTAGAAAGTATTCGTTATTATACCAAGTAATTCGTTATAATTAGGTTTGTTATATAGAAGTTAGGTGGAACTACGATTCGTTTTAACAAGGTAAGAATACTTGTTTATTAATCTCAACATTACGAAAATAGTCATCTGCCTGTCGTGTACGTATCTGAACCTGTCAAGACATGATTTACTGTGGAATTAAGTGGGAATTATTAATAGGATATGTTATGTCAAGATTTCAAGTTGAAAAAATTGGTTAAATAGAGGTAAATAACAACTTCTATATATAAATATCTCTTACAGGCAGTTCTAGCGGATTTCAATCGGACTGACGGAATGACGGGGACGATCCTGAACATGTTCACGTTCATGAAGACGTATCGGGAAGTCTGCAGTTTGTGAACATGTTCAGGATCGTCCCCGTCATTACATTAGATTTGATAGACCACAAATCCTCGCAAAAGAACACCGATTCCTCCCAAGGATGATTCGCGAGGCTATTGAAATTAAAAAACATCCTAATTTCAATAGAGAAGATGGATGGGTGCTGCCATCTGCTTGGGATCACATAATTAATAAAATCAAATCCAAACCCAAGTATACCACTGCTAGACTTCAAGATACTGTGAGCTCATTCTGCGTAAATCGAACCAAAAATTAATATTAAAAAACTGAAGGTAGCCGGGCTAACTATGACAGCAGGACGTCAAACAACTCAGTCCCCCGTGAGCCCGTGACCACGGGTGCTGGAAAGCACCCGAAACGTCGGGAATATAAAAATAAGTTAATATACGCGATAAAATCCGTAAAATTAGTTTTATTTAAAAATGTGTAGTGTTCGCGTAAATATAAGAAATCATTAGTTTATTCCAGATTATTCCTTCATTTTGACTATATAAGCGGGTGGATGGCCCGAACTTTAGTCCAGTTCCATTTGAGCTACCGAGGTGATAACTTGGACAAGCGATATCCTAGCGAACTGCTCGAGCCGTCAACTTGTTTGTTACTAACTATAGTTTGTTATTAAGTTTATTGAACGAAAAGTAAACAAAAATGATGTCTAGTGGAAAGAAACGAAAAGTAGATACAGAGGGTCGCCAGTTTCAAGAAAAATGAACTGAAGAATTCTTTTTTATCTTGCACAATGGTAAGCCTATTTGTTTGCTGTGTAATAAATCCATTTCAGTAATGAAAGAATTCAATATAAAGAGGCATTACTCAACTAAACATGCTACGCTGCACTCACTGACAGGACAATTAAAAACAGAAAAAATCCAGAAGCTTACTGCAAATTTAGAAAAACGGCAACAAATGTTTCATAAACAAAAAATACAACTTGATAATGTTGTGAAAGCTAGTTTTATACTTAGCTCAAAATTAGCAAAGGCATTAAAATCATTTGCCGAAAGAGAATTTATCAAGGAGTGTATGTTAGAAGTTTGCGGTATTTGTGAATTTGAAAAAATTAGTTTGTCACGACGAACTGATGTTCGACGTATAGAAATGATGGCTAATGATATAAAAACAACATTGACTGACCGTATGGCTGGTTTTAAATCATATTCCATGGTATTAGACGAGAGTACCGATTTGTCTGATACAGCTCAACTGGCTATATTTATTCGAGGTGTTGATAAGGAGTTCACTGTTACTGAGGAATTGCTTGCTTTACAGCCGCTAAAAGGAACCCCTACTGGAGAGGATATTTTTATTGAAGTTTAAAAGGTATTCACAAGTTTTGGCTTGCCATGGTTACAATTAATTGGAGTATGCACTGATGGTGCACCTTCTATGGTCGGCCTTCGTAAAGGTTTCATCGGAATTTTGAATGCAAAAGCAACTGAATTAAATGCACAAAAATATGATTTGACAGTCCTTCATTGCATTATCTACCAACAGAACTTGTGTTCTAAGTCCATTCGACTCCAGAATGTTATGAATGTGGTAGTGAAAACCATCAACTTTATTCGATCCCGAGGGCTTAACCATCTTTAGTTCAAGGGTTTTTGGATGAAATATCAGCTGAATATAACGACGTAACATATTATTGTGAAGTCAGATGGCTGAGCAAAAGAAAAATGTTGAAGCGGTTTTACGAGCTTAGAAATGAGATAGCAGACTTTATGAAAATAAAAGATAAACTATTATCTGAATTAAGTGACCCAAAATGGATATTATGTGACTTGGCATTTCTGGTCGATCTTACAGGCTAATTGAATAATTTAATTTTGAAACCTCAAAAACAAGAACAGTTAGTAAATGATTTGTACAGCCATTTGAAAGCGTTTCAGATCAAACTACGCTTGTGGGAGTCACAGATGCTGTCTGGTAACAGTTACCATTTCAACATGCTCTCTGCGTATTATTGCTATATTGCTATTGCTATATAATTATTGCTTATGCTCAATATGCTGAAGAACTCAAGTTACTGTCGGAACAATTTTCGAACAGATTTAGCGACTTCAAAAACTTGGGATCCCCAGTCAAATGTAATATCGATTACTAATCCAAGGTACACGTGAGAATCTACTGTTTTAATTGGTAAACACCTATAAGGATGGTAACTCAAATTATGAAGGCAACTGTGATCACGAGCTATAAGATTGTTCGATATACTTTTCTCTCTTATATAATGGGATCTTTGTGTAGTATCTAAGTTTTAGCACAGGATAAATAATAATACAAGAAATTTTAGTTGCATTCAACACTAGGCCTGAGTTTACAACATTTATTTAAGTTGTTGAAGTCAGATTGCAGATTATTTTTTGCTACGTGTGAATCTTTCGCAGCAGACTTGATCCACGTGTCATCCGCGAATTGATAAGAGGTACAGTATTTAAGAACATTGGTCATGTCGTTAACATAAGCCAGAGAGAGAAGTGGACCAATCACCGAACTCTGAGCCGTTCTTGTCGAGACCGATATGGGTTTACTTGCATTCATCTATTTTTACACTATAATTTCTGTCTTTCAGATAGTATTGGCACAAGTTTAATATTACAACTCGGATTCCAGTACTTTCTAGCTCAGTTGTTAGTTTTTTATCATTTAGCGAATCGAAAGCACGAGAAAAATCAATAAATACTGCTAGGACGTCATTCATCACTACAGCCCTTCACAAATCTACTGTTAAACATAGACCTCCCCTAAGGGATGCCACAAAGCGCGGTCTTGAGCCACCTGCATTCATCGACATCTTGTGGGGGAACACCCTACACTTCGCCTGTCGGTACGAGGCCGCCACTGAAGTACCTTTCTTCCTCATCGGCTGTCGGATCTTCGAGCTATATGGCCGGCCCATTGCCACTTCAGTTTACTAATCCGTTGGGCTATGTCAGTTACTCTGGTTCTACTGCGGATATCTTCGTTTTCAGGTCTATCACGCAGAGAAACCCCGAGTATAGCCCTCTTCATAGCGACCTTGAGCTTTCTTATACGGCCAGCAGTTAAGGACCACGTTTTAGATCCATAGGTCATGACTGGCAACACGGACTAGTTGTATAATACAGTAAGCTTGAAAACGTCTTCCAATGCACCTGTGAAGAGTTTCGAGGATATTACGTCATCGTGTCTTACACCTCTCTACAGTTGGATAGGTTTCGTACTCTGGTTCTGTACTCGGAAAGCCATCGTAGCCACACTGTACAAACACTTCAGAGCTTAGGTATACCGATAGTCAACTTGGCACCGCTGAGAAGGGACTGTAACATCGCCCAAATTTCAACGGAAACAAAGGTCCACATAGGTCAAGCGAAGTGGCAGATTGTACTCTTCGGTCTTCCATACAATTTATCTTAGGGTATGTAAATGGTCTATGGTACTACTAAATCATTGAAAACATTAGTGTACAACCAGTGCGTGTTGCCAGTGGTAACATATAGTTGGGCATGTCTATCATTAACGTGGTAGAGCTACACTGCATTTATATGGTTGCAGGACGAATACACGGGCTCTACTGAAGAAGGGCCACGATCTCACTAACTCTAACGAGGCATTCTATCGCAGTCCTCAAGTTTTTACATCAACGCATCTACATTTTGATTCTTAATCAAAGATAGATGTAGGTCTAAGGTCTACGAAAGAACCGACAATCGATTGCGAAGAAAAGTTCTCGAGTGGTAGGCTCGTGCCGTTAAGCAAAATGTAGAACGGTTCTCCAGTCCCCTACTAGATGGGCCACCTGGTAAGAGTTGCAGGAAGTGATAGCTCGGGACCGTGCTTTGTGGCATTCCTTGGGGGAGGCCAAATTAAATACTAATTTTATTATTTTTTTACATTTAATATTAATATTTATACATTAAGGAATAAATAATATTATCACGATTATGTATATATCTATGTTTTAGATTTATGGTTGACAGATTGCCGCAATACTGCAATGTACGACGAAATTAGATCATCCATTTTATATCCCAGTGAAGTTTCGCATAGAATTTTGGTTCCGCGGATAAAGTTACCCATAGTCATATGGAAAAACGTATTCCCAGAGGACCAATTAGAAAGTTGCGAGAACGGGTGCGTCACTAAAATATCCTGTAAAAGAAATATTAAATTAATACACAGTAATAAGCAATTCCCAACGGATCATATAACCGTGGCAATGATGATGGATGATTTTTAAATACATACTCGACTTTGAGGATGGATGATACTGAGGCCATTCTTATTTATACCTATAACTACCATTTCTGGGTATGTTGGGTCAGAAGTTTGTTTAACTTCAAAAAAAGCAGTACCAAAGGTTGGTAGTTGGTAAATTTTCTTTAGAAATTGCTCTTTGGCCTCATCTTCCGTCATATTGCCGTGTTTTAAATAAGCCGCTGTTATCGATGATTTCCACTGTGAGTTAGACTGGATCCTCGTCATATCCGACGGTATAAAATCTTCTAGCATTTGGGTTATTTGTGGCAAAAGAGTCTGATCATTGCCGTATCTTGCTCGATAAATGAGCGCAGCCAATTCAATAAGATCATGTTTCGACGTTTTATGATATCCGCGCAAATATTTTGGCAACTCTTGAGGAAAATAAAATATTTGATCAGCGTTTTTATCCTTCCCGGGAACTGTGTTAATCCACAACTTTTTCATAAAGAATATCTGATAATTCATTTGCACTTGGGAACCAGCTGAAATAAAATAACATATATTAATATTTTTTTCAAATGAAAATAATTTTTATTAAAAAATTATATAATAATAATAATACACAAATAGATAATATCTACTTTGAAATCTTTAAAGCATTGTAATTTGTAAGATGTGTGTGTTGTATGTACATCATTGAGTACCACAAAACATGAAAAAAAAAAACCAGAGAAAACTTAGAAACTAGGTACAAGGCGGTCTTATCACTAAAGTGATGTTTTCCAGACACTTTTATATTGTGATGTGAGTATTCTGTACATACATATAAATAAAATTGAAGTGTTTGTTAAAATTACTGGCTTCTATTAAGCTCAGGGGTTATTTGCATTTAACACATAAGCAATCATTTTTTTTAATCTATCTGTCTGTCCTTCTGTCAGGGCTAATCTTCAGAATGGTTGAACCAATTGTGATGAAACTTTATATACAGATCGATAGCGATGCCAGGAGGGATTTAGGCTATATTTTAACCGAAAAACTTAAGGACTTTTTTAAATGAATAATTTATAAAATAAATGGTTTTTGACTTTCTTAAACCCAAATAATGCTATATTAATAGATTCTTTCTAGGCGAAGCTGGAGCAGTTCACTAGTACATAATATTGGAGCTCACGTGCTGGACACCGTCTTTAATTTCATAACATGCGAGCAATCCAAGTTCAATCCCCGCCGGCATTACTGACATTGTTAATCTCATCTTTCTAATATGCTAATTCACCACGTGCGCGGTGGTAAAGAATAACATCGTAAAGAAACTTGCATGTTTGAAAATTTTCATGTATTTTGAGGACATGTTAAGTTACTACGCACATTGGGGCAGCATGACTGTGCTTCCTTGAGAGAAGACTAGCAGAAGGACGTGCATAGGGTACGTTTCTTTTTTGTATAATATTAAATATCACTCAAAGTAAATACCTGAACGAACTGGCCTCGACCTCTTCATCCATTCCACTAGCTCATGTACAAAATCGAAGAAGAAATAATTTTCTGGGACTGAGAAAACTTTATCGGCTATTTTTACAAACAAACTAAAACCATCGCTATTTTTCAAATTGAGTCGACCAGTGATTTGTTCGCATAGATCCCTCGCTTTTGTAGATGAATCTACTTCGAAAGCCTCATCCGTGTCATCTGGGAAGTACACTTTATGATATATCTGCATACTTCTATGTTGAATAGCTTCCACCTCTACAATATATGGAGGATACATCCTCGGTCCGTATTTTTGGGTTCTAAAGACGCGTTTCAAGCATTCTTTTGCAATAGGATGTGGACGTGTCTTTAGAAATTCCACTAACTCTTTTATTAACATTTGTCCACAAGCAAAGACTCCAGTGACAAGCCACATTAGTTCCCAACCCCTTTCTTCACTAAGTTGTATTCGGTTGTTTGTCAGTTGCTTCATTATCTGGCAGTACACTTCATCGCGCAAGCTAGGTTCAGTTAACGCTGATTTAAATATATCGTCAGTGTATTCCGTGACTGATCTTGGTTTTGGTGCTGGCATATCTCCCATATATTTAAGTATTGCGTAAAAAGCCGTCATAGAATGCTTTGAAAGTTTCTCATCATCAATCAACTTCTTCAATAACGGTTTTTTCAACGGTTCTCTACTATGAGTCCACAAATCACTTATGACTGGTTTCTTAGCTGTGTTTAACGTTGATTGTTTTGATATAGTAACATTGTAATCGGTATTTTCTCTAAAGTATTCCTTGGCAAACTTTTCAAGTGTATGCATTCTCTTTCTTTGAAGTGTGGTGTATTTCGAAAGCGATTTTTTTTCATTACTCACAGTACCCTTTTTAAATATCTCTAGGATTTCATCAGTGGGCAATGAAAGTGTAGGTAAGATATATACTTGCTCAGTAGGGAACAACCCTTCTTGCCCATTGCAGGCACCGTGACCCCACGTAGAATTCATTAGCGTTTCGCCAGTGCAATCATCTAATAGTGTTATGAGATCACCTTTTTTATATTGTAGAAATGACGCAGCGTCGCTATAACCCTGGGAATCCGTCTGTGCGACCACATACGTAGAGCGCCTCTTTAACCCATCGATAAGATATATCACTAGCGAACTCAACTCTCTGGCGTCTACACTCTGAAAAATAAATTCTTCTTGCTGTATTGTCTTAACTGTTATTCTACCTACATTATCGTATTCTCTATCGTCATCGTGAGCTACGTAAGTAACTTCGGGGTACGCTATTTCGAGAAGAATATGTTCCGTTTGATCTACAATATATATACCGGTCCAATTAACAGCTATTATAACGATATCTTTATTTATGGCGTCTCCTTTCAATTTGACAGCTTCAAAAAATCTCGAAAACATCATTGGCCATTTCAATTTTGCGAATATCACTATATCTTCTTTACATCGCAATGGGTCAACTTTTGACTGAATACTTTGGGCCGATTCAAACGCTTTTGTAACAAGATGTTCCCATTTTGTTAGAGCTACATCATTGGACTTAATGAATTGGTTAGGTATGTAATTAACGATAACTTTCCTAAGTACATTAGGATCTATGCGCTCACCATACTCAATGTAATGTTGTTGCGCGGCCAGCATTGCTAAATCTTTTTCAGAATTACATCTATATTCACCAAATTTAACGCCTTTAGCAACCTGGTGGTAAATGAGATTAGTTGCGACTGGATCTTCTGCAGGATTATGCCAGGGAGTAAATACTTCTTTGCGCAGGAACAGTCTCCACGGTGCACTCTTTTCAGGTGTACCCTGCTCTTTAGCAAATTGCTCACACTGAGAAATTGCATCCATAATATGAACAGCTTCATTTCCTAGAGATAAGACTACGTCGTACAAAGTTATATATAGTGAAAACCCGAATAAATCGGTAAGCCCTATATTTTCAGATATTTGCTGACAAATTTCTTCTGATGTAGTTGCTGAATCTGATTGTACCGTCTTTATAGATTCATCCATAAGTGTTACTGATAACAGTATTGGTTTTTTAGTTTTTGTAGCTTGTAACTCGAGCCAACTTGGTGGTTGGGACCTTGGCCCATTTTTAAAAGTTCTCATAAGTCTTCCTTCACAATAAGGCGCATATCCTGGAGGTCCCCCACGTATGAATGACCGCAAATAGTTAACAAATCGCTCAGATGGAGGGAAACAACCAACACAAAGTGATAGTAGGATCCAACCTCGGGCGTGAGAAGATTTTGTGGGATTATTCGTGAGCTGTTTGCACAACTGGCAAAATATTTCGTCGCTGTAATCAAATAAAAAAATTATGTGAATTTAGTTCAGTACTATGAGGGTTTTTTTTTTCAAAATTATAAGGATAATCCTGTTAAACAAAATTTCATAATAATAAATATATTAATATGGCTCAGGACCGTGCTTTGTGGCATTCTTTGGGGGAGGCCTATGTTCAGCAGTGGACTTGTAAAGGGCTGTAATGATGATGATGAAATATATTAATCATTAATGTCCTTGTAATTAATGAAAATTCATCATTTATGTCCTTGTAAACATGTATTAAATTAACGCACTTCTTACCGCAATTCTTTACGAATGATGCCATGGCCAATAATAAAATGTAATTTTTCTAGGTTGGTACTGCGTCTTGAGTTTAACCAATTATTGTACATTTCATTAGTTGATTCATCGTTCATAATACTGTGCATAAATTCGTCATTAATTTTTGCGCGTCGTTTTATTGATTTTTTAACCATTCTGTTCGTGCCTTCCTCATTTTCTGGTTGCACAAGTTTCTGAAATAAAATTGAAAACGGATAAGTTGAAACGAATGAATACTTTTAGCTCTTCGTAATAAAGAACAGATGCGATTAACCACATCTCAATTAAGCATGTTGCATCTATATTTTGCTGTTATACCGTATCAACAGAATTTACTGCTGGATTCGAGCATTTAATTTTGAGACGCCTCACAAGCAAGAACAAACAAACCAGTTTTTTGTTGTTGTTTGTCTTAACTACTATGTAATACTCAACTTAATATAATATAAACAGTGGAGAAATAGTTTTCTTTAATTTATTTATTCTTAAAAAGAGTGTACATTCTTCACTTTTTCAATTTTGCCAAACTGTAAACCAGTTTGCCGGCAACAAACCAGTTTAACGTTTCACACTCCTTAATGACAATATAATTATGGTACTTATAAATAGTTAAATCTCTGCTTATCCTAAATACCAGAAACATTCACCACGTTGGAAACAACGACAGATAATGTTTCCTCAGATGGTCTTGAGCTGCGACTTAGTTACACTTTCGTCATATATGTCCGTCATTACACAAAGTCGAAGTTATCCATTGCCTTGTACGCCGTCCAAAGTAATTTTTAAGACTAAGTATGATATATTTCGTCCGTTGTGTAATTTGACGCTTCGACATTATATATGTCTTAGGTTTCTTAAATGTGTTTTACTTTTTTGTCTATGGGAATAATTTTCCAAATTTTAAATAACATTTCATAATATTTATCTAGAGAGTATGCGTTTGTGTATTCGTACAGTGTGCCGTGTTATCATCGTTACAGAGATGGCTTCTCATCCCATCTTGGACTTGGTTATGATGCTTTGGACTGTCTATTTATTAGTATGGTCTATAAGTAATAGTCATATAATATGTAACACTGTCTCGGTGTATGTCCATGTGTAAGTCCGAGTATGCGGAATCCCACCACGTTAGAGGAAAAATTCCTAGTGTAGGTAGTATTAAAAAGAAAAAGTATAGTTTTATAGTAGTATAACATCATATTAGGTCTTTACTTATGAAATTGCCGTTATTTACGAAATATGTTAACGTATTTTTTTTTATCTTTTATATTTCTATTAACCCATGCAATCGATGTATCTTTGCCAACGCAATGGCAGTTTATTGATGCCCTTCTTGAAGAAATCAGCTGTACAGAAGTCAACAAATTCAGCAAAGGCATTAGGTACATGACAAATTAGAATTTAATTTAATCTAATTTTATTTTTGATTTGATTTGATTTGATTTAATTTGAATTAATATGATTTTAGTTTGATGTAATTTAATTCTAATATAATATAATATAATTTAATTAAATTTTTTATAAGTACTAACACTTAGTTTATAAGCGATAATGTAATACTAACCCATGGATCTTTGTTGTCTGAAATTAAATGAATTTGAATTTGAATTTTGTACTGCCCCTCGCCAAAAAGTTATCCGAATTTTGGAAAATGTAGAAGTCTGTAGGTGCAAGGTTTAATGAGTATGGCGGATGACGGAAAGCTTCTAATTCCAGCTCTTGTACCATGACCTGTGAGATGAGTCTGTTGTGCAGTATAAGGTCGCTCGTTGTCGTGCAGGAGCAGCGGAGACGAGCGATTGACCAAAGCTGGGTCACGACTTGCAAGCAGTAATGCTCATCCCGTTTGGTAAGAAGCTGTGATGAATCACACCGGCGCTAGACCACCAAACAGGGATCATCACTTTTCTAGGAGGATTTTCGTTTAGGGAATTGTTTAGGTGCTGAACCAAAGTTTTCGGACGATCACGGGGTTCATGTTTTTGGTCGAAATTTTTATCGTATCATAACAGGTGGTGCGTTCGTTTGTAGTATTTGCTCCGTAAACGTCGTTGATGTTGCATGCCGCTTGTGCCGCGTTATTGCCAAGACGGTACTCATATTACGAAAACGAAAAATATTTCATAGGTAAAGACCTGTTATAATAATTATTAAAGTGCCGTAACGTAGTGAATCTATTAAACCATTTTTCATCTCGTGGGTATAGTAAGAGGCGACTTTGGGTCTATGGGTAATGCTAGAGTATCTTTTCGCTTACGATCTTATTTACATCAGACAGAAAATACCCAGACCTGCAACGGCCAAAGGTGTGAGACTTCTAGTCATTTATTACTAGGCCATTCCTCTACTACGGTAGATATTCTCGTCCAGCAGTAGAAATTTTATGGGAGGATAAAGAAAAAAAAAGTATAATTTATACCTCATATTTTATCGGCGACATTTTATATCGTGATAATAATACCTAAAATATAAATTAGTATAAATACTAACTTCAAACTCTTTACTCTTTTGAAACGCCCTTCCTATAGTATCCGACAGTTTCGTCATAACAGGCATATTGTCGATTTTATCATCGACATATTTCGGCTCGGAAATATCACCCATAAATCTTAAGATGGTTATCCACAACGCTTGCGCTGCAACTTTGTCCATTGGTGAAGGTAAATCCAGAAGAGAAGTTTTCAAAGGTTTTCTAGAATATTGGTGACTAGTGTTTCCTGGGAAATATGTTGCTGCAAATTTCCTAAAGTTGAATTCATCGAATGGTTCATCTTGCTCTTCCAGTGGTAGCGGTATTACATTAGTTATAGATGGTTTTTCCTTCGATGTCTGTAAAGTAAGACAAGGAATTTATTAAAAGAGAAATACCATTCTATTATAAATTTATTATACTGTCTCATTCTTAAAAAACACTCATAACTATATAACTATACTAGCTGATAGGAGTTTTGGCGGGAAATTGAACGATGGAGAATTGCTGCTTTTGTATTATTGTTTAAATAATGGTTTGAAGTGGATTTTGATATGTAAAAGTGGTGCGATTTTGTGTATTAAGTGTCTACGCATGTGAACTATTAGTGAAAACGGTGTAACAAGTGCTCTGATGGTGATGTGATTCTCAAGATAAGGTGTCTGTCTGCTTAGGCGCCTTGAGATACCATCGCCAACTATCAGTTGTCTGCTGGCTCAAGTTGCCGTCAAAATCTCCCAAGGGCTACAATGTGACGCATCAACATATTGTGAAGCAGTGTACTATGAAGGATAATTGTACATTGTAACTTCAGGCTTAGAAGAGCTAGAACTCAGAGCCGTAAAGTCAGCTATAAAAAAAACTAGCTGATACCCGCTCGCTTCGCTAGGCGCACGATAATAGACGATAATAACGTAGATATAAAATATCAAGAATTTTTTTATGGTCTACATTGCGAAATGACTAACTATACTAAATTTCAAGTCAATCGGATTTATAATTTTAGAAATATCGTAATGAGTCAGTCAGTCAGTGGAATTTCGCTTTTATGGGAAGAATACTAGATTTTCTAGTGGTTCGTGCCCATCGTGTCTTTTTCTGGCTACGCTCATGTTTTGAAATATTTATGGGGATGTAATGCAATCTATCACCCCATTTCGTCAAGTAGGCGCGATAAGAAGTATCTATCAACAATTGATGGCGGTATACTCAAGTTTTATATCCTAGATGGGAAATAACAACAGAGTGCTTTTAAGGTATTTCAAGCCTGGTGCTGCAATCGCCAATCTACGTTCCAAGCGAGTAGATTTAGGCAAATCTAGTATGACTGCGAAAAAGGTCCATCCGCAGCCGGGGACGGGTTGGGTTTTGTAGTTAGAGGGTTGCAGAGGATTGTGGAGATATGCTTTTTGCAGCAGAAGCATAGATTTTTATATCAGTTGTTAATTAATTAAAACTGAATTAACATTGCTTGCAGAAAACTTTACAAGTTAAAAGAATTTACAAATATTCACCAATTACAAAATTAAAATAGGTACATAAAAATTGATTTTCTAAGTAGAATAAACCAATATAAAACAAAAAGTATGCTTTTACGTGAACCAGAATGGTTTTTTGAATGTGTTACGCGATACCTAACTTAAGGCCTCAATTTTAGGGTGAAAATATGCGGATTGTGCTTTTTGGGATCCAAATGAATGAAAATCGTATGTCGGGAGAGCCTTACGTCTTATTGTGGACATATAAGTTTTACGTCTTATAGTATACGTTAACGTTATAAAGTGCGTAAATCAGTTAGGGCATAGATTAACTTGTTAATCTGCAGATTTTCTGGCTGAATTCGTTAAAATGCGAAAAAAATATTCAGTTCTTACTTTAACTAGTTAATCTGTAGACTTTCTAAGTAATAACCCATATTCGCGTAAACGACTATCATTCGTTTAAGTGAATAATATTGTTTTTTTTGCTTGAATGAAACATTCGAATTCATTGTCAAATTCAAGTCAAAAGTGGTTTTAACCAACGTTCTTAGTCAAAAGTGGTTTTGCCTGATTTAAAGTTCAGACTATTGGTCAAAACTCGTAATATCAGTGACAGTAAGTTAAGTTGCGGCGGTTTAGGCCCCCTCAAAGCCGCGTACATTATAATAATATAAAATAAGTAGTTTTGTCTAACATTCTTGGTCAACAAATTGGGTAATTAACTAAGCTGAAATTAACTAAAGGAATTTAAACATGTACATCAATAAGATCAACAAAAAATAACTAAAAACAATGTGACGGTAAAAAACAACAATCGTTCATAAAATATAGTAATTGAAGTAATAAATTTGCAATACAATCAGCTCCCTGTCTTCCGCAATTAAACAGTGTGTAATCCGTTAATATAGAGATTATCTAGGGAAAGTGCAAATATTTCCTATTTTAAGTATTCCGGATTGCAGGCGATAATCTGCAGATTATCTAGCTAATGCTTACATTAAAGCATTTCGCATTCTAACGGTGACATATACACTAAAAAAATTTTAAGAAGTACTTTAAAACAAATAATGAAGAAAATTAAAAACTTACTACTCCAAATCCAGCGCCCCGCACCGTACCAGCTGGCGTTGTCGTATCTTTTAAAAAACCAAAAACGTCATCAACATATCTATCATCTATTGCATCAGTGTTTTGAACGTTATTTTCCACAACTATATCCTTAGAAATCCAAATAGATCTCATGAGGTCATCAAACTTTTTCTCGTAATTATTTTCAGCTGCATCTTTGTTATTATTCAACATCAAGAACTCTTCTCTTTCCTTTTGCAATTCAAACAGTTTACTACGAATAACATGCCCCTTTTCGCTTACAAGTTTTCGAATCAAATAACCTCTGCAGTGTGCTTGCAGATTTTTAAAGAACTTTCTCAAGTTTAGGAATGTTCTTCTCAACTCTCTAGATTTGATAACTGCTTGTAAGCGTAGGTAACCTCTTCTAAGAACAAGATATCTGCTTCTGAATCCACGAGCACGGAAATGTTTCTGTATAGTGATTGCCGCAGCTCGCATGCGCAGGTATTTTCGTCTGAGTAAAAATCGTCGTATGTTAGCTTGTGTTTTGATAACACTTCTTAATATAACATTATGTCTAAGTTCTTCAAGTATGACATCGTGATGATCTTTCATAAAAACTTTTGTATGTCCAAACCTATAGTCTTGATCTTTTAGTATTTCAGTGCATATCTTCTTTGTTGCATTTTTGCAATCAGTTTTCTCTGCAGGCGGTATACCTGGCACAACGAGGCGGTAGCGATGAACGAATTCAGAATACGAATAGCGAATTGGATAACCCGCCTGCCTTATTTTTGCAGTCTCCATTAAACCAGCATATCGTAACTGCCGGACACATAGAGCACGGTCAAAGAGCTGTAAAGTAAGAAGAGAATAATGACAAAAATTATCTTAATTGGCGATAGTTAAAAATCTCTAGAGGCTAAACACAACAAAAGACATAAATTTCTGCTGCAATATTCTTAAAAATTGTAAAAATAATAACGTCGGTTACGTACCCTTGGCTTTTTTATTTCGTTTGGCTTAATACATCTCACAAAGAACGGGTGGCATGCATATAAAGTCTTCATGAGGACATCTAAAGATGTCTTGAATTGGTGACTTAACGACACAGTCTTTCTACTTCCGCTATGGGTTACCTGTTCCATATGAAAAAGGTCCTTTAAAAATTGACTACTCGAGTCCAAGATCATTTCTTTTATATCGGTTGTTAACATATCTCTATTTTTGTCGAGAAAACCTGTAAATATTTGGAATAAAGTTAGCATACATGTAACGTTAAAATAAAAAGTTGTCGCATGAAAAATCATTTGCGTATTGCATACCTTTTACTTCATAATATACGTCACCAGCAAAATGCCGTACACCAAATCGATGTTCATGTGTGGACTTTGGAGTAACGTAACACGCTTTATTGCTATGATTATTGTGAAGTTTCGACAAAAGTGTAATATCTGTACCTTTAGGAAATCTCGATTCCTCATCAATAAGTGATAATAAGTTCATTGGCTTAAGGCCGATCATATCTAGATTGACCTGGTTATCAACATAATTAACATTGGTCCAAGTTATACCCTCCTTTTCATATTGTTCCTGTTCAATCTTAAAAATGTGTCTTACGAAAAATTGTTGCAAATTTTCGTTGGCATAATTAATGCATAATTGCTCAAAACTGTTCGATTCAAAATTTTCAAATCCGAAAATATCTAGAATACCAACGGAACCGCTTGACAATTGCTGGCCCTTACATAATGTTTTATTAATATTTTCTACAATGTACTCAAAAATGTGCCCATAGATCGCTTTGACGAGTGCGTCTCGTCCTTCTACTGCTGCCGATGTTGATAATGTAGAAATAACTTTATCTCCCTGAGCAATTAACGTTTTTTTAGTTAAAGCTTCACACAATTTAGCTTTACTTACTCCAAGAAGAGTCGCAATTCTATTCGCATTAATCACATCAGCCACTTCTGATGACTCAATGTTATTTATATTGAATGACTTGAACTTTAAATTTCCTAAATGTAAGATCGCGGCAAGCAAACTGAAAACTCCCCAAACCTCATTTTCTGGAAAATTAAGCACTTTGAACGCTGAACGTATATCGGCGAACTCGTGTGCATCATTTCGACCATCACAGGTTAACATATTTCCAGAATTCAAGTACAAATAATCTGCAGGACGTCCTAAATCCAGTTTCTTTTTCTCATCGGCTGACAATCCTGTTACTAAAGAATAAAATATGTGGTAGTTACGTTCTCCTTTGTTTTGAAAAACTATCCTCGACCGTTCTAAAAGATACTGATCTATATTTCCGCCTTCAATGACACCCTTCCGATTAAAGTAAATATTTATGTACTTTCCAAACCTTGACGAATTATCATTCTTAACAGTTTTAGCATTCCCAAAAGCCTCTAAAATAGGGTTAGTCTCTTGAATCTGTTGTTCTATCCACGAATGTTTTCCACTAGCTGCCGCCAGGTACTGTAGCAATAGTTTTGTGCTCTCAGTTTTTCCAGCTCCACTTTCACCACTAAAATCACGAAAGAAGGTACAATGTTTATTTAAGAAAATGCTATTAATTAGAGCTCTATAATACATTTTTTTTTAACTTATTATAAGCCAGTGCTTGACCACAATCCCACCTGGTAGTAAATAGTGATGCAGCCGTAGATGTTAAATCGCACTGTATTAGCGTAACAACTGCTGGCCGGATGACGAAGCTCAAGGTCGCTCAGCGAGCTATGGAGAGGGCTATTCTCGGACTTTCTCTGCGTGATAAACTTAGGAATGAGGATATCCGCAGTAGAACCAGAGTGACCTCGACTGGCCCGGGCACTTGGTTGGTATATCTCCACAACTGTGCTATAGTTTGCATACCCATAGATACCGGGAATAAGCAGATGATTAATATGCAGCAGGAAGAGAGTTACGGAGAGAAGGGACCCTAGAGGAACACCGGCGTTAGTCGCCACAGTACCGGATGAGCAGCCATCGACGACGACTTAGAGAGACTGTTCTCTCAAAAAATTCCTTCACCCAGGCCTGATTGCCAAGGGATAAGCCGTATGCTGAAAGCTTGCCCAATAGACTAGCGTGCCAAACCCTGTCAAAGGCCTTCGAAACATCGAGGCAAGTGCTTCACCACTGTTCTCGAGGGCTTCGCCCCATATGTGAGTAGTATACGCTAAAAGGTCCCCAGTTGATCGATTTCGGCGAAATCCGTACTGGCGATCACTGAGATCATTTTGCTCATGAGGTGGGCGTTCAATATACGCTCCGTAATCTTGAGAGTATGGAGGTAATTGAAATTGGCCGATAGTTGGCAGGGTCGGTACGGCTATCTTTTTTAGGCACAGGCTGCACCCCCCCCCCCGCCGAGTTCCCGCCTTGTCATGGTGGGGGTTTAATAGCCGTGGCTTGGTCACCCGCGGTGAACAAAGAGGAACCCCTTGGCTGGCCCGAGGTGGCCACTCCGAGTGGGCTTGCCGAGCCCACTTCGGATGTGTGTCGGTGGGCTGCTGTGGGAGGGTGGAGTCGCGGAGTCCTCTTCCCCTGCCACTGCCACTGCATCCGAGGTGGAGTCGCGGAGGAAGAGGAGTGTTGGTATGGCGATGCGCCACTCGCCCTATCCTCCGCGACTCAGGCGGGCCCGCACCGTTGATGCGGTGGTGGTGGGGCCGCGGGGGGTGAGGAGTGTCGGTATTGCGAGGCGCCGCTCTGGAATGGGGAGGAGAGGTCCTCCCCCGAGAAGGGGCTGCCATGGGGCGGCCGGCGCTGGTGGGGCCGGGGATGTGTGCGAAAGCATTCCCGTGCCCCTGCCAATATGTGGCGAAGGTGGAACACCATGGGGTTTTAGTCGGTGCGAGTCCGACATAACCCGTCCTTGCGCCCGCGAGACGGATATGCGTAGGCATTTCCCCTTGTTAAAAAAATAGGCACAGGCTGCACATTGGCCAGCTTCCAAGATTTAGGCACTATTCCAGTCCTGAATGAAAGGCGGAACAAGCGTGTCAACACAGAAGACAATTCAGGTGCACAGACCTACATACATCAATGAAACCTTAAACTGAAGAGGCCCATGTCTGGCAATGGAATTTACGCACTTTGTGCTTACGTGCTTACGTGACAAGTAATTTATATATATATATATATATATATATATATATATATATATGTATGTATATATCTTTATATATAAAAATTACGAGTCACATTGTTTGTCCGCGATGAACTCCTAAACTACTAAACTGATTTCAATGAAATTTTGCACACTGTATGCAGTTTTGTCTAACTTGAGAGATAGGATAGTTTTTATCCCGATAAGTGACCCTTAAAATTTTTTTATTAGGAATTTAAGGATCTTTTTATTGGATCATCATCAGGAAAGGGCAGAACAACGTCCGCCTGGTCAACTAGTATATATATGTATATATATATATATATATATATATATATATATATATATATATATATATATATATATATATATACATACGTACGTACGTACGTACGGTTATAGTCATATAGAAACAACCGTAAAATAAATGTTTTCTTGATGTCTGAAAATTCCGAGACCGTCTCTGTGCACGGCGTCAACTTCCAAATACAGCCGAAAGCTATCAGCCATAGATTACTGTATACACCCTATCAGCCAGACCTATCAGCCACTATTAGCTGCATAGAATACGTCACTCAGAAAATTACGCGAAAAATGATTTTTTAGGAGACAATGGCCAGCTTTTCGCCCAAATTTCGACGGAATCAAAGGCTTTCTCATAGTCCACATACGCCAAACATAGTGGCAAATTGTACTCCTCTGACTTTTGTATAATTTGCCGAAGGGTATGTATGTGGTCTATGGTGCTAAAGCACGATTCGTACGATTCGTAATGACTCTCGAAAACAGCATGTAGACGCGACTCAGAAGGGAAATCGATCTGTAGTTCTTCAAGAGAGCGTTGTCGCCTTTCTTGAAGAACAAGACCACCGCACCTCTGCTCCACGCCTCCGGTGTAATGCCACCATGGAGGACGGAATTAAAGAGCTTCTGAAGGACTTCAAGTACCGGTTTTCCACCCGCTTTCAGAAGCTCCGCTGTAATTCCATCCTCGCCTGGGGCCTTGCTGTTTTTAAGGTGCTGGAGAGCCATTCTAATCTCGCTCAGACTGACGTCCGGGATATCATCGGAATAATGTCGGATAAGACTCGCTCTTGAATCGTTACTCACACTCGCGTGTGGCTCCAACGATGACGTGTACAGCTGCCCATAGAACCTCTCAATTTCACTAAAAATCTCAGGTGCCCCGGAAACGATGCTGCCACATTCTGTCTTCAGCTTTGACAGTTGGCTCTTTCTGGCAGACAGATCTGTGGCAAAGACTTTGGAGCCTTGGTTCCGCTCGATCGCTTCTTCAATACGAGCTGTATTGAAGTTGCGTAAGTCCCGCCGCATGCATTTGGAGATCTGTCTGTTCAGTTGCCTGTATGCTGTCAAATCTGTTGAAGAATGTAGCTTCATCTCCCGTCTAAGCCATGAGATTAAGAGTGTGTTCGGAGAGTTTTTGTGTTCTTCTGCGGCGGGCTTGTAGAACTTAGCTCCGACCGCATGGACAGTTTCCACGAGCTTGTCATTCATATCGTCCACTTCATTGCAGTCTTCTAGGCACTGAAAACGGTTTTGTAACTCGAGCTGAAAGGTTTCGGGACTTTGGATTAGAGCACGAGGGAGACGGAGCGTTGACTTCATTAGACGAGACCTCTCCAACTTAACGTTTAGGTTCTATGTGCCTCTAACCATTCGGTGATCGCTGCCGGTTTTCACCCTCGCGATCACTGAGGCATCACTGAACAGTTGTCGTCTGGTCGTCATAATGAAGTCAATCTCATTTTTTGTCAAGCCGTCGGGGCTCGACCAGGTCCACTTCCTGTGGGGCCGCTTCTGGAAGAAAGAGTTCATCATAAAGAGTCCCTCTTTCTCCATGAAGTCGGCCAGCTGCTGGCCCCTTGGGTTCCGTTGCCCTATTCCAAATTTCCCTACTTTCAGCTCACCATTCTCTCTTGTGCCTAGTTTTGCATTGAAGTCTCCCATTAACACCGTATATTGGGTTTTGGAGGAATGCATGGCTCTAGAGATATCCTCATACATTTCTTCCACCTCCTCATCGGGGTGTGCCGAGGTTGGTGCGTAAACCTGTATGACTTTCAGCGAATACCGTTTGGTGATTCTGAGTAGAATCACCAAACGTGAAGACGTAGAAGGTACGCAACCCTCGTCGACAGACTCTCAATCTTTACAACGTTGTTAATGAGAGACTTGTGGACGATAAATCCGACACCTCCTTGGGACAGATGGTCGCCCTCCCGGTAAAAGAGCAAGTTGCCGGATTCGAGGATTACCGTTTCCTCCCCCTCTCTTCGGACTTCGGATAATCCTATAATATGCCAGCGTAACTTGTCTATCTCTTCTTCCAGCTCCACAATCTTCTCGTCAGTCCTCAGGGTGCGTGCGTTGTGTGTTGCCAGGTCGAGTCGTCGTAGGTGGCAACCGAACCTCCACCGGAGATTCTTAGCACCCCCTGCCCCGCCGTTACCATGGTCGCCACCGTAGCCAGGAATAGCGGGGCCGCCGGGAACTGGGGGCCGTCTCTTAGTAACTTTATCCATTTGGGGGGTATTTGCCATAGTTGCCACGCTTGGCGAGCGGGTTGGCAACTGCAGTTTTTTTATTGTATTTTTGCTGTTATCAGGAAGATTCTGCTGCCCTTCTCCTGCCTGTTTCCCTTTGTCGCCTTTTACGACACCCACGGGAAGATATGGGGTAGTGGATATTCTTAACCGCCACTACACGGCAGTTTCATTTATCAAGTGCTAAATTGACATATGGTGTTTCATTTAAAAATTCGATTTCAAATGTCGCCTTAAACCCTAAAACCACATAAAAGCCCTTTTAAGGCAACCGTATGCCACTGGCAAAAATTTCTGTACTGTCGTCCTAACTTTGATAGAAGAAGTAGTCCCCTTTGAAAGCTGTTACGAAAGACAACATGCTAGCAGTGAAAAATTAATTGAAGAGAATAGGCGAATTACATGAGTATATAATACATATTAAGAAATTTAGCAAATATTGCAGATTGAAGCATAACGATTTTACCCGAACACCTTCTCGTGAGGACGATAGTTGGCTGCCGCACAACCGCTCACCGATTCATAGAAGCAGGCCCGCGTGGAATGGTAATATATATATATATATATATATATATATATATATATATATGGCATTTCGTTCGATAACTTATTACTATATGTAGGTAGTGACATAATCCCGTTGCTGTAGAAATCTGGGGATTTTTGATTTAAAAAAATGCGACAAGTAGTTTTAACAGTCCTCTCTTGGTGTGGATCTAACACTACCCAAAGAATTCTGAAGAGACCGAAACAGGGAAAATCTGAGGGTGCAAGGTCAAGACTATATGGTAGATGCATTAACACTTCCCAACCAAGCTCCCTCAATTTTTGCTGAGTGGCGAAACAATGTGTGTGGTCTGGCGTTGTCATGATGTAAGATCACTCCTTTTCTGTTGATAAATTCCGGCATTTTTTCCGCAATTTCTTATTTGAGTATCATTAGTTGTTGGCAGTAGATATACAAATCGATGGTTTTACTCGGCGGTAAAAGCTCATAATAAACGATGCCCTTCCAATTCCACCATACACACAGCATCACCTTATTGCGTGTTAATCCGGGTTTCGCTACAGTCTGTGGAGATTTACTGATCTCTGACCGTGATCTTTTTTGGCACGTTCTTGTCGTAAATGATCCACTTCTCATCACCAGTGATCAATCTTTTCAAAAATGGTTCGGTTTCATTACGTTTCAATAGAGAATTGCAAATCAGTACACGGTTCATCAGATTTTATTCAGTGAGCTCGTGTGGTACAAAAGTAATATATTGTGTGAATTAATAAATTAACTGATAAATGTAATTTATTTAATAACTTGACTACAGCGCCACCCATCGGATCTTAGCATAGCCATGACTTATCGGGACAAAGCAAAATATTTTGAGTGACTGTAACCACAATCGGCCAAGTCGTTCTGAAATTACACGATTACTAACTAGCGCAGCAACGAATAGTATATAATTATATTCTACAGTTGGTATTATTGTTACCTACTAATGGTAGATACGTATTTTTTTTTATAGGATAAGGGTGACAAACGAGCACACAGTCCACCTGATGGTAAGTGGTTGCTGTGGCCCATAGACACCTACATTTATTCTAGATTAGGAATCAAAATGCAGATGCGTTGTCACCCGTGAGGATTAAGATGGAATACCTCGTTTCCAGTAAAAAGGGTCTCCGGTTCTCTACACTCACCATACGAAACACAGCAACATTAAGCTGTTATTTTACGCTGGTATTCTGAGAGGTCGAGCCGACCCATTCGTGTTACAACTATACCAGAAATATAGCTGCAGCATGGCTCTACCACGTACAAAATTAGTATTATACTCCTTGCAGCTGATAGCCTTACGCGCTAACAGGGAAACGCTAACTTCGTTTTAACCTACCCTTGTTCAATATACCTAACGTTTATGTGATATAGTCGGAACAACTGATGTGGGGACTGCCACAACGAAACCACTTATGACAGAGCCACACTAGAATACAAATGGGTCGGCTCGACCGGGAAAGTACCACGCTCTCACTGAATACCAGCGAACAAAGCTAGCACAATGCATATGTGGTAAAGTAAGTCATAAGATATTATAGTAAGTTCATAAGCTAGTGCAGATAACTGGAGACCCTTTGTACTGGTATTCAGGGATGTCATCACTTCTCTATTTTGACTCTCAATTGAGTATAGATGTATATAGGTGTCTATAATATAAACCACAATTCACTGATCATCAGATGTAGTAGATACTGTGCGATCGTTTGTGATGTGCGAAACAAATACCCAAAATAATTTAGGTATCTTTGTTACTAGATAGTCAGATACACCTACCAGAGTTCGGCCTGAGTGTCTGATGCATGTCAAAAAAACATTTTTGTAGTAAGTGGCGACCCTTCGACGCACACATCGGTACACCGTACGAGCATTTTCCACACTAGCCTTAGGCTTAAATACAACAAAACAAACTTTATGCTATACTCTACATTAGAACGAGGAAAAGACATTAGACCAATCCCAAGAGAAAGATTAAGGAATCATACAATATATTACAATGTAAAATGTACAACCTTATTACAATGCACTGATTCGATGATGTCTCCAGAAGTTCTCTGTAGGCATTATTTCCAATAGCAAATATGTGAGGTGGAATGTCTCCAATACTCCTGTCTTGATAAAACTGTATTTGATCCATTGTGTATATCGGCAGTATTTCATATGGATTAATCGCGATCAACATTGTTCCGGTATATGTCTAAAACAGTAGATTATTTTTTGTATCTATAATTCTTTAACTCTGAATATTTTTTAAGCGAGCTATATAGCAAATTTTTAGAAACTAAAAAAGTTTTTCTTACATATATTAATTGCCGGATATAACGTATATGAAGGTTACGTAGAATGGTGTGCTCCTGGAGTTCCCCAAGTGTGATCATGTCTTCGACACTGTTAATAGATGTGGCATGCAGGGGCTTAATAACATTACTGACCGATGTTGAGAAAACTTTACCATCGTCATCTTGAACTTGTATTAGATCACCAGAACTGTTGAGTATTTTAACGGCAATGGGAATATCAAATTCTGATTTTCCTTCTGGTTTTAACCAAACAATATCCTAAAAACAATAAATTACTAATGCTCTTATCATAATATTGTAAAAAGAGAAAATCCCAAAGGGTATTTGTATTGTCTATTTTGTAAAACGCTACTACGACTCGAAAACAACTTACTGAAAGCCGAATTCTATCAGCCATTTTTAACTTTGAGATTCCATTCACTGAATTTTAAACTTTCTCAAACTATAACACAAACATATTGACGACGTAACCAAATCATGAATACTGAAAACTACTTATCAATGTTCTAGATTATTTATCGTTATTGTATAGATAATAACTCACAACTTATCATAAAATATTTCAAGATAGCATTTTACAACTTCTACTTCATAGCCACTCGTATTTCATATTCTCGAATACAATTCTCACTTGTATTTAACAAAAATAATATTTTTGTCCAATTTTATAGCATCCGATGAAGTCTTATCCTGATGAAATATACCCAGACCAGTGACAGGAAAATCATCAAGTGAGAAGTTTGGTTCTGCTATCACCAATCTGCTTGCGTATCAATGATTACAAATCGTCCTTAATGTGGGATAAGCCCATGTTCACCAAAGGAAGATTAATATAAGCTTGGATAGAAATAAATTTACAAAAAAACTATATAACATGTCTTACATTCCATCTGATGGTAGGAAATAAAAAAGGCATTTAAAGAATTAGTAAATACAATTTATTTTAAAAATAATCCAGTATTCGATCACTTAAACTACTGACTCTAAATTACTTTTTCTTTTCTTCCTTTTCCTTTTTATCTGCTTTTACTTTGTCTTCTGTCTTCTTATCATCTTTATCATCTTTTTTATCTTTCTTTTCTTTAGACTCTTCTTTCTTTCCTTCTTCTGCGTCTCTGTTTGTTATTTTATTGTTGATAAGATTATGCAAAGCTATTATAGATCTGACAAGTGCGGCTAGGTATACAACGAGAGATTGATCATTAGTCTTGATGTAGAGATTATCAATAAAGTTATCACTAGCAATATCAGGCAATAAGTTGAATATGTCCTGTAACTGGTATATGATTTGGTGGTTCATTGGTAGGGATCCCTGACCAACTTGAATGAGGTAATCGCGGATTTCGCTAAGCTGTGAATGAAGGCCACGAAGTCCGAGCAATTGATTAGTGATACGCTGTGAGAGACTACCAACAGTTGTATCTTTAATGTCTCGTAGCAAGTGTTCAACTCCAACTTCTTCTGCCTCTTCTGCACCTATTTCACTAGGCACATGTTCAAATGTTCTCGTTGTAGGACTACCATCATCATGAACTTCTTCAACAGCCTGGTATGCTTCAGTGGGCAAACCAAGATCCTTTGGCTTAGCATCAATAATAACAAGAACAGAGTTAGGGCAATAACGTCTAATCAATTCATTTATTGCCACATCATTTTGGTGTAGTTTAGGCCCAGTATGGTACCAGCCTACAACCTTCTCACGGGCGTTTACTTTTTTAAACATCCCATACATGTTCTCCAAGTAATCATGGTCTAAAAACCAAACAGACTTGTCCTTGTCGTCTTCATCAAAAGGAACTAAAAATGCAAAAATGAAATATTAGCAATAATCATTTATACCACGGAAGTGTGTTACATTGGCTAGCCTGCAAAGCATCTATTAGAAAGATATATTAGTCCGTAATTAATCGCCATATAGTGGCGTAAGAGAATCCAAATACCTCGCATCACCTCTGGGGTATAACAACTCAAAATAATATAAAACTGCCAAAAGATTGCCAACCCGCCTGGTAAGCATAGCACTATAGCAAACCTTAGTAAGAAGGTAATCTTTGCGGGAAGCTTGTGTTCAGCAGTGGAATTAATTAGGCCATAAAGGTGAAAACGATAATGATGATCCCATAAGAGTCCATGTCATAGACGAAAAATTTATCATATTAAAAAATTTCTAAATTTTGTACAACCGACTTCAATATAAATTATTAAGTATAACTCAAAAACTGTTGGCCAAACCTTGATCATTTATATGGGACCACATGTGAAGCACCAGCTTTCAAATAAATAATTAAAAATTAAAAAATTTGTACAGCCGACTTCAATATAAGTTATTAAGAATAACTCATATAACTCAAAAACTATTGGTTTGACCTTGATCAAATTCATATGGGACCACACGAGAAGTATCAGCTTTCATATAAAAAAAGAATCATCGAAATCGGTCCACCCAGTAAAGAGTTATGAGGTAACACACATATAAAAAAAACATACGCGTCGAATTGAGTACCGTCTCCTTTTTGGAAGTCGGCAGAAAAAGGATTGTTTTAAGTACGGTGGCAAACTTTGTTGAGTATCACGTGAGTGGTGTTTTTAGTATTCTAGATATTTTTCCCTAGTATCTGAAATGTGGACTGTCTGTAAAGTATGTGTAATGAAATTTTGTAAACTTATGAAATGTGGTTACGCAAATACAGACATGGGGTTATGGTCTAAGAGCCGGCTACGAAAACGTGAACTGATAAGGTGTAGTAACGAATTGTATATATAACCTCTCCTTGGTAGCTTAATAGTACAGAGCGACGTCCGTCAGAACTCTCTCCCGGGGCGGAAGGCGTGGGTGGGCGGTCAAAGTCGTAAATTTTCAGTAAGAAAAAAATGATTAGGTGCAGTTCTGAAATTTTTGTAAAGTTATAGTTTTTAACTGTAGGAATCTAGAAAAATTATTGTCAGAAGTCTAGGTCGGAGCTTAAAGACTGTCAGAAGTCGAAAAAGTTGTAAATAAATTGTTTAAATTTAAACCACAAGGTGCAGTTCTGACAATTGCATTTTTATATTGTTTATAGCTTACCGAACCTGTACATATATTGTCAGAAGGCTAAATAATGGCTAAGTACAGAAAAAATTATGCTATGGTCAGAAGTTGTTAAAGCGGCTATCACAAAATACAAAATTTTACTGAAATGCTTTTCCCTCTTAACCTCTACTTTCTACCTACTTCAAAGAGGAGCAGGTACTCAATTAGACTGTATGTTTTTTCTTGTGTCTCATAAGTTCTTTCTGGGTGAACCGATTTCGACGATTTTTTTTTTATTTGAAAGCTGGTGCTTCTCATGTGGTCCCATATAAATTTGATCAAGGGCTGACCAATAGTTTTTGAGTTATTCTTAATAATTTATATTGAAATACAAAATTTTTAATTATTGAACATAAACATGTTTTGAGTAGCTCATTGCTCTTTGCAATTATAAAACCAGTTTAATATTTATTAATTATTTTATTACATATTATAAAAATTACTATCATATAATAGGTACTTAAAGTTGCAGACTATATACGTCCCACAGCTGGGCACAGGCCTCTTCTCATTTCTGAGAGGGTTATAAGTACTTAGTATTAAGAAATTATAAACTTTGTTATTGCTATTTACTTCTTTGTAAACTTAAAAATTATAACAATAAGGGTCGTGTTGTTTCGGATTTGTTTATCAACATCACCGCCGCTCGCCCTCATACAATATGAACGATACTGTTATTATGTATCTGTGTGTGTGAAATTGTTAGTTTATTGTGTTACTTGTTATATGTGAGTTTCTAAGTTCCAGACGATTTTTTTTTCATGTGCGCAGATTTCCCCCGCAAAATTTAACAGAGAGTTCACCAAACAAACTTATAAAGTTATATAGAGGCAAATATTCTCCTCAAAAGGTAAAATATATATTTAAAAAACTGATATAGAAAGATATTTTCATGCTTATTCCTAGCGTTCCTCCTAGCTGATTAAAAAAAAAACTTTTTGAACTCCACGATTTTTTTATACTATAATTCTCCGAAAAGTTAGACTTGTCTTACTTGATCTTGTATTACTTGTCCTATACAATATCAGGAAGCACTTATTGCCGTCTCGGTACCATATCGGCCTCATTTATTTACAACCCCAATTCTCTATATTATTGTATATTAATGTAACCCAAATAAATAAAAATAATAATGTAGAAATAAAATTGAATCATTTGGATGAGAATGATGTTAGAGTAAATATTAACAGTTTCCCCGTCCGCAAAATAGACAATAGTTAAACAGTCGAAAATCTAAATGTCCATATATGATTAATGGGACAAGGGAAAGGGTTAAGTAGGGTAAATTGCAGTGCTACCTTTTGCTCTGATCAAATGATTTAAGAGATAAGAGATGATATTGAAGAGTAATAACATAGTTTATTATTGACATTACTCTTCAATATGTGACACAAAAAAATTACAATTATAATAAAACACGACTGCAAAAAATCAATTAAATAAAATATATCTAATGCATACCTAACTACCTACCTACCTATAGTGAAGTACGTACTATCTACTACTACCTACCCTTCAAATTCGTTATCATTTTCAATGCCTCATTTTCTCATATCAGAAACCTTTCCAGGTGTGCTCACAACAACCCACAAAAGTTTCATCGTAATCTGATGAATGGTTTCATTTAGGGTTATTTCTCAAGAAGTATTCAAATTTAATAATTAAGTTCGAAATATAAATACTGATATACCCCACACTTTTTATAGTTTTTAAAAATATGTGTGAATAATTACATTACATCACCATTTAATTGAAAATATCTGAAATTGAATGCGATTTATGGGCATCAACTACAGTGTATGCGCGCTCGTGTGTACAAGTCAATGCATAAAGCTTTTGTTTACTATTTACTTCCTTAATGACACACTCACTACTAAGTTGATAACTACGTGACTAAAACAACTATTGGATACCTAAATCTGTAACCAAGCGCAAGCGCCGAGTGCCACCGACTGCTTCAGAATTAAACTATCCCTTACCAATGTGTGCGTGTGTAGTAAAATAGTAGACTTTACACTTGCATATTTATGAATAACAATCAGTTAAAATAATGCATTTACACACTTTTCGAATTTAAATGATAAAACAAAATGTTTGAATCATTTTTCATCATTCTTTTATATTACCTATTCTGAACCTCCTATGCAAATTTGGGCATGTATTGCAAAATAACTCAATAAATTATAACATGTTTTTTTAATATAAAATAAGGGTGACAAACGAGCACACAGTCCACCTGTCATACTAATATAATAAAGTAATATAAAAAATAAAAAGAATAAAAATAAATTTATCATTATCTGCCGTCTATTTCCATATAACAGTGTATTAATGTTGCCAAATAATACTAAGTTCGTACAGCATCTCACAATACATATCACAACTTAGCAGGTAGTGTCTTACCAGATTTTTTAAGCAATATATGTTGTAGAGAAAAAGTGCGAAATTTGGGCGAGGTGTAGCAAATACTCAAGGTCGTTCGCGAGTGGAAACGCCTTAAAGAAACACATGATTTTCCTATGATAGATACACATTTTCCAAACATGGACAAGACAGGTCATGTGTAACATTCATATCACACCTATGCCAGTAGTTTTTGAGAAGACAACACTCAAAGTTGTTGACAATTTTTACCTAGGACAAATTGTCTGACTGAACTTTGCCTAAGAGGTCAATTAACCATTTTGGTAAACAGTAAATGAAATGCAGGGTGCCCTCCCCAGTAGATGGATTAATTGGTAAGAGATGCAGAAAGTGTATGAATGTAAGTGGCTCAGGACCAGGATCATGCTTTATTACATCCCTTGCGGGAGGCCAATGTTCAGTAGTTTTTTATGATGGATAGATAGTTTGATTACTTTACCTTTTTAAAATTTCCACTTCAACAAGAAACTCAGTGAACAAATGCAGTCTTAAGTCAATAAAGAAATTAAGTTGAATGCTATAACAAAAGCTACAAAGTAATACAGTAGACTCTCACTAATCAACACTTAAGTACATCGGCACATCCAGTAGTCCAGCACCCTACTCTACCGCTCCCTCAGCCTGCACCTATCTTTTCCGTCGCTCCTTGGCTGATCAATATGAGTAAAAGCTGGCGCATATAAGGTAGTATTACTACTCTCGCTTAAATATGTACCTAATACTGCACAAGTAGTAATTTGTCATTAAAATAGCGAAGATCAATATGTCGAGCATACAGAAACATAAGACTTAAGCATTGAAAGAGAAAATGGAGATTTTAAAAAGTTAACAAGGAAAAAATGTGCAAACTGGCGAGTTGGAAGTGCAAGTGTGCACGATATTAAGAAAAACAGACAGAAGATGGAGGAACTCATGAAGACACAAATATTTTAAACAAAAACTACAAGTAGCAAAAAACAGATCTTTAACCCCTTACCGCATACCAAGCCATATATGGACACAAAAGTTTATGATTTTTTTCTAGCCTAATGAAAAAGTTGATCTTTAAAAATACCTTTAATTAGAAGAAGCATATTTGTCTTAATTTCGAATGTAAATCATTAGTCCATGGTAATTGACATTTTGTCAACTATATTTGAAGTTATTAGTAACGTGTGTGGTCGGCTGGTGTCAAAAAAACAAGTGCAACTTTTGGGATTCTAAATAAAATAGGTACTCAACGGTAAGTAAAACATATTAAAAAATATGACTATATGCTTTATATCCTCTAAAATATAAAATTAGTATTTTAATTTTTTTATTTCAATGCCAAGCTTTTTTTCTTATTTGCCTTTTTTCCAATCTGCCATATTTGGCTTCTTATGCGTTACTGTAAAAAATACTGTTGTCATATTTGGCTTCGTATGCGTTCGAGGTTATTGTTTGCTTATTTCAAAAATTGATCCTTTTCACTTTTATGGAAGATTCAAGCATGTTAATAAAATTCCTGGTGATGGCAACTTGACCGACGATGATGTTTCTTCTACCAGTGGCGATGATTTTGAACCTAACTCTATTCCCTAACGTCAAAAAAGACATATTGATAACAATATGTCTTTTTACTAACTCGGAATCTGATTACTGTTACAGACTGTATTTATATCTAAGTTAAGGGGGGAAAGTCTAAAAAGGAGCGAGTTATTTAGATAAAGAGGAAAATGCCCGCTTATGACAACGCTGACTTTGAATTCAAAGGTGATTCAGAATTATGATTTCTTATATTTACGCGAACACTACACATTTTTAAATAAAACTAATTTTACGGATTTTATCGCGTATATTAACTTATTTTTATATTCCCGACGTTTCGGGTGCTTTCCAGCACCCGTGGTCACGGGGGACTGAGTTGTTTGACGTCCTGCTGTCATAGTTAGCCCGGCTACTTTCAGTTTTTTAATATTAATTTTTGGTTCGATTTACGCAGAATGAGCTTACAGTATCTTGAAGTCTAGCAGTGGTATACTTGGGTTTGGATTTGATTTTATTAATTATGGGATCCCAAGCAGATGGCAGCACCCATCCATCTTCTCTATTGAAATTAGGATGTTTTTTAATTTCAATAGCCTCGCGAATCATCCTTGGGAGGAATCGGTGTTCTTTTGCGAGGATTTGTGGTCTATCAAATCTAATGTAATGACGGGGACGATCCTGAACATGTTCACAAACTGCAGACTTCCCGATACGTCGGTGCTTCACGTCAGCTATATGTTCTTTAACGCGGGTTTTTAACGTCAGCTATATGTTCTTTAACGCGGGTTAAGAACATATAGCTGACGTGAAGCACCGACGTATCGGGAAGTCTGCAGTTTGTGAACATGTTCAGGATCGTCCCCGTCATTACATTAGATTTGATAGACCACAAATCCTCGCAAAAGAACACCGATTCCTCCCAAGGATGATTCGCGAGGCTATTGAAATTAAAAAACATCCTAATTTCAATAGAGAAGATGGATGGGTGCTGCCATCTGCTTGGGATCCCATAATTAATAAAATCAAATCCAAACCCAAGTATACCACTGCTAGACTTCAAGATACTGTAAGCTCATTCTGCGTAAATCGAACCAAAAATTAATATTAAAAAACTGAAGGTAGCCGGGCTAACTATGACAGCAGGACGTCAAACAACTCAGTCCCCCGTGACCACGGGTGCTGGAAAGCACCCGAAACGTCGGGAATATAAAAATAAGTTAATATACGCGATAAAATCCGTAAAATTAGTTTTATTTAAAAATGTGATTCAGAATTACCGGAGATAATGCAGCTCCAAAAATTATGGATGTAATTATAATTATGCAATCTAATCTAAAGTCTATTCAGGATAATATAAACAAACCAGTAGGAGTTACGAGAGAAAAAATAGAAAAATTTACTGCCAATGCCTTCATTTTGTTTCAAACTTGCAGTTTACAAACACTTGCATAAAGCAAATAAAGCTTTAACACAAAAAAAAACAACCGTAATCGTCCATCTAGTATTCTTAAAACACCGACATCAAGCCGGGGTAGCACTCCCATCGTCTTGCCTGATTCTCCAGTACCTACTAAAAGCTTTGAAAGACTCCTGCTAAACATCAAAAGCTTCCTTTGAATTCAGTACGCCATGATAGAATTTTCATTTTCCCATTTGGGAGAAAAGTACCTGACAGATATGCCTGCATTGTACAAAATATCATTCTTTCATTAAATGTGAAAATTGTAATGTTTATTTATGTTATAAGTACAAACACAATTGTTTTAAGGAGTTCCACCAAATATCATTCATATTTTTACACTCATACGAAGCCATATTTGTATTCCCATTAGATAACTAGACTGCATACGAAGCTAGACATCGCTTCGAATAATAACTACTAATATATATGTTTATTATTTTTTATTTCAATTTGATCTCATTATGTAAGCCTAATTAAACACTATTTCGTAATAAAAGAATTTTCGTTCCATCTCTTTAATAATTCATGTGGTAAGGGTTTAATTAAGGACTATTTTAAGATAAATTAGATAAGATAAACATTGTCACAAAATGTATGTAGATACATACATATGCATGTAATTATTTACCTTGAATTTCCCTATACAATTAATTTGCATGAAACTCGTAAAATGAACAAGCGTGGGAAATGGGTACCATATTATAAACTTAATTCAAGACAACAGCAAGCTTTAATTTATTGAACCGCTAAACTATTCAATGCATAAAAGCAAGCTGTTTAAATTAAAGCAAACATTCAGCTTCTAAGATTTAGTACAACAAATAGTGCAGAAATGTAATGTCAAGAACTACAACTTCTTACACCTTTTCAAAACATATACACCAACCATTTTGGCAGCAACTTGACCGGCGACAGATTGCTGCTCCTGTATTATTGTTTAGAGTATGATTTGAAGGATTGAAGACCAGAATGGATTTCAATATGTAAAAGTGGTGCGATTTTGTGTATTAAATGTCTGCACATGTGAACTATTAATGGAAACGGTGAAACAAGTGCTCTGATGGTGAAGTGATTTTCAAGATATGGTGTCTGTCTGCTTAGGCGCCTGGAGATAACATCGCCAACTTTCAGCTGTCTGCTGGCTCAAGTTGCCGTCAAAATCGAGCAAGGGCTGCACAATGTGACGCATCAACATATTGTGAAGCACTATATTATGAAGGATAATAATTATACATTGTAACTTCAGGCTCAGAAGGGCTCTAACACAGAGCCGTAAAGCAATTTATTTTAAAAAATATACATCACTGCCGCTGCACATTATTCTGCCTTTCCTCTATAGAAAACAATGGATACAGGCAATAAGTGATAAGTCTATTCAAGTTTTAGATACCATGAATGTTCGTGAAAACTTTCTCTAATTTTGTGTGTGAAATTAAAGGCAAATTATTGTAATATGTTAATACAAACCCGCAAAGCTGTTCGAAACATCCAAGACTCCTTTGGCTCTCCAACACCCTAATAGAACTCCAACTACTCGCTTTTGGTTGCCAATTTTTCCCATTCGATTAAAATGGTCCACAACGCTTAACAATACTAAAGGATGTACCACAACCTTCGTTGTGACTACTTCTTGACTAGGCATCTTTCTCCTGTTTTTTGAAATTTACGCTAAAACGTTGAGTTATCAATTATTTATAACTGCGATTATTTGTGTGCGTTACTAACAAACTTTTAGACCAATATTCTTTTCAATATGATAAAAGGTCATGGAAACAAATTTTACTTCTTTGAAACAAATTTTGACAGTCATTTCAGAAGAATAAATTTGTCTATGACCTACCTGAGACCTGAGAGTAAACGTAGTGATTATATACTCTTTTATAGATTATTATAGATTCAAGGTCTGACTGATAATCATAAACAAATTGACTAAGATGACTGAACCCAACCGCTGAAACTAAACGTAGTGATTATATTCTCTTTGGCTGAAACTAGCTTGCTACATATATATTTATCTATGGCTGAAACCCAGTTTATATGAAAACTGATTATACCTTCACTATCTAAAAAAAATACCGATACTTTAGGTAGGTAACTCCTGCAAGCGTCAATTGCTGAAGGCCGTGCAACCAATGCCTAATAAATGAAACAAAAGGCCAACGTATGGCTAATGCTGCGCTTCATAAGTTCAGTGTATGTCCCTATCCAAATAGTATTGGAATGCCCGAACAAGATATGAAAATTATATTTTATGTGAGACTAAATCTTGTAAATTTGCAGACTGTGGACTGGCGTCAAATATAGTCTCGCTGTAATGAACACCAAGTTTTTAGATGGATATGATGACTAAATTAAAATTTTATAAATTCTAATAAAAAATACTGCGTATTTTTAACAACTCATAAATAATGTTTACAAGTTTGTGAAGCTAAGAAGTTTTCACTTCTGACAACTAATGAATGGACAGGATTGCAGGAGGAATGACAAGAGTAGGGCAAGTTGGTGTGAAAAAAAAGAGGTAAAAAAGAATATACATACTCATATTCATATATATATGATATACATGTATAACAAACATATACACATATGAAAATTTATATATACATAACCAACATTATACAAGTCTGTAATGATTTGTTAGTCTTAAGGTGTTGTTGATCGTGCCTTTTACTCGTCCGGCTGAATTTTTGAAGTGAAAACTTCTTTAGCCGCGTTGAGCAATTTTTGGTAGGGGAAAAACTTATGGATTCACGTCACCGATGACCGCGACATACTTGTGACAACGCGTATTATAGCGGCCTGTATACATGTATACGCATATATACACTAATACATTGTACCTAGTCAGGTCATAAGTATTGTCACACAGTAAAAACTTTTCTTTTAGAATGCTGGTCACAAAATAGTTTATAGATTCGTTTATCGTACCATCAAACGATACAATGAAGACTCTAGTGTAGATAACAGGTCAAGAAGTGGTCGCCCTCGGTCTGTTAGGACTCCAGCAGTGATAAAAGCTGTGAAGGCGCGAATTCAAAGAAATCCCAAACGTAAGCAGAAACTGTTGGCCCTTCAGATGGGGTTAAGCAAAACCACGGTGAAAAGGGTGTTAAATGAAGACTTAGGGCTTCGGGCATATCGAAGAAAAACAGGACATCGTTTGAATGCTCGTCTAATGGACCTAAGACTGAAGAGATGCCGCGCTTTGTTGAAGCGGTACGCGGGAAAAAAATATCGGGAAATTCTTTTTTCGGATGAAAAAACTTTTACCGTAGAAGAGAGCTACAACAAACAAAATGATAAAGTGTACGCACACAATAGTGAAGAAGCGTGCAACCGTATTCCGCGTGTCCAACGAGGTCATTTTCCATCCTCGCTCATGGTATGGTTGGGAGTTTCTTATTGGGGCTTAACATAGGTACATTTTTGTGAGAAAGGTGTAAAAACGAATGCAGTTGTGTATCAAAATACAGTCCTGATGAACCTTGTGGAAACTATTTCTCATATCATGTTCAATAACAGGCACTGGGTATTCCAACAAGATTCGGCGCCAGCTCATAGAGCGCAGAGCACACAAGACTGGCTGGCGGCGCGTGAAATCGACTTCATCCGGCACGAAGACTGGCCCTCCTCCAGTCCAGATTTGAATTCGTTAGATTACAAGATATGGCAACACTTGGAGGAAAAGGCGTGCTTAAAGCCTCATCCCAATTTGGAGTCACTCAAGACATCGTTGATTAAGGCAGCCGCCGATATTAACATGGACCTCGTTCGTGCTGCAATAGACGACTGGCCGCGCAGATTGAAGGCCTGTATTCAAAATCACGGAGGTCATTTTGAATAAACTTTAGTGTCATAAGAATCTATGTTTTGTTAAGTTCATTTTGGTATATAAATGGTTACATAATGAATAAACTTGTTTCAATTATTTTATATTAAACATGTGACAGAATTTATGACCTGACTAGGTGTATATTCAAGTGTATCATATGCGTGTTTGACTTTTTGGATGAGTAAAATCTTTTGATTACGCTTCACCGACACGCTGTAATAGCAGTAAGTGAAGTTGACCACTTGAAAAATTTATTTTGTGTCTATACACATTGTTTTAATTGTGTTTTAGATAATCATTATTTGAATCGATTTATTATACAATCACAGTGCAGTACAATAGTGTGTACTTTATTTACTCTTATATGTTTATGTAGAAAAATAAATTACAAAAACAAAGTATTTATTGTCATATGTTTTCAACATTGTTATTGATATTTGCTTTGAAAAAAGATTGTGCTGGTTCCACATGCCGTTTCTGGTGGACGTGCTTTTGTCAGGAGCGTGAGTGCGGGAGAAAGCGTGGTAGGTCCGCTTACCACGAGCAGGTTTTGTCTTGAATGGAAGTTCGCACTCCCGCCCCTCCCTTCCCCCCAGAATACGCGGGGCAGCTTGAGCACCCACGCCCAGAAAAAGTAGAGTATCTTGGGGGTGGATGCTCAGCGAGGGATTCTCCAGGGATGCTGGTACCCTCCTGGGGTAGTGTTCCATTTAATTCCGTTACCATATTGATGAGTGGGGGGGATTGGGCCTCCAGCCACCTGCACTTACCAGGCGAAATGCACAATTAAACTTCTACTTCACGCTGGTATTCAGTGAGGTCCTGGACCCCGGTTCGATCCGGCCTATCCGTGCGACAGCAAAAGTTGTCGCGTGGCTCTACCACTGTTTTTGTCTCTTTCTTTCAATAGAAGCAATACTTTTGTTCTCTAAGTACAGGTTGCTCTAAGATCCTATTTTCCTTTTACTGGAAAAGAGGCATCCCATCTTAGTCCTCACGGGTGATAAGTGATAACGCATCTGCATTTTGATTCTTTATTAAGTATATATGTAGATGTCTATGGGTCACAGCAACCACTTACCATCAGGTAGACTGTGTGAGCACAAAGAAGTTGGCTTGGAAGTATGACTGGTCAAATGAATGAATAGGTACACATAATTGCTCACTAAATGCTCAATTGAAATCTGCAATTGCTCACATTATTAATTTATTATTTAAATAGATATTAATAATTTAAAATACAGAATTGTTTATGTCTATTATACTTAAAACCAATAAACTTTTTTTTAAATGAATAACTGCCCTTAATTGCTCACAAAATGCTCAATTTAAATCCGCAAATGCTCACACTATTAATTAATTATTTAATTATTTATTAATAATTTAAAATACAAAATTGTTTCTTCCTACACCGTTCAGATTAATGAATATGCGCTCATAATTGCTCACTAAATGCTCAATTCAAATCCGCAATTGCTCACATTATTACTTTATTATTTAATTAGTTATTAATAATTTAAAATACAGAATAGTTTTTGTCTATTATATTCATTAGCATTCAGTGAGCAATTATGAGCTCATATTCATTAATCTGATTGGTGTAGGAAAATAACAATTTTGTATTTTAAATTATTAAATAATAATTAAATAATTAATAAATAGTGTGAGGATTTGCAGATTTAAATTAAGCATTTTGTGAGCAATTATATGCAGTTATTCATTTAAAAAAAGTTTATTGGTTTTAAGTATAATAGTCAAAAAAAATTCTGTATTTTAAATTATTAATAACTATTTAAATAATAAATTAATAACGTGAGCAGTTGCAGATTTGAATTGAACTTTTACTGAGCAATTATGAGCACTTATTCATTAATCTGAGTGGTTTAGGAAAAAACAATTTTGTATTTTAAATTATTAAAAAGTAATTAAGTAATTAATTAATAGTGTAAACAATTGCGGATTACAATTGAGCATTTTGTGAGCAATTATGAGCACTTATTCATTTAAAAAAAAGTTTATTGGTTTTATGTATAATAGACAAAAACATTTCTGTATTTTAAATTATTAATAACTATTTAAATAATAAATTTATAATGTGAGCAAGTGCAGATTTTAATTGAACATTTAGTGAGCAATTATGAGTATTTATTTATTAATCTGAGTGGCTTAGGAAAAAACTATTTTGTATTTTAAATTATTAATAAGTAATAAAATAATTAATTAATAGTGTAAACAATTGCGGATTTCAAATAAGCATTTTGTGAGCAATTATGAGCACTTATTCATTTTAAAATATTTTTATTGGTTTTAAGTAGAATAGACAAAACCAATTCTCGATTTTAAATTATTCATAACTACTTAAATAATAAATTTATAATGTGAGCAAGTGCAGATTTTAATTGAGCTTTTAGTGAGCAATTATGAGCACTTATTCATTAATCTGAGTGGTTTAGGTAAAAACAATTTTTTATTTTAAATTATTAATAAGTAATTAAATAATTAATTAATAGTGTAAACAATTGCGGATTACAATTGAGCATTTTGTGAGCAATTATGAGCACTTATTCATTTAAAAAAAAGTTTATTGGTTTTATGTATAATAGACAAAAACATTTCTGTATTTTAAATTATTAATAACTATTTAAATAATAAATTTATAATGTGAGCAAGTGCAGATTTTAATTGAACATTTAGTGAGCAATTATGAGTATTTATTTATTAATCTGAGTGGCTTAGGAAAAAACTATTTTGTATTTTAAATTATTAATAAGTAATTAAATAATTAATTAATAGTGTAAACAATAGCGGATTTCAATTAAGCATTTTATTGAGCAATTATGAGCACTTATTCATTTTAAAATTGGTTTATTGCTTTTAAGTATAATAGACAAAAACTTTTCTGTATTTTAAATTATTAATTACTAATTAAATAATAAATTAATAACGTGAGCAATTGCAGATTTGAATTGAGCATTCAGTAAACAATTATGAGCTCATATTCATTAACCTGATTGGTGTAGGAAAAAACAATTTTGTATTTTAAATTATTAATTAATAATTAAATAATTAATAAATAGTGTGAGGATTTGCAGATTTAAATTAAGCATTTTGTGAGCAATTATATGCAGTTATTCATTTAAAAAAAGTTTATTGGTTTTAAGTATAATAGACAAAAACAATTCTGTATTTTAAATTATTAATAACTATTTAAATAATAAATTAATAATGTGAGCAGTTGCAAATTTGAATTGAACTTTTACTGAGCAATTATGAGCACTTATTCATTAATCTGAGTGGTTTAGGAAAAAACAATTTTGTATTTTAAATTATTAATAAGTAATTAAGTAATAAATTAATAGTGTTAACAATTGAGGATTACAATTGAGCATTTTGTGAGCAATTATGAGCACTTATTCATTTTAAAATTGGTTTATTGGTTTTAAGTATAATAGACAAAAACTATTCTGTATTTTAAATTATTAATAACTAGTTAAATAATAAATTAATAATGTGAGCAATTGCGGATTTGAATTGAGCTTTTACTGAGCAATTATGAGCACTTACTCATTAATCTAAGTGGTTTAGGAAAAAACAATTTTGTATTATAAATTATTAATAAATAATTAAATAATTAATTAATAGTGTGAGCAATTGCGGATTACAATTGAGCATTTTGTGAGCAATTATGAGCACTTATTCATTTAAAAAAAAGTTTATTGGTTTTATGTATAATAGACAAAAACATTTCTGTATTTTAAATTATTAATAACTATTTAAATAATAAATTTATAATGTGAGCAAGTGCAGATTTTAATTGAACATTTAGTGAGCAATTATGAGTATTTATTTATTAATCTGAGTGGCTTAGGAAAAAACTATTTTGTATTTTAAATTATTAATAAGTAATTAAATAATTAATTAATAGTGTAAACAATAGCGGATTTCAATTAAGCATTTTATTGAGCAATTATGAGCACTTATTCATTTTAAAATTGGTTTATTGCTTTTAAGTATAATAGACAAAAACTTTTCTGTATTTTAAATTATTAATTACTAATTAAATAATAAAGTAATAACGTGAGCAATTGCAGATTTGAATTGAGCATTCAGTGAGCAATTATGAGCTCATATTCATTAATCTGATTGGTGTAGGAAAAAACAATTTTGTATTTTAAATTATTAATTAATAATTAAATAATTAATAAATAGTGTGAGGATTTGCAGATTTAAATTAAGCATTTTGTAAGCAATTATATGCAGTTATTCATTTAAAAAAAGTTTATTGGTTTTAAGTATAATAGACAAAAACAATTCTGTATTTTTAATTATTAATAACTATTTAAATAATAAATTAATAATGTGAGCAGTTGCAAATTTGAATTGAACTTTTACTGAGCAATTATGAGCACTTATTCATTAATCTGAGTGGTTTAGGAAAAAACAATTTTGTATTTTAAATTATTAATAAGTAATTAAGTAATAAATTAATAGTGTTAACAATTGTAGATTACAATTGAGCATTTTGTGAGCAATTATGAGCACTTATTCATTTTAAAATTGGTTTATTGGTTTTAAGTATAATAGACAAAAACTATTCTGTATTTTAAATTATTAATAACTAGTTAAATAATAAATTAATAATGTGAGCAATTGCGGATTTGAATTGAGCTTTTACTGAACAATTATGAGCACTTACTCATTAATCTAAGTGGTTTAGGAAAAAACAATTTTGTATTATAAATTATTAATTAATAATTAAATAATTAATTAATAGTGTGAGCAATTGCGGATTACAATTAAGCATTTTGTGAGCAATTATGAGCACTTATTCATTTTAAAATATTTTTATTGGTTTTATGTATAAAAGACAAAAACATTTCTGTATTTTAATTTATTAATAACTATTTAAATAATAAATTAATAATGTGAGCAATTGCGGATTTAAATTGAGCTTTTAGTGAGCAATTATGAGCACTTATTCATTAATCTGAGTGGTTTAGGTAAAAACAGTTTTTTATTTTAAATTATTAATAAGTAATTAAATAATTAATTAATAGTGTAAACAATTGCGGATTACAATTGAGCATTTTGTGAGCAATTATGAGCACTTATTCATTTAAAAAAAATTTATTGGTTTTATGTATAATAGACAAAAACATTTCTGTATTTTAAATTATTAATAACTATTTAAATAATAAATTTATAATGTGAGCAAGTGCAGATTTTAATTGAACATTTAGTGAGCAATTATGAGTATTTATTTATTAATCTGAGTGGCTTAGGAAAAAACTATTTTGTATTTTAAATTATTAATAAGTAATTAAATAATTAATTAATAGTGTAAACAATTGCGGATTTCAATTAAACATTTTATTGAGCAATTATGAGCACTTATTCATTTTAAAATTGGTTTATTGCTTTTAAGTATAATAGACAAAAACTTTTCTGTATTTTAAATTATTAATTACTAATTAAATAATAAAGTAATAACGTGAGCAATTGCAAATTGGAATTGAGCATTCAGTGAGCAATTATGAGCTCATATTCATTAATCTGATTGGTGTAGGAAAAAACAATTTTGTATTTTAAATTATTAATTAATAATTAAATAATTAATAAATAGTGTGAGGATTTGCAGATTTAAATTAAGCATTTTGTGAGCAATTATATGCAGTTATTCATTTAAAAAAAGTTTATTGGTTTTAAGTATAATAGACAAAAACAATTCTGTATTTTAAATTATTAATAACTATTTAAATAATAAATTAATAATGTGAGCAGTTGCAAATTTGAATTGAACTTTTACTGAGCAATTATGAGCACTTATTCATTAATCTGAGTGGTTTAGGAAAAAACAATTTTGTATATTAAATTATTAATAAATAATTAAATAATTAATTAATAGTGTGAGCAATTGTGGATTACAATTGAGCATTTTGTGAGCAATTATGAGCACTTATTCATTTTAAAATTGGTTTATTGGTTTTAAGTATAATAGACAAAAACTATTCTGTATTTTAAATTATTAATAACTAGTTAAATAATAAATTAATAATGTGAGCAATTGCGGATTCGAATTGAGCTTTTACTGAGCAATTATGAGCACTTACTCATTAATCTAAGTGGTTTAGGAAAAAACAATTTTGTATTATAAATTATTAATAAATAATTAAATAATTAATTAATAGTGTGAGCAATTGCGGATTACAATTAAGCATTTTGTGAGCAATTATGAGCACTTATTCATTTTAAAATATTTTTATTGGTTTTATGTATAATAGACAAAAACATTTCTGTATTTTAAATTATTAATAACTATTTAAATAATAAATTAATAATGTGAGCAAGTGCAGATTTTAATTGAACATTTAGTGAGCAATTATGAGTATTTATTTATTAATCTGAGTGGCTTAGGAAAAAACTATTTTGTATTTTAAATTATTAATAAGTAATAAAATAATTAATTAATAGTGTAAACAATTGCGGATTTCAATTAAGCATTTTGTAAACAATTATGGGCAGTTATTCATTTAAAAAAAGTTTATTGGTTTTAAGTATAATAGACAAAAGCAATTCTGTATTTTACATTATTAATAACTATTTAAATAATAAATTAATAATGTGAGCAGTTGCAGATTTGAATTGAGCATTTAGTGAGCAATTATGAGCGCGTATTCATTAATCTAATCGGTGTAGGAAAAAACAATTTTGTATTTTAAATTATTAATAAATAATTAAATAATTAATTAATAGTTTGAGCATTTGCGAATTTAAATTAAGCATTTTGTGAGCAATTATGGGCAGTTATTTATTTTAAAAAAGTGTATTGGTTTTAAGTATAATAGACAAAAACTATAATGTATTTTAAATTATTAATAACTAATTAAATAATAAATTAATAATATGAGCAATTGCGGATTTGAATTGAGCTTTTACTGAGAAATTATGAGAACTTATTCATTAATCTGAGTGGTTTAGGAAAAAACAATTTTGTATTTTAAATTATTAATAAGTAATTAAATAATTAATTAATAGTATAAAAAATTGCGGATTTCAATTAAGCATTTTGTGAGCAATTATGAGCACTTATTCATTTTAAAATTGGTTTATTGGTTTTTAGTATAATAGACAAAAACTATTCTGTATTTTAAATTATTAATTACTAATGAAATATTAAAGTAATAACGTGAGCAATTGCAGATTTGAATTGAGCATTTAGTGAGCAATTATGAGCACTTATTCATTAATCTGAGTGGTTTAGGAAAGACAATTTTGTATTTTAAATTATTAATAAATAATTAAATAATTAATTAATAGTGTGAGCATTTGCGGATTTAAATTAAGCATTTTGTGAGCAATTAAAGGCAGTTATTCATTTAAAAAAAAGTTTATTGGTTTTAAGTATAATAGACAAAGCCAATTCTCGATTTTAAATTATTCATAACTACTTAAATAATAAATTAATAATGTGAGCAATTGCAGATTTGAATTGAGCATTTAGTGAGCAATTATGAGCGCATATTCATTAATCTGATCGGTGTAGGAAAAAACAATTTTGTATTTTAAATTATTAATAAATAATTAATTAATAGTGTGAGCATTTGCGGATTTAAATTGAGCATTTTTTGAGCAATTATGGGCAGTTATTCATTTAAAAAAAAGTTTATTGGTTTTAAGTATAATAGACAAAAACAATTCTGTATTTTAAATTATTAATAACTATTTAAATAATAAATTAATAATGTGAGCAATTGCAGATTTGAATTGAGCATTTAGTGAGCAATTATGTGCACCTATTCATTAATTTGACCAGTCATACTTCCAAGCCAACTTCTTTGTGCTGACTGTGTGCTCGTTGGTCACCCTATCATATAAAAAAGTTAAGTTTTGTGAAAATAATGGGCTTTGAACTAACATCTGTCGCAAAGATATTATTTTCCTTTCACAACTTCGCTTTTAAATCTATTTGTTTGACAAATTTTATGAGAAGAGGATGACTTTACCTATTTATATTAACAAAATAACTAATAAATAATATTAAAAGACTTTTTACCATGCTATTAATGATTCATATTGATTTTTAAATGCATTTTTCAGACCGTTTGAAATATTTCCACTTGCTATTAGAATTAGTTAATTTTATATATTTAATAAATCAAATTTCATATAGATTCTGAATATATGAACATTCATTAGTGTTTATAAATGAATTTATGTCGAAATCAGCATTTAAACGCTGACTGCCAACTTACATTCATACGCTAAATTTGGCGCTTGTTGATTTTATGACGTTTGACGTTTGGGCGCTCGAGGCGTTAAAATATAAATAGGTATTTACTTAATTAATTATCTACATATTCACATATAATTTCAATTATGTTAAAAAAGAAATTCCCAGGAAACTGTCCATGGCAGTAAATATTTTTTTCTAAAGGTCACAGCTTAAAAATACAACTTTTCGATCTGATTCTTGGGGAAAATTGTTTAAGTTTATTCGGTAGACTCACCTCTTCAGAGATTATTGGGATTTTGTACACTTTGAATAAAAATCCAACAAAACGCAGGTAGTTGCTACTTATTCTCGGGAACATGTTATATGAACATTTTTTAATTACTTTAGGATATCATGTTAAAAATTCAGTTAATTTTTGAAGTTATTCAGTTTCGTGTACTAATCTATTTTTTAATCTTTTAACCGCCTTCTTAACAATCATTTTTTGTGATAGTCCTTGTAAGTAAAATGTACATCACTAGCTAACGCACACAATGACAAATCAAAATTTGTCACACGTTTTCGGGCTATTCGCAAGTATATTCGAAGTCTATGATTTGTCATTTTAGGAGGTTATAATATAAAATAGGGAGTGAGCGCTTGAAACATTGACAACGTTCCTCATTTTTCTTAAAAAGAGAGGCACCGAGTTTTGTATTTCATCTCCTTCTAACATTGATAAATGTTTACACAAAATAAAAACATTACCAACGTTTAGACAGTTATTGACTTAAAGTAATATTTTAAGCGTATACTAGAACGATAATCTTATATTTTTTATCACTAATCATAGTTGGTATATTCCATATTGTATTTTAATTAAGCTTATTATTAAGTAACACAAAAAAAACCGCTAAAAAACCTTTATGTATGAAATTTATGACTCCAAATGTCATTTTCATTAATGTAATTTTAAATGGAGAGAAACTGAGTCTTTTAGATACCACCATTTTTCTTGGAATCGCATTAGATGCCAAGCTTCAATAGAGCCCCCATATATCAAAATTAGCAAGCAGACTCAGCTCTGCAGCATATGCTGTAAAAAAGTTTAGCAAGTCTTACCAGTGTTGAAACAGCTAGATAATTTACTTTAGCTATTTCCATAGCATAATGTTGTATGGTATTTTGCTATGGGGACACGAAGCTGACAAGGAAATTATATTTGTTTTACAGAAGAGAGCCATAAGAGCAATTTATGATTTAAAGCCTAAAGAGTCGCTGCGACAAAAAATTAAGGAAAGTAATATATTAACTTTGGCCTATCAATACATTTATGAAAATGTACGTACACAAAAATAAAAGTAGTTTTACAAAAATAAGTGATATTCATTCTGTAAATACTAGGAACAGACACAAGCTAGTAGTACCAGTTACTCGACTCCATCGTGTGAGTAATTCATTCTTTGGGCGATGTATACGTTTTTACAACAAAATTCCAGAAAATATACAATATTTGACCTGCTCAAAGTTCAAAAACTTTATTAAACTAAGTTTGTATAAAAAGGGTTGTAAGCTGTTATTAAAAAAAAGTCCCGCTGGGTTTCTTGCTGGTTCTTCCCAGGACAGAAGTTTTTTTTCGAACCAGTGGTAATTAAACAAAAAAGTGACTTTCAATAAGAATTATTTATAATCTATATTGAATAAAAAGTTTCTGTTTCTGTTTCTGTTACAGGAATGTTCTTTCCCTAAAAACTAGTGTAGGTGTATTTTACGCTATAGATGACAACACTATTTTAAAATTTGACGTTGTCAAATGAATGAATATATTGTTTTTTTTTATAGAATAGGGTGACAAACGAGCACACAGTCCACCGGATGGTAAGTGGTGGCTGTGGCCCATAGACATCTACATCTATCCTCGTTTGCGAATCAAAATGCAGATGCGTTGTCACCCGTGAGGACTAAGATGGAATGCCTCTTTTCCAGTAAAAAGGGTCTCCGGTTCTTTACACTCACCATACGAAATACACCAGTGTCGAGCTGCTATTTTACGCTGGTATTCTGTAAGTGCGTGGTCCTTCACCGATCGAGCCAACCCGAGTGTGCTACAACTATACTACTTATATAGCTGCAGCATGGCTCTTACACGTAGAAAACGCCTTGTACTAATCATTCGCTAAATTTGGGTAGAGTGCACTCACTTAGGGAGCGTTAATTCAAGTTTTACTTTTTTCGGTACAGTAGAAAGAGTTTACAGGTTTTTTTCATCATCCACACGTCAATGAGAAACTTTAATAAAAAGTATAGGCGTATCCGTCAAAAGACTCTCAGAGACAAGATGGATTGCTCATCATGACGCTGTTAAACCACTGCAGAATAATTTAAAAAAAAAAACTAGTATAAACACTCGAAGATATACATATGTATGATCCCAGCACCAACAGAGAAAACGTCGATACAAAAGAAGCAGTATCTACACTCTTACCAGCTTTGTGTTACTTCAGTTTTTTTATGCTAGCTTTCCTTTTTGGTATAAAATCCTAAAAGAAGTTAGTCAGATACAATAGCAAATACAAAATAATAATCTGGATTATCACTGGAAAAGTATGAGATAAAAATCAAAGCCCAAAAATTTTTCCCAACGTATTCAACTAGTGGAAAAAGCTATTTCCTACGTAACAAAAAATGTGAGAATGTGGACATTTCGATTAAAGGAAAATGAGGAATGAGAAGATATCGAAAACGTTTACCAGGAGAAATTACCCGATATGTTGGACTAACATTGCCAGAGGAGCTGCATCGAGAGCTATGTTAGAATGTCTTGATATATTTTACGAGGAACTAGACCATCGCTACAGAGGATGGATGATATTCTCGTAACATTTAGTGTTGTTTAGCCTTACACTCTGCTAACGTCACCATATGAATATCTTCAAAATCTGACAAAAATACTGTAGCGAGGCAAAAATGTAATCAAAATATTAAACAGAGTTTAATCATAACACTATTCAGCACTTTCTATATTGAAAAAAAAAAATACGCATTTCGTTTCCGTGATGCTGTATACACTCAAAATATTGTATCATTGACACTCTATTAGAAAGAAATGCAACGCTTAACTGGGTGCCTTTCATTCGTTTCAAGGTCACCGATTTAGGAACGTTTCTCTAGTATGAAGTGCGCACTCCCTATATTTTACAACCTCCTTGGATTTGTCATGCATTTTCGAACTGTCAGGTCGTCTATACGCCACTAGTATATTCTATGCAATGATCAATAAACTCAAAAAAAATATTAGTCATTGCAACACAATAACTTAAGTTGCAAGTTGCAACACAACAACAAAAATGTCAGTTGTCAGGAGTTTTGGCGGGAAATTGACCGGCGGCGGTTTGCTGCTCCTGTATTATTGTTTAAATAATGGTTTGAAGTGGACTTTGATATGTAAAAGTGTTGCGATTTTGTGTATTAAGTGTCTACGCATGTGAACTATTAGTGGAAACAGTGAAACAAGTGCTCTGATGGTGATGGTTTCTCAAGATAAGCTGTTTGTTTGCATAGGCACCTTTAGATACCATCGCCAACTATCAGCTGTCTGCTGGATCAAGTTGCCGCCAAAATCTCCCAAGAACTGCACAATGTGACGCATCAACATATTGTGAAGCAGTATACTATGAAGGAGTGGGGAAATTACAATAAACCGAATAAAAATACTTAAGACTTGGCCTAAAGGTCTAGATATCAGGCCATAAACTCCAAAAAAAAAATGTCAGTTGTCAGTCAATGGTCAATGTCATAATTTTTGTCATGGTGGAGACTTTAGAGGAGGGGGAAGGATATTTTTAGTTTTTATTTATTACACATGTTATATTTTTAATAAGAAAATTGACTTTTTATCTAATATATGTCTTATATAAAACGTAGAGATTATTCTTAGTATCTAAAATAATATAAGCATGACGCAAAGAACGCTCACTTTTGTCACTGGCAATATAAAAAAGTTGGAAGAGGTTAAGGCTATCCTAGGCACTAATTTAACTTTTGAGGTTATAAATCACAAGCTGGATTTACCAGAATTGCAGGGTGAAGTCGAGGAGGTATCAATTAAGAAATGTCAAGAGGCTGCTCGCCGCCTAATGAAACCTGTAGTAGTTGAAGATACTTGTTTAAGTTTTAACGCTTTAAAGGGCCTGCCTGGTCCATATATAAAATGGTTTTTAGAAAAATTGGAGCCCGAAGGTTTGACACGACTTCTAACAGGATGGGATGACAAATCTGCTCAAGCCATTTGTACCTTTGCATATTGTTCTTGTTCAGATGACAACTTAGATGTTATTTTATTTCAAGGTAAAACAACAGGGAAAATAGTTTCTCCAAGAGGTCCACGTGATTTTGGTTGGGATTGTATTTTTCAACCTGATGGTTACAATTTGACTTATGCCGAATTGCCCAAGGAAGAGAAAAACAAAATATCACATAGGTATAAAGCTTTAAATAAACTGAAGACATTTTTAGTAGAAAATTGTCAATAGAATGAAAAGTTTTCATTTTTAATAGAATAAGTCAATAGAATTGAAAGTGAAAACTTAGTGAAGTGATATTTTTTTATTTCATTACTGTCTTGTAGCCGCAATGTCAATAATTTGTTGATCACAAATTGTCCAGTTTAGATAATTAGGGACTCCAAACTAAGCTTTTGTTATAAGATTAATGTAATTGTAATGTTACAGGAGGGGCTAACTCCACTATTTAATTATTATTGCTGATCAAACTAAGTTCTTTTGATAATCCTTATAACCCTTAAGTGCATGAACATTTTGTTTTAACTGATTTAAACATATTATTTAGATGTTTTGGTCTTAAATTAGGGAAAAAAAATTAAGTTTTTTTAAGTAATTTTAATAAAAAAAGTTTGTATCATTTTTGATACATTATTCATCAACATCATTTTTTGTGTGGTAAATTAAGTAACTTTACTTATGGATATTATTAAAAATCTGAGTTCTTTTTGACACACATACTACTCAATAATTTACATTGAGACATCATGCACCTCATTCGATTTTGCTGTCAAATGTTGGGTGTGATTAATGCCATCAAGCCGCACATCTTGTGATGGCATGACCAGTACTACATTTTTCCTTTTTTTAGGTTCAGACTCCTCAAAACTACTAGGATGGCTTCCTTTTAGTAGCACATTAAAATTAAATTAAATTAAAATCCATTTATTTCTTTCTCAAGGCATACTAAATAATAAAGTAATTGGAGCCTCCTAGTAAGTATAAAAGAATACCTGTGTCAGAAGGCACCGCTCTTCGTAATAATATTAAATATTGAGATAAGCCGAGCAAGATTACCTATAAGATAATCACATATGTATTAACGTTACATAAGTTCTTAGTTTTTTTTTCTAACATCTTTGTATAACTTATATGCGTTGATAATGGCCAAATCTAATAAATCATCAGATTTGCATAACCACTTCTTTGTTTCATTCTGATTTTATAGCTGCCAATAAAGGAGTCCATCAGATCAACACCTCCCATATGGGCATTATACTCCCGAATAACTTTAGGTCACGTTACTGTTTTTTGGCACCTCTCATCTTTTTCGTACCTTTCTCTTGTACATACAGGTTGTGCTCCAACATACGATAAAATAAAATAAAGCAAACCTGCTTGTTGTCTTTCCAGCTTATGGCTGAAAAGTCAATGCTGTCGAAGCTGATGACGTATTCTTCGTATGATCCACAAGGCACAGTGATTTTCATAACTGTTTGTTTAGCAGTCAGTTTGCAATTCTTACCTAATCGATTTCGTTGACCAGTTCCCAGACATAATATCCCTTTCCTTAGCTAATTAACCTGTTCAGTGCGAATTGCCATCGATTACTTTTGTGTGTGGCGTATGACACGCGAGTCGTGTCTTTTTTTAAATCGTTATAACTCGCTCAAATTGCGTTTTTGGAAAATTTATCCAGAACAAAATATTCATTATTTTGCAAGTAGTTCATGCCTACAGCTTCGTTTCTAGATATTTTGAAGTTTTTAGGGGTTGACAACCTTTTTTTAACTTTTACATGGTACTCGTTTTATTTTGTGGGATTAAATCATGTTGTGGAAAAATAGTCTAATAAGTAACAAATAATAGCACTCATTGCGAACGCTCACAAACTCAAGTTGTAAATAAATTTCTCGAAAACAAGTATCCTGTTATAAAAAAACAATGCGTTTGTCTATTTTGCTTAAAATGGTTGAACTGCCGTCTTATGACTATCATATGGCCGAATAGACCTACGAAGCACCATGTGCTCTTGTGATATGTTATAAGGTTTATCTTTGTTTGAAACTGTTCATGCATAAAAAAAGTACGCTAATAAATAGTCTTTTGTTAATCCGCCGCCGTATAGCGCCGGCGTTTTTTTTCCTTTTGAAAACACTTGTTTTGTTATTCTTACTAATTAGAAGTTTTCAGATCGACTTTACTTTTACATTTGTATAACATTAAATAGTATTTAACATTTGTAAATATCATTGAATCATAAACCTTATTTTTTCCAAATTAAGGTTCTTGATTGTTTGATTTTTACAAATGTTATTCATCATTACAGCCCTTCATAAGTCCACTGCTGAACATGGGCCTCCCCCAAGGAATGCCACAAAGCACGGTCCTGAGCCACCTGCATCCATCGACTTCCTGCATGTCTTACCAGGTCGTCACTCCATCTCGTGGGGGGTCGCCCTACACTTCGCCTACCGGTACGAGGCTGCCACTCAAGAACCTTTCTGCCCCATCGGTTGTCGGTTCTTCGAGTTATATGGCCGGCCCACTGCCACTTTAGCTTACTAATCCGCCGTGTGGTGGCGGTCAAGAATATCCACTACCCATATCTTCCCGTGGGTGTCATAAAAGGCGACAAAAGGAAACAGGCAGGAGATGGGCAGCAGCATCTTCCTGATAGTAGCCGAAATTACAATTAAAAAAAAAACTGCGATTGCCAACTCGCTCGCCAAGCGTGGCAACTATGGCAAATACCCCCCTATGAAGAGAGTAACAAATGTTATTATTAGGTGAAAATTTAATTTAATGAAAACCAAGGTTTTCCAGGGTGATTTAGCTGTACCTACTTATATAAATGATTTTTTTTATAAAACAAAAAATTGTACAAAAGGTTTGTAATCTCTGCATAAAAAAGTCACTCTCAATTTTAAAGAAAACACGTAGAAAAACACGTAGTTACCCACTAAAAACAAGTATCCTTCCGTTTGTAACTGATGTTTGACGTCAACTAAACTTAATTAGGTCTAAACAAGTAAAAAAACCATTACTTTTACACATGGCTGATGGCACAATAGGCGTGTCATCAACTTCTGTGGCGCATGAAATATTTGTTCGCTGCCACAGCTAAAAGTTGTCGAAAATCGGTGCCGCAACGAATCGGTTAATATATAAGAGGTGTAGAAATTGTCAAAGTATACAGTTAGGTTTAGTGCTCCCAGATCTGGTTCGTTTTCCATCATAGCTTCATTGTCTTTTTCTGTATAAATTATAAATTTGTATGCAAGACCTCTCATTCAGATGTTCTATCACAGGTCGCAGCTTGTGTAGTTTATCGTGATTGGGATTGTCTATAGGCTGATATTTGGAGTTGTCATTAAAATGTTAATATACTTCGAATTAAATGAAACTACTTTTTACGGATTCTATAGCAGTTAATTTAACTTTTCAATTAGCACCCGAAACGTCGGGAGTGTGTTCCCCCATGTGTGTCTAGCAGTTTCCATCGTAATATGACGCCTGTTGGGAATATTTTGTGCAGAACACTATCTTCGTTCACTAGGGGAGGATCATCATCATTTCGTATATAATTTTCGTCATTTACAAGAGGTGGATTATCTTCGTCCTGGATTTGAGGATTAGGGGAAACACCGGAACCCATTTGTTCTTGTTCATGATTTTCTAAAGCAGCACGAATTTCGTCAATATTGGTGGGAACTTGACCGTCGACGAATTGTTGCTCCTATTTTATCGTTTAAATAATTGTTTGAAGCGGATTTTTATATGTATAATTTAAAATTAAAAATTTTGTACAGCCGACTTCAATATAAGTTATTTAAGAATAACTTAAAAACTATTGGTCTGACCTTGATCAAATTCATGTGGGACCACACGAGAAGTACCAGCTTTCAAATAAAAAAAGAATCATCGAAATCGGTTCACCCAGAAAAAAGTTCTGAGGTAACACACATAAAAAAAAAAAAAAAAAAAACGAAAAAAAAAAACATACAGTCGAATTGAGTACCGGCTCCTTTTTGGAAGTCGGCAGAAAAGTGATGCGATTTTGTGTATTGTCTGCGCATGTGAACAATTAGAAAAAACGACAAAACAAGTGCTTTGATGTTGATATAAACCTCAAGTTATTTTGATCGCTTTGGCGCCTTATGAACTTGAGTGCGCTAGTACTTCTTATTAGTTTATGGAACTGGAACTTAAGTGACTGTTGTCATTATTTTAAAACGAGCTCCTGGTGTAGAATCCTGGATACTTACATGTCACGAGTTAGAAAGCGCCGAATAACCGGAGATTACATGCTTAAGTGACTCACCGGTATGGCGATAAGCTCAAGATGACCACAGTGCCATCCTTTAGGATGTATCTCCGATTGTTATTGGTCTTAATAATATGATCCTGTATCGCACAGATAAAACCCTCGGTTTCCGCAATGAGGTCACCAATCCCTAGCGAGTGGAGGGAGGCGACTATGACCACGAAAGACTCGTGTAGAGCCTTGTAGAACCGCCCCCCCGATCGGAGACGCTCTGTACTGTCGTGTTTGCCTTGGCTAAGGATTGCCAGTACCTAAGCCATTTATCACACGAAATGGCGTCCTTGTCCATTCTGGCTCATTCGATTACCTTAAAAAGTACTTACGTACATTTCGCTATTGTCCATGTGAAGGGCGACTAAAACGCTGCGTCTACCATGCCTTGGCAGCGAGTACAACCTCGCTACTGACGATCTCGGATGATGCATCCTATGGGACTTCATAGTATTGCGGACTTTTCTATCCAGGGCGTTAAGTTCGGTCTGAGTTTACCTGAGTATGACAAAGGAATAGGTACGTGAAGACAGGTATGACGCAACCGTTATATATATATGCGTCTTTTTAACGCCCGACAGAAGAATGTAAAGCACTTTAATCAGGCGTGCATATCGCAAACTGATTATTTCATACTCGCCTCATCGATGCCCATATTCTATGATACAACCAGGTATCGGTTTGTTACAGCCTCGGACAGAATCTTATGTTGATGGGCATAACAGTGGTAGAGCCACACGGCAGCATTTGCTGTCGCACGGATAGGCCGGCTCGAACCGGGGTGGTACCACGACCTCACAGAATACCAGCGTGAAGTAGAGGTTTACCTCTGCGTTCCGCTTGGTGATTACAGGTGGCCGGAGGCCCAATCCCCCCCCCCCCCCCCATCAACATGGTAGCGGAATAGAACAGAAGACTACCCCAGGAGGGTACCAGCACCCCTGGAGAATTCCTCGCTGAGCATCCACGGGGGGGGGGGGGGCAAATTCCGCTCGCGACTAATACTGCTCGGGGCCCCTTTCACGCTATCCGTGAATTTTTGCAATATCGGGGGACTTCATTCCAACCTTAACGCTGTATTTACCATCTAGAGACGGCGAAGCCGGCCTTGCTCTTTTTAACTGAGACTCAAGTGTCCTCTCCGGCTGATACTTCATATCTCGCCTACCCGGGGTACAAATTTGAACACTCCTTTGTGCCCCGGGCTGGAGTTTGCGTATACGTCAGAGAGGACATCTGTTTTCGACGCCTCGGCAGTCTTGAAGGTACGGACCTGTCCTATTGCTACGCGTAGACAGCGATGACCATCCCCGCGTCTACGGCTGCCTCTATAAGTCCCATAGGGGTAATGCCGACACAGACCGACTCATGGACCACGTCCAAATGGCTGCAGACTCCGTGCTACAACAGGTCCCATCCGCAGAGATCGTGATACTCGGTGGGTTTAACCGATCATGCGGGTAGATCTGTGTATGACTTTGCCTTGGCATATGGTCTAATACAACTGGTTACTTCGCCTACGCGGATCCCAGATGTGGAGCATCATGTACCTTCCCTGTTGGACCTTCTGCTGACCTCTCATCCGGACGGATATCAGGTCTCCGTCGATGCCCCTCTGGGCTCTTCGGACCATTGTCTGATCCAGAGTACGGTGCCACTCACGCTCCATCGCAGTTGCGATCTGCAGCTTGCCGCCGTGCTTGGCACTATAGGTCGGCCGATTGGGACGAGATGCGGTCTTTTTAGGGTTCCGTACCTCAAAAGGGAAAAAAAGGAACCCTTATAGGATCACTTTGTTGTCCGTCTGTCTGTCTGTCTGTCAAGACCCTTTTTCTCAGGAACGCGTGGTGGTATCACGCTAAAATTTACACCAAATACTCATGTCTACTGTCCCTTGGAGCTGTGAAAAAAATATAACTTCTAAGCCAACGCAATCAAAAGATACAGCCGTTTATATCGCAAATTTTCGATATTAGCAAGGGCATCAAAACCTACAGGGTACTTTCCGTGAACTCAGAATATTAAAATTTGGTACGAAGCAACGTATTATAGCACAGATAAAGGAAAAATTGCGAAAAGCATAAATTTTTAGTTATATCATATAACAAAAATATTTTTGATAATTTTAAACTTATATACCTACGGATTTGTTCGGAACTCTGCCCTGCGCGAGTCGGACCCGCACTTGGCCGGCTTTTTTGCATCCTACCCTTGGGGGCGGGTTTGCTTCTCGCCGGAAGATCCCAGCGTTGTTGCCGATTCTGTTGGTGATGTGGTACTTCAGGGTATGGAACTTTTTATTCCATCATCTGTGGTGCCCATCAGAGGCAGATCCCAGCCATGGTTTGGTCGCTTCTGTAAAATAGCATCACGCTATAAGCAGGAGTGCTACCAGGCCTGGACTGACGCATCAACGTCCCGGGATGTAAACACCAGCGCTCTTAAAAAGAAGTATAATTCCGCCTCCAGGTCCTTCAAAAGTGTTGTTGCGAAGGCAAAGTCAGAGCACATCGGCAGAATTGGCGAGAAACTAGTTCGCCTCCCTTCGGGAAAACGTGCATTCTGGTCTCTCGCCAAGACTGTCCAAGGGAACTTCTGTCAGCCATCTCTGCACAGGGTGGACGACTCACTGGCCCATGACGCAAAGGATATAGCCCATCTGCTAGGCTCTCTTTTTGCTTCCAACTCAACTCTAGATGACAGGTGGAACACACCGCCGACCATCCCGCGGTGTGAGTGCTCCATGCGGGAAGTGCTATTTACACAGCGCTTGGTGTGTAAAGCACTCCTCTCCCTGGACGTCAACAAGTCGAGTGGGCCTGATGGAGTCCCGCCTATTGTGCTGAAGACGTGTGCTCCGGAGTTGGCACCGATTTTAACGCGTCTTTTTCGGTACTCCTACTCCCTAAGCATAGTCCCGAACTCGTGGAAGACAGCTTTCGTGCAGCCGATCCCTAAAAAGGCGACCGCTCAGATCCGTCCAACTACAGGCCTATCGCTATCTTCTCCTTGTTCTCCAAAGTAATGGAAACCATTATTAACAGCCAGCTCATGCGGTACCTTGAGGATCACCAGCTGATTAGTGACCGCCAGTACGGTTTCCGTCGAGGTCGCTCAGCTGGTGATCTTCTAGGTTACCTAACTCATAGATGGGCGGAGGCAGTGGAATCCAAGAGGGAGGCGTTGGCCGTTAGTTTGGACATATCGAAGGCCTTCGATCGGATTTGGCACAAAGCGCTTCTTACGAAGCTGCCTTCTTATGGGTTTCCCGAGAAGTTGTGTAATTGGATCACCAGTTTTCTTGCAGATCGGAGCATCAAGGTCGTAGTAGACGGTGCATGTTCCGATTACAAGCCCATTAACGCTGGTGTTCCACAAGGCTGCTTGCTATCACCAACGCTGTTTCTTCTGCATATCAATGATATGTTGCAAACCAGTAACATTCATTGCTATGCAGACGACAGCACTGGTGATGCTTTATACACCGGCCGTGCCAATATTTCTCTGGAATACGTCGCCGAGTACCGGAACATACTTGTGTCTGAAGTCGAGACTTTGTTGAACAAAGTCTCAGACTGGGGGCGACTAAATCTAGTTCAGTTTAATCCCCAGAAGACACAAGCTTGCGCGTTTACCGCTAAAAAGAATCCCTTTGTCGTATCTCCTCAGTTTCAAGGCACTCCCCTTGTTGCCTCAGCTAGTATCGGTATCCTTGGTGTCGACATATCGAGTGACGTGCAGTTTCGTGGTCACTTGGAAGAGAAGGCCAAATTGGCCTCTAAAAAGCTTGGCGTGCTCAGCAGAGCGGGACAGTATTTCATGCGGGCACATCGCTTGCAACTTTACAAAGCGCAGATTCGGCCTCACATGGAATACTGTTCCCATCTCTGGGTAGAGGCTCCCCAGTGCCAGCTCCTTCCACTTGACCGCATCCAGCGCAGAGCGGTTCGAATCGTCGACGATCGGCTTGACTCACTGGCACTGCGTAGAGATGTTGCATCTCTTTGTGTATTTTATCGCATCTGGCACGGGGAGTGCTCTGAGGAATCGTTCGGACTAATTCCAGCCGCTCAATTTCACCATCTCACATCGCGACAAAACTCGCGATACCATCCATATCATCTGGATGATTGGCGGTCCACCACTGTGCGATTTAGAAGAAGTTTTCTCCCTCGCACAACTTCCTTGTGGAATCGATTACCACCAGCGATTTTTCCGGACCGATACGACTTAGGGACCTTCACGAAAAGAGCCTACTCCTTTTTAAAAGGCCGGCAACGTATCTGCGATTCCCGTGGTGTTGCAGTTGTTCATGGGCGGCGGTAGCCACTTACCATCAGGTGAGCCGCATGCTCGTTTGCCCCTTCTCCTATAAAAATAAATAAATAAAATTATGCCCTCAGAATTAGTAACCCTACCGCTTTCGACATGGAGAACCGTACACTTATCCCTTCCCAGCTCCATTTTGATAAAATTACTTAACTCAAGTGATGCTTAGCAATTCCATAAGATGGGTGCGACCGAAGGATCATTCATACAGAAATAGAGGGTTACATTGGACCTTTCTTTCCGAAGCTGTAATCCTCTCCCTGAGCTCTCCAACAAATAGACTGTTGGAATACAAGGGCGACACTGAAAGTTTTTAGAACTGGCCACTTGTAAACGATATATTGAATAAAATAAGTTCAAATTTTGAAAATGGAACTATTTGCCAATATTATTGTGTATGTATTTTATTAATTTGTCATTTGTTTACGATGTGGCGCCCGATCATTTCCGTTTGCCCCTCGTAGAGTACTTGCCGAGTTTTTATTAACGTGATTTTCCCGGTAGGCCTACTCCATGTTCTGTTATGACGGAGTTTTATGGAATATACTGTATTTTGAAAATACTGTATTTAAAGCATGATGATTATGGATATTGATATTGATGTAGGTGATTGATTAAACTGTAGTTCTGATTTTTGTTAATATTAATCTAAACATAATATACAATATTTTAATACAGTATTAAAAACTATAATAAAAAAAACTAAAACTGGTAACTTAATTATCATACAGTCCTACTCCCCGCGGTATCGTGCCAAGAACGCTGGCTGCGTTTCCTCGCTGAATGGATATACTTAGCCTTTGAGCGAGAAAAGAACCAGCCATCTTACCACCAGCAGCAACGACCAGCCGCGGATGGACTTCCTTTAGGAACTTTACCGCACTTGGAATGACAAGCACGCAGCCGCAATGACATCGTTGAAAGAACTGCGAGGTCGTTTCTCCCGAACTTTTTCCAAGACAAGTGGCAAACAATTGTTAGTATACCACTCTGCAGTAAATGTTTTTCGATCCTCTAAAACAATTGTTGCGTAATGACCTGTCCTTCTGAAGAACGAGGTTTTTCCTACGCTTCGATCTCGCTTCACTTTAGTTGGCAACTCCTCGGACGGAAACACCCAGACAGCAGACTGTTTCTTAGTTTCAGTATCATAACAATAAATCCAGCTGTCGCCACCCTTAAGTATGTCAAATACAGCATTTGAGTCATGACGGTGTTTTTGGGCCTCTGCTAAATCATGAGGTATCCACCGGGCACAAAGTTTCCTGACCGCTAAATGTTCATGGAAGATTTTGTGCACTTGACTCATACCGATATCTAAGCTTGTCCGAATCTGCTGATAAGTCACTCTTTTGTCAGTCTCTATCATACGCCGCACAACACTGATGTTATCTTCGGTCGTCGCTGTAGAAGGCCGTCCCTCACGCAGATCATCGGTAAGATTAGTGCGACCACGTTTAACATCATTAAACCAGTTGTAAACAGGCACGAGATGAGGCTTCATCGTGAAAGGCCAATCGAAGTTTATCATAACTTTCTTGTTGACTTAAATGACATTGAAAGTCATAAAAAAACATTATACGAAAATTTTCTCGCGTTAATTTCATGCTAACGTGACACAGATAATTTTCAATTTGCCGCCAATCGGGAATAGAATATTTCGGATTGAGTTACAATAAAACCTTTTTTAGAATTTGAATACTGACCTCTTAGAATCTTAATGACATTCAAACAATAAAAAAATGTTTAAAAACCAAAACTATGTTGGTATAAAGTTGACACGTCGTTAACATAAATGGAGCTTACGGGTGAACATTACCGTGCCATAATTTATCACAATTTTCGTCGCGGCTTATCTCAAGATAAATGTCTCAGCGAGCTTGTTTCGATTTATGATGTTGAAACATCGAGTCAAACGACAATATACCGCTGGTATGCCGAGTTCCGACGTGGTCGTGTATCGCTCAGCACTGTTTCTTCTGCAGGTCGACCAAGAACAGCGGTCACGCCAGAAAACATCGCAGCTATGCGAACTATTATATTAGATGACCGTCATGTGACATACGAGCAGATTCGGGCTGTTATCAGTATCGGAATGACTGCAATTCAGTCGATTTTACATAATGAGCTGTGTGTAAGAAAGCTAGTTTCCCCACAATTTGTCCGAACAGCAAAAGACGGCTCGTGTAGATCGTTGCCGGAATTCTCTGCAACGCTTCAACGGAGGGAAGTCAAATGCCGTTTATAATATCGTCTCAGGTGACGAATCATGGATTTATTCATACGAACCTGAAAGAAAACATCAGTCAGCAGTTTGGGTCTTTGAAGACGAGGTCAAACCAACGAAAGTGGTTCGCTCCCGCAGCGTGTCAAAGAAAATATTTGCTACGCTTATCTCGAAAAAGGGGCGTGTTGCTAAAATTCCTTTACAGGAACGCAGAACGGTTACCGCTGAGTGGTATATCACGGTTTGTTTACCAGAAATGATAGCCAGAACCCGAAACGTCGCATCTTCTTACATCACGATAATGCGAGCTCCCATACGGCTCGGAGGACAAATGATTTTTTGAAGCAGGAAAACCTTGAGCTGATGAGCCATCCTCCGTACAGTTTTGACCTGAGCCCAAACTTTTTTTACATTCCCTAGAATGAAAGATTTACTACGGGGTCAACGGTTTAAAGGCCCCGAAGCAGCTGTGGAAGCGTACAAATCAGCCATTTTGTCAACATGAACTTCAGACTGGAATTACTGTTATAATGATTGGTTTACACGAATGGAAAAGTGTATTAAGTTGAACGGAGAATACATGGAAAAACAATAAAATACAATTTAGCTATATCGTGCATGTGGTTTTTCTTATTCCCGATCATTTCAGTGTGTCCCTCGTACCTCTCAGGTGCTGTGGAAATGTGTGTATATTATCATGAAGAACGTAACACCTTCAACTTTTAGAATCGTGATATCTTGGGAATGGTGATTGTTAGGAAAACGTATAGGGACATTTTTGTATATAATTTTATGATCTACAATTTTTGTCTGGGCTATATATTTAATAAATCTTACCGTATTCGAGAAAAATCCAAAAAACCGAAAATTTTTACCGTTGACATTGAATAACTTTTCTACCACACATGGGGTTGATGGGGACTTTGGAAACTTTATTTCTACTGGTATACTCAAGGTCTCTACCAAAATTCAGCTCTGTCGGCATTTTTGTTATTTGAAATGTCTATTTTGACCGGACTATCATTGTATTTTTAATTTATCCATCTGCATATTACATTACCTCAGACAAGCAGGTTTCCTCACGATGTTTTCCTTCACCGCCGAGCACGTGGTAAATCAGCACTTAAAAATTTCATTGGTGCCGGCAGGGATCGAACCCGGTTTGCTCGCGTACTGTGAAATTTACAGAGAGTGCTAACCATCTGAGCTACCACGGCTGCATGTCTGAGGAATAAGGAAAAAAATATTTCGAAGACATGTGAAGTTGCCTTAAACTTACCTTAAAACCCTTTCAGATATCAGGAGAGGCCTGTGCCCATGCCCAGCAGTGGGACGTATTTAGGCTGTAACTTTACTTATATTACATTTCTAATTTAAATAATTTAAAATTAAAAATTTTGTACAGCCGACTTCAATATAAGTTATTTAAGAATAACTCAAAAACTATTGGTCTGACCTTGATCAAATTCATATGGGACCACTCGAGAACTATCAGCTTTCATATAAAAAAAGAATCATCGAAATCGGTTCACCCAGTACAAAGTTATGAGAAAAAAAAGCATACAGTCGAATTGAGTACCGTTTCCTTTTTGGAAGTCGGCAGATAAAAACGTGATTCAATCTAAATTATCCTTACGTCAATTTTTTTAATGCCTCGTTTCCAGTAAAAAGCATCTCCGGTTCTCTAGTCTCACCATACGAAATACAGCAGCATCAAGCAATTATTTTACGCTGGTATTCTGTGAGAGCGTGTTCCTTCCCCGGCCGAGCCGACTCATTCGTGCTACAACTGTAATATAACTACAGCATGGCTCTACCACGTATAGTGGTTATCACTAATGAGATCTTTCCCAAGTAACACACAAGCAATATAAGCAGGCACTGTATCGCCCTTTTGCTGTATAACAGCTATTTAAGGAAGTTTGTATCTTTCTTAACCTATAGGTACATAACAGATTCCTATATCTCTTTAAAAGCAGAGTCATAATGTAGCCGTTTAACAGTGACGATAATAGCTATGGAGACAAAAAGGGGTTTGTGGAGCTTTTGTACAGGCGTTAGATATAAAGCCAAATTATAAATATAATTATTAACACAAACTTAAAAGAGGAAAAACGAAGACAAGAGTGCTTCAATTGAGTTATAAATATTGCTTATAGCACTCAAGACAATACTAAGTAGTACTATGTAGTCTACAGCTTTACAGTAGATCTATGAGAATCTTAAAAACCACTTTTACCGTATTGGAGAATCACCAAACTTGACAGAAGCACCAAAAGCGGCTTATTTGTGAAATATAACGTGTACCTAATTGTAGCCGCTGTCTAAATTAGGCATGCTGAAGATATTTTATACGGCTATAAGAGTTTTTAATCTATTATCCTTTATTATCATTAACATTAGTACGGTAAAGTCTGTATAAGACCTTTAATAATTTTACAAATTATAATTTTTTTTGTCTTGGATGTGTTCATAAAATCAATTCAAATTACGAACGGTCCCTAAAATATTTCGATAGTAAAAAGGGTTGTTAAAGTGTTCTTGCATCTCAAAATTAGTAAAGATACTCCATAGTTTGGTTATTGTAGATCTTAAAGGTCTAAAAATAACTATCACTAGCACCGTACTACTTCTATAACCGTTATAGTGGATATAGTAGACGTCTTAGGCTTTTGTAAAAGGTCAACATTACATGGCAGTATTTGATGAATTATGTATGTTAATAAAACAATCATATTTCTTATGTTAGAGAGTATACTTTCACAATAAATAAACCCTTTTACATTTCACGCCCTAATAAATTGAACACAAGTTCCAATAACTCAATCGAAAAGAATTTGCAAAATTAACCTTAAAATTTTAATGCTCTTTAGTAAAATAAATTACAGGAAATTTCACAGGTTTCGCGGGCGCATGAAAGATTTGGCTAAACCAATGCATATTTTGACAAAAAAATGATGCTCGCACTAATATCCTACGTACACAAGCGAAATTAAATCATTATCTTCCTTTAGAGTAATTAACATTTTTGCCTTTGATTATATACCTTTCTATATAATCAAAGATTTTTGCATGCCTTAAGATGCTTTAAGATTTAACTACGAGTTACTGTCGCGTCGCAATCATAAGCAAATGGCTATAACGGTGACACAAAAACTTCTTGTATATCTTTTAGCTCCAAAAATTACATTTCACGCACCTTTGTATCGCTTTACAAACTCACTATGCCGCTATCGTACCACTACTGTAGAACTGAAGCCCTTATAAAGTGGGCCCTTTTCAATGGTATAGAAGCGATTAAGTTTTCTGCTTATGAAGGTAACGCCATTACGTATACTTGTTAAGCCGCTACTGTAGCGCTTTGTTTGCTGCTTGGGTTGATAATAATGCTAAGGTCCTCCAAGGATTCTGCTATAAAAATTGAAATACAATTGGCCAAATTGGCCTCTAAAAAGCTTGGCGTGCTCAGCAGAGCGGGACAGTATTTCATGCGGGCACATCGCTTGCAACTTTACAAGGCGCAGGTTCGGCCTCACATGGAATACTGTTCCCATCTCTGGGCTGGGGCTCCCCAGTGCCAGCTTCTTCCACTTGACCGCATCCAGCGCAGAGCGGCTCGAATCGTCGACGACCGAGTCCTTTCCGATCGGCTCGACTCATTGGCACTGCGAAGAGATGTTGCATCTCTTAGCATTTTCTTTCGCATTTACCATGGGGAGTGCTCTGAGGAATTGTTCGGATTAATCCCAGCCGCCAAATTTCACGAACGCACATCGCGGCAGAACTCCCGATACCATCCACACCATCTGGATGATTGGCGGTCCACCACTGTGCGATTTAGAAGATGTTTTCTTCCTCGCAAAATTTCCTTGTGGAATAGTTTACCACCAGCGATTTTTCCGGACCGATACGACTTAGGGACCTTAAAGAAAAGAGCCTACTCCTTTTTAAAAGGCCGGCAACGCATCTGCAATTCCCCTGGTGTTGCGGTTGTTCATGGGCGGCGGTAGTCACTTACCATCAGGTGAGCCGCATGCTCGTTTGCCCCCTCTCCTATAAAAAAAAAAAAATATAATGAATATATCGTCGGGAAATTGGAGGTAAATTATGTATAATCCATTGATTTTATTATCATATACTTTCCAGTCCAGAAGCTGGAAAACATATTGCAATTCAGCGGTGAGGAGTTTTGGAAATATAACGTCACCTTGTCTTACATCACTCTGTAGTTGGATAGGTTTCATGCTCCGTTTTTGTCCTCGGACAACTTTAGTATACAATTACTTCAACACCTTAATATACCGATTATCAATTTGCATCGATGAAGGGATATACCAAATCTCGAATGAATCAAAGGGTCTCATAGTCCACATAAGCCAGACAACGGCAATATAATAATAAACTTGTAGAAAAGTTGTGTCTGTAACTTCATTATTTAAAAAAAATCAAGTCCAGATGTTTAAATAAAGGGTAGTAATACCAAATGAGCAATTTTTGGACTTTCAGTCTCTCAGTCTGTGTATTCACGATACTCAAAAATACTGGACAAATTTCAATAGAATTTGGTATTTTTGTCTTCATCAGCCTGTAAAACTTTTACGAATAATTTCGGTAGGTAGTTAGTAACCGTGAGTAACAAAGGTTTTCGAGTGGCAGTCCTTACTGAAAAGCGCAGTGCTGGGCGACTCGCCACTAAATGGAATACGACCTGATGAAATAGGTTCAGAACCGTACTTTGTAGCAATCTATGGCGGAGGCCTGTGTTTAGCAGTGGCTCTATGTATTGTATTGAATAGATTGCAATAACTCTATGACTGGGCTGAACACAAATCCTTATAATATGTAAATAATAAATAAATAGTACAAATAAAACTTAAATTTTATTTATTTATTCGTTTTTCTAATTGCATTTGTATTATTACACTCTAATATCTAAATTATTCACTACGTACATGAAATAATACAATGGCAAACAATAAACAATAGATTTCTGATATAAAAGTGAGTTACTTTTTGAAGTACTCTTGTCAGGTGCAATATATGGATCTAAATTAGAATTATTGTAGTTTTTGTAATACCAGTCCTTATAGTCCTCATTTTTTGTTCTTGAATTTGTAATATGTCTTTTATCAGAGAATTGAGTCTTAGCCTCTCTGTAATTTATCGGTATATAATGGTTATTTGCATCGGAATGTTGCTCCAAATGTGGCAAACTGACTTTAGTAATCGTAGCTGGCCTTTTACTGTACTCTCGTCTTACCAATTCTTCGTTTGTTGGTATTAAAACAGCTGAAAGAGCTGTAGGTTCGCTATCCATGTTTTTATTCATTAGCGGTGTTAATGTTACCGGTATTGAAGAATAGTGTGGAATGGTAGTAGACTCAATCCATGTCTGCTCCGACATGTCGTTGCTTGTATCTGTTGTTATAATGCTTTCTTTTTCTGTAACTTGAGTTATAGTCAAATCCTTCAATAAATGGTGCTTATTCAATTTAGTTGGATTACTATTTTGTTCCTCTACATTTCTGGTCATATTAAAAGTTATTTGGGTGCCATTATTATGGTTTATGTAAGCTTCTAATTCATGAATTACACTTGTAGATTTTGTATGCATTGTGTTGTTTTGAATAAAATTTATTGGTGGTATTTTTTCTGCTGTGGCAAAACTGTTATTAGTATATTCCATATTTTGATAATTTGTGTACTCCTGCTTGGGAATAGAAGCTTGTGTGCTACCAGAATCTGCTATTGTGGGATTTAAAATAGGCATAAAACCACCATCTGTAGGTGGAAGCATTGGTGTGAAGCCCCCAGTTTCAAATTCTGGTGGCTCCGGTAATGTCACTTGGTTTTTGGAAAGATTTGGTTTTCGTTTCGCAAGTAAATTAATTTTTCTGCCACTGTTAAAGATTTTGCCTACGTCTATAGAAGAAAGAGGTATACCAAAAAACGTCAATCCGCTTGTTGGTATATTTTCTGTAGTGGCTAAATTGGTATTCGATGTATTTTTAAAATCCAACTTTATATTAGATGTATATGGTAAACCGTCTGGAGTTTCGTAATTTTTTGTATAATTATCATGTAAATTGTCTATAACTGTTTCATTAAACGGGTAATCGACATACTCATCATAAAAATATTCTGATTCTTCTGGAGATGGTCGAGTGTTAATTTTATTATTCTGATAATTATTTTTTTCTTGTGTCCATCCATTGATCTTGTCTATTGATGAGAAAACTTGAGATGTCGCTAAATTAGGTAGTAGGGCTTCGTTGTCATGTGTCATGCACGGTTTTATGTCATAGTTTGGAATTGGAGCATTAAGACAATCATTTCGAGAAAACGGCATTTCTTTAACGTAGGTACCATCCGCACATTTTGGTCCAGTGGATGTTGATTCAAGTAACCAAGATTTCAGCCAAATCACGGCGCAGTTACAAACCAGAGGATTATCTAGAAAAACGTAAAACACTAAATGTTGAATCTATAAAAATATATATTTTTCTCAATTATAGTTTTTAATATCTTACCGTCAATATCCAAAATTGCGATATTGTTTCTTAATTTTTCAAAATGACTTTCAGCCACTGAGGTTAACTTATTATGCCGTAATGTGAGAATTTTAAGTCGTGGCATATTATCAAATGGTTTTCCACTTATATGGCATATCTGATTGTTATCAAGATTTAGTTCGACCAGCCATTCCATATGTCGAAATGATTCGCTTGTAATTTTTGTCAACTTGTTGAAACTCAAGTCTAAGACTTCCAAAGAAAATAAATTTTTTATGCCAGAATTTTCTAAGCTAGTTAGTTGGTTATTGCTAACGTTTAAATATTGTACTAAAGGTGTATTTTCAAATGCTCGTGTTGATACAAATTGAAGTCGATTACCTTGCAGTTCTATCACTCTTAGTTTTGGCAAATTTATAAATACACGATCAGGAATATCAATTATATGATTTCTGCTTAGGTAAATAGATAAGATGTTCGGAAGATTTGTTATAGCTAATGGGTGTATTATTTCTATTTTATTATTGTCAAGATCTATTGTTTCAAGATTAATAAGGTCTCTAAAACTACCACTCCGTATGTCCATGATTTTGTTGTAAGGTAATTTAATGTTCTTTAATTCGTGTAGCTTACTAAATACATTGCCTTCAAAATGTTTTATGTAATTAAAACTTACATCTAATACTTTCAATTTTGGTAACAAGCTTAATGTAAAGGGAAGTTCGTGAAGGCTATTTGACGAAATATTTAAAATTTCAACCTTTAATGCTTTATCTACAATTTTAGGAGTGAAACATTTTAATTTATTTTTGCTAATGTCTAAAACCGATAATTCAGTGTTATCTTGAATGGCCATGAAATCGAAGTTTTCAACATTATTACCATATAGAATAACTTCCATAAGGTGAGCGAGGTTTGTAAAACTTTTCAAATGGATTGAAATTATTTGATTAAAACTTAAATCTAGTATTTCTAAACTGTCTAAATCACTAAACATTGTGGCATGGATTTGTCTCAGACCATTGCGTTTCATAAAAAGTCTGCGAAGATTATGGAGTTTTTTAAAAGTTCCATTAGGTATTTTTTGTATTCCATTGTTAGAAATGTCTAAAGTTCTTAGAGACGGAAGATCTAAATCTGGAGAGGGAGGTATTGGCAAATTAGTTATCTGGTTCCGTTTTAAATTTAATTGTTCCAATCTCATTGGCAATCCAGGGACAAACTCAATTAATTTATTTGAACTAGCGTCGAGTTCATAAAGATTTCCTAAATTTCTAAACGTTGCGGGGTGTATAGAAACCAGATAATTACCAGAAATATTTACGTATTCTAATAAAGGTGTTTCAATAAAAGTTATTGGATCTATTACTGATAATTTGTTATTGCTTAGATTAATTCTTCTCAGAGACGGAAGGTTATATAACAGTTTAGGTTGCAGTCGTTGAAATAAGTTATGGGACAAATCTAAGCCTTTTAAAGAGGGCAAATTCCAAAACGGAGCTTCGTTCGTATCACCTAAGGCATTTTTACTTAAATGTAACTCTCGTAGCGCCGGCATAGCCACAAATGCCTCTCCTTCAATGAACTTTATACTGTTCCTATTTAAATGTAATCGCTCTAAGTTTGGATGACCTCTCAAAGCACCTCTAGGAATTTCCTGAAGTAAATTATCGCTCATATCCAAAAATCTTAATCTCGGCAATGCTTCTAACAATGCTCTAAATTCAGATATATGCATAATTTTATTTCCTATAAGACTCAATTCTTCAACTCCACTGCTTGATTGCTGCAAGAATGACTCAGGATGTATTCTTACAATATTGTTAAAATTTAAATCAACTATTCTCAATTTTGGTACTCTGTGGAAGGCACCATGGTGTATAATATTTATATAATTATGTGATAAATATAAGGTTTCTAACATTGCCTGATCAACGAATGCACCCTCGTTTAATTTGTCAATTAGGTTATAATTCAGATCTAATAAAGATAACATTGGTAAATCTCTAATAGCTCTACCAACCATAGACGCATCTGAAATGTTGTTATTCTTAAATGATACTTGTTGAAGTTTAGGGAGAAGAGATAGAGCTCTCATATGAATATCTGTAATTCCACAATCTGTAATTTCTAGTTTTTGTAATTTGGGCAAATTATACAAAGCATTTTGTTCCAATATTCGTAAATTTGCGCTCCCACGTATAAATAATCTTTCTAGATTTGGTAAATTTGCGAATGTGTTTCTATTGAGAAAGCTTAAATTTTCTGACTCTATGTTAATGTACCTAAGTTTTGGCATGTTCACGAATGAAGGAATTCTTTTCAGACTATTCGACTGAATAGTAATAGCTTGCAAACTTTGTAATTTTTGTAAACTTTCAGCTGGAATACTTTTTAATTCATTTTCAACCATGAATATTTCAACCAAATTCAGTTCTTGTGTCTCCAGCCATGCTGCTGACACGCGTTCCAGTGCGTTGTGACGCATCATCAATCTTTGAATTTTCACATTTTGAAAGATTTTTCCAGGCAATGACGGCAGGTAATTATTTTCAATTATCAGCTCATCTATGGGTTTTTTTACGTATTCGCCGATTTTTTGTATTCCTTTCAAAACTTGTTGCAAATCGCTGTGCGTACACCTGGAAAATGATCAATTTAAAAAAAAAGTATTTTGTAAGATATTTATTAAGAAAATAAATTAGATTTAAATACAACCTACCATATCTGAATATCCTCACGTCGATGTGTACATATACAGGGAAGTATTGTTTCTGGGGTGGGACATATCGAGACGACTTCTGATGCTGAAATTGAGACTAAAGTTAACCATAACAGAATATTTTTTGATTTGGGATCCATTCCGTAATTTCTTTCAAGACGCTCATTGTAGCATTCTCCACATATATATTACTTAAAAATTCTGCACCTGAAAAGGATAAAAATATTATGTAATAAACAATATAATTTTTACATTATATTAAAATATAGGTAGCATTAATTTTCTGCCTAGGAATGCATGTATCTGAGATTCACGCTTTTTAGTAATATAAAAGTGACAAACGAGCTTATTAGTTTAACAAAGGTTTGTTTCGGCAACTCCACGACAATCCTAGTTTCTCGATGAATCTTAACATCTTAATATTGTTAAAGATGTAAGAGGTGCGACCCAGACAATCCAAAATACTTATTATAGCGATGTAGCTAGCGACCACGGTAAATACAAGCAGGAGCCGCAGTCTCCGTGTGTACCTATGGCAAATAGATGTTTATTAAATGAACTCTATCCAGTTAAATCACTTGTAACAGTTTAAATTTGAGGTTTGAGAGATGAGAGTTAATCGCGCAAATCAACGCTTGATGGCGGTTTTCATGTTTTTTTATAATAGAATGAGAGTGATTTACGAGTCCACCTGATCGTAGTTGGATGTCTCATAGACATCCATAAAATGTAAAAGTTGATGCGTGTTGCATTCCTGACGGCTAAGATGGAATGCCTCATTCAAAGTAAAAAGGGTCTCCTGTTCTCTACATTTACCATACAAAACACAGCAGTATTAAGCTGCTATTTTACGCGGGTATACTGTGAGAACGTGGTCTTTCCACGAGTTGAACCATTTGTGTTGCAGCCAGAACTGCAGCGTGGCTCTACCACGATAACGTAACTTGCATCACATAACCTTGAAATATTTATAAAAAAAAACATGGAGGATTTTTACGATGCGATGTTTTGCTCTGAATCATTTAAAATCTATAAATAAAATAAATAAACTATTCATTATGCAACTATGGGGACAGCAGTGAGTCTTTATTCGAAGGCTTGCACATGTTCGTATTTTAACACTAGGACCTAGTTTATTAAATTATAAATATTGCACATATAATGCTATATTTAAGTCACATACAAGAAATACAAGCAACAAAATGTTGAAGATTACTTATAACCATTGAGTTATATGTACTACGCACTAGAGAAGCCATTTCAAACAAAAACTGTGTCCTACTCTATGTTTTCGCGCATGCGCGGAGGTAGTAGTCGCGCATGCGCGAAGACTTTAATTTGATATAAAATAAGATATTAATATTAAATAAATATAAAAATTTAATATAAAATATCTTAATTTCATCTAAACAAACAGGTTATATTTCTAAATAAAATGTAATAATAATTATTTTATGGAATTCACAAATCTTCAATTTACGCAATATTTAGTTTGTAGGCATTGCACTACAGTTCAGTTGAACATAGTCAATGTTCGGAATGGCTTCTCTAGTACGTAGTACATATAACTCAATGCTTATAACTTTAAAGCAACTGTAAACGTATTATGCTGTTGCGTCAAGGACTGACAGACCTCATTAAAACAATAAAATCTGGAAACAATGGTCCAGCAGAACGTCACGGTAGGTTGCACTTTCACTTTTTTACTATTGTTCCTTTTTGTGGTCTATGAAATACTACGTACGCTTAATACAGTTTCGGATGTTACGTAAAAAACTTAATTTTGAATTGTTTTCGTAACTTCAACATTGCCCATACTTACTAAGACCGGCTGTCCTATATTAATAACCAGTAGTATTGTTATAGTATATATACAGGCTTGGTGCATATACAGGTTGCAATAACTGGCCAAATTTGCAGAGAAGGTTCAGAATAAGTGGGAACATTTTCCCATGTTACTTATTCTGAATTCTTTATAAAAAACTCAAACATTATGTCCTTTTTATCTTTAAATTCAAAATGCGTGGTAGTGCATTATTTTAACTGATTTTACTGCGCACGCACATATTCGTAAGGGTCGATCGGTAAGCAAATAGGTTTGTTGCCCATAAATCACATTCAAATTGGGATAATTTCAATTGAAAGCCTTATTTACTCGTATTTTCAAAAATTGCACTATCGGTGTATCATTATTTATATATTTGAACTTAAGTTTAATACTCTGAAAAATAACCCTGTATACCTAGGCATTCCTGACAGGGTTATGGAGCAATTTGTCTGTGGCGCTGCCTTAGTGCGTGTTGGTGAGCTTCATGTATCCTAGTAGTATTTTATTCCTTAGACATGCAGGTATCCTCACGATGTTTTTTTTCTCTACCGAGCACGTGGTAAATTATAACATAGAATTGATATTAACAATTTTATTGGTACCGGTGGATTCGGGTTGCTCGCGTAGGTGCTGTGAAGTTTTTTAAGAGTGCATAGCCCCTGAGCTACCACGGCTTATAGGAGCTAAGCGCCAAGAACCTAGTACCTAGTGAAATTAAAAAAAAATTGTTTGTGTTTTGACCAGACGCCAACAGTTCCCTGAGGTCTTAGTAATCGCGAGAGAGAAAACTGATAGAGAACAATGAATGTTTAGAGGTACCTGACATTTTAAGTGACATTGAGGGGTTCTAAGGACTGCTGTACACACCATCGTTGACATCGAAACCTATCCAAATGCAGAGAGCTGTAATAACGTTATATCCCCAAAACTCTTCACCGCTGCATTGGAAGACGTTTTCAAGCTACTGGACTAAATATGATACGATATCAATATCAATGGCAAACCCTCTTGCCTATGATATACTTAGTCAATATTGCAGAATCGCTGGAGGATCTAAGCACTAACGTCTTTGTTTTAAAACGAACATGGCCTAGACCATTTGTAATATCCGTATCCACACTTAAGTTATTGTTGGTAGCGCTACGCTTGAAGTTGATGTCAAGCATGTTAACCTAGGACAAATAGTCTGATTAGGTAAGTCAAACTTCGACCGAGAGGTCAATCGACAGATTCAAGTCGGCTGGGCAGCATTCGGCAGATAACGTAAACGAGAACGAGAAATGCAATGTCGGCCCCATGAGGAAGCTTAAGGTGGTCAACCAGCTATGATTAAGACTGTGCTCGGAGTTTCTCTGGTTGATAAACTTCGTGATGAAGATATCCGCTGTATTATAACCAAAGTAACCTACGTAGCTCAACAGTTAAGCTGAAGTGACTAATGGCCGGCCATATTGCCACAACTATATACCAAGCCACCGCCAACCAATGGGGAAAAAGGGGTTTCGAGTGGCAGTATAGTACCGGGAAACGAAGTGTAGGTTGGTTCCCCACTAAATGGCATGACGACCAGGTAGGAGATACAGAAAGCCGATGGATGCAGTTGGCCCAGGATCATGTTTTGTGACTGTTCTTGGGCTATAATCATTATTTATGAGGCTAAGCGTTTGAAGAAAAGGGTCCAAACTTTGAGTTTACAAGAAAAAACCAAAAATTATTAACTAACTAAATTACTCAAAAAAAATAGGGTAAATTGTATTCTTCTTTGCTTTCTATTACTGTGGTAAAAAGAGAGATCTTGTAAAGCGTTATCAAAAAGGAATCATTCCTGAATCTTGTATGTGTCTCACATGCGTGGATAGAAAGTTCAAAGATATAGACTCAGGTTCGGATTTCTAAACTTTAAATATATTGTGTTTTTGAAATGCATGTTAATAAAACTGCTAAAACATTGACTTTGTTTTATTAGTCTGATTACAGTTTATGTATATTTTCTGACTGTTATGTATATTCTGTGACTGCCTCGTTGGTCTAGTGGTTGTAGTAGTGCGACTGCTGATCATGAGGTCCCGAGTTCGAATCCCGGGTCGGGCAAAAAAAATCAGTTATTGAGTTTTTCTATCAAGAAATTCTCAGTAGCTGCCCGGAGTCAGGAAGTTGGCGGTGTCTCACCCCCGTGCCTCGGAAAGCACGTTAAGCCGTTGGTCCTGCGCCTGATTTCTCTCCGGTCGTGTCGGTTTACCGTCCCATCGGACTATGAGAGTGAGGGAATAGAGAGTGCACCTGTGCTTGCGCACACACTTGGGCACTATAATCCTGTCCTGCGCAGATGGCTAGTCTCCGTTGAGGCTGGCCGCCGTGACCGAAATTCGGTCTGGAGGACATTATTATTATTATTATTATTATTATTATTATTATTATTATTATGTATATTTTCTAAAACTTTTCAGTTAAAACCAGTTACTTTTTTATTTTTTTGATTATTATGTAACTACTAAATTTTGTAAGTAAATAATAGTTTATAATTATATGAGCATGTTTCACAGATTGTGTAGTGTAAGAGAATATTCAAAAAATACCTTTAGACACGAGAAAAATAGAATTTAAAGATGGTCATGTAAAACCAGTTAACTGCTCGACCTTTCGCACTTCTTAAAATTTTTGCAAAAGTTTTTATTAAAACGGCTTTTTTTCTTTCAAATAACTCTTCCTTAATAATCAACTTATGATTAAACGTTTTTATCGACGTTGCACGATGTGACTGTATTGAGTTATGAATTTTAAATATTATAGTGGAAAATATTACAGAGAATTTCTATATTATAAAGGAGAAAAGATTCGCCCCACTGCCCAATGCGGGCTTCACAGGTCCTTGAAATATTCATTATTCCTCATTTTTTCACGTTTTTCCTTCATTGCCCAACACATTGATATCGGCAACTATCCAATAGTAATAGTCGAGCGAATTGAAAAATCGATTCTGTTGACATTTGCTATAAAAAATTATTACATTTATTTTCAGCAGTTTTTTATTTTTAGTTGATATTAGAATTGTAGTTGTATTAGTAGTTGATATTAAATCAGGCCTATCTCCTGATTTGTTTCCCTCTGTCGTCTCTTACGTCGCCCACGGGATGATATGATATGGTAGTGGATATTCTTACACCGCCACTACACGATACGACGGTACTTTCGGTGGTGTAAAATTTAGAGGTTCGTAAACAAATTAGTTAGATGTGTGAAAAGCTTCGTATAGTAATTATTAAAAAAAATTATATATGTACATTAATATGTGTCAACAATATATACGAAGACAGATCCGTGGCGCAGTAGCTTAGAAATGACTTAAAGCGCTATGGGCCGCGGGTGCGAATCTCGCACGGAACAAGCTTTTTAGCCTATAGATAATTGTTCCGGTCTGGATGTATATTTTTCTAAAATGAATGTATGCAAACTGCCTTCACGATACAGGAGAAAATCCTAGTTTTTTTTTTAATGGAAAAACTCAATAACTGATTTTTTGGCCCGAATCGGGATTCGAACCCGGGACCTCACGATCAGCAGTCGCATTACTACAACCACTAGACCAACGAGGAAGTCAAGTATAGTTAGTATAGTTGTAGCACGAATGGGTCGGCTCGACCGGAGAAGGACCCCGCTCTCACAGAATACCAGCGTAAAATAGCAGCTTAATGCTGCTGTGTTTCGTATAGTGAGTGCAGAGAACCGGAGACCCTTTTTACTGGAAAAGAGACATTCTATCTTAATCCTCACGTGTGACATCGCATCTGCATTTTCATTCTTTATTAATGGTAGATGTAGATGTCGATGGGTCACAGCAACCACTTACAATCAGGTGGACTGTGCGCTCGTTTGTCATCCTATCCTATAAAAAAAAAACTAGGATTTTCTCCTGTATCGTGGAGGCAGTTTGCATACATACATTTTACAATAATATACATCCAGACCGGAGCAATTAACTATCTCCTCAATGTAGCTACGTATATAACTTCCAAGACAATGCCCGAGCACATGTGGCTAAAATTACACGTAACAAGTTATTAGAATTGAACTGGGAAATGTTACTACAACTCCCTTACTGGATCTTGCGACGATAGATTTTCATCTTTTTCGGTCACTTCAGAATTATTTGTATGAAATTCTTAGATATTGAAGAGAAACATGAAAGTGTTTTTTAAACGAAATATGAGGATTTTTATCGTCGGGTAATTGATGCTCTGTCTAATCGATGAAGGAAGGTCGACAGGGTGATGACTTTATTGAATAATAGGTACTGTATATTTTTCTAAATAAAAACTTATAAAAGCAATGTTCACTTAATGCAAAGAGATATGCTACGATCCAATAAAACATACTTATGGGCGTATTGGCGGACATCAAATGTAATCGGAATATTTTTACTTCTCAAGCTATTCTCACAGCTTTCCTCACGATGTTCTCTGTCTATGTCTGTGCATACGTATGTATATAATTACTCTAAGGTGTTGTCTATGCCTGTGGCGCTGCCAGATACAAAGTAGCAAATACAAATTGCGTGATGAAAGTATTTTCTTATCTTAATAATGGTGCAAACTACACAATGGAATGAATGTAAAATATTCACAAAATTTGTCTTTATTTTGATTTCAGTCTTTTATTAATGGAAAGGCATTTTGTAAACGTTTGAATCGAGAATAGTATATTAATATACCCCCGAAATTTCCCGACAGATATGTGTAAATTAAACGACAGATATATGTAAATTAAACTACGATTATATCATGTTAGTATGATTAAATATAGCATTCACATAAGAAAGAGTAAAATGTACTGGTCTTTAACCAATGGAAATGTATTATGTTTGCTATGATAAATAAGACGACAAAAAATTTATAGATGAAATGGAGACACATCGCCTGTAAGCAGCCAACGAAACGGGCGATCATTACGGTACAGTTACGTTATACATTTATCTCTAACGTGGCTCTAACTGTCACCATAATCGTCATTTCATTGTATAGTACCACAGTCTTACTATCTCAGTAAGACTGTGGTACTACTAAGGAACTCTTAAATTAGTCATGGAAATTTGCCAAATATTATCACGATGGAATTGTCAAGATTGTGCTGTCACCGCACAATCTTGACAATTCCATCGTGATAATATTATGATGGCAGCAAATAATTAAAATTAAAATTTTTTTATTTAGGCCTATTTAAAGCTCATAAAAATGCCAAAAACTCCACCAGGAACTTAAACCTTCTCAGAGAAAAACCGGCAAAAACTTTGGGGTATAGCTTTGGGGTATGTGATGACGTGTTACAATTTCGTTTACAACGGCAAATATATACCTATTATTAATAATGTTTCAAATGCTATATATATATATTACTTACCAGTGGACTTGCAAGTGAAAGTGAAGATTATTTTCAGAGATTTTATTATAAAATTTAATACATATGTTATATCAGTATCATGCATAACTCGATTACGAGGCTATATTTTATGCTAGTTATGTATTCGTATGCTAGTAAAACTGTAAAAGAGCGGATGAAAATAATAAAAAAGGCGTATGTATTTTGTATTATTTTGTATGGTAGAGCATGAAAGGAAGTACATACCAAATAATATACAGGGTTATTTTTCAAAGAGTAGCCTAATTTTAAACTTAAGATCAAATATTTAACTATTGATATACCGTTAAAATACCAGTAAATAAGGCTTCTACTTTTATTTGAAATTATCAAAAATTAATTTTTATTCACCATTTGATCAAATTTGCAAAATAACCCTGTATATAAATACATTTCTTTTATATTCTTTTTTTTTAATAATTCTAATCCAGCGCTTTACTACAATCCCACCTGATGTTAAGTAGTGATGTAGCCTAAGATGGTGAAACGCACTGACTTAACAAAAGCCTATTCACTCTTGCCTTGAAGACACCCACATTGTAATCGGATGGAAACACAGTTGCTGGCAACTTATTCCACTCCTTTGCTCTACGCATGAAAAATAATGTAGCAAACCGTTTGGTTTAAATGCGTGGTAAGTCAACAAAAAAGGGTGGAGACTAGTCGAACGTCTGGTTGTCCGATGGTGGAAGAGAGAGGGAGCAATTAAATTATGCAATTTCTGCGCACACTCTACGAAATGCATCCTGTAGAAAACCGAAAGACAGGCTACTTCGTGCCTGTGTTCGAGGCTAGTTAAATTGGTTTTAACCAAATTCGGGTCACCAATTTTTTTGTCACGATTGAGAGGTAGGATGGCAACAGAAGTTTTGTTATGTTTTAGTAGTAATTAGGAAGACGCTGCTGCTCATCGCGTGGTTGGTACCTTCTGTCGGCTTTTATAGTGGATATTCTTACACCGCCACAATACGGGTGAGGTAAATAAAGATATATAAGGCAATTGAAATTAACGTTAAGTTTATGCTGCATTAATGCTACATTAATATCACTTTATATCAGTGCAACTGGGTTTTTGTGTTTTAATTATAATTTCTATGTTGAATGATATCCGTTTAACGTTTTCGAATATATAGTTTCGAAAGTTATCAAATTCCCATAAAATAATATAATAAGAGTATGTCACGTCTAATTAATATGCGCTCCCAAAAAACAATAAATTGTGTTTTTTGCACATATGTTGGGACAGGAATTTGACCCCACGACTCAAGATTTATAATACAACTTTGGAACAGTCTTAAAACTTCAAAATATCTGCACACGCTTTCTTGAAGAAATTTTTTTTTGAAAAGTGTAAAATATACCTAAGTATTTGTGCAGTAGTAGCAAAGAAACTATAAGTATTCATTCATCACAGCCCATCAAGAGTCCATTGCTAAACATTGACCTCTCCCATAGATTGCCTCATATGGGAGATATTTGGACGCCTGGCGGCCAGGTGGACAACCGCAGGTTCTTAACATTGATTAGTTGAATTGTTATCAGGAAAATGCTTCTGCGTTTCTCCTGTTTCAATTTCCCTTTATCGTCTAGAGTCCTAAGGCTACACCCATGAGATGACAGATGCTTTTTTATAGAATAAGGGTGACAAACGAGCACACAGTCCATCTGATGTTATTGAGTACCTACCTATATGTTCTGTGATTGTTAGTACGTAGCACAGATATTGGACTTGGTCTATGATGCATAATATATAAACACAGTAAATAAGGTCTTCTTTCTATTTTGCGGGTCAGTTAAATGAAAACAATTTACTATGCTTTAGACGTCAGACGTCGTCTTCACAACCCGAACAAATAACTATGTACAGTGTATTTGAAAGCTGAGGCAGTGCGCTAGCGCAAAATCATTCTCATTTTGCAGGATAATTATCGTTAGCTGCATTTGCCGTGCACTTGGAAAAGAAAGCTGGCAATTATATTGCGATACATAATACCAGGAATTATAATTATTGCCAGATTAATTATACTTTGTATTATTGGTATATTTATGTCTCGGAAGTGGTACCGAGACATCGCGATAGGATTGCGAGGGTGCTGGGGGCAGAAAGGACTGCCCCGGCACGTGATTTAATAAAGCGAAGCGGGAGAGGGGCCCCGGTAGTGTTCCGAACGGAGATCCCGGGCCACCTCATATATCCTGATAGTGACTACTGTGGGTAGCTGTTAGAAGTTCGACATAAGCTTTTCGTTGCCCCCGCATCGGAAAGTATCATCATCAGGATTTGGACACGATAAAAAAAGTTATTACCTGCCTATTTTTATACATAATTCATACATCTAATAAAAAGTATATTATCGTGCAATAAAAGCTATACGAAACATAAAATATCCGAAGTTTAATGAGTGCTCCAAAATAACATTACATTCGGTGGCCATTGCATTGGTTCAAATTCTATCGAAGCCAACATTTGTGCAAAAACGCAAATTGTTGGTGGTTGTAACTGGTTCTGTTGCCATCATCCTTGTAACCTCTGAATTGCCTCCGAGGCTAACTCCAATCAACAAGAGATAAGTCAACAGACAGACAGAGGTGTAAACTTGCAACTAGACGTGTTGCTATCGTCTCTGTAGCCTCTGACATTGTCTCCAAGGCCATCTTCAATCCAAGTCGCCCTAGTCGAAGTCGGCCGCGAGGACAGCATCATAAAATAAAAGTAAAATAAATCATCATTTAATATACACGCACAAATTGTGAAATAATGTGATCAGTATGGTTCGTAGGTCCAATCCATAAAAAAAATTAAAATTTGCCTACATAAAAAATGTCAACAACTTACTTGAGAGCTTAAGAGTTTTGTTCTAAATCGTAAATAGGTTAAAATTGATATATTTTATAGTAAATTTCATAATAAATCATTATTATTTTTAGCAAATATTCGGCGATAGACGGCTCCGTGGCGCAGTGGCTTAGCAATGAGTTTCAGCACTAAAGGCCGCTGGTTCGAATCCCTCACGGAAGATTAGTATTTGTATGGCCTACAATTAATGATTGTTCTGGGTCTGAATGTTTGCCCCTGTGAAATCTATGTATGTAAACTGCCCCCGCGATACAGGAGAAAATCCTAGTGTGGAGGTAACGTTTTAATAAAAGAAAGAAAAATAAAGTATTTTAGGTCTGTAAGTCTATTCCTAAACCGATTGGGAATTGTGTATACTATAGGAACAAATTTTGAAATTTAATATTCTTTCTTCATGATTCAAATATAAATGGCGCAAATATGAGTCTCTGAGAGAAGACTACATATTTGTGCCATTTGCTGTAGAGACTATCAGTCCGTGGGGTCCACGTGCGGTGGAGTTTCTAAAGGAACTCCATCCGCGGCTGGTCGTTGCTGCTGGTGATAAGAGGGCTGGTTCTTTTCTCGCTCAAAGGCTAAGTATAGCCATTCAGCGGGGCAACGCAGCCAGCGTTCTTGGCACGATACCGCGAGGAGTAGGACTATATGATAATTAAGTTTCTAGTTTTATTTTTTTTTTATTATTATAGTTTGTAATATTGTAGCTTAGTAACATTTTAAAAAAAATTATTAAAAAAATATAGGTAAATACGTTATTTGAGATTGTTGTTACTTTTCTAATATAGGTATATCTTAAAAACAAAAAGGCCACCATAACATAACTGGAACTTTTAACTTGAATCCTCAACTGGTTAATTATATAAACAACATCTAAAGCAAACTGTGCTTGCGTCTCTTTTCGCGTGCTCAAATTCACTCTTAATCTGTCTTTTTAAGATACGTACGTGTAAACAGAAACATAAGGAAAACTTAATGTTTCTGTTGAAAAGCAAAATATTATTAAAAATATAAATATGTTAATTATTTGTATATTTTGTGTGACTATTGTCACTTAATTTTTCAAATGTAATATTAATGCTTATATAATCTAAAAATAGCTCTAATATTCATCATTAAATAGATGTAGATGTTTTAACCTACGGGGAAATGTTTCGTCTTTTTGTCGGTCTTTCTTAAGCATTCTTTATCCGAATATAAGCATATCTAAATAAAGGTTAACATTAACCTATACTTAACAACGCTGGGCAAGCAGGTTAACCACAGAACCACACTGAAAATGGTGCGCTCCATCACAAGTGAGGGACATTTGGGTTTGGTTATTTCAATAGGTCTATCATCTATTGGTTATCTGAGTTTCTAAAAATATATATATATATCACATAAACCATTTGATATATTTCTGTAGGTTTATTAATTGTATTACCGTTTATTTTAAGCCATACAATAACTGGGTGTCGTAAGAGGTGACAGAGGAAAACAAATCAGGAGATGGGAGGCAGCGTCTTCTTATAACGACTAAAAATAATAAACTGCGGTTGCCAACCCGCTTGCCAAGCGTCGCAACTATGACAAATATTCCCCTTGTGAGGCAATCTATGTGAGAGGCCTATGTTCACCAGTGAATTTTAATAGGCAGTAACAGTAACGGCAACGGTATACAATAATTCATATATTTTTTTTAAATAATGGCAGTTAAAATTTATAATATTTAAAATTATACAGATAAATTAGACTAAAACAATGAATTACTTTAGATTTTAATATAATTGATAGATAAGTATTGTATATTAAGTATAATAAATTACCTTATGAAAAAAAGCCGTTAGATAACAATTCAAAAAATGTGAATCGTTGCAACTTGGTGTTGCTATTATTTAAAATACTAAATACTCACGTAAACTGTCCGATTGCCTGGATTTATTTTAAGATATAAGTATTTGTTTTTAGATATTCTTTGTAAAAACATAAACAATTTATATTTTTAAGCCGCAACACCGGCAATGTGGATTCGCTTTAAATTTTTAATCATGAAATAAACGGTACACCACGAGCGGCTTCTTGAACAAGTCAAGCACTGCTTTAAGCATACAAACACCAACTGGGATGCGGAGTAAATTTTGCATGCAAACGTCAGACTTTCGGTTCATGGCTCGCTGCGCACCAAGAAAATTATCTTTCACCATTGTAGCGCGTGCCAGCACATAAAGCCTACTATAACAACGCAGATGTACAACTTGGTAAAAAAAAAATAACAAAAATATGTAATTATTTTCCGATTATCACAATGAAAAACAGTGGTAGAGCCACGCGGCAGCTTTTGCTGTCGCACGGATGGGCCGGCTCGAACCGGGGTGGTACCACGACCTCACAGAAAACCAGCGTGAAGTAGAGGTTTACCTCTGCGTTTCGCTTGGTGAGTGCAGGTGGCCGGAGGCCCTTTTTACTGGAAATGAGGCATTCCATCTTAGTCCTCACGGGTGACAACGCATCTACATTTTAATTTGTAATAGATAGATGTAGATGTCTATGGGCCGCAGCAACCACTTACCATCAGGTGGACTGTGTGTTCGTTTGTCACCCTTATCCTATAAAAAAAAAAAAAAAATGAATGAACTTTTTACTACTAAAAGATGTTGTAAGACAAGTGCAGCTGATTACTTCAGTTACATATCTATGAAAATAGGGGAAAGTACGTGGTAGAGTTACGCTGCAGCTATATTCCCAAACCAACAAATAAAAATAAATAGAACACCACGTACATTTCAAGTGACACCAAAACTATGCTCAACTTCTTGACACGCAGTCTTATACCCGTCTATCTTCTTTCTTTCTTTAATAGCCCTTAAAAGTTCACTGCTGCACGCACACATATGCACCTAAACCATTTGTTTTTTTACAAAATTCTATGTTTACAAAATTTAAGGTGTATTAGTAGTATGCGTGCGTGCGTGTTTTTTTTTACAAACAAGTTAAGCATGATTTTGACTAGATTTCTGCGTCACTTGAAATGTACGCAGCTTTCTTATTCTGAGGCAAGCTGCAAGAACTTAGAGAATAGTAGCGTAAAAAAAGCAGCAAAATACTGCTGCGCTTCGTATGGACAATGAATGGACAATGAAATATGGACAGAACCGGCGATCCATTTTACTAACAACAAAGTATTCTATCCTAATAGTCAGGGATGATAACAGTTTTGATTCTTAATGGAGAATAGAGAAAGATTTCATGGGCCACAGAATCAATTTTACCATCAACACGCTGTGCTCGTCTGTTACCTGTAATCAGTCTTTATAAAAATAAGTCTTTTCTAAGACGTGATATAACCTCCATGTCCAGATATCGAGGTGACGACAAGGTAACCTAGCTACAACCACTTAAATACAATAAACCTATACCTAAAATTTGAATTTACTAGACTTAAAATAACAACAAAAAATACATAAACCATAAAAGATGTTTGAGGAGAATATGTTGATATCATTTTAATAGGTTTAACCAAATAAATGAATAAAAACAGTTTGTTTATGATCCTATTGCGTGCATAGTCGTCCTCGTTGATTGCGCAACTGCAAAAAGTAACGCTGAATCTTGATGAGTGAGGTACATTTTGAGGCGATGATATTCCTTTTCTGCGTAGTTGTCCTTCTAAGTACCACCTTTCTACCTATTTCTGCAGCTAAGAAACAGTGAGTCCATGCACTGTCGATTTCCGATTTTATAAATAATTTAAAATTAAAAAAATTCTACAACCGACTTCAATATAAATAATTAAGAATAACTCAAAAACTATTAGTCAGGCCTTGATCAAACTTGTATGGGACCACAAGAGAAGCACCGGATTTCAAATAAAAAAAGAATGATCGAAAACCGTTCACCCAGAAAAAAGCTATGAGGTAACACACATAATATATATATATATATATATATATATATATATATATATATATATATATATATATATATATATATATATATATATATATATATATAGTAGAATTGAGTACCTCCTCCTTTTTGAAGTCGGTGGAAAAGTAGGTTATTTGGTTAAGGTTGGTGGAAGAAGTCTATGTTCTACAGTATTCTCTAAAGTCAGATAAATTACTAGGTCATTTATCACTCTAATGTTATGGAAAAGACCTGACTACGTATCGTGAAGTCAATGTTTGCATAGATAATGACATTAAAGACGTAATTTTATTTCCTTATCTAACCTTCACGTTTTCTGCTAAATTAGGGCAAACACGTTCTTCATAAGAAAACACTGATGTCATATAAAAGAAAACGCCCACGAATGTCGTCCAGTAGCAAGATCGTGATAAATTTGATAGCCGCAAATGGCTCTGCAAAACCGTTCTTACGTTGTTATTTTTTAATTCATGATCTTCATTTGGCGAACGTTTCAGGTCTCAAGGTTGCGAGCTCCGAATTTAATGGAGTTTAAGCCATAAATCTTCTTCATCAGTGCTTAAAAGTTCACTGCTGAATATGAGTTGCACAGAGGTTTCACCTAAATCGTCATCGTCATACACGCTTACCAGACCAGGATTGACGTTCGCAATACGTTTCGCACCTTTGACGCTGCCTACCGTAACCAGTCTTGGTATTTAATACCCGGTTTAAACAAAATGGTTACACCATCAGATCCAGAAACCATCAGATCTACAGCACCTACGGGACAAAATAACGTGATGGGTTCTCTTAACCACAACTATACGACGACTATACCTAATTCCCACGATTGTTTGAATTTTTATTTGTTTTATTAGTGTTTTAATGTAATTTTTACTAACCCTTGCTATAAGTTAATTTGTTACTTACACTTATGGGAACTGCCTGAAATAAATAAAAATAAAATAACGTACCTATAAAGCTAATAACTTAATTAGTAAGGTATTATTTCTTATCTCCCCACAATAAATGCTATATTATACCACTTTGCTTTGTGGATACAATACCGAACTACTAAATTTGGTCCTGGGTTCGTATTCCAGCTGATGTTAACATTTTTGTGTAAAAGCACAAATTACTGGTTTTTGAGTCTGTATCCTCTTCTAGATCAAACACTGTGCACGAACTTACCTAATTAACATCGGGTAGGGTAAGTAACAAATAATTGATGTTTCTATTATACCTAATATTATGTGCTGCTTTATTTACTTTTAAATTATTCAAATTTTTGAAATGAAATAAATTTAAATTGATATTTAACAAAAAAAAAGTAATTTAAACCAGTTAACATATCTATTTTAATTAGCTATCTTTGTACAGTTAATCTTTGACTATATAATATTGCAAAATAAAGATTGCATCAATTGCATGAACGATTTATCTAGATTAAATCCCGTAGTGTGGTAATAAAGAAGGGTAATTTATACAGTAAAACTGTCACTATTTATTTGTAATTATATAATTTTTATCGAGCATTTAGACACGCGAAATATTGTTATCATTTTACAACAAAATACCAAGTAATTATACAAAAGTTTTTTGTTTCGTTTTTGTATACACCAAGACAAGAAATCTCTTATAGCAAATAAAAAACACACACGCAAAGAAAAAATATTAGCATGTTTAAGGAATATTTGGTCTACATAATATAAATTAAAAAAATAATCGTCGAGTATTTTCTTTTTTTAGGCTTCCGGGAAGTGATCGACACCACTAAGCAACTGCAAAAAAGACCACTCAAAAGTGACTTAACCACAGTTTGCAGCTGTACTGGCTTTTTTCCCTATGCACATCAAACCAGAACACAGCTGTAGATACACTGCTGATTGGTGGCAGAGATAGGTAAGAAGGTATATGACCATAGTGACCATATTTTTGATTTCCGCACTTGACTAACGTGTATACCTATTTAACAACATAGATCTTCTGGGATACTTCGCAATTTTTCTCCATTTTATTTGATCCACGCACTTCCGCTTAAGTACGTTAAAACTAAATTCTCTTCTCGTGATACTCACGATTTGATTCTTCATTCTGATTACTTATAATCTTTCTCTACAAGTATCGGTCTGTCTTTGAAAACGACGAGCGGTGAGGATTTGGAACGTTCTTTCAACTTCTATACGAGCGGTTACTAATTTTTTCTTGACACTCCTTAAGATCAACTTTAGTTTTTTATGCCTTATATATACAATTTATATTTCCAACAATTTGTTACGGTATGTAAAATGTTAACATCTAAGTATTTATTTATCTATTTAACACTTTTATTTTATATATAAGTATATATAATATGTGTGTATGTGTTTATGAATGTATTCTATTGATTAATTATTTCTTTCATAAATCTTATTGCACCTCCAATGTAGTGTTCTCTGCTTACTTATAACTTATAGGTTGACTGATAGGGAACAACTTAAGACGAAGTACGTCTTTGTAATTTATATTGTGCAATAAAGATTAAATAAATAAAATAGGTAAGAGGCTGTTATGATGTTATGAACTCCTAAGTTGAGCATGACTCGAGTCCTAACACCTAGTGACGACTCCTTTGATAAAAACATTTGCGGTAGCGAAGCGTAACAACTCAGCATAACATTATGTTCATATGCCAGGATTGTTTACAATACGTATAACATGAATTATTTCAAAATGTAAGTTGTTTTACAAAATGGCATTGCAAAATGTTATTGCAAGGATTTTTAAAAGGTTAAATCATTGCGTTATTCGACTCGTAAGATGTGGTGTTATGTAAAATGCCAGATAGATCAAATGGCCTCCGATAGGTTGCGGTTTAACGTTTAACCATCTTATTGATGTCAGATGTAAAACACCCAAATCGGCGACAGGGCTTCGAAGGTGTGTCATCTTGGTTTCTGTCTGTCTGTGATCATTGTTATGAATGTTAGCATAGTCATAGCTATGAATGTTAACTGTGTACTTAAATGTACTACTAGATTTACATTGTTTTACTTTATGTTATGTGAGAAGATAAATAAAGACTTTATTATTATTAAAAAAAAAAAATTGTAGTATAGTTGTAGCACGAATGAGTCGGCTCGACCGGGGAAGGACCACGCTCTCACAGAATACCAGCGTAAAATGGCAGCTTGACACTGCTGTGTTTCTTATGGTGAGTGTAGAGAACCGGAGACCCATTTTAATGGAAAAGAAGCATTCCATCATAGTCCTCACGGGTTTGGCATACGGCATTTTGATTCTTTATTGAGGATAAATATAGATATCTGTGCTCGTTTGCCACCCTATCCTATATAAAAAGAAACCTTCTTACTATTTTTGCCACGGATCAACAGTGCATCCCCACAGTCATGTCCCAGTTTGAAAGGTAAAAAATTCAGTATATTTACAGCCTATGTGAGACTTAATTCCACATTATATATTATATACTACACATTAAATGAAACTAACTTTACGGATTTTATCGCGATTAATTTAAATTTTTCTTACCTATTCTTAATTCCATCTTAGTCTTTAGAGGTGAAACTGCCTGTTACGCATGATTTTACCCGATTACCCCAAAAGGAGGGTAATTTTTCTTGAGTGTCACTGTGTATGTATTTCTATTTCTTTGGCACGCTCCGTAGCCTAAACGACTTGATGACTTTTAACATTAAGAGGTGTCGTTAAATTCTTCTTAGTTGTGAAAGTGAAATATGGCTTGCGAATCGAAAAAGAGAGTAGGCATACAATATTAACATGTAGGTTTTAAATAGAAAGTAGTTTTATACATGAACTTCTTCAATAATAAAAATAAAACGTTTCAAATAAACTTAATTATTAAAAACAAAAACCCAACTGCGTAATCAATATTATGCGTAATAAAAGAGAAAAACAAGCTCTATATCTATAGGACTTTGTTTGTGCAACGTAGAATTTGTACGTCTCCATCTTTTGTTTAACTACGTAGAAATTGTAAAATGTACAGGACAAATCTTAGTGTTTTAAGTATTTGAGGCTGACTTGATTGTAGTGAGGGTAAAGGGGCTATCATAATGCTTCTCTGATGTGAAATCGAATAATTTGAGTATTGTATAAGGTATAAAAATATTCACTACACCATATCATCGCGTGATTGTCGTAAGAAGCGACATAAGGAAACTGAAACAGTACAGATGACAATGTATAATTATAAAAAACAAGTTTGACAACTATCGCAATTACACTTGTGTAAGGCTTTCTATGAGGGAGGCCTATTTTCAGCAGTGTACTTTTGATAAGCTGTAATTATGATGATGAAATTGACTTTGTTTATTTAAACCCAAGATTGACAGCCAGGTATGTTGAGTGCATATTATGTAAAGAATGCTTTGTACGGTTAACGTAGTCGATTTTGCCAACGCCGCGGTGCAACGACCTAGTTATCGTAACATCGCACGTTGCAAGAGCGAAGGAGTGGACTGATTTAATCGTCATGGATTTTTGAAACAATTTTAAGCCAATATTATACAGGGGAAAATATATGTTTATCTTAAAAACTATTGTATGAAAAATTCTTTCGATACAAAAATTGGTAAACTAACCTCTTAAACCTTCCAGCAAAGATATAATGCATAACCTATTAACGTAGTTAGATAAAATTAATAACAATAACGCAATACAGAAGATTGTTGTTTTTAATTTTCGAATACTTAACATATTTCAGGATTGTTTTGCTTTTTGTGATAGGTAAGTTACAAGCGCCCTGTCATCGCGCTTCTCTTTCTTTTCTTTTAGGACAGTAAACAAATCTAGCTAGCTTAATTATCTGTTGTCAGCGTCTTTACTATAAAATTACTATTCTAAATACTTTTACAGAGTTCGCAATTTGTGTTCTGTTGTGTTTTACTGCTCTCCTGCATAAACCACCGTCAATTATCTACAATTGCTTGTTCCCAAATTTCTGAATTTTTCTGGCACCATGTGCATGGGCTACACAAAAAAATCAGTACCTTTTATAAAATACTCTTTATTCAGTATTTTTGTAACTCTAGTATGTATTACTAATCTACGAACAATTTAAAATATTCCAGGTCGAGTTAACGAGAGCAAGAGCTATTCTCTACAATCGTAGAGTAAGTACCTAAGGGTATTCTTTATAAACGTAGAATAAGGGAATTCTCTATACAAAGAAGTGCAAGTACTGCCATTTGGTGGCAGAAATAGCTAAAAGGGCGAACTTCTGGACAAAAACCTTACCACTTAGGGCTGCTGATCATCCATCCATCTCCCAAGAACGACATTTAACGCAAATTCTCCCTACAACCACTTTTACGAGTTGGTGGAAAAATAGAAAAAAGAACGGTTATTTACAACCCTAAAACGGAATTTTAAGTACGGCTTGATTGTCATTTTTAGATTTTTTGGTTCTTTTTTACATTATTGTAAAGATGGCTTGCATTTTAAACCACGTTGACACGACAACTGCGCATGAGACCTATTTAATATTATTGAAAACATATAAATTACTAACTTACTCGGCCTTAAAACAATCGAAGCCAAATATTATATGCATACGAAATCACGGGCACAGCTAGCACTTAATATTGGTGTCACAAGTAAACGGGCACAGCGGCACGCTACCTATGCCTGTGTTTATGTGATAAAATCGGAGTGAGACCAGTGAGACCTAGTGAGTCGGAAACAATATAATCTGAAGATAAAAAAACCTACAGACATAAAGACCAATAATTTATGACTCCTAATGCAGTAATCAGGCCAATACTTAAAATAATTTACTACTATAACAGCTTATAAATTTTATAGCAAATTTGATAACACAAACTAGTAAGTAAAGATAATAATTATAATAAATAAAATTTAATAAATAGATTGAAAATGCTTGGAACCATGCTTCTGAATTGATTTCAAATAAACGCGTCAGACATTAAAATTTCTTTGCCAAATAAACCAGTTTGTAAATTACACAAAACCAGATCACCTTGAAGGCGTCTTGCTTTGAATTGTATTATGCCAAAAAAAGACGTAACTACAATTGGCACCTTGATAAAAAAAACATTTAAAAACTGGTCATTATCATCATCATCATCATTCAAGTTTACAGTTGAACATAGGCTTCCAGGAATGCCACAAAACACGGTTCTTAACCTCCTGCATCCATCGACTTCTTGCATGTTTTATCAGGTCGTCATTCCATCGACTGGGAGGCCGCTCGACACTTCGCTTAGGTTACCTACATATTAATACTGGTGACTTTGTGTGTTACCCGTGTAATAGCGGTGTAAGAATATCCAATGCACCGCATCGTCGCGTAGGTGTAGTAAGAGACGACAGAGGGAAACTGAAACAGGAGATGACCAGCAACATATTTGTTGATAGCAACTCAAAATTTGTAATATGTTACCCGCCTACCAAGCGTGGCAACTATGGCAAAACCCCTATCGCGTAAACATTTATCATAGTATAAATTGCACACGGATTAACACTCAGACCTGGATCTATAATTTTGTAGGCTATTTAAATACATGTTCCTTGTGAATTCGAACTTGCGGCCTACACCACTACAGCCAAATATGTAGCAACCGGGCCGTCAAATTTTAAAATTTCCAAGTAGCGCGATAAAAGGTAAAATATTAGAGTAAAAACTTACTTAAAGTTCACCTGATAATAAGTAGCTACTGCAGGCAATGGGCTACCTAACCTAACCAATTAAAAAAAGACCACTTAAACGTCTGTTAGGCATTTCATATTAGACGTCACCTTCTGAAGACCAAGTTGAAATACCATACAGTCATATTTATACTGGTTCTTCTTCTCTCGATAGTGAGTGATTTGCTCTGCTGCTTGCTGGCATACGAGTACAGGTAAGAAACTTACTATCACGTACATATATGTATACTGTACTATCTTCACAGAATTTTCGTCTTTTACGCTTTGTGAAGAAAAAAAATTTTTTTTATTATCAAATACCGTTTGTTACCGTGTTCGTAACGTTGTGCAAAAAATTCAATGTCAAGCATACATAAATCATTATGCCATGGATGACGCGATCAGCGAGACACACCTACTTTTAAGCCAATGAAATGTTTAAAGAACTTATCTTGATTAGCCTGTAAAAGCAAATTTTACATTCCGTGCAGAACCTGTTTTAGATCTAATACTAAAAGAACTTAACTCTACGCTTGCAATCAGTCAGCAGGTGCCATTTGTCTAACGCAGTGCTAAAACGCGCCAAGATCTGTACTTTTTTATTTAACAAAAAAATATTATAATGTCGTTAAATAAATCGTTTCGTGTTGCGGTCAAATTAAGTATAAGGAGTTATTGTGTACAAAGACCTTTTAAAAAAACCCCGAAAATCCTCATCACCGGTAAGTTACTCAGTAAAAATTAAATCGATAGAAGATCGGTGTATTTTATAATTATTTTTAAAGATACTTTAGGTTATTTTAAAGACGTGAATTTCGGCAACACACATTGGCGCAGCGTGGCGGACATTTCCTTGCTCTAAAACCCTCTCAGAAATGAGAGGAGGCCTGTGCCCAGCAGTGAGACGTATATAGGCTGTAACTCTAACTTTAACTTTTTTAAACTTAGATTACAAAATAATTCAAAAAGAGAAAGTAAACACTTGCCCTTACTTTTTATATTTAATTAATAGATATTTAATGAAATTGGATTTTAAAATAAAAATAGGTCAAAAAGGGATTTATCGAAAAGTATAGTAAAATAAAATACTATTCCTTTGAGTTTACAACTACATCAAGATAATTAGGTAATAAAACATGGCAACCTTAGCTTTCGCAGAGAGTAAAAGGCCTCGACATACTACAGAATACGAGTCTTAAAAATTGCTACAAATAACATTCTCAAAATATTTGAAGAAATGGACAAACAACGTGGTAATAACCTTAAGACGTATTCTTTTTTTCATTACCGATTCGTTACAATTTATCAAAAGTCCACTGCTGAATATAAGCCTCTCTATAGATTACCTCATAGAGGGGATATTTGCCATAGTTGCCACGCTTGGCAAGCGGGTTGGCAACCGCAGTTTTTATATTATAGTTATATGGGGTAGTGGATATTACACAGCCACTACACGTTTCTCATTATCTTAACTTAAAAAGATTACCAACACTGCACTTAATTATATACAACGTAATTTTACATAATAACCTACTTACTTATTGCCGCAAAACGTGAATGGCGCGTCAAATTAGGTCCAATAACGTAACATTAGACGTCACATAATAAATAATAGAACTACGTATCTACGTTTACTCTTCGGGTAGGTGTTTATTTACATCAAAACTAAACTACGCAAATTTATTTGGAAAATAAACGCATAAAACACAATATGAGTATTTATGATATAAATCGAGCTCGGTGTGCGGTTTTACTATAGAATAAGTGCTGTAACCTTCATTAGACTAGGTCCGACTAGGTAAGTCCAACTTCGACCGAGAGGTCAATCGACGGATTCAACTCGGTTGGGCAGCGTTCGGGAAATTACGGCACATCTTCTCGTCAGGTATACCTCAAAACTTGAAAACGAGACTGTACACCCAGTGCGTGTTGCCAGTGATGACATACGGAACTGAGACGTGGTCCTTCACTGCTGGCCGGATGAGGAAGCTCAAGGTCGCTCAGCGAGCTATGGAGAGGGCTATGCTCGGAGTTTCTCTGCGTGATAAACTCAGAAATGAGGATATCCGCAGTAGAACCAGAGTGACCGACATAGCCCAACGGATTAGTAAGCTGAAGTGGCAATGGGCCGGCCATATAGCTCGAAGAACCGACAACCGATGGGGAAGAAAGGTTCTCGAGTGGCAGCCTCGTACCGGCAGGCGAAGTGTAGGGCGTCCCCCCACTAGATGGAGTGACGACCTGGTAAGATTTGCAGGAAGTCGATGGATGCAGGTGGCTCGGGACCGTGCTTTGTGGCATTCTTTGGGGGGGGCCTATGTTCAGCAGTGGACTTGTGAAGGGCTGTAACGATGATGATGATGATGAAGTGCTGTAACCTAGTATAACGCGAGTATGATACAACGTAATCACTGCAATCTATACGTATAATAAGGACTTGTAATAATAATAGCTTTATAAATATCATCTTTCGACTGCCTAGTTGATTAAGCGGTCGAAAGCACGACAGCTGATCAAATGGTGACGGGTTCGAAACCCGGGTTCGGTCTAAATCAATTATATTAGTATATTTTGTGAAGAAACTTAGTACAACCCAGATTCAGGAAGTTCGCATTGTTTAACCTCCGTACTCCGAAAATCATCGGATATGGGACTGTCCTGCGCAGACGGCCGTGACCTAAATTGGTTTGAAAGACATTATTATTATTATTAAATATCACCTTCTCGTTTCACAATTTAACGTTTATGTTCGCTTAATTCAAACTATAATTCCAGTGGAGGAATTTTAAGTCCAGCTGTCGTCAGTCATAAATATTATGTATTATTAAAGAAGCTTCTCTTCCGTCTCTGCACAGGGAGAACGGTACTCACTGGCTAGTGCCGCAAAGAAGAAACAAAAGAAAATAAATTTACAAACTAAATTTTTATAGTAACGATTTTAAGAGTTGAAAAAAAAGTCAAAAATGTAAAACAAAGAAAAACTACCTGACTAAATTATTAATGAAAGCTATGTTAAATTATTACAACATTTTATGTACTGTACGAAAAAAAGAACAAAAAAATCACATTGCATATCGCTCTTTTGTCTTTAAAAAGAAAACACGTGGTATCGAGATCGCCCAAGCAATTAATAGTCGTGCCTTTCTGAAGCAACACCTTTATAATAAAATAGGGACCCGGTCCGGCTTCGCCTGGGTGGAATCTATCAATGTGGAGTATTTTTAGATTTAAGATAATAAAGACCATTTATTTTATAATATTATATGTTAAATTAATTTGCTACTTTAAAGTTTTAAAAGAATTTTAAAAATATTTACAGGCGGCCTGGGACAACTTGGCGTCGAGTGCGCAAAGTATCTAAGAGGAAAATACGGCAAAAACAACGTGATACTTTCAGATATAATAAAACCCTCAACAGAAATTTTCAACGATGGGCCATATATATTTGCCGACATCTTAGATTTCAAAGGGCTACAGAAAATCGTTGTAGATCACAGAGTGGATTGGTTAATACATTTTTCAGCGCTACTTAGTGCAATTGGCGAGCAAAACGTTCCACTAGCTGTAAGGGTCAATATAGAAGGGATGCACAATGTCATGGAGCTCGCTAAACAGTACAATCTAAGAATTTTTGTTCCTAGTACCATTGGTGCTTTTGGTCCAGACTCTCCTAGAAACCCAACTCCTAACGTTACAGTACAAAGACCAAGAACTATTTACGGTGTGTCAAAAGTGCATGCAGAATTATTAGGAGAATATTATCATTACAAATTTGGACTGGATTTCCGTTGTCTCAGATTTCCAGGTGTGATCTCCAGTGATCCACCAGGCGGAGGAACTACAGGTATCTTTTGATTCAATTTCGTATTACTTCCTATAATATTTACATATCTAGCATCAAGAATTTGTACACGTCTCCAGTATTTAAAAAGTAAATAGTAAAATTTATAACTCCAGTAGTTTAGTACATTTTAACGTAAGTTTAATAATTAATGATTATAACAAAAATAAACTGTTAGTTGTTCTTGAAAAAATAAAATGCAGTACGTACAGAACACGTTGAAAATGAAATAGTCGCTGAATACTCAAAACCACATCGGAATGGCTGACTAGAAAAGAAGAACTAGGAGCAAGTAGATGTCTTCTCGAGAAAACTAGCCGCTAGAGCCCTGTGTGAAAATTTTAGTGTTTTACGTAACTGACTAAAGAAGTAACTACTGAACTCGACTAAATTCCCTTGAATAGAATGTTAGAGGTGTACAATATGTCTGGTGATCGATGTCGAAGACGGAAACTTTGGGGTGGGTGGGGGGGGGGGGGGGGGAATACGGTAAATTTTAGCAACAAATCACTATCCCTATTTTTTCTCTCTCTCCATGATGAACTGCTCTCCCTCTCCACCAAAGTGCACCTCACAAACATCCGATGCCTGCACTGTAATCTCAATGCAGTCCACTACCATATTGAGACTGACAAGCTCTTACTCTTCTTGACTGAGACGCAGATCAGATGTCCTCTATATGTGGCGTACCTTGGTTATGATAGACACACAAGAATTTATAAAATTATTTATTCTTGTATCTACCGATCGCACAGCGGTGACCAGGAGACAACTAGGTTATTTGAGCACTTCAGTGAAGCCTCTGATGTGGCTCTATACCCTAATGCACAGTTGGTTTTTCTGGGGGACTTTAATACCTGTCATCAGGACTGGCTGTTCCCATACCAAAAGACCGATCACGCTGGGAGGGAGGCGTGGGACTTTGCCTAGTCGCTAGGCCTCTCCCAACTGGTACAATAAGCGACTAGGGTACTAGGCAATACGGGTTTCACCGAAATCGGTCAGCTGGGAATCTTCAAGCTCATGCCATACATGTATGGGGCGAGGCACTCGAGAACAGTGGGGAAGCACTTGCTGTTTCCCTTGATGTCTCGAAGGCCTTTGACAGAGTTAGGCACGCTAGCCTTTTGGGTAAGCTTCTAGCGTACGGGTCATCCCCTGGTCTGATTGAATAGGTAAAGGACTTTCTGAGTGAATGGTCTCTCCGGGTCGTCGTCGATGGCTGCTCATCCGATCCTGTGGCACTAACGCCGGTTTTCCTCAGGGGTCCGTTCTCCCCGCAACTCGGTATGCAGACGATAGCACAGTTATAGAGAGATACCAACCAAGTGCCCGGGCTAGTCGGGATCAAACTCAGTCCGAAAGAGAAGCTATGGTTGAGCGTGTGAATCTTACACTACAGGCAGTCTCCGAATGGGGCGATGCCCATCACGTGAAATTCAATGCCTCTAAAAGGAGCCCAATTACCCTGGCTCCTTTCCGGAATGTATCCATGAATTTTCTCCGAACTTCAATTATGGGCGCTTCATTGAGTCCAAAACCAAAGCAGCCGCAAGGAAACTTGGTGTCGTTGCAAGGGTGCGGCGGTACTTCACGCCGGGGTAAGAAGCTTCTTACCTTATATAAAGTGCAAGTACGGTTGTGCATTTTATACGTGGTAGAGCCATGCTGCAGCTATATTAATTGTATAGTTGTAGCACGAATGGGTCGACTCCACCGGGGAAGAACCACGCTCTCACAGAATACCAGCGTAAAATAGCAGCTTAACACTGCTGTGTTTCGTATGGTGAGTGTAGAGAACCGGAGACCCTTTTTCTGGATAAGAGGCATTCCATCATAGTCCTCACGGGTTTGCCATACGGCATTTTGATTCTTTATTGAGGATAAATGTAGATGTCTGTGGTCACAGCAACCACCATAAGGTGGACTGTGTGCTCGTTTGCCACCCTATCCTATATAAAAAAAAACCTTCCAGTCATGTCCCAGTTTGAAAGGTAAAAAATTCAGTATATTTACAGCCTATGTGAGACTTAATTCCACATTATATATTATATACTACACATTAAATGAAACTACACAGCACAGCAACCACTTACCATCAGGTGGCCTGTGTGCTCGTTTGTCACTCGATCCTATAAAAAAAATTGAGTACTGCTGTGACATATGGGCTGGTGCTGCAAAATACCACCTGGCAGCGTTGGACTCAGTGGAGAGACGTGCTAAGAGGCTCACTGGTGACCTTGATTTGATTGAAATTAACCTTGTCAGCCAGTCTCTGGGTATTATATAGAATGCATTTCGATGAGTGTGCGCAGGAATTACACGCTTTAACTCCTCTCTCTCTTTTCTACCATCGGACGACCAGGCGGTCGGCGGGTCTTCACCATTTTGTTGTCGATATTCCACGCATTAGAACCAAACGGTTTATTTCGACTTTTGTATAGTTGGGCTCTTTTAAATTTTTGGGCAGTTGGGTTTTTTAATTATCTATTGTGCTTGTACGATCTTTTTCAGTAGCCTAAGGACAAGGTCACGGTAATAACTAAAATATCGTATAAATTTTTTCGACACCTGAATTTAAAAAAGAAAACATCAAAATCGATGTACAATTGAGAAAGATATCGCGTATCATATATACAAAAAAAAATGTCAGAAAAATTCAGAGCCTCCTCCTTTATTTTTGAAGACGGCTATAACTTAACACTATGAATCTGCTAGCACAAATGCGTGACACTCCCAGACATTTTTGTGAATAATAGTAAGGTAAACATTATTTATTTATAGTGTTAATAACAACTAGTTTAATGAACGAATAAAATAATAACTAAGAATCCATCTGCGTAAAAGTAAACAGAGGTACACATACATGCTACATACATACATACATGCTAAATACATACGTACAGTCGAAAAACATTACCTCGCTTCTGAGGCAGTTGAATGGTAAAATAGAAAAAATATGCGCGACTTATCAAGACTGGCTTCTTCTAGCTTTGATAGATATTCATTCAAGTAGCACTACAAGTACTAATAAAACAATGAGAAAATCCATTTGAATTAAACTCCTCAGACTAATGATGCAATATTCCTAGCAAAATTAAGTAAAAGTGGCTTTCGATAACTGTCGCGAACCTCCCACTTTTTAATCAGGATAAGTCTAAGCATATGGGTAAGGACGGTTTATGTCGGACCTGCATTTACTAAAACCCTATGGTGTTCCACCTACGCTGCATATAATATACATTCGAACTTATCCGCATACCCACCAGCGCCCGTTCTTCTTGTGCTTCTTTTTTATAGAATAAGGGTGACTAACGAGCACACAGTCCATCCGATCGTACGAGTAGATACTGTGGCCCTTAGAAACCCTACATCTATTCTTGAACCAAAATGTAGAATATCCGTAGTTATGCCTCGTTTCCATTAAAAAGGGTCTCCAGGTATTCTGTGAGAGCGTGTCGAGTTAAATCGACCCATTCGTGCTTGTGCAGCGGTGTGGCACCACCACATTACAAAAATGTAAAACGCCTCTATGATGCAAGAGGGCTGTAACGATGATGACAATGACAATGACAGTTTCTAATTTTAAGGAGTAAAATCAATGTGTAAAATTGCAATTTTAAGTGCTGATTTACCGGAACCGGTGAAGGAAAACAGTGAGGGAAAAGGACTGTCCTGCATGTCTGAGGAACAAAAATATTTCGGATACATCACATCATGTCTGCCAACACGCATTAGCTGGTGCAATGCAGCAGACTTGCTTCATAACGCGCTTAGAAAGGAGAGGAGGTCTGCGTCCAGCAGTAGGACCACAGATTACAATAACTTCGTATATATTAGTTTACTTTCTTATACATTTAAAAATAAAACAACTCTCTTGTCTAGAGGCACGTGCCATTTTACTTAATCTAGTCGACACGACATGCGATGAATATATATAGGTTGATGAATAATTTTACATTACAACTTACATACACGTTAAAAATTGATTATTTTTCTATAGTTATTAAAATTAGGTATGTGAAGAAAAACGCTAGGGAGCTGCCAATCCAAGTTGATCACTAAATCACTCATACAAACATAAAAGTATTGAAACACACAATCTTTTGAAGTTCAAATATTAACAAAACTAAATTTGCTTGTAAGCAACATTTTGTAACGGATTGGAATAATTGCAATTTTCTTCTTGCTTGCGTCTAATTTCCATGTTTTGCAATAAACTGATTTATAATTTATAGTATACACTATACAGTCACCAGTCTATATTTTTCTATACGATAAGGGTGACAAACAAGCACACAGTCCACCTGATGGTAAGTGGTTGCTGTGGCCCATAGACATCTACTTACATCTATGCGTCGTCACCCATGAGGACTAAGATGGAATGCCTCGTTTCCAGTAAAAAGGGTCTCCGGTTCTCTACACTCACCATACGAAACACAGCAGCGTTACGCTGCTATTTTACCCTAGTATTCTGTGAGAGCGTGGTCCTTCCCCGGTCGAGTCGACCCATTCGTGCTACAACTATACCAGGAATATAGCAGTAGCATGGCTCTACCACGTAAAAAAACACCAGACGCGAAGCTTCAATGGAGCCCCATATATCTAAATTAGCAAGCAGATTTAGTTCTGCAGCATATGCTATAAAAATACTAGAAACATTACCACTGTGAAAACAGCTAGACTTGTTTACTTTAGCTATTTCCATGGCATAATGTCGTATAGTATTTTGCTATGGGTACACGCGACTGACACTGAAATTATAATTGTTTTAGATAAGAGCAATCTATAATTTAAAACCTAAAGAGACGGTCTTTGGTCTCTCAATACATTTATGAAAATGTAAAGTAGGTGCACAAGACACAAAAAGTAGTTAAAATAAGTGATATTCATTCTGTAAATACTAGGAACAGACGCAAACTAGTAGCAAGTACCAGTTACTCGACTCCAACGAGTTAGTAATTAATTCTTGGAGCGATGTACGAGTATGCGCTTTTACAACAAGTTCCCAGAAAATATTCAAAATTTAACCTGCTTAAAGTTCAAAAACTTTACTAAACAAAGTTTGTTATAAAAAGGGTTATTATAATATTAAGTAATTTATAGATGATAATAACGCCTGGGAATGAGGTGATCGCTACCAAGCTATTTATAATTTGTTTTAAGTAGTTAATTGTGTAAGATACATGATTGTAAACTGTTATTTAAAAAAAGAAAGTTCCGCTGGGTTTCTTGCTGGTTCTTACTAGGACAGAGGTTTTCTCGAACCCGTGGTAATTAAACAAAAGAGTGACTTTCAAAAAGTATTATTTATAATCTATATCGAATAAAAGAGTTTCTGTTTCTGTTTCATCAGATTATGCAATCGCGATATTCCACGAAGTGCTCCGTAAAGGTCATTACGACTGTTACTTGAAGCCGGATACCAGATTGCCAATGATGCATGTCAAAGATGCCCTGCGAGCACTTTCAGAGTACTTAGAAGCACCTAATGAATCCTTAAATAGAAGAGTCTACAATGTGACGGCAATGAGTTTTACTCCAGAAGAGTTAGCCAAGGAGATGTTTAAATACTTATCTGGTTTTACGATTTCGTATAGACCTGACGACAGACAAAATATTGGTGAGTATCTAATACAACATAAAATGTTTTAAAAAACAGCAGAGTGGGCGTCGGACTCGCGCATGAAGGGTTTTCAGTAGGGGAGCCCCCTTTAATTTTTAATTTTTATTTATTTGTTGTTGTAGCGGCAACAGAAATATACATTCTGTGAAAATTTCAACAGTCTACCTATTGCGGATCATGAGATACCCGCCCGCTGACAGACAGACAGACGGACAGCGGAGGCTTAGTAATAGGTTCCTGTGTTTACCCTTTGGGTACAGAACCCTAAAAAGGAATGTAAACTTTTTTTCCATTACCTGCAATTTCAACTTCCTTGGTACTTCACTTTTAATGTAATACTTTTTATTAAATAAAGCACGAGGTTCTGCCAAAATCTCACAAATGCTGGTGATGGATAGATCACTAGTGCGAAAGCATCGTTATTGCGCCCAAAAACTTTTCTGATCTGAGTGAGACAGACCTAACGGCTTGAGACGATCTCAACCAGTCAAACCATAAGTACATAGGTAAGCAGATAATACTATTACAGAGGAAGATCTTCCTCTCCTGTCATTCATGTTAAAAAAAAGGTCAATCTATAATCTATTATATAAATAAAATAGAGGTTTGCAGTTGTGCGCGCATCACGGAAAAACTACTGGATAGATTTCAATTAGGTTTTATATGTTTTATTTCTTAGACACAAAAATATTACGATATCTTCATTCAATATATATATATATATATATATATATATATATATTTATTTATTTATTTATTTAATCAAAAAAAATTTATATAAATATTAATATATTGTTTGTTAATATATCAACGAGTTTGTGTAATAAAACACAATAATGCTGGGGAATTACTGCGTGTCTATGAATAAATTTAATTGACTAAAACGCCCGTGTAGTGGTAGCGTGAGATAATCCACTAGTCCATATCATCCCGTGGGTGTCGTAAGAGGGAGAAAGGCTAACTGAAACAGGAGATGTGCCGAGGCATCTCCATGATAACAGCTTAAAAGGCCGGCAACGCATCTGCAATTCCCCTAGTTCCCCTGGTGTTGCAGTTGTTCATGGGCGGCGGTAGTCACTTACCATCAGGTGAGCCGCATGCTCGTTTGACCCCTCTCCTATAAAAAAAAGCTCAAAATAACATCATAGAGCACGCCTATGTTCAGCAGTGTACTTTAAGGGGTTGTAATGTAATGTATATTAAGGTCGATCTTCATCATCGATTTAAAGTTGGGAGAAAGCAGATATAGGGCCCCGAAATAATTTTTTCAAGAAAGTATTTTTGTGTTGATGATACCGGGTATTCAAAGACCCCGCTGAAATAAGTTTTTCGATCACAAGTGTAATTTTAATGCTTTCAGCTGATTCTTGGCCACAAGTATTCGATGACAGCGAGGCGCGGCGTGATTGGAATTGGAAGCCTGAAGTGGACATGGATAATCTCGTGAAACTTATGTTGAAGGAGGTAAAAGAAAAAATAGACGCCAACGGGTTTTGAATATAACCTATGAATGTTTTTAATTGCTATTTGGAACGTTATTCCTACTCAAGTTAAATGAGGTTAGGTACCTTTATTTTTCATGTTTTTTTTATAGGATAAGGGTGACAAACGAGCACACAGTCCACCTGATGGTAAGTGGTTGCTGCGGCCCATAGACATCTACATCTATCCTCTGTTACAAATCAAAATGTAGATGCGTTGTCACCCGTGAGGACTAAGATGGAATGCCTCATTTCCAGTAAAAAGGGCCTCCGGCCACCTGCACTCACCAAGCGAAACGCAGAGGTAAACCTCTACTTCACGCTGGTTTTCTGTGAGGTCGTGGTACTACCCCGGTTCGAGCCGGCCCATCCGTGCGACAGCAAAAGCTGCCGCGTGGCTCTACCACTGTTATATATATAATATACTCATAAACATCGTATTGCGCCAACCCACAGTTGGACATAGGCACGAAGGCCTATGTCATTCATGCATCAATTTGGAGAGAAATGTAGCCAAAGAGCAATCCCACATATGTGTGGCCCGCCTATTGCCACAGCCAACCCATGCAGTGGTGAGAATTTGACATAGGTGTATGAATATAGAAAAAACAAAATACCAGCGTAAAATGGCAGCTTGACACTGCTGTGTTTCGTATGGTGAGTGTAGAGAACTGGAGACCCATTTTACTGGATAAGAATCTTAGTCCTCACGGCTGACAACGCATCTGCATTTTAATTCGCAAACGAAGATGATGATGTAGATGTCTATGTGCCACAACAACCACTTACCATCAGGTGGACTGTGTGCTCGTTTCTCACCCTTATTCTATAAAAAAAAAAACAACAAAAATTAACACAAAATATAAGGTACCTAATCAACATATTATATCATTAGTATTATGTTTAAATATTCAAATTTATTTGTTAAGATAAAATTGTTTAATTAAATACTTGTTTAACAAGAATAGTCTTTCCTTTTCAATTTTTATCTAGTATACATTTTTGTCTGGTATATTATGTACTGTTTCTTTATTATGATAAAATTTTGCCAAGACAAAGACAAGAATTCTGTCTATACTAACAAAGGAAAAATACTAGTTACTAGCCGATCCGCCCGCGACTTCTTTCGCGTGGACCATTGCCGACTCTAAAAAATATTTTCCATTAGGGTAGTTACAATTTTGACGCGTCAAATTTAGGTATTCGAGTCACAATCCGACTTATGTACGCAACATGAAAACAGTTTTCACTATATTTTATATATTATATCAAACTAAACTTGATACTTGCTCAGACCAACAAAGGATGAAAGACGGAGGACATTTCAAGTGAAGCCGCAACCATGGTCAAGTTCTCCACACGCACGGTCGCACACATATTTGTTTTTTCTTTCTTTATAAGCCCATAAAAATATATTGATGGATGCACATAATTATACACACCTTGAACCAAGGCAATGGTTGACTTTATATGCATACATTTACGTGATTGCGTGCAATAAGGTGATACTGAGAGCATGGTTATTCGCTCTCACTCAGGACGGAGCATGGTTTTACATTCCGTTTATCTTTCTTTGTTGGTCTGAGAATTCTTGAAGTATTTACAAGTAACAAGTATATAGTAAAATGTGGCATGATAATAATGTGCTTATTATTTGTGAATTTGAGAGTGAAGTGCGGGATCAGCGTTTTTACAATATAATATTGTACGCGACGCCAGCACGCGGCAATACACATGTAGGGTGGGCCCCCATATGGGCACTATGTTAATACAGCCAATATTACCATACATGTACGGATTGTATGTGCGTGTGTGAGTGATGAATCTTTTTTATAAGCTTATTATTTATTTTCACTAAAGATTACCTTTGGTAAAGGCTCTCTAACTAACGTCATCCAAGATGACGGATGGAATTCATATTTAGAGATGCATTTAAATGCAACATAATATGATGAATCAGTTCATTAATCAAAAAATGTTAATGCATAGTACCTAGTACCTACTTTACTGTGCAAAGCTTGATGAAAAACCAAAAATACAACCGGGAAATGTATCGTCACCTATGCCGCAAATGGGCGAATCTCAATTCTTAAAAAATTGCAGGAGAGCAAGAAAATTTTTATTTTTTCCCGATTACTAGCTTTCTTTCATCAGAAAATTTAAAATATTAAATTTAATGGAAAACTACTAATACGATCATGTTGTATGATAACATGATAGTAGAACTAGACGATGAACACAGCTTTAATGTGTAACACATTAAAGCTCCAGAAATTACCTACTGTAACAAGCAAACAAGCTTTGAAAAAAGATAGGCCTTATCGTCTCGTTTCGTTTTGCCCGGGCTCTCTGTTTATCTACTGTTCTCTTAGAGTTACGCCCTTTTACTGACTTGCTAGTAGTGCCTACATGTAGAATAATAAAAATTGTAACTTTGACATTAAAATGTTAATACATGATTACTGAAGTCTTCATACTTAAGCTCAGTGCGACTGGTGATCATGAGGTCCTTCGAATCCCGGAATGGGCCAAAAAATTCAGTTAATGTGTTTTTCCGTCACGAAATTCTCAGTAGCTGACCGGAATTAGGAATTTGGCGATGTCTTATACCCGTTCCTTGGAGAGCAAGTAAAGTCGTTTGTCCTGCGCCTGATCTCTGATAATGAGAGTGAGGGAATAGATAGTTTACCTGTGCTTGCGCATCTACTTGGGCACTATAATCATATCCTGCGCCGATGGCTAAAGAGAAATTCGGTCTGGAGGACATTCGGTATTATTGAATGAATTTAAAGGTTCCTTTAAGAATTTAGCATGCGTTCTCTTGACTGTAATATACCTGTACCTAAGAAGCATGAGTGTAATGTTTTAAAAGACGTTTCTATGTCTACTCTAAGCTCTACTACTTTTGTCCAGTTAATGGAAGTACCAGATTTATTGTCTTTCCGTAGACTTATCATCTTTTTATTTTGAGATAACTCTTCGTAATCTTTAAATTCAAAATATTGTAATGGTTAAACAATGTACGGGCGTGAAGATCTTGCCATTTGAATAATGGGATACCACTCGTATCGTTAAATATTTTACAACTATTGATGATAAGAAAACGGCAGGCTTATGGAGGATTTCCGTTAAAGTTATTTTATCTATAATAGATACAATAGCACCTTATCTAGCCACTATATTCAATACGAGTCGAATCTGGTGTTTCCTGATTCAATGAAACATAGTAAAGTGATACCTTTATTTTAATCTGGTAGTACATTAGACCCCGCCAATTTTCGACCAATTTCTGTACTACCAACATTTAGTAATAATATGTTTGAAAAAATAATTTTAGATCAGATATTAAGTTTCTTTAATATTAATAAATTGCTACATAAAAATCTATTTGGTTTTAGAAGGGGTCGCTCGACAACTGACGCTGGATTTGAGCTTATTAAACATATTTTTTGTGCATGGGAGAATTCAGAGAATGTTTTGGGTATATTTTGTGACCTTTCCAAGGCCTTCGATTGTGTTCACCATGAGATATTAATCAAGAAGCTACAGTACTATGGTGTCAATAACACAGCGCCTCTACTTATTATTTCATATTTAAGTAATAGAATGCATAAAGTTATTATCAATGGTAAAAGTTCTTCCGGGTCACCTGTACTAATGGGTGTCCCTCAGGGCTCTATTCTCAGCCCATTCCTATTTCTAGTGTATATTAATGACTTACTTTCCCTTGTAGGGGATAACCATGATATAGTATTATTTGCTGATGATACTTCCTTGATTTTTAAACTTAAACGTCAATCATTTAAATGTGACGAAGTAAATAATGCTATATCAATATTAGTGCATTGGCTTAACGTTAATAATCTACATTTAAATGGAAACAAAATTAAATGTATTAAATTTACAACATCGAATGTTAAAAATCTGAACACCAATGTGTTTTTAAATGGGGAAGAACTGAGCCCTGTTGAATCCACTGTTTTTCTTGGCATCACTCTCGACGCAAAGCTTCAGTGGGGCCCCCATATGTCCAAACTAGCAAGCAGACTAAGTTCTGCAGCCTATGCTGTAAAAAAGATTAGAGGTCTCACTATTGTCGAGACAGCTAGATTAGTTTGTTTCAGTTATCTCCATAGCATAATGTCTTATGGGATTTTGCTATGAGGAATTGCGGCTGATTCAGAAACTATTTTTGTTTTACAAAAGAGGGCCATTAGAGCTATTTAAAACCTAAAACCGAGAGAGTCTCTTAGAGATAAATTTAAAGAAATAAATGTATTAACTTTGGACTCTTAGTATATTTACGAAAATTTAATGTATGTTCACAAAAACAAAGGTAGTTTTAGTAAAAAAAGTGATAATTGAAAAAAATGATGATTCTGTAAACACTAGGAACAAACATAAGCTAGTGATACCAGTTTCTCGACTCCACAGAGTTAGTAATTCATTCTTAGTGCAATGTATACGCTCTTACAAGGTCCCGGAAAGTGTACAGGCTCTCTCTACCACCAAGTTTAAATGTTTTATTAAGCTGAAACTGTATAAAAATGGTTATTATAATATAAATTAATACACGGTTGATTGATAATAGCCCCTGGGAATGAGGTGGCTACACGGCTAATAGTGAGACAGTGTTATTGAAAGTGTGCCCCATTGTAGTGCGCGGACCGCAAAGTAGTGAGATTGAAACCTACGCGCTCCTCGACGAAGTGTTCACAATCTCAATATTTGATGACGGATTAGCTCGTGGACTAGGTGAGGAAGGACCGACGAAGCCGCTTAACAGTCGCATACATGGCGTATCAAATAGTCAACGTGAGGTTAGTAGCCGCGTAGTGAAGATAGGAATACGTGGTGGGACTAAAAACGATACGTATGTAGTTAGTGCTCGGACGATTAATGCTCTTACGGTAGTAAAGCAGTCCATCGGTAAAGAGTGCTTACGGTTGAAACACTTGCGTGGGTTACCAACAGGAATATACTACGATAATCGAAAGAAATCGAAGCCTAGTGTTAATCGGGTCAGACGGTTGGCACCTGATAATCACACCTGGTTTAAAAATAGGACGTCGTAGGCAACCCATCGCCGCGAGAACGTTATTAGGGTAGGTCTTCCAAGGAACCGCGCCACGAGAGATATGCAGGCAAGATAACGAAATCGTGCTGCATATCTCGATCGTTAAAGACGTTAACGGAGTTAACGGATCTTCTCAAAAGGCAGTACGATATCGACTCCCAACGGTATCTCGCTCAAGAACAGACCAAAGCGGGAGGAAGAACGCGCTGTTGACATATTCCAGCGTACGGCCATGACGGTCGGTGTGCAATGCCAGGTCGGACTGCCATTGACGGACGAGGACATCAAGATGCCACCTAGTTATGGGATGGCAGTACGAAGACTCCGAGCCATTGAAAGGAAAATGGACTAGTCACCCGAGTTTAGAAATGCGTAGACTACACAAATTAATAGGCTACGCCGAGGAAGCCAACGGGTCCGAGAAAGAAAATATGAAAAGTTGGTACCTTCTACGTAAAGTAAAGTAAAAGTAAAGTACAAGTAAAATAAAGTTGGTACTTTATACGTGGTAGAGCCATGCTGCAGCTATATTAATAGTATAGATGTAGCACGAATGGGTCGGCTCGACCGGGGAAGGACAACGTGTTCACAGAATACCAGCGTAAAATATCAGCTTAATACTTCTGTGTTTCGTATGGTGAGTGTGGAGAACCGGAGACCATTTTTACTGGAAACGAGGCATTCCATCTTAGTGCTCACGGGTGACGACGCATCTGCATTGTGATTCGTAATCGGGGATAGATGTAGATGTCTATGGGCCACAGCAACTACTTACCATCATGTGGACTGTGTGCTCATTCGCCACCCAGAGTCTATAAAAAAAACCTGCCCCATTTCGCTGTAAGGAATCCGAACAAGCCGGACAAGAGGAGGCTTGTATTCGACGCAGCAGCTCGCGCATCAGGCAAGTGTCTGAACGATTATTTACTCGACGGCCCCAACTTGTACCGGAACTTACCGGACATACTGTCCTGCGTCCGATAAAACGAAATAGCGGTGCCTGCGGATATTCGCGAGATGTTTTACGCGTGGAGATCGATAGCCGCGACCAACCCGCATAACTATTACTGATGAACGCAAGAGTCCAACGCGTGAGTACGTAATGACGTCGATGATTTTCGGCGCAAGTGGTTCGCCTTTCCTTGCGCACAGCGTGCGAGATTATAACGCGCACGCATCCGCGAGCCCTTAACACGACCGTAAATAGTAATTACATGGACTTTTATACCTAGATTGTTATGCAAAGTTGAACGAAGCGGTTGAAACAGCGAAGCAGATCACCAAGGTCCACGAGAGGGCAGGCTTTACCTTGGCAGGATGGAACTCAAACCACGCGGCCTTGGTCGAATGGGACGACGAGATACCCGAGGAGACAGCGGAATTCCAAAGGTGACTGCGAGTCGTGGAAGAAATATCACAGCTACGTCTTCTGCGATGTTATGCTCCTACGGGGCACTTCCCCCTTAGTTAGGCATGTATTTAACGACGCGAGAGAACGAGCGTACCGATCCGCGGCATATTGGCGTATACGTTATAGCGACGGTACGGTCAGGGTCACGTTGGCAGCAGCTAAGGTAAAGGTAGTCCACATTGAAACGCAAAGTATTCCGCAATTAGAGTTGTAAGCGAATTTGATAGGCGTGCGACTAGGGAAGTTTATCCAGGACAAACACACAGTGAGAGCAGATAGAGTAACATATTGGAAGGACTCTACCACGGCGCGGTGCTCCACTGGATAAAAAAAATACAGCGCCTTACCTTACCTTCCATACAACTCGGGGAGGTAGCGTAGAAGACTTCACCCCAGCTGATAGAGCCGAGCAAAGATGGATACCGACTGTACCGAACATAGAAGACCATGCAACTCGCATGAACTTCACGATCAAGCGAGAAAAAGATCAGTGGTTCACAGGTGCTACGTTCCTATACAAAGAAGAAATCGAATGGCCGCAACAACCGGAGGAAAAGGCAGGAGATGAAGATAAAGAGGAAATGGTGGCGCATCATAGAGAAGTAAAGGACGCACCACACCTGCCAGACATAACGAGATTCTCGTCATATGAGAGGTTGATACGAGCTACGATAAAGGTCATTCAGTTCATCGACATCATCATGCGAGAACGGGCTTGAATACTGACCCTAGAACACATCGAGAAGGCAGAGCGGCTAGAGCGAAGTCCGCGTGAGAGCTTTACTGACGACATCGCACGCCTCTGTCACAAAAGGAACCTGGTCAAGACTGAGGAAGCTCGACCCGATTATGGAAGATGGTATCCTACGAGCGAACTGGGAGAATCAACGCAGTCAACGTGGATGACCAGATGAAGCGAGCAGTCATCCTTCATCATGATCATATTCAGCACATCAGAACGCAAGCCATGCCTATAGAGAAAGGGTGGTCAACGGCCTACCGAAAGGGTAGTCAACGACCTACCGGGCTGCGACCAACGGTTAGAGATATCGAAAGAAGAAAAGCGGCACCACGACCGGCGATCATAGGGAATCTACCACCCGAAAGGTTTGGAGCGTTCGCGCGACCTTTTACTTTTACCGGAATAGACTATTTTGGGCCGTTGTCGGTAACAGTAGGACGGCGGCACGAGAAGATGGGTGGCGTTATTTACGCCCTTAATGATCCGCGCGATGCATGTAGAATTAGTACATAGCCTAACCACGGACTCGGCGATTATGGCGTTGTGGCGGATGGCGGCTAGGCGCGTGTGACCAAGGGTCATCTATTCGGATAATAGGACCAACTTTCACGGAGCAGACACTGAACTAAGACGGGCCATGAAAGAGTGGGGACCACTGCTGAAGGACTTCGTCTTGAAGTATAGGCGCACCATATGCGCCTAACCAGAGAAGCTACACGGGAACGGCTCATGCGATCTATCAAGACAGAACTGGATGCTTCCGTCCACCAGAAGAGCCCCAAGCAAGAAACTTTGATTACCCTATTGGCAGAGGCAGAGAATACTGTCAACTCACGGCCTCTAACTCATGTGCCAGTCAGCAAAGACAACCAAGACGCTCTAACTCCCAACCACTTCCTCATGGGGGGACGAACATGGAGGGCAGCGCATGAGCTGGCAGATGAACGTTAGAAACGCTGGTTGTGGGAGTACCTACCGACACTTGTCCGGAAAGGAGAATCGAGAGACGCTCAGCAAGAGGACGTAAAGGGAGGTGACCTCGTTTTGATTGTAAATGCCAACCTTCCGCCGGGCAAGGTGTTCTGCCCGGGGAGCGGCCAACGCTCCGAGTGGTAGTTCGGATCTATTCTATATATGCTGCTTTAACTTCGGAACTTTGTTAGCGCGATTTAGACTTCGAGGTGTTTCGCTTGTGGCGCGACGACAGCGCCGCAACACACCTGGTGCATCAAAATTTACAAAGAAGTTGAATTGTTTTTATACAGTAACAACATACATATCCTTTGTATTGGTGAACATTGGCTAAAAGATTATAATTTAACGTTTCATTTCAAAAATCACCAGGTGGTCAGTTCCTTCAATAGAGAAAAAAGTTTCCACCACGTAAACTTTATATTAGCAGATAAATCATTATTACTTATACTCGTATAAAGAACGTAAGGATATTGTGAGCCTCTCTGTTGAGCGAACTGTAGAAATGGCTTGTGTCGAGATCAAGCACCTCATTGTTCTATATGTTTACCAAAGAGATTTAAATATATATAGTGTTTACAGACCCCCATGTGCTACTTACGAATATTTTGAAAAGATTGTGAAAGAAGTTTTGCTCAAACTTAGTTTTACGGGTTATCGCATAATAGTTAATAAAATATGTATAACTTACTCATTAAGTTAGGTCACATAGAAACAGTATTATTTGTTAGTTTTGCACACATGTGTAACTTCCGTCCTTCTGCTTACACATCATTTTTACTATAATCATATAACTATATAAAGTATATTTCTTTGCAATAAAAATCAGTGTTAGAACGACTTTCATTGGGTTTGTTTCGTACATTAACTTTCCCTTACACCTCGTTTTGCACTCATCTTGTAAACTGTAGACACACTACATTAGTAAACAGAACAAGTCTGTTATAATATCTTTTATGACGGCTCCGTGGCGCAATGGCTTAGCAATGAGTTGTTGCGCTGGGGGCCGCGGGTTCGAAACCCGCACGGAACAAGTATTTGTATGGCCTACAAATAATTGTTCCGGGTCTGGATGTTTGTCCTCGTGCAATTTATGTTTGTAAACTGCCTCCACAACACAGGAGAAGATCCTAATGTGGGGGTAACGTTTTTAAAAAAAGTGCGAATATGTGGATACTTTAACATCAATTTCCTTGAAACTTATTCCATTAGTATTAAGTTTAGCTCATTATTTAAATCGTATAATCTTGTTAATTTATTCTTAGAAAATATTAGTGACCGACCGAAGATTCGGTTTCGGTTTCGGTTTCGGCAAGTTTCCGCAAAAAAATCTAGTTTCGGTAATAGCTTCGGTTTCGGCAAAAAATGTGTTCGTCGATTATCCTGCGTCGTTCGAATAAGTTCGTGACTCGTGTATTATTCATAATTATACAGAAACAGAAACTTTTTTATTCAATATAGATTTTAAATAAAACTTATTCAAAGTCACTCTTTTGTTTAATTACCACTGGTTCGAAAAAAAACGTCTGTCCAACCCAGCGGGACTTTTTTTTAGCTTACAATCAGAGGCGTAGCGTGGTCTAATATAAACGTGGGCGAAGTTGCATCATCGAGGCCTCTTATTCGTTCAAAGGCTCTAGCCAATAGATCTATCCTACCAAATATTCTTTGACACGACATACGAGGGCGAGACTGAAAGTTTTTAGAACTGGCCACTTGTAAACGATATAATAAAAAAATAAGTTCAAATTTTGGAAAAAATCTTATTAATTTGTCATTTTTTTACGATTTGGTGGCAAATTGAATATTGTCCAGGGTATTAGTGCCCGCCTAAGGGTATTAGTGTTCTGTGATATTGTCTGTGTGCATGAATTTAACGCGAGAAAATCAAGAAGAAATTCATGATAGACTTCGAATGGTCTTTCACGATGAAGCCCCATCTCGGGCCAATGTTTACAACTGGTTTAATGAGTTTAAACGTGATCGCACTAATCTCACCGATGATCTGCGTGAGGGACGGCCTTCTACGGCGACGACTGAAGATAACATCAGTGTTGTGTGGCGTATGATAGAGACTGACAAAATAGTAACTTATCATCAGATTCGGACAAGCTTACGCATCGGTATGAGTCAAGTGCACAGAATCCTCCATGAACATTTAGCGGTCAGGAAGTTTTGTGCCCGGAAGATTGGTGTCGTGAAATGGTTCAAAGATCGGAGGTGATTCAAATGCTGTGTTCAACATACTTACGGGTGACGAAAGTTGGACTTATTGTTATGATCCTGAAACTAAGAGACAGTCTGCTGTCTGGGTGTTTCTTTCCGAGTTTGAGTTGCCAACTAAAGTGAAGAGAGGTCGAAGCGTGGGAAAAAATATGGTAGCCTCGTTCTTCGGAAGGACAGGTCATTACGCAACAATTGTTTTAGAGGATCGAAAAACAGTTACTGCAAAGTGCTACACTAACAATTGTTAGCCGCTTGTCTTGGAAAAAGTTCGGGAGAAACGACCTAACAGTAGGATACTCCTTCACTACGACAATGCCTCGTACTACCCCGGTTCGAGCCGGCCCATTCATGCGACAGCAAAAGCTGCCGCGTGGCTCTACCACTGTTAAATACAATAATACATGTTTGATAATCAGTGGCGAAGCTAGCGCTCCAAACTAAGGCAAGCCCAAGATATGGGTTTGTTGTTTTTAGCAGTTTTATAAAAATAAAAATACACCAATCTTGATTTGTCTCCCCTCTTCAGTTTCATATTCAGTGCTGTCGAGGATATGTTTAACAAATCACACAGAAGGCATACTACTGCTAGATAGATTGTATGAAATATCAGCAATTGCATACCTTTGGTGGCTTTAAAAAACGCCGTTTGGGTTTGCTTGAGCGAAAGCAAAAGATATTTACATACAATACAATACATGAAGAAAAGAAAAGCATGAACAAAGTACAAACAAACTATGTACAAAATAAAAAAAAAATTGTTATATTTTAAATCGAATCGTCTCTCTTTCTTAAGGAAAGATTTGATTACGTCCGCGTAAAATGTTGGTATATACATATATTTCTCAACAAAGTGTAAAGATTTTAGTTTCCTCGCCGGTTAGCACTTTAACATACTTCAATCACAAGGAACACTATTATCCTCCATTTTCACTAAAAATCTTTAAAAAAACATACATTTTGAACTCGCAATATTCATTCGCTCAAGTAAACATACAGAGTAAACATTGAAATGTGAACTTGCAAATGTATCGCCCACGCGCTCCTAACTTCACACTAATTGCATAAACAATAATAGTTATATTTCATTATAGAACATTTTGCCACAGGTTACAAAGAGAGCGATCGTCTTCTCGAAAGCCCGGTAATAAGCCCACGCATGCGAGAGAAACGACTAATCGCCCAACTCAACTTCTTTTTTATGACAGCAGTTTCGCCGCGGCGATTAATGACCTGTGTAGAACAAAAAAGCGCGCGGAAATTTGAAATATGTAGTTTGAAACAGTTTACCGAGTTATTTTATTAGTTGATATTATTGATTGAGCAGTTTGATAGGGCAAGCTCGGCTTCTCGGATTCTATGGAGGCTTCGCTACCGTTGATAACAACCCCTGGGAATGAGGTGGTCGCTTTCAAACTGTTTCTAAATTAAATTTTGTAAATAGTTTGTAACCATTTATATTGTAAAATTTATATAAAAAACGTCACGCTGGGTTTCTTGCCGGTTCTTCCCAGGACAGAGGCATCTTTCCGAACCAGTGGTAGTAAAGTAAAAAAATGACTTTCAATAAGAATTACTTGTAATCAATATTGAATAAAAATTATTCTATTTTATTCTGAACGTTTCCCGGACCTGACGACGTGATGCGGAATATCGAAGTAAGGACGCAAGACGGCCTACTGCGAAGGCCGATAAGGAAGGTCGCCGTCCTCCCGAAAGAAGATTAAGGTTCGAGAACTACACCGAGGGGAAAATGTTACGGGCGGCCGCCGCCCCACACCCCCGCATGCCGCGTACTGCTACATTATCGTACAACGCGCCCGATCAATCAGCGCGCTTCAAGTCACGCACCTGGCCGGCGGAGACCATTCGCGGCAAAGAAGATCTAAAGAAAGAAGAAAAGTCAAGGCTAATCCCTCTAGTGCTACTAGTGTATAGTTTCTAATAGTGTTAAATAGTTAAGTAATTGCCGCGACTACGACGATTTATTTTACTATATACCTAGTCAGGTCATAAGTATTGTCACACAGTTAAAACTTTTCTTTTAGAATGCTGGCCACAAAAAAGTTTATTGAATTCGAATTTCGAATTGTTCATGAAAATAAAACTGTATACTTTTTAGAATTCTCTCTAGAACTCATTTTTAAATATGGAGTAGACGCTTAAAGAAGACCGTGTTGCAGTTATTGCGTTGCATCGTTGCGGTTACGCGCCAATTCAAATTTTTGATATACTGAAAAATTTGAATATAACCAAAAGATACGTTTATCGTACCATCAAACGATACAATAAAGACTCTAGTGTAGATGACAGGTCAAGAAGTGGTCGCCCTCGGTCTGTTAGGACTCCAGCAGTGATAAAAGCTGTGAAGGCGCGAATTCAAAGAAATCCCAAACGTAAGCAGAAACTGTTGGCCCTTCAGATGGGGTTAAGCAGAACCACGGTGAAAAGGGTGTTAAATGAACACTTAGGGCTTCGGGCATATCGAAGAAAAACAGGACATCGTTTGAATGCTCGTCTAATGGACCTGAGACTGAAGAGATGCCGCGCTTTGTTGAAGCGGTACGCGGTAAAAAAATATCGGGAAATTCTTTTTTCGGATGAAAAAATTTTTACCGTAGAAGAGAGCTACAACAAACAAAATGATAAGGTGTACGCACACAGTAGTGAAGAAGCGAGCAACCGTATTCCGCGTGTACAACGAGGTAATTTTCCATCCTCGCTCATGGTAGAATAGAATAGAATATAATAGAATATTTTTTATTCAATATACATTACATGTGTAATTCTTATTGAAAGTCATTTTTAACTTTACCACTGGTTCGAAAAAAACCCTCTGTCCTGGGAAGAACCAGCAAGAAACCCAGCGGGACTTTTTTTTTAAAATAAATTTACAATATAAATGATTACGAACTATTTACAAATTTTATTTTAGAAACTGCTTGGAAGCGATCACCTCATTCCCAGGGGTTATTATCAACCATGTATTCATCTATACTATAATAACCCTTTTTATACAATTTCAGCTTAATAAAACATTTAAACTTGGTAATAGAGAGAACCTGTACACTTTCCGGGACCTTGTTGTAATAGCGTATACATTGCCCCAAGAATGAATTACTGAGTCTGTGGAGTCGAGAAACTGGTATCACTAGCTTGTGTTTGTTCCTAGTGTTTACAGAATGTATTTCACTTCTTTTACTAAAACTATCTTTGTTTTTGTGAACATACATTAAATTTTCGTAAATATACTGAGAGGCCAAAGTTAATATATTAATTTCTTTAAATTTATCTCTAAGACTCTCTCGGTTTTAGATTGTAGATAGGTCTAATGGCCCTCTTCTGTAAAACAAAAATAGTTTCTGAATCAGCCGCATTTCCCCATAGCAAAATCCCATAAGACATTATGCTATGAAAATAACTAAAATAAACTAATCTAGCTGTCTCGACAGCGTAAAAAAGATTAGAGGTCTCACTAGACCTCTAATCTTTTTTACAGCATAGGCTGCAGAACTTAGTCTGCTTGCTAATTTGGATATATGGGGGCCCCACTGGAGCTTTGCGTCAAGAGTGATGCCAAGAAAAACAGTGGATACAACAGGGCTCAATTCCTCCCCATTTAAAAACACATTGGTATTCAGATTTTGAACATTCGTTGTTGTAAATTTAACACAATTAGTTTTATTTCCGTTCAAATGCAGATTATTAACGTTAAACCAATGCACTAATTTTGATATAGCATTATTCACTTCGTCACATTTAAATGATTGACGTTTAAGTTTAAAAATCAAGGAAGTATCATCAGCAAATAATTCTATATCAAGACTATCCCCTACAAGGTGAGGTAAGTCATTAATATACACCAGAAACAGGAATGGGCCGAGAATCGAGCCCTGAGGTACACCCATTAGTACAGGTGACCCGGAAGAACTTTTACCATTGATAATAACCTTCTGTTTTCTATTACTTAAATATGAAATAATAAGTTTAAGCGCTGTGTTCTTGACACCATAGTACTGTAACTTCCTGATTAATGTCTCATGGTGAACACAGTCAAAGGCCTTGGAAAGGTCACAAAATATACCCAAAGCATCCTCTGAATTCTCCCATGCACAAAAAATATGTTTAATAAGCTCGACTCCAGCGTCAGTTGTCGAGCGACCCCTTGTAAAACCGAATTGATTATTATGTAGCAATTTATTAATATTAAAGAAACTTAACATCTGATCTAAAATAATTTTTTCAAAAATTTTACTTAATATTGGTAGTACAGAAATTGGTCTAAAATTGGCGGGGTCTAATGTACTACCAGATTTAAATATAGGTATGACTTTACTATGTTTCATTAAATCAGGAAACACACCAGATTCGACGCTTATATTAAATATAGTGGCTAGATAAGGTGCTAATGTATCTATTATAGATAAAATAACTTTAACGGAAATCCCCCATAAGTCTGCCGTTTTCTTAACATCAATAGTTTTAAAATATTTAACGATATCTTTTGGCAGTACCCTATGGAATTTAAAAGTATTTGAACAAGCCTTTACATTTTGTTTGAGCAATGATTCGGCGACAGTAGGAGAAGAATTTAATGATTTTGTTGTCAAACAAGGAACATCAGTAAAATGTTTCTCAAAAGCCATAGCAACTTCTTGATCAGATCGCGTTAAATTATTGTTAATATTGAATTGAAAATCTGAGTTGCGCAGTTTGACCTTGCCCGTTTCACTATTTATTATTCTCCAGGTCATTTTAATTTTGTCGGATGCAGTTTTAATTTTGTTGCTTAAATGTAAAGCCTTAGCATTGGAGCACACTTTTTTAAATATTTTAGAATATGTTTTTACATAATCTCTAAATATAACACTACTATTATATGATCTTTCATCATAAAGCTCGTATAACCTTCGCCTACTTTTATAAATTCCTACTGTCGCCCATTCATTAAATGATTTGCGACTGTTAAAAGAGAAAGTTTTAGAAGTAAATATTCTACTAAATTCACAACGTATAATTTCAAATAATGTAGCATACAAATAATTAGCACTATTTTTAAACGAAAGTGATGGAAGTCTTTTTATTATATTACTTCTAAACCTCTCCAAGCGATGTTCATTTATTGGAACAAACACAACTTTCTTATTTTTCTGTTTTTTGTGTATGTAAGGTAGTGATACTAACTGTCCACAATGATCTGAACTTAAATTTTGAATAATTGATTTATGCAAGGGCTTAACATCTGTAAAAATGTTATCTATACAGGTCGCACTAGGCCCAGCAATACGTGTTGGTTCTAAGAATAAATTTACAAGATTATACGATTTAAACAATGAGCGAAACTTAATACTAATGGAAGAAGTTTCAAGGAGATTGATGTTAAAGTCTCCACACATTACAACAGACTTGTTCTGTTTACTAAGTTTGAGTAAAACTTCTTCCACAATCCTTTCAAAATGGTCATAAGTAGCACATGGGGGTCTGTAAACACTTACAACAATGAGGTGCTCAAGCTCGACACAAGCCATTTCTACAGTTCGTTCAACAGAGAGGCTCACAATATCCTTACGTTCTTTATATAATAATGATTTAGGTATGGTTGGGAGTTTCTTATTGGAGCTTAACAGAGGTACATTTTTGTGAGAAAGGTGTAAAAACGAATGCAGTTGTGTATCAAAATACAGTCCTGATGAACCTTGTGGAAACTGTTTCTCATACCATGTTCAGTAACAGGCACTGGGTATTCCAACAAGATTCGGCGCCAGCTCATAGAGCGAAGAGCACACAAGACTGGCTGGTGGCGCGTGAAATCGACTTCATCCGGCACGAAGACTGGCCCTCCTCCAGTCCAGATTTGAATCCGTTAGATTACAAGATATGGCAACACTTGGAGGAAAAGGCGTGCTCAAAGCCTCATCCCAATTTGGAGTCACTCAAGACATCCTTGATTAAGGCAGCCGCCGATATTGACATGTACCTCGTTCGTGCTGCGATAGACGACTGGCCGCGCAGATTGAAGACCTGTATTCAAAATCACGGAGGTCATTTTGAATAAACTTTAGTGTCATAAGAATCTATGTTTTGTTAAGTTCATTTTGGTATATAAATGGTTTGGTATATAATGAATAAACTTGTTTCAATTATTTTATATTAAACATGTGACAGAATTTATGACCTGACTAGGTACAATATATAGTAAAATAAATAGTATTTAAAGTTGTTTACCTTCTTTTAATAAAACAGTCCCATAGCATAGTAGAATTCTTCATTTAATCTGTATCAGTCGATTCATCTCTCAATTCGTCACTCATACAGTCCAAACAGAAGAAGTTTTTACTATCATTCAATTCAGTCCACTTGCTCTCGCCGTTCTTTTCAACAATAATATTAATATAGTATAGATCTCAAAGGGAAATGGGAAGACAAATAATTATTTTATTTAAACAATTCATTTATTGAAGCATTCTCATGTCAATTCTTACATTTTTGATATTTTACAAAATTCAATAGGCGATTTAGGCAGCTATACCAGTTATACAGCATGTTTAAAAGATTAAAATAAAAAAAAGTTAAAACCGAAGTATTAACAGCATAAAACTAAGTTGCTCTAAATAAGAGTATAATCTAAATAATGTCTCGAAATAATGAATTTTTATTTATTTTGTAATGATGCAATGAATGATAAAATGAATAGAAATTCATAATTTAGGAATTATTATCCTAAAATGTATTTAGTATGAACGTTAGCAAAATATTACGTAAGGATGTAAGCACACTATTTAATAAGTTATGAAGGAAATAAAATCAAAAGTACTAATATTTTAAATGCAACAAATTATATGATCAATTTATTTTGTGTATTAAAATATTGTGATGATATATAATTAAAATAACATGGTGGGCATTATGGTTTCCATAACAAGTGTTGCGAGATTAAGATATAACATAATTTGTGATCAGAATGTATAAGGCAAATAAAACCTCAAGAAACACTTAATAACCATTTTGTTTGGCACCATATATGCATGCCAAAGCAGGACAAAACAATTGAAACCAGAATTTATACGCTTTTACCAACTTAACTGTAGAATTGGAGAATACCCTCGACTTGTAATTTTTGCCATTTTTCCGAAATGAGAAAGTGTTAATAAAGTAAAGTTAAAAAGAAACAAAAAAGATGTTTTGAATTGAACCCAACTAAATGAAAGTGGTTAAGATAAAGAACGTATAAATTAAAAACTTATATAATATTGCTTTAAGTATTTACTTAAATCAGAAACTTATACAACTCTAGTTTCTTACACGGACTAACAATTTTTGACAATACAACATAATTTCTACAAATATGAAAGAAATAAAACTGACTTCACAATTAAACAATCACTATTTTGTTTATGCTACACAACGGCAACGCGAGTCCACTTTTCCATAAAGTTACTAAGAGCTACGGACGAATCGATATTACGATCTATGCATTATCCTAATATAAATTACTTGGTAATAAAGAAAAGGTATCTTGTTAATAAGTTTCTATACATGAAATAGAAACGAGATAATATATATGTGCTAGTTTTGAAATTATGCAACAAAATATTGTCGACAAAAATAAGCATATTACAATATTTTGCATATTATATGTACTAACGAGATAATGACTTAGTTATTATCTCGTTAAATGTAAATAAATTGAGTTTGTTTCACCTTGATTTTAAGGTCAAAAGATCTACATCAGCGTTCAAAGCACGGGTACCAGCAGAATAAGCAATGTTTTTTTTCTTTTGTTTTTTTTTATACACATTACATTAATTATTTTTTATAAGCATTCCAAATTATACTTATTTGTATACTTTATTTCTATTTTATGGATAAACCTATATTATATTAATTACGACTCGTGTAAATAATTTTTCGTTGTAATTGTTGCATTTTGCTCAACTTATTTGCCTACTTAAAGCGTCTCTTTATAAGAACTCGTCTGAAAATATAAAAATCTTTCTTAAACATCTGTAGGCTATAAACAATATAAGAAAGACAATTATACTACCTATCATTACATTATCTTTTGTTAAAAGTATTAAGTGTTATTAAAAGGAAAAATCTTTGGAACAAACGTATAACATGCGTAAGCAATATCGTAAATAAAAATAAGCAATGAAAACAGATATAAGTACTATAATAATAGAAAGAATAGTGACCAAAACCATAAAAATCAATCCGAATATTCAGGGTCCGGTATTCAGCAAAGTATATCTTGTTATAAAGCCGTCAAAACTGCCAAGATTTTTATATTAGAATGCATTAATAATAATAATCAATATTTTAACACAAAGACAAACGGTGCAATTAATAGTGAATGTTACTTTCTTTTTAACATCGATCTGCCATCTGTACTAGACAAATATCATGATATTCAATGAAAATATTGTGTACTTATATTCTTTTAACTTTTTATTGGTTGCAAATAATTAATAGAAACGATATTTGATAATCGAAATTACGTACTTTATCTACAATTCGCGTTTGGTTTGGGGATTCAGAAAATATCATCTTTAAGTGGTGAATATTATATATTCATGCTACGAGGGTAGATTGAAAAGTACTCGGCCTAACCAAGAAAATAAACAAATACTAAATCAGTTATATTTTTATTTTTCTACATAATCACCATCAAGTTCAATACACTTTTGCCACCTCCCCTTCCAAGCATTTAGACCGTTGAAAAAAAATGATTCTTCCTTAGAGTCAAAATATGCGTCTACAGCTGCTTTGACCTCGTCGTTTGTCGAAAATCTTTGACCTCCTAAGTGCTTTTTTAGGTTAGGGAACAGAAAGAAGTCTGATGGTGCCAGATCAGGCCATTTCAGCCATTTTCTGCCATTGACTGTACTGACGTGTGAACACGGGCGTTATCTTGATGAAACAGGACTTTTCTTCTGAGCATTCCTCGATGTTTTTCTTTTATTTCCTCTCGTAAACGACGTAGTAAGGTGCAGTAGTAATCAGAGTTTATATTCTGACCCCTTTCAAGATAATCAATCATAATCACACCTTTCGAGTCCCAGAATACTGAAGCCATCACCTTATTTGCCGACAAAATCGACTTAGCCTTTTTAGGGGGTGGTGAACCAGGTCTTCTCCACTGTTTTGATTGTTGTTTTGTTTCCGGTGTACAGTAATGAACCCATGTTTCGTCCATAGTAACAAAACGATTCAAAAAATCATCTGCATCGGCTTCAAATAACTCCAAACAGTCGCGTGAAATAGTCAATCGCGTCCTTTTTTGTTCAACTGAAAGCAGTCGCGGAACCCACCTCGCAGACACCTTGTGGAAACCCAACTCGTTGACAATGATGTTTTGAGTTCGTTCATAAGAGATGCCTATAATCTCGGCTATCTCTCTAATTTTTAATCTGCGGTCTCCCATTATTAAATCAAGTACTTTTTTAATATTTTCGTCAGTACTTGAAGTCGAAGGCCTTCCAGAGCGGGGTTCATCTTTCACACTCTCTCTACCACGCTTAAATTCTGCTATCCATTTTTTGACGGATGAATATGACAGAGCACAATCGCCTAATGTACTGACCATGTTATCATGGATGGCTTTTGATGATAGCCCCTTCTTATGGAGGTACTTAATGACGGCACGCTGCTCGATTTGCTCCATTCGCGGAAATTATGTCCGATTACTTTGTTAATAAATTTATAAAATCACAACTAATTATCGCACACGTTTCGAACTTCACATAATGAACTAGTCTGAACTGAACTGAATAATGTGGGTAGATTTGATTTTTAGAATTGAATGGATCTGTGTTAGGCCGAGTACTTTTCAATCCACCCTCGTAATAAACGTAACACTACAGTAAAAGTACACAGTTATTCAGTATCTATTTAGAATTTATTCATTTAAATTTCCATTTCGATATTTAAACTATATAGAAGCGAATTAAAAGAAAACATTATAATCGACGTTATTAACCCTTAATAAAGCAGTAGAAGCATAGTTTCCACATAACTTGTTTTTCCTAAACAAACCATAGCTGCTAGTCTGGCAAATGAAAGTAAACACTCGAATTATTTGCAAACTTTTCATAGGGCAATGTTTTATTCATTTCAATCTCAATTTGTCAAAACAAGATGGCGTGTTGTTGTTGTTGTATTGTGACCTTTTTAGAGCATTTTTCCAACTTAAACATGAATAAAACGATTAAAAGTCGAGTGAGGGAAATGTTGTTTCACATGATTTCGAAGTTTGAAGAGAAACAACAGGAGAAAGACGCCCAATTCAATCAGTAACAAGATTGTTTACATGTGGCGTTTGATTTCTAAGGTTAGTATGACGCTTTGATGTTGATACTTTGTTTGTATTCGTAATTATTATTTATGATTTTACAAAAACTATTTCTCTGTTTGGTTCACATTATTTTTAAATTACGTTAAACACCATCATTATAATGCATTGTTGCATTGTAGGGGTTGATGACATAGTGAAAACTATTGAAAAATTTACTAATTTAGAGCAGAAATACAGGATAAGAACCCCGAACCAGTACTTGGTTGAAATAGCTTCAATCGCTGGTAAGTTTTTACTAAATACATACATAAGTTTTACAACTATATAATTTACTACATGATTTGCTATTAAAAATGCAGCACCTAATAATCATTCTGTTTCATCATTCTTTACAGAAGTGAGTGTTACAACATTAAAAAGAATAAAAAAGAAAGGTGTGGTAAATGAAGGTGTCTGGAATACCCCAGGGGAAAAAACTGCCACATAAACCCACAGTGTCCAACCTAGTTTCGATATAGATGCTATTCGTAACAAAACTAACAAATTTTACATTGTTAGAAAACAAGTTCCTACTTCCTACGTTGAGAACTCTGTTAGTGGAATTAAGAGAAAGCATTGGATTTAATGAATGCCGGGAAACTCTTCGCTACTTATTATTGTTCAATGGCTGTGAATTTAAGAGAAATAAAAATGAATGTTCATTGTTAATTGAACGTTATGACATATCTGCCTGGAGACATCGGTTTTTAAAAACCATGGCTTTGAAACGTAGAGAAGGAAAGCCAACCATTTATTTAGATGAGACCTATATTCATAAAAACTACAGGTCCAAGAAGTTTTAGCAAGGTCCATTTAAAAGTGCGATTGAAAATGTTTCAACAGAGAAAAGGTATATAACTGTACATGTTGTTGTCATTATTAGTATTTAGCGCTAAATCAAAAATGGCAGACTACCACCACGACATGAATGCCGTTGACTTTAGTAAATGGCTAAGAGAAAAGCTCATACCCAATTTAAATGAGCAGAGTGTATTAGTTATGGATAATGCCAGTTACCATTCAATCATTGTAAATAAAGCTTCAAAAATGAGATAAGAGAATGGCTCACTTTGAATGATAATCCATTTGAGCAATATCACACAAAAGCAGAGCTGCTATGTCTTGTAAAACGAAACACAGTAGAATCAATATATGAAGCTGATGAACTTCTGAAGCAGTATGGGCATGAGGAATTGCATTTAGATCGCAGTGGTAGGGGGGGAAGTCCCTTACCACTGCGATCTAAATGCCATTGAGCTGGTATGGAGTTCGGCTAAATGTAAAGTGGCTAGTAAAAACATTTCTCTGCCTGCGGTAGAGTTAGAGAATCTTATTAAAGAGTCTTTTGAAAGCATAACTCCACTTAAAGTATCAAGTCAGATTATTCCAGGTACTTCATACAAATTTTGGGGTTGCTAGGCTGACTCTTATTTCTCCACAATTCGTCATAGATTATACTCTTAGATACATTTTTGAACGAAGAAAAAAGGAATTGTCAAGTCTTATGTCAAAGTGACACTCGCTGGAATGCGATGCCCCTCTTGCTTCTGGCTTCACCCCGCCGTGCTCGCGCCGATCGCGACAGTATGGTTAGCATCTTTGTTATGGTCAACATAAAAATAACCAAATTATCGAGACGCGTATACCAATACTCGTCTCGATAATTTGGTGATTTTTATGTTATTTTTGTTCATTTATTGTTAAGTTTGGACTATTTTTGTTTTTCTAACTTTCGAAATTAAATTGAACTAAAAAAAAACATGGGTTATAACTAAACTTAGGTTAACATAATTAAACATAGGTTGTACATAGTGAAGCAAGAAATTTAATCTTAAAAGTGCTCTCAAGTATTTCGAAATGGAGAAGGCAAATAAACATTTTGCCTTGCCTGTAGAGTCAAGTTGTTAAAAAGACCTGTGCTGCCACTGGGATATCGAAAAGGACTCTGATGACAATAAAAAGAGGCTGCAGAATTACGTGTACTATAACAATCAGGAAATAAGCACCATCATGCCATTAAAAAGGTTCAAGAAAATTTTTGAGAATGTTCATATCGGCGATACATCCAAAGCTCTTCCGAAAACTCACCCACAATATGATAAACTAGAAAAAAAAAGACCGGCTGTATCTATTCTGAACCAAACCTTTCAAAAATGTGCTGACAACTCTCATCATCAACCAATTGATGAAAGTATGGTCAAGTTCAAGGGTGGAGATAGCAAAAAACAATATATGCCATTGAAACCCATCCAACGTGGATAACAAGTAATATCTCTATCAGTTTGATATCTATACAGGTAAATAGAATATGTTTGCCTAAAAAGTACTGATTTCTACAAAAATAAACTGTTTTGATTAGTTCATGATGTTCTGTTTGATATTTATTTACAAGAAAGGACAGATCAGGGGCCCCAAGTGAAGAAAGTCTGAGATACAAAGTTGTTTTGAAGCTAACTAAAAATTTACCTGCTGGCTCGTTAGTTATGTTTGATAACTTTTTCAATAGCATTCCCCTAATGAAGATTTTACTGACAGAAACATTTAGTGTTGGCACAGTTCGATTGACAAGAAAAGGAATTCACTTCAAAAAAACCTGGGGACAGTGAGGAGATAAAAATGACGAAAAACAAACTTATGAAGCTTGCTAATAAAGGTGAGTTTACTTTTCGGTATGACTCTTCAGTTGGATGTATAAAATCGCACGATACAAAAGATGTCCATGTTTTGTCAACTGCATTAATTCCATCTGAAGTTTCTGTCATCAAGAGAAGGCAAAAAAGGCATACTGAAAGACATGTTCTGCCCTACTGCAATAACTACACATACTAAACATATGGGCGGAGTTGATACATTTGATCACTTTCGCAGCTTCTATTCCTATTCGAAGAAAATCGAGAAAAACATGGTTACGTCTATTTTGGTTTACGTTTGAAAGTGCTATCATAAATGCATTCTATACTGCCAAACTAGACGGAGACAACGTCCATAGTGATTTTCGACTACGTCTGGCAAGAGCACTAATGCCTAAATTTACTTCATAATACACATTGCAACATTTTACATATTGAAATATTTTACTTTGTCAGATATTCACAAAGAAAACATAAGACAAGCAATTTCATAAAGAAAAAGGGTGGATTCTTTGGAATACCTGATGAGATTCGGCTCTCAAGTCCTGGTCAGCATCACAGTAAAAAGGACTCATATAGAAGATGTCGTTTTTGCAGTACGAGAGAAAAAGAAGTTAAAACATACTTCGAGTGCAAGATATGTCAAGTACAAACCACTCTGCTTTGTGCCATGTTGGGATTCGTTCCATACAATAAATAATTAAATATTTTTGTCAATAAAATGGTTTATTTATTTCTATAATAATGTGAGTTTATAGAAGAAAATAAGGCACTTAGTAAATATTTCAAAATTTCAATCACATTAAAATAATGTTGCTCTACTTGGGCAATGGTACAATAGCTCTCACATAAATTTCCAAAAAATACCCGAAAACAAAAAAAAATTATCGACTTATGGAACCACTACAAATAACATACGAAAGTCTGCTCTAACTATTCCATTTGCGATGCCCAATTAAGGGTTAAAGGCGAAATAAAACGTATCCACTTTACTTCACTTTGCTTGACTAAAAAGGAGATGTTATGTACTATAAAAAAACAAGTCAGCTAACCTTAAAAATCCTATTATAATTTTCATATAGTAACTTATTCATTAATAAGGCAAACCCTAATCGAAATTCTATGCTACATTATTGCACCATTGTTTATTATATAAATATTATTATAACATCATATTATTTGACTGTTATCACAATAAGATCGTTTATTATATATAAGAAACTTAGACTGGCTAATGGCACTCACATTGTCGTAGTAATATAAGAATAAAAACAAAATTCACTTTCTATTCCAATAGATAACCAATTATAAACTTATTCAAACTAACATTAAATTTACATCGAATTTACTAGCGAATAAACTAGTACTTACAATTATATGAGGATAAACATAAACAATAATTACTTCCTGGCAAAAATTAGACAAAAAACTTACAATTTAAATTCAATGCCAAATAAAAAAATCACAGCATTATGTAACACACGATAAAAATATTATTTTATCATCACTAAGGCGTTATACAGGTTGTTCACTAAAAATGAAAAGTATAATAAATAATTCAAGCGTCACATTATACTCGTATTATTTTCTTTTTACTAAAAATCAAAACGTTAAGTACATTAAATATAAATAATATTCACATTTTGACAGGCTTTCAAATAATGATATAAAGTATAAACTAAAGCCACTTTCGGTTTCATACTCTGTAGAGTAGAACAAGTACTGTTTTGGTTTTGGACGTTGTACAATAATAGCGCGGACTATACGATAGACTAAAAGCGCTAGAGTGTTTGTAGACACTGTTGCACCCCTATTACATCTATACATGTAATAAAAATGTAAATAGTATTTAAATATAATCATATTATATTGCTACTGCTACAAGGAAAGTAATTTATTGTTTATTTATGCCTATTGTTTACTTCTTTTGTTTACAATTAAATACAATTTAAAAATCATTTCTGTTTGTTAAATAAGTAGCAAAAATATTTATACACAAATAATTAGATATTATTCACTCTTTCATTCTTATATTTCTTAAAATAAAAAAGACAATTTATTAACGGAACTCAAACATTTACAATAAACAGATATATTTATCAATTACCCTATCTCCACAAAATGACTCCTCTACCAATTATTTTTGTTATTTAAAATGGTAATGAAGTAATTAGTATTAGATTAGGTCAGTGTCGTTAGCAAAAAAAAAAGGAATTCCTTATGTCACTTAACTCCTTCATGTAAACAAAAACTCTTGATATTTCTAAAATTTTCTTTTGTCAAACGTAATTTTTTATATTGCTTCACTTAATTTTTATTTGTTTTATATTTTAATATATAAAAAAGTTGATAATTATAAAATTTTAAGAGACCTTTTGGGACATACTCTTAGCTTAACACGTTATTTAAAAAAAATCCCCAATTTCGAAGTTACGAATGTTCAAACAATCGTATCAAAGACTAGACGTAACGAGTCATTTTTACTATCATGATATCACCTACAAATAGATGTTTAATTAAAATAAACAATTTTTATTTTTGTATCATGCTGTAGTAACTGAGGGTTCATTTGTGAAATGTGTTATTAAATTTGAGGATTATGTTATTGCAATGTTCTCTAGATTATCTTAAAATATTTGTTTTATAAACAATTCAATTATAAAAGTTTAGTTAATAAGATCCATAGTCAAACATGTCAACGATACCGGATTTAATTTTATTATGTTATAATTCGCAAGAAAGAATCACACTCAAAATATTAAATCAAAAATAAATGATGTACACATAAAATATTTGAGAACATTCACAATTATGACTTAGGTAATTTTTAAAACACAACTAAGTCCGCCATTTATGCTTAACATCCGTTCGTATTACTTTAAGATCCGACTGTTTCAAGGCGAACAATATTTTGGCAAGAAAACCGCGTACATCATATATTATAAATATTTGAGGTACACTGTTTATAAACGTAAATATCGTGTAAAAATATTTTAAATTGGCGAGCAAATAGGGAACGGTTGTAACTTTTAAACGAAAAATAAATCACAAACATTAGGCATAAAAATGTCATTCATCATGTTGGTCATAATGTCATATCACTTTCAAGTCATCTTTTATTATGCACCGGTATTTCACATACGTTTTAACGTTTTATTAACGCTAAGGTATTCAAAGTGGCACACATATTATGTACCTATCAGTTACACATCATATGACACTGAGTGCTATTGTAAAACGCAAGTCACAATCTTTTTATATACGCTGAATCTGTCGTCAATTATAAAAACCATTTACACTGCACTGTTCAAGTACCTATACAAAACAAGTTACTTATCACGCAGAAATACGGACAATGTTTTTAAATTTATATGGCATCTTAGACAAGTGTTAAACAAAAACTGTATATCATCAACGTGCAACAAGTCCTGTTTGCTACTAGACTAAATCTAATTCCATTACTATAAAATAATTTATCGGAATACTACAAAATAAAATTTCGTAATAGGATCTACTTACGAACAAGAAATTTGCGATATAAATATCACATTGTTTGCGTATCTAGCGGTAGTGTTGCAAAAATATCTTCGCTTATATTGTAATTGACGTGTTCGTTACTCTGACATCATCAGGCGTTGTTGCTGTTCTCTGTGCATATTTAGCTCTTTGAGACGCTGCCGTAACTGTGCTTTCTTTAAGTTGGACATCATCTGCGTCGATTGATAGAGCCAAGAACCCTGAAAAAAAAATTTTTTTTTATATTAATGGTATAATATGGTGCTTTATGAGCCACCGTAGCTCGCCTTAAATTTACATAGCAACTCGAGATCGATTCCCACCGACACCTCAAATTATGAGTTCCGATTTGTAGGTACTCTGATTGTCAATTGTAGCACTAGACTGCTTGCAATTGATGCAATGATCCCTTGTCAAGTGTCTATCACGAAATATCATAATATATTGGATGTAATAAGATTTTGCTGGAGTTCTTACGTCAAGAAATAAGGTGACAGCTTTTCTTACGCCGTCATTCATTATTCTTTTATTTACCTCACGGCCACGTGACCTAGCAGTCGAAGTACCACACTACAATGCCGCGAGTTCTGGGTTCGAATTTGTCACCTAAGGCGTTAATAATAATAATGTCCTCCAGACCGAATTTCAATCACGGCGGCCAATCAGTCTCAAGAAAGACTAGCCAAGAGCGCATTACAGGATAATAATGCACCAGTGTGTGTGCAAGCGCAACGGTTGAAACGGAGAGAAGAGAAACGCGCAGGACCAACGGCTTGACGTTTTTCCTGAGGCATAGAACTAAAACACCGCCAACTCCGGACTGGTACTATAAATTTCTAGACAGAAAACCCCAAAAACCTGATTATGAACGACCTGGGATTCGAACCCTACAAATTTTTATGGTTTTCTGTTAATTTAAAGATTGTAGAAAGTCAACTTGGCTTAGGAAAGACATCTATACATCTATACAAATAAACAAAACTGAACTGTCTGTTTGTAATGTCAAAATAACAGCTTTTTACTAAATGCATAATATGAAAGTATATACGGTACTTATAAAAAATCAATATTTATAATATTTGTCTATCTGCCTGTTTGTTCCGGCTAACCTCCAGAATAGCTGATCCTATTTTGACGAGACTTTCACTGGCATATAGCTGATGTTATAAGGAGTAACATAGGCTATTTCTATTTTAGAAAAATAATTTGGGTTCCGCGCAAAGAAATTAAAACCCATAAAATCCAATCGTAATAAATCACACGCGGGCGAAGCCACGGGGAACAGCTAGTTCAGTAATAAATCCCAGACGCAATATTGTGCTTGTCCGGCGAGAAAGACGTATTACCATACTGCGTCGAGTGGGGATTTGCAATTACTGACGAGGAACTCTACTTCAGTCCTCTAGAGTGACCGCATAAGTACCTACTACATATGATGAGCTGTATGTAATAATTACGATATTATCATAATCCATTCGCCGCATAGTGGCGGCGTAATAATATGAACTATCCCATATCATCCCGTGGGTATCGTAAGAGGCAACAGAGGGAAACCAAATCCTCCTGATAACTTAAAAATAAAAAAACTACGGTTGCCAACTTGCCTGCCAAGCGTAGCAACTATGCCAAACATCCCTCATGAGTAACCCAAAAAAAGGCCCCAGTCCCAGGCGACCCCGCTATTTCTGGCTTCGGTTGCGATGGTGGTAATGGCGGGGTAGAGGATGCTAAGAATCTCCAGCGATAGTCGATAGATCCAGGTGGTTCAGCGTGTTTTGTTGCATATCTTGGGAGAGGTCTATATTCAGCAGTGGATTTGTGAAGGGCTATGAAAATGATATTGATGATGATGATGATGATAGTGGTGGTGGTGGTGGTGATTCATGAAGTACTAAGGTTGTGTAACATAATAATATGGTCTAGACTCAAATTTTGACATTGTGAAGTTAGAGCTTAAGCTCAATAGACTGTCTCTGAATACTGACCAAGACCCTATTATATTTCTTTAATTTCAAACTAAACTAGCTAACTTTACGATGATCTCATTGGTATGTTAAAATAGAAAGGGTATGAAAAAATAAAGTATAAAGTCCGTCCAATACGATATTCAAGTAGAACAAATTGGCACAGAAGGCATGCCACCGAAGACGCAAAAACAATCTGAGGGCACGGAAGCGGCACGACCGTACCATCCTTTTCTCGAAGCAATTCAGGCCATTTTCGAAACTCCATAATTTCGTTGTGAATAAAATTAGAAGCCTGAGTTTTCAGTAACCAAGTAGGAATTGTATAAACTCAGTATATTTCAAATTTCGTTAAATTTGAACTAGTAGTTTAAGAATTATAACTAGTCAAAGTTTCTTAATTTTGTCACTTACTGACTGACCGATCATCAAAACTCTAAGGCACTTCTAGCAGATATAGAAGCTTCAAATTTGGAATACAATTATTGTTGAGTATACAAATGAAGAAAAAATTAAAATATTTTGCAATTTCAGTCCAGTTTTTGAGATACAACAACTGCATAAATAACTTTGTAATCCCATATAAATATATAGGATTACAAAGTTACATTTGCAGTGAATGAATCAGTGTATCTATATATGTATAACATAATGGAATAATAGGTGTAGACAGGTACCTAGATATAACTATCTACAAAAAGAAATGAGATGCCATCAAAAACATAACTTGTAAAAAAACGAAGTCTCGCAACTCAGTTCTTCTACCATAAAAGTTGTGAGATCCATGTAATACCAAGTCGGTTGTCAAATAAATTGACTTGGCAATCGCACTAAACAATCTAATTTAATATAATATGTATTACTTGAGAGATACATTGTGTTTTCATGCGATGGCCAAGTCAATCTAGTTGACAACCGACTTGGTATTACATGGATCTCACAAATTTTATGGTAGAAGAACTGAGTTGTGAGACTTGAGTTTTTTTACAAATTATGTTTTTGATGGCATAGATTTAAACGTGAGTGTGGTGTACGAATGTGAGTGGTCATTTGTTACTAACCAGGCAGCTAAATGAACACCACGCGTTATCTAAACACGTTAATAAAATCTATCAAATATAGCCCGTTCACTAAGATACACCCGGTACACCCCGGAGGCGGACTTATTATTTTGCTTATTATTTTTTATTGTTTGTTAAATAAATGTTTTTCTACTCTGAGAATAAAATAGAATATTATTTTATTCTTATGGTTATTGTAATAAAATACGAATATTAAAATAATAAACGCAAGTTAAATAGGTCGCAAAGAATCTTTTACTACGGCGCTTCGTTTTAAAATGCCAAATTCTGCTGGGGATGTACCCCTCACGCGGCGACCTTTGATGTCGCGCCTTTGACAAAGTACGGCACGTGCCAAGGCGCCGCGACACAAAGGCGAACAGAATCTACTTGCATAGTAATAACTAAAAGTTAGTTTAAAGATGAAGCAGCCGCTTGCGAGGTTGTAATTACTTGAAAGAATTAATCTGCAATTATAACTGAAACAAATCAAAGCCACCTTAGTTTTATTCATAAAAATAGATTATTGCATCAAAAAAAAAGTATAACTTTTATTTTATCTTTTTTCCCGAACGGATTGACTTTAAAAAAGAAAAGTTATTTATCCAACGTTCTTATATTCAACTAATGTTCGTTGTCTGTTAGTATTATTTGAGCAGATTTTTGCCCGCGACCGCATTTCAAAAATACACACAGCACACTGTCCCTTTTCAGCCTTATCATTTCTTTGTTTTTTAATTTTTACACACTGTAGGTATGAATATGATTTCTTATTTTCCACCAGCGCGTTTACCCAGACTCGTAAAAAATAAGAAAATAAGAAATAAATATCTTAATTATCACTTCTATAGTTCGATCCGAACAAAATCCACACTGCAGCCTGATTTTATGTTATAAAAATATGATAAGTATTATTTTTATAGAGCTATATACATAGCGATATACTGTGTAATAAATAATGTTATCAGAATAAAAATATATGAATGAAACATTAACATGGTGAGTTTTAGCTAAAATTTAATTACTTCATTGCACTGTGGGCGTTATTGAGTAGAATCGCATGCCACCTAGTGAATAATACAATCTAAATATAAACGGGAATTCAGTTCATAATTAATCGTGTTTCGTGTGCTGATATTTAGATCCACCGAGATAACAGTAAAAAAACTATTCAAATACTATTTCGACAATAAGGATATACATGATGGTAACACTTATTTAACAGTAAAAGGAAGTTAGCAAGATAACTAATGTTCTTTGTAGGCAACACATAGTTATAACTCCACTGCTAAACTTAGGTCTGTTCCAAGGAATGCCACAAACCATGATCCAAAGCTACTGTATTCAACAACTTACTGCATGTCTCAGGTCACTCCATCTAGTGGGGGGTCGTTCTAAACTTCACTTATCGGTACGAGGCTGCCATTCACGAACTTTTCTTCACCGTCAGTTGTCGGTTCTTCGAGCTGTTTAGTCGCTCTATTGCTGTTTCAGCTAGTTAATCCGTTGGGCAATGTCGGTTACAGTGGTTCTACTGCGGATATTCTCATTTCTAAGTCTATCACGCAGAAAAACCCTGAGCTTCCTTGTCTCAGATCACAACACGCACTAGTTGTACAACATTATTTTCAGGTTTTAATGTTTACCTCACGAGAACATGTGTCGTAATCTTCCGAACGTTACCCAGTCAAGTTGAATTCGTCGATTGACCTCTCGGTTACATAGTAACTATTAATCTGTGCTCTCGGTCGAAGTTGCATTACTTAGCCGGACTATTTAACACAGTTAAACATACTGGTCGTCAATTTCGTGAGTAGTGCTCCCAACAACTGATAAAGCATAGGTGTGACATGGACGTCACACATGACCTTTATTTTGTCTATATTTATTTTGAGACCTGTCCGTTGGAAGACACTATTGAGGTCCTTGAGCATAGTGCTGATGTCCTCTAGGGATTCTGCCATAAGGACTATATCGTCGGCAAATCGAAAGTGAATGATGTAATCGCTATGGATGTTAATACCGTATCCTTTCCAGTTCAGTTGCTTCAAAAGGTCTTCCTGCAGCGGTGACGTTTCGGGGATATAACGTCACCCCGTCTTACACCACTTTGAAATTGTATAGGTTTTATACTCTGGTTCTGCACTTGGATAGCCATCATAGCCCTACTGAACAAACAATTCAACACTTCGATTAGGCACAGTTGAAGGGACAACCCAAATTCCGATGGAATAAATGGCTTTCTCATAGTTCAAATACGCAAGTAACAGATTGTACTCTTTGGTCTTCTGTGAAATTTGCCGAAGGGTTTGTATGTGGTCTATGGTACTAAAGTCTTTTCGGAAACCGGCTTATTCGGGAGGCTGAAAGCCGTCGAGTCTGCGTGCGAGGCAATTTATAAAGTCAGAAGGGAAATCGGTCTTACAATACCACCGCACTTCTGCTCCACATCTTAAGAGTAGTGCCACCATGGAGAACGGAATCAAAGAGCTTCTGAATGACTTAAAGTATCAGTTTTTTTTTCAGAAACTCTGCTGTAAAGCCTCGCCCGGGATCTTGCCGTTTTTGAAGTGCTGGAAGCCATTCTAGTCTCGCTAAGATTGACATTCGAGACATCATCAGAATAGTGTCATGACATAAATATATATAAATACATACATACAAATATTTACTTAATACTACTTATTATACACACAAACACACACATGTATATATATACTGCTATATTTAATTATATATGTTATATATACATATATAATTAAATATAGCAGTTTCTGATTCAAACTCCAATAACAAATGTAAAAATGAAATGGAAAACCACAAACTACTCCTGCAACGTTAGATAGTAATTCCAGAGCAATCGTTTGAACGATGCCTTGCTCGTGACTGCGCGTACACTGTTCGGTAACTCGTTCCATAATCTTACCGCATGAGAAGTAAAAGATTTGTGTAAAAAGCTAGTGTGACAGAGGGGAACATGGAGGTTAGATTTTTCCGTAGAACGGAGACAACGATTATGGGTATCACCTTGATAGTGACAGGAGACGGGGATTTCTGGGCCCAATTGTAGTAAGTTGAAATCTGGTTTAAAAATAGCGTTATATTTTTCTATTTCAAAATATAAAAATATTTGCCCAATTCACAATCTGGAAGACGAGAAATCTTGAAAATAAGTTTGTCACGAATAAAATAGGAAATCGATTACTTTAATCGATTAATGTGAATGAGTTTTAACAATTAAACATATAAACAACTTACATCAGATGATTGATTCAATCAAAGTAAATAGATACATTACAGTATATTAACATAGTGTCAACAGTTTCATAAATAAAATATCAACATAATAAAAATAAATCTCAATATCGATTCAGGTTTACAGTTCGATTTATTACTTTTGCCAACTGTATTTTTAATCTGTGCTGATAGTGACAGCTCCTGCCTGACTCAACTCAATCTATGATCACTTGTCTCGTATCGTTTAGTGCGTGTGTGTTTTAAGTATTTCCCGTTGTTTTATTGATTTATATTGCTCGGCCACTGCTTTTTTTCTATGTACTTCTGATCTTACTTAATTTGTGCAACCGTTGCTAACATACCGACCACCGATAATCTTGTTTACTCGTTTGACTTTGGCTCGTTATTATGGAATTTACGGCCTGGATTTTATCTATTATATAGTGACTCAATGGATCGCTGTGTGAATTGTAGGATAGCGACTAGTCGATGTAATACACTAGGCTCACGATCCTTCCAAAATAGCAAAGGCACTTCAAAAATCAGCTGTTTAGTATAGGTTTTTGCGAACTTGTTGCATAACCTCACTTTTACTAAATCTCTTATAATTCTGCTCTCAGATTGCCAAAGTCTGCAGAATTATTAGTGATGTTTTGATAATATATAAGCTACTAATTGATACTACTTTCATCTTTTTACAATCTGGGCCCAAGAATGTATGAAGTCTCCTTTGCATTTCAGATATTCAGGGACAAACGGATCGTGTAAAACTGAAAATAACGTGCACAGTATTCTGAAATGTCTGCGATAGCGGAGAGGTAGCCATTTTAGCTGAGAAATATAAGAGGAAATGTGGTCGTATTTACGTAAATCGAAAATGAAGCGTATGCAATTATTGTGAAGTCGATCCAGTTTGTATAGAAGTTCTTGCGAGGCATCAGCATAGCAAACATCTGCATAATCTAGGCAACACTAAAGTTTGTATTAGCATTGCCTTAGTCCCTAACGGTAAAAAATTCTTGAGACGATACAGATAACGCAGTGTTAGTGACCTTTTTGCTCACTTCATATATATGAGGTTGCCAACTGAGGATGTTGTCTATAATTAAGCCAAGATTTTTAACTGTCTATCGCCTTCATATCAATTTTAGTCAGTCTACGTCTATGTCTACTAATTACCAACCACAATAGCCTGACATTTTGCTGGATTACCCCTAATGCCAAATCTGTTTGACCAATTAGAAATACAATTGAGATCACAGTTGAGCTTCTCAATCACATCATCGATACATGCCACCTCAGCTTGAGCATAAATTTGTAAGTCATCAGCATACAGATGGTACGAACAGCGAATGTGGGGTGTAATGAGATTTATAAAGACTGAGAACAAGAGAGGAGAGAGAATTCCGCCTTGAGGAACGCCAGCAGACAACGAGCACCAATCAGAGATAATCTGACCTACTCGAATTGCCTGCTGACGACCCCGAAGATACGAGGAGAACCAGTCCCGCGCTGACGAAGAGAAACCCAGGTGACAAAGTATAGCTAGAAGAATATCATGATCGACAGCATTTAGACAGCGTTAGAGAAATCTATTAGGACTAACACTGTCAAATTTGAGTTTTCCATTCCAGTACGCAAATCTTCCGTAACTTTCAAAAGAGCTGTGGTAGTACTGTGCCCCAGCCTAAAACCAGATTAATATGTGCTAAGAAAGTTATTTTTGAAAATGTAACTAGAAATTTGTTTGTGGACAATACCTTCAAGAACTTTAGATAAAAAAGGGAGAACCGATATTGGGCGAAAGTGAGAAAAAGTACTGGGGTTATTTATTTTGGGCAGCGGAATGACAAATGCTTTTCTCCAAAGTGAAGGAAAATCCCCAGTCAATAGTGAATGATTTGAGAAAATGATGTGAGTAATAATAGGAGTAACATAGTCTAGAATTAAGGTGATCATAAGTCTATTCACATCATCGAAGCCAACTGCCATATTCTTAATACAATAAATGGTCTTTTTTATATCCTCATTAGCAACGGGAGATAAGTTAAATGTGCAGTTATGAGATTGTGGCATGGAATGCAAATAAGAAATGGTTCTTGATTGAACAGAAGCCTGCATTTGGGTAGCTGAAGAAAAATGTAAATTGAGATCACTTATAAAAATGATTGCAGGGTCCACGTTATACGTAGCCTTACCGACCCCGATCGTCCGGAGAAATTCCATAGAAGAGTTTATGATATTATCGTGAATGTAGTAGCGTTTAGCGGCTCGTACCATCTGATTACATCGATTTCTCGCAACTTTGAATTTTTTCCAGTTAAGTTCACAACGGTTCTGCTTGAATTTTCTAAACATCTGATCGCGCTTAGACATAGCCTTACGGATATTTTCAGTAATCCATGGCGTAGGCGAATGTTTTAACCTAACGTCACGAACAGGTGCTGTGTTTGTCAAACAGCTTATGAATATGAGAATTAAATGTCGTAATCTTGTCATCAATACTCCTCTGCATTAAATGTATCGCTCCAGTCTAAAAGCGAAGCATCATGTTGGAGCCCTTCGACATTTATCCTAAAAAATCCAAAATTACGCAGACGCACTATAACTGGCTTTACTTTGGGAGGTTTATGCATCAATAGTTGTTCTTATGCACGTGAGTTATAAAACAAAAAAAAATATAAGACTTTGAAACATCACTAATAAAATATTCCATAATGTTAGTTCGTAACCCTAGATATACATAATAATATGGTTGACAATTACTTAAACTAAAAGTTGTTTATCAACTGAGCGGCTAGCGAATGAGAACAATGGGGATTGCATTCACTGTAGGTACAGTAAAAAGGGACCTGCGCTAACGCTATTAGGTTGAACAACCAGTAACCGCACGACCGTCTATGTATAATCATCACACAAATTATCGTAACAATTATGTAATATTAATGTTTTTTAACCGTACGCCTAGTTCGTGGTACTTCGCCACGCGTGTTTCCAGGCTCCCTCGAAGCCCTTGTTTCTTCCATCACCGGTTGAGATTCCTCGTCACATCCTGGCTTACTATGTTGACGTATCAGTCGGTTGAGGTCTTTATTGGATTGAATACTCTGGCGGGAAACATCGGGCAACCTAACGCTGATGAAGCCATTTGAAGACCAGACCATTTTCATCCCAAATTGTCTTCGAGCTTGCATGAACAAATTCTGCTTGTATTTTGTGAGAAACTCGGATAATGTAAACGGTGTTCCCTTCAACATAAGTATTTTTGTACCAGGCGGTAGAACGCATCGAGAAATCAGTAAAACGGAAAAGTATCGGTCGGTTGTGACCCGTCTTAGCCATACCGAGTCTATGAGCCATCCGGATAGAAGATGATGAGAGATTCGTCATACTCAAGTGATTCTGAAGGACGCTTACAACAATATTGGGCACATCCTCATCTGCTTTTTCAGGAACACCACTTAACAAAAGATATTTTCTGCGGTGTCTCGTCTCAATGGTTTCAACTGACCGGCTTAACTCTGGTATTTGTTGGCGAAGCGGGTTGAACATGTCTTGAACAAAGTCTCGAAACGAAGTAAAATCCTGACCAACCTTCTCAGCAGCAACAGTTTTGGTAGAACTGGAACCGAGTTGCTTCTCAAACTCTTCCATCCGAACAGTGATTAACGCTTCCAGGGACCTCTGAGATTCGGCAATGTCAGCAATTGTGGCCATAGTTTTGTTAAAAGTTCACAAAGTGATTGTAGAAAAATTGTGCTCCAGCAGTTTGGTGCAATGAAAAAAAACTATTGCATAACCAACTTGTACTTTTACTTTAAAATAATGTATGTGTTTTAATAAAAAGGTTCTCGAGTGGCAGCCTCGTACCGGCAGGCGAAGTGTAGGGCGTCCCCCCACTAGATGGAGTGACGACCTGGTAAGATATGCAGGAAGTCGATGGATGCAGGTGGCTCAGGACCGTGCTTTGTGGCATTCTTTGGGGGAGGCCTATGTTCAGCAGTGGACTTGTGAAGGGCTGTAATGATGATGTGTTTTAATAAGTGATAACGATCCTAAATTAGATGTAATTAACTAGTTTTTTTAATTATATAGCAATTAAAATGGGACGAACACGTATGCACTTATTTATCACCTACCCGCGAAAAAAATTATTCGTGAATCACCTGACGTAGAACCTCTCAATCTCACATAAAATCTTAGGTAACCCGGAAACTATGATACCACATTCGGCCTTAAGTTTAGACAGCTGGCTCTTTCCGGTACATAGATCTCTGGCAAAGACTTTGGACCCTTAGTTCCGCTCAATCTCTACTTCAATACGAGCTGTATTGAAGTTGAGTAAGTCTCACCGCTTGCATTTGGAAATCTGTCTGTTCAATTAGTTGTACGCTGTAATATCTGCTGAAGAGTGCAGCTTCATTTTCCGTCTAATAGTAATGATATTCAGAGTATGATCGAAGAGTTTTTGGGTTCTTCTGCGACAGATCTTGCAGAACTTATCTTTGGCCTCATGGACAGTTTAGACAAACTTGTCATTCATATCGTCTACTATATTGCAATCTACTAGGCACTGAAAACGATATTGTAATTCGCGATTAAAGTATTCGAGCTTTGTATTAGATTAGAGCAAGCACGAGGGGGACGGAGCGTTGACTTTACTAGACATGACCTCACGAAATTAACATTACGGTTCAGTGTGTCTCTTATCATTCGTTTATCGCCACCAATTTTTACCTTCGCGGTCACTGAGATATTACTGAACAATTGCCGTCTGGTCGTCAATATGCTGCTCTTAACATAAAGTGTATTTATTTCTAAATATTACATAATTAAGCATTTTGCTTTGGTTTTTTTTTCCCACTTTGATAATTTAACAACCTCACCGCGTCACACGTCACACTCGATAATTTAATGACAGACAATAGTTAAACAATCGAAATGTTCATTATCGTGGGACAGTGAAATGATTAAAATAGTCTAAATGACAATTTGTACATATTGTAGAGTAGCCTCAAAATCAAGACCAACTCTACTAATTCCTATAATCATGAGCCTTTAGGAAAATCACTGAAAGCCTTAAGATTTCTAAAGCTGCTATAAATACTGCTATATCATACATCCGTGAGATACTTAGTCAAATTTACAAGGCGCAAGAAACAAGGGCTGATGGAAACTTGACAGTTGTCACTACGTATTTCAATTTTATTTCTCCATTGATTTTCAAATTACCTACAACTTTAGTCTCGTTAACGTATACTTTATCTGCGAAAAAATGTTTAGTCATTATAATATAACAAATAAATTCTGGTTATAATTCTCAGTTTAATCAAAATCCACCTCGATTGTACATAACTTAATTACAATACATACAGAATAATAAGCAGTTATAAATATGCAAATTGAGTAACAACAATATCAATGACGAATAAAAAAATCACGTCCACTTACCACCATTATCATACAATTGAGCAAGATCGGAATGCAGAACACAACTGATATGAAGAGACCTTTGCTGTCGAAGTACTGCTGCCGCGAGAATAACGTCCAATTTCTGGCTGCCACTTCATTTATACTCTCCGAAAAATACACCAAAAGCACTGTAAAAAAAGAATAATAAAGTCATAAAAATCTAATTTAGATTTCGAAATAACACAATACTGTCATCTACTTAGCAGTAGTTATATAAAATACAACATAATATAAGTATCCTACAGTAGCCTTACATTTTGGTATAAGCCAAATTTAAAAAAAGCCAAGCCAATTGCGAATCGGACTCGCGCATTAAGTTTTTTTATAGGATAAGGGTGGCAAACGAGCACAGTCCACCTGATGGTAAGTAGTTGCTGGAGCCCATAGACATCCACATCTATCCTTGATTACGAATCAAAATGCAGATGCGTTGTCACCCGTGAGGACTAAAATGGAATGCCTCATTTCCAGTAAAAAGGGTATCCGGTTCTCTACACTCACCATACAAAACACAGCAGCATTAAGTCTGTTTTACGCTGGCATTCTGTGAGAGGGTGGTCCTTTCGCGGTAGAGCCGACCCATTCGTGCTACAACAATACAACTAATATAGCTATATAGTCGTTGAGAAAATGGAATTGACTCGAGAAAATTCAAGAGCGATGATTTATTATGACTTTCGAAGTGGTTTAACACAAAAACAGTGTGTTGACCGGATGATTTCTGCATTTGGTGATGAAGCCCCATCCAAAACCACAATTTATCGCTGGTTTGCTAAATTTCAACGTGGACGTGCCAAGCTCAGTGATGATCCCCGTCAAGGTCGTCCAAAAACTGCAGTCACCCAAGAAAACGTTGATGTTGTGCGTAAGCTGATTGAGGAAGATCGACATGTGACATACCGCGAAATTCAGGCAACTTTAGACATTAGCATGAGTCAAATACAAATAATCTTGCATGAACAATTGGGTGTAAAAAAGTTGTTTTCCCGATGGATACCGCATTCGCTCTGTGAAGAGCAAAAAGCGGCTTGCGTTACTTGGTGCGTCAGAACTCTCGAAAGATTCCACGCAGGATCCTCAAATGCTGTGTACAACATCATATCAGGTGACGAATCCTGGATATATGCGTACGAACCCGAAACAAAAAACCAGTCACGAGTTTGGGTGTTCGAAAATGAGTTAAAGCCAACAAAAATTGTTCGTTCACGGAGTGTTGCAAAAAAAATGGTGGCCACGTTTGTCTCCAAAACCGGCCATGTTACGACTATTCCTCTTGAGGAACAAAGAACGGTTAATGCAGAATGGTATGCTAGCATTTGTTTGCCACAGGTCGTTTCTGAACTCCGTAAAGAGAACTGCAACCGCCGCATCATCCTCCATCACGACAATTCGAGTTCTCACACCGCACACAGAACAAAAGAGTTTTAGAGCAAGAAAACATAGAATTAATAGACCATCCGCCGTACAGCCCCGACCTAAGCCCTAATGATTTCTATACTTTCCCTAAAATAAAGAATAAATTGTGTTGACAGAGATTTTCATCACCTGAAGAAGCTGTGGACGCCTACAAAACGGCCATTTTGGAGACCCCAACTTCCGAATGGAATGGTTGCTTCAATGATTGGTTCCATCGTATGGAAAAATGTGTCAAATTTCGCGGAGAATACTTCGAAAAGCAATAAATACATTTTTAAATAGTAATGTTGTATCACTTCCTTGATTCCCGAAATTTTCAGTGCCACCACGGAAAACGTAAAACTCGTTCCTAGTAGGGGAGTCCCCTTTAATTTTTAATTTATTTTTATTTTTATTAGCGGCAACAGAAATACAAATTTGTGAACATTCCAACTGTCTACCTATTACGGAGCATGAGATACAGCCTGCTGACAGACAGACGGACGGACAGCGGAGGCTTAGTAGTAGGTGCAGGTTCCAGGGAACAAGAGGAAACATGGATATATTGTTACATTCCAGAAAGAAAGCAACAGTGCTATGTATGGCTATAACAGTAAACCAACAAAATTGATGCAGCTAAAAAGTGGGCAAAAAAGTTCTTTCTGCACTATACCACTTGAGGTGTAAAATACAGTTAATGCTAAGTGGTACATCACCATTTGTTTGCCCAGTATTTATGAAAAAGTTAGGGAAAAACGACCAAGAAGTCGTATCCTATTGCATCACGAAAATGCTGCCGCGCACACTGCGGGCAACAAAGTTATTTATGGCTTATGAAAAGTTTAGCCTCGTAACCCATTAAGCACACTGTCAGCCTTTGCATTATGCGATTTCTTTATATTCCCAAAAATCAAAGATTTGATGAGAGGTTTGTCATTTACGAAGCCAAAAGAGACCGACCAATGGAACATATATGTTAAAACTGGTTTAAAAGAATGAAGAAGTGTTTAAAATGTAATGGATAATACTTTGCAATGCAGTAAATATGACAAAACTTACGGGGGTACACCCCCTACTATGCGAAACGTAGTGGCTGCCTTCACTCTGCCTCGGAGTAAGATAGACAATTACCATGTGTGTGACAAATACCAAACGAATCTATAGACAGATTAATTTTTGTAAAATTTTGGAATTTAATCCATGATTTTTTTATGCGGCTGCAACATAGCCTGACGGTCCAAATTGAGTATAAGCCTGAACATTCAACGTCACGTAAATCGCAATTAACGTGTTAACAGAAAGACTAATAGTAAATTAGATAACTAATGTGGAAATAATGTGATAAATAATTAAATAGATCATTTAAAGATTGTTTGTTTTTTTTAAACCTTACCTTCACACCTTCTCACTAGGATTATCTACTGTATCGTGAAGGCAGTTTACAAACATAAACATCCAGACCCGGAACAATTATTTGTAAGCCATGCAAATACTTGTTCCGTACGGGATTCGAACCCGCGGCCCCCAGCGCTGCAACTAATTCCTAAGCCACTGCACCACGGAGTCGTTCACATTAAAATGCCACAAGTGTGTTCAAAATTTAGAAAATCGTAAATTATACATCATAAGAAAAATAACTTCAAAAATTAATATCTCAAAAACTATGCTGCAGTAATAATTTAGTTGTAGCACAAATGGGTCTGCTCGACTGGGGTAGGAGCACGCAAGCAAATACAAAGAGGAGATGGCATAAGCAATTGTGCACTGTGATTCTAACTAGGTCCTGACGTCATCATAGTGGGCGTGGCTTTACTTAGTATACTGTCAGCGCTCGTCCTGTGCGCTTATGTGTCAAAAATCGCAAATCGGTGTATTTTCGGTAGTATTAAGAAGAAAAGGATGAAGTGTTGTATTTTATCGTGTAAAAACTAGTCAGATAGACGCTCTGATGCTATGGATGGTATAACATTTCATTTATAAATAATTTTATACCTAATTTATTAAAAATGTTCTAGAAAAATCTCTGCGTCGGCTTTCAAATGTAATTAAATATATTCGACACTAGATGGCCACACTTTGTGTCACGGGAACTAAAAATATAAAGGTACGTAGAGCTCAGTATTGGTAAAATAATCATACGTAAGTGTTGAAATTTGTTTTGCATTCAGTCCTAAAGAATTTTTAATCGCCAAAATATTATTTTTATAGCTTTTCTAATTATTTTGTGAACAGGCCGCCATCTATCGTCTAGGTAGCTAAACTACATTGCAACTTCGATATGGAACGATGCGAGTAGTTTTACTATTTATCGGTAGACGGAAAATGGTAAAGTGGGTGGGGCTTGACATACCTCACCCCGCAAATTGTCACGCGTTGTTACATAGCGAAATCTAATTACAATACCTCCTCTTTGTATTTGCTCCGTGGAGCACGCGCACAGAATACCGTAAAATAGCAGCATAATAGTGCTGTTTCGTATGGTGAGTGTAGAGAACCAGAGACAATTCTTACTATAAATGAGGCATTCCATCTTAGTCCTCAGGGGTAACAATGGATCAGCATATCAATAGATGTCTATGGGCCACAGTATAAACTTACAATAATACATACCACATACCATACACACACATAGTTATGTGTTTCCCCAGCATAATATTTAAGATTAGATTAATAACAAAAATAAGATCTATCTTCTAAAGTCAAGAGCTATAATGCGAAAATTATTTTGTTCATAGTAGTCTTTAAAGTAGGATTTTACTTTTTATTAAAGATTAGATGTTTTTATCCTTTTGGGTGGATTAAGAAATATCCCAAGTACAAGGTAACAACTAAAATGTTGTCTAAATAGTACAAAATTTATATGGGACCACCCCAGAAACATAACCTATTTCATGAAAAAGTATCATTTATGAGTTTAGCCATTTCCAGGAAATTGCTGATCATACATAAAAATCATACACCCTCGAATCTAGAACCTTCATGTTTTTTGAACTCTGTTAAAAACTCACACAGTATTATGAAGAGAATAACTTGAAAGTTCCCGTAATTTCTTGTTGAAAAGCAGGTAAATGTGACCAGTACATGAAAAGACAGGAGAGCAATGAGCCATGGATCACGCCATTCAATCTGTAACAATATATTTTTCAGAATTATCCTTATATTATATTAAACTCAACAGTCTGCTATTATTTTGTGGAGTTTCCAACACAAACTATACAAAAAATCTAATTGAAAGGATTAAAAGCCACTTACAACAATAGTTGAAAAATATTGAAATATCTAATGCTTAGGTATGCTTTTAGTGGTAAATTGAGTTGTTTTATAGATGAAGCAAATTATACAGTAGCATTTGCAGTAGAAAATGTGAACTACATATTCAAAGTCAATTGTAAGCTTGTGATACATAATATATAATCATAAACTTATGTAAAGTAAAATTGTTTTATGATTTTAGGATACATATTATTCTTAATTTAAATTTTTAAGTAAATTTTAATAATTTAGTGCAAAACAATTACGTGGTAGAGCCACGCTGCAGCTATATTGGTAGTATAGTTGTAGCACAAATGGGTCGGCTCGACCGGGGAAGGACCACACTCTCACAGAATACCAGCATCAAATAGCAGTTTAACACTGCTGTGTTTCGTATGGTGAGTGTAGAGAACCGAAGACCCTTTTTACTGGAAAAGAGGCATTCCATCTTAGTCCTCACGGGTGACAACGCATCTGCGTTTTGATTCGCAAACGAAGGCAACAATTCAATTCACAGCAACCACTTACCATCAGGTGGAATGCGTGCTCGTTTGTCATTCAATCCTATAAAAAAAAACAAGTACAGATAAAAATATGCTTTGTACCTATCTAGAATGTGGAATGATTTGTTCATATAGAAAACATTGTGGAAGTTGAGAATTTTTCTTGGGTTTTTTTTTTGATGTCTGGATAAACTGCTGAGTATATGCCAAAAGATATTCAGCAGCAGCTGAAAAAATATGGACTGGATATTGACTTGTGCAGGGCTCAAGGTTATGACAATGCCGCCTCAATGTCAGATGTCCACGGAGGGATGCAACAAAAAGTTCTAGAAGTAAATCCAAAAGCACTGTTCCTGTTCTAATAATTACTTGAATCTTTGTGGAGTTCATGCATTTGGATGCATTCCTTCCAGCGTCACATGTTTTGGAACAGTAGAGAAATTATATTCATCATTTTCATCATCTACATAGAGATGTCAATTGTTTAAAGAGAAAACAGGAAAAAATCTCAAACGTTTATCTGATACCCTCTGGAACGCTCATTATGAGTCAGTAATAGTTGCAAAAGACAACAGAGACAATTGTGATTAGTTTGGAACATTTTCAAGATCCAACAAAAGCAGATCTAGATACAAGATCAGGAGCAAGGTTGCTCCTGCCGGCTGGTTGTGATTATACCTTTTTAACATATTATATATATAATTTTGGCTTTCCATACTAGAGGAAGTTAATTTAGTAAAACAATATTTACAGTTTCCAAAAATGACTCTGTGCACTGAAATCACCAAACTAAAAGCCCTGATTGAGTATTTAGTGACCGAATGAACCACGATTGTAGACAATGCTGTAACTTTTGGCAGTAAAAATGCAATGATATGGATATTAACCTCGAGAGACTAGGAAATAGGAAAATAAAAAGAAATATGCCAGGTGAACTAACTCATGGTGCTGGGTTATCGATTCAAGAAGAAATATGTCGGTCAATGTTTGAATGCATAGACCATTTTATACAAGAATTGACATAACAATATAAGGCCATTAAACAAATCAACAATATTTTCCAAATTATTGAAACAAAGTTCCTCAGGCATATATGTGCCGCCAATACGAGTGTGGATGTTGCTGCCAAATGGACAGCCCAAGAAATTCTTCAATTTGTAATAAAATAGGATTTTAGTGAATCGTAACCATGTACATTGCTTATACTTCAATACTTACAATACTACAAGAGGAGTTTTTCCAAACTTAAACTAATTAAAAACTATCTTCAATCTACAATAAATCAAGAGCGACTCGTTAATCTGTCCGTACTTCCTATTAATTAATATATATTATAATTATAAAAAGTTTCAAAAGTAATTAATTTCACTGAAGTTATTGAGGAATTCAGGCACGAAAACACATATAATATGCTATAATAGCTACATACTTACTGGAAAGAAAAACTACCTATTACTTTATTTTTACTAATTGGTTTTTTGCCGATCGATTCGTATTTTATTTTCCTCATCCATATCCATATTATATTAAATTTCATTGCAACATTTTAACTAAATATAAATAAACACTTACACATACAAATGTGAAGTGAATAAAAAGCTTGTAAGATTAGATCAACTTCTTATATTATAAGGTCCTTATTTGGCTTTGGCGCCCCGGGCCTCTTAGTCCACCACTGACATATGGTTAATTTAAATTAAATATTTACTTACACTACGTATATAAGAAACGAAATCGGATATTTCATTTACTTCTATAAATTCCTCCATTGATAACTAAAACCGGCACTAAATTATTTTACTGAAAGAGGTAAATGTAATATCACTCTAATTACAGACTTTTGAAGTACTTGACTTGTAGACTTTTTGAAAAATCACTCCATAGCATAGATAAATAAATATGTAATATGTAGCCGTATGTAGCAACTAGCAAGAACAAGATAAATCACTTCAAAATTGACAAATGAAATGACGCATTTGAAATATTTTTTTTTTGTAGTTTATGGCCTGGTATCTAGACCTTTAGGCCAAGTCTTAAGTAAATAAAAGTAAATAATATAATATTCCACAACTATCAAACAACGCCATCTAGTCCCAAGCTAAGCAGAGCTTGTGTTATGGGTACTAGACAACTGATAAACATACTTATATATTTCTAAATACATAAATATTATAGATAAATTACACCCAGACACACAACAAATGATCGTGCTCATCACACAAACATTTGTCCTGGGTGGGAATCGAACCCACGACCTCCGGCGTAGCAGTCAGGGTCACTAACCACTAGACCAACAGGTCAGTCGATGTAAGTACATCACAGTTAAACAATGATTTATATAACTATTTATATAAATGAGTTATATTAACAGGTGTCATTGATTTTGCATATGCATGTCCCACTCTACTCGGCGATATTGTATATAGTCATCTTTTTTACGGCACTATTAGAATAGGCTTTGAAGGGACCAATGAAGTCCACGCCCAGAGGTTGCATTTTACTTGTTGTATGTGGGTGTAATGTAAGGTTTGTCACTCCAGAACGATTCGCCATATCCAAAGCTTCAATACTTAAATGAGATTCGTGATTTTCCATGATCAATAAAGCTGGGTTTTCTGACCTTGCAGAGGTATGTTTTATAATATATATATAAACAACTCTGCGTTCATCCATCCACTTGGGTTTGCAAGTACGACGGATCCAATAGGGGCACCAGTCATCATATAATCCTTAAAGTTCCTCCATGGAAAAACTAACGCTGGAGGTGAGGTTTGCCCAGACGCACAAACGATAGCGCATGTTGTCAATAATGCACCCTTCTCTCCACTAGTTATTTCACCAATATTCTGACGCCCTTTAGGTACTATAACTTTTAGTGGCCTCTGAACGGTTGTAGTAGCAGTTTCATCCGAATTGTAGATTCTACAGCCGTTTCCAAAAAATGGGTGGCTTTCCATAACGTTCTTTAGGTTATCAAAAAACTCTCTTTGTTCAAATTGTAAAGTTGTGCCTTTGTTTGTCTCTTTGTTAAAAGCGGTGGCACGAGCAAGGCTGCAGGCTTCTGGTTTTTTCAACGATAAATCCAGATTCCTTGATCTAAATGACCGAAGCCATTAAAGGTCTGCCATTTTTTCACGATTTCAACTATCAGGAGTTTTTATATTATTAATAGTTGCCATTTGATAATCAAGGCTGCGGACGTCTTTAGTGGATAACCCATAAAATTTTAATGCACACTCTTTGATATATTCTTTCAGTGATTTTTCTTGTTCATCTGTAAATATTTTGTTGACATCATAGTTGGGTGTCAATTGCTACTTGTGTAAATCCGCAGTACTAACTTTTACATTTTTTTTATGTAACGTTGCAGTGTCGGAATGCATACGTTATACTCCTTAGCTGCTTTTCTGATGCTCGTTCCATGCCTATAATATTTGATAGCCTGAAGCATGTTATCAGCAGTGCGGTTACCTTTCTTTCTTTTGTTAACTGTAGTGCGCGCCATCTAAAACAAAAAGTAAAAATTACAATGTGTCAGTAAATCTATTGCATGTTTTTTATTATAGGATAAGGGTGACAAGCGAGCACACAGTCCACCTGATGGTAAGTGGTTGCTGTTGCCCATAGACACAGCATCATCTATCCTTGTTTGCGAATTAAAATGCAGATGCGATGTCACTCGTGAGGCCTAAGATGGAATACCTCGTTTCCAGTAAAAAGGGTCTTCGGTTCTCTACACTTACCATATGAAACACAGCAGCATTAAGCTGCTATTTTACGCTAGTATTCTGTGAGAGCGTGGTCCTCCCCGTTCGAGCCGACCCATTCGTGCTACAACTATACAATTAATATAGCTGCAGCATATCTCTACAACGTTCAAAACAAAAGAAAAAACTTTTAGTATGTGATTTGTGTAGTTATATACATAATAAAAAACGCAAACACTAGCCATGGGCCACATGGCAAACAATGAAACACGATTAGTACACACTGAAACATGGCTCATTGTGTACATCGTGGTTTTGTCCCATCGTGTTCTATGTGTCACATATTTCTATAAACTTGAAATAAAAATGTAAAATAAAAAGACTCCAAGTATGATTTGTACGTAACTGAAATCTGTAATACATGTACAGTGTCATGCAATATTTAAAAAAAAAGCAAACTTTAACACAAAATAATGAAAAATCGACGAATATTATTAAAAAATGTCACTTTTTTGCGTAAAACCCATTTAATCACTACCACACGTCTGCTTCGCACGCGCCGCAGTCGGCAGTCGCGAACTGGTGAGTTCGGAGGGGACTTGGGGCCGCGTCTTTACATGTACTATGCACTATCTGGCATCGTCGCATTTTTGAAATATGGCAATGTTTCACTGTGTACTACTGGCTCAATGTTAGACAGGTGACCCCATAGATTTAGAATATATTGGCGTATAGACCAACATAGTGTGCAAAGGAGAAGAAAATTTCTTATGGCAAAAATGCAAGATAGAAAAGGATACCAAATCTCACGACTCTGTAACTGATTTTGAATGACAGGTGGGCACATATCGGCACGCAAGAAATAGCTCCTAGATATGTTGTAATTTTTAGAGTGTACTATTGGTTATTTTTAGCGAGTAACTTTTTTTTAAATGGTTACTTGTTCTGTAAGTGACTATAGCGTTAATAATAGAAATAATCCTGACAATTGCACAATTCACAGGTAAATTCTCAAGACATCGTCATGTTCTAACGCGTTTATTTTTGGTTAAAATTTATGTTATATACTGTTTAAAATATAGAATGTTTTCATTATTTTGTTAATTTTGATATTTTGCAAAGAAAAAAGTCACGTTGTTGATAATTGCATATGCATTTTGATTCTTTATTGAGGATAAATGTGATGTCTATGGGTCACAGCAACCACTTACCATCAGGTGAACTGTGTGCTCGGTTTTTCACCCTATCCTATAAAAAAAACTTACATCTCTACTTAGTTAAGTATCTACCTATTTATATTAACAATATGTCAAAAAAGAAATTCCGGTGAAGCTGTCCATGGCAGTAAATATTTTTCTCCAAAGATCAAAGCTCGAAAATACAACTTTCAAACCTGGGATTTTATACATTTTAATTAAAATCCAACACAAGGCTGGTATGTTCAGCTTATTCCCAGGAACATGTTATATGAATATTTTTTAATTATTTTAGAACTATCATGGTAAAAATTCCATTAATTTTTGAAGTTATTGAATTGCGTGCACTAAACAATTTTTTTAAATCTTTTTACCGCTTCCATAACAATCATTTTTCGATAGTCCTAGTAAGTAAAATGTACATAATTAGCTAACGCACACAACGACATCAATATTAGTCACACGTTTTCGGGCTGTCAGGTCGTCTATACGCCAGTATATTCTAAGTCTATGGGTGACCCTATATATAAATTTTGATTTGTCATTGTGTGTGTTAACTAGTGAATATATTTTACCTATGAGGACCTTCAATGCGACTAAAATACTGCAATTGGAAGTGCTAAGAGCATGGTAAAAAGGTTCAACAAAATTAGTTTAATTCACAAAACTAAATAACTTCTAAAATTAACTAATTTTTTCACTATTTTTATCACTTATAATATCTAAAAATTTGCTGATATTTTTTGTGGAAGTGATGCGAGAGGGCACTATCACCGTTGCGTTGATTTATTTATTTTACTTGCGGAACACCACGAACAGTTTATTCTGGGCATTTCTTTTTTTATATAATGGTAATCAAATATCAACAGGCTTTAAGCTAACTTGTATAAAAATAAAACAGTCATTATGTACTCAGTATCTCAGTTTTTGTTCACCATTTCAAAATTATTTTTAAACAAATTAATTACAATAATTACCTTATAAAGTAGTAAAGGTGAGTTTTTTAAATTATTTAATTTCAAGTATGTTATAGTTTTTTTTTGTGAGTTTTTGTGTAATCTGTTATACATAGCAAAACATTATACAAAAAAAAAAACTGATTATAATAAAAAGGAAAAGACAAAACGCGAAGTAAAGCGATTTAAAATATAATAAAAAAAATCGTTTTATTTTTCAATTTAGTACATTAACCTTTTAATATATATCTTAGGAAGATAATGAACTACTTAACTAATTAACCTAATAAGATATATCTTAGGAGGTTAATGAATTACATACATATTTTTGAAACACTGTGTATTGATTCTACTTATTACTTACTTACTTATTATTATAATTAGTAAACAGAATTTACTTTTTCCAAAAATCAAGAAAATAAAAATAGAGAATCATCGGCAACACTAATCTTAAACTTTTTTTTAAACTGTCTTTACGGCTCTGGGTTCTAGCCCTTCTGAGCCTCTAACCTTTAACTATTACTATCACGCTTAGGTGTACGGCAAGGACTACTCTATTGTACATACTCCCTCTACGGTGTTACCACGATGCGTTAGCATTATATTAGTCTGTGGGTGTTACAGACTTAAGCAAAGAGAATATAACCACTACGCTTAGACTTAAGGTGGAAGCTCTAGGGTGGCCCGCAAAATTAAAATTTTCTTGCGTTTTTTGGAATTTGCAGGTCAGGGTTAGGTTGTATTTTTAACAGAATATGATTTGCGACCGTAGCGATTATGCGTTTACAGAATTATTATCATTAATATCACCAATACAACCCTGTAAGTTCATATTAGCCCTTTGAATGAGTTTTTCTGGAAATAGCCATACATTGGAATTATACGAACATAGACGGTTGTATTGATGATTAGAATTGTCATAATTCTGTAAATACATACTCGTGAAGTTGGCGAATCATATTTTGTTAAATATACAACCCAACACTGACCTGCGAATTGCAAAAAACGTAAGGAAATTTGAATTTCGTGGGCTAGCCTAGCGCTTCCACCTGAATTTAAGGAAAAGAAAGTGAGTCATAGCAAAACAAGTAAGCGTGAAGGGAACAGAACTGTTTGATCATAAACTGCCAAGCAAAATACTTTTGGCAGCATTCATGCCGTGTCCGTGTTCATTAGCACCGTCGCGGCCTCTGCGCGATCCAATGACACTTTACTTTCTTGACACAGCAGATTGTCTAATAGTTGGCGCCACTTAAACAGTCTAAAAAACCTTAGAATAATACAAACAAAAATCTGTTAGTTCATATAACGCCCACCACTCTAAGATGTTTTTAAAGTATAGATACGTCATACTCGCTCTAAAATGGCAATACGAATGTCAGGTAATTGCCCGACTCGCATTCAGTCGGGCACGATCTCGTGTCGCGGCTATACCTTCGCTACAGCGCGTAAATCTTCTAGTTATTCGTGGCAAAAATGCCTTCCTGTGTTTTTAGGTGGTGCACAAATTACACGGCAACTGTTAGAGGCAAGAAAAATGTCTCATTAATATTATGAATATAAGATGTTTTGTTCATAATTTGTTTTATTATTTCAACACTAACCGCTAGTGTCAACTTTGATGCTAGCTAGTGTGTTCATTTTCTATATCGGTATGTCATGCGCTCGCGCCAATGAGCGCTCATCAGTAATCAATACGCAACTAATGATGTATATTCATCTTTTTCTAACGATAGGTATGCCTTATCATTTGTCTCTTTTTGTTAGCGCAACGTGTCATAATAAATAACTCTACGTAGATATAGTACTACCGTAGATAGAGGATTGACTAGATAAAGCATTCGCGTATGCTTTTGAGATAGAAATAGGCGGGAGGTACTTTTACTGGGTTACCAGATATTGTTCCATTTCCCCCGTTATGGGTTTATTTATATTCACAGCACTTACATTCATACAAAAAACTTAATTGTTACCATAAAAAAATGTTCTTTTATAATTCAGATGATTAATTAATTTCTCTTGAAAATACATTCTGTGACTAAAAACTACGGGCGGAAACGGCGTAAAAACAGAATCATCATTCTGTATTCAACGGCGCATCGACGATTTTACTGGATATTCAATAACTCTTTGGATTTCGACAGCACTAATTGAAGGCGCTAATAGTACAAAGTGTGATATCGCTAATAAATAACAATATGTTATGTATGTACTTAAATATTAATTGAGAATAAAAATATTAAATAATAAACAAAAATTTCCTTCTGTCGAGTTTTGTTGTTTTTACAAAAAAAAAACAATAATGTTTTAACATACCATTCCATCACAAGTTCAGTGCTGAACACAGACCTTCGAAAGGAAAGGGTTTCCACTTAGGTTTTGTAGTACAAAACACGGTTATGAGCCTACTCCCGCGATGTCCTGAATGTTTTGCTAAGTTAGTGTCTTGTGTGCGGCAAGTTGTGGCGTACAAGAGAATTTGTCTATATACGGGATGATATTACCCCACGTCGTAAGCAATAATACAAGATGGGGATGGGGCAGCAGCACTTTCCCGATGAAAACTTAAAATAATAAATAACTGCGGTGGCCAACCAGCATAACACATATTTTCACGCAGGCGTGGCAACTATGGCAAAAGTCATCCTATGAGGATATCTATGGAAGGCCTTTTTTAGGTGACTTACTTATGGTTAGGTGGCTTAATCATGTTACCTAATGGTTAAGGTGGTAAAATGTTTAGTTAATATATGTTGTAAAGCATCAACAAAGGGTTTGTTTTTGTAATATGTTCGTATATAAAATAAAAAAGAATGTTTTATAATATTCTATTTTAATTTACCATGCAGTGTAAGATTATCTGCTATCTCATATCATTCCATGGGTGTTGTATGAGGCGACATAGGGAAATATCAAAGAAGATAAACAGCAGCATTGTCCTGATAACAGCTAAATAAAAGAAAACAGTGGTTGACACCCCGCTTTCCAAGCGTTGAAACTATGCCAAATAACTATAATCATGTTTATGTTCAACAGTGGACTTTTGATAGACATTATAAAACCTTTATAAAAGGGATAAGGGTGGACTAAATGTCCCATTGGTAGGCATTCCCAGTCAGTTTTACAATTATTATTGCATAATAAATTATTTATAGACAATGACAAAATATTTATATATATATATATATATATATATATATATATATATATTTATTTATATATATATATATATTATTTGCCTTGTATATAATATATTCTAATGGTATAAATAATAAGGTACAACTCCTAAACTATACTTAGATAGGTAATACTTATCTCTTGTCAAAAACATCTTTATTACATTATATATGACAATTAAATAGAAATTATCATAATTATTACATTTATTTCTTAATTTATTTACACATTAATGTTTATAACACCTTTATAAAAGGGATTAAGGGTGGACTAAATGTCCCATTGGTAGGCATTCCCAGTCAGTTTTACTATTATTATTGCATAATAAATTATTCATTTGTATATTTAGGTCAGGACTTTAAATTACTTATTTATTTCTTTTATTTAAATCTTTATTTGCATAAAACATGATAGTACAGATAAAGTTCCAACATTTGTAAATGAGGATTCATGTTTGATCAATACATCTATAAGTAAATATTTTGTCATTGTCATGCCACCCAATTATTACAAGTCATAATAATACAGAATGTCAGCATTTGAATATAAAACATGCAATGCTAGTCAATTTTTAATACATACAGAACAATGTCAAAAATCATAACTACCAACAAGATCAAACTTATATCACTTATGGAGAAACAACAAGATACAACAACAAATTATAACATTTAAAAAAATTATCTTAATTATATAATAAATTACATAAGTTAAGCATATTTAGTCCATCTAAAACAATGAGGCTTAAAATGTTTTGAGCATACACTGCTAAGTTTTATTGGTTACCTATAATCACTACCAGTAGTGATTATCCAACAGTTACGGATAGCTGATTCCTTAGGAAAGCTGTGAAATAATATATTTAAAAGAAATTAATATATTAAATATATAGTACACTTTTATATCAAGGTATTTAACAAAAAAAATTAAGTATGTGTATCAGTGCATAAATACAATACCTATAACAATTAAAACAATATCAATTGATTGAATTAAATAGCAAGTATATGTAAATGTAATGATAATATTATTCATACCAAACATTTAAAAAAATTAAGTACATATTAAGCTTTAGATATTGTTAATTAATACATTTACAGCCTAATAACTGTCCTCCACTGCTGAACATAGACCTGCCACACAGTTTATCTCCAAATAACTGCAGTTGCCAATTCTCCTGCCAAGCTAGGCAACTATCACAAAACCTATAACTTTTGACTTTTGATACTGACTAATGGTAACGATAAGTATATTATCATCAAATTTTTTCTACATCATTAATTGAGAATATTATCTTATGTTGTTGTGTTATTGTGTACCTTAAGATTAAGACTTATTTATTATTTTAGCTATATTTATATTAGCATGACATATTTTTTTTAATAAATATTGTAATGTAATTGTTGCTAATGTATAATAGAATTAATGGAATGCAATAAAGTTTTGTGCATCTGATTTCAGGCAATACATATTTTGTGAAATTAAATATAATTTGTCTAATACTTATGTACTTGAATCCAAACGTGTTTTCAGGTTGATACTTACATATTATTTGTGACGTCTATGTAATATGGAAAATGACTGAAGAGTTGTAGGGCAATGAGGAGTTTCCTTTAAAGCTGAACATAAAAGCGTATGTATATGTATAACATTATGTGATTCATATTTATGGACATAACTACTAATCACAATAACAATTATTATTGAACAATGCGAAAACATTATTGTACTCGCTGATATCCCTAAAGTTTCTATAATCCTACCAAATCAAAAAGTACACGTTTGTTATGACTTTAAGCTTTCGAATGACCGTCCAAATTAAGGAGCATTATCATGAAGAATTTACAATTTGGGAGTCCAAATATTTGACAAAATACATCACAAAGTTCATTAAAAACATGAAATGTTACACTTTATATTCAAAACAATAGATATTAATCAGTACAAGTAGCAAATGTAAGCACAAAACAAACTTACCGATGAAAGGTAATATTATCAATTTTTCGTTGACTGATGCTGTTGCATCCTAAAATGCTACAACTTACCATCTTTTTCACCTTATCTAATAACTAACACCCACAAAAAACACTTACTTCAACTACCTGTTTGCTTATAATATCAATATTATTCAAAAGAGCTTGACATCGTTAATGTCAAATAAAGGAGGGAAAACAATCAAAAACGCATACCTAGAAAAAGACAAGAAATATAGATTTGCTTCTCCCTTACTCTTCATCATCATCATCATTACAGTCCTTCACAAGTCCACTGCTGAACATAGGCCTCCCCCAAAGAATGCCACAAAACACGGTCCTGAGCCACCTGCATCCATCGACTTCCTGCATGTCTTACCAGGTCGTCACTCCATCTCGTGGGGGGACGCCCTACACTTCGCCTACTGGTACGAGGCTGCCACTCGAGAACCTTTCTTCCCCATCGGTTGTCGGTTCTTCGAGCTATATGGCCGGCCCACTGCCACTTCAGCTTACTAATCCGTTGGGCTATGTCGGTCACTCTGGTTCTACTGCGGATATCCTCATTCCTAAGTTTATCACGCAGAGAAACTCCGAGCATAGCCCTCTCCATAGCTCGCTGAGCGACCTTGAGCTTCCTCATACGGCCAGCAGTGAAGGACCACGTCTCAGTTCCGTAAGTCATCACTGGCAACACGCACCCTTACTCTTATGTCTAACTATATACGTGCATTCCTTTCACACGCTGATGACGTCACTGAATGTTTAGTCTATAAGATACTATGTCTATGAGTACTACCTGTCTATCTTTTTTTAATACGTCTTTGCCGCCACTAGCCTAACATGTACCTACATTTCACATGATTGGTGTATAATCTATACCGTATGGTCTTATTACTTTTGCTTAGCAATCTATTACTTCTATGTTAAAAAATCTTAAAATGTCATTTAGCATTTTGATTTGTTTTGTGTTTTCCATACATACTATAAAAAGATTGCTGTATATAATATACTAGAGAATTAGATGCCAAGAAATAAACTGCAACAGTAGCAATACTCAGTCTCTTTGCCGAAAAGCATTCGTTGCGTTTTTTCATTCTTGTGGTATAGAGTACGTTAACTGTCCATTGTGGAGTGCTATAGCAAATTCAAATTAATTCTCAACATGCTATTTCCTTCAATCACGACAAATTCAAATTAATAAGTAATTAAGTTAGAAATAGGGAATCATTAAGTATGTTTTAGTGCAGTAAGAAGTAATAAGTAAGCCGGTACATCAAAATGTATAATATATTGTTAATTGAAGCTATATGTTTTTTGCTGTCACTCTCAATAAAGAACATAATAGGAGCACAGGCGATTGGTGGGTTAATAAGATCTCAGAAAGGAAGATATTTAGTAGATCTGAGTGGATGCGGTGTAATTGAAAAACAGTGCTCAAGTTTGCATGATGATCTGACAATCCTATCATGTGCATTGAATGCAACTCATAACAACAAAACACAGGCTACATTACTTTGTCAACACAAAGTATGGATGTACCAAGCCGAACTTCTAGACAATGCCTACATTGATTATAAATTAAAGGAACCTTGTCAAGAAGAACCAGTTATATTGGATTGCCTGAGTCCAACTGAATTCAGTATAGACTGTGTTTTGAAACGAAAACCAAGTGTGAAAGATAAAACTTGTTGGAGTGTCATTAACAACATTGAATCTTTAATCTTTAATGACTGGCAAATAACAGGCAATTTTTTGAGAAATTGCTTTGATGATATTAATGCTTATAATTGTGGTCGGATACCAACTGACTCAAGGAGTATGTCACAACTACAGACATTAAAATGTCTTCAAAGTCAAATTACAAATCTTAAGCCTGAATGTCAGTCAGAACTCAATGTTCTGAATGAAATGAAGTATAGTACTCTCCAGTTGGATAAAATTGTCTTTGCTGCTTGTAATTTAGACCTAAAAACCTTTTGTCTTGATGAAGTACCTGGATCTCTTCTAATGTATAAATGTCTTGTAAGGCATAAGTACGAGAAAGGTTAATATATTAGTATTAACATATATTTTTTGAATAGTCAGATTTACATTTTTTTTTATTTTAATGGAATGTTTCAGGTATGACAAAAAAGTGCCAAGATCAACTTTTTTATGTCCAACGAAATGTAGTTATGAACTATAGAACTAGTAAAAGCTTAGTTAAGTCATGTAAAGAAGATATTAGAAAGTATCATTGTAGGAAAGGTGTGGTAGATGATAAAGAAGTTAGACTAGCACAAATTTTACTATGTTTGGAAAATATATCTAGAAATGATAGCACAAAATTAACCCCAGAATGTGTTGCTGAAATGATTGATCATAGGAAAATGTTGATGGATGATTATAGATTATCACCAGAATTGATGCAAAACTGCGCCAATGATATAACAAATCTTTGCAGAGGAATTGAGGTAGGGGGAAAAACAATACACTGTTTGATGGAACATGCTAGACCAAGAAAGAGAAAAGAAAGAAGAATAAGCATGTCTTGTCAAAAATCCCTAGAAGCTCTAGTTCAAGAAGCAGATCCTGGTGAAGATTGGAGAGTGGACCCCATCTTACGTAAAGCATGTAAACCTGTGGTTGATAGGGCTTGTCGGGAAATAAATGGTGGTAATGGCAGGGTCATGTCATGCCTGATGGAAAAACTAGGAACTGTACTCATGACAAGTGATTGTGAAACTGCATTACTACAAATACAATATTTTATTTCTAGAAACTTTAAACTTGATCCCCAACTATATAAAGCATGTAAATATGATGCTGTAACTCAATGCAAAGCTAAACTTCAATGGGCTGATGCTAGTGAACATCCATCTGAAAAGGATCCTTTGATTCTACCTTGTTTATACAATTATGCATATAATTCTGCCTTAAAAGGTATGCTAAAACCTGCATGTGAACAACAAGTAAAAAGAGTAATGAGGCAAAGGGCTGTTAGTGTAGATTTGTTGCCAGAAATTGAAGACTTTTGCATAGATGACTTGGCAAATTTATGTTTTGAAAATACTGGTAGAGGAGAAGAAATATTGTGCTTGCAAAATAAAATAAAAGAACTATCTCCTAAATGCAGAGAAGTTGTAACAAATTTCACTGAAACACAAAGTGGTCACATAGAACTTAATGCTATAGTTAGCAGTAACTGCCGCATTCCTATCGAAAATCTTTGTTCTTCAGAGTTAAAGAGCAAAAAAGATGAAGATGATGTTTTGGATTGTTTAATTGCTCACAAGAATGATCCAGAAATAAAAACAAATATTAAATGCCGTGCAGCAATTGAACACGAACAATTGATTGCGTTAAAAAATTATAGATTTACTAGGAAATTTAAAAATGCTTGCAAGTCCTACGTAGAAAGGTTCTGTCCTAAAGCACAAACAAAGAATCAGGTAGTGACATGTTTAAGTGAAATTGTAAGAAATGACACTATAACAAAAAGAAAGCATACAATATTTAAAGACTGTCGACAACAGCTAAGAAGCCAACTATTTCAACAAAAGGAAAACATAGACTTAGATCCTGATCTTAAAGAAGCCTGTGCAAAGGATTTACAAATGTTTTGCCCTGCAGTGCCTCATGGAGAATCAGCTGCATTGGAATGTTTACAAACAGCCAAAGGGAAGTTAAGTGATGGATGTCGTAAAGCAATTTTTGTAGTTAGGAAACAGGAATTTTCAGATAATGCTATTGACTATCACTTGATAACTAGTTGCAATGACATGATAGACTTGTACTGTCATAATACAGAAGCCTCTACTATTTTAGATTGTTTAAAGGTATTAACTTTCTTGTTTATTAAAGTAAAAATTATTGCAATTCTGTAATGCATTAACTAAAAATGTCTTTTAGGTTCATCGCCAAAAACCAGACTTTGATGATAATTGTAAGATTGTTGTTGTTAATAGAATGATTGAACAAAATATGGACTACAGATTTAATAATAACTTACAAAATGCTTGTAAACCTGACATAAAAAAATTCTGTGTTAAAATTATAGGTAAGTACAAAGCTAAATTTAAAATTTTATACATACTACTTGAAAATTAATATAATTTATTGTTGATTTTTTAAAACCCTTTGACCGATCTCGATGAAATTTAAATGGAACTACCTGGGAAGTATACCCTTTGAAACAAAAAAAGAATTTTCCAAATCGGTTCAGGCGTCTTTAATTAATCGGTGAACATACATAAAAAAAAGATTCCGACTAATTGAGAACCTCTTTTTTTTTGAAGTTGTTTGAAAATATAATTTTATGCACACATTCCTTAACATTTCAAAACATTCACAGTTCTATATTTATAGCAAGTGAACCTCAAGGAGTTGAATTGCAAGGAAAAGTGTTATATTGTTTGAAAGAAAAGTTTAGAGAATCCAAATTAACTTCTTCTTGTGAAAATGAACTGGCAAACATATTGAAGGAGCAGGCTTTGAACTACCGTCTTGATCCATTACTTGGAAAGTTATGTAAAGCTGAAATACAAACCATTTGTGCTGAATCCAAAGACTCTCTTACAAATTCAGATGGTCAGGTAAAAAATTTATTTATTATTATGGGGGTGTTAACAATGTGTTTCATTTGCTTGGGATTCATAAATATATATAATATATGTATTATACTTTATTCATAAAAACGTTAATATAATATAGCATATACTTTAAAGAATATATGAAATAAAATATAGTTTAATAAAGCTATGCTATATTTAACTATATTTTATTATATGTAAAGGATAGCTACCATGAATCATGTCCAGAAATCACTCCACCACGACATGCTGAGGTAAAGCAACCGTGGTGGGTTAAAGAACTAGACAGAAAATGTAAAAAGGTAAGAAAAGCCCTAAATATTTATTAGGCCATGAATTCCTCAATGGATGAAGACTGGCTACTATACAAGAACGCAAAGTCTGAATACAAGAAATGTATCAGGTATCGACGCTCGACAGGGTGGCGTAAATTCTGTGGTAACATAGAAACCTGTGAATAAGCAAATCGGATAAGGAAAATCCTAGCTAAACAGAACACGCCGGGATCCATCTCTTTAAAGAAACCCGATGGAAGCTACACAAAATCGCCGGATGAAACCCAACGCATCCTAATTAAAACGCACTTCCCATGTTGCTGCGTAACTCAGGGGGTAAACCAGTATGAAGATACACTGACACCAACAGCAGAAGACTGGAATTTAGCTCAGAGAGTGGTAACGATGGACAAAATCCATTGGTCCATTCACAGTTTCCTCTCCTACAAGGCGGCAGGACCTGACGGCATATTCCCGGCACTCCTACAATGGGGGGGTAAAGCCCTAATAATCAGACTTGTTGCCATAATGAGAACCTATCTGGATCTGAAATATGTTGCTAGGGGATAGAGGGAAGTGAAAGTCACATTCATACCCAAACTAGGTAATAGCAACCCTAAATCCTACAGACCCCTTAGCCTCACATCCTTTCTCCTAAAGACAATGGAAAGGATGTGTGAAAGGGAACTAAGGTGGTCGGCGCTAATGAACTTGTTGGCGTGTAGCGGACAAACATCACGCCTACGGCTTAAGTAAATCGACAGAATCGGCACTTCACCAGGTAATAACAAAGATTGAAGAGGCCATCCATAACAAAGTAATATATGTCTAGGTTCCTTCATAGATATAGAAGGTGCTTTTGACAGAACGAACTTCTCCAGCATTAAAAGTGCACTTAGTAGACATAAAGTTGAACCGGCACAGATTGACTGGATAGTGAACATGCTTAGTACACAAATAATAAAGATCGCTGGTGAATCTCAAACAATTCAGATTAATAAAGGCTGCCCGCAGCGTTAGCAGAGACTGGTATGTATGGCTGCCATAGGCTGCATAAGAAATACGGCCACAGCAGCCTTAGAGGCGATGCTGGAGCTAACCCCGCTTCATCTACACATACAACAAGAAGCAACTTTAGCTGCCATTAGACTCAAGATCCTAAATCTTTGGAGTAAGAATAGAGTCCTTCATACAGGCATAATTGAGAGAATTCACTCAAAAACTCCTAACTGTAAGTAAGTCAAGTATGATAAGGTAAGAAGTATAAGATACAATTAAATGAAACCAGCCAGCCAGAGGGATTAAGCCCAAAAGAACTTAAGAGTCTTCACCGATGTTTCTAAAACAAATGAAGGTGTAGGATCTGGAACTTTCTGACCTCAACATCCACATGTGCACACCGCTGGGTACCTACAACATAGTCTTTCGGGCGGAATGTATGTGTATCATTCAAGCCGCCATAGCAATACATGCTAAGAAGGTTAATGACTTTATCATCAGAATACTGACCGATAGTAGGGCTGTACTATAAGCCCTGAGTTGCAATGTGGTGAACTCTGGAGTAATATTTGAATGCCATCAACGATTAAATTAGGTATGTAAACACAACAATGTGACTCTGCAATGGATAAAGGGACACAGTGGATCCAGAGGCAACAATGCAGTAGACGAACTGGCCAGAAGAGGATCGGCTCTAGTCACTATCGGGCTGAAACCAATCATACCAATCCCCTTTGGTAACATTCATTCACTTTTACTTAAACATTTCACTAACCAACACGGTCAACTTTGGAAAAATCTAGTAGACTGTAGACAAGCTAGGGAGGCCCTGCTTGAAATAAAAAGTTATTTATCCAAGTTTCTAACGAGACGGAACAAGCCGCAGATCAGGATACTAACAAGTGCTATCACAGGACACGGCACCCTTAACAAACATTTATTTACTTTAGGTGTTACAAACAGTCCCCTGTGCAGGGCATGTATGGGGGAGGAAGAAACGTCAGCCCATGTATTGCTGACATTTTCGGTTCGCAAAGCACTCTTCTCCTTGGACGTCAGCAAGTCGAGTGGGCCCGATGGAGTCCCTCCCATTGTGCTGAAGACGTGTGCTCCGGAGTTGGCACCGGTTTTAACGCGTCTTTTCCGGTACTCCTACTCTCAAGGCGTAGTCTCGAATTCATGGAAGACAGCTTTGGTCCACCCGATCCCTAAAAAAGGCGACCGCTCAGACCCGTCCAACTATAGGCCTATCGCCATCACCTCCTTGTTCTCCAAAATAAGGGAATCCATTATAAACTGCCAGCTCATGAGGTACCTTGAGGATCACCAGCTGATTAGTGACCGCCAGTACGGTTTTCGTAGGGGTCGATCAGCTGGTGATCTTCTAGTGTACTTAACTCATAGATGGGCGGAGGCAGTAGAGTCCAAGGGGGAGGCATTGGCCGTTAGTTTGGACATAGCGAAGGCCTTCGCTCGGGTCTGGCACAAAGCGCTTCTTTCGAAGCTTCCTTTCTATGGGCTTCCCGAGAAACTGTGCAAATGGATCACAAGTTTCCTTGCTGATCGGAGCATCAAGGTCGTAGTAGACGGTGCATGCTCTGATGTCAAGCCTATCAACGCTGGTGTTCCACAAGGCTGCGTGCTATCACCAACGCTGTTTCTCCTGCATATCAATGATATGTTGCTAACTGGTAGCATTCATTGCTGTGCGGACGACAGCACTGGTGATGCCTTTTATACCGGCCGTGCCAATATTTCTCGGGAAAACGTCGCCGAGTACCGGGAGAAACTTGTGTCTGAAGTCGAGTCTTTGCTTAACAAAGTCTCGGATTGGGGCCGACTAAATCTAGTCCAGTTCAATCCCCAGAAGACACAAGTTTGCGCGTTTACCGCTAAAAAGAACCCCTTTGTCGTATCTCCTCAGTTTCAAGGCACTCCCCTTGCTGCCTCAGCCAGTATCGGAATCCTTGGCGTCGACATATCGAATAGCGTGCAATTTCGTGGTCACTTGGAAGGGAAGGCCAAATTGGCCTCTAAAAAGCTTGGCGTGCTCAACGGAGCGAGACAGTATTTCATGCCGGCACATCGCTTGCAACTCTACAAAGCGCAAGTTCGGCCTCACATGGAATACTGTTCTCATCTCTGGGCCGGGGCACCCCAGTGCCAGCTCCTTCCACTTGACCGCATCCAGCGCAGAGCGATTCGAATCGTCGACGACCGAGTCCTTTCTGATCGGCTCGATACACTGGCACTGCGTAGAGATGTTGCATCTCTTTGCGTATTTTATCGCATCTATCACGGGGAGTGCTCTGAGGAATTGTTCGGACTAATTCCAACCGCTCAATTTCACCATCGCACATCGCGACAAAACTCGCGTTACCATCCATACCATCTAGATGATTGGCGGTCCACCACTGTGCGATTTAGAAGAAATTTTCTCCCTCGCACAACTTCCTTGTGGAATCAATTACCACCAGCGAATTTTCCGGACCGATACGACTTAGGAACCTTCAAGAAAAGAGCTTACACCTTTCTAAAAGGCCGGCAACGCATCTGCAATTCCCCTGGTGTTGCGGTTGTTCATGGGCGGCGGTAGTCACTTACCATCAGGTGAGCCGCATGCTCGTTTGCCCCCTATTCTATAAAAAAAAAAAAGTCGGTGCATAAAGGGCTAAACATCTCGGCACGCCGGGATCTGTCCCCAAAGTTGCTTGCAACATCAAAGAACTGTTGAACCTCAAATAAATACATTATTCCTGCTTACGCGCAAAATACGCGCTTAGACATGGAGTTGCGGAAAACAGCCTGTTTATTCAATTCAATTCAATAGTTAAATAAATAAATAAAACCCAACCAGACAGAAGCCCTTCTCAGATGAGACCAAAATTGCTTGGCCCAGTTCCATTTGAGCTTAGCGGCTATTTGTGTATTTCAAATGCAGTCTGTTAGTTTTACTTTCAAGATACCGCACTCCAATATTTGCTTTACTGACATGTCAAAGACCAAGTTTGATCTCCATATATAAGGACTGGGAGAACACATGTGTATGAGCATTTACTTGTTATATTTGATATAAAACTGTGCAATTTGTTTGTAATAAAACTGTTGTTTCAAAATTGCGGTTGCCAAGCGTGGCAACTATTACAAACATCCGCCCATGAGGAAATGGCCCCGGTCCCCGACGACATCGTTATACCTGACTATCATGACTACCATGGTAACAGCAGGGCAGGAGGTGCTAAGAATCTCCAGTAGAGGTTCGGTTGCCACCTAAGACGACTCGACCTGGACCAGGCATCCTGAGGACTGACGAGAAGATCCTGGAGCTGAAAGAAGAGAAGACAAGTTGCACTGGGGTATTATAGGATTATCTGTGATTCGAAGAGAGGGGGAGGACACGGTAATCCTCGAATCTCTCCCAAGGAGGCGTACGATTTATCGTCCACAATTCTCTCGTTAACAACGTAGTAAAGATTGTGAGTGTCGACGAGGGTCGCGTACCTTATACTCAGAATCACCAAACGATATTCGTTGAAGATCTTACAGGTTTATGCACCAACCTCAGTACATCCCGATGAGGAGGTGGAGGAAATATATGAGGATATCTCTAAAGCCACTATACGGTGTTAATGGTAGATTGCAACGCGAAATTAGGCCCAAGACAGAACTGTGAATTGAATGTAGGGAAATGCGGAATAGGGCAACCAAAGGGGTCAACAGCTGTCCGACTTTATAAAGAAGGAAGGACTTTATAATAATAAAGATGAAGAATATGAAGTGGATCTGGCTAAGCTCCGACGGTTTTCCAAAAAAAGAGATTGGCTTAATTATGACAACCAGACGGCCACTGTTCAGTGGTCGCTAGTGTGAAAACTGGTAGCGTTCACAAATTGGTAAGGCACATTGAACCTTAATGTTAAGTTGGAGGGGTCACGTCTAATGAAGTCAACGCTCCGTTCCTCTCGTGCTTTAATCCAAAGCCCCGAAATTTTTAGAACCGTTTTCAGTGTCTAGAGTATTGAAATACAGTGAACGATATGAACGACAAGGTCGTTGAAACTGTCCATGCAGTTGGAGCAAAGTTTTGCTAGACCTGTCGCAGAAGAACTCAAAACTCTCCGATCACACTCCAAATCTCATTGTTTAGACGGGAAATGAAGCTGCAGTCTTCATTTCCTGTCTAAACAGCATTGAGGCAACTGAACCGGCAGATGTCCAAATGCATGAAGCGAAACTTGCGCAACTTCAATATAGCTCGTATTTAAGAAGCGGTCGAGCGGAACCAAGGCTTCAAAGTCTGCCAGAGATCTGTTTGCCAGAAAGTGCCATCTGTCAAAGCTGAAGTTCGAGTGTGGCAGCATCGTTTCCGGGACACATGAGATTTCGAGTGAGATTGAGAGCTTCTATTGGTTTCCGTGCGCGAAGTTATCAAATCCGAGTCGATTTCCTTTTCCGAGATAATTGTGAATAGAATAGCAGAAAGAGCCAATTGTCGAAGTTGAAGATCGAATGTGGTAGTATCGTTTCCGGGACACCTGAGATTTACAGTGAGGTTGATGTCTACACTTCATCGTTGGAGCCACACGCAAGTGCGAGTAACGGTCCAAGAGCAAGTCTTATCCGACACTATTTCGATGATATCCTGGACGTCAGTCTGAACGAGATTTTAATGGCTTTCCAGAATCTTAAAACAGGGATGGAAAAAATCATGATTTTTTTAATTTTAATCAAATCATGCTGATTTTTTAAAAAAAATCATGATGTTTTTGATTTTTTTTGATTTTTTTGATTTTTTTTGTATATTTAGAAATTCACGAGTTGGTAACACTTTTTGACATAGTAGGATTAAAAGTTTATGAATACACTAGCTGTTCCTCGCGACTTCGCCCGCATGTTATTTGGGGTTTTAGTTTTTTTGCACGGAACCCTAATTCTTTTTCTAAAATAAAAGTAAGTTACTCCTTATGACATCAGCTATCTGCCAGTGAAAGTCCCGTCAAAATTGATTCAGCCGTTTCAGAGATTAGCCGGAACAAACAGACAGACAGACAGACAATAATTTTAAAAATTGTGTTTTTGTTATACATATCGTATATATACTTTCATATGCATTTAGTAAAAAGCCGTAATTTTGACATTATAAACAGACACTTCAATTTTATTTATTTGTATAGATATGTATGAGACTGATTACGAGTAAAATAATTAATACTGTATTAATTACAGTTCATATATAAAGGGTGAATTTCTAAAAAAAAAATTGATTTTACTAAGTTTATGAGACTGACAGGCCTCATCGCTACGTCGTTGTTGATTTTCCAAAGTTTATTAGACTATTGTAGTAGAATAATAAGAATAACATAAACCAACACAAGATTTTACTTTATTTTAAGCCAGTTTTATTTCATTTTCTGCCTATTACATTAATTTATAGATTTTGATTTAAATCAATGATTTTTTTAATCAAAATCAAGCGATTTAAATCGTGATTTAAATCATGATTTAAATCAGTCTGATTTAAATCAGCCAACCCTGTCTTAAAACCGGCAAGGCCCCGGGCGAGGTTTGAATCACAGTGGATCTTCTAAAACCAGTACATGAAGTTCTTCAGAAGCTCTTCAATTCTGTCCCTTATGGTGACACTACTCCGGAGGCGTGGAACAGAAATGCGGTTGTCAAGAAAAGCGACAACGCTCTGTTGAAGAACTACATACCGATAACCCTTCTAAGCCGCGTCTACGTGCTAAATTTCGAGAGTTATTGCGAATCATCTCGCACTCTGCATGCAATGCATGTGAGATGATTCGCAATGACTCGACGACTTCCAGCCTTCCGAACAAGGTGGTTCCTGAAAAGGCTTTAGTACCATAGACCACATAATATATACCCTTCGGCAAATTGTACAGAAGACCGAAGAGTACTATCTGCCTCTTTGCCTTGTGTATGTAGACTATGAGAAAGCCTTTGCTTCCATCAAAATTTGGGCAATGCTACAGTCCCTTCAGCGAAGCCAAGTTGACTATCGGTATATAGAACTGTTGAAGTGTTTACACAGCAGGGCTGCGAAGAGTTCGAAACCTATCGTGACGTTATATCCCCGAAACTATTCACCACTGCATTGGAAGACGTTTTCAAGCTACTGGATTGGAAAGGATACGGTATTAACATCAAATACAATGGTGAGTACATCACTCATCTTCGATTTGCCGACGATATAGTCCTTATGGCAGAAGCGCTGGAAGACCCAAGCACTATGCTCAATGACCTCAATAGTTTCTCCCAACGGATAGGTCTTAAGATAAGTATGGGCAAAACAAAGATGATGTGTAACATCCATGTGTAACACCTATGCCGGTAGTTTTTGGGAGCACTACGCTGGATGTTGTTGAAGAGTATGTTTACTTAGGACAAATAATCCGACTAAGTAAGTCCAACTTCGACGAGAGGTCAATCGACGGATTCAAATAGGCTGAGCAGCGTTCGGGAGATTACGACATATCTAGTCGGGTATCCCTCAAAACTTGATAACAAGATTTATACAACAAAGGCCTGTTGTCATAGATGACATATGGATCTGAGACATGGTGCTTCACAGCTGGCCGTATGAGAAGCTCAAGGTCACTTGGCGAGCTAATCGGGAGGCTACGTTCGGGTTTCTCTGCGTGATCGACTTAGAAATGAGGATATCCGCAGTAGAACCAGAGTAAAAAGCATAGCCCAACGGATTAGTAAGCTGAAGTGCCATAGGCCACCATATAGCTCGAAGAATAAAAGGGGATGTTCTTCAGTGGCAGGCTCGTACCGGGAAGCAAAGTGTAGGGCGGCCCACACTAGATGGAATGACGACCTGTTAAGATATGTAGGAGGTCGATGGATGTAGGTGGCTTAGGACCATGTTTTGTGGCATTCCTTAGGGGAGGCCTATTTTCAGCAGTGAGTTTGTGAAGGACTGTAATGATAATGACTACAAATAACATTAGTTATCTTGTTAACTTCTTTTTGCTGCAAATAAATGTTACCATCTTAAATTCTTAGCGTTGAAATAGTATTTGAATAGTTTCTAATTGTTATCACGGTAGATCTAAATTACACCAGACAAAACACGATTAATTATGAACTGAATTTCTATTTATATTTAGATTGTCGCACTCAATATGATAACACACTAGCATGTGAATCTACACAATAACGCCGACAGTGCAATGAAGTAATTCAATTTTATAATAGATGATGACATTGTTCCATATTGCTTTGTAGGAATATTATAAATAGTTACATAATTTTTTAATCTATTTCCATAGGTGGAGGAATGTCTAAAAAATGCTTTGATGGAACATAAAATAGTGTCAGCTGAATGTGCACAAGAAGTTGCTCAGATAATTGAGGAAACTGAGGTTGATATTGAAGCAGATCCTTTGTTGGAGCGTGCTTGTGCATTAGATTTATTAAAATATTGTAAAGAATTGGAACATGGTGCTGGTAGACGTAAGAAATTTAACCATTTTACTTGCTTTACAAATATTACATTATATGCAAATATTTACCTCTTAAACAGAGCGGCAGTTATGTGACATTCAGAACAAGTCAATAATATTTAACATATTTTCAAGTGGATTAAAAATAAATACGTAGAAGTTGAGTTTTAAGGATTCCACTGTTTTTTCGTTGAATTTATTGTGATGCAAAGCTGCATTGGGATCTCAAAATATCTTAACTATCAAGCAGACTTAGACGCTAGGTTGTAGGACTATTTTAAGCGCTTAAAAGTCCACCGCTGAACATGGCATACCCTCTACACCTCTCCTGCTGTGTAGAGGGTATGCCTTAAATATCTAATAAGTTTTTCAGGCAGATGGATGATTGCGGTATCAGACTTCTCACATCTTTGACACAGGTCTGGGTATTTTATGTTTCGTTTAACGAGATGGTTTTATGGCTCTCTATTGGAAAAGTAAAAAAGTAAAGTTGACAAATCAGTGATGTTCGAGCCTCTGAAAGTTGTAATTGTTAAATTAATACAATAAATTCCACAAAAATTTGTTTAAGATTTACAGGGAGTTTTTTTGTAGTTCATTATTATAGTAAATTTGTGATACTGTAAAGTTTACAATAGAAATTGTAAAAATTGAAAGACCAATTGAAAAAAAATCAGTTTGAAATTTAAATTATTATAGCTTATAGCATAGTTATAGCTTTTTTACTTCATTTCAAAGATTATAACAAATGCTAAATCAATGTTTTCTTATAGGTCTTAAATGTCTCAAGATAATACTTAATGATAGTAACAGGAAACTGGAGACAGAATGTGAAAAACAACTTTCAAGTCGTTTGGAAATGTATAGATATGTTGCTGTAAGTATATTTTATGTAATAGTTAAATTTTTTTAACTACTATAAGCCAGTGCTTCATTGCTCTTTCCCAGTTTGTTTTTGGGTAGAAAGACAGATGCTGGCAAATTATTCCACTGCTTTACTGTACATATCACAAACAACAAAGCAAACCATTTATTCAAATGCATCGTATGTCAGCAACAAAGGAGTTGAGACTGGCATTCCATCTTAGTCCTCACGGGTAACAACACATCTGCATTTTCATTCGTAATCGAAGATAGGTGTAAATGTTTATAGGTCACAGTAACCAATTACCATCAGGTGGACTGTGTGCTCGTTTGTCACCCTATCCTATATAAAAAAAAAGACTGGCAAAAGTTTGTACAACGGTGGAAGTGAGCAAGAGGAATTAAGTCATTCATTTCCTGCACAGTGCGTTACAACTTTAAAATGTATCCTATAGAACACCAAGGCTGGCTATATTGCACCTGTGCTTTAGATTGGTTAGATTGAGTTCACTATATTTAGATCACCAATAAGCCTCTTAGTATGTCTTTGTCTTTCCATTGAGTCCAAAGCCACTAGATGGCATTTTGCAGCACTAGCCCATGAATGACAGCAATTTTCCATTCATGACCAAACTTGCACTTTATATAGTGTAAGGCTTACACTTTGCACTAAGCAGCTATCCCAGTATAAAGTACTGCTGCACCTCTGTAAGGGCACTTAACTTCACTACAGCTACTTGGTCCTGAACCCAATGAACCATCAACCAACCAGTTCAGGTTTAAGGAAATCTCAACCCCCAACAACTTAAGGTGGTCAGTGTATTCAAAGGATACATTTCGGAAGAGATCCAAGGTGTGCTTATCTATTTATTTTTTTAATATTTATTATTTCTTATATTTCAGGCCCACCATGCAGAAAATTTAGGAGATATTTACAATGAATTATCATCCTCACCATCAAAGAAGTATTTTTTACTAGTGGCCATATCAATTATAGGCCTAATTTTCATATTTGGTTTATATTGTGGTCGAATGACAAAAAGAGCAATGTATATAAAAAGAAAATAGATATTGTTCATCTTGTATTAATAATAAAACAATAAAAACATTTTCTACTTATGATGTGATATATTATTCATTCCACTCTGATATCTCATCAAAATCTATATCTTCCATTTGTTTAGATTGTTCTTTCTTAATGGTAGTTTGCTTGGTTTCTTTTTTTATTTCAACTTTGTTTTCACCCTTAAGAATTTTCTGGCTTTCCTCAAAGTATTGATTTGGATGATTAATTCCTAAACCTAATTCAGTGTTATGAGCAGCATCGAAGTATTTACTACAAGCTATTTGAAAATGACCTCTTTTAGCCATGTCAACTATATCATGTAGAGCTGAAACATAAACCAATTAAATAAACATTACATTAATAATGGTCTAACAAGTGCATTATAGAATGTATATTTTTTATATATTATTACAAATTTTATCTACCTTGGTGTTCTATGCCATAACCTTTAAGCCTATTTTTCAAATTGCTAGGATCACAATGCCTATATGGACAGCCATGACAATCTCCTGGACCAACATTATTATTAATAATTTTTAGGCAATTAAAAGGAGAGTAGTTCTTTTTGCTTCCTTCCTTACCATAATTATATCTGATGTTATATGCATATTGCTTTTCAAACTTGTCCAAATCCATTATTTTGGTAAATTCATCTCTCCAGAATCTCAAGGAATCTTCAAGAGTTACACCAATACCTTTTAAAAATAACCCATATTGTAGTCTCCCACCATGTTTCAAGTGATGGCTTAATCTCAGTTGTTCATGAAGTTGTCTCATACACAAAGGAAATGATTTCACTGACAGGGAATCAAGAGTTTCAATAGGTACAACAACTTTTGTATCACTGTAATCATCACCAGAATAGGATTGGTGTAGACCTTTTAATAAACCGACAAGTCTCTCATCCTGCTCAATTTCACCTAGATGATGACAGGCAACTACTAAACTCTGCTTTAAGTGAATTCTATACTGTGCAGAAAGAACTGATATAAAATCTTTATCAGGGATGTATGCATATCCACCCTGAATGTAAACTTTTCTAGATTTGACAAGATCGAGAACTTCATAAAATTTGACTTTATAAAATTTGAGAGAATCTACTTTTTGGTGCATTGTGGATTCCCTTAAGCAACCAATGATTTCATTCTTTTCTTCTTCTGAAATGTTAGTGTAACATAATTTGTTGATTTTGAAAAATTCAACAACTGCTTCTGATTTCATAGTCATGAACCGCAATTTGAACAGTTCTAGTTCTCTTGCAACAAACCACCTCCGTAATTCTTCTGTTCTGCAGTAAGCTAGTCTAAGAATAAAATGTCCAATATGATCTTTACGTCTGGCCTGCAAATCAGCTTCACTGGTTCCAAATCCTGATATGTCACAAAGATTAGCATAGTATTTTAACCCTTGCGATCGTAATTCGTTCAATACAAATTCTCTCCATTCGTTTGAATATATACGCAACCCTTTGAGAGTGGTAGCGGTCGCTAAGCACCTCAGTAATGTTAGCCTTTCTAGAGCCAAAGTTTCAAATTCATGTAATCTTATATTCTCAATAGGAGGAACCTTATACATTTGTAGATCATGAGGATAATTTTCTAAAAGATTGCTGCTATGTGCAGTACGTGTCGATTTTCTTTTAATTTTTAAATCCATACTCAATATTTTAAATAAACAACAACTATATTATATGAAGTTATGATCTACTATTATTGGAATTGGATCATCTTTTTCTTCAACTATTTTTTTAGTTTGTTATTTTTGCTAGATAATCTCAGATAAACTTCTTTTAAATTAAGTTAACGCTTCACTTCTGTTTTGGCGCGAGCGCGAGACCGAGAGATTGATAATTTGACATTATTTTTTTAAAAGATTTAAGTTATGTGTTTTGGATGCTTGTTCTTTAAGACATAAGTTGACATTACCTTCCTATTAGATTGTGGACATTACCCATAGACTACAACCCGGGTTCAATCCCGTCGGCACCTATGAATTTACTAATTTTCATTTGAATAAAAAAAAATAATCGCCGTAGAAAATTAGTATAATAAAACCGTAATTTCTTATTATAAAACAGTTAATTTCACATAAAATTGAAAAAATCTTACAAAATCTAATTACGAGGGCTGCACTAAAAGTATCGGGAATGGAATATTTCCACTGTTCCTGTCATATTAAATTTTTATTAATTGAAAAGTTCTTGGTTTTAAAAATCGAATACCATTTATTTATTTAAAAAAAGATTCTCGGTCTTGTCACAAGGTTTTGTCAAACTTGTTTAGTCGTTGAGAAAATGGAATTGACTCGAGAAAATTCAAGAGCGATGATTTATTATGATTTTCGAAGTGGTTTAACACAAAAACAGTGTGTTGACCGGATGATTTCTGCATTTGGTGATGAAGCCCCATCCAAAACCACAATTTATCGCTGGTTTGCTGAATTTCAACGTGGACGTGTCTAGCTCAGTGATGATCCCCGTCAAGGTCGTCCAAAAACTGCAGTCACCCAAGAAAACGTTGATGCTGTGCGTAAGCTGATTGAGGAAGATCAACATGTGACATGCCGCGAAATTCAGGCAACTTTAGACATTGGCATAAGTCAAATACAAATAATCTTGCATGAACAATTAGGTGCAAAAAAGTTGTTTTCCCGATGGATACTGCATTCGCTCTGTGAAGAGCAAAAAGCGGCTTGCGTTACTTGGTGCGTCAGAACTTTCGAAAGATTCTACGCAGGATCCTCAAATGAAAATACAACATCGTATCAGATGACGAATCCTGGATATATACGTACGAACCCGAAACAAAAAACCAGTCACGAGTTTGGGTGTTCGAACACTTCAGCAACATTCAAATTTTCCCGCCACAAAAAATTGCAGGGGCTGACTATAGATGAAGCTAGTGGGTGTATATTAGATTTATTTTATTATGTATGAAGTTGGCGTTCTTCTCCGCTAGGAGTAATAGTGTTCTGTGGTCCATGGCATCTCCACCATAGAGAACCTGAACAATGTCTCTTGTAGAATTTCTAACTGTCGAATCGTAGTGCAGGCAAAGATCTTCCAAACTCTGCACCAACTTTCTCTGCATGTATCCAGTTTCAGCTGTTTTCACATCAGTATCCACAGAAATAACAGAAAATAATACATACTGCTTTTCATTTCCTTAAAACCAAATATTCTGAAATGGATTGAAACGTGTTGTGTTGTGGTTAAAAAGCAGAACGACTTATGGCCCGTTTTCATTGGCGGTATGCGCTATGCCCGTCGTCTGCTGCGTATAGCGCATATTGGCGGCGACCGTCAGTTTTACTTAATTATTAATTTTTGTAACTAAATAAGTATGTGCAATAACAATACGTTATTGTGCAATTAAAATCGAGATATGTGCAATTTATTGGCACTCTGTGCAATTAGAAAAAAACTTTATTTACGGAGATATCGATATTGCAGTACTAGTAAAAATCATAATTTACTTTTTGATTTTTTATAAAAAATTGGAGAGTGTGCAATTACACATACAAGTATAATCGTAATGTGCTATTAAAAATACGTCGACTAATATTTTTTTTATTACAAATATCATTATTTTGCAGGCTGGGGGGGGGGGGGGGTAAGAAAGTCTTCAGTAGCTTGCTTTTACGTTGATACTAGCACCATCTCACAGTAAAAGTACTATTTTCCCGAATATTTTTTACAATCTATTAAAAGATGGTGCCACTGCTGGTATTTATTATTTATACCGAAATCATGCTAGCAAGGTTTTGAAATATACCGGTATATATACAGAATAATTCAATGAAATTCAACGAAGCAATTCATATCATGGTTTTCTTAAATAAACTGAATGAATGGTTATATAAAACATATTACTTAGTAATTAATAATTAATAATTGAATTAAATTTAAGTTCATTTCCTTTTATTTTATTGAAATGTGTACGAATTAATACTGAATCTAGGTGATAGCGCCCTCTAGTGTGATTTTCAGTCATTTAAAATCCCAACGTCATCTATAAAAGCACAAAAGAAATTTCCCTCGTTTCGTCACCTAATAATTTGCCAGAGTGGCTCATCTATGCCATATACAGTATATTATGTATGTGATAACTGTAGAACCAGTGCAACATTTATTTTACGAATTACTTCGATTATTTTAGTTCATAAATCAGCGGCTCTAATATAATCTTAGATGTAATATTTAGACATGTATGTTAATATATAATTTATGTTTGTTTTGTAAAGTAAAGTTGCAGCCTATTTACGTCCCACTGCTGGGCACAGGCCTCCTCTCATTTCTGAGAGGGTTTTAGGGCAAGGAAATTTTCGCCGCGCTGCCCCAATGCGTGTTGGCAAACTTCACATGTCTTCGAAATATATTTTTTTCTTATTTCTCAGACATGCAGGTTTCCTCACGATGTTTTCCTTCACCGCCGAGCACGTGATAAATCAGAACTTAAAATTGCAATTAACAATTTCATTGGTGCCGGCGGGGATCGAACCCGGGTTGCTCGAGTACTGTGAAGCTTACAGCGAGCGCTAACCATCTGAGCAACCATGGCTCAGCAAACAAATATATCAAACAAATATACAAAATTACGTTATAAATTAATAATTTTGCAGATAGTTTCATAGTGAATGGCACACGCCACCAAAGTCAAGTGCGTAATTGTTACGTTTTGAAAAAAAAACTCAAATTCTAAATTTTCCATATAAAACATAAACAAAAGTTGCCTAAACCACATATAATGTGATCAAACAAATCTAAGTCTTGTCTCTAGTGTGCTAAAGATCATTTAAATCTGACAACTCTCAATTTTAACCATTTAAAATTCGACCTTATTGTTAATGGTCATATAATTATATTTCACGTGCACCGTTTTACGATAACTACCAAAACATTGCAATGAAATCCATATTCGTTACATCTCTTTCATACGTGTTTATGATACCGTCGCTAGAGCAAGTAACAACGAATATCAAAGGACATCGGTTAGTTTTGGGCCGTGTTGGCATATCGTTACAGTTTGCGTTTAAAGGCTCCACGTACACGTTGGTCGAGCGCGCTTGGCGAGCCCGCTCGGCAGATTTTTGTGGTGCCGTTCACACGTTGGCGTGCGTCCACAGAGTACCTTTGTATAAACTGAAACGTGCTTCATTCTGCGTTGGTAGCTAGATGATGATGGACGTTAGTGATCGCGGCCTTATTTTTATGTTGCTCATGTTTGGGTTTCCACATAACTGACCATTGTGATAAGAATCAATGAACCAAAATATTTCCTCATTAGGCCATGTCGCCATGTTCATCTTATTAAGCCGTAAAGCGTTACTATGAACTGAACACTCGGCCAACGTGTAATCGCTATTTGCGGCTTGCGCCAAATTTCTTTGATTTGTGCACGGAAAACCGACACTATACGGCTTGTGGGCGAGTGTTGGCCGCAAACGCCAAATACACACAAAACGGCCCAGTACACGTTGGCCGAACGTACTCGGTGAGCGCGATCGGCCAACGTGTACTGCTACCTTTACGTTTCGTACGTTGGTTAGTTGGTTTTGGGTTTTGGTTGGATATTGTGATAACGGTTATGTACATAGGTTTATCGATATGATATGTTATTTGATAACATAACGTTATTAGTTACGTTTTGATATATCGGTCTCATGCCTAGTATACTGTCTTGTAATGTATATTGTTTTGTCAAACATAATCAATATTCTTCATTTGTTATATCAGCAATAATATGAGTTGATATACTTATGAACTATAAGTATATCAACATAACCTAAAATGAGATTTTACAAAAATTCTGAATGATGATCATACATAAAGGTTTTTAAATAAATAATTCCTACGTGGCACTTACACTGCTGTTTTCACATTCTTATGTTTCGCAGCATAGTAATTAACGTTATTCGTAAAGAAATAATAATATCATATTAATCATTCGATTATTTTCTTTCGAATAAAATTGCATTGTCGCAGCTCCAATTAATATTTATGTTAAACATCTTTAAAATACCGCACAAAGACGAGATCGATAAAATAGGTAAAGATCGCTCACCTTATAATCAAAGTAAGAAGTAAGGACCAGAGGAGAAGCTTCCAACAACGTCGAAAATGTATATTTATTTAGATAGGGTTGTCACCTGATGCATGTGAAAATTTTAAGAAAATAATCCAATAATTATAATTTTTTTTTTAAAAAAAGAGCAACCGCCTTTATATTTTGCATATATAGGGTTACTGGGAACTCGTCAACCTCCTGGCAGGGCGTGATAGGGGAGTCAAAATGCTACAAATTTGACGCCCCATATGTATGGCCGAAAATGAATAAAATATGGTCTTCAGATGTACAGATTTTAAAACCCCTTGCGCGGAAACTATAAGTGGTATCACTTTTGTATGTATAAGACTACCTAAGATTATGTGTGCTATGTAAAGCTATCTCCAGAAAACTCATTCATGGGGATTATATGAATGTGTTGGTGATTTTAATGATAATAATTCTATAAACACATACTCGTTACGGTTGCGAATCATATTTTATTAAACATATAACCTGACCCTGGCCTGCAAACTCCAAAAACGCAAGAAAAAATTTGAATTTCGCGGGCCACCCTGGAGCTTTCACATTAAAAAGCAGCAAATAATTTACTAAAATTATTATTAAAGTAATAAAACTCTATTATTTTGAAATTTTTTTCGATCATAGTCATAGATAAATAATTTTTTATTATATAAAATTGTGGTGCTGACCATTGATATAAGAAAAATAGAGGATAAGCAGTAAATTCCATATATATTTTTTGGTTATACAAATATCATGCAAACATGAACCTTGCCAACGAAAATATATCTGTCTCATTCTCACACGTTATGATTTTCGAATGTAAAAAAAGATAAGTGCATATCTTAGACTTCAATTTTCTGTTGACAGTTTTCATAATTTCACTAAGCTTCACCTTGAAGCATAACGCCATTTTAGGATGACGTTCATTTGTGGTAGTTCGTCTGTCATCTAAGCCTTGTTAGGAGTTATTTTGCAGTGTTACAGTGAATTTTGACAATTTTGGAGCTTTTTTGTTCATTAGTAAAGGGTAATTAAGCAAAAACAACATGACAAAGTGTTGCATCAATGGATGTAATTCAAATTCTCGTAAAAATGAAGAAGGATTGTCATTTTTCAGGTTCGTTGTAAGTTTTTTCCATAATTGTATATTTTTTCGTGTGAATTGCGTTTTGTGTTCATGTTATGGGTTCTAAATCGTGTTTCCCGCTATTATCTATTTTTATACGTGGTAGAGCCATGCTGCAGCTATATTAGTAGAATAGTTGTAGCACGAATGGGTCGGCTCGACCGGGGAAGGACCACGCTCTCACAGAATACCAGCGTCAAATAGCGCCTTCATGCTGCTGTGTTTCAAATGGTGAGTGTAGAGAACCGGAGACCCTTTTACTGGAAAAGAGGCATCCATTTTAGTTCTCACGGGTGACAATGCATCTGCATTTTGATTCGCAAATGAGGATAGATTTAGATGTCTATGGGCCACAGGCAACCACTTACCATCAGGTGGACTGTGTGCTCGTTTGTCACCTTATCCTATAAAAAAAAATCTAGAATTTCCAATGACTATTATCATATAAATTTAAACAAGTAAACATTTTGATTGTTTACATTTTTACGTAGTGTTGTCCTTACGTGCTGTCATGTTTTGAAATTATCGATATAAATTTTAACAATATTTTTTATTAAACTGTCTTTACGGCTCTGGGTTCTAGCCCTTCCAAGCCGGTTTAATAATATTAATGTAGTCCTGTGATCAAATAACGTTTTAGATACGTAAACTGTATATTTAATCACACGATCGATTGAGAGCCTTTCATTTAAGAAAAGAACTTGAAAGTAGAGTAAATCGTAAATTTTCTATAATAGTTTTTTTCATCAAAAGATTCGATTATGTTAAGATTATTTTTGATTACTTAAGGATGCATAATATTTATTCTAGGTTGCCAAAAACTGAAGGCCTTCAAAAATTGTGGACTGAAAATATAGGCCAGGAAAACATAAAACCTGCAGTAGTAAGAAGAATATGCTCCTTGCATTTTGAAAAAGAATGTATTAATAGAACGCTGGATATAGTTCGGCTTAAGGGTGATTTGGTTCATGTGTCTAAAATAAATTTTCTGACTAAATAATATTGTTGCGCGCCACTATTAATGTCTTGTACATGGCAACACTAGTTACACTATCGCCCCCTAGTGTCGAGTAAATGAAAGTATTGCGCGGCACTATTAATGTCTTGTACATGGCAACACTAGATAGACTAGCGCCCTCTAGTGTCGAGTAGCAGAACTAGGAGAGTCGAGATCCTTCCAGAAATTTCGGGACCGATATGTACTCGAACATTCTAGATGTCGCTACAGTGGAAGGTTCTGGAAACTGTCTGAGGCCCTATATAAGGCCGGTATGGACCACGACCAAGGCAGTATTGAATTGGCGATACAAGAGAATACTTCGAAGCGAAATAACGGCGAACTGTGTTTTATTATTAGTGTGATTTTAGATTGTAATTTTGTTGCGTAATTAAAGTGTCAATTTTGGTAATTCAATCGGCAGTTTTTAATTATCTCGAACCTCAAGCTCGTAACAATTGGTGTCAGAAGTGGGATCATATCATGCCGATTTTACCAAAGGACGAAATGGAGGGTATCCGTACCCGAAGTCAACGCCAGCTGGAGACGGACCAGAGACGATTTGGTAATGCATCGCCGCAAACGTCGGAGGGCCAGCTGCCGACCGAGGAGGCCGGGCCGTCGGCAGCTCCTGCATCTGCAGCACCTGACTTAGGTGCTCTGATGATGATGCTGCAGGAGCAAGCCCGCCGACAGGAGGAACAGGCCCGTCGGTTGGAAGAGCAGCTGCAGCGTGGACAGGAGGAACAGGGCCGCCGGTTGGAAGAGCAGCTCAAACGTGATAAGGAAGAGCAGATACTTCTCATGAAGGACCTTCACGCTACCTTTGGGAAAGAGATAAGGGAGGTGAAGGATAAGGTTGCACGATATGACAACCGCCTGTCCGAAGCTGAAACTCGAATCGACTGGTTCGAAAAGCGTACCAGTCTGTACCTGCGCTCATTGTAGGGAACCTGGTGCAGACATTCATCGACGGCATCCGCGACCCTGAAGTCAGAGCTGCTGTGAGGCTCGGGCACCACGAGACGCTTAAGGTCGCCTTGACCCATGCACTGGAGGTGGAAGCCGTGAGACAGGATCATCGTTCCTACCACGTCAGGGAGGTTGCAGCAGTTACAGTTAGGGACCGCAATAACGGCTACCGCCCTAGGTGCTACGGCTGTGGACAAAGGGGCCATCTTCGATCCAGCTGCCCTAAGCGAACTGTAAAAAGGGAAGGTGATCGATTTCGAGAAGGTAGTGCGGCTAACAGCACCGCCCAGCGCAGCGAGAAATCTCATGGCAACGCATATGTATTGTCAAGAAGACTTTGTCCTGAAGATTGCAAGCATTGTACTAGGCAAGAGGGTAAAGAAGTGGTATTTGTGAGGATACTCAGGACAGACCAGCTCAGCTATGAGTGGAAGGACAGCCTACAACATGCACAGCAGGAAGATTCGGACATTAAGCCGATTCTGGAATGGATGAAGGCCAGTGTTCCTAAGCCCAAGTGGAGCGACGTCTCAGCAATGAGTTCGACCACGAAAAGCTATTGAGCCCAATGGGACATCTTGCTGATTCAGGATGGAGTCCTGTGCCGTAAATGGGAAAATGGTCGGGGAAACAGGTGTCATTTGCAAATGGTTGTCCCTAAGGCTAAAGTACCGGATGTTCTACAGCTGTACCATAGTGGTTGTTCAGGAGGCCACCTGGGAGTTAAACGAACTCTATTGAAGATCCGAGAACGGTTTTACTGGGTCCACTGTCGTGACGATGTCGAGGACTGGTGCCGCAAATGTAAAAGTTGCGCGGCTGTAAAGGGACCTCAAATTCGTAGTAGAGGCGCATTGAAATTGTACAATGTTGGTGCACCATGGGAGAGGATAGCCATTGACGTTGCAGGGCTGTTTCCAGAAACTGAAAGTGGTAACAAGTATTTCATGGTTGTGATGGATTACTTCACTAAGTGGCCAGAAGTCTTCGCCATTCCAAATCAAGAAGCTTCAACCGTTGCAGATAAACTAGTTCATGAAGTCTTCTGTCGTTTTGGAGTACCTTTAGAGATTCACAGCGATCAAGGAAGGAATTTTGAGTCTCAAAAATATTCCAGGAAACTTGCCGAGTTATGGGTACTCAGAAAACACGAACAACTTCTTATCACCCACAATCTGATGGAATGGTAGAAAGATTTAATCAGACATTGGAGAGGTACCTAACAAAATTTGTGGAAAAACGGCAACGAGACTGGGACAGGCACATACAACCGTTTTTGTTGTCATATCGAAGCGCTTTTCACGAAAGTACATCAGTGACACCAGCTTTCGTAAACTTTGGGAGAGAATTGCGGCTGCCTGCAGACCTAATCACCGGAATACCACCTGATGCCCCACGCAGTATAACCGATTATGCAAATGACTTGCGGAACAAAATGAATGACATTTATGAACACGTCAGACAGACGGGCCAGCAAACGTCTGAGAAGATGAAAACACGGTATGACCGCAAAATGAACAACAAGGGGTTGGATGAAGGTTCACTAGTGTGGTTACACAATCCAGTTCGCAGCAAAGGGAAATCTCTTAAGCTTCAAGCTAAATGGGACGGACCGTACCGGATTGTGACAAGGATCAATGATGTAACCTACCGGATACAGAAAGGTGCCAGAGGTACTCCTAAGATTGTCCATGTGGATCGACTGGTGCGTTATTATGGGGCCAATAATGCTCGGGACGAGCATGTCTTAGGAGGGGGCAGTGTTGCGCGCCACTATTAATGTCTTGTACATGGCAACACTAGTTACACTATCGCCCCCTAGTGTCGAGTAAATGAAAGTATTGCGCGGCACTATTAATGTCTTGTACATGGCAACACTAGATAGACTAGCGCCCTCTAGTGTCGAGTAGCAGAACTAGGAGAGTCGAGATCCTTCCAGAAATTTCGGGACCGATATGTACTCGAACATTCTAGATGTCGCTACAGTGGAAGGTTCTGGAAACTGTCTGAAGCCCTATATAAGGCCGGTATGGACCACGACCAAGGCAGTATTGAATTGGCGATACAAGAGAATACTTCGAAGCGAAATAACGGCGAACTGTGTTTTATTATTAGTGTGATTTTAGATTATAATTAGTGTTGCGTAATTAAAGTGTCAATTTTGGTAATTCAATCGGCAGTTTTTAATTATCTCGAACCTCAAGCTCGTAACAATATTATTTCGTCACGAATAAATGATTTTAATCAGTATACATTATTGTTATTTTATTTATTTTTATTCCTTACTCTCTCGTTTAACTCCAGTATCCACCACTAATTACGCTACTGGTGGAAGTCATTACAACTTGCAGGTTGTAAACACTATAAAATTGATATTTTGTGGTGTTACACAAACGGGATATAATGAGAAATGAGTATGGAAATGGAAGGCTGAAGTGGCGCAGCCACCCCTATTAATCGAAATGTTGCATGGAAATTGGTTGTCATATGGTATGAACATGCGATGCTGAAGATTGAGGAATGTGTTGGGATAGTTAAATGATTAATGGATTGTGTGAACGGTGGTATGGTTAGAAAGGGGCTGCTCAACTCGATTACATTACTGAGATAAATAAATAAATAATCTTTATTATCAAAAAAAAGAGATGACTGCTAGTAACTATGTATGAAAGAACACATGCTCCACAAACTTTAAATAAATCAAGATAAAAGTCAGTCTACTGCACGTTCATGGTAACTTGAAATGGTAACCGACCATTACCACGAAAGAAAGGTGTTGTCGAATCTTTATGGCGGCTTGGAAGTTAAGAGCGAGCGCCAGTCCGTGCAGATATAGTTGAAAGAAAACTTGATGTTGTCTCAGATCAACGTACATAAAGCGAAGCGTGAAGGTACAGGACTTGCGCTCGCAACTAATTTCCCAGCCGCTATAAAGTCTATATATATGATATAAATCACGCAACCTGGACGCATACCCTTGGGGCTGGTTCGATGTGGTGCAGGACAAAACCACTGGGAAAAACTTAGGGGAGACTTCTGCCTAGTAGTGGGACAGCATGGGCTGGACAAAAAAATCATACGAAGCCTGATACATTGCCTATAGTGGTGGTTTCGTTAATCTCTGCAAAGGAGAAAAAAAAAGCATGCGTCGACCCAGGGACGCACGGAAGGAGTGCTCAATACAACTATTATTACAGGATAAACCCAATGCAATATTGTAGTGATCTAATATTTGTTTATTTAATATATACCTATGAGATGGACAATACGTTATAATTTATATAGCATCGATACTGAAAATATCGACAGAAACAACGCTATTTCTTGTGGGTGGAGTCAAAGAGAATATAATCACTACGTTTAATAGGCGGGACTCCAATAGTAAAAATAAATGCATGAAATTACGCCAAGCTACTCTACCAACATCAAGATATGACATTTAGTTTTGAGAAACAGTGCTGACAACATTGACGAATTACGATAGTGCTATAAATGTCTATCCTCGAATAATTTTATCGATGTAACCTTTATTGATATATTGTTTATCGATATTTTTACAAAAGAAAGTTAGATCTCTATACTGAATTATTTATGAGAAATAAATTTTTTAACGTGTGGTTTGAGTAAAAATGCCTATGAGAATAAGAAATCAATGTATTTTACACACAGCAAATTGTAATTATATCTCTACAATTAGGTACAAAAATATGTATAAAGAGAATATAAAATAAAAAACGCACTTTTATAGAAGTAATTAATTAAGTAAAAGATAAATGACGACTCCGTAGCGCAGTGGTTTAGCGTTTGGCTGCGGCATTGCAGGACCGAGGCTTCCTTCCCGCACTGAACAATTTTTGCTATGCTGTAAAATAAATAGTCTGCGTTTGGATGCTTGTTTTGAACGTTAACTTTTTTAAGGGTGAAAATATTGGGTTTTTAATACTGATTGGATTAAATTGCTTTTATGTGGAACAAATACTATGTACAAATCGCCAGGCTTCCTAGTACCAGAGGTACCTATGTACATACTATTTGCAGAGATCGTTTACTAATTGTCGCTTTCAAAATGAGTACTCATTATAGCTAATGTTTGTAGATGAATCTATAAAAAAAATATTTTAACCAGGTAATTACAAATAACTTTGAGTTTATTTATATAATCGAATTCTTACCAAAATCTGACTTTAGAGGTATATTATCTTTTTGCTACATGTAAATAAAACCTAATTAACATACACATAATTGTGGAAGTTTAAATTTAGTCTGCTGAATAAATAACAGTTCGTTTTAGTTGGGTTCAAATGCAATGTTTGTCACAAATATGCCTTAACATGTGAATCTTTTCAATTGGTGCATGTGCCAGCTATTTCACCCATTGCTTGCATCTGAAAAAATAATATAAATAAAATCACATTTTTACTTAACAAACAGAATGTTAGCAGTCAGAATTGACTGTGTTGTTTCTAAGTATAGTTCGTTTCGGATTGCCATACCATCGAACTATCAGATTTAGGAAATAGTGTGTTTGTATTTGTGCACACAATCGTACACTATAAAAACCTGTCATACATAGATGGCTAGTCCAAAAATGTACTCGCATTAAATATCATATTGCTATTAAAGTTGAAATCACCACATACCTTTCATCATCTAAGGGAAATATTACTACGAATAGCCTTTTCTTGTTATCATTTTTTCCGCTTCTTGCACCATTTATTTGGAAAGTTTTATAATGTATATTTAATTTCTTAACAATTCTGTAAATGAACAACGGCTCCTATAGCAAAATTAAAAGCAATCATAATTAATAAAATATATACAAATATAATTGTTTGATTTGACATTTAAACCTATTTCATTTGACAATGTCGTTAATAGACATATTACGAAAAGCAGAAAGAAGAGATAACCGCCATTAAAATTTGACCCCTGTAGTACATATAATTTTTATTATGGAAGTTGCACCAGCCTGGGTGGAGTCGTCGCCATATTTGAGAAACAATTGACTTCAGATCACGTGACCACATGCCATATCCCCTATTTTTCTTATATCTATGGTGCTGACTATGACAGTGACAATGACAAGCTAGGAGTAAAGTATTCTGTGATGACAAGTGACAACTGCTGACATGATAGTGAGATGGTATCGTGTCGCGATAGGGGTTTGATATTTAATTAAAATCCGACTTTACACCAATAATTTAATTAATTTGTATATCAGAATATAAATTAATATGTGCACTCTATATATAAATACTTAAAATCAAATTCTTGCGTGTGAGTGATTATTTCGGAAGTAATTTACAGTAACAACATGGTTTCAACCAAGATGCAATCGTCATTAGATGACTTAGTACAGTATACGCAGCTTTTTAAACCGATAGCAACTGTTCTGCAAGGAACTGTTCTTCCTTTTCTCATAATATATCCAATAATATTTTATTTTTGGATATTTATATACGGTTTTGAGGAAAACTTTGAGGCTGGTTTTGTTACGGTCGCTGTAGTAGCAGTAATACAAATTCTCATTTGTCTATGCTGTTATTGGAGTGTTCATATACAGTGTTTTCTTTCCTGCACACCCGTAAGTAATTACAGCATTTTTCTTAAATACCTATTCTTCTTAAACTAATTTTTAGCTATGGTATGGTTCAACAAGACATTTTCTTTTCTGTAGGTTAAAGATCCAATACAAGCTGAAATTGTTAAAGTTGTACCAACATCCAATAATGGGTCGTCGGAAATAGTGAGACTACATCACACAAAGGTTTGTTGATCTTGATAAAAAAAATTGTATTACTTTTAATTAATTTAGATTGATTGTTTAGTGTAAACTTATTTTATGAACGACATCTCTCGTTATCTTTGAATATTTTTCAGTCTACAAAGAAGGGCAATCTCAATCCTGATGTTTGGTTTATTTTTCAAAAGAGTAAATATATTTATGATTGGGATAAAAAGAGATTTCATACTATAGATTTTCCCATTAATAAAACATATGAAGAATATATAGAATCTAAGGGATACTTAGATGATGAATCTATTGATATTGCTGAAAAAGAATATGGTAAAAATGAAATGATAATGGTAAGTCTCTTTTTCTAGCATAAATTATTTCAGTATTAACTTTAATTTATTTATTTATTATTATTACATACATACTTACAAGTTAACAGATGATAGCATAAAACATGCTTGTAAGATTAGATTCAATATAATTGCAAATGCAAAACCATTTAGTTGTTTGAAAGTTATGTTATAAAAGATCATTCTAGGCTGTTTAATACGGGGGAATAGGAAATTTTGCAGTAGCTATTTCTTGAAATTGAAACTTATCATAGAATATAAAGAAACAGCATATCAGATAACACCTTGTGCTTACCATCATCCTTCTAAAGTTCTAACCAGTCATTTACTATACATAGGTCTGTACATAGAAGGTGTGTCAGCACTGTCGATGCTATCAAAGTTCCGAAGTAAAAGCAGTATATATATAGAATAGCTCCAAACTACCACTCGAAGTGCTGGCCGCTCCCTGGGCAGAACATCTTGCCCGGTTGGAGATCTCCCCTTTTTCTTACCACAGCCACAAAGGATTTGCCTTTATTGTTATGCTTGGTAGGAAGATTGGTAATAGTAGTACTAGATTTTATGTACAATCTAGATTTTTACACTAATACATCAAAACACCTGTTTATAGGGCCATCTTATTATTAAGATTATAATTTGTGTTTTATGCCCTATGACACTATGACACAACCAAAGAACAACTGTAGTGTAAACTATTAAACTCTTCAAAAAACACTGCTATGTGTTTGACACACAAAAGATCATTACCACTTGACAAAGCACTAATGGCCCCCTGAGCTGAACTAATTGCCTGGTGAGAGGGTTCGAGATCTCTTCTTTCTCAATGATGAAAAAAATAGTTAACTTAACTAGGAACATAGCTCACAGAAGCTGTGTTGATTAGTCTGTTACTTTATGTATGTACCACTTCTCTTTGCAATAGAGTACATATATGTTACTCTTTTGCAAAGTGAAGTGGTGAATAGGGAATCTGGAACTAAAAATTGTTTTCAAGAGTTGGAAATTTTCATACTAACTAGCCTTTAACAAAACTAGGACTTTTTTGTTCTTTCAATATTTTTGTTACAAGCTAGTTTATGTTTAACAAGTAGAATAGAATAAAATAATTTTATTCAATGTAGATTATTACACAATACTTTTTGAGAGTATTTTTTTTATTCACCACTATTTCGGAAAATACCCCTGCTTTGGGAAGAACCAGGAAGAGACCCGGCATGTATAATTTTGTACCATTATTTTTATGAATTTTAATAGAACCTGCATGGTAGCTATCACTTTATTCCCAGGGGTTATTTCCATTCATCATTCATTCAATCTAAACCATACCTTCTCTGTTGGCTTGGATTTGAGCAAATATCTCTCCACAACTGTGTTGTCATCTGCATACCTAAAGATACCAGACAAAAGCAGGTCATTAATAAGCAGCAAAAAGAGTTGCTGAACCGACCCCTGAGTACTCTGGCATTAGTCACCAGGAAATGTCACAAATTACTCAAAGTGACCGTTTACTTAAAGAAGTTGACAAGAATTATAGGCTCAAAGAGACATAACAAGATTGCCTGAATGAAGGAATGCTTGAGTTAGTTGTTTGATGTCGGCATGTGGTTTTTATTTGTATTATTCAAGCTATACACATTATGAAGGGGACTTTTCCTCCTCGCTTACGTTGAGGAGTCCCACCTCTTGCGGAGGTTTGGCAACCTTAGGCAATAACGAGATGCTAATATTCTTAACCAGAATACTGATGACATGTTTATTTTGGGTAAATATACATTTCTTGCTCTGACTTAGCCTATGTAGAAGGAAAATTATCTGATTTATATGCTATCATGTCAATCAATTTCTGTGACACCAGAATTCTCTATATTCATTAAAGTGGCTCCCTTTTAAAATATTTTTTTGTATATTTCAGGTGGTGCCAGAGTTCATGGAATTGTTCAAAGAAAGAGCAACAGCACCATTTTTTGTTTTTCAAGTATTCTGTGTAGCTCTGTGGTGCTTAGACAAATATTGGTATTATTCTATATTTACACTTGTGATGCTGGTCATGTTTGAATGCACTTTAGTCCAACAACAATTACGAAATATGGCAGAAATTCGGAAAATGGGAAACAAGCCTTACAACATCAATGTATATAGGAATAGGAGATGGCGCCAAATAATGAGTGACCAGTTGTTACCAGGAGATATTGTTTCACTCACTAGATCTCACAGTGATAACTTAGTTCCTTGTGACATATTGCTCTTAAGAGGTTCTTGTATAGTTGATGAATCTATGTTAACTGGAGAAAGTGTACCCCAAATGAAAGAAGCACTTGAAAATGAGAAGAATTTGAAATCAAACTTAGATCCTGAAGGTGATGGAAAGTTGCATATGCTTTTTGGAGGCACTAAAATTGTACAGCATTCATCGCCAAGTAAAAATATAACATCAGGCCTCAAGGCTCCTGACAATGGCTGCATTGGCTATGTTATTCGGAATGGCTTTAATACATCTCAGGGAAAACTTTTAAGGACTATTTTGTTTGGAGTCAAGAGAGTAACCGCTAATAACCTTGAGACGTTTGGCTTCATTTTGTTCTTGTTGATTTTCGCTATAGCTGCTGCAGCTTATGTTTGGGTGAAAGGTTGTGAAGATCCCGAAAGAAATAGATACAAACTATTCTTAGAATGTACACTGATTTTAACATCTGTGGTACCACCTGAACTACCAATTGAATTGTCACTAGCTGTTAATACTTCACTACTCTCTCTATCAAAACTAGCAGTATTTTGTACAGAACCATTTCGAATACCGTTTGCAGGAAAAGTAGAAATTTGTTGTTTTGATAAGACTGGCACTCTTACAAGTGATAATTTAGTAGTGGAAGGTGTTGCTGGCATTGGTGAACATACAGATGCAACGGTTATTCCATTGTCTGATGCACCTATAGAGACCATACAAGTACTAGCATCTTGTCATTCCCTTGTCCAACTTGACGATGGCATAGTTGGAGATCCCTTAGAAAAAGCAACTCTGAAAGCTGCTGAATGGAACCTAACTAAGGGTGATGCTGTTGTACCCAAAAAAGGGAAATCACCTGGTTTTAAAATTGTACACCGAAATCATTTTTCAAGTGCACTTAAAAGAATGTCTGTAATAGCCGGTTACCAAATAAATGAGCGGGGCTTCATGGAAACTCATTATATAAGTAGTGTCAAAGGTGCACCAGAGACAATAAAAACTATGCTCAAAGAGGTTCCTAGTCATTATGATCATGTTTATTTAACATTGTCTAGAAGAGGAGCAAGAGTTCTTGCATTAGGCTACAGAAGTTTAGGCAAACTAAGCTCTCAAGAGATTAGAGATTTGTCTAGAGAGGACATTGAGTGTGACCTCACATTTGTTGGATTTGTTATAATTTCATGTCCATTAAAAAGCGATTCAAAAAAAGCAATATCTGAAATAGTACATGCTTCGCATTCCGTTGTTATGATTACTGGCGACAATCCATTAACTGCTTGTCATGTTGCAAAAGAACTTAAATTCACACAAAAGAATGAAGTTCTTATTTTGACTGAAAATAACAATGAATGGATTTGGAAGTCTATCGATGAAACAGTTATTCTGCCAGTGGAAGTTAAAGAATCAAAAGAATTGACCACTAAATATGACCTTTGTATTACTGGAGAAGGCCTTACATTCCTGAATGAGCAACACCATAACCTTATGATAGAATTAATGCCATATATTAAAGTGTTTGCAAGATTTGCTCCAAAACAGAAAGAATTTGTAGTAATTACTTTAAAAGCACTTGGTTATGTAACTCTAATGTGTGGAGATGGCACAAATGATGTTGGGGCTTTAAAACATGCTGATGTAAGTATATTAAATTTTACTTTATTTTAACTTCACAATAATAAATTACAAGCATAAAGGATAACTACTGATTTGTATTTATTATATGTATGAACATTTTTAAAGCTAATATACACTGCTCAGAAAGTATTTTCCTTAATATCATTCTATATCAAAAATAACTTCTAAACAATAATTATGAGCAATATTAGCAGCGAAATATACAAAACTTCAATAAGCTTGAAGTAAATTTTAAGATGTAAGTGTTTAAGGCTTCCAGGTATCCAATCCCAGTCCATCATCAATGACTTTGTTAGTTGCAATTTTAAGTGCTGAATTACAACGCGCTCGGTGCAGAAAGATAACAGCTTGCATTTCTAAAACATAAAAATATTTTAAGGAAATCTGAACTCAGTCTTCACACATCTCTCCTCTTCTCCTGTCAAAACATTGAACAGAATAAGAGGAGATCAGTGATGGGATTTATATATGCTGTAACTTACTACTAACAACTTTATATAATGTAAGCAAGTACTAGTAGAGTGTGCAAGCTACTATAATGTTAAAATTTTGAAAAGATTTGTTAAATGAAAATTAATAAATTTATATTATATTTATGTCTTTAATTTATTTATTCGTGATGAGCTACCCCATAACAAAACGCATAATGGTGTTAATTCAAATTATATACCTTAAATTTTGTCTTAAATGAGATTATCAAATAATTTATTATGTGTTTAAATATTACAGGTGGGAGTAGCAATTTTAGCAAATGCTCCAGAGCGCCCGCGTGAAAAGGTTCGAGAAGAGCGGGTAGTGGAACCGGAACCCCAAAGAAGACATCCCGGCGCTCGTATAGATCCTCGTGCAGAGGCTAGGGCCGAAGCGGCAGCAAGATTACGGAGGGCCATGAAGAAGTTGGAGGAGGAAGACCAACCGCAGCTCGTCAGGTTGGGAGATGCTAGCGTGGCCGCACCATTTACGAGTCGCCTATCTAGTATACTTTGCAGTGAGTTCCTTTGCATTAAGAGTTTGGTCATATCTTGGATTATTCGTGCAATTTTATTGGCATTTTTCAAATAAACTTTTTGAAGAGCGTAGTGTGAGTACTTCTCAGTTGATAGATTATATTTATTTGTTTTATTTAAAGCTTAATTGTAACAGGTTAAAGCTTAAGGTACATAGGCGGGACTTAATGCCATGTGGCATTCTTTAACAGTCAACCCTGGGTTTCAAAGCCAATTGTTGGCAGGTACGAAAAATATTACTTATATAAAGTGTACATATATTAAAATACACAACATGTATTTACACGTGCACATACATATAACATATGTATATACATACGAGTATATACATGCATATATACAATGTGTATACATGTTTATAAACTTAAATTGTCAGTTAGTAATTGCTCTCAGGTAATAGAAACAGAAACAGAAACAGAAACTTTTTTATTCAATATAGATTATAAATAATACTTATTGAAAGTCACTCTTTTGTTTGATTACCACTGGTTCGGAAAAAACCTCTGTCCTGGGAAGAACCAGCAAGAAACCCAGCGGGACTTTTTTTTAAATAACAGCTTACAATCATGATGTTACACAAATTAACAACACAACAAATTAGAAATAGCTTGGTAGCGATCACCTCATTTCCAGGGTTTATTATCATCCATAAATTCCTTAATATTATAATAACCCTTTCTATACAAACTTAGTTTAATAAAGTTTTTGAACTTTGAACAGGCCAAACTTTGTATATTTTCTGGAATTTTGTTGTAAAAGCGTATACATCGCCCCAAGAATGAATTACTGACTCGATGGAGTCGAGTAACTGGTACTACTAGCTTGTCTGTTCCTAGTATTTACAGAATGAATATCACTTATTTTTATAAAACTACTTTTATTTTTGTGTACGTACATTACATTTTCATAAATGTATTGAGAGGCCAAAGTTAATATATTAATTTCCTTACATTTTTGTCGCAGCGTCTCTTTAGGCTTTAAATCATAAATTGCTCTTATGGCCCTCTTCTGCAAAACAAATATAATTTCAGTGTCAGCTGCGTGTCCCCATAGCAAAATACCATACGACATTATGCTATGGAAGTAGCTGAAGTAAACTAGTCTAGCTGTTTCAACACTGGTTAGACTTCTAATCTTTTTTACAGCATATGCTGCAGAACTAAGTCTGCTTGCTAGTTTTGATATATGGGGGCTCCATTGAAGCTTCGCGCCTAGTGTGATTCCAAGGAAAATGGTGGTATCTACAAGACTCAGTTTCTCCCCATTTAAAATTACATTAGTATTTAATTGTTTGACATTTGGAGTCACGAATTTCATACATTTTGTTTTAGTGCCATTTAAATGCAAATTATTAACATCGAACCAATTTACTAATTTAGATATAGCATTATTTACTTCGTCATATTTTAGTAACTGTCGACTTAATTTGAAAATTAAAGAAGTGTCATCTGCAAATAATACTATATCATGGTTATCCCCTACTATGTAAGGTAAGTCATTAATGTATACAAGAAACAGAAAGGGGCCGAGAATTGAGCCTTGAGGCACGCCCATTTGTACCATCGATCCGGAAGAGCTCATATTGTTAATGACAACTTTTTGCGTTCTCTTACTTAAATATGAAATAATTAATTTAAGGGCATCACTTCTTACACCGTAGTGTTGAAGTTTCCTGATTAATGTTTCATGGTGAACACAATCGAAGGCCTTGGATAGGTCACAAAATATACCCAAAGCATCCTGTGAATTCTCCCATACATTAAAGATATATTTAATCAGCTCAACACCGGCATCAGTTGTCGAGCGACCCCTTGTGAAACCAAATTGATTTTTATGAAGTAAATTACTTATATTAAAAAAATTTAACATTTGATCAAGAACAATTTTTTCAAAAATCTTACTAAGTGTTGGTAGTACAGAAATAGGTCTAAAATTGGCGGGGTCTAATGTACTACCAGATTTAAATAAAGGTATTACTTTACTATGCTTCATTAAATCAGGTGGTATGGTATACGGGTATGCGACCCCGGCTTCCCTAGCTATTACTGTCCTATCCCGTGCCCTCCTGGACGGTAATATCCTACATTTCCTATTTCCTACCCTAACTTACCTTACTCTTCCTTTTCACACCACCTATCCTTCCCCTTTTCCTATTCCTACCCTCCGCCAATCCAACGTCTGCCGCGCGGATGGATGCATGGCTAGGGGCGAGCCTAGTCGTTAGCGTGCCACACTGCCCTGGGACCGGGCGACCCCAGAATTAGGCTAGCCTTACCCTGGCATGCGGGGCTCTGCTGGGGGGGGACAAACCTTTCCCTCGCTATTCGTGGGAACGCAATGGCTAATCATAAAAATAATTTAATTAACCAAAATGGCGGCGATGTGTTTCGCCACCCATCACGTCTCGTTTCTCGCGGGGGCGAAAAGCGGGCCACGGAGAGCCGCTTCGCTACGTTGAATGTAAGAGGAGGAATGGATGGTAAGGTAGATGAAGTATGTCAGATGATGGATGAACGTTGCATTGATATTCTGTGCGTGAACGAAACCAAGAGGAAAGGATGTGACACCACGGTTCATGGCCCCTACACGGCATACTGGTCGGGAGTCCCCCAAACCAGCCGAGGCTGTCAGGGAGTTGGTGTGATTCCTTCATCTCGAATGGTTGAATGTGTGATGGAGCATGAATGTATAAGCCCAAGACTCCTCTGGATTAGGTTAAAAGTCGGACTCACTCGCTTGTTTATCCTTGGGGTCTATGCACCGACGGATCTGCGTGGAGGTGGGTCATTAAAAACACAACAAGACAGAGAGGAATTTTGGGATAGCATGAGAGAGGTCTTGAATAAATGCGGAGAAAATGAACGGATCGTGATGTTAGGGGACTTTAATGGATGGGTTAGAGTAAAGCGTGATGTGTATGAAGGAGTTCTGGGTACGTTTGGGGACGAGAGAGTGAATGACAATGGGAGAAGCCTGCTTGAAATATGCTTGGAATGGAATCTGTGCGTGGCCAACACAATGTTTGACCACAAAAAGATCCATTTGTATACAAGAGATGAGGGTGAGTCTAGAAGTATGATTGATTTTGTAATTGTGGATGAAAGACTGAGGAAGAAAGTACTAGACACTCGGGCATACCGCGGTGTAGGCCTCGACACAGACCACTTCCTGGTCATAGCCCGAATGCGTGGCCTCTTTAAACGGTGGCGACACCGAGTGGCCGAGCCTACGAGTGTTTTGGACAGAGTAAAAGTGGAAAATATACAAGAAAAAGAAAAGAAAGACGAGTATGTAGAGAAACTGAAAGAAAGTTTTAAAGGGATAGAAGAGATAGGAGTGATTGAAGATTTGTGGGAGACATTTAAGGAAGGGGTCGTAAATGTTGCTATTGAGGTATGCGGGGTAGCTAAAAGAAGGAAAGGAAGAAAGAATGATAACGTGTGGATGGATAAAGATGTACAAAAGGTTGTGCAAGAAAAGAAGAAAGCGTGGTTGGATTGGTTAGCAACAAAAGCTAACCAAAAAGTTCAAAAGGCAACGGATGACGAGATAAAGGAAGCAAGAACGAAGTATAAAAGATTGAAAACAGCAGCGAAAGAAATTGTGTCTAGAAAGAAAGAAGAACGAAAGGATGATTTCGATAGGAGGCTCACTGAAGATTTCCAGTCAAACATTAAGTTTTTCTGGAAAACCATCAAAGCAGCCAGAGGAAAAACTTCTACCTCGGAGCTGAGTACAATCAGGAGTCAAGATGGGAGCATTATAAAAGGAGAAGAATGTGTGTTAAAGAGATGGAAAGAGTATTTTGAAAGTTTGTTTGAAAGAGAGGAAGTGCAGGTACAGCATCTGCCACCTTCCACGGAAACTAATATAAATGTTGATGAAAATGAGATAAGCATGGATGAAATAGTGAAAGCGTTGAAAAGTATGAGATTAGGTAAGGCTGCAGGGTATGACAGGATTACCGTCGAGATGCTGAGGGCTGGACAGGGCCTGGTGGCTAGTCAGCTGTACCGCCTTTTCAATCTGTGCTGGCGAAATGGGCAAGTACCGGGAGACTGGTGCAAAGTCGTAATCGTGCCATTGTATAAGGGAAAAGGGTCACGGCAGGACTGCATAAATTACCGCGGTATAAGCCTTCTCAGCGTAGTCGGTAAATTGTATGCGAAAGTGTTGATTGAAAGGATTGTGAATGAAACAGACAAGAAAGTATGGGATGCACAAGCGGGATTTAGAAAGGGAATGGGATGTACGGATCAGGTCTTTTCCTTGCGGTGCATAGCCGAAAAGTATTTGGCTAAAAACAAGAAAGTCTACTGCGCGTTCGTAGATCTAGAAAAGGCCTATGATAGAGTGGTGAGGAATGAATTGTGGTCAGCACTGTCCGTGAACGGTGTGAGCAGTATCCTCATACGAGCAATGCAATCTCTTTATAGGGATTCTAGTGCTTGTGTAAGGATAAACGGGGCATACACTGAATGGTTTAATATCGAAAAAGGTGTTAGACAGGGATGTGTAGCGTCACCGTGGCTGTTTAATCTGTTCATGGACAATTGTTTGACAGATTTAAAAGAGAATAAAAGTGGGTTGAGAATGAATGAGTTACTCGTCAAATGTTTTCTCTATGCTGATGACCAAGTATTACTTGCGTCTTCGGCCGAGGAGTTGCAGGAGATGGTAACTGCTATGAGTGGAGCTTTTGTTAGAAAGGGAATGAAGATGAATGTAAGGAAGACGAAAGTGATGGTGTTTGAAAAAGATGAGGCAGTGACAGACTGCAACATTGTGATTGAAGATGAACAAATTGAACAGGTGAAAGAGTTTGTGTATCTGGGTTCAAAGTTTACAAGAGATGGAAAGTGTGAGAGTGATATCGAAAGAAGAGTGAATACAGGAAACATGGTGAATGGAGCTTTGCACTCCTTTATGAGCAGTCGGAAGGTGTCTAACAAGGCTCGTTTGGCTGTGCATGAGGGGGTGTTGGTTCCGACACTCATGTACGGAAGTGAAACTTGGGTATGGCAGAAGAAACATGAAAGCAGAATAAATGCAGTTGAGATGAGAGCATTAAGAAGTATGATAGGAGTTAAACTAAGTGACAGGCTAAGAAATAGTGAGATAAGGAAACGTTGTGGTCTGAAAGAAGATGTAGTGACAAAAATTGAGAAAGGTATGCTGAGATGGTTTGGCCATGTCGAGAGAATGAATGAAGAACGATTGACGAAAAAAGTGTATAAGGCGAGTGTGAATGAAAGTGTTGGAAGGGGTAGACCTAGGCGGACATTTCTAGACCAAATCAGGGACGTCTTGAAAAAAAGCCAGGTCAAGAGTACCCTAAACCGTAGAGCATGTATGAAGGGAATAATGAAAGTGGACGAAGCAAAACAAGTATGCAAGGATCGTAGCAAGTGGAAAGAACTGGTCTCTGCCTACCCCCACGGGAAAGAGGCGTGATTATATGTATGTATGTATGTATTAAATCAGGAAACACACCAGATTCGATACTAGTATTAAAAATAGTAGCTAAATGAGGCGCGATTGTATCTATTATAGACGCAATAACTTTAACGGAAATCCCCCACAGATCCGCAGTTTTCTTAACATCAATAGTTTTAAAATATTTTACAATATCTTTTGATGACACTTTGTGAAATGTAAAATTCTAATGTCATAGAAATACTTTAAAGGAGTTTTTATTGGTTACATTCTACACTGGGAAGAGTATCCCAAAGATGTATAGTCTGTGTAAAAGAGGGCCTGAAAAAATTAGACCTGTGCTGTGGTATACTAATCTTGAGACTGTTCGATTGTCGTGATTATATGTTGGCCAAACTTAATTTTATGCTTTAAATCTGAAATTATACAATTGTCAAATATTTAAACTTTATTATTTGCTAAAGTTGTCTATATATTATCCATAGCTCCAACAATGCATCTAAGTCTATATGGTAGAGTCAAGTTGCAGCTATATTTATAATATAGTTGTAGTACCAATGGGTCGGCTCGACCGGGGAAGGACCACGCTCTCACAGAATACCAGCGTAAAATAGCAGCTTAATGCTACTTTGTTTCGTATGGTGAGTGTAGAGAACTGGAGACCCTTTTTACTGGAAAAGAGGCATTCTATCTTAGTCCTCAAGGCTGACAACGCATCTGCATTTTTATTCGCAAACGAGGATAGATGTAGATGTATATGGGCCTCAGCAACCACTTACCATCAGGTGGACTGTGTGCTTGTTTGTCAGCCTATTTCTATAAAAATAAAATCTTTTTTACTTAATTTTATTAACCTCTTTACACTGATGTGGGACGCTTAAGAAACAGTGAAAGCCTCTGAGCTTCAGATAATATTTAACTGCAAGTTTGTACATGTCTTTATTAAAAGGTGAGGCACAAACTTATATAGGTATTTATTGAAATGTTGGCTCCAGTATTCGGATTTAAATTTAAGACCATTGTTGCATTTGAATACAGCTAAAATTAAATGGCCAATGGAAAACGCTCTAACTTTTACACTTTCTTAAAAAAAGTACTAAACTACCCTGGGAAAGTGATTTCTAAACATAGGCCATTTAGTTAAGATTTCAAAATGGTACAACACTTAACACTGCTTTTTTTGATTAGCCTAGTTTAGGTTTAAAATAGGTTTAAAAAAAGTCCTTTGACAAAAAAACAAGCAACAATTTTTATACCCGCCTGCTTTATGTGAAGTTTTGGGACATTCTATATATTTTTTGGACAGCCTGTAAAACCTCATATCAATGAACTGGATGTTTCCAAAGTTAACTAGAACAAGAAAAATCTTTCTTTAACAAATCTAATATTTAAAAATTAATATGTGTTTGTTTGTATTTTATGCACTGCCATACTATTCATCAGATTGCGCTAAAACTTTGTCAACTTATTGTTTACACTTACGCCTACTTAGGCATGAGTTATAGGTTATAGGCATAGTTGGACTTGGTAGATGGCGCTATTATAGAATCTAGATATCACCCGTGCGAAGCCGGGACATATCGCTAGTATGTAATAAAATTACAGATAATATTACTGAACATCAATGTTAAATATAACTTGACTGTTGACTTGAATAAGGCTTGCATATTTTAGAACTATTTTATATAAGTGCTGGACTACAATCCCACCTGATGGTAAATATAAGTGGTGATGCAGTCTTGGGGGGTAAAACGCACTAGCTTAGTAAAAGTTCTTATTTTTAGACCTACACTAATAATTGATAATACCATTATCAATTATTATAAGTACACTTCAGATTGTCTTGCCAATAATTTTCCGTTAAGTTTCAACTTTTTAAAGTGATAGTATCTTGACTTTCATAAGATAGTGAACAAATCCTGAACAAAACGTAAGAACAACAAGACTTATTTTAACACTAACTTATTGCTTAGCCTTTGATTTTCGATATCAAATATAAATGAAACCCAAAAATGTGGTGACTTACAAATATCTCCCTTTCAGTTTGTCACATCATCAAGCAAGGTCGATGCACACTCGTGACGACTTTACAAATGTTTAAGATATTGGCTCTGAACGCACTTATCCTGGCGTACAGTCAGTCCGTATTGTACCTCGACGGTATAAAGTTCAGCGACACGCAGGCCACGTTGCAGAGTTTATTACTTGCATCATGTTTCCTCTTCATTTCGAGATCTAAGGTAAAATAATAATAGTAGTTGTTGCTTATTTTATTAATTTCCATTATATTCTGCGTTCTATCAAGACATAATGCGCAAAGTTGTCAACTGATACTTATCACAATCACTAGACTGTGACTAAATGTTGTAACGGTTTTCCGTGTGTCAGTTCCTCACAGAAAATATAGAAAATAACGTATGTAACTTCCATTCGTGGTGACTAAACTATAGTCCCCCGGTAACGAGAAGCTAGAAATTATGTATAAGTAATCTTTAAGTTGATCGTAATAATTTTATGTTTTCTTGATATGAAACATGGATAATACCTATAAAACCCTGTAAACATGAAATCCGCTGTACTTCTCAAGAGTGCAGTAACTATTCAGAGGGCCTTCAGATTTAGCTACAATGATCTTTTATATAGACCTTTTCCTCACTATTTTTATTAATAGTGAAACTTCAAAAAATAAACATTAAACTTACTTTTGTAATAATTAGAGTAAAAACCATATGTATGAAAAAAATTAAATTAGCTATCCCATTTAAATATTTTACCATACCTATTTTACGCAGTGTATGATGGCTATAGAACAAATTAGTCACCTCGACCGGTAAAAGGATCAGGCTTCAAAAGTTTTTAATCTAACAATTTAGACGACATTCTAGCCGTTACATTGAGCTTGTGATATTTCTATTTCGACTTCTTTATAGGGCTTTAATTTATCTCGGGCCTCAGAAGCTTATTATGTAGAAATTATTTAATTATTTTTATTTCCTTGAAGTCAATCTTTACTTTATATTAAAAGTTAAATACTTATTTTTGGGGATGTTTTCCAGCCGCTAAAACAACTGTCGAAAGAGCGACCTCTACCAAATATTTTCAACGTGTATACTATAATGACGGTGCTGACACAGTTCGCAGTGCACTTCCTTTGTCTCGTGTATTTAGTGCATGAGGCAAAAATACGGTCGCCGGACAGGTATTTATCCTTCACGTATTCCTTTTCTTTCTCCTCTTTTTCAGCCTGTTAAATTCCACTGTTGGACATCGGCCTCACCCACGCCCTTTATTATGGGGAGGTCTATTATAATGAATTCATTAGTCGGTTCTAGGTTACAATGTGTGCACCACGTTCAAACAATTCATTCTGCCACTATTTTTTAATTTGCTGTGGCATGTATGATATTTCTTCTCACAACATAAAAATTATACGTGGTAGAGCCATGGCTCTATTCGTGCTACAACTATACTATTAATATAGCTGCAGCATGCTGCAGCTATATTAATAGTATAGTTGTAGCACGAATGGGTTGGCTCGACGGGGGAAGGACCCCGCTTTCACAGAATACCAGCGTAAAATAGCAGCTTAATGCTGTTGTGTTTTGTATGGTGTAGAGAACCGTAGACTCTTTTTACTGGAAAAGAGGCATTCTATCTTACTCCTCGCGGCTGACAACGCATTTGCATTTTAATTCGCAAACGAAGATAGATGTAGATGTCTATGGGCCACAGCAACCACTTACCATTAGGTGGAATGTGTGCTCGTTTGTCACCCTTATTCTATATAAAAAAATATTTGTCAAAATGTTCGATAAACCTGTTTCGAAAACGAGTGAAATTATAATAATTGTGATAAACATTTTTTTTTTATTATTTCTAAAAAAGTTATATTTGCTATTTATTAATTATTGCATATTGCAGAGACACTAAACCAAAGTTAGATATGGACTTAGCAGAGGACGAAGAACGTGAATTTGCTCCAGACCTACTCAACAGTACAGTCTACATCATATCTATGGCTCTACAGATATCGACATTTGCTATTAATTACAGAGTAAGTAACAAATATCCCTATGTTCTAATTGAATGATCATCTTCATAACAGTTGTGATGGGCTGCTATGTATCCTGTCCAATGTTGGACATAGATCTTCCTCAAGGAATGCCATAAGGTACAGTTCCGAGCTACCAGCGTACATCGAATTTCATCATGTCTTATGTTACTTTTGTCAATCTATCTAGAAGGAGCCACTCTATACTATGCTTACCGGTACGAAGTTCCTACTCCAGAACCTTATTTCCCCATGGGTTGTCCATTTTCCCCATTTTCTTTTCTTGCCCTAAAACTAATATACTTAATAAAAAAATAATCAACAAGTCAAATGATTTTTGTTTTACTAAAAGCTTTTGTAGTTGTGTGTGCTTTGAAATTAGGAAATATTTTTCACCTTCCTGGTAATTATCGCATACTGTTGGCGACGCGTCTATAAATAATATCTCAATTTATTAGTTTACCAATTACAAATAGCTTCTAAAGATAAATTATCATGCAATAATTATACTATACGAAAACGCTTAGTGAAATTTTAAAGAAATTTCGAATCCTAAGGTCCAGGGTTCGATTCACCGATCGAACTACTTTTTGTTGTTTTCATAGCAATATTTTTCTTAGTAAATTCATAAAGGGAATTTTTAAGACAATAATCTATGATTCCGGGTTTGATCCACCGGTTGAATTACTTTTGTTATTTTCTTAACAAATTTAGGAAAAATTTTAAGATAATGTTCTAGAAACCAGGGATCAGTCCCCGGTCGTAACGATCACTTTTTGTCTTTTTGAGATTAATTTAAAGTTGTGTATTACATAATAATTATCTATGTAAAATAAATACAAATTTTGTATAAAAATAAATGCTTCAAATACTTGTTTTGATCATTAATTTCAATTGTGTAAGGTTATAAAATAAAACTGCGTTTTATTGTTCTTAGTGTTGACATAGTTTATTTTCCATGATTATTATTGAATTAAATAGTTTATTTACGCCTACAAATATAAGTTAAAAAATTTACGGCCTAAATACACGTCCCACTGCTGGGCACAGGCCTCCTCTCATATCTGAGAGGGTTTTAGAGTAAGGAAAGTTCCGTCGCGCTGCCCCAATGCGTTTTGGCGAATTTCACATCTCTTCGAAATATATTTTTTTTTCTTATTTGTCAGACATGCAGGTTTCCTCACGATGTTTTCCTTCACCGCCGAGCACGTGGTAAATCAGCACTTAAAATTGCAATTAACGATTTCATTGGTGCCGGCGGGGATTGAACCCGGGTTTCTCGCGTACTGTGAAACTTACAGCGAGTGCTAACTATCTGAGTTACCACGGCTCATTTTACAAATATAACTTTTATTTTTATAACATAATCGTAAAATACTGGTATTCAGTTGAATCCGGTTTGACTTGGAGCCGACCCCAATATAGTTGGCAAAAAGCCTAGGCAGATGATGAATCGTACAAATATAATATATCCTAGCAGGTGGCGTTCTGTAGTTCTGCCTACCCATACAGAAAAAAGGAAAACATTTTTTTTCATTCACGCCATCTAGTATTCAATTTTAGTAAAATTAGGGACTAAGAATTCACCCACGTCAGTGTGTGTAAACGACACTATATTCAATGACAGATGTTATTTTGGAACATTGTGTTGAATTGTGTGGATTTTGAGGCAATGATATGAGCTAGTAAAATAAAGTATAATGTCCGAGTATAGCGATTGCTACTTCTACGTCTTAATAATGTTCCAATTACACAAAAACCCAAATAAACTAAAAAATGAGGACTTCAGCGCCATCTCGCGGGAATATGGCCGGGAGCAGACCGTATGTTTCACCTTAAGTCAGTCAGCTTGCAGTATAAAGAAACTTAATCTGTCAAGCCTTTGAAGTACACATGAGGCAATCCAAGGTCAACTTTGTAGAACGCTCCAAAGAGTATGGTAATATTTAGAAAGGACCCCTCAGAACCAAAGAGTATATGATCACTACACTACGTTTAGTCAGAACCATAGTTATTGTGCTCATAACAATTATTTTTTAAATGTTATTTAGATGAACTATAAAACTAAAATTTTATTAGAATTAGTTTTGTTATTAAATTACGAATTTACTTCAAATGACGAGTTTCCGCCTCGCGTCGCGTTTACGTCACATACTTTAGTCTTATATCCTTCGCCGCGTGAGTGTAAGAGGCAACTAGAAATTTTACAAAAAATTAAGTAGGTACAATAGAAAGTTTTTTGTTAGTTTTTATACAAATGGTAAGTAATTACACTGTTTTAAAATTTAATTCCTTATATTTTGCTTCGTAACAATTTCATATATTTTATAAAATTGCCATTTCAAATACTGTGTCGTTCACGTATCACTATATTTAATAGCCAGAATTAACTGAAAAGTAATAAAAAGTGTGAGTTATCACAATAAATCATGTAATAAACACAAATTTTCATATCCCACAAAGTCCAATGCGCGAAAATTACGTTTTATGTTATAATTTCGATATATAGTGAACATTATGGCGAAGTTGTTTTCAACAATAACTAAAAATAAAAATGTGAATGTGAAGCACCAGCTTTCAAATAAAAAAAGAATCATCGAAATCAGTTCACCCAGAAGGTTATGAGGTAACACACATAAAAAAACACAGTCGACTTCCTTCTCCTGTTTGAAGTCGTTAGAAAAATGGCGTTGCTCAAAGATAGCGTAATAAAGTATATACTTTATACGCTATCTTACGGATGTACAAGTATATACCTGTGATTTAATTTTTTTTGAGGCTTCTACTGAGTTTATCGATATAATTATATTATATATTTCTTTTCTTTATGAAAATCAAGTGTTTCTATGTCCTTGTTTCTTTCTTCATAATATTTATTCGATTTTAACATATATATATATATTGAATTTTAACATAATATAGCGATTCGTTAGATTTGCCTTAGTTGTAAAAGTGAAATAATATTTACTTTTTTTTCTTTTCAGTAGAATTGTTTGGTTTTGTTATTTAATATTGTTTTAACCATTGAACTTGTTTACGCAACTTTTGTTTAATAAATTGTTTGATGCTGTTTGATGACTTTTTTACACATAATTGTTTACCACCGGCGGATTTTCCGGACCGATACGACTTAGGGACCTTCAATAAAAGAGCTTACACCTTTCTAAACGGCCGGCAACGCATCTGCAATTCCCCTGGTGTTGCGGTTGTTCATAGGCGGCGGTAGTCACTTACCATCAGGTGAGCCGCATGCTCGTTTGCCCCCTCTTCTATAAAAAAAAAACACAAAAATATTTTTTTAAATAATAAAATTAATCCCTCCCTCTCCTTACAGTTTCATTCCACTGCTGGTGATGGACCGTTACATCCTATAAAAACTCCCAATGAACATAGGCCTCCACTATATTCCTCATAGAGGGTATACTTGTCATAGTTGCCACGTTCTGTTCCACGGTACACGTACCTTGTTGTATTGAACAGTGGATCAGTCGCCTCTTACGAAACCCACGGAATAGTATGAATATTCATACACCGCCACTACACAGTAATTGATAATTTCTCGAAACATTTCATTTATCGACAAATAGTCTTGCAATCGTCGTCACTCTAGCGCTCACTTGACCTTCATATAAATAATTCGATATTTTAATTGTTGATAATTTTTTATTTTTGGATATGAACATAGTAATGACTCTAAGTTATTTTTACCATTTTTTAAAAAAATCGTCTGACCTGACCTACTATACTCTTTGGCTTGACCATAGTTCTAACTAAATATGTCCAATAAAATGTCAAGGTCTGAGAGGTTAAGTTAATTTAAGTAATTTTTGTCGCCGCTCGATGTGTTGATACAACATAAGCTATATGATACAGTCGGCTGTTCCGTCTAAATTAAGAGTCGGAGACTTACGTGCTTCTTCCAGTCGACGGATGATACAAAAACACGATTGCTGTGACTTTTTAGAATTTAGCGCAAAAATTGACTTAAGTACTTTTGGCCGCCGTGTCTAGAATTGCTCGTGGTATTAATGCGCCATCTCATGGCTACAGTACACGTTGGCCGAGCGCGTTCGGCGAACGTGTACTGGACCGTTTTGTGTGTATTTGGCGTTTGCGGCCAACACTCGTCCACAAGCCGTATAGTGTCGGTATTCCGTGCACAAATCAAAGAAATTTGGCGCAAGCCGCAAACAGCGATCACACGTTGGCCGAGTGTTCAGTTCATAGTTACGCGTCGAAGTAGACTGTAGTGTCGGCTTGATAAAATTGTTTCAACATGGCGACATGGACTAATGAGGAAATATTTATTTATTTATTTAACAGTTTATGTACACACATAATTCGTTAGGAAAATGGTAAAAACATAATTATGTACAAAAGCACTGCCTACTCCATGATGAAATTTCTTCCAGCAGGCCTATTGAAGGATAGTTGAAGGAAATAGAGGTAGTCAAAGTGTGCACTTACATTAATATACATATACAATACAAATATATACATACACACACACACACACACACAAACAAACAAATATATACACACACACATATATATGCGTGTGTGTATATATTTGTATTGTATATATATGTATTGTATATATATGTATATATATATATATATATATATATATATATATTATGAAAAAGAAATTATAATTCAATATAATATATTTTAATGTTACTTATATGCATACCAACACATTACGATTTAATAATTATGGAGTGAAATATTGATTCATTGTTCATTGATTGATTCTCACAATGAATCAGTTATATGGAACCCCAAACATGAGCAACATAAAAATAAAACCAGAGTAAGTAACTTGCCTAACTGCATTAAATAATACATGTTTAGTTGCGATTTCAGAGTACCTACCTAATGATAAATATTATTATAGATTATCTCTGCGTTTATGTTGCTCAGGGATAATGTAGCTTAGGGGCTTCTTTTGGGCTATCATTTATTTTGAAAAATCCCCCAGCGAAGCGGGCACGGGTCAGCTAGTAGATCCTATAAAGGTTTCTTTTTTCCTTTTAAGGTCTAAACCCTAAAAAGGACAAACTGGGATTATTGTTGTATGTGTAGTTTTTTTTCGTTCACTCTGAGAAGAGTGAAGCGCTGTATAAGTATATGACAGCGGCTGCGATTGCCCTAACGTCCATCATCATCTAGCTACCAACGCAGAATGAAACACGCCAACGTGTGAACGGCACCACGAAAATCTGCCGAGTGCGCTCGCCAAGCGCGCTCGGCCAACATGTACTGGAGCCATCACGATGAATAGCTGAATTTGTTCGTCAATTCTGAATACGTGCGAACGTACTTAAATAAAAAAAAGATATCTATTTATAAGAGCCTATGGCTTGTACTGCCGTACACAAGCTGATGGTGTGTAACCTGCCTCTTTCTCTGTTAGTTGGACTGGATGGCGTGTAACCTGTCTTTCTCTATTATTTCTTAATAAAAAAAAATCTCTACATTTTTTAAAAAATTGTTGCTCATTGTCGGTACACAAAACTTTCCTTGCTAATACGTGAGTTTGGCGAAATTGGTTCTGGTTTCTGGTACAAATATGATAAAATATATACATCGTTGTAAATGCTATTAGAATACCGATTTTCGGGAATGTTTTTGCGTAATGCAACATACACAATGTAACTTGACGTCGTAACAGTATTCTATACCTACTTCAAAAGTCGTAAATACAGATAGAGCGAAAACAAATTGCACTTAATCAGATTCGTTTCTGATTTGCTCCATTTTTTTAGTGTCTTAATGGCAATCATAATAATATCATTAAAATAGCAGGTTAAGCAGCAAAAAATTAAGATAAATATACAAGTATATTTTTGCGTACAGGGTGAGCCGTTTATGGAGGGACTGCGTGAAAACAAGCCGCTTCTATACAGTATCATGATCTCGGGTGGCGCGGTGCTGGCGCTCGCTGCAGGACTCATTCCAGATCTTTCAAATATGTTCGAGATTGTATATTTCCCACCTGACGTGAGTATATATTTATTTGTCAAGATATTTTAGTAAGTGTTAAAAGTAGCATTTGTAGATTTGTAAATGTTTACATTTGTAATATACGAATATTACTTACCTAATCTGAGTAAAGTTACAACTAATATACTTCCCACTGCTGGACACAGGCGTCTTATTTCCGAAGGAGATACGGAGTAATAAGTCCGCGGTGCTACTGCACTGCTCGTGGTAAATAAGCACTTAAAATTACATCTGACAACTTCATTGGCGGCGGTGGGGATCTAACCCATGTTGCAGGCGAACGCATTTACGACGAGCTGCTATGAAGCATGGTGCTCTTTTACCGATAAAGCTGACAATCCCCAACCTCGTTTTTCCGAACTAGGCCCCCTTTTTACATTTATGTTTTTGGTGGGATATCTACTTTAAAAAATATATAATTATAATTTATTAATAATAAAAATACACCCATTTAAAATCATCTAATTTTAATTTTAACTATAACTATTATACGTCGACAAAGTATAGATAGTTTCAAGTACTGTACTGTTACTTGGCACTAAACGTACTAATAACTTTGTTAACACAATTGTAGTTTTCCTGCAGCTTGTCGATTTTTTATAGTTTTGGAGGTCAGATGCAAGTGTTCTATACTCTTCAGAAAAATGTCGAATGTCTGAAGTGTAAGAGCCCCCGTTAGTTGACAATTATATTGCATATAAGTTATTTATAATAACGTTTTATGCAAAATAATTTTGTCTGGTAACTTATTACGTTAATAAATATTGAATATTTCAATTGATGGCAAACTGTATTCCGTTACCGTTACAGCTTATCAAAAGTCCACTGCTGAACATGGTCCTTCGAGCACACAGTCCACCTGATGGTAAGTGAATGCGTTGTTATTTCTGAGGACTATGATGGAATGCCTCGTTTCCAGTAAAAAGGGTCTCCGGTTCTCTACACTCACCATACGAAACACGACAGCATTGAGCTACTATTTTACGCTGGTATTCTGTGAGGGCGTGGTCCAACCCCGGTTGAGCCGACCCATTCATGTTACAACAGTATTATAGCTGCAGCGTGTCTCTCCCACGTATAATTCTAGTTGTTATAACAAAAATGCTACTGACCATTTCATGGTTTGTTTCTCTCTCTCGCCTCGTGCGACACCCACGGAACGATGTGGGGTAGTGGATATTCTTACAATGGCATTACACGGTTGTACGGAATGTTTTGTAATTAACTTACTAAAATTTTAACCGCATGATTTTGTTTCAGTACCGACTAATATTAGTGCAAGTTCTCATAGCGGATATGGTGTTCGCATACTTGGTGGACCGCATTTGTCTGTGGCTGTTTGGTGAAGGACGCGCTTACAAAGTTACGTAGCACTCATATCGACGCACTTGCACGCAAATGAAACACGCGGTGCAATTGTAACATTGCGCTACGTATTTTTTATGGAGGGTAGATATGTAGGACCATCTTCTATTGGATTTCAACTGAAGTGTCCATGAAAGTCATCAAATGACGAATGTCAGAGTATTAAAAAGTTAGTTTTATTTAAAATAAGCGATTGCATATTATGTTAAATATGTCAAGAAATAGCTAAATAAGATAATATCTGTAGGCTTTTTGGCACTTTGTTTTTGGTTTAGTTGACATTTTATTGTTAATAAAGTGCGACATAATGTATTTTGTTTTTGTAGTAATATTTTAAAACTGTCGGTTTTCCGTTCCTTTTTAAGCATAGAGCAACACGGGCCACCGGCGAACCGGAGGGGAGTCCTTGTCCACAGTGCGAGCCTAGCGCGGTTGCGACGACGGGCGCGAATTATCAAACATATGAAACCGCCGTTTGCGTCCATAGTGTAGTGACTAAGGCGGACGCCTATCGCGACGGGCATGAGCGGGATAGCGCGCGTAGTTTTCAAACGTTCATATCCGCGCGTTTTGGCTACACTACAGGCCTAGTCAGCAAGCGATACAATGCGCGGGTGCGGGGGTATCAAACCAGTTCGGTCTATCGCTCGGCGTAAGCGCGTCTTCATTTTTTTTTGTTAAAACATTTGTATCTTCTCTAGTGATTTCAGGTGATATTTTACTCAGGACGTAATCAAATGGTGATACGGACATTCGAGTATACTCAAAGAATTTTCTAGGGTACAAATCTCAATTCTTCTTACAAATTAAAAAATTCACCATTTATTTGTCGGTTTTCATTTATTTCGTGCACACCCTCTCTAATGTTCAAAATCTCCCATCTCAGGATCGGACTATCTAGTAGAAATAAAATCCTCGTCCATGGTTTACAACACCTGTAATACATCTAAGCACACCAACAGCTTCGTTCGTCACTGTGGCCACGGCACGCGCCCGCTGTCGCGCCCGCAACAGGCTCAAGTCGCCGCGCATTCACTGTGGACGCACACATACGCAGGCAGGCGTCGCTCTCTGTCAAAGCACAAGTCCACGCAGTCCTATGCGTACAATTAAACTATGTAGTTGCAGCCACACTGCTCATTAGACTAAATCTAGTTGCACGGCTAAATCGACTTCCTACGAAAATGTCGAATTGTTCGATTTTTTTGCTGCAAAATGAACTGTCGCGACAAATTTACTAAAAATGGCGTTAATATATAAGTGATTTTTAATCTACTTTTTACTTAATTTAAAACTTAAATATTACAATAATAGTGGTATTTTGGATCGTTTACCCAACACAGGCCGCTCGCCCTCCTACAATATGCAGATCGGTCGAGCGACTGATCCGAGTCTGTACCCGAGCTGTTGTCGCTGTTACCGAGCGATAGTGTTATAATTTATCTATGTGTATGAAATTGTTAGTATATTGTTTTAATTGCTATGTATGAGTTTCGTAGTAACAGATGATTGTTTTTGTGTGCGCAGATTTCCCCCCCGCCACTACTCCCCTCCGGTGCGCCGGTGGCTAGTGTTATTCTATGGGTTTTAAGTTAAATTAGATGTTTATTATTCAAAATATACGAATAATACATTTATGGATATACAAGAATTTATACCGTAATCTAAAATTTACTGCCGTGTTGGTCTCGTGTTCGTAGGCTCGACTGCTAACCACGTGATACCGAATTCGAAATTCGAATTCTTAGTAGCAGTCCGGAGTCAGAAAGATTTCGGTTTTTCTTGGCTTTTCCCGTGCCTCGGTAAGCACGTACACGGATCGCTGTCTCATCGGACTATAAACGTGAGGGTATTGAGTGCACCTGTGCTTGCGCATTATAATTGTGTCCTGCTCTGCTCTGTTGAGACTGGCGGCTGTGACCGAAATTCGGTCTGGATTGCTTATAAATAACATCCTGTAATTGTATTACCATACCACATATTAGATTTTTAGGAAAAAGTTTCCAGTTGAACATGTGTGTATTTTGTATATGTCAATTGAAATGAGTGTCCAGTACCCTATTTCAGTTTGGAAGACAATTCTATACACTAAGATGGTCCTACAGGTCTTTTATTACCTTTCATTAATATTTCTGTGCGGTGTCTACGTGCAGCAACCGTAACTGCTCAACATGTGCATTTAGAAATGATATGAATGTGTCGTTTGTATTACTATTTAGTAATGAATAAATGTAGTAAATTATTGATGTGTTGTTTAACTTCGTTTTACGGATATGTATAAATAAATGGACAATATTATTTGATATTGTTTTTTATTAGTTACTATTTATTTACGATTATTTTTTATTCCTTTTTTGTTTTTCTTTCTAGAAAGTAGGACTCCTGGGAAGGTAGCACAACTGTGTTTCAGTTTGAAAGGTTAAGAGCTGATATAATTAAAGGCAACGCATCGGTTAAAAGTTGCCTTTTTGTTTAAAGCTGGCTGTAGGGTTCAAAGGTACTGTACAGTAGCCACATACCATCAGGTGGATTGTAAATTCGTTTGTCACTTCAGTTTTATTAAAAAAAAAAAACACTTGAAACGTTTATGCTGCCTTTAGAAGCAGACTAGTATGTAAATGTATTGGAGGTAAATCTGCAGGTCTCCGATGAATTGTTACGACTTGTTCAATTTAGGGTCGTTCCAGTTCCCTATAGCGTTTTATAATTTTGGAGTTGAATTCTATTCAGTGTTGCCAATGGCCGTGACCTCCGAATTCTCCAATGCTATCTAGACCACTCCAATCTAGACCGTAATCCCAATAGCCGCCAAGACCGCTAGAGTCTATATGAGAAGAAATTGATTCGGGGGCCAACATTGAGGCTTGAGAATTGACCATTTTTGTAGTTCAGTATTTAAATAATTTATCACTAAGTATTCATATTGATAATCGATGCACAAAAAAAAAATATGTACCTATAATAAATTACAAATTAATTAAAAGTTATAAAAAACAAAAATTATCACGTAAGTCGAAATCACCAGTTCCTTTCTACGTGGTAGAGCCATGCTGCAGCTATATTATGGTTGTAGCACGAATGGGTCGGCTCCACCGGGGAAGGTCCACGCTCTCACAGAAAACCAGCGTAAAATAGCAGCTTAACGCTGCTGTGTTTCGTATGGTGAGTGTAGAGAACCGGAGACCCTTTTTACTGGCAAAGAGGCATTCCATCTTAGTCCTCATGGGTGACAACGCATCTGCATCTTGAGTCTTTATTGAGGATAGATGTAGATGTCTATGGGTCACAGTAACCACTTACCATCAGGTGGACTGTGTACTCGTTTGTCACCCGATCCTATAAAAAAAAAATTGTGGAAAATCCACTAAGTTGGCAACATTAGACAGCACTGAGTATCAGCACGCGCCAAATGCGCGACGTTATATGACGTCATCAGCATGCATCCTGCAATATTCGGATACCTACCGCATTTTAATTTAAAAGTCGGCGCGTACGGTGCGGGTGTAATGTGCGAGGTTTCATATGATTTCATACAACGAATTATAAAATTCGGCGCGTACGGCGCGTGCGGCGCGGACAAATGTGCGTTCAGCTTAAAAGGGGATGCGCACTGACGGGTCGCTGAGTGAACTTACGCGGTTTGGCGTTAGTTTGACTTGATTCACTTTCGGTGCACGACTAGGATTCTTTACGTAATAATTCTATGCGACACAATATCAAAATTTTAAAGTATAAGTATCAGTAAACCCAAATGACGGTACGATGCCTTTATGGTTTTGTCACTTGTCCATTCTAGTAATTACGATTTTAAAAATAAGCCTTATGGACGATTGGAAACTAAAGTCGATAATGACGAAGTAGGTAATATTAGTTATAGCCTAAAAGTGAATTTATCTAAAACAAACTCTGAGATATAAAGTATAAAACTTAAGAGTATTCATAGACAAGCTATGTGTATAAATACGCTAAAGTATATAATTACTACTCAGATCTATCAGAAGCCTTTAAAAACAATAATTTGCATTTTTCGCAATACAATCTATAGAAAGCAGGCAAGCTAGGATGATCAGCATGAGGTGTTAGCTTGCCTGCTTTGCTAAATCATGTATTTGGAACTTATTATAAAATGCAAATTTGTTTTATGGTACCGCGCTAGCTCAAGACTGACTGCTTACCTTAAGTTTCACGATGACGTGCATGGAACGCGTAAAGGAAAACAGCTATGCAGATCTAAAAAGACCAGTAAATATCACTGCGACCAGTATGATCTATGCAGATCGCTGCTATGGCTATAGTTCACTGCTAAGCCCTATACGAGTATCTTCAATGAAATGAAGAAGTTGTTAGTTGTAACCATTTTAATAGAGTTAAAATTTTTCATGAAGTGGAGTAGTATTTAATTATTCAATCAACAGATTAGTGATTTTTAGAAATTACAAAAAAATATTCATAAGCCAACGTAAGTGTTCCAGTAATCAATAAGCGTGAAAAATTGCAGGATGAAAGGATTCTTAACCAACGTAGATTTAGAATGCGTAATTTTAGGTCTGTGAAGTCGGCCAGCTGTTGGCTCCTTGGGTTCCGTTGCCCTATTCAAAATATCCCTACTTTCAGCTCACCGTTCTCTCTTGTGCCTGGTTTTGCGTTGAAGTCTCCCATTAACACCATATAGTTGCTTTTGGAGGAATGCATGGCTCTAGATATATCCTCATACATTTCCTCCACCTCCTCATCGGGATGTGCCGAGGTTGGTGCGTAAACCTGCATGACCTTCAGCGAATACCGTTTGTTAATTCTGAGTATAAGGTACGCAACCCTCTACACACTCAATCTTTACAACGTTGTTAACGAGAGACTTGTGAACGATAAATCCGACACCTCCTTGAGACAGATGGTCGCCCTCACGGTGATAGAACAAGTTGCCGGATTTAAGCAATATCTCTCTACCCTCTCTTCGGACCTCAGATAATCCTATAATATTCTAGCGCAACTTGTCTACCTCTTCTTCCAGCTCTAGCATCTTCTCGTCAGTCCTCAGAGAGCGTGTGTTAAATGTTGCCAGATCGAGTCGTCTTAGGTGGCAACCGAACCTCTACCGGACATTCTTAGAACCCCCTGTCCCGCCGTTACCATGCTCGCCACCGTAGTCAGGAATAGCGGGATCGCCGAGGACTAGGGGCCATCTCTTCGTAACTGTAATCATGGGGGATATATTGCCATAGTTGCCACGCTTGGCGAGCAGGTTTGCAACCGCAGTTTTTTATTGTTCTTTTGCTGTTATCAGAAAGATGCTGCTGCCCATCTTCTGCCTCAGTTTTCCTCTGTCGCCTCTTGCGACACCCACGAGAATATATTGAGTAGTGGGTATTGGCCCCGTGTAGTGGCGGGTAAGAAATATTATTTATCATTCTATATTAATTAGAATATTAATTTCAAAAAAATATTTGGGGGATGAGTCGCTCGCGACCGTAGGCTTCGACCACATAACACTAGGCCCACTCTACACGTGTCCCCCGGGTGGTGCTAAACGAGCGACAAAGCCGATAGGATAGATTCAGCTCCTCGCCGTATGGTAGCGGCGTAAAATCTACCACCCCCTTAGTTCACACCATGAGCCAACAAGTAAAAGGAATGGCCCCGAGTTCCCGGCGCCCCTTTAATGGGGCAGGAGTGCGAAGAATCTCCGGGAGAAAAACCGGCGACGAGGTTCGCCACCCGTCACGTCCTGTCTCCCAGAGGGGCGAAAAGTGGATTGCGGAGGCCCGTCTGGCTACGCTGAATGTATGTGGAGCAATGAATGATAAGATGGATGAAGTATGCGAAATGATGAATGATAGAGGAATAGATGTGTTATGTGTAAATGAGACGAAACGAAAGGGAAGAGATGTCACTGCACATGGCATGTATACAGCTTACTGGTCTGGTGTAGATGAGACCGAGCGGGCATGCCAGGGAGTCGGTGTCATCTTTTCAGAAAGAATGGGTCAATGTGTGAAAGAGTATGAATGTGTAAGCCCAAGGCTGCTGTGGATACGAATGAAAGTGGGCTTAAAGAAGTTGTTTGTGCTAGGGGTGTACGCCCCAGATATGTCCAAGCCCACTTATATTCGAGAGCAGTTTTGGGACATGCTAAGGCTGGTGTTGATGAAATGTAAGGAAAATGAAAATATTATTATGTTAGGAGATTTTAATGGAAGGGTTGGGGTGAGGAGGTCTGGTTATGAAAGGATATTAGGAACGTTTGGCGATGAAAGTATAAATGAGAATGGTGAAGACCTCACCGTATGTGTGGAAAAAAATCTTTTTGTGACGAACACTTTCTTTCGCCATAAGAGGATTTACATGTATACATAGGAAAGAGGGGATGATAGAAGCATGATAGATTTCATAATTGTGGATAAAAGAATGAGCGCAGTGGTAGATACAAGGGTTTACCGAGGGTTCAACGTAGAGACGGATCATTACTTGGTCTTTTGCGGAATTAATGGTCTATTCAGGCGTTGGCGGCATCGGACATCTGTGTCTACCACTGCGTTAGAGCTTATAAGAATAGAGAGGATACAAGATGAAGGTGTGAAAGAGAAGTATAAATGTAGACTGAGGGAAAATATAAGTGGTTTGAATGAATTATGCATGAATGACTTAAACTTGAAGACTGTATGGAATAATGTTAAGAAAGTTTTGGTGGATGCAGCCACCGAAGTATGTGAAGTAAGTAAGAGAACGAATGAAAGGAAAAGTAATACGTTGTGGTGGGATGATGAGGTACGGATGGAAGTTCAAGCAAAGAAGAGAGCCTGGCTGGATTTACTAGCAACCAAAGCTGGTAATGCTGGCAGTATGAATGATGAGATTGAAAGAAAAAAAGCAGACCTTAGACGTATAAATAAGCGAGTAAAAGAAGTTGTTGAAAGGAAAAAGCAAGAAAGGATGGATAAGAATGATTGAAGGATATTTGATAACTTCAAAACATATCTTCTAGATAAACAAAAACAAGGTATTCCCAAACACTTTGTTTGCCAGCTATAAACCACGGCATTTTTTGTTCCTACTAACTCATCATGGCTGTCTAAGCCTTTTAGGTACTACTTTTAATTTGTACGCAAACTTACACACACGCCCCTTCAGTAATTTTACTAAATTAAACCCAGGATGCAAATCGTAGGGCTGAAAGGACACATCTTTCAAATATACATATTTACACTGATTAACTATTGTGCTCATTTTCTTCTCGTCATCTCGAGGGTAATAGCTGAAAATCAGTGTTTGCTCTCTGAACAATATTAATCGCTGAGCTAGGACCCATTTGTCAAACTGCAACACACATGTACATTTAGATTTTAAGTTTTTGTAAATTATTTTTTTTTCGTTATATGTTACTTTGTACTTAGCTTAGTTACTGAATTTACGTGTGTGATTGGAGAAACAAATAAATGCTTTATCTATCTATCTATCTATCTATCTATAACTTCCAGGCAAATATTAAAATGTTCTGGAAACTCGTAAGAACTGCCAGGGGAAATTCAAAACAGCCTAGAATGAATGCTATACGAGACGGGAATGGCTGCATGCTGAATGATGAAGTTTCGAATTTAAAGAGATGGAAGGAATACTTTGAAATCGTGTTTAAGAGTGAAGAGTTGTCTGAATTAAGTGAAATAGAAATTCCGAAAGAAGTGGAGAGAGGTAGGGAGATAAGTGTAGATGAAATAATGAAAGCAATGAAGAGCATGAAAGCAGGAAAGGCAACCGGATATGATAGAGTATCACTCGAAATGCTGGGCTGGGGAGGGTATGGTTGCAGGCCTGCTGTACACCTTGTTTAATTTATGTTGGGAACTGAAGCGGGTACCGGAAGACTGGTGCAAAGCCGTTATAGTCCCAATATATAAGGGAAAGGGGTCACAGCAGGACTGTAAAAACTACCGTAGTATCAGCTTGCTTAGCATTGTGGGTAAATTGTATGCTAAGGTGTTAATAGAAAGAGTTATGGAAGAAACTGATAGAAAAAAATTGGATGTGCAAGCTGGACTTAGAAAGGAGATGGGGTGTACGGATCAAGTCTTTTCCATGCGCATGGTTGCGGAGAAGTTTTTGGCCAAAAACCAGAAAGTTTTTTGTGCATTCATGGACTTGGAAAAGTCTTATGACAAAGTAGACAGGAATGTGTTATGGCAAACACTGAACTCATTTGGGTTGAGCGCTGGTTTGATACAGGCATTAAGGTTTCTTTGGGACTTTGGGACTCTAGTGCTTGTGTCAGGATCAACGGCGTCTACTCGGACGGGTTTGGCATTCAAAAAGGTGTCAGACAGGGCTGTGTAGCTTCCCCGTGGCTGCTTAACCTATTTATGGACAGTTGTTTGCAAACTTTGAAAGTTGAAGAATGTGGGTTGAGAATAGATAAGTTAACCGTCAAATGCCTTTTGTACGCCGGTGATCAAGTCATATTTGCATCGTCGGCGGCCGAGTTGTTGTTTTTTAAAAGAACTTAATATAATTTATCAAATAGCGGTCTCTAACGGTTTTTCAAAAAATCTCATTAACAATTTAATTAAAAAGAAACAATAGCATGTTGTTCGCAACTCTCTGTACGCGGTTCAACCTCAAAGTGTTCATCGATATGTGAGCAGTTTGACCTACTTAGGCCCCATATCTGAAAAAGTAGCTTATACTCTTCGACAAAACGGCATTTATGTGGCGTCCAAAACAAACAATTCTCTTAGAAATATCTGTAATAATAAAGATAAGTTGGATATTCGTCAAAAATCAGGTGTTTACAAACTTGTTTGTGATGAATGCCACGCCCTTTACGTGGATCAGACTGGTCGCAATTTCGAGACACGTTATAAAGAGCATTTAGCCGCGTACAGGAATTGCAATCCCGATAAATCCCATTTCGCCAAACATCTTTTGGACACTGAACGCAACCTGGCCAACGGCCACTCCTTTAAAGTCTTACATACGTGTAATAAAGGGCTGCGGCTGTATGTGCTGGAACAGTTAGAGATATTAAAAAGTAATAATAGTGTTACAAGCTTGTGGTTCGAGACAATTAAAAACTGCCGATTGAATTACCAAAATTGACACTTTAATTACACAACACTAATTACAATCTAAAATCACACTAATAATAAAACACAGTTCGCCGTTATTTCGCTTCGAAGTATTCTCTTGTATCGCCAATTCAATACTGCCCCGGTCGTGGTCTATACCGGCCTTATATAGGGCCTCAGATAGTTTCCAGAACCTTCTACTGTAGCGACATCTAGAATGTTCGAGTACATATCGATCCCAAAATTTCTGGAAGGATCTCGACTCTCCTAGTTCTGCTACTCGACACTAGAGGGCGCTAGTGTAACTAATGTTGCCATGTACAAGACATTAATAGTGGCGCGCAACACTGCCCCCTCCTAAGACATGCCCGTCCCGAGCATTACTGGCCCCGTAATAACGCGCCAGTCGATCCACATGGACAATCTTAGGAGTACCTCTGGCACCTTTCTGTATCCGGTAGGTTACATCATTGATCCTTGTCACAATCCGGTACGGTCCGTCCCATTTAGCTTGAAGCTTAGGAGATTTCCCTTTGCTGCGAACTAGATTGTGTAACCACACTAGTGAACCTTCATCAAACCCCTTGTTGTTCATTTTGCGGTCATACCGATTTTCATCTTCTCAGACGTTTGCTGGCCCGTCTGTCTGACGTGCTCATAAATGTCATTCATTTTGTTCCGCAAGTCATTTGCATAATCGGTTATACTGCGTGGGGCATCAGGTGGTATTCCGGTGATCAGGTCTGCAGGCAGCCGTAATTCTCTCCCAAAGTTTGCGAAAGCTGGCGTACTTTCGTGATCAGCGCTTCGATATGACAACAAAAACGGTTGTATGTGCCTGTCCCAGTCTCGTTGCCGTTTTTCCACAACTTTTGCCAGGTACCTTTCCAATGTCTGATTAAATCGTTCTACCATTCCATCAGATTGTGGGTGGTAAGAAGTTGTTCGTGTTTTATGAGTACCCATAACTCTGCAAGTTTCCTGGAATATTTGAGACTCAAAATTCCTTCCTTGATCGCTGTGAATCTCTAAGGGTACTCCAAAACGACAGAAGACTTCATGAACTAGTTTATCTGCAACTGTTGAAGCTTCTTGATTTGGAATGGCGAAGACTTCTGGCCACTTAGTGAAGTAATCCATCACAACCATGAAATACTTGTTACCACTTTCACTTTCCGGAAACGGCCCCGCAACGTCAATGGCTATCCTCTCCCATGGTGCACCAACATTGTACAATTTTAATGCGCCTCTACTACGAATTTGAGGTCCCTTTACAGCCGCGCAACTTTTACATTTGCGGCACCAGTCCTCGACATCGTCACGACAGTGGACCCAGTAAAACCGTTCTCGGATCTTCAGTAGAGTTCGTTTAACTCCCAGGTGGCCTCCTGAACAACCACTATGGTACAGCTGTAGAACATCCGGTACTTTAGCCTTAGGGACAACCATTTGCAAATGACAACTGTCTCCCCGACCATTTTCCCATTTACGGCACAGGACTCCATCCTGAATCAGCAAGCTGTCCCATTGGGCCCAATAGCTTTTCGTGGTCGAACTCATTGCTGAGACGTCGCTTCACTTGGGCTTAGGAGCACTGGCCTTTATCCATTCCAGAATCGGCTTAATGTCCGAATCTACCTGCTGTGCATGTCATGTGCATGGCTGTCCTTCCACTCATTCCTGAGCTGGTCTGTCCTGAGCATTCTCACAGATACCACTTCCTTACCCTCTTGCCTAGTACAATGCTTGCAATCTTCAGGGCAAGGTCTTCTTGACAATGCATCTGCATTGCCATGAGATTTCCCGCTGCGATGTTCGATCACAAAGTCGTATTCCTGCAGTAGTTCAATCCATCTCGCAACTTGTCCTTCCGGATTTTTGAACTGCAATAGCTATTTCAGTGCAGCATGGTCAGTTCGTAAGTGGAATTTCCGCCCTAGAAGATATTTGCTAAAATGCTGCAAGGACTTTACCACAGCAAGCAATTCCCGTCTTGTGACACAATAGTTCCTTTCCGGCTTTGACAACGACTTGCTGAAGTACGCTATCACAATCTCTTGATCACCATTCCGTTGAGACAACACACCGCCAAGTCCTATATCACTTGCGTCTGTGTCAACTATGAATTCCTTGCCCGCATCAGGGTACCCCAAAATAGGCGTTTTGCACAGACGGTTCTTGAGCTCCTGGAATGCAATATCGCAACTTTCATCCCAGCAGAAATGTCGCTTCTCCTCGGTTAGCTTGTGCAGAGGTTTGGCTATATCTGCAAAGTTCTTCACAAATCGCCGATAATAAGAGCACAAACCCAAAAATGCTCTAACCTGTGTCTTGTCTTTTGGAACCGGCCAATCCTTGACAGCGGCAATTTTCTCTGGATCCGTGCGGATACCTTCTTCCGACACTACATACCCCAAAAAACTAACTTTCCGTTTGAATAGTGAGCACTTCTTCGGACTCAACTTGAGGTTGGCACTCTGGATCTTTGTGAGCACACGTTCCAGGTTTTGAAGGTGTTCCTCAAACGTACGGCCTACGATGATGATGTCATCCAAATAGACCAGACAGGCATCTCCAAGTAGCCCGGTAAGTACTTGTGCTTACGTTTGAAAGGTTGATGGAGCTTGCTCCATCAACCTTTCAAACGTTGCTGGAGCATTGCACAATCCAAACGGCATGACTTTAAATTGCCACAGACCCTTTCCTGTGGAGAATGCAGTTTTCTCCTTGTCCTTAGGGTCAATTTCAACCTGCCAGTAGCCACTTTTCAGATCCAGCGTACTAAACCACTTTACGCCTGTAAGCATGTCCATCGTGTCATCAATTCTTGGCAAGGGATAGCTGTCCTTCTTTGTAACGTCGTTCAGGCGGCGGTAGTCAACACAAAACCGCATGCTGCCGTCCTTCTTCTTTACCAGCACCACAGGTGAACACCATGGACTAGATGAAGGTTCAATAACACCATCCTTCACCATTCCCTCAATCATGGTTTCCACTTCCTTTTCACGTGCTACAGGCAATCTTCTTGGGCGCTGACGAATAGGCAATTCTTGTCCTGTGTCTATTTTGTGTTGAACTAAGCCAGTCTTTCCTATGTCAGCTTCGTTTGACGAGAAAACATTGGCGTACTTGAGTAACAACTTCTTCGCCTTGACCATTTCATTCGGGGAAAGAACGCTGCGACAGTCTTCTAAAAGTGTGATCACTCTCGTTTGTCCATCCTTGCTGGGGGTCCCGGTCGATAGATATTCGCACCGACGCAACCAATCCACTTTCTCACTAGTACCAACCAATGTGCCTTTTTCTATAATCTGTTCCTGATCACAAAGGTTCAACACACGTACTCCTGATATGTCGGTGGTTCTAACCAAGGTTCGAGCCACTTTCCATGGAAGGTCATTGTCTACCCTTTCCACGAGTACACAACGATGAGCTTGCCCAGGACTCCGAGGAAGACTAACCGGCACAATCGTTTCCGATCTCGGCGGATGAACAATCTTCTTAAGGCTGTACACATTCCCTGGTAACGCCCCTTCCACGAAAAGTTCCTCTTGTCCACATTTCAAAACACCTTGCTTAACGTCGATCTCACAACAATTCTTCCTCATAAAGTCTAGGCCCAGGATGCAGTCGTCCATTATATCAGCTACGATGACATTATGCAGGTAGATCATGCTGCCTAGCTTCAACTCCATCTCCTTCTCTCCACGGACGGGTATGCGCTGACCGGTGGCTGTCACCAAATTAATGCGTTCGCGGTTGTATGCGGAGTCCCCAAGAAACTGATTTATAAGTTGGGAACTGACAACCGTGCGAGAGGCTCCAGTGTCTATGGTCAGTTTACACGGCTTTCCGTTGACCTCGCCCTTGATGATCAGGCTGTTTCCATCACGGGTTTGTGAGATCGAAATCCTTGGGGTTCTTTTAACATCAGCCAGCACCTGCCAGTTTCCCTGCTGCTGCTGGGCGGTGCTGTCAGCCACACTACCGTCTCGATATCGATCACCTTCCCTTTCTACAGTTCGTTTAGGGCAGCTGGATCGAAGATGGCCCCTTTCCCCACAGCCGTAGCACCTAGGGCTGTAGCCCTTATTGCGGTCCTGAACTGTAGCTGCTGCAACCTCCCTGACGTGGTGGGAACGATGATCCTGCCGCACGGCTTCCACCTCCAGTGCATGGGCCAAGGCATCCTTAAGCGTCTCGTGGTGCCCCAGCCTCACAGCAGCTCTGACTTCAAGGTCGCGGATGCCGTCGATGAATGTCTGCACCAGGTTCCCTACAATGAGCGCAGGTACAGACTGGTACGCTTTTCGAACCAGCTTCTCCACCTTAAGGGCCCACTGCTGCAGGTTTTCGTTACTGCGTTGCACGCGATCTTTGAGCTGCGCACGAAAGACGTGTTCCATGTGAGCATCGCCATATCTCCAATGCCTCAAGGAGCTGCTCGTAAGTCACTTCCTTACCGAGAGCTTCCAGAACAGTTAATGCCTGGTCGCGTAGGCCTAGGGTGAGAGCAGTCATGGCTTGACTTTTATTCCAGCCGTTCGCTTTCATGACAGCCTCGAACTGGATTTTGTAGGCCGACCAGGAAGAACTCCCGTCGAACGGCGGCACTTTGAATCCACGTAGCGAAGGTGTTGTAGCTACTACGGGAGCTGTAATTCCATCCCCAAGTTTGAGGTCGTCTAGCGTTTTCTTCACATCAGCCATCACGTTGTCAACCCGATTGTTCACTTGGTCGATTCGGGTTTCAGCTTCCGACAGGCGGTTGTCATGTTGAGCAACCCTATCCTTCACCTCTTTTATCTCTTTTCCGAAGGTAGCGTGAAGGTCCTTCTTGAGGAGCATCTGTTCTTCCATACCGCGCTGCAGCTGCTCTTCCAACCGACGGATCTGTTCCTCCTGTCGGCGGGCCTGTTCCTCCTGTCGGCAGGCCTGTTCCTCCTGTCGGCGGGCCTGTTCCTCCTGTCGGCGAGCCTGATCCTGCAGCATCATCATCAGAGCACCTAAGTCAGGTGCTGCAGATGCAGGAGCTGCTGACGGGCCGGCCTCCGTGGTTAGCAGCTGGCCCTCCGACGTTTGCGGCGTTGCATTACCAAATCGTCTCTGGTCCGTCTCCTGCTGGCGTTGACTTCGGGTACGGATACCCTCCGTGTCGTCTTTAGGTAAAATCGGCATATTTGATCCCACTTCTGACACCAATTGTTACAAGCTTGTGGTTCGAGACAATTAAAAACTGCCGATTGAATTACCAAAATTAACACTTTAATTACACAACACTAATTACAATCTAAAATCACACTAATAATAAAACACTCTCGCTCCTTAAGTAGAGAGCGGTTGCGTCAGCGGTCTGTATAAATACCAGTTGTTTTGGCTCGCCGCTCACTTAGCGGTTAGCCACCTAGAGTCTATATCACCTGAGGATGCCTCATGTAGAGGCGAAACACGTGTCGTATTGTCGTCAGTGGTGTGTCTTGCCTAGTGTAGTGGTGTTGGGAGTAGCGGTGCTGTGATTAGTGATGACGGGGATAGTGCACGCAATTGAGGGAGGGCGGGAGGTGCTCTTCATACTAGGAAAGACATATCATTTTATTTTATAACGCGGATATTTGGGAAGTAAATTTTTTTACATTGAAAATGGGCCAGATTAGGAGTACCCTTAACCGACGAGCGTGTATGCGTAGATATATGGATGTAAAAGAGGCAAGAGAGGTGTATCAGGATGGCGCCAAATGGAAGTCCGTTGTCTCTGCCTACCCCTCTGGGTGACAGGCGTGAGTGTCTGTGTGTGTGTGTGTATTAATTTCAATAATTGCAATAGTAGTTATCAAAAACTACTATTACAATGTAGAACAAATTAAAACAAAATGTTTATTTAGATTCTTTTATTTTATTAAATAGGTTATATATACTTCAAGGGTGGTCCCATATAAATTTGGAGATAAAAGTACACCTCTAAGGGTAGCAAATAAATAACTTCTTTTTTTTTGCAATTTTAAGTCGGTCTTTACTTTTTGTTTAAAGTTATAATTATAGCTAAACAATTGATATAGGACGAAGAATCTTTAGGTTTTGTTGTATACATTGTTATGTGTAGGTAAGGTAAGCAATTTAGACGTTGAATTGTAATTTATACAGCGTTGCAGTTGCAACTAATTCGGCTTCTTTCGACCGCCTCATTACCCCTTTTCAGTTGAAACACTCTTTCCACTCAGACTTACACAAATTCACATTTGCAATCAGAGCCCGGAGAGAAGTCCCCCCCGGCTCCCCCCCGTACAGGCCCCCCCGCGCGGCCCCAACCCACGCCGCCTTTAATTAACAGAAAGTGGTTCATTAGAGCTTATTCATTAAAGCAAGGAGTAATTAGCGAACTCTAATGAATGCTGTAATAATGTAAGAGCGGCCGCGTCGGACTGCGGCCCGACTTCTAGATTAATCCAGAAACTGGGTATAATTTAGTAATGGCGTTAATTTATAACCGACTTGATTGCGGTATAAACGATCCACGAACTCACGTTCATGTAGGATGACGTAAACAAGTGGAAAAGTTTGTTGTAGGTACAATAAATGTGATTATCTTTTAATAAATAAAAATTAGTTTATTACAAGCCTTTTTTTTTGTAATCACTATGTACTCAGTAATATTACTGCAAATTATTCTGGCATTCATATATGGCTGAATGAATGAACATGTATAAAATCATTATATAAAGCGAGCGTCATTGTGGTGTAAAATAAAGTTGTCATCAAACATGTACAAAATGTATCTATGGTTGTGATGTAATAGTATCGCTTGATAAAGGGAAATACAAAAAGGGCGCAAGAACGATATCAATATAGCCTTTAGGTATCCCTAAAAGATAGCTGAAATTTTTAATAATTTTAAATTTTAATATGTAATAATAGCCTACGTTTCAATGACCGAATGAAACCGGCCACAGTTGAACGCCTGCATTAAGTATCACATCATCATTCATAATCACAGCCTTTCACTACAGCTCGCTGAGCGCCCTTGAGTTTCCTCATATGGCAGTCAGTGAAGGACCACGTCTCAGATTGATAAGTCATCAATGGCAACACGCACTGATTGTACAATTTTGTTTTCAAGTTTTGAGGTATACCTGACGAGAAGATGTGTCGTAATCTCCCGAACGCTGCCCAACCGAGTTGAATCCGTCGAATTTACCTAGTCGGACTATTTGTCCCAGGTAAACATACAGCTAACAAGTACCGGCACCACCATCACATGTCAGAAGAATTACAGACAAGCCGTGGAAGAAGATTTTTTTTAATCCGTCAAGAGTAATAATAATATCCCTCTACAAGATGCAGGAGTGTACCAGCTTGATTGTGAATGTGATCTTTCTTATATAGGACAAAAGATCGATAAAAACCCTCGTAAAAGAACATAATATAGCTGATGTGAAGCACTAACGCTCCGGGAAATCTGCAGTCTGTGAACACGTTCGAGGGCGTCCCGTCTCATCGCGTTTTGATAAACCAATCTTCGCAAAGGGTTACCGATTTCTAGTAACGATTATTCGCGAGGGTATTGAAATTAAAGAACAACATCCTTATTTCAATACAGAAAAGAGCTGGTGCAACCATCTGCTTTGGATCCCATAATAAATAGAATTAAATCAAAACCCAAGCATACTACTGCAAGGCTTCAAGATACTGTAAGCTCTTTCTGCCTAGATCAGAATAAAAATTATTATTTAAAAGCTGAAGGTAGCCCTGGTAAACCATGTAGTCATTCCTGTGACCATGGGTTCGCGGACTAAACTTCTGGAATTAAAAAAGTTAAAATTATACTCTATTCGTATAATTAGTTTTATTCAATCTCTGCGTGATAGACTTAAAAACGAGGATATCCGCAGTAGAACCAGAGTAACAGAGCCCGACGAATTCGTAAGCTGAAGTTGCAATGTGCCGGCCATATAGCTCGAATAACCGACAACCGATGGGGAAGAAAGGTTCTCGAGTGGCAGCCTCGTACCGGCAGGCGAAGTGTAGAACGTCCCCCCCACTAAATGGAGTGACGACCTGGTAAGACATGCAGGAAGTCAATGGACGCAGGTAGCTCGGGACCGTGCTTCAGTTGTTCAGCAGTAGACTTGTGAAGGGCTGTAATGATGATGATAATGTATCTCCAAAAACATAGCACATTTACATAGTAGAGCCAGGCTGTAGTGTGTTATGGCTATAGTACGAATGGATCGGCTCGACCGGGGACATCGTACAGCCATGTGTAGCACCACGCTACACTACACTATCGTCGGCTCGCCACGGAACATTATACTGCTATGTGTATATTAGTACCACGCTACCCTCCCACTCACGGGCTAAGCGGTAAGCGCACTAAATTTCAAAGTACGCGAGCAGCTTTGTTTGTGTTTGATCTCCGCCGGCACTAACGAAATTGTTCAATGAAATTGTAAGTGTTGCGATCGCCAACAAACGCTCATCGATACGATTAAATAAATCCCCCCTACTGTGTATGAGAGACCCTCTCAGAGCTGAGAGGCCTGTGCCCAGCTGTGAGACGCATATAGGCTGATACTTTACTTTACTTTACTTTTATGTATGAGAGAGTCTACGAGATTGATTTGTCTGTTTATGAGCTGATGAAGGTTAAAATCCTCTATGATCTATGTTTTTACTTTGTTTTAATTTAAAACCCTATTATTTCTACTAAAAATAATTTATTTAAATTAGAGCTAGTTTGAATATTCGCAGCTATTTGCATTCGTTTAAGGAAGACATGCTAATTTCCATAAAGAAAACACACTCCTACGTCACGAGAACATCTGCTTTCATCAGTGTTCCTCGAAATGTTAGATTGTTAGTGGGGAAATTTCTTACGATGTCGAAGTTTCGTCGCGGACATGTTAGGCACGGCCCTGCACGGCCCGCTGGACAACGAATACGCATAATGATGTATGCTAACATTATTAAAGTGTACCATAATAAGCCGCAACTGAAAGAAAACACGGTACAGGGAGCTACGAAGGTTTAGAAATTAGATATTAAATGTCTACAAGTTAATTATAAGGTTTTTTTTTTGTTCATGCAGTTTCTTTTAGGCGTATAATTGTATTATACAAGCGAATGTTTAAATTGTCTGTATTTAGAGCGATACTATAAAGTAAATGCTAACAAATTCAATACTTTAAACTTAATTAAATTACTTGTACATTTAAATATTGTTGAGGGTGACAATAATAATAGTATCGTAAGACGCGAATATGAGATATGCTAAGAAGTAAAACCTCGTGACCACTAATATAAACTCTCACCTACTCGTATAATGTGTCAGATATGGTATACCTGGGCAGAAAAGCGTTAAATGTGAAATGACTGGTACTACAATTTCTAACGTGGTAATGATGACAAAGCTTATCTAAAGTAGGGTTACCAGATGTCAGGATTTTTAGGCATTGGTTAGCATTCTAGGGGTTTATTGGAAATGCCAGGATTTTTGATGAGGTGGTGAAATACTAAATAAGTAAGTATTGTGTTATCTGCAGGAACCTATGTAAAAACCTTTGTAAAACTGAAATGAAATTGCACTGTGCAACTTTGTACAAAATTGAATCGAATATTGTGTAAGTTTCACATAATGTTCAATTCAATCCCTTTAATTACTTATACACATAAAATCTTTGTTATCTAGTTTAGCATCAATTTAAGATGCACATAACTAACTTAGCATGCTCGTCTTAAAATATTTTTAGGAAAAAAATAGATATTTTATAATTTTAAAGAGCATTTAAAAGAGTTTTGAAATTAAAACATAATTAATTAATTTTCTTTATACTAAAACCGCAAAATACATTATTTTATTTACAGAGTACTTTCAGCAAGTTTCGACTCAATCGCCCCCTCGTAAATCGTAAAACGATTCATACAAACTGTAACACCCTATTTCACCCTCTTAGTTTGAATTTTCAAAAATGCTCTCTTATTGGTGCCTACGTAATAAAAAGAACCAATGGTTCTAATTTCACATTTCTACGTTAAACTGTTTGGACAGTGGTTCTTATAATACAAAATTCGCACCTTTGTTTTAAAAACATGTATTCTATCCTATGGCATATTTTTGAAAAAAATTAAAATACCTAATGCGAAAGATGCATTCGTGGAGTGTCTTGCCATCACCTTGACACTAGTTTAAAAAACCTAACCCGTTAGTAGAAAATATCAATGTGGATATTATATTCTTTGTTATATAATTCATGCTTAAAATAAAAAATAAATAGGTTTTTAAATATTTTGTCTAAAATTTTCTCTCTCTAATTTTTATTTAAGCAAGACTTGTTATGTAGGGTGTACAGTGGACAAGGCGAACCTGAGTGATCCTTAGAGCCTCCAAATAACGAATGCTCCAGGGTCGGTCCGAAGTTGCCGACCGACATTTTGCTTAATTTTACTTATAAATCTCATTTGCTTAGATAATATGGTCACGTTTACATTATTTTATTAAGTACATGTTATTCGTAACATATTGCGTTTTTTTAACGAATAGTTTTGTATAGAATAGAATAGGATAAGTCATTTATTGTGCTAGTTGTGGGTTTTAGAGATTATACAATTCTTCACATCGAATATTTAGCTTATTTCTGTGTGCATGTAAATTGTACACATTTTATTATACTATATATGCAGTAGAAAATGAAGATGAACCGGGCTGTAGTCACACGCTTAGGTTAAGAAATCATTTTTACCCTTCTGTCATAACAATGATCATATTATAACGTTTTATTTTGTGTACATTGTAAAGATTAAAACTAATACTAATGCTGTGTTCCGGTCTAAGGGTTAAGTGAGAGAGGGCTTAGCGAGAACCAGTGTGTACAACACCGCATCCGTAACCTTCTTTGTTAGAAATTGGTTGCATAGGCTGCAGTAGCCACCTGCCACCTACCATCATATGGACTGTAAATTCATTTGTTACATAAGTACAAACAAATATATACAAAAACAATTATATAAAAAGTGATATAAAGTTCTAAATAATGTGGGACATTCTTTTTTCACGTCGTTTTAGTAAAAAAATTATGCGTGAGTGTCGTGGAACACTCGGTTGGAACGAAGTTCCTTTCGTAGTATATTACGAGTATTATTGATAAACGTATTATATTATTGATTAACAAATACAAATAAATGAATTACATACAAGCGTCTATTAAAATGAAGCGTCATTTAAAATAATATTTCTTTCATGGCAAGATAAGAAAAAGTGAGAGGGAGATGGATATTATTCCATCTTGCTCGCACTATAGAAAGGGAGTCGTGACTGGTCGTGACGGAAAAATCTTACACTTTTTCTCGCTTAGCCCCCATCCACCAAATTCGTACCGTGCGATAAGGAACTTCGTTCCAAAATTACATGAATTTTCTTGGAATCTTTTTTTTAAGATTATTATCTAAGGAAGGAGAAAAGAGATTCCAGAAACAAGTTGTGCATCTAATTACTCTCCATTTATTTTTAAATTTCATATTTTCTGGGTCATGGATACATTTTAGCACTTCGGTCAGAAATATGTTTTATTTTTTATATTGTAAATGAAAGTCAAATAATCAGTTTTTAGTCATACAATATATTATATAACTAAAGGGCAAATACTTCTTTCATACTACATGTCTCGAATCTATTGCTATCATAGTATCACACTACAACCTACGAGTACATTTCTTATGGAAACCCGCTTCAAGATTGAAATAATTCGACTTGGAATAGTCAGTAATATCTGAGTGATATCATCATCGCTAATGAAAAATACCTACACCTTGGTTTAGTTAAAGCATAAACAATATCATGTTCGGTGGTAATGAAATTATCCACTGAGAGCCTCCTCTACCATCTGGTGCACCCTTGTAATAACTAAACTTAAAGAAGTTCTCACTTACCAGAAACCTTAAAAGTCGTATTGTTAAAAAAAATCTCGTAGAAACTAGATAAAGGTATTTTTTTATATTAAATTACTAGTCTAGTACACTAGTAAATTAAATTTTCAATAAAAAATTAATATTGTTTAACGTCATTATTAATAATTTACGATTACAATTATTTCAAAGGTCAATACTTTTTTTATTATTATTATATATTTTTTATTTTATTTATTTCATTAACGCATTTTGTAATAGGAAATTATACGAAGAACACAATTATTTATATGCAAAACAGTTCAGTCACACTTTCTTAATACAATGTCACGATAATTTGTTAAAATGTATACAAATATGAATGGACTTTTAGTAAGGTACGTTGGGGTAATACCGGACGGATTTTCGAATAGTTGGAAGAGTCTGCCAAAAACTTTAATTTCTCGACATTCGTATACGTCAGATTTATGGAACATGGAGCAAACCGTTAATCGTTAAACGTAGTTTAGCTCTGAGAATCTTTTGCTTGTGTAAACTCAACGGTTTCTGCTTTAAAGGTGTGCGAAAACTAGACATACTTTTTTATATGCATAATGAAAAATTGGCCATTAAGGGGTAAGACCGGACTTAAATTTAAAACCACTTCTACTGCTTAGAGAAAAAAGTTTATAAAAGAGATTTGTCCTATCTTTAACGCTAAAAAACATATTTCAATATGATCTATAAATTACTAGAAACATAAATGTTCCAAACGATTTTCTCTTTTTTTGTTTCTTGCCATCCGATCTTATCCCTGATATAAAGAAATTGTAATTTTATGTTTCTCAAACTTTGTTATGACATAAGATGGAATTACTCAATATAAGAGAAAGATCGGATGCATTTGGTTTTATATGGGAAAAAAAATAACAGTAAGGACTGGCGAAATGCCCTGGGATAATGCAGGAGTTAAGGAAGATATAAATAGTTTAACAAAGCGGCATTTATTATTATAAATTATTTTTTAAATATTAATTATTATAAATTACATTTTGATTTGTAATAGAGGATAGATATAGATGTCTATGGGCCGCAGCAATCACTTAACATCAGGTGGACTGTGTGCTCCTTTGTCACCTTTATCCTATAAAAAAAATGTATTTTAATGTGTACTTAAAAGTAATAAAACCATCGTATTGTTTTATTACTTTTAAATATATAGACTTGCTATCGAGACTGAGTCCCATAGTCACTTGAGTAATCAACGAAAAAATATACACGACCAATGAAAGTTTAACAACCACTGCCATATTTGTAACAGGCAAAGATCGGATAATATTCATCCGATCTTCACTCACGAGGGGAAACATCGGATCTCGGCCTACAGCGATCTTACCCTTGCATGGACCAGCTTTATTTAGCTATAACTTCATAAAAATTAGTATCCACACAAAATAATAACAAAAGAAGCCATATTCTCGCTAAAAATCGTAAATAAAAGTGATAGGGAAAGATCGGATGGACAAAAATAATACAAAAATTACATTGTTTTATAAAATGCCACGCAGCACAGGTCCCACTTGCCGGAGTGACTGGCGCGAACTGAGGGTCGGGGCAGGATGAAATGGCGTCGTGTAGCATATTGTTAGCTTTTCAAAATATAGCATAATTCGCCGGGAATTTGAATCCTACGGTCTTGCCCCATCACCGATCTTACCCCAACGTACCTTATGTCATAACGTCATTAATGCTATTTAGAATACAATAATGAAAAATATTTTTAAAAAAAATTAAGGAAAAACATCTTTTTTTAATTCTTCTTTTTAAAAAACGTTACCCCCACACTAGAATTTTCTCCTGTGTCGTGGAGGCAGTTTACAAACATAAATTGCACAAGGACAAACATCCAGACCCGGAACAATTATTTGTAGGCCATACAAATACTTGTTCCGTGCGGGATTCGAAAACCCGCGGCCCCCAGCGCATCAACTGATTGCTAAGCCACTGCGCCACGGAGCCGTCAAAAGGTACTAAAGTAAAGTAATAAAGTATACAGCTTGTACTTATACGGCTTTATGTGTGTGTGTAAAGAATTCTGGATGATCAGCAATTTTGCTAGGTAAGTCAGTCCTTTCATCATGATGTCAAACTTGCAAAGCAGAATAATAAAGTAATTTAATGGGACTGGCTTGGGTTTGCCCAAGTACCTAAATCATGTTAGTCGTAAATGTTAATCATTTGTTGTTGTCTAAAAACGGCAGGGCCACGAATAATTTGCTTGCATAAATGGATGTAAGATGTGTGATTTTTTTTTAAATTTAATAATTTTATTTTACTGAGCGGATATAGGCAAAGTAAATTTTTACAACTTTAATGTAATGGATTTCCACAAAGTAACGCCTGATTCGATTAATGATATATATATATATATATATATATATATATATATATATATATATATATATATATATATATATATATATATAGATATATATATATATATATATATATAGATAATTTCATTTATATAATTTACTTTTTAATTATTCTACATTAAATTGAGTCACGCTATTCTCCAATCGACTTCAAAAAAGGAGGAGGTTCTCAATTCGACTGTATTCTTTTTAATGTGTTACCTCAGAACTTTTTTCTAGGTGAACCGATTTTGATGCTTTTTTAAAAGCTGGTGCTTCTCATGTGGTCTCATATAAAGTTGATCAAGATTTATTATTAATTATTTAATTGACTTCGGCTACATTCGTGTTGTTCTCATTTTATTTATATTGAAGTCGGTTGTAGAAAAATTTTAATTTTACCACTTGTAATGATGTATATTTAAGCAGGTATTTATATTTTAACTGTTTTGTATTATAATTGCTGGTTCATTTCTATTCGGCGGCCATGAAAACTTTCTGGAACTTTCTGTACACGTCTTTATTAAGAGCATACACAGAACAAACAGCGCTAAGTTTAAAGTAAGGTAACATCTGCAACGACGACGTAGCCTCTGTAAAATATAAATAAAAATCTATGGAAGACAAGTTATTAATAATCTACTTATAATTAACTATACTTATTAACTATAATTTACTTTTCTCGATACTGCTTTTTGGCATTTACTTAAATCGCTCGTTTTGTGACCCTAAATTTACAAAGACGATATTTAGTCATCACTGCGTTGAATATTTCAGTCTCGGCTGCAGGCGACGCTATTGATTAGTCAGAGGCGTACGGTGGCCATCATTCATTCATCGTGTCCACACGTCAGTCACGATTTGCGCCATTTTTTGCCGGATCCCGTCGTACATATTTGATGGTGCGTCTGTCAGGAAGGAAGCACCGCCGCGTAATTGGTCCTGCCGGCGGATAAATTTTGACAAAGCCCGGTGCTTTTTAGCGCAGAAAGCCTTTTAATGAGATCTATTGAAATATCAGTGACAAACGGTTTTTAATGAAAAAAAAAAACCGAATAAATGTTTCAAATTACCTTGTTTATTCAATTGAACAATCCAAAAAATACCCTACCATTTCATTATTATTTTAACCTATCCAATAAAATTCCTAACACTCGTCACTGAAAGAAGACCACCAGAAGAGATCTTTAAAAAATTATAAAACGTAGCTTCTCTGGTATAAAACCTATTATGGAATTGATGACTCGCACCGCAACTGGCATAATAAAATCAATTTAAATACCAACATGATCAATTACTTTGATACTAAAACAGGAAAACACAATGTCTCCAGAGTTCCGTTCTTCTCTGATTTTAGTTTGAAGTCAAGACACTGAAAAGTAGCAATGGAAAACTGCATATATAACAGAAAGAAGAATAGCAAAATAGTTTTTTTTTTTGCTTTCTTTCTAATCGTTGTACACTGGTTGTATCGAGTAATATCTCCTGAACGATAGAATACTTATTGAAAGTTATCTAAGTTTTACCACTGGTTCGGAAAAACACCTCTGTCTTGGGAAGAACCAGCAAGAAACCTAGCGAGTTTTTTTCTACAATATAATATCTATCTATCTACAATTAGATATGAAAACATTAAGAAACAGCATGGTGGCGATCACCTCATTTACAGTGGTTATTATCAATCGTGCTCATCATTCATCATCATTACAGCCTTTCATAAGTCCACTGCTGAACATAGGCCTCCCCCAAGGAATGCCACAAAGCACGGTCCTGAGCCACCTGCATCCATCGACTTCCTACATGCCTTACCAGGTCGTCACTCCATCTCGTGGGGGGACGCCCTACACTTCGCCTACCGGTACGAGGCTGCCACTCGAGAACCTTTCTTCCCCATCGGTAGTCGGTTCTTCGAGCTATATGGCCGGCCCACTGCCACTTCAGCTTACTAATCCGTTGGGCTATGTCGGTTACTCTGGTTCTACTGCGGATATACTCATTTCTAAGTTTATCACGCAGAGAAACTCCGAGGATAGCCCTCTACATAGCTCGCTAAGCGACCTTGAGCTTCCTCATACGGCCAGCGGTGAAGGACCACGTCTCAGATCCGTAAGTCATCACTAGCAACACGCACTGGTTGTACAATTTCGTTTTAAGGTTTTGAAGTATGTCTGACGAGAAGATGTGTCGTAGCTTCCTGAACGCTGCCCAGCCGAGTTGAATCCGTCGATTGACCTCTCGGTCGAAGTTGGACTTACCTAGTCAGACTATTTGTCCCAGGTAAACATACTCGTCAACAACTTCGAACTTAGTGCTCCCAACTACTACCGGCTTAGGTGTGACATGGACATTAAACATAATCTTTGTTTTGTCCATATTCATCTTAAGACCTATCCGTTGGGAGACACTATTGAGATCATTGAGCATAGTGCTTAGGTCCTCCAGCGATTCTGCCATAAGGACTATATCGTCGGCAAATCGAAGGTACTCGCCATTGATGTTAATACCGCATCCTTTCCAGTCCAGAAGCTTGAAAACGTCTTCCAATGCAGCGGTGAAGAGTTTTGGGGATATAACGTCACCCTGTCTTACACCTCTCTGCAATTGGATAGGTTTCGTACTCTGGTTCTGTACTCGGATAGCCATCGTAGCCCTACTGTACAAGTACTTCAGCACTTCGATATACCGACAGTCAACTTGGCACCGCTGAAGGGACTGCAGCACCGCCCAAATTTCGACGGAATCAAATGATTTCTCATAGTCTATTTACCGTGTAGTGGCGGTCAAGAATATCCACTACCCCATATCCTCCCGTGGGTGTCGTAAAAGGCGACAAAGGGAAACAGGCAGAAGATGGGCAGCAGCATCTTCCTGATAATAGCCAAAATTATAATAAAAAAACTGCGGTTGCCAACCCGCTCGCCAAGCGTGGCAACTATGGCAAATACCCCCCAATGACTAAAGCAACAAACAGACGGCCCCCAGTCCCCGGCGGCCCCGCTATTCCTGGCTACGGTGGCGACCATGGTAACGGCGGGGCAGGGGGTGCTAAGAATCTCCGGTGGAGGTTCGGTTGCCACCTTAGACGACTCGACCTGGCAACGTACAACGCACGCACCCTGAGGACTGACGAGAAGATCGTGGAGCTGGAAGAAGAGATAGACAAGTTGCGCTGGCATATTATAGGATTATCCGAAGTCCGAAGAGAGGGGGAGGACACGGTAATCCTCAAATCCGGCAACTTGCTCTATCACCGGGAGGGCGACCATCTGTCCCAAGGAGGTGTCGAATTTATCGTCCACAAGTCTCTCGTTAACAACGTTGTAAAGATCGGGAGTGTGTCGACGAGGGTTGCGTACCTTATACTCAGAATCACCAAACGGTATTCGCTGAAGGTCATACAGGTTTACGCACCAACCTCGGCACACCCCGATGGGGAGGTGGAGGAAATGTATGAGGATATCTCTAGAGCCATGCATTCCTCCAAAACCCAATATACGGTGTTAATGGGAGACTTCAATGCAAAACTAGGCACAAGAGAGAACGGTGAGCTGAAAGTAGGGAAATTTGGAATAGGGCAACGGAACCCAAGGGGCCAGCAGCTGGCCGACTTCATGGAGAAAGAGGGACTCTTTATGATGAACTCTTTCTTCCAGAAGCGGCCCCACAGGAAGTGGACCTGGTCGAGCCCCGACGGTTCGACAAAAAATGAGATTGACTTCATTATGACGACCAGACGACAACTGTTCAGTGATGTCTCCGTGATCGCAAGGGTGAAAACTGGTAGCGATCACCGAATGGTTAGAGGCACACTGAACCTAAACGTTAAGTTGGAGAGGTCTCGTCTAATGAAGTCAACGCTCCGTCCCCCTCGTGCTCTAATCCAAAGTCCCGAAACCTTTCAGCTCGAGTTACAAAACCGTTTTCAGTGCCTAGAAGACTGCAATGAAGTGGACGATATGAATGACAAGCTCGTGGAAACTGTCCATGCGGTCGGAGCTAAGTTCTGCAAGACCCGCCGCAGAAGAACACAAAAACTCTCCGATCACACTCTTAATCTCATGGCTGTTAGACGGGAGATGAAGCTACATTCTTCAACAGACTTGACAGCATACAGGCATCTGAACAGACAGATCTCAAAATGCATGCGGCGGGACTTACGCAACTTCAATACAGCTCGTATTGAAGAAGCGATCGAGCGGAACCAAGGCTCCAAAGTCTTTGCCAGAGATCTGTCTGCCAGAAAGAGCCAACTGTCAAAGCTGAAGACAGAGTGTGGCAGCATCGTTTCCGGGACACCTGAGATTTTGAGTGAGATTGAGAGGTTCTATGGGCAGCTGTACACGTCATCATTGGAGCCACACGCAAGTGTGAGTAACGATCCAAGAGCGAGTCTCATCCGACACTATTCCGAAGATATCCCGGACGTCAGTCTGAGCGAGATTAGAATGGCTCTCCAGCACCTTAAAAACGGTAAGGCCCCAGGCGAGGATGGAATTACAGCGGAGCTTCTGAAAGCGGGTGGAAGACCGGTACTTGAAGTCCTTCAGAAGCTCTTTAATTCCGTCCTCCATGGTGGCATTACACCGGAGGCGTGGAGCAGAAGTGCGGTGGTCTTGTTCTTCAAGAAAGGTGACAACGCTCTCTTGAAGAACTACAGACCGATTTCCCTTCTGAGCCGCGTCTACGTGCTGTTTTCGAGAGTCATTACGAATCGTCTCGCGCGCAGACTTGACGACTTCCAGCCTCCCGAACAAGCCGGTTTCCGAAAGGGCTTTAGCACCATAGACCACATACATACCCTTCGGCAAGTTGTACAGAAGTCCGAAGAGTACAATTTGCCACTATGTCTGGCGTATGTAATCATCATCATCATCATTACAGCCCTTCACAAGTCCACTGCTGAACATAGGCCTCCCCCAAAGAATGCCACAAAGCACGGTCCTGAGCCACCTGCATCCATCGACTTCCTGCATGTCTTACCAGGTCGTCACTCCATCTCGTGGGGGGACGCCCTACACTTCGCCTACCGGTACGAGGCTGCCACTCGAGAACCTTTCTTCCCCATCGGTTGTCGGTTCTTCGAGCTATATGGCCGGCCCACTGCCACTTCAGCTTACTAATTCGTTGGGCTATGTCGGTTATTCTGGTTCTACTGCGGATATACTCATTCCTAAGTTTATCACGCAGAGAAACTCCGAGCATATCTTCGGAATAGTGTCGGATAAGACTCGCTCTTGGATCGTTACTCACACTTGCGTGTGGCTCCAACGATGACGTGTACAGCTGTCCATAGAACCTCTCAATCTCACTCAAAATCTCAGGTACCCCGGAAACGATGCTGCCACAGTCGGTCTTCAGCTTTGACAGTTGGCTCTTTCTGGCAGACAGATCTTTGGCAAAGACTTTGGAGCCTTGGTACCGCTCGATCGCTCCTTCAATACAAGCTGTATTGAAGTTGCGTAAGTCCCGCCGCATGCATTTGGAGATCTGTCTGTTCAGTTACCTGTATGCTGTCAAATCTGTTGAAGAATGTAGCTTCATCTCCCGTCTAACAGCCATGAGATTGAGTGTGATCGGAGAGTTTTTGTGTTCAATACAGTATCACCAACAAAAAAAATATGTCATAGTTATTCCCTACCAAGTAAGATAAGTCATTAATATCAACTAAGAACAGGAAGGGGCCAAGAATTGAGCCCTGAGGAACACCCAAAGACACTACCGATCCGGAAAATAAGTAAAAGAGCCGCCTACGCTTATCGTTCAAAGGAAATCTCGAGATTTGTTGTGTGCTTGTAATATGGTGTAGTACTTACAACACTTAAATTGAATATCAGAAAGTACATTATTTAGAATTTAGATAACTTTTATGCATTAAATACAAAATATCCTTTTAAATATTTCTCATTTTATATCATTACAACAGATCGTAAATTTAATTTGAAAATCGAAATCACATACCTATATTATGTAAGAAAAGTAAAAAAGTAAAGTGAGAAGAAGGCTACTCTGGAGATGAATAGAATAGAATTGTCCTCTATTTGATTTAAATTACGAATATACTTAACTCTTCTAACTTATTAAGTGAATGAATACTCCTGCCGAGCGTGACGGTAAAGGCAAAACCTCTCTGCAGTTAGAGGCTCATGTCCAACAGGGGACTTTTATAACTTATTCGTTAGTATAGTACCACAGGCGTATCCGTAGAAAGGCACTGACCCCGAACCCACTCGTGCCGGATGTAATTATACTATTATAATGAAACTACTATTAATTGAACTCTAAGTTCGTTGGTCAATTCACATTTATAAAAAAATACATATTCGAAATAAAACGGGTTAGTGCTATTATTATTTGTATTTAATCTTGAAATATCTTAAAATAATATTTTATTAATAAACTGGCAGAATCATCTCGTTGTAGTGGCTCATTCGTAGGTTTATATAAATATATAATATATGTAATTTATTTATTTACTATATGTGCTTCTTCATAATATGTGCATGTAATATAATTCATATAATACATATTTTGTAGATATAGATTATAGATACGCAAGCTGATATATGGGTCGGGTAGTATAATTTGTATAATTGTGTTTTATATTCATTTACTCTTTTCAACTTAAACATATTTTTATCTCTGCATCACACTAAGGTTAACTGGTAATGCTTTAGGCATTAAGTCCGCCAATACGGAATTTATTATGTTGCATGAATATGAAGTTAAATAAATAAATATAAGGAATTTTAAAAAATAAACCCTTAAGAGAGAGTATGAAATAGGGTGAGAAGGAAAGGAATTCGTATGAAACATTTTATTTTACGGGGCGATCAACTCGATACTTACTGACACTTGAAATTTACATGTTGCATTTTTCCACTAGTCAATTTAAAAAAAAATGCAGATAGATAACTTGTCAAACACTTCAGTTTGTCAAGCATCCGAAACGTCGGGAATTACAATAAGTAAAGATAGGTTAAATAAAACGCGATAACATCCGTAAAATTAGTTTTATGCAATGCGTAGTATTCGTGTAAATATCAGGTATCATTACGTAAAAATATGTTTCGCGTTTTACTGTACCGCCATATTTTCACATAAAACCTGTCGAACAATAGGGTAATCCGATTGACGGCGTGTCCAAAACTCGTGTTCAATAAGTGTAAAGAGCGTCCGCCTGTGTATTCTTCCATAGTAAACTACGCATGTAGAATGGCTACCGCCACGCTCCAGTGCGATTTGTAAATGTTTATAAATAAATATTTAAAATAAGAAAGAACGTAGTTTAAATATAATAAATTGCTATTTAAAAATCAATTGAACATGATATATTTATATTATGACGATTAACATTACGTATAAGAGAAATACATAAAATAAATCAAGGACACATTTAGAAGAACGCTAAAAAAGTTTAATCATATTTACATGTTCTCCTTACTAACTAAATGAGAGAAGTCTTCGTATAAGAGATCCCTAATTCATCATATAACAAATTGTATCGTGATATTCAAAATACAAATATTAGCATTTGATTTATTCGTTGCTATTTACTAATTTTTATGTATTACATTAATATACAAAACTGTCTATAAGTATATATTTTTTATAGTATGCCAAATAAATGTTTCTTTCTTTAAAATAACATTATTTCCTAAAGAACAACTATAGGAACTGGACTTTAGTTTTATTTTTCATTATTTCACTATCAGTTCCAAAACAAACTATAGCTAGTTATGCATCCCGGTATTCCCGGAACTGCACCAGAGACCATCACAATTCAAGCGTAAGAGTGGGCGTATATTGCTGAATTGCGTCTGGAAGACGGGTGGTCTTTCGTGTGAATACTGATAACTATTCCTTAGCTTAAACATCTAGAATAAGAATTAGGATAGTCATAGTTAGGCTCTCACATGTATCGGACGTGTAGCTTTAAGTTAGAATCAATCGCGGATTAATTAAGTAGTATATAAATAATGTATCGTACATTAATAGTATTAAGTTTAAAATAAAGTCTTTTTAAAAATCTCCTGAGTCAATTTCGAATCTGGACTGGCACAGCCGGTAGGATTTCGCGTGTAAAGCTTGCTCATATAAGAAGACTCTCAAATCAATCGTCGTGAAGCAGTTTACGGTGCCGTTTTGCACTTGCGCGAAATCTACGAACTGAAATAAAGGAGAATGGGATTTTTGGGCCTGAAGTTAACTAATTGGTTTATACTTTAAAAAATTGGCCATATTTTTATAGAGTAAAAAAAAAGTAGCTCTTTTTACAATCTAGAAATCGAAAAAACAATAAAATAAGAAATATGTTATAAAATCGATTGTACTGTTAACATTTATGGCAAAAAATCGATTACCAAAGAATGCACTAGTGAAATCCTCGTTTCTGAACGTTATCATCCAATAGAGGACTTCGTATTTAGAAACTAGACAGTTCAAACTTCAAACTATTTACTTATAAGAAAAAGACAGATTTTCGATGCGATTTGAAACGAGCTCAGTATAATCGATTCTCGATTAAATTGAGCATTCTAATATCTATTTTCGATTATTTTCTGTGTTAAGTTGTTAAGAAGATAAAAAATAATTGCGTACATATCTACAAAATAATAATAAAAAATACATAATATCAAAATTCCAACAAGTAACAGTTACAACAACAATTGAAGTAATCGATCACAGATCGATATCCCTAATATTCACTTAACTTAGTTGTTGTTGTTTTAATTTTCGTTAATCGTTTCACCATTACGTTTCTTTACTAACAACTGCTTTTTTGGTTATTTTATACTGATCTTGTTTTTATATCTTTAAGTAATTATAGTGAAAAATAGCCTGTTACAGTGTAATAACAGTGAAAAATCACCTATTATAGTGTACGTAATAGATAATCCCACTTTTACGTATTCTACAAAAACTCAGCTCCTAGATTAACAAATCTTGCCAGATTTTCAGCTATTAATTGTTTATATATACGCTTTTAAATGGTCCTACTTTCATCTTGTTAACACTTGACCCCAAGAATGTATGGAGACGTCTCCTTCTCCTTTGTCGAATTCGAATCAGGACATCAAGAAAGAAGACTTCCTAGCCCAGGCGGAAGATGAGTTCGAGTGTACTGTGAGTAAACCTTTTCACGTCCATCTCTGTTCCCATCTATTTTTGCTTGCTAGAATTATAGTGTTATTTGATCTTTCCTAAATCGAACAAAATAAATTGCACAAGCATAGGCAATTTATTCTATATCATTAAGTTTAATAATTAAATATTGAAAATCAATTTTAAATGAATAAAATTTATAAAATTGTGTTATAAAAAAATTACATAATTAAACAAATAAAAGGATATATCAAAGAAATAAAGTTAATAATTATATAAATTGTTATATTAATATTTAATGAAATGGAACAATTACGGATAATACCTAAGGATTTACTTTGTCTTATACCTAAGTTTGAAGGAGAGGAAGGATTATTAAATTTATTTACAAAGAAAGCTCAATACATATACAGGTCTTTCGCAGACCCTAATAATGCCACACAAACTTTATATGTATTCCATGCGATAAGCAGCGATTAACATAGGTAGAGCAGCACATTGGTTAAGTGAGCGTGATGATATTAATTGTTGGAACACTCTTAAAGATATTTTAATTCAACATTTTGGCGATCCGCGTTCGGAAGATTGCATAGCTATCGAGTTAGAACTAAAAATTAAGTCTGGCCAATCATTTATCGATTTTTGTCATAGGATACAACATGTGCGTAGTACCTTATTCGCAAAAGTCAATCTAATACAAGATGAAGGAGTAAAAGCAGCTAAAATAATAGTGTATAATAATATGTCACTAAATGTATTCCTTTATAATTTACCTAAGGATTTAATTCGTATCGTGCGTCTTAGATAATGTACTAGTTTAGAATCCGCTTTAAGTGTCGTAACCGAGGAAGTGAACTTCATGAACCAATATAATGCTAAAAATAATCCAAAAGTTTCAAACCCCAACAAAGTGTTAATATTTTACCTTATAATAATCAATCGCATTTTAAATTTGCAAATCCACAATTTGGACCACAGAATAAATATAAAATTTATTAGGACATAATATTCTATTGCGACGATATTCCGCTCTCATTCACCAACAGTGTAAAACACAAAATCCGTACTAAAAATGAAGACCCCATATACATTAGGCCATACATACATCCACCTGCAATAAATGAAGAAATACAGAAACAAGTCGAAAAGCTCCTCCAAAATAACGTCATTAAAGAATCTCACTCGCCTTGGTGCGTACCTGTCCATCTGGTTCCCAAAAAACTCGATGCTTCAGGTGAAAGAAAATATCGTATGGTAGTCGATTATAGGCGTTTGAACGAGGTCACTATAGATGATAAGTACCCATTGCCGAATATCTCAGACCTGTTTGAAAAATTAGGGAAATCTATTTATTTTACAACGTTAGACCTGGCAAGCGGGTATCACCAAATAGAAGTTGAGGAAAGTGATAGACACAAAACCGCATTTACAACCCAGTCAGGCCATTAAGAATTTGCACGCCTCCCGTTCGGATTAAAGACAGCCCCCGCAACATTTCAGCGTGCTATGGATAACGTCTTAAGAGGGTTGCAAAGATTGCATTGTTTAGTATATCTCGACGATATAATTGTATACTCTTCAAGTCGACAGGAGCACATAGAAAAGTTGAAATAGTATTCGATAGTATACGGGAAACAAATCTCAAAGTTACCCTAGATAAATGTGAATTTATTAGAAAAGAAGTCCTCTATTTAGGCCATACAATAACAAAAGACGGACTCAAAACAAATAATGACAAAATCCAAGACGTAGTAGATTTTTCGATACCAAGAACCGCCACCGAAATCAAAAGATTTTTAGGTCTAGTAGGATATTATCGCAAATTCATTAAAAATTTTGCTAAAGTTACCCAACCACTCACCAATTGTCTTAAAGAAAAGGAATAAGATTGAAATTACAGAAAAATATGTAGCCGCTTTCGACAGATGCAAAGAACTTTTGGTAAACGCACCCGTTCTCCAATTCCCGGATTTTTCGAAACCATTCGTACTCACCACTGATGCCTCAAATTATGCTCTAGGAGCCGTATTATCTCAAGGCGCTATCGGAACCGAAAAACCAATAGCTTACGCTAGTAGAACTTTAAATGATGCAGAGACCAGATACAGTACTATCGAGAAGGAACTGTTGGCAATAGTATGGGCCGTAAAAACATTTAGACCTTACCTATATGCCCGAAAATTTACCATTTTCACGGATTATAGACCTTTGGCGTGGTTAAATTCTATCAAAGAACCCAACAGTAAACTCACGAGATGGAAGTTGCGGCTTGCCGAGTTCGATTATGACATCGATTATAAAAATGGGAAACAAAATTTTGTTTCCGACGCCTTATCCCGTGTTAAGGTAAACGCCCTGGGAGAAGACCAAAAATCAATGAAGGTTAACGTGAATAAGGATGAACAACTGCAAAGACGCATAGACAGCTTGATCGAAGAGATTCAACGATTACAAAATAAAGACACAAGTCCGATGGAAATGTCATCGGATACAGAGAGTACCTTATCTATCCCGTCCGCTAAGAGCAATAAATCACCATATTCTATACCATCACCGAAAAGTAGTTCCGTTTCCGTACACGAAACATTTGATAACTCACACACCTTTACAAGACACTCAGCACATGAAATAGATACTGATGGTATTCCAATTCTAGAGAAAGCCATAGATATTAAGCCTCTTCAAATATTTATTTTTACGTGGTATAGAGACCAAGTAGCCGTTAAAAATTTATCGAGACAAAAACAAAAGATACGCGAAGTTCATATTACGCTAAATAGACCTGACCTAGTAAAACAATTCCTAAAGGAGTACATCAAATTTAAAATAAAACAATTCATTTACTTCGAGAACGACGCTCATCGAAAACAATTTTCAGAGGCCGTAATTGAGTTATTTAAAAAGGCTACAGTTAAGATCTTTGAATGCAAGCGAAGGGTATTCTACGTAGAGGATGGTAATGAGCAGCGTGAAATAATAAAAAAATATCATACTGGTAAAACATTTCATAGAGGTATAAAAGAGACAATAATACACATAAAACGTACTTACTTCTGGAACAATATGGACCTAACAGTAGCCACATTCATAAAATCTTGTGAGGTGTGTAAGCGCATGAAATATGACCGTAAACCTTTAAAACCTGAACTTCAGTTAACCCAAACCCAAAACAAACCATTTCAGGAAATCTTTATCGATGTCTTCACCGTAGAGGGGAAATCCTATTTAACAATCATCGATGCCTGTAGTAAGCTTGGACAAGCAATAGAAGTAAACAATAGGTCTACCCCAGAAATAATTAGAGCTCTTATTAAATATTTCTCTATGTATGGCGTAGCACATAGAGTAAGTGCAGACTCAGGAACCGAATTTAATAACGTACTAATGAAAGAAACCCTTAGTTTTTGCAAAATAGATTTGTATATAGGCACTCCTCACAATCCAAATTCCACGGCACATGTCGAACGTTTCCACTTCACCCTATTAGAAATATATCGCTTAGCGAAATATGAAAGAAAAATTACAGATGTTGCATCTGTAATAACATATGCCATCATGTCGTACAACCAAACGATACAAAATGGGTTAAATGGTCCTTCATTACCAAAAGGTTAAGAATCCTGCTCTAAGGTGACAACGCATTTGTGGTCTTCTTTGTTTGAAGTTGGTTCCAAATATCTATGAGCCGCAGTAGCCACTTACTATCAGATTGACGGTTAGGACGTTTGCCGTTTGCTCCTCAAAACATAATATATGAAACAATTTTCACATTTTCACATCACAAGTAATGCAGGCATATGAAAATTGTGCAAAATATGCAAAATGTATAATTTCTTTAAGGCTTTAAAAAGTAATATCTTCGTTTTATCTACATCTATACCAACGATTCATAAAAAAAAATATTTTTGTATATTTACGAGTATTGTTAATACTTACTGTTTGCTAAGTAATAAACGCTGGGATTCAAATTCTACCCATTCGTTTCTGTTGTGAACCAGGCCACGCGACTGCCTGCTTGTAATAAATAAAACATGACAAATATGTGACTTGTTTGATTAAGCAGCAATGCACAAAATTACAATATTTGAACAAAACAAGCTCATCTTTTAAAACAATATAAATTTTATTGTAATTAAATTCCGAGTCACTGGCGAACTTGCTGTTTTTTGTTTTAACCAAAAGACTTCTATTACATTCTATTGAATTAAAAAGCAAGAAACCAGATGGCCACTAACCGTTTAACATTGCAAATTGAATGATTATGTAAACAGGCCTTCCTGTACCCTTTTTTGACGGGGTCTTAACTAAATTAGTGGTTGGAATACTTAATTATTATTCAGCAATATTTCGCTTGCATAATAATTAAGAAGGAAAATATGTTGCACATTTATTTTAAACTAATTTTAGGGCTTTTCCCAAGAAATTCCGTTGACTTAGTTTTATTGAATTTCCATAAATGTAACTTTCATAATATCTGTATATTTTTAATAGTATATGTATTCATTTTCGGGTAAATTAATTAAAAAATATTTCTAAAATTTTAGTGTTTTCGAACCAGTGGTAAATTAAACAAGAGTGACATTCAATACGTATTATTTATAAACTATATTGAATAAAAAAGTTTGCTTTCAAGGGAGCCCAAATGCTTAGTATATTTGCCAATATTTCAGCTTACAGTTAAGCTACGTCGTTGATTCCAAATATCCTCTTTACAGAATCTGTCACCCAGTAAAACTTCAAGCATAGCCTATACCACAACTTCCACTTTTTTATACACCAACCAGTGGAAAAGCATGTCTCGGTTCCAAAGGTGATTACTGGCGATATTCAGTTGCTGTTAGCTGTTACACCTTTATGATGATTATTCAATATAGTAGTAGTTACATTCTCTTTGTTTCAAAGATAATGTAATCACTAGTCACTACGTTTGAATTGTATATAATTAAGTTAAATTTCAGACAGTATCCTAACGAAAACGGATGTGTACTGCAAACTCGTAGCATCGTGGGTTCGACTGCCGTGCACCACTCCTAGCATATGTATGTTAAGCTTAGTTATGGGTAGTGTTAACGGGAGCGTTCGTAATGATAATGAAGTTAGCAGTATTTAAAAAAAAGGTGGTTCAAATGCTTACTCATGGAATATGCCGTTTTTTTTAAGCTTGTAACCATTTATAATCTGTTGCATGGAATTACACCAATGCGAAAAGTCAAAAAATTTGTTTTGAATTTGATAGTAATATTACCAAATTGTTTACCAATAGCTCCAATATTTAATATATACAAACTTACGTGTGAAATTCGCCGTGTAGATGCGGTGTAAGAACATTCATTATCCTATATCTTCCCGTGGGTATCATTAGAGGCGAGAGAGGGAAACTAAGGCTGATGGGCAGCAGGATCTTTCTGATAACAGTAAAATAGCAATAAAAAAAGTGCGGTCGCCGACTCGCTTGCCAAGCGTGGCAACTAGTGCAATATAGGGGAGACCATATATTGCCTTAGTTGCCACGTTTAGGATGGTTGACTTACTGTCAAAAACTTGACCTACCCGAAAGTTGTGCATCATCCAACTAGGCGCAAGAAACCGTTTTCAAGCGCCACTCAGGTACCGGAAGCGCGGTATCGTGTACGCACGTCGTTCGAAAGAAGCAACATATTATCTAAAAACAAATCATGTAAGTAATTATTTTTCTCTTTATTTTTAACGACTCGTTGTTATTTACTTTCCAGTCATTCGTAGTAAAATTTTGATTGTTAATCTTTTTATTACGTATCATTTTTTTATTTCACCGCATTTATGAGGCTATAACCATGTGGTTAAAAATTAAAAAGCGATCCGATGCTGGTAGATCAACTTATTTCGGGACTGATTGACCACCCAGTCAACCTACCCCATAGTGGTCTGAATATCCTTTACATGTAATAAATTCAGTCTTTATTTAAAATATTCCCTTATGGGCTTATGGCGCTACCGCCACAAGAGAATATTTTATTATTATACGTGGTAGAACCACGCCGCTGTTATATTATGGTTGCAGCACGAATAGCTGCTCAATATGGCTGTGTTTCGTATGGTCAGTGTAGAGAACCGGAGACCCTTTTTACTGGATACGGGGCATTCCATCTCAGTCCTCAGAGGTGACAACGCATCTGCATTTTGATTCTTTATCGAGGATGCGCGTAGATCTCTATGGGTGTCAACATCCACTTACCATCAGATGGACTGAGTGCTCGTTTGTCACCCTTATTCTAAATTAAAAAACCACACTGCTAATTATATCATTTTGTATAAAACCAGATAATGCAGTTAAAATTAATAATACGCATTCCATTGAAATACTCTTCTTTCTCTATAATCTCTATTTCTCTCTAATCACTATCGGGCAAGTTTTCAGCGTTCGGCTTATCCCCTGGCCTGATTGACTAGGTGAAGGACTTTCTGAGTGAACGATTTCTCCGAGTCGTCATCGATGGCTGCTTGTCATGTCCTATCGCGACAAATGCTGGAGTTCTTCAGGGGTCCGTTCTCTCCGCAACTCTCTTTCTGCTGCATATAAATGATCTGCTCATTCCCGGTATCTATGGGTATGCAGACGACAGCACAGTTGTAGAGAGAAACCAACCAAGTGCCCGGGTCAGTCGGGATCAAATCCAGTCCGAACGAGAGGCTATGGTTGAGCGTGTGAATCACACACTACAGGCAGTCTCCGAATGGGTCAATGCCAATCTCGTGAGATTTAACGCCTTCAAATACAGGCATGTCTTTTCACCGCTTAAAGGAGCCTGCTAAACCTGGCTCCTACTTTCCGGAGTATATCCTTGGAGTATAATGACCGCCTTCAGTTGTTAGGGGTTGAATTTTCTCCGAACCTCAACTATGGGCGGTTCATTGAGTCCAGAGCCAACGCAGCCGCAAGGAAACTTGGTGTCCTTGCAAGGTTGGGGCGGTACTTCACGCCAGCACAGCTTTTTACCTTTTATAAAGCACAAGTCCCATCATGCATGGAGTACTGCTGTCACATATGGGCTGGTGCTGCAAAATACCACCTTGCAGCGTTATACTCAGTTTAGAGACGTGCTAAGAGGCTCATTGGTGATCTTGCTTTGGTTGAAACCAATCTTGTGAGCCTCGAGCACAGGCGTACAGTAGCCAGTACCTCGGTATTCTAAAGGATGCATTGCGGTGAGTGTGCGTAGGAATTACACGCTATAATTCCTCCCTCTCCTTTCCACCATTGGACAACCAGGCGGTCGGTGGGCCTTCACCCGTTTGTTGTCGATATTTAGACATTAGAACCAAACGGTTTGCTTCGTCTTTTTTAATGCGTACAGCAAAGGAGTGGAATGATTTGCCGGTGTCTATCTTTCCGTCCGAATACAATTTGGGCGTCTTCAAGGCAAGAGTGAATAGGCTTTTGTTACGCTAAGACAGTGCGATTTACCATCTAGGGCTGCATCACCACTTACCACCAGGTGGGATTGTAGTCAAGCACAGGCTGTGAAATAAAAAAAGACATGATAGGTCTTACGCACGCTTTATAAAGATGGAATTTGTGTCTTAAGGACAGTTTGCTCTTGCTGTTCACTACTGGGTGGAGGCGACTAGTAACGAATTTGGCAGGTTTGCGGACATTGCGAATGTGTTTCGAGAATGTCATACCGTGGTCGAATGTCACCCCTAGCTATTTGGCCGTTGATTGCCAGGGGATCTGGCGGCCGTACAGGATGATTGTACCTATCGATTTCTTGGGATTCTTCTTTTAGCAATTGAGAGTGGGGGGTGCGATGAAAGTCTATTGCTACACTTGCTATTGCTACACTCCGCTTCGACCTCTGCAAGGTGAGCGGGATCTATAGGTTTACTAGAGGTACTCCTGTTATTCAACATTGGCTCTCTAAACTGTCAGCGAGGCATTCGGATTATTCGAAGTCGTCAAAGGCGAGATCGGGGTTTCTTGGCCTAATGAGAGGCGGCATATGTGAGGATTTTTCTTCTTTCAGAGCTCGGGTCAGCTGCCAGAAGACAGTATGAGATGACTCGATATCCTCCAGCAGATTATTCAACTTATCATGTCTAAATTCGGTAAGGCGGTGTTTCACCTCGTTTTGGAGGTTGCACAAACGAAATTTGTTGTTTATAATACTACAGAGGTCGATTGCTCGACACACGTACCTTACTTGCATTCTTCAACTGTAAAGGTGAGGTGGGCGGTAATCGCATCATTGGCCTCTTCTGGCGAGTCTATCTTGTCAGGGATTTTGTCTATTTAGTCTGGGTCGTAGACTCGAGTTTGATCTCGAGCTTACGCCAGTCCACGATGGTTTTGGTCTGAAGAACCTCACCTGCGGGCTGACCCAGCTGCATTAGGACTGGTCTATGGTCCGAATTGAGTTCTAATATTGTTTCATTTGATGATATCGACAAATCTTTGAGTATCGCTACGTCAAGGACGTCTGGTTGGTGACAAGTTGCGTATGGGTGAGATCGAACAATTCATTATCATTGGGATATCTTGTACGCGAGTTCCAGGAGAAATGATTACTGTTGAGAGCATAGATTAAGTAATTCTATAAAGTCTAATTCAACTATGCGTTTGAGTGGTGGTACATAAGCCGATACGATGGTAACTGACGGATAGCCAGAGAGAACTACCTTACATATAGAAACTTCTATGTTGGTTAACGGGGGAGCGTCAATTGGTACGCAGTGCAAGATCCACCAAAATCTACTACCTCTTGTGGTAGATCAAGGTGCCGCCTCTAGGGCTGGCCAACCTGTCATTTCTAACTAAGGTGTAATTTGCGATCTTAGGATCGCGATGGCTAGGCTTTGGTCTCTAAGGCTGTTCGCGTTAAAGAATGCGACAGTTAGAGAGCGTGGTTTAGTTCTACCTAAAGGTTGTGCTGCCATTCTGGTGTTTTAATTAAGGTGGTTAGGCGCACTGGAAAGACCAGATTGAGTCGATTAGCCCTATGTGCTCAATCGTAGCTTTGAGCTTGTCTGGTGGTATAGTGGCTCCGCGGAGTTTGCGAGCCAAAGAGGATAATTCAGCAACGTTAATGTTACTAATGAAGCCGCAGACTAAAGAGAAGTCAGCGGCGAAGGAAGACGAGCCATGTGGGACGGGCTCCGGTTTTGGGGCCTGGGGAGGCGGCATTGGCCGTGAGGCAACAAGTGCCGGTAGTTTCATCCACGCGTTGGGTTTCGGCACCGGAGGTGCGGGAAGACTTGCACTTTGTTCGGGGACTCCGGTGCAGATGTGGGTACCGAAGACGGTGTGGGTTTGGGGGCAGGCAGCCGAGAGCGACACACACTGGCTTGGCCCGCGCGTCTGGGACGGCTTCTACTTCCGCGCTGCTTCCTTCGCGGCGCTTTGAAACAACTGCGATAGTTCGCTGGGTATCCGTGTTCGCTGCAATTGACGCAACTCGGAGGTTCTGCCGTCTCGGGCGTGCGGGAACAGTCAGTGATGCCGTAGTCATCTAGCCACTTGTCATTTGGCCACTGCCACCGATGCCCCTGTTTCTGGGTGCTTCAACAGCAATCCCTGTTAGGTTGCAGATGGGCCGAACGTTCAATATTTCCTTGCCTTCCGGTGACAGGTCCAGAATGATTTATGCCTGGTATAAATCTAAGAAGCGTTTTCGGTCGGTCTGGTGGTGCATTCTATGCACCTCCCGAACCGGGAGATTTTGGGCTTTGAGGTCCTTTAGAATATTATGTTCCGTTTCGAGCTCCTTGGGTAGCCCGCGGATAACTACGCGGAGATTGCGTTCCTCTAAAAGGGCTTAAGTGTGGAAACTTACTTGTTGGACACGCAGGTGATTGGTCACACTGCAGAATTCCTCGGTCGAGTTCGTCACACGCGAATACCCTGACCAACGTTTTGTACTTTTGGGCAGTAAATCTTTTTGGAGTTTAACCAGTTTAATAGGTTGTTCCATTTAGATTAGACAATGTTGTGTTGCGACGGCTTTTCCCTACGTTCAGCAGGGTACCTAACGCTGTGGCCTTAACCGCAGGTGTAGGTGATTGAGCGCCCGCCGCAGGGGCAGGATTTTTTGGCAGAGTGGCGGTGGCGGACGAGGGCGCCGAATTAGTCTCGGCTGCCTTTTTGTGGGTTGTGCGTTTGCGCTTTTTGCCCTGAACGAGGGTGAAGCCCTCGTCTTCGGGCTTGGACGGAGCACGCGTCTCGGTTTCCATGTCGGAACCTGATTCGGCATCAGAGAAGCCCAGAGAGGGGCCATCGCGGAAGGCGCGGGGTACATAGCATCGTAGATCGTGTAATGGACACGGGGGTCGTAGGTCCGGTGCTCGGTAACAAAGAGTGTGTGCCTAATAAAAACACCTATATACCTAGCGCGTTGGTACGCTAGTGTGTTATTATCTATTGCATAATGCAACAAGCAATACAAAAAGTTACAAGGATGGCCGCCTCTGAGCCGGCGGTTGTGTTATACTCTACTTACGGTTACCAGGAAGCCAGGAAGGAGAGTTACACACAAAACGCACTTGATACCACAAAAGCGTCCGCTCCGATACACTTCACAACAACACAGTGAGACTGGTGTCTTCCGGGACAGCATGCTTCGCGCACCACAGTGAGAACACCAAGATAGCAACCAAACACAGAGCACCAAGTAAGGCGGTGTATTATATAAAGATGGTTAATCTTGCGCATGAGCTATGACGTGAGTGAACTCGACCGACACTTCCGGAGTCTTCAGAGCCCAAGCGCAGAGTCAATGTATAACCTCCATCTTGTTATGTTAGATATGTATCTTTATAAGACTTGCAAGGAATATTGGACTATTATTCGGTATTCAATAATTCGGGTACTGTTATTCTATTCGGCCGAATAGTAAGAGGTTTTATTGTGGTCAGATAATTGGTAAAATGATTTTTTTTATTTTATAATAAAAAAATTCTTGTAATCATTAATGTATCCATAGGTACATAATCAACTTCCATATTATAAAAATTAAAAAAGAACTATCAGATGTATTACGAATTATAATAATTAAAGTGGAAGATAATGGTGCAGTAAGACTATTTTTTCATCATTTTCAGGCAGCAGTTTACTCCTTTTCTTCTCGTAGACAATAATAAATAGACGCTCTGAAGAATAAACACTACTTCCTTCCCGGCCGAATACTTTTGTCTAATATTCGGCTATGCGGCTAGTAAGTCCGCAGAATATTCGGTATTCGGCGTGTGGCCGAATATACTATTCGTTGCAAGTCTAAGCTTTATACAATAAGCGATGATACTGTATAGTGGCGTTGTAAGAATACCCATTACCCTATATCGTACATATATCGTCCTGTGGGTGGCGTAACAAGCGACTGAGGGAAGCAAACCAGGAGATCAACACCAGCGTCATCCTAATAATAACCGATTCGTTGCGGCGCCGATTTTCGACAACTTTTAACTGTAACAAATATTTCGCGACACGCCTGTTGTGTCAAGCGCCATAAATAGTACTTCCATAAATAAAGTTTCTTGATAAAAAAAAACTAACAGCCTTTCACAACTCTACTGCTGGAACTGAACATAGGCCTCCCCCAAGGAATGCCACAAATCACGGTCCTGAGCCACCTGCATCCATCGACTTCCTGCATGTCTTACCAGGTCGTCACTCCATGTCGTGCGGGGTCGCCCTACACTTCGCCTACCGGTACGAGGCTACCTCTCGAGAACCTTTCTTTCCGATCGGTTGTCGGTTCTTCGAGATATATGGCCGGCCCACTGCCACTTCAGTTTACTAATCAATTGCGGTATGTTGGTTACTCTTGTTCTACTGCGGATATCTTCAATTCTAAATTTAACATGCAGAGAAACCCCAAGCATAGCCCTCTCCATAGCTCGTTGAGCGACCTTGAACTTCTTCATACGGCCAGCAGTGAAGGACCACATCTCAGATCCGTAAGTCATCACTGGCAACACGCACTGGTTGTACAATTTCGTTTTCAGGTTTTGAGGTATGTCTAACGAGAAGATGTGTCGTAGTTTCCCGAACGCTTCCCAGCCGGGTTGAATCCGTCGATTGCCCTCTAGGTCGAAGTTGGACTTACCTTGTCGGACTATTTGTCCCAAGTAAACATACTCGTCAACAACTTCGAACTTAGTGCTCCCAACAACCACCGGCATAGGTGTGACATGGACATTAAATATGATCTTTGTTTTGTCCATGTTCATCTTAAGACCTATCCGTTGGGAGACACTATTGAGGTCTTTGAGCATAGTGCTTAGGTCCTCCAGCGATTCTGCTATAAGGACTATATCGTCGGCAAATCGAAGGTGAGTGATGTACTCGCCATTGATGTTAATACCGCATCCATCCCAGTACAGTAGCTTGAAAACGTTTTCCAATGCAGCGGTGAAGAGTTTCGGGGATATAACGTCATCCTGTCTTACACCTCTCTGCAGTTGGATAGGTTTCGTACTCTGATTCTATACTTGGATAGCCATCGTAGCTCTACTGTACAAACACTTCAGCACTTTGATATACCGACAGTCAACTTGGTACCGCTGAAGGGACTTTACCACCGCCCAAATTTAGACGGAATCAAAGACTTTCTCATAGTCAACATACGCAAGGCAAAGTTGCAGATTATACTCCTTTGTCTTCTGTACAATTTTCCGAAGGGTATGTATGTGGTTTATGGTGCTAAAGCCCTTTCGGAAACCGACTTGTTCGGGAGGCTTGAAGTCGTCAAGTATGCGCGCGAGACGATTCGTAATGACTCTCGAAAACAGCACGTTCTAATAATTACTGGGGACATATGTTTAAGTATTTTCCTGGGTAATGTTTAAGTAACAAATTGAAAAATAAAGTATTTTTTGATGTTTATCTTATGACCTATATTTAGGCTAACGTTAAACGTTACATATATTCAGAAAAACAAAGGGGAAGAAAGACGAGTTACAAAATAAAATAATAAAATCAGTTGCAACCCCATATCAGTAGGTAATTTTACATCTCGCCCTTTTAATTTTCGCAACTAACTAACATCTTTAGTCAAAAATGTATGTGGTCTATGGTAGTAAAGCCTTTTCAGAATCCGGCTTGTTCGGTAGACTGGAAGTCGTCAAGTCTGCGTGCGAGACGATTTGTAATGACTCGAAAACAGCACGTAGACGCGGCTCAGAAGGGAAGTCGATCTGTAGTTCTTCAAGAGAGCATTGTCGCCTTTCTTGGAGAACAAGTCCACCACACTTCTGCTCCATGCCTCCGGAGTAGTGCCACCATGGAGGACGGAATTAAAGAGCTTCTGAAGGACTTCAAGTACCAGTTTTCCACCCGCTTTCAAAAGCTCCGCTGTAATTCCATCCTCACCTGGGGCTCTGCCATTTTTAAGGTGCTGGAGAGCCATTCTAGTCTCGCTCAGACTGACGTCCGGGATATCTTCGGAATAGTGTCGGATGAGACTCGCTCTTGGATCGTTACTCACACTTGCGTGTGGCTCCAACGATGACGTGTACAGCTGCCCATAGAATCTCTCAATCTCACTCAAAATCTCAGGTGTCCCGGAAACGATGCTGCCACATTTTGTCTTCAGCTTTGACAGTTGGCTCTTTCTGGCAGACAGATCTCTGGCAAAGACTTTGGAGCTTTGGTTCCGCTCGATTGCTTCTTCAATACAAGCTGTATTGAAGTTGCGTAAGTCCCGTCGCATGCATTTGGAGATCTGTCTGTTCAGTTTGCCTGTATGCTGTCAAATCTGTTGAAGAATGTAGCTTCATCTCCCGTCTAACAACCATGAGATTAAGAGTGTGATCGGAGAGTTTTTGTGTTCTTCTGCGGCGAACCGAATGGACAGTTTCCACGAGCTTGTCATTCATATATATATAATAAACATAAATATAAAATAAAATTTATTTATAGAACATTGATAAACTTGGCTCATAACTTGTTGTTTTAAGTTTCAAACACCACTCTGAATTTTCATTTGTTAGTTGGCTTGTTACTTTACTTATATATACTTTTATTCATGCAAGAGAACGCTTGCTCGCACGAATATGTCGATCCGAAGATAGTAAGCACTCAAAATGCCAACTTCTTCACCTCACTGTAGCAAATCCGGAAGATTATTCCATGCGTTGAATATAAGTGCCTCAACTCGAGCCATTTCTTTTAAAGCTGTTCATTTTTATTGCGTTACGTACATCATTTCTGGACCTCCAACCCTTTCAAATTGATTTTCAACTCTGTAGATTTTTAACTCCACAAAGCTTTACTTTTTAAATCGATCAATTGCATTTCTAGAGATCCAGTATCAACTCCAAATGGCTCAGTTTATTAAATAAATAATATTTGCGTATGAAACTAAAGAGCCGCAGCTTCACATCCAAAGAGCCGCAGGTTGCCGACCCCTGGCCATGTGTAAAAGTAATGTTCTTTTTTATGCTTTTTACACTTGTTTAGACCTAATTAAGTTTAGTTGACATAAAAGATCAGTTGCAAACGGAAGGATACTTGTTTTTAGTGGGTAAATACGTGTTTTCTTTGAAATTGAGAGTAAGTGACTTTTTATGCAGAGATTACAAAACTATTGTACTATTTTTTGTTTTATAAGAAAATAATTTATATAAGTAGGTAAAGCTAAATCACCATGGAAAACCTTGGTTTTTATTAAATTAAATTTTTACCTAATAAAAACATTTGTAAATATCAAACAATGAAGAACCTTAATTTGGAAAAAAATAAGGTTTATGATGCATTGATATTTCTAAATCATCATCATCATCATTACAGCCCTTCACAAGTCCACTGCTGAACATAGGCCTCCCCCAAAGAATGCCACAAAGCACGGTCCTGAGCCACCTGCATCCATCGACTTCCTGCATATCTTACCAGGTCGTCACTCCATCTAGTGGGGGGACGCCCTACACTTCGCCTGCCGGTACGAGGCTGCCACTCGAGAACCTTTCTTCCCCATTGGTTGTCGGTTCTTCGAGCTATATGGCCGGCCCATTGCCACTTCAGCTTACTAATCCGTTGGGCTATGTCGGTCACTCTAGTTCTACTGCGGATATCCTCATTTCTGAGTTTATCACGCAGAGAAACTCCGAGCATAGCCCTCTCCATAGCTCGCTGAGCGACCTTGAGCTTCCTCATCCGGCCAGCAGTGAAGGACCACGTCTCAGTTCCGTATGACATCACTGGCAACACGCACTGGGTGTACAGTCTCGTTTTCAAGTTTTGAGGTATACCTGACGAGAAGATGTGCCGTAATTTCCCGAACGCTGCCCAACCGAGTTGAATCCGTCGATTGACCTCTCGGTCGAAGTTGGACTTACCTAGTCGGACTATTTGTCCCAGGTAAACATACTCGTCAACAACTTCGAGCTTAGTGTTCCCAACAACTACCGGCATAGGTGTGACATGGACATTAAACATGATCTTTGTTTTGTCCATGTTCATCTTAAGACCTATCCGTTGGGAAACACTATTGAGGTCATTGAGCATAGTGCTTAGGTCCTCCAGCGATTCTGCCATAAGGACTATATCGTCGGCAAATCGAAGGTGAGTGATGTACTCGCCATTGATGTTGATACCGTATCCTTTCCAGTCCAGAAGCTTGAAAACATCTTCCAATGCAGCGGTAAAGAGTTTCGGGGATATGACGTCACCCTGTCTTACACCTCTCTGCAATTGGATAGGTTTCGTACTCTGGTTCTGTACTCGGATAGCCATCGTAGCCCTACTGTACAAGCACTTCAACACTTCGATATACCGACAGTCAACTTGGCATCGCTGAAGGGACTGCAGCACCGCCCAAATTTCGACGGAATCAAAGGCTTTCTCATAGTCCACATACGCCAGACATAGTGGCAAATTGTACTCCTCGGACTTCTGTACAATTTGCCGAAGGGTATGTATGTGGTCTATGGTGCTAAAGCCTTTTCGGAAACCGGCTTGTTCGGGAGGCTGGAAGTCGTCAAGTCTGCGCGCGAGACGATTCGTAATGACTCTCGAAAACAGCACGTAGACGCGGCTCAGAAGGGAAATCGGTCTGTAGTTCTTCAAGAGAGCGTTGTCGCCTTTCTAGAAGAACAAGACCACCGCACTTCTGCTCCACGCCTCCGGTGTAATGCCACCATGGAGGACGGAATTAAAGAGCTTCTGAAGGACTTCAAGTACCGGTTTTCCACCCGCTTTCAGAAGCTCCGCTGTAATTCCATCCTCGCCTGGGGCCTTGCCGTTTTTAAGGTGCTGGAGAGCCATTCTAATCTCGCTCAGACTGACGTCCGGGATATCATCGGAATAATGTCGGATAAGACTCGCTCTTGGATCGTTACTCACACTTGCGTGCGGCTCCAACGATGACGTGTACAGCTGCCCATAGAACCTCTCAATCTCACTCAAAATCTCAGATGCCCCGGAAACGATGCTGCCACACTCTGTCTTTAGCTTTGACAGTTGGCGCTTTCTGGCAGACAGATCTCTGACAAAGACTTTGGAGCCTTGGTTCCGCTCGATCGCTTCTTCAATACGAGCTGTATTGAAGTTGCGTAAGTCCCGCCGCATACATTTGGAGATCTGTCTGTTCAGTTGCCTGTATGCTGTTAAATCTGTTGAAGAATGTAGCTTCATCTCCCGTCTAACAGCCATGAGATTAAGAGTGTGATCGGAGAGTTTTTGTGTTCTTCTGCGGCGGGTCTTGCAGAACTTAGCTCCGACCGCATGGACAGTTTCCACGAGCTTGTCATTCAAATCGTCCACTTCATTGCAGTCTTCTAGGCACTGAAAACGGTTTTGTAACTCGAGCTGAAAGGTTTCGGGACTTTGGATTAGAGCACGAGGGGGACGGAGCGTTGACTTCATTAGACGAGACCTCTCCAACTTAACGTTTAGGTTCAGTGTGCCTCTAACCATTCGGTGATCGCTGCCGGTTTTCACCCTCGTGATCACTGAGACATCACTGAACAGTTGTCGTCTGGTCGTCATAATGAAGTCAATCTCATTTTTTGTCGAACCGTCGGGGCTCGACCAGGTCCACTTCCTGTGGGGCCGCTTCTGGAAGAAAGAGTTCATCATAAAGAGTCCCTCTTTCTCCATGAAGTCAGCCAACTGCTGGCCCCTTGGGTTCCGTTGCCCTATTCCAAATTTCCCTACTTTCAGCTCACCGTTCTCTCTTGTGCCTAGTTTTGCATTGAAGTCTCCCATTAACACCGTATATTGAGTTTTGGAGGAATGCATGGCTCTAGATATATCCTCATACATTTCCTCCACCTCCTGATCGGGGTGTGCCGAGGTTGGTGCGTAAACCTGTATGACCTTCAGCGAATACCGTTTGGTGATTCTGAGTATAAGGTACGCAACCCTCGTCGACACACTCTCAATCTTTACAACGTTGTTAACGAGAGACTTGTGGACGATAAATCCGACACCTCCTTGGGACAGATGGTCGCCCTCCCGGTAATAGAGCAAGTTGCCGGATTCGAGGATTACCGTGTCCTCCCCCTCTCTTCGGACTTCGGATAATCCTATAATATGCCAGCGTAACTTGTCTATCTCTTCTTCCAGCTCCACAATCTTCTCGTCAGTCCTCAGGGTGCGTGCGTTGTATGTTGCCAGGTCGAGTCGTCGTAGGTGGCAACCGAACCTCCACCGGAGATTCTTAGCACCCCCTGCCCCGCCGTTACCATGGTCGCCACCGTAGCCAGGAATAGCGGGGCCGCCGGGGACTAGGGGCCGTTTATTATTGTCATTGCTCATGGGGGGTATATTGCCATAGTTGCCACGCTTGGCGAGCGGGTTGGCAACCGCAGTTTTTTTATTGTTATTTTGGCTATTATCAGGAAGATGCTGCTGCCCATCTCCTGCCTGTTTCCCTTTGTCGCCTTTTACGACACCCACGGGAAGATATGGGGTAGTGGATATTCTTAACCGCCACTACACGACCAAATATTAAATATTATTTAATGTTATACAAATGTAAAAGTAAAGTCGATCTGAAAACGTCTAATTAGTAAGAATAGCAAAACAAGTGGTTTTCAAAAGGAAAAAAAACGCCGGCGCTATACGGCGGCGGATTGAAAAAAGACTATTTATTAGCGAACTTTTTTTTATGCAAGAACGGTTTTGAATTGTTTCAAGCAAAAATAAACCTTATACGAAATCACAAGAGCACATGGTACTTCGTACGTCTATTCGGCCATATGATAGTAATAAGACGGCAGTTCAAGTTAAAAAAATGTTATCAACTCCTAAAAATTTCAAATTTTCAAAATATCCAGAAACGAAGCTGCAGGCATGATTTTTAAAAAGACACGACTCGCGTGTCATACGCCACACACAAAAGTAATCGATGGCACGCCTGGCGTGTCACTCGCACTGAACCGGATAATTAGAAAATAAAAAACTGCGGTTGCCAACCCACCTGCCAAGCATGGCAATTATGGCAAAATATCTTTTATGAGGCAATCTGTGTGGAGGCCTATGTTCAGCATTGGTAATGGTAAAGATGGGAAACGAGCTTACAGACCACGAGATGATAAAGTATGCTCTATACATATCAATATATATTCAATCAAGAATTAAAATGCAGATGCGTCGCTTGCTTGAGGATGCTTGAAGACTAAAGATGAAATGTGTATAGATTTTTCGATTAGTCGTTTTAAGGTTAGCCATTAATTATGGACCCGAGATACGATACGATATAATTTTTACTGATTTTGCAAGATTTTGAATTCTGTTCATAGATTAATAAACAATTGTTCTTGTAACTTACGAACAATTGAAATATATATATATATATATATATATATATATATATATATATATATATATATACTAGCTCGCCAGGCAGACGTTGTTTTGCCCTCTCCGACGACCTTTTGTGCTATAAATCCTTAAATTCGTAATAAAAAATATTGAGGGTCATTTATAGGGATAAAAACTATCCTATCTCTCAAGTTGGACCAAACTGAACGCAGTGTGCAAAATGTTATTGAAATCAGTTCAGTAGTTTGGGAGTCCATCGCCGACAAACAACGTGGCACGTAATTTATATATATATATATATATATATTTCAGTGCGATAAATAAAACAGGTCATTAATTTACAAAATTTAATTTCTCTTCCTGACGTCGTAATTCCTAGGCTAGATAGTTGCAATGTTCTTCTTTGTGTAAGTACTGGTAACACCATAACTGTAATTCTCTTCTAAGTAGAATTGCTACAACCTTGAGAGCACAATAACAACCTAATGTTGGAAAATATGTAAGTTAGAGAATTTTTGTAATGTCTCTATAATATATTCCAACCCTCAAGATGTGCCATTTACAATCAGTAAAATAAACATACATGTTTAAATGGCAAGATTCGCTAAACGCTAACATTATGTATGTCAATAGTTTGTTGAAGCATCATAATAAATGGTAGGGATAAAATTATGAAGCGTCTTATTTAATCTGTCAAATTGCTAAATCTGAATGGAGACACTATTAAAAATTTCTTTTCGCGTTTCGCGCGTAAATGAAAAACATTTTTTAAACATTTAATAACAAGAAGGAATGTCAGCGTTTAAGATAGCTTACACTAACTGTTTACATTAGAAATCGATTCGAACAACTTTATTTGATGGTGGAACAGTTTAATGATTCAATATATACAGAGTCCATTAGAACACGAGTAAAAACTTCAATGTTGGCATCGAAAATTATTGCTACGAAGCTCGCGCCTAAACTTTTAGGTACAAGATGAGTCTACTTAAGTCTAGACTCTTTATACTAATATTTACAATTTCAATGAATAATAATAAAGTTGCAATCATTATAAGTTTAAGTAACATCGCGTCATTATAAACGAAATAACAAATTTATTCGAGATTTTATATACACGCAAGATTACAAAATCACAGAGATGTGTGCACGTGAAATGATGTACTTATAATATGAGCATATGATCATAATGTAGGTACAACCAATGGCAAGAATTAAAAATTGACAATATCACACGTGGCTTATGATTTTAGACATTAAATTAATATAAAGTAATAAATAGTTACATCAATTTTCATGTATTTCTTAATTTTTTAATAATAACGTATAGTGGTCTGCGATTTGCCTATAGTATTTAATATACAACGACAATACTTAGAAAATTATTTGTTCGATGTTTACTGCGCTTACTCGCAGCTTTACCCGTAAACGCATGCAGCTATTTGTTATGATATAATTTCTAATTTATAATTAAGTACACAGACGCCTCAATTTAATAATGTATACTTATATTTTTAAAACAGTTTTTTGTTTTAATTTGTAGAAATCTGATAAAGTTAAACGTGATAATACCTCACACCAACAAATAAAAAGATAGAACACTACGTACATATTCAAGTGACACCAAAACCATGTTCAAATTATGATATTGATATTTCATCATTTGTAACTAACAACATGGTTTTCGGTGCATGAGTGCATGAGTGCGTGTTCTTACAATAAATTGAGCACGATTACGGCGTCACTTGAAACGTACATAGTGTTTTGTCTATCTTTTTAAGTGGGTCTGAGTGAAATACACTTATATATTAAACAAACCCATTATTACGTAGGATATGCCATAATGTTTCACTCGCATCTATTACATTTCGATATCACCTTTAAAAAAGAATCAACACGCTTGTGTTTAACACATCTCATTCTGAATAACGATATTCATCAGAATTAAATAGAAATTTACATAGCAGCGAGTAAGTTTTACATAAATTGCCATTTTCACAACCGAAATTAAATATTTATTGGGTACAGTCGCCAACACAGTTGTTATTTGAAGTGTGCTCTCTTTGTTCTAAGATAGAATCGGTTAATTGCACTTTTTTTAAAACTTGTAACGACTATGTTGATGGTGTACTGAAATATAACTTAATAGCTCACTGGCGTCGTAAGAATTATTACTAACCGCATTTTTTGAGGCTTAAGTATGGCGTTGCGAAGAGTAATAATTTTATATTAGCCTATATGAGTCCGATTGTCCGTTGCACAACACTTCACTCTGTGTCCCCTTCCACCTTCGGAGAGGGGAGACGGGGCTTGAGGGATGCAGAGTTCGTTGTTAAATCCAACGCTGGCTCCTGACATGCTAGATTGAGGTTTGCATTGGTTTGAGGCTTCGGGAACGGCGGTCCCATTTGGCTGGGTATCGAATCTGGTTCGGGCAGACAAGTGTAGTTTGGTGGAGTCCAGCAATCAGTGCTGGAAGGTTCAGGCTTCATTCCCGATGCGCTGAGGTACGAGCATGCCATCATCTGAAAGGAAAAAAAAGCTTGATTATAATTTTATAATATAAAAAATATTTGAAGGTATTTATAAACAAAATGGAATATATTATTATTTTGAGGTCATCATCATCATCATTACAGCCCTTCACAAGTGCACTGCTGAACATAGGCCTCCCACAAGGAATGTCACAAAGCACGGTCGTGAGCCACCTGCATCCATCGACTTCTTGCATGTCTCACCAGGTCGTCACTCCATCTAGTGGGGGGTCACCCTACACTTCGCCTACCGGTACGAGGCTGCCACTCGAGAACCTTTCTATTATTTTTATTATTTTGAGGTGTTCGAGAGGAATTCGAAAAATCTTTACGTTTAGCAAGCGGGTTTTCGATCGCGTATTAAACTTTTGTACTATAAACAAGTGGTGAAATTAAAAATTTTGTACAACCGAATTCAATATAAATTATTAAGGATAACTCAAAAATTATTGGTCAGACCTTGAACAAATTTATATGAGACCACATGAGAAGCACCAGCTTTCAAATAAAAAAGGAATCATCGAAATCGGTTCACCAAGAAAAGAGTTATGAGGTAATAAACAATCGAGGTTGAATTGAAGTCGGTAGAAAATGAACCTCATTATCTATTTGGTTAGTTTGCTATACAACTGATGTTACTGTCGCTTCCCTTAGCGGGCTAAAATGGCTTTATATGGTGTTAATAGTCTGACTACAATACCATCACACGACAGATACGATAGTAAATATTTGGGATATAGTTCAAAGCTATTATAACTATTATACTAAGTGTATCAATAGTTCAAGGCGGAGGAAATGAAATCGGTTTGCACACAAATAAAGCAAACAATTCAGTAAATTTCGTTCTCCGCAGTCAATAAAGTAACTTTCGCCGAGTCACAGACGCCATTCGCCAACGTTAAAGATGAGCTTTACGTATATTACTTGTGTAATCTCCGAGAGAGTAGATTGAAGTAAAACAGAGCTTACATAAATAATGAAATATGTAGTATTATGAGACGGGAGGCCTAAAGAATTCGCGAGTGGGGCTCCCTAATCACGCTAATGGCCAATGCGCAGCGCCCCCGCGGAGGAGGCTTTCACGCTAATGCGGAGTTGGCGCAGGAGTAGTTCAGTGCTAAATCGTATCACACGTCTAACGCCACCGTCTCCAGCTTCTGCCCGTTGCTTGGCTTTTACACTAAGTACATTTGATATTTATTGAAGAAATTGATGTTAAATATTAATCGTATTTCTTATTACTTAACTTCGCAAATATACGTATTAGAAAGAGCGCGCGTTATTTATCGCTTTCAATATCATTCCTTGAGATTTATACTATAGCTATAATATAGGAGAATTGTATTTTATAGTTTAATATATTTATGTTAATGCACTTTCGACTTCATTTAATTTTTATGAGAGTAAAATACATCTATATAACTACGACGAAAACTTCTTGATATTCCAATGGGAACATTAGGTTCATAACTATCACAATCAAGAAATATTTCAAGGTACTGAGATTAATTGGCAAACAATCGATTGATATCATAATACTGTAATGACAGTTTCATAGTTTATGTCACGAACAAAGGTCCGGACCTACATAGGCAATAGTTTGCGGAAATAGCTGTGCGGTATACGGAGTGTTCTAACAATGAATTGTAACTTTAATATTTATTACACTTGATGAACTCTGCGCAAGTTAGTGCAAGTAATATAACCTGAGAAACGTCTACAACGAATAAAGAGGCGCTTGCATTGTGAACTTGTATGAAAAAGACGTACGAGCTTATATAATTTTAAAGCTCGTATTCGCCCTCGTCTTTAAAACAATGTACGGTTTAATTAACTCGACGTCGTTCAGCAACGTTAGAGTGTATAGTGCATAATTAAACCCTTTACGTAAACGTTTTGGTTAATATGTTTAAGCGTCGGTATTGCTTTAGGAGACCTAAACTCTCCTATGAGAATAAACAATCGCTGGAGGCGGCGCACTGGACGAGACCCGCCGCACAAATGAATTAGTGGTGTTATATCCCCTCCCCAAAAACCTCCGCCCGCCGTCGCGTCGTGGGTCATGTTGCGATTAAATTATAATTAGGCGCCAGGCAATTGTTTCGCAATCGGGCCAGGTGGCTAGGTAAATTAAATAGCCGTGTAGAGTTTCCAATTACGCTCGCGCGGTCGCCGCGGAATACACGCTTATTGTCGAATAATATAAGGGGCGGACGATATGAGGATCTCGCAACTGATTAATTATTGCGCGCCGCACTGGCGAGTGTTACGAGTAAGAACTGTTCAGGAAATAGTTGCTACGTGATTGATACACTAGAACGGCAGGGTCGACGCGAACCAGGTGTAACGCGATATTAATTACGATCAGTTAGAGATCGCCACGTTATAAATCACGCGCTCGTCTAGAGCCTTAACGTATTCGCCATGAATGAATTCAAACGTGCCGCGATAATTGCATGCCTAATTACTGGCGGTGAGCTGTCTAATTTATCACTGTCGGATTATGAATCGGGAATGGCGTTAATTAAACATGCATAATATTTGTGGAGGCGACGTATCGGGCGCGCCGCGGGCTACGCGAAACAATTAGGTTTCAAACTACTACGGAGGCTATTGAAACTTGCCCGGTTGGACGTGTGCCCCAACTCTCTGCGGATGGAACGGGGGACGGTAGCGCGATTACAATGAAAATTATCCACTTGTGGCCGCGTAACTTTGTGTTGATTTATCCGCGCCGTGTCTCGTTTGTGTTGTGATTTAGACGCCCGCTTTGTCGTTACGGTTGTGTTGAGGTTTTGGTTACTGCAATGAAATAGCAATGTCTAATGAAACAGAATTTCCTAAAATATTTAGTATAATAGTGTGTCGACCTACAAAGTATATTCTTGAATTGGTACATATATTCACTCTCACAAGGTAGGCTTCTTTTCTATTTAGCAGTGCGTCTAGATTGATACCACACCTTTTCCTATTTCTGTTGTCAAACAGCGGTGCAATGCCATGTTCCGACTTGAAGGGAGGAGCCGGTGTTATTATAAGCTATAAGGCGTTTAATTTTGTTCCTCAGGAAAAGCGACCCGTGTGCGCATCGGCTTCACCACCATCGGGGGAATTCCTGTTTACCCGTACACCAAGAGTATATTTTGTGTCTATTTATATATCCCATAAATTTACTCCATTACACTTTGTATGTAAATATCTATATATCTATATTTTATATAAATATCCGCGCCTTTGAGGTGCCTCAAGGGCTTTACTAGCCGCACCGCAAACGTATACATAATTGCTGATATTTCTTGATACATACCTATGTGCTTTTGGATTTTTAACAGAGCGGGTCCACTGATAAGTGAAGCTGGTGGATGCACGAGTACTGTCGTGTCCTCAAGGTGAAATAAAGCCTTTGTCTGAAGTTACACTAACTATCAGGTTGGATCGTTTATAACTAATAGCACAGAATAAACTAATAGTAATATTATACAAAAAAAAAATAGATGGTAATATTTTAAATTCAGGCTTTAAGTCCCATTTGCCTCATGTCGGTCTGGGACTTATGGGTCCCATGTTTATGCCAGCTGTCGTAAAATGCGACTAACGTAATGTTGTGTTTGTGTAGGCGATGGGCTAGGCACCTATCACATCTTTCACAATTTTTCATATGAACCCATGTTCTTAGTTAAGCGTGCAATATATATATAGCAGTCTAAAGCTTGGTAGGCGAATTGGCAGTGACGGTACCACATGCCTTGCGCCATTGACGCTGCTGACCTTCGCCCTTCTGAATGTTACGCTATCATTTCTGGCATTTACGCGATGGTGCACCGCCATCTATCTGAGATCATCGAAGCGATATGCTTTCATTTATATGTATGCAAAAGCGATTTGTGATAGATATTTTAAAATCCAATAAATTACAGTTGACTTTTGTTTGGAAACAATCGAGTTTGTGGTCTAAGCGAAAAGTCTATAGTGGTACATTTTTGTATTTTTTTTAAATAACATATTCTCTATTTTAAATCCAATTAAAATTTCCTTAAAACCATCTAGCGTTGCAAAAATTCAAAACTCATCAGAAAACATACGAACACTACATGCATTGCATGCAGAGACCGGTTAAAATAACAAAAATAAATGTTTTTACATCGCTTCCAACGAACGACGTATATGGGAAAATTGTCATCGTAGGCAGTTTTTATTAAGAAAACTATTTAAATTACGGCGCATGCTAAGCCATTAGTACGCAAGTGTTAAATTTTACAATGTAACACACATAATATACAACGATATATTTCCAATGAAATTACACGAAATCGCACCAACAATTTTGATAGTTGGGCAGTTTCTTAACAAACAGGGATGTAAACAAGCATAAGGAATTATTATCACAATTCAAATAGTATACGACTTCGCGCGCACAATAGTCCATTGGCATTCCATTTATTAGTTGATCAAACATAGCCGGCTCATCCATACGATAAAGCTGAAAACTCACTATGTGTATTTACAAATTTATTTATATTTAAGTATATCTGTGAAATATAATTATTTATAGAACTGCTTTATTAAAGAAAAATATTAAAATTTTATAAAACTTATGTAGAATTGACACATGTACTTATCCCACCTCACCTTCTTGTTTCTAAAGAAATTTTACTTAAATATCCTGACGATGAAACCGATCGATTTTATACTGATTAATAAATGAAAATATAAGTGAAACAAGTACATGTCAAACAAGTCAATCCTACATTATCTATTATTTATCTATCTTAAATTTTTGTATGTTTTTATAATAACGATAGATAGTGGATATATCGTCCAACAGTTGGTACACCGTTACACAAAACGATGACTGACAATAATATGATTAGTTAGGTATGTCGCGTGTAGACCCTATTTAATATTATAATATTTAATAATATATAAAGTACCTTAAATTTCATATTACGGTTTAGATCAGCAGTGGCAGCACCGAAATTGTTCACAGAAATTTTAAGTTTTGGATCATTAGATGTTTGGCGGTGTGCGAGGATGTCTCAAAAATGAAATATTTCGAAGACTTGTACAGTTGTCCGTTAACAGGCTAAAACCCAGAAATTATAGGACAGCAGTAAGACGTAAGTAAGCTGTTGCTACTTTATTACATAAGGTAGATAGATGTGGAGACACCCTAAACGTAAAGATTCCAATCCCTGCCGGCATCGCGGGTTTCTATTGAAACAACAGCAATATTTGTACAGGTCCAGAGGCGGCCGATCGGTGCGACAATCGGACCGACTTTCGCGACACAATGCTACTCTAGTCCTAAATAATTTAATAGTTTGAGGCGGTGGCGCGTGGAGCGGTCTGCAAACAACCGGCCGACTACGTACAATATTGTCGCGTCCGTCTCTACAAGTGCCAGTAGTCGGTACGTACTCGTATCTAGTTGTTTACCGGTAATTTGTGCTAGTGGTCATTTGTTACAACTATAATCACCACGCTTGGCGGGCAGATTGGTGATCGCTATACCAGACGTCTCGCATCTTTGATGCTGTATCTTGTAGTATTACGTACGTAAAATACACTTCAACGATCTGGGTATTTGACGTCTTGAGTAAACGCTGGTTATACCAACATCTGGTGAATGACGTAAGATCTTTCTGGCATTTCACATACTAGTGTCTTAGGACGCGCATGGGACTAAATGGAATGATAATTTCCTTATGCTGTCACCACTTGTTATTTATATATATATATATATATATATATATATATATATATATATATATATATATATATATATAATATTCTACGTGGTAGAGCCATGCTGCAGCTATATTATAGTTGTAGAACGAATGGGTCGGCTCGACCGGGGAAGGACCACGCTCTCACAGAAAACCAGCGTAAAATAGCAGCTTAACGCTGCTGTGTTTCGATGGTGAGTGTAGAAAATCGGAGACCCTTTTTACTGGCAAAGAGGCGTTCCATCTTAGTCCTCACGGGTAACAACGCATCTGCATCTTGAGTCTTTATTGAGGATAGATGTAGATGTCTATGGGTCACAGTAACCACTTACCATCAGGTGGACTGTGTGCTCGTTTGTCACCCGATCCTATAAAAAAAAATATTTTTTTGAAATGAAACATTATAACAACAGAATTAATAAAAAGATTTATATCTTTCTTCGTGAATAAGATAAGAGTTTATGTAGAAAACTTGTTTTACATTCAAGCTTAATCACTTAAACTATGTTAGACAAAGTGTCATTTTTGAAAGGGAAATGTGAAAAAAAAACACATGCAAATATTAGGAAATGACGTCAAAGCATTTCGTGAACACGATACACGCGACAAGCAAACGCTGAACACGCTGAACACTGAACGCTGAGCTACTTCTGTACAGAGCGTTTAAAATTGGGGACGATTTACTTAAAAATGTTGAGTTTTTACGGTCCGATAACAGATAGTTTTGATCAGGTATATTTATTAACAAAAAACAAAATAACAAGTAAAATTTTTAAAAATCTTGTATTTAAGTTTTTTAATATACCACTTTTTATATTCTTACATTGTCATCCGATTCTGAACTATGTTCAAAATTTCAAGTCTCTAGCAAGTTAGTTTAAAATCAATTACTAAATTCGACCCAAACAAACATATACGAAAGCGAGTTAATAAAATGTGGTATAAAACGTGGGAAATAATAAAAGATAAAAAAAATCTTTTCTAGATAATATTAGCCTGAGTTTTCAGAATTGGACAACTTAAATATAGCATACAATATTTTTGATACTTGATACATATAGTCAAAGGAATGACACCTTACATTCCTAACTCAAAAAATAGCTTAGTATTTCTTGCATCAACAGACATATAAATTGTTAAAGTTATAACAAATCTAACAGTAACTGAAAAAAAATGAATCGCATTGTCCTTGAGACAAACAATCCGTCTAAAGCGGCGCAGTAAATTTATTAGAGTAAGATACGGCAAGGTAAGATAGGAGTGATAGTGTGGGGCGGGCGGCGATAAATTAGGGCGGCGAGGGCGGGGGTCGCGTGCGCGCCGGCCGTTTGTCGCTTCGCGTGCGCGCGCGCTCATTGCTTATTCATGCCGCAGAGACACGCGATTGCACGCCTGCACTCGCCTCTGGTCACGAGCAACGCTATGTCGACACATTGAAACAGTTTTGAGATACCTTGTCGAGTAGTTTAAGAAAGTTTGTCCGGTTGCTTATGACGTCAGGCAAACATGAGAAAGGCGGAAAAGATATAATGCGAAAAAGCGTGATCGTGATTTTGTTGACACGTAAAATTATATAGTTTCAACTTTTACACAAGTTTTGCTGCTATAAATTATCATGCATTTTTTTAAATATTTATTACACAAAAGAGTATTATTAGTATTAGTTTTCTTTATCGAAAGAGTAGACTCGAATTTATGTGGGACGCTGTATGATATCCGATGGAAATAAAAAAAAACATTTTATAAATAATTAGCCCACTTCAAAAAAAGGATCTCAATGCGAGTGTATGATCTTTTCTTTGTATGTATGTACATGTCACCTGATATCTTCGACCATTGTGAACAGATTTTATGATAATTTTTTATTAAATAGGTATTTAATATATTATATATTGAGGAATGGCCCAAATTCCTTCTCTAAGTTTGAAGAAAACAAATCACCTCTTAGGATGGAAAAATAGGGCATGAAATTTTTAATGTAACTATTAAGACAACATTCTATATATTCCTTAGGCCACTTAAAAAGGTAAAAAAATGCTATGACATAATGTATAAAAGCCCCGACTTCTGATGCTATTTTGTGGAAAATATTTTATTATTTTTAGATCTTTGAAGTCTGATTATAAGTCTATTTTTATATAAGTAATTCGTCTAAAGTTTTTTTTTAGATGGCTTATCACTGACAAGTATTATTATTATACCAATTAAGCAGCGGCTTTCACGTTTTCACGCAAATCAGGAGACGAACAGAAGAGCAATAGGGAGTATAGATGAACAGAAATACAGAAGGGAACACCTCGAAATAATAAAACTGGATGGATGGAATGGGATCTAAGTCAAACAGCAATCCAAGCGTTAGTTATTCTTAAAAACTTCATTCATAGACAACTAGATAACTGCATTTGAGCAGAGTGGGCGAAGAAGTGCCAATTAAAAAAAATATATAATTTGTAATCTCAAAAAACGTCCTCTCGTCTCGTTTCTCGAAAACCGTTTAAAGTATCATTTATTTACGTACTCACTAACTTATATCTTTATTATCATTAGACAGGTACTGTGCCATACATGTGCAGAAATAAAATCATGCGTTTATGTTGTCATTATGGTAAAAGAAACTTAATCGATTAAATGGCCGAAATTCGACTTAACTTTAAGTGCCGATTTTTCATTAAGTAAAAGTTTTTTACAGGAAAAAATACAACATGAACAAATAAAAAAATACTGTTGTATAAATAAAATAGTTCAGTTGTTTTAGTTTTATATTAGGTCCTTACATATGAAATTAGCGTTTTGTCGTACTGACCACTTTGATCTGAAATATCTCCTCTTTGGTTAAGAATTCCAAATTCAAATTTATAAACTCATTTAGCTGGTACATTTGAGTTTTGAAAACAGTCATTCATTTCATTTTTGCTCATAATTTTTTTCTTTGGCGTCGCTTATTACCACACAACGGACAACATGAAATATCTGTATATTTACGAGTACGAGTTCTACCGTAGCACCAGTGCTGCAGAAACAGCTCGAAGGATTAATGATGTGTACGGCGCTGGTGTCGCAAAAGAAAGCACGGTACGTTTTTGGTTTCAACGTTTTCGTTCTGGAAATTTCGACCTTCAGAACTAACCCCGTGGACGGCCGGAGAGCACAGTGGAAAAGAAAGAATTAAAGGCTATTGTGTAAGCGGATCCATCACAAATCACTTCAGAGATAGCTGCAGGCTTCGGGGTAAGCGATAAAACTGTATTAATCCAATTGAAGCAAATCGGGAAAGTAAAAAAACTTGAACGATGGGTACCTCATGAATTGAGTGAATCGAACTTGCAAACACGCGTCAACTGCTGTGTTACTTTGCTCAACCGACACAATAATAAAGGGATTTTGAATCGAATCATTACTTGTGATGAAAAGTGGATACTGTACGATAATCGGAAGCACTCGTTTCAATGGCTGAACCCTCGAGACCCAGCCAAATCCTGCCCTAAACGAAAATTGACTCTGAAAAAGTTACTTGTGAGTGTTTGGTGGACTTACGCCGGTGTCGTTCACTAGAGCTTTCTAAAATCTGACCAAACGATTACGGCAGATATCTATTGTCAGCAACTGCAAACCACTAAGGAAGAACTAGCTGCTAAACAACCGAGATTGGTCAATCGCTCTAGGCCACTGCTGCTTCACGACAACGCAAGACAACACACTGCACAACAAACAACCACTAAGTTAGATGAGCTACAATTGAATGTCTGCGACATCCACCATACTCCCCGGACTTTGCTCCAACAGATTACCATTTTTTCCGGAATTTGGACAACTTCTTACAAGAAAAAAAAAATTAAACTCCGAAGCGGCAGTCCAAACCGCCTTCAAAGAGTTTATTGATTTTCGCCCCCATGGTTTTTTTCAGTAAAGGGATTAATGAACTATCTATGAGATGGCAAAAGTGCATAGATAACAACGGTGCCTACTTTGATTATTAAATATATTTTACAAAAAAAAATTAACTTTATATTCCTCCCGTACAAAACGCCAATTTCATATGTAAGGACCTAATATTTAGTGAGCTGTGAATTTATTTGATGAATAATTTTTATTTGGTGGTTGAAAAATCAACCTTACTAGTTATTATTTAATTTATAATAGTAATAATTGACCATAACAAAATTTATCACATTATCTGACGAATGAAAGTATTAATTTTAAGTGTTTTTTAACTACGTGCTCGGCGGTGAAAGAAAACATTGCGAGGAAAACTGCATGTCGTGTGAAGTCCGCCAACACGCTTTGGGGCAGCGCGGAGAACACTTCCTTACCCTAAAACCTAAAGGAATAAACGTCAAAATCGGTTTTGCTTACTTGATTTTCGTGGGTGACGTAACAGACATGTCAGTTATAACTTTTTAAATAAATCAAATCTTTTATCACTCAATAGCGGGAAATATGGAAAAAATCCTAGGCTATATTTGAATGAAGCAATGGGGAGGAAAACTTGTTCGTGACTGCGCATTAATCATGTTGTCTTCATATTCAACGCTGACCCGCTGATGACTCAAGAGTCATTTGTGACGCAAGCAAGTTGATGAAGTAACGTATAACAAAATCTAATGTGTAATTATTATGATATAATTTTTTTAATTGCTTACGGCGTAAATGACTGAACAGGATGAAAGACATGGAAAAACCCTTAACATTTTAGAAATTTGATTAAACTCTCTTCCTGTACGAACCGGTTCAAATTATTAGGAATCTTATAATGCCAAACGACCGTCAAACGGCCATTATATACTTACGCCATTTTTTTATAAACGACATTACGGCCACGGTATTCTTTATTTTTCTAAACTTATGATGAAATGTACATATTATGTTATATTTTACGGTGAGTACTAACTCTGTTTGAGTCCAAATGTATGTTGGTACAAACGTATGGCAACTTTTAAGGAATACATAACTCAGAACGTCAAAGGATTTTACATAATTCACGATAACAAGCGATTGAGTTGCTTTCTTACTTCAAAGCCACCGTTTCAGTTACAGTTTATTATTAATAAAATTTGGTCGGGTTGTCGGGCAGCGGGCGGGCGGGCGACGGGCGGCGCGTAACGAGCCGGTCCGCGCTCGTTATCGGCCGCTCCGGCCGGTCACCGCCGCGGAAAATTCGCCCGAAACTGACGCGCGTGAAAATTTAATGAACGGCCGGACGCTAGTTAACTAAAAGGTAAAGTGCACCCTCTTGACGTGTTCGGTAAATATTAATAGTGAGTGTGCTAGCGTGACCCATTAAAAATGCACGAGTCCGCGGACACGGGGCCGGTGCCGCAGCGCTCGTTCATTAGCCTCTTTACACGCGCACCTTTCTCCAAATTAACTATCGCGTACGTACTACGTAGTACGTACGATCGTGCGAGCACGTCGACTTCTCAATTATCCGCCCGGCTCTCGTCTCTTTCACGCTGACTGCGCTTTGTGATTATAGAATTTGTCCAATAAAATGCGACGTTCAATATCGAACTTTTTCAAGTTTTGCGCTCTGCAAGGCCCTGGAAACACATCCTCAACGGAACAAGTTTAGCTATTCCAGCTATTTTAAAACTCTTACGGCCACTATTAAGGATAATAGAAACTGTCTAGTTGGAGCAATGAGTCAAGGAATTATGTGCGCTACTAGAATGATCTAAGTTTGACTTTAACGTCTTTTTCGTTTGCAAAAACGACAATTGTTTCGTGCGCAAATCGCACAAGTTAGAGGCGACACTTGTGACGGATTTGAAATAGTAGGGGCGCGGCGATATTTGTTACGCAGTAATGAGGATCGTTAATTATGTATCGCAAGATGTGTTGTCGTTTCAATTCGGGACGGTTCAGTGTCGTGAGCTCTTGCGAACGAGGTCAAGGGTTCGCAACTCTCAACCCTGAGGGGCTGCCAAATTAATGAGACACTCCTTTGTAATAAAGATATAACAAGGATTGTGCACGCGAACCCGGGCCCACCGACTCTAAAGTCATTAAAGATGTCACGAAGTCTCAAGCGAGTCGTTATCGCGTCTTGTCTAAATAACTGAGATTTTAAGAATCAAGATATCAAACTCGGCTCTTGTTACTATAATATATTAGTGAAGAATACATCATTATTTAAGCTTTTTATTTAGACTGTAGATATAAACACTTTTTGCCTTGACATCTCTTCTTCTTCTTCTACCTAGCGTTTATCCCGGTTGCTCATCCCGCCCAGCGCGGGAGAACCCAGGGTCCGCTTTCCAACACTTCCTCCTCCACTTTGCCCGGTCTTCGGCGCCCCTCACAACTTTTTGCCTTGACATACACTCTTGAAATAGGAACATTACACAAAATCACACTAAATCACACAAAACTCAAAGCTTTATATTAATCTATCAGTAATTATTTGTTAGCAATGTTTTAAAATTCTTTGGCGACAGTCTCTACTCTGTGCATTTGTTTGACCACAGACTATCAAGGTATATATAGGTATTGTTTGACATTGGCCTTAGAGTATAATAACATATATAATAAAAGTCCAAAGATGTGTATAAGCAAGCGAAAATTGTTTGACATTATCAGCATGAATGTTATGATGTACACGTAATATAGATTTTAGGTTTCTGCACTCCTTCTCCACATAAACATAACTATACCAAATATGCATTAAAAAGAACTACAAAGTTTTCCCTTCATATATTAATATATAGATATTATAAAAATACTGGTTGATATAAAGTCTAAAGAATTAAATAAAGTTAGAATGTTCTAGTGGAGTTCCAAAGACAAAGCCAATTATATCAAATAGTCCGAAGTTATGTGTCTTCATTTAGTAGTGGAATGGAGTAGTAAGCCCGTAGGTATCCGTGTGTAACTACACACTGGCGTGACGAAGTATGAGCGGCGCCCCGGTGTATTGCAGCGGGCCGCGGCTTGCGGCCAGGGGTTTCTAAGTCGCGGCTAATTGGATGAGCCGCCGGCCAGCCCAATTAGCAGCACCGCTGTGACTCATTTTAATCGAGCGCCCTTATCAATGCGCCCACGTTACTTTAGCTTTTAGTATTTATTTGCTATAATTTAATTAAAATATAACGAGTGACTGCTATTGAGACGAGCAATGGTATTTCAATTTCGTTCGATAATTAAGTTGTTTTGACACGTACGTACTATACGTGAATGCGAACTCGAGTTCGATTCCTGCCAGCATGAAGTTGTTAATTGAAATTCAAGTGCCTCGACGTATAGTAAAGGAAAACTTCGCAAGGAAACCTGGATGTCTGAAAAAAATAGTCAGAGAACATGTTAAGTCCGCCAACATGCACTAGAGCAGCGCGGTGGACAACTGTTTAATAAGTCTCAATCAGAAAGAGGAGAGAGAGAGAGAGAGAGGGAGAGGAGAGAGAGATAGGAGTATATTAATGTCATTAAGGCCGGCCACACATATATGAAATTCCGTTTCGGAATTCCGAAACCGAAGCCTATATATTACAAGACATCGAAATAACAAATTGAGCACAGAGCTGTCTGCCTGTCCGGGCTAAGCTTCGGAATGGCTAAACCGATCACGATAAAACTTCATAGACAGAAAGAGAGCCATGCCAGGAGTAATCTGAGCAATATTTGTCGAATGCCTCGTTACCAGTCAAAAGGGTTGGGTTGGTTGGACACTCGAAACACAGCAGCATTAAGCTACTATTTCACGATATCTGTGAGACTCATGTGAGAGCGTGGTCCTACCCTGGACGACCCGATCCATTCGTGCTGTAGCCATAATATAGTAGCAGCATGGCTCTACCATGTTTAGAAACTGCGTTGTCTCAAGTTGAAGTAAGCATTTTCGTATTTAATTAATTAACTCTAATGTAAGCATTTTCGTATTTACTTAATTAACTTTTAATGTAACGGTCGTTGTTTTCATGAAGAGGAAAATATCTAAATATAAAGCATAATTAACTAAGGAACAAATTTATACAAGATTAGGTATTGTGACGCTTCTGAATTTATTCATAAATTTAAAAAAAGGATTTTTTTTTTGGTATGTTAATATAAAACTTGCTGGCCTACGTTATAATCATTGTTAATTTAATGAGATAGTTCTATCAAAAAAAAAAATGAAATTTTGTTATTTTTTTAAATTTTCATAAAAAAGGAGATGAAATTTGCCACCATGTGTTGGAGCAGCGCAGTGATGCAGTCTCTTAACTGCTCTGAAACATTCTCAGAGCTGTGGGGCGTAAGTTCGTTGTAACTTAATTTTTTAATGCAAACATCTGCCGTAATAATTAAATGTCTTTAAAAACATAACTTGTAAAAAAACCAAGTCTCGCAACTCAGTTCTTCTACCGTAAAAAGTTGTGAGATCCATGTAATACCAAGTCGGTTAATTTATTCAGTCCCTACTTAAGGGTCCTTCTGTCTTAAGTTATTACGTAATTAGCTAACCTAACTACATCTTATAGTGAACGTGTCAATATTAAAAATCTTTTATGTTTTAAATAAATTGATTGACCCCTTTTTACTGGTAACGAGGCTTGGTTTTTTTTTACAAGTTATGTTTTTAATGGCATCTCATTTCTTTTTGTAAATAGTTCTATTTTTTTTCCTTTCTAGTACCTTCTACTTCTTGAATACCAACTACGGATTTTCGGACAATTTAGTCTACTTAATACTTTGCGGGATTTTGGTACAACTTCATAAGACATGTCGCATTCTTGCTTTTTCATTCCGTTGTCCATTTTACAAGTTACCTTTGAACATAATTATATCTAGGTACCTATCTACACCTATTATTCCATTATATTATACATATACAGGTACACTGATTCATCCACTTCAAATGTAACTTTGTAATCCTATATATTTATATATATTTATATAGGATTACAAAGTTATTTATGCACTTGGTGTATCTAGAAAACTGGACCGAAATTACAAAATATTTTAGTTTTTCCTTGATTTATACACTAAACACTAATTGAATTCTAAATTTGAAAGTTCTACGTCTGCTAGAAGTGCCTTAGAGTTTTGATAATCGGTCAGTGAGTGAGTGATAAAATTAACAAATTTTGACTAGTTATAATTCTTAAACTACTGGTTTAAATTGAATGAAATTTAAAATATACCGTGTTTATACAATGCATGCTTGGTTACTAAAAATTCAGGCTTCTAGTTTTATCCACAACGAAGTTATAGGGGGTGAAAAATGGCCTGAACTGCTTCGAGAAAAGGATGGTACGGCTGTGCCGCTTTTTTGCTCGACTTGGCGGGGGCACTGCCGTGCCCCCAGAAAAGGTAATATAGTGCTGTCCTTAAACTCATAATACATTATTTTATTAAAAGTCAGTGGTTGAATACTAAACCAAATGATGGTAAGTGGTAATTCAGCTGAAGATGTTTGACTGGTAAACAACATCGCATCGCATTAAGTTCGCACTTGTACCCGTAATTTTATAGAAGTTAAAAAATAAGCAAATGTTAAAAATACTTAATGCAAGCAAGCTTTGAAATTATAAGTAACATAAGAAGAGAAACTTTGGGAGCCCAAATGACTAATTTTGATTTTCTTATATATGATGTAATGACGTCATATACTGTGAAAAGCGGTAAGTTCAAGGAATGAATCTTAAGTAAAATTTGGGCAGTAGGTCAGCGACCTTTGGGAATGATTGATAGTTCCGCTGCCACACACAACTTAACGGCGCAACCCTACGTGAAATAAATGATTTTATTTTCCATCCCATTCCTTGCTGAAAATATTATTGATTAATTGCAGTCTATATTTATTATATAGTAGAGTTAAGAGGTTACGACCAATACGGACACGCGATGACGAAAAAACGAATACCGTATTCAGTTTAGAATATTTTAGATTTGTTAAACGTTACGTACTTGCGACCAAAACGACGTATTTATATTTTAATTACGCGTACGCAATGTCATTAAGACTTTTTCCACTTAGTGAAATGCACTCAATCGTACATGATGTACACGAGAGCGTCCATTAACGATGCAAGTTTACAAAACGGGCGAGCGAGAAAATGTGCGAGAGGGACCACACGTGAAACCACTTCCGCGATGAGATGGCGCACTTCCTGTGATTGAGGGCTGCGACCGCTCGGCCCGATCGCGAACCTTTTCTGTTGCTGAAATTAGCTATTTGCGAAAACATGTCCTGTTAATAAAAGCATCCTACCATGTATAATATATAATTTTAGTTTTTATACATAGGTTATTGGTTTGTATAAGTAATATTTTATGATGATCTAACAAAAATTTTAATAGAGTTTCTATATTCAACACATAGGTTTTGTTGTATTTTCACCGATATCTGAGAAATGACTGAATTTTATTAAATAGACGATCTAGGGTAATCCCATTTAAAGCAGAAAAAATCCGCTCCTTATTAGGGAATGAAGTTTTTATTGTAAGTATTTAAACAATAACATGATTGTTGTTACCAATTTTGTGATATTAATTAGTCCAATCAAAATGGTAAAAATTAAACTTTTAATAAAAAGCAATTAGTTAGTCTTTAATACTTCCATACACTGTCATAACACCGATTTCTAGAGCTGAGTGGACTTTATTTTATTATTACAAGTTTTTGAAGTTGGTTTTACGTTCTATTAAAAGTTTAATTATTATTTAGTTAGAATAAGTCAAGTTAAAGTAAAGTTAGAGCCAATATACGTTCCACAGTTGGACACAAGCCTTTTCTTATCTCTGACAAAAAGTTACAGCCTAATACTACGTCCCACAGCTGGGCACAGTCCTCCTTTCACTTCTGAGAGGGTTTTAGGGCAAGGAAGTGTCACGCCGCACTGCCTAAATACGTGTTTTTTTTTCTTTTTATAGGATAAGGGTGACAAACGAGCACACAGTCCACCTGATGGTAAGTGGTTGCTGTGGCCCATAGACATCTACATCTATCTTCGATTAAGAATGAAAATGCAGATGCATTGTCACCCGTGAGGACTAAGATAGAATGCCTCGTTTCCAGTAAAAAGGGTCTTCGGTTCTCTACACTCACCATACGAAACACAGTAGCGTTAAGCTGCTATTTTACGCTGCTATTCTGTGAGAGCGTTGTCCTTCCCCGGTCGAGCCGACCCATTCGTACCACGTAAAACACGTTGGCATACCTTCGCAATATTTTTTTAATATCTCAGACATGCAGGTTTCCTCACGTTTTCCTTCACAGCCGAGCACGTGGTAAATAACACTTAAAATTGAAATTACCAATTTCATTGGTGCCGGCGAGATCGAACCCGTGTTGCTCGCGTACTGTGAAATATACAGCGAGCGCTAAGGTGAGCTACCACGGCTCTCTCTTTCTCTGAGAAAGTTGTGGAGCAATTGGATACCGCGTTGTACCAGTGAGAGTTAATGTAATGCAATATCCACAAAATATTTCATTTCTCAGACATGTAAGTTTTATCACGATGCTTTAATCACCGTTGAGCACGTGGTAAATCAGCTGCGAAATAAGAAGAATATCTCATGACAAAATTGTCATCAGATATTATTTTCACGCTTTCAAAATGTATCGCTAAATTATTAAATAATTTACCTATGAAATTGCTGTTTTTAATACTTGGTCACTTCAATGTTCATTATATTGCATTCGATTTGGAATTCCAAATTCAAATAAATAACAAATTAAAGCTTTTCTTTTAAATTTGATTATGATTTTGCTTTCTTTTTGACTTCAACTAAAACGTAGTGATTAGATACTCTTTCACTTCAACAATGAGCCTCGTGACACAAGGAGTCATAGTTTGATAATGTATCTGAAAGCCATAGTCGAAACTGATCATTATATCAAACCAAGTCAGAGCTAGCAGCAGCTTTCAACGTAGGCGACAAAAGGATATGGGTAAATTTAGCAATTAAATAAAAATTAAGTAGATGAAGTAGGTGAAGTGGGTTGGAACCTAAAGACAGCAAGGATCTCGTGTTGAAGGTCTGAGCTGGCCTTAATTTGTAGAATCGGCACATAAATGAGGAAACCATGAATCCGTATATCCTTATTGACCAAAAGTGGATTCGGAATGATAATTGTTAATGTTCGCACAACACACCATAAAACTGCCTGCAATGTCTCAAATGCAGATTGAGACAATATTAAGCGACTTTTGTTTACTATATGGTGAATTGTAACCCCTGTGCTTGAAGTTTGGCACAAAAATTATTGTAATCGCCGCCAAATAACCAAGAATTGTCAATTTCTCTAATCTATTAGGTACTTTACACACGACAGAGTTTGTTCACACAGTACCACTGTATATCTCAAAATTCAGAAAATAAAGCAGGAGCTTCGACCACAAACCGTTGGGTTAGTTTTTATAAAAAAATATTGGAACTCTCAAGAGGCAGTGAAAAACACCTTTAAAAATCCGGATTTATTCAATAATGGTTAAACTTAATTCAACAAGTATTCAAATATAGGCAATAATATATTTGTATTGTATTAGTAAGATTTTTACAATATGCGGTGGACTTAGAGACGACTATATGAATTACCGGAAAGACAAGAAACCTACATATAATTCAAAAGTAAAATAATTGGGACAAACGTCAAGGATCGGGAAGTCTAGAACTGCCAACGCCTAGTTCGTCAAGCTTGGGGATTACGGCAACTTCTCGTATAACCAACTCGTGTATAGACATATAGATCGGGGAACAGAGCTGCAGGTGCGAGACATTCGGTACCTCGATCGTCAGATTGCCTATGCCATAACGTACGAGTATATGCAATATTTTATGGTTTATCGTCTCGCGTGTGTTGTAAAAGGTGACAGAGGGAAATTGAAACAGGAGAAGAGCAACAGCATATTTCTGATAACAACCTGAAATAATAAAAAACTGCGTTTAGGATTCCGACTGTCAAGCGTGGCAACTATGGCAAAAACTCCCTTATAACATATCTATGGGAGAGGCCTATGTTCAGTAGTGGACTCTTATAGTTTGTTATGGATGAATGGTAATGGATGGTTTATGGGATGACCAACTCTCTTATCACATTGCCATAACACGGCCCACGGTATCGTACAGCATCAAATAATTTAATTAATCCTAGCGCATCTGAAGCCACCGTGTAGTAGCTGTGCAAGAATATCTACGACCCCATATCAATGTCCGTGTAAACTCCGTGGGTATGGTAAGAGAAAAACCGGCCAAGTGCGAGTCGGACTCGCGCACTGAGGGTTCCGAACAAATCCGTAGGTTGGTATATAAGTTTAATATTATTAAAAATATTTTTATGATATGATGTAACTAAAAATTTATGCTGTTCGCAATTTTTCCTTTATCTGTGCTATAATATGTTGCTTCGTACCACATTTTAAGATTCTGAGTGCACGGGAAGTACCCTGTAGGTTTTGATTCCCTTGCGAATGTCGAATATTTGCGGCATAAACGGCTGTATCTTTTGATTACGTTGGCTTAGAAGTTTGATTTTTTCACAGCTCCAAGGGACAGTAGACTTGAGTATTTGATATGAATTTCAGCTTGATACCTCCAGGCGTTCTTAAGAATAAGGGTCTTGACAGACAGACAGACAGACGGACAACAAAGTGATCCTATAAGGGTTCCGTTTTTTCCTTTTGAGGTACGGAACCCTAAAAAGGGAACAGCCAAGTGTGGCAACTATTACAAATACGCCGTTTTCGAGGTAAAATAGGGGAGGCTATGTTCAGCAATGGAATTTGTTAGCCTGTAGTGAATTAATATACTGAGAGCATCTGCTAAAAACGAGAAAATAACTCCGTATCGTGGAAAACTATTGCTATATAATTCAATTATGGCTGAAGCACGAATGGGTTGACCCGACCGGGGAAGGACCACGCACGTATAGAATACTTGCGCGAAATAACAACATATTGCTGCTCTGTTGAGAAATGTAAACCCATTTTACTGCTAACGAGTCATCATAATCCTCAGGATGGTCACTGTTACAAAATACACAATTGAACTAGGCTTTATAATATTTCTATTTTTGCTTTTAGTTGGTGTGAAAGAAATGTCTTAATCACAATACATTCTTAACGCTCACTTTTACAGTCAAAACGTAACAAACAATCGTGTTAAAACGCCCTCGTGTGATGAATGCAATGCGTCTTGTACAATTTCCAGTGCATCCCATTCTCATCCCTCTCGCTCTGCTAAGTAATAACTGCGATACATTCGGATAAATAGCAAATTGAATGTGCGCTCTAGTGCTTCACGGGTGCGCAGTAAGTACATCGTACATAGACGCTCTACGCGCGAAACATTCGATAATGTACTTTTCGATGACACGCTCCCAATTTACTGTCTCAGATTTCGGTAATTGACCTAAATATAATATACATGTATGTATTGGTGGATGTTTTTGTACTGAATTTATTATAATATATCAATTATACATATACCATTTATGAGATGATGATTTATCTAGTCACAGAAATAAAAATGAGACTGTGGAAAAATTGATGGTGTGCATATTATACAGTTTTTTTTTAGCTTTAATAGCAATCAAGCTCAGCTAGAGCTTGATTGCTTCATAGGGGTAATATTTGCCATAGTTGCCCCGCTAGGCAGGCAAATTGACATTTTGCAATTTTTTTATTATTATTTTGAATTGTTATCGAGAAGATGCAGCTGCCCATATCTTGTTTAATTTTTTACGACATCCCCCAGATGATATGGGATAATGGATCCTCTCACGTCGCCACTACATGGCACATAAATGATACCTAATTTGCAATTAGAAATACGCTTCTGTAATAAAGAGCGAATGAATCAAGTTAATTGATAAGTTCTATTGCGCCTGAACTAAATTAGCTCGCTTTATTTTTACAGCGCGGCATTGCAGAGGTCGTTTCGCCTGGCGCACACTAAAGTGGAAAAACAGGTAATTTCGAGTGCAACAAGCACAGTTAAAACTATGTTTTAAAACTAATTCCAACGGTAACAGCGGGCGGCGTCGATAACCTGCAAGCATTTACAATGTTTTTGGACGGTCGTATTTTTTGGCCCGTTTTACGATCGGGGAATATGAAAAGTTCTGAGAGAGTCTCGCGGAGAGGCGTAAAGGCGGTTTACGATGCGTCTTCAAGTAGAATGCGCCACATGTTTCGCGTGTTCCGCTGAATTTTCACGCGGTATAACCGCATTACACGTGCTACGACCTGACCATGAAAAATTTTAAACGTCCCTCTTCAAACTAAATGGTGTGCGGTAGCGCTCTGCGGTGGCGATAAACAAGAAAGCACTGCTTTTATCAGGACGGAATGTATAAAATAACGACATTAGCAACACTTCGGTTGTGATCAGCTGCAAGCGGGACAACAAAGAGACGTTATTATAAATTTCAATTAAGTTTTGGATACGAGCGCCAATGAACACAAATTCCTAGAGTCGGTCCAATAAAGGACGCCGTGCAGCCGCGTTAGGAGGCCATAAACGAACGTATTATCCATGTAAGGCGGAATAGCCGTTGCACAATTAATTGTTTCATTTTGGGAAACAATTCCCGCTCCTCATTCAATTAAGAGCGGCGACTGCGGGGCGCGTGCGGGACGGCGGGGATGTTACCCCGCCCGCTCATGAGACGGACGTATTAATAGCTTCTGCAATATTGATATACTCGTATCGCACGACTTCGAATACGATATTGTTTGTTAGCGAATTCGATTTGTGTCGATCATAAATCTTGCGCCTTGTGTTGAGTTTGCAGTTGATTGAATTCGCACGGCACCATGTAAGAGCCGCCTTAGCAGGAGTAATTTAAGAGTACTCACCCGCTGCCTATTCGCGCGTTCATTAGTGCCTACTAAATGATAAATGAGTTGAGCGCTTGACGAGCGGTATGAATGTTCAGCTCAGATGATGCAAAAACGAAACTCAATTAGCAAAAACATACAGAATTAAGACAGACAAACATGTCGGTCGAGAAGCACACAACGAGTGCCTCGATACGAATTTTATATACACACGGCGGCATTCGTATTGTTTGCCTATAAAATTACTAGGAATCTTTTGTATTCTCTCGTCTTAATAATGTAGATATTAAAGGACTCATTGTATACATTTCATGTTGTAATGCAGTAAGTATTAAAGTAACAGCGTTTAATAATATTATAAACCCTCACTTAAAGTTTTAATTAGAAGAAGAGCGCATAAAAATTCTAACACTTACATAATATAAAATTGGTCCTAAGTGCAGTTTTGTATTTAAAGCACAAGACATTGTATTTAATTTAGAAGACAGAAATAACGTAGGGTAGAGCTTTCAAATCAGCGGTCTCGGCTGTAGATTCGAGAGCAATCTGTTAGATTGGTTCATTAAGGCATCCATTAGTGGAGTAATGAGTCGCGATGCATACCGAGCGAGTGCAGGTTAGACGGGCGGGACGACAGCCGTCGTAGAAAGTTTCTTCTTAAAATAAAACGTTTGAGTTCCAATGTTGCCAATTATCTTAATTAGCTGTGGAAATTCTGTGAATGTAAATAACTAACAGTTTGTTTACTTTTACAATTAGTTTGCTTTAGTTTATTTTTTATTCTGCTGCGTTTTAGAATGATGCAGTTGTCAGACTTGATAGGCTGGCCAGTCCACCAGAAAAATAATTTGATAAAACCATGTCCATTCATCCATTACAACCTATAAAAGCCCATTGATGAACATAGGTCTCCCCCATAGATCGCCTCATAGGGCGGATTTTGCCATAGTTGCCACGCTTGGCAAGCGGGTTCGCAACCGCAGTTTTCGGGTTCCGAACCCAAAGGGTAACCAACGGGGCTGTATCTCATGATCCGTAATAGGTAGACAGTTGATATTTTCACAGAATTTCTATTTCTGTTCAATAAATAATATAATTAAGAATTAATGAAAAATTAAAAGGGGCTCCCCTACTAGAAACGTGTTTTACGATGGTACGGAACACTTTATGCGCGAGTCCGACTCGCACTTAGCCGGTTATTTATAACTTTGAATTGCTATCGGAAAGACGCTGGTGCCCATCTCTTGGTTTATTTCCCTCTGTTGCCTCTTACCACACCCACGGGACGATATGGGGAGTGGATATTCTTACACCGCCACTACACAGAATAAAACCATGTAATATCAATAAAAACATTTACAACACGCGTGTTATTTGAGGTTTTAATTTTTTTGCGCGGAACCCTAATTCTTTTTCTAAAATAAAAGTAGCCTAAGTTACTCCTTGTGACATCAGCTATCCGCCAGTGAAACTCCCGTCAAAATCCGTCCAGCCGTTTCGGAGATTAGCCGGAACAACCAGACAGACAGACAAAAACTTTAAAAATTGTATTTTCGTTATTAGTACCGTATATACTTCCATATGCATTTAGTAAAAAGCTGTAATTTTGATATTACAAACAGACACTTCAATTTTATTTATTTGTATAGATAACATTAGACAAGAAAGTTATAGAAACGACATAATGACGACTCTCGAAATCTCATCATCACTCATCAGTCAATTTCACGTGCTCGCGAAATATTTAGTTTCTGAGCCATACAATTTCCGAGGCAGAGATCGAACTCCGGTTGCTACATTACAAGTTAAGGCAAACGCCCGAGACCAGACCTACAACTAGTGCAAACAAATGTGTTGTTTAGAGAAAAAAATACAAAATATTACACAATCTGTTATTATGCACGCTAACATTTTGATCATACTTAACACGTTAACGGGTTTCGTAGTCGTGAATGTCGTCCGAAAGTATGCACGTCGCCGGCTAGTCTGGTACGGCTGGAACGCTCGTTTAAGTGTGGCATGATGTTTAAAACGAAAATTAGCTGCAACTTGGAGGATTTCGGCTCCGAATACAGGTCGGGGTTGTCCATTAGGTTAATTGGTGATACAGGTTGCGGTGCCACCACATACGACCTTTTGTTATTTCAACATAAGACTGCTAATAATTTCTCTTCTATTTACAAACAATACCCAGTTAGAAAGGATCATTGTTGAGTACGAGCGATTATTTAAACAGAGGAATAATTACAACTCATATTATTACATTACATTGATTATTTGATTACAGAATACATTTTAAAGTTTTATTTCTGTACCATCTTGAAACTGTTTTGTACAATGATGGAATATCTATTACAAATATATAAAATTGAAGTCTTTGTTTGTAATGTCAAAATTTTAGCTTTCTACTAAATGCATATAAAAGTATATACGGTACTAATAACAAAAATACAATTTTTCAAGTTTTTGTCTGCCTGTCTGTCTGTCTGTCTGTTTGTTCCAGCTAATATCCTAAACGGCTGGACCAACTTTAACGGAATTTTCACTGGCAGATAGCTGATGTCACAAGGAGTAACTTAGGCTGCTTTTATTTTAGAAAAAGAATTAGATTTCTGCGCAAAAAAAATTAAAACCTCAAATAACACGCGGGCGAAGTCGCGGGGAACAGCTAGTCTTAAATATATTATAAGGTCTTGTGTCTTCATTTTATCAAAATATAGTATAGAATATTTTTATTATAAGTAGTAACTATTTTAGTAATATAAGTAAATGATAATTTAAATCTATTAGGAAGAATAATTGTAAACTCTGGACATATGTACCTAATACAACATTTGAAATAATGATCGGTCATAGGAAACATTTTTACGATAAGGATGGTTTTGTATTGTAGTCACAGTACGCAGTCGTCAATTTCCAATTTTCGGCATAAAGGAAATGAACTTGATTCCATACAAGCTTGAGCCCGACGTGAACAAACTTAAAATATGTGTTACTTTGAAGATTTAAATATTTGCTACTTATATCAAAAAATCATATTTTTGCAGGGCCTGGGGTTTTTTGTTTTTATTTTGTTTTATGATTTGTAGGTTATGTAGTAAAATCACTTGTTCTTGTGATAGGTTGTTTGAATAAATTGAAAAAAAAAACACAAAAGAATGCAATTTTGTAGTTATTATTAAAAAAAAAATTAAATTAAACCCAACCTTTCTTAATTGTTTAACTATTTTCAGCAATTATCAACAAAATGTCATCTAAAAACAGCCCGTATGTCATTGAGTTATATGTACTACGTACTAGAGAAGCCATTCCGAACATTGACTATGTTCAACTGAACTGTAGTGCAATCCATACAAACTAAATATTGCGTAAATTGAAGATATGTGAATTCCATAAAATAATTATTATTACATTTTATTTAGACATATGTTTGTTTAGATTAAATTAAGATATTTTATATTAAATTCTTATATTTATTTTATATTGATATCTTATTTTATATTAAATTAAAGTCTTCGCGCATGCGCGACTACAACTCTCGCGCATGCGCGAAGACATAGAGTAGGACACAATTTTTGTTTGGAATGGCTTCTCTAGTACGTAGTACATATAACTCAATGCCGTATGTACAGCCCACATTGTCTGTTCTAATCCTCTCAAAACTTAAGTACCACATTATTTTCATTATGTGGGCGCAACAAACTACTGTCCTGTGATCCGAGAGAAAATCCAAGGGTCAAGTTAAATAAATCCACGAAAGTAAAAACACGAAATCTTACCAAAAAAGCAGCTACAATGCCAAATGCGCATGTCTCCTTCGGAATATGCAATGATCAATGACCAGGCCCGTGACAGCTTAGTTCCATTCTATGCAACTTGGCGCTACCGTCGCAATTTGTTCTCTGGCTACGGACGCCATTTTAAAACGCCATATTGTGTTAATGTCAAATCAAATTGACAAAATTCAAAATTATCGATATTGATTCTGAGTTTAGCGCAAATGTATTTCCTCGCATTTATGTTGCATTGACATCTTGGACGCAAAGTTTCCTCCGTTATTTGTGAAAATAACAATACTCCGTTTTTGTGCTGGTCGTGTGCATATTGTATACTATGATACTATCTTAACGGAATACGAAAAGTGCTATGTTGGTGCAGATTCCCTAAAAACGATAATTTAAGAAACTTGGGGATGTATTTCATAGTATTCACAAATTCCTAGATCATTGAACTTCCCAAAGAACGTTTCTTGACTAGGCAGAAAACTTCGATAGGTACTCTTATCCATGCTTGCTTACTAACGATTAAATAGCTCATGGCGTGCCTCTGACTGCAACAGGCGAGTAATTTTATTACTTATCATGGTACTTAAGTTTCGGCTGCTGAAAGTTGTGATTTCTAAATAGGTATCAAGTGGACTCCAGTAATGAAGTATTGAACCATACATTTTGAATAAAAAACATTGCATCACTTTGTGATTATTTCACCAAACATTTTTAATTATAACTACATAGTATAAAGTGGCAGTCACTTAATAAAATTGTGTCTGTAACTATGGAAAGACAAAAAATTATATAGATATTTGCTATGAAAATGTATCGTTATAAAAATATCACTAGAACAAAGCTTGCAAAAAAGCAACAATTTATTACAAATTTTCAAAGATGCCGCTTGAATATGGTTGTAGGTGTGCTGCGCACACACATGCATAATTAGTAATGTTGTATCTAGCTACCATATATATGTATACTTAATAATATTGTACCTCACTACTTAGTACTAAGATTTTCAGTCAGTCAGACAGTAGCTAGTTGCCCGTCAACTGTATTACACGCTCTTCTACAATAAATATGTCATTAAGTTATGCAATCTTTCATTATGGTCACCCGTAGAGACGCATATGGAGACAGCTCCTAAACTGGTGACACCGACGTGATAGACGTGATCGACGTGATATTAACACAGTAGTGGGCAATTTTCGCGTGTGTTGTGATCGGTCGGACAATTCATAATAGTAACATGAGTGTGCCGCTTCCGCCACCGCCACAAAACGTGCCGCTTGTTAACGTGCCACTCGTCCAGGACATCCAGCTGCCCGCGCCACCGCCCATTATGGCGCCAGGTGTAGATTCAGTGTCTCTACAGTCCCGGCTCTCGGACTTTTGGACGGATCAGCCGCGCGTGTGGTTCGTACGCACGGAGGCTATCCTCACACCGCAGAGGATGAGCGATGAGGCGAAGTTTGACCTAGTCGTGTCCAAGCTGAGTAAGGAGGTCATCGCGCAAGTGACAGACATATTACTAAATCCACCTCCTACCCACAAGTACGACGCACTTAAAGCTCGATTGCTCCACATCTATGAGGAGTCAATGTCGAGACAGATCGAGAAGCTTATGAGCGAGCTAGAGTTGGGCCAGCAGAAACCATCCCAGCTGCTCCGTCAGATGCGCGAGCTCGCTACTGATAAGGTTCCTGATGAAACTCTTCGCGTGCTGTGGCAGAATCGTCTTCCGACACAGGTGCGAGCCGTGCTCACCGTGTCTGACTCCAAGGACTTAGACAACCTAGCAGCAGTCGCAGATAACGTCATGGAGGCTGTGCGGCCTTCCTATGCCGCCGCCACTACCTGCGCTGCGCCAGCGCCGACATCTTCTGCTGCCCTTGACTTGGCCCTGTTGAGGGCTGAGGTGGCTAAAATAAAGGCTACAGTGAACCAGATCGATCAGCGGAGGTCGCGGTCTCGTCCCCCTGATCGCACCCGTCATCGTTCGCAGTCCCGGCGCCGTAGCGGTTCCCGCCGTCCCAAGAAGGAGAACTACTTGTGCTTTTACCACTACCGGTTCAGGGAGAAGGCAAACAAGTGTACGGAGCCGTGCGCGTGGAAACATAAGCTGCCGGAAAACTGAGCGGCGAGGTACAGTCCGAGGATCTCGAGGTCTGTACCATTGTTCCATTTGATCGTTTGTGTGTGTCAGATATTAACTCTGGGCTTAGATTTTTAGTCGACACAGGTGCCAATGTGTCTGTTTTACCAGCTGTGAGAAAAGACCGTGCAAACCAGTGCAGTGAATATAAATTATACGCAGCTAACGGTAGTGAAATCGTAACTTATGGTACCAAGACACTAGTGTTAAATTTAAACTTACGTCGACCTTATCGTTGGGAATTCGTGGTAGCAGATGTCAAACAACCAATTTTGGGCGCAGATTTTTTAGCGTATCACAGGTTACTAGTTGATTTAAACGCGCGTAAATTAATAGATAGAACCACAGAATTGAATGTTTCGGCATCTGTTGTCAAGGTATCCCAACCTAGTGTTAAAACTATTGATTTGAATCATCCGTATCAAGATTTATTGTTAAAGTACCCGGACATTACTAAACCGGCGTCATTCCGAGAAACTGCGAAACACGATGTCGTCCACCATATCGAGACCTCTGGTCCCCCCGTGCACGCGAAAGCGCGCCCGTTGCCACCCGACAGGTATAAAAAAGTTAAAGAAGAATTTCGCATCATGCAGGAACTGGGCATCTGTCGTCCTTCGAAGAGCGCGTGGGCTAGTCCACTCCATGTAGTTCCTAAGAAAAATGGAGATATAAGACCTTGTGGGGATTATCGCCAGCTGAATGCGATAACAAAGCCCGACAGATACCCGATTCCTCGCTTGAATGACTTTACTTTTATTCTCCCGGATAAAAATATATTTTCGAAATTAGATATTAATAGAAGTTATCATTTTATACCTGTCGCGCTAGGTGACGTGGAGAAAACCGCTATCATAACACCATTTGGGCTTTTCGAGTTTCCCCGAATGACCTTCGGTTTAAGGGGTGCAGCGCAAACCTTCCAGCGCTTTATGGATTCCATTTTACAAGGGCTTGATTTTGTCTTTTGTTATTTAGATGATTTACTTATCGCTAGTGACAACGAAGTTCAACACAGGCAGCATTTAGAAATAATTTTTAAAAAGTTTAATGAATATGGAATTTCAATTAATTTGGCAAAATGTTGTTTCGGACAAACAAAACTAGAATTTTTGGGACACGAAATTAGTACTGAAGGTGTCAGGCCGTTGCAAGATAAGGTTCAGGCAATTGTGGAATTTCCGAAGCCGAAAACTATTTCAGAGCTAAGACGTTTTCTCGGCATGGTTAATTTTTATCGATCTCATCTCCCCAACGCTACTTTATATCTAACAGAATTAAATAAATATCTTAAAAGCTCAAAGAAAAATGATAAAACTCTTATCGTCTGGAATGATAGTGCGAACGAAGCATTTACGCAGTGTAAGGCAGGTCTCACACAGGCCGCTACATTGACGTACCCTAGAGTGGATTCCGCACTTGCTATAATGACTGACGCATCTAATACATGCGTGGGAGCAGTCTTGCAACAAAAGGAAGGAGATATCTGGAAACCATTGGGTTATTTCTCAAAAAAATTGACCACCACCCAACAGCGATATAGCACCTATGATCGCGAGTTGCTCGCTATATACTTAGCTATAAAACATTTTCGGAAATTATTTGAAGGTCAAGAAATAACCGTGTATACGGACCATAAACCTTTAACTTTTGCATTTCAAAAGGTAGGACGCGATGAAAGCGAAACGCCTCGGAGAACGAGACATTTAGCTTTCATAAGCGAGTTCACTACAAATATAAAACATATAACCGGTAAGAATAACATTGTAGCCGACACCTTATCACGCGTCGAAGCCGTGATTATGCCAACTGCGTTGAATTTCGATGACATTGCAAATGAACAGCGTAGCGATAGTTATATTACGAATTTTATGTCTGGTTTAAATACCGATAATATTTTGTTGAAAGAACTAGTTATACCTATGTTAGACAAGCCTATTTTTTGTGAAATGTCTACCAATATAGCTCGTCCGTACCTACCGGAAAAGTTTCGACGCCTAGCTTTTGATAGTTTGCATAATTTGAGCCATCCTGGAATTCGGTCTACACGAAAAATGTTAGCTAAAAAGTATTTCTGGCCGAGTATGAATCGCGATGTTTCTTTATGGGCAAAAACGTGCATACTATGTCAACGTTCTAAAGTTAACAGACATACGGTATCGAATTTGACTAAGTTTTCGGAAGTAGATCGTTTCGAGCATGTGCACATCGATATCGTTGGCCCTCTTGAGATTTCATCAGATGGTTATAGATACTTACTCACGATAATTGATAGGAGAACTAGGTGGGCCGAAGCATTTCCGTTACGCGACATTACGGCAGAAACTGTTGCCAAACATTTATATGAGGGTTGGATTTGTCGTTACGGTTGCCCGATGAAGTTAACTAGCGACCAAGGTCGCCAGTTTGAGAGTAGTCTTTTTAACCAGCTGTTAAAAATGTTGGGGGTTAAAAGAATTCGAACTACTCCTTATCACCCGCAAAGCAATGGCGCAGTCGAACGTTGGCATCGTTCTTTAAAGACAGCACTTTCGACTCGCCTGTCACATGGATCTTGGGTGGAAGAGCTACCCACGGTATTACTGGGGCTTCGCGCGGCCGGCCGCAGCGATTCAGGGGTTAGCGCCGCCGAGTTAACTTTCGGACGAAACTTACGTCTACCAGGAGACTTTTATGGCAATTCTTCGAACAACTGTAATGTCAACGACTATTGTTTAGTAGATAAGATTAGAGATACTATTCGTAGTTATAAGCCTACATCCGACAATTCACGTAACTGTCAAAGTTTTTTTGTACACAAAGACTTACGTAACTGTGAATATGTCTTTGTTCGGGACGATTCAATACGTAAACCTTTGAAACCACCCTACGACGGTCCATATCGCGTGATCAAAAGGGCTTCAAAAGTTTACCTAATTCAATTACCCGATAGGCAGGTACATATTTCTATTGACAGATTAAAGCCTGCATATGTGTTAAAGGAATGCGATGGTAACATAACAACGCCAAGCGACAGTAACGCTGACAACGCAGCGGATGTGGTGCCTGCGCATGTACGGTTCGCGTTACCGCCGCCCACACCGGTGACATCGTCGTCGCCCGGCCCTAGCAACCCGATAAGCGTGAAAACAACGCGAAGTGGTCGCATTGTTAAATTACCTTCACGATTTAATATAAGTTAGTGTTAACATAAAATGTATTATATATGCAATATAATTACATGTTTAAATAATATTCAAGTTAGCTAGTATGGATGTGAAAGTATTATTTGCATTGTTAGGTGCAGAATATTTTCATTCAGACTATTCAAGTTACATTACAAATACAAATTGAATGTAATTTTAGATGTATTGTGTTTTGTATTTTGCGTTATTTTGCGTGTACTGCAGTTTCATTTATGTTTAGGTAGTTAGTTTAGTTATAATGTATTTCGTTTCATTTGAAATATTTCCTTTGCAGAAGCATTAGTGCTAAAAGTTTTACAATTTTTACTATGGGCAATTATCAAGAAAAACCAGTTATTGTTTCTCAGGCTCAGAATACTATAGAGAATAAGTGGATAATTTTCAAATATGGTTATATGTGATAGCCAGTTTTATGGGAGCAATAATATTGTACACTATTTGGATGAAGTTTAATAAGAAGTTCAAAAACTGGCTTCGCCATCAAGTGTTCATGGCCAGCGTTCCAATGTCGGGCCAGAATATGGGTCAGATGATAAGCGCCTCTAGCGCCAGTCTGCAGCACGCGCCCGCGCCTGCCGCGGCAGCCGCTCCCTTCACAGGGATCTCCGTACAGCCCTGCGCTTCAGCGCATTAACAAGTGTTTATTATATAGTTTTAAGTTTTTGTATTCTTTTTGTAAAGGGGGAAGTAATGTAGGTGTGCTGCGCACACACATGCATAATTAGTAATGTTGTATCTAGCTACCATATATATGTATACTTAATAATATTGTACCTCACTACTTAGTACTAAGATTTTCAGTCAGTCAGACAGTAGCTAGTTGCCCGTCAACTGTATTACACGCTCTTCTACAATAAATATGTCATTAAGTTATGCAATCTTTCATTATGGTCACCCGTAGAGACGCATATGGAGACAGCTCCTAAATGGTTTAATTTTTAGTTTTGTTTTAATAAATAATGATGTAATTGACATCTTCTGATCACAACACTTTTTACATTTATAAATTTTTTACAGTATATTTTATTTCACTTTCCTTATTTTAAGGTTATTGAAATATTCAAGATTTATTAAATCACTAATGTCCAAAATGCTTATATAGATCTGCTTTTCGGCTGGTACTGGATGGCAGGAGCTCGTACTATCTGGGAATCTCATTAAAGCATTCATACAAGCATCTTCAACTTGTGCAAGTTGTGACTTGTCGTCATAGTGCAGGAACATAGGGCCTTGTAATTGCAAGACTGAGTGAGCGAGACCATTTCAGAACCTTTTACTTGTAGTTATGGGTATTAAAGAATTAAAATTATAGTTTAGAGGGAGTGGTAACAGGATGGCTGTATAGTATTTATTTCTAAAAGAAATGTTATTTGACTTCCCTTAATTTTATACATTATTCTATTTTTACTTAGTTGTTATAGCTTATGGGGTATATAAATTTATTTGTTAACTCTACTGATTTTAATGATTTTAACAATTCTTCAATATCTTCAAGTAAAATTCCTAATTTACTAAAGATTACAGAAGTTTCGATTTCATTCCATCTAGTGTAGATTGATTGGAAATTGTGTAAAAATAAATCAATCATTATTCCCTTCATACATGCTCTACGGTTTAGGGTACTCTTGACCTGGCCTTATAAAAACGAATTCTGAAATATTTAATGATTATTTAATAATTGACAATAAAATTATACAATTTCATCAGACAGCTTTACTTAGATAAAGCGTTTTCGGCACACTGTTTAAAATCAACAATAAAGTTCCATCTATGTTTCATGAAATGGAGGATATTTATAAATTTAAAAATAATTTAAAACATCTAACTAAGAAATGATAGGCATATAACAATGACATATATCTTTTTCAAAGATGTTACCTGTACTATTTTACTTGTATTCACAAGAATTGAATTTGAATTAATCTTGATAAAATTATTTCTTATAAATATTACTTATTTTAACAAGTGATTCTATTTATTTCATTAAGGTAATCTTGTTCACTGGTGTGTATTGACGAATTTTAAAATTACCAATCATATTTTCATACTTTATAGCATCTTTATAATCGAAGTCACCAGTAATAATCTTAATAATATATCTTAGGGAGTTTAGAATGCCTTGTTTGACTCTAAATGAAGGTGATAATTGTTCAAATTGTTCAATACTGGAATTTGTTTCGAATTCAGTTTGAAATATTATAATAATTAATTGAATGTTTAGAGATTTTTTTGTCAAAATAATTCTAACATGCTTATTTAAGTATTTAAGTTCATGTATCTTCATCATCATCATCATCATCATTACAGCCCTTCACAAGTCCACTGCTGAACATAGGCCTCCCCCAAAGAATGCCACAAAGCACGGTCCTGAGCCACCTGCATCCATCGACTTCCTGCATATCTTACCAGGTCGTCACTCCATCTAGTGGGGGGACGCCCTACACTTCGCCTGCCGGTACGAGGCTGCCACTCGAGAACCTTTCTTCCCCATCGGTTGTCGGTTCTTCGAGCTATATGGCCGGCCCATTGCCACTTCAGCTTACCAATCCGTTGGGCTATGTCGGTCACTCTAGTTCTACTGCGGATATCCTCATTTCTGAGTTTATCACGCAGAGAAACTCCGAGCATAGCCCTCTCCATAGCTTGCTGAGATGTATCTATTAATATTAAATTCTAACTGCTCATGCGAAACATTTAAATCTGAAACTTTAATTATAATCCACTTTTCATCACTTACACTGAGATGGCCATCTCTAAGTAACACACCAATATTAATATTATAAGGCCATAGGAATTGTTTTCTGCTACATGTAATTCTAAATTTGATGTTGTGGTTAAATCTAATTAAAATTATTTGCAAAACGAATGAATATCTAAAACCTTGTGAATTATTATGTATGGATTGTGAAGTTGGTTAACTATAACTTTTTTTAAGTAGGTATTGAAACCACTAAGAATATTTTCTAATTCAGTTTCAATTTGATCTAGAATCACCAGAATCTTTCACTTAAAAAGAGATGCATCTTATCCTATAAGGTAATTGTTATATATAATATTATTTAGTTTGTATGTATAATCTTGTTGATGCCATAAAAAATTTTATAATATATTAAATAAACTTGAAATACTTTGATCGCCATCAAACATGCTGATCAAACTTTTTTAGATCCTTAGGTCTAATTTGAAGAAAGTGACATACTTTTTTCTCTTCTCTGTTCCATTTTTATTTAAAAATCAATACATGTATACAAAAATATTCTGTTAATTATTCTCTTTCTATAATTTTAGCACTTCTTAACCCTTTTGTTGTCCCGTGCACTACATATAGGGCACTGCTATTGTCTTACTATTGTGTCTGCCAACCGGACAGTGAAAATGTTAAGATTATAATTAAGTACATTATTTTTATTTAATCCATTTTATTTTTCTTTATAATATTATTTACCTAATAAATAACTGCCAAGTTTTGTGCAGAAATCAAATAACTTTCAACGATTTTAGTTCAAAAGTCACAACATAGAGCCATAAAGAAATAACCACAGGAAATAACTACAATGAGACAGGATAGTAAAACGCTTTATTTACAGTCCGCTCACTGCCACGTCTACCTGTAGATCTCCTCTTGTCTGAATAGGAAGGTTTCTTCAGCTCCTGATTTAACAAACTTATTTGGTTTGAGGATATCCGGAACTGTGGACAAGACCAATTTGAGTGTACTTGAACTCAGCTGTAAGCTGTGAGCTGGCTGCGCCAGTTAAGTTTTGGGAGTGGTGGTGAAGCTTTTTAAAAACTACAAATATATCTCAATGACATTTAATAACTATTACATTACAGTAATGTATTAAAATTAATTCAGTGCAATACTGACTTCCTTAACTACGTGATTACATTACTATGATGAGAACGAATCTTATTCTAAATGCAAGGGCTTTTATAGGATGGTCAAAACAAGTCAAACACATCAAAAGTTCTAAATAATAAATTAATATTTTTATGTTTATCATTCAGTTACAAAATATGAATATAGTACTTAATTATTTTATTTATTTCATTACAGGTTACATTGATGAAGAAAATAGTATCAAAGAAGAGAAAATTGGTTAAAATTTTGACAAAGATTGCAACTAAAACTTTAGGTGACTCAGTTTCTCAGACTTGTTAAAGCCCAATGCCTGTCAAGAAATAAAGACCTATCGGAAATTTTGAAAAAAAAATTGCTATAAATTACATTTTTTTTACTAATATCTTTGCTAATACTAGGTAAATCAGGTATAGAATTACAATTAATTACTATATCAAATTAATGTTTTGTACAGAGAAATCCTATACAGATGGAACTTAACTTTTCTAATTTAAATTGTACCTAGATCTGGGAGTTATTCAAAATGTGAAATGGTTTACAAATTTTAGAAACAAAATTGTATTTCTTTATGGAATATTCTAAGCCACTTAAAATATACTATAAAATAATCTTCGACCTTAAAAAAATATTATGTAATAAATCACATAATTTACTTTTCATTACACATTGATATCAAAATAATGAAGCTTAAATAATAAGGATATGAATATACAAGTAGCACTTCCTTTGTGTTAATAGTTTTCCATCTAAAAAATGAGTAATGGTAAAAGATTGAAATTAACATTTTTCCTGTTTTCTTATAGATAAAACACAAAAATTCAGTTCTCCTAAAACTGATCACTTGATTAAATTCTCGAGAATTTTTTAGAAACATAATTTATAATTGTGTTCTTATTTGTTTTACTCCACGGTTGGTTTGATAATGTTAAAATTCCCTATGTGAATACCACTGTGTACTTCAATTTATATCTTCTCAACCAATATTCTTTTTATTTATTTATTTATTTTATTAAGAAAACCAACAGCCTTACAAATTGTATATCTTATAACTATGTGTAATGTAGTATTGCCAATAACAGGTTTCCCTTAAATTAACAAATGGCACTGTAACAATCAAACTTTGTTAGTGCTAAAATTAACTCTATAAATATACTAAGGAATTCAAGGATGCCATCCGCTTAAACCTATCAATATAATAGATAGTTAAGTAGATACTAAGCTAAACTGTACACCACACAAAACAAGTCAGGTAAAGAAATACAATATACATGTTTGTGAAAGTAATATATAAGTACCACACATTATAGACGTAGACAGAGATAATGATAGAAGGCAAAGACGAATAAGAAAAGTAAAGGTTAAAGTACAACTTTTGTTTATATCACTTAAAATTTGTGAGAGTTTATGATGATGCCTGTCACCTTCTTTTTGAAAGTTAACCTGAGTAAAAAAAAGTAATCTCTGTCATCAATTTTTTAAGCGGTAGAGCCATGCTGCAGCTATATTAGTGGTTTAGTTGTAGCACGAATGGTTCGTGCTACAACTAAACCAATGGACCACGCTTTCACAGAATACCAGCGTAAAATAGCAGCTTAATGCTGTTGTTTCGTATGGTGGGTGTAGAGAACAGGAGACCCTTTTTACTGGAAATGAGGCATTCCATTTTAGTCCTCACGGGTGACAACGCATCTGCATTTTGATTAGTAATCAAGGATAGATATAAATATCTATGGGCCACAGCAACCACCTTCCATCAGGTGGACTGTGTGCTCGTTTGTCACCCTTATCCTATTAAAAAGGAATCCTCTTTTCTCGTCTCAAGTCTTCTTAGCTGTCTCTTTGCCTCATTATTTTATATTTTTTACTTTATTTTATAAATATTTATTTACAACTTGTTCCCAAAACTTTTTATGGCACTATGTAATATTTTCCTCATTTTGGTAATGTGTGTATTTATTAGGTCTTATATTTATTATGAGTTTATTACTATCGGTGGCCAGCTCGCCTCTCAAGGTCGCCATGTAATGACGTTATTAAATGAGACAACCTGTATCTGCCAAGTGCTGTTTATTACTACATTAAATTTATAATTGATATTACATTAGTGGATACCGTGAGCCACACTACAATTGTATAAAGGTTAACAAAGTCTGTTGTAAGCAAATAGGAAATGTCTTTTGGTGAAATACTTGCAGGTGCAATAGCTGTAAAAGTAATTAAATTAAAAATATTTTTTTTTTCAGATTATTTTCATTATGCAAACTCTGGCGCAACAATGGCCTCAACAGCAGAAGTTGTTGAATTTTTCGACACACTGACAATGTCAATGGCTACCCGGTTGATGTGCAAAGAGGAAAGTTAAGACAAGTGGTTAAACAAAATTTACAACATCACACTTTTTGGATTGAAGCCATTAACAAAATTAAAAAAAATAATTTTTGTAGACACCATGCTATATAGTAGCAAACATGCTATCCATAGGAAAACCTCGACTTGTGCGAGGGCCATCCCAACAAGGAAGGATAACTTGTTACTGTGAACTTATTGATAATTATTATTTGAACAGTATAATGTAGAATATTATTATCACAAAAATATTAGCCAAGACCCTTTACAAATTTATTTTTGAATGTATAATAGTTATAGATTATAGAAATGTTGACCTAGATGCAAACATATTTATATATGCCTTTAAATATCTGATATTATCTAACATGGTTAGTCCACATTTGAAATTCTCTAATTGCGAAGAGGATTATGGAGACACATTATTAAATGTTAGCGGTCTTTTCAAAAATGTTCATAATAATAAAGAAATTACTCTGAAAACACTCCTAATGTTTTGCTAGCTCTCCTGTCCTCTTCACAAGCAACTTCAAGAGAAAAATTGCTTGTGGGTGATGTAGTCATGGAAAAAATTGAATACCACTGCTCAGCTTATACTGCTGGGTACATTTGTCGGAAAATATCGAAAGGTATTCCTTGTAAGGATTGCATCAAAACAGCAGTACAGAGACAAATATTCACTCTTACATAAAATCTAGAGCATAAATTGTTGAAAAATAATAATTTGGCATACCCTACCGAAAAATTACTTATCTTGTACAGGGATGATACTCACTTTATTCATAAGTATTTGAATTATAGCTGTATCAGAAGTAATGTTAAAAGTAAAATATTGAGCACTTTGAGTTTTTCCTGGCTAGGATATAATAAGCATGCTTTCATTGTAAAAAAACTTTCATCAATATATTAATAAGGTTACACGGGCACAATTGGTATATAAAATTGGCAATAATAAAATATTGAAATTTTGTAACTGAATCTTTAGGTGACTAAGCCTCACAAAAGCTTGCTTATTGTCCAATCTCTGTCAAAATATAGAGAGGTTGAATGTTAAACAAATAACTTTATTATTAATGTAATTAAAACAATTTAAAAAATGGCCAGGTTTACCCTAAATGAAAAATTAATAGGATGTCTACTAATGAAACAAAGCTCCAAACACTACAAACTTAGAAAAAATGTTTGTCTTGCCTAACAAACAAAAGTTATATAGACCAAATAATAATTTGGCATACCCTAGCGAAAAGTTCTTTATCTTATACAGGGAAGGTACTCTTTTAATTCATAACCATTTGAATTGTAGCTGTTTTAAAATTAATATAAAAAGTAACTTGTAAAGTAAAATATTACTTACACTATGATTAAATATGATTCCTGTGGTTAAATTTCTTTAATTTGCTATTTGCTTTATCTAATGAACAATAAATATTGCTCTGTTTTAGTCAAATTCTGCCTATATACAATGTTATGTACATTTTTAATATAACCCAATGTACTTTTAATTTAATCCTAAGATTACGTGTGTATGTATATGATATTGGTGTGCTTGAATAAAAAATAAATGTTTATGTACCAAAATTGTTTCATTAAGTAATATTTTAATATAACTATATAATGCGTCGTTACGTTGATATCGATAAAATAAGAACATCGCTAAATATCGATATCGATGATTTGAAGGATGTGTGCTTGCAATCCCTAAGCTATATTTTTTTTATTTTATCACTCATCTGTCAAACTGGGCGACTGCAGCGCCAAAAGGCATAGTTGGGAAACTTGACTAAAAGTCACTGTCGTATCTGTAGCTTGCTACATATATATTTATCTATGATCAATGACCATACAGCCTATTCAGTATAATATTCAAATGTTTTTTTGGTTTAATAATATAGCCTATTCAATCGTTTTCTAAATATATTATTTTATTTAATATTACTTACTACAGATTCGCGTCAATATTTTAATATTATGATTTTTTTGGTAAGGAAGGCTATTTTACTATAAAAATAGCCTTCCACATAATTTTTCACAAAATTATAATTGCCATACAGATAATACAGAAAGATATTTAAAAACGTTTAGTTTTTGCTAAAGCAAACGCATTAGTTTTCTATTTCAGTTTTAAAAAAATGTTTTTATGATTGTCCCAAGGACTATAGAAACAAAAACCATTTATTTATTGCTTTATTACCTACATATTTTTGTATAACTGTTACGAACGATGTCAAGCACCCAATTTCATACATCTCCTTTTGGTGGTATTTACCGCTTAATATTTTTATTGATGACTAGCTGTTCCTCGCGACTTCGCTTGCGTGTTATTTGGGGTTTTAGTTTTTTGCGCGGAACTCTAATTCTTTTTCTAAAATAAAAGCCTAAGTTACTCCTTATGACATCAGCTATGTGCCAGTGAATGTCCCGTCAAAATCGGTCCAGCCGTTTCAGAGATTAGCCGTAACAAACAGACAGACAGACAGACAAAAATTTTAAAAATTGTGTTTTTGTTATAAGTATCGTATATACTTTATTATGCCTTTAGTAAAAAGCCGTTATTTTGATATTACCAGCAGACACTTCAATTTTATTTGTTTGTATAGATGTATAGGGAATGTTGGAAATTAACAATTGGCGGATCCGAGGTGGCCGCGGAGATTCTAAAGTATAAACTTTAAAAGTTAAATTAATAAAAAACAATTTTATTTTGCCACAAAAAAAAAAACAATGTTAAAATTTCATAAATAGATAACTTAATAATTAGTTGTGACAAAACGGTCTGTGACTGCGTTAACGGGAAACCCATTACTCCCGCGGTTCTGCCGCAGCCTTTGCGCATTAATCATACAGGGTCTTAGGCAAGTGATGAAGCACACGTAATTTAAAATAAAAATAACAATAAATATATAAATAAACTAAATAAAAGAGAGTTTGATTGAATCTTAGTTTTGAACCAGCTTAATGTTGCTTCAGGTTTACCATTTAAATCACAGAACACTAGGAGTGTTCTGGTTTCTCTACGTTCGAATTAACTGGTAAACTAAATTTTGATTTAGTTACGATTTTTAAATTTTCAAAATTATATTGAATTTTGGCCAAAAACACGTTCGACGACTTAAAAAAATAGTAAATTTTTTTACGTCGAAAAATAACGAGTTATTTTTAATATAATTTCTTTTAATTTTTATATTATAAAAAGACAAGTAAAAAAAAGACAAATATTAAATGGCTGCGCATGTGAACTATTAGCGGAAACGATTAAACAAAAAATGTTTTAATGGTGATATAGTTATTTGTTCGTTTAGGCGCCTTGACATGCAATCCTTATCGACTGCCTGCTGGCTTGAGCTGTCGTCAATAATCTAATTATCCAAAACCTTCGAAGTATGGCGCATCAACATATTATGAAAAATATAGTAAACAACTTATTTGAAGAATAATTCATCAAAAAACTACTAATCGTATGATAACCGAAGAAAAGAAATAATAAAAAAATTACACTGATATTAATTTGTAATTTTATTTTAAAACAATACAAAGAAATAAATAGCCGAATAAATAATTTATTTAGAACGTTACAGTTAATTGGAGAGAAATATGGTTAGTGACGTAGTGTATAAAGCCAGGCAAGTGAGTGCGCCTGGAATCTCGAATAATGAGAAGCCTTAACCGACGTTCATTCATGGCATTACGACAAAGGTAAGGGGAAGCGGGTCCTAATTAACTGGTAAACTTTGATGAGAGCCCTCACGCCGCTAATTAATGTGCCCGCGGGAGGGGATTGGACGCCTCCCGCTGCATATGTCATTGCATATTTGTTACTGACGGTCGAATAGTCTAAACTTTTATTCATAAACAATATTAAGTACTTACATAACACAAAAGACGCCCGAAATTTTCGTTTTATTAATAATTTTATTTTCTGTTACTTTAAAATTTTTACACAAATAGATAGGTATATAGCATTGTACAGGGTTTATATTTTACTGACACAATACTCCAGCACGGGGGCATCAAGTGATTGTGTAAAAAATAATATTAAGAAAGTGGTTATTATACACAACATGTGTGTGTTAAAATATATAAATATACTCTTTTCATGTGAAGTTAGTGCACTTCACCATCTTTGACTACATCACCACTTACCTTCAGGTAAGTCATTACTAGTCAAGCGCTGGCTTTGAGAATAATAAAAAAACTATTGGTAAATCCAATTGTGCATGCCTTAAGCGCATTAAAAAAATTACGTATACCATGATTATACCTAAATTTTGAAAGTACAGCAAATACACACAAGTTTTCACTAATAACCTCATTAGTATACTTCCAATTTTCCGATATCGGAACATTTAGTTAGATTTAGTATTTTCGAGAGTGGTGTGTCGTGCCTGGTGTGGTGGTGCTGGGGATGGTAGTGCTGGGATTGACGGCGACGGGTATAGTGCGCGCGATTGAGGGAGGGTGGGAAGTCCTTGTTCTCCAAAATAATGTAGTGTATTATAAACTGCTAGCTCATGAGGTACCTTGAGGATCACCAGCTGATTAGTGACCGCCAATACGGTTTCCGTCGGGGTCGATTAGCTGGTGATTTTATGGTCTACCGGACTCATAGATGAGCGGAGGCAGTAGAGTCCTAGGGGGAGGCATTGGCCGTTAGTTTGGACATAGCGAAGGTCTTCGATCGGGTCTGGCACAAAGCGTTTCTTACGAAGCTCCCTTCCTACGGTCTTTCCGAAAATTTGTGCAACTGGATCACCAGTTTCCTTGCTGATTGGAGCATCAAGATCGTAGTAGAACGGTGCATGCTATAATTACAAGCCTACTAACGCTGGTGTTCCACAAGGCTGCGCGCTATCACCAACGCTGTTTATTTTGCATATCAATGATATGTTGCTAAAAATGTGGATGCTTGGCGGTCTACGACTGTGCGTTTTACTAGGAGTTCTCTTCCTGGTACAACTTCTCTGTGGAATTATTTACCACCGGCGATTTTTCCGGACTGATACGACTTAGGGACCTTCAAGAAAAGAGCTTAGACCTTTCTAAAAGGCTGACAACGCATCTGCAATTTCCCTGGTGTTGCGGTTGTTCATGGGCTGCGGTAGTCACTTACCATCAGGTGAGCCGCATGCTCGTTTGGCCCCTCTTCTATAAAAAAAAAATTGCGGCGTGTGTGGTGCGTTTAGGCGTGCGTTCACCTTTATGTAGCCCTTTTTATTAATATGGGGTTAATAAGGTGTCTTTATTTTAAAAACTAAAACTTATTAAAAAATAATTCTTATTATTTAAAATAAAATCAATTATTAAGTGTAGGTATATGCATTAACAATATATCATTCAGAAATACAATAAATAATAATACGAGTATACAACATAATGCGAGCAAATTCACAAATTTTTATTGTTTCAGTTAATAGGTTTATTAAAAATATTATATGTTTGAAATTGAAACAATATAATCGAGTGGCCAAAAGTTTAGAGTCCTTTTTAAACGAAAAGAAACGGTTTCAAAATGGAACCTCTCATACTTCTCGCTGAAGTATCAAGATGAACACGGCATTCCTTTTAGTAAGCGTTAAAAACTATAGAGAAAGCCAATTCGCGGAGCGCGACCGCCACCTGGCCTGCGGGCCGCGCTAAACGTATTGTCGTGTACCGCCCCTGCTGCGGTCCCTGCTAAACCCCAACTACTTAATTGGAAACCGTCACACAGATCCATAACACGGTAAACCTTTTGATCGGGTCTGATATCCGAAGCATAGGTGGCAGGCTAATGGTGTTCGACGTAATTCGGTATTCACAGGCGAATGCAAAATGAACATAATGCCTAATAATCTTTCTTATTACAATATTACTAACTTCAACAATGCGTACAATTAAAACAATTAAAATTTTCACATGATACAGATATATGGAGTAATTCTATAAAATTTGGGAGGGCAAAGTTAAATTAATTCAAATCACTGTAAGTAAGTAATAAAGGCCTAAGCTAGCGACGCAACATCTACAGGGAGTCCAAAGAATATGCCAAAATGTCTCAAGTTTCTCCAAGCAATCAAGGCTTAATACCGTAGTGGAGTTTCAAGTTGGAAAATTATAGCTGGGAAGGGGGCAGAGGGGCGGACGTCCGCCGCGTGTCATCTCGTAACATCAAAAATGCATTTAAATTCTGCGCAATAAAAAACAGCGTCTTGAAGTTTCACTGCGGCCAAGGGATTGAAGACGCCTGCCTCCAACCCGTGCGCAACACACTTTGCGATATAAAATATGTAGTTCCCATTTCTGTTCGTTCTCTTTACAATCTACGTCCTATTTCTTAATAAAATCCGCTATAAAATACGTGTCACCGTATAAATAACGTAAGCACCGGGGAGTTCCTCCAAGGTTCCGCACACTTTGTTAGCAAAGCAATTGGCTCATTGTATTGAAGACTCTTCACAGGTTCTTCACCTTTATTTGTATGTCATTATATAATTGTAAAAAGGAATTGTAAACGCGATGAAGAAAATTGAATAAAACATAATCATTAAATTGATTCTCATTTTTTGGTTAATATATTACTGTCTTAATAATTATACTATTAAAACGTAATAAATCATTGTTCGAAAGATTTTCGTGTGTTAATACTTCCAAATGTTGAATGTATTAAATATAGCAAACCAATGTAATTATGTTTTTAATCACTTCAGTTTTCGTTACATTAAACAATTTAATACAATATTGCATTTATAAATTAATTAACGCGGCCATAGGCTCCTCCTGCCCCGAGCAGCTGTAAAGCGACAAATTAACAGAAAATTAAAGCGAGCGCCGCAAACCGCGAATGTCATTTCGTTATAGTTTGTCCAATTTATCAGCGCCGAGAGTCGTTCGAAAATAATCGTAATCGAAGCGAGCACTGCGCCGAACAATATGGGCCGATGTCGGCCTCTCTAATTGGCCCTTACCTGGAGCGCACTTGAGAATGATAAAGCCCTCATTAGCCGCCCTATTATTTACCTACTCGTCATTAGCGTAGACTTCATTAGGATAACGAGATAACGGAGCCGAGACTTGAGTAGGGAGTCCGTACAGCATATTTGACGTTTTTGAATCGATATCAAGAAATTTTCAAACGGCCGAGGATGAAGAATGAGCTAATTATTTCCGAGTACCTACCTCTCGACGGGAATTATTCGTGGAATCTAACGAGAGAATTGCATAAGTAGGTAATAATGCGCAAAAAGGCAATAGACCACCGGAGCGGCGTATTATACAGCATCATTAAGATCGATATCGAATATCGAGTAATAGGAAAAATATCGATGTTGCAGTACCCTCGGTGCTTGGACAAAAAACACGCCGAATTTATTGTTAATTATAAAACTCCGGCGTCGAACATTAACGCGGAGATGCGACGGTGCGATAGCCGCGCGCCTATTTATTTATTATTTAGATATCGGCCGGTGCGGTCACGACTCCATATTGTTTCGCTGTAATGCCATTAATGACCTCGGTTTAAAGTTGAAGTGTTAATTTGATTTAAAATTATGCTCGCGATTACGATCTTCACGTGCAAGTTTCGCCCTAAGCTTTAATTATGGCGCTGATCCCTGATGGAGCGAGCGTGATACGGCTATTTTAACTTTTATAATATTAGCTATGTATACCTCCTTAGCTGTTTGTTTGATTATAACAAGTGCTGCAATGCGGTAATACCTATGTTATTTCATTTAACATATTATGTTATATATTAACAAATTAACAACCTATAAACGTATCTTCTCGACACGTATACCTACCTCAAATATATACATATATAGATCTAAAACGTGGTCCTTTACTGCTGGCAGTGTGAGGAAGCTTGTGCTTAGCGAATTATGGAGAAGAAAATGCCCAAAATTTCATTGCGTGATTGAATTGAAATGAACATATCCGCAGTTGAACTAGAGTAATTCTGATATAGGCCGACGGATCAGTAAGCAGAAGTGGCAAGGGGCCGATCATTTAGCTCGAGGAACCTGCATTTGATAAGGAAAATAGGTTCTTGAGCGCAGCTTCGTACCGGCAAGGGTAAAATAAATGTAAGGCGACCGGTCTCCAAATTGATGGAGTGACGACCTGGTAAGATATGCAGGAAGTCGATGGATGCGGGTGGCTTCAGGAACTTGTTTTGTGGCATTCCTTGGGGCAGGCCTATTTCCAGCGGTGAAAATGCGAAAAGCTGTATTGATGAAAACGAAACGTAATAATAGATAAGTTAATAAATTCAATAAGATGTAATGAAAAATGAAATTTTTAAGTAAATATTTAAATAATATTAGTACAGTTAATAATTTGTGTTTATATTATATCATAGAATAAAAAAGTTAAAAATTCATATTTTAAAAAGTGTATAGGTACCCTTATCTCCCTTGCTTGTCTAGGCCAACAGCAGCATTGTAGAGTCCCTGCACTACTTTATTGCGGGTTGGCGGACTTTATGTCTTCAAATTTATTTAATTTTTCAGACAAGTAGGATTACCTTATTATATTCCGGTCGTCGCGCGCCGTGGTGTGGAAAACTGGTACTCGATATTAACAATTTTAGCGGGAAAAACCTCTACTTATAAAATTTAGAACTATTCCGGTTTCCGAGTACAAAACCACTGTGTCTCTAGTGCTTATTCGTGTTATATATTTTTATATTTTTAAAGTAATAAGATTTTAGCTTTTTACTCTGTAACACTGAATTGAGCCGTAAAATAATTATTATTCTGGATTTTGTAATAAAACGAGAAGCGAAATAATAAATTATCAATACCAGTACTACCAATATGCATACTTTGCATGAAAAACTGGAGTTAACAAGGTCTGGAGTCCCATTCGACGAGTCGTACGAGTAGTTGCAACCGGGCTCGCTTCCACTGAGTTACGAGCGAGCGTCGTAAACGTCACATTAATTAGCATTCCCGCTAATGAGGAGTTATGGCTCTCTAATGAGCGGACTCGTACCAAACGTATTTATTAACGGCCGCTATATCGGCAATCCGCTTTCTCTGAGCCTTGTGACGTTCGAAAGTGTCAGGAACGAGATTTATCAGCATTTATTTGCATATGTTCCAGTGTGTTAGACTCAGGTATTTTTAGCAATATTTTATGGAATATTAGTGAAGGATTTCATATTTTTGTAATGATGCGTCACATACGTGTCATCAAATGAATTTGTTAATACATTAATGCCCAAATACTCACACGCTACTCAATTTCAAGACTCGTGCTGTCACTATCACTTTAAGACAAATTGACTGTGACACCACGAGACTTAACGACATCTTGAAATTGAGTAACGTTTGTGTATTTTGGCCATAACTTCACAATATTTTCGGGGTAACTTAAGTGATTAACTTAAGGGAATTGAAGTCAACATTGCAATTAGCTTTAGTTGCAATGTTGAGTTCAAATCCTAACGCTGGCAACATTGATATGATAGGTATTTGCAGTTTTAAGTTGCGATTTGCTACCTGATCGGCACTTAGTTAAACCATCCTGCGACACAAATAATACTTTGGATAATCTGAAATTAGCCTAAACGCTTTGAATGTGTACGACCGAAAATACAGGTCTATCTGTAGGTCTAAAACTGTATCTGTATTCTGTAAAAATTATATTGTCGTAAAATGAAAGCGTTGTGTAATAATGTGTAATGAGTGACAAAAATGAGGTAATCCATCTTAGTACTCAAGGGCAATAACGCATGATAATTGATAATATGTAGTCCCTTCGTTTTTAATTGGCTTTTAATTCTTTTCTCTTTAAGTTCTTTGTCGGAAATTTGGAGACTATTTCCGAATTTAGGACATAATCTTTTAGATATGTATCTGAAAGATACATATCTAAAGTGCAAGTAATTTAGCGTCATACTGTTGTTCATCAAACCTGTTGTCTTTAATAAACCAAACATACGTACACATGCAGATACTTGTAGTCTAATCTTAACCCATTCTTATGGTTAGAAAGTGTGATTCGGTGTAACACAAAATTGCGGGAAAGAACAAAGCGCGTTACCGTCACAATGGAGGGCGCAAAAAGACGTTAATAATATTCGTCAAAGCACTCTGGTTACATTAAATCAATTTGCCCTTCCCGCGCGGTAAGTAGCGAACGGTGTAATTGATAAGTTGAAACCCTTGTAGCGAGATGGCTAGAGTTTGGCACTGTCGGCGTCCGGGACGCGTACGCTGAGAGCGGTTTCGTATCTTCCTCCGCATAGGACGTTTCTGTTGCGGTATCTATATTATGTAACGTCGTTGAATACTTACTGTTAACGTTACTACGCTTGAATTATAGAGTAAAAAAATTAATACTTCGGTATTTTTTCTGTTAGTTAAATATACATTTTGTTTTTAACATGTTAGCACATCCGGTAAATTTTAAATAGTTATAAACAAATTCATTAAGAAATTTCAGAAGTATTTCGAAACCAAAACATTTCGGAAATGAAAAATTGGTAATAGTTTTTGAATAACGGTTGTTTTTTAATTCAAATTTACTAAATATATATTAAAATATAAGTAGAAATGAATGAACATATTTAATTTTGTTGCTCACTAAAAGTGAAAGCTCCCCGACGACTTAATAAACCGGCCGGAATGCACACGATTACGGTTCATTGATTATTTTCTTCATTGCCACTGAGTGCCGATTGCAATTCAACAAGTTGTGTATGTTTTAATTACTCAATTTTGTTTTCACTTAATGGAATACTTTTTCAAAACTAAAAAAAATATAATATTAATATTTATTTTTATAACGTTTTTTTATTAAAAACTATATCGTTTAAAATAGGTAGTTCACAAACCACCCATGGCCTATGTATTAGTTAGTTCGAGTAGTTTCAACTAATTCCTTTTATTTCTTAATTATTATTACTCAAAACTATGTAGGTTTAATTTCTACATTAAGTAAAAAATACGACTCTAGAAACAACTATAATAACCAAATTAATCAAACATATTTCTCCAGCGAATAATAAAAAAAATGTTTTAAATTATTAATGCATAAGGGGTGAAAATATATATGAATAAGAGGTGTAATAACTTATTCTCCGGAAGCTAACCTTACATGAGCGTGTTGCAACATTTAGTTTACAACCAAGGCTTTGGCGACCGCCGTCAATGGCGCAAAACCACCATTTAACAAAGCCTTACACAAATTCTTTTGACTAGTGGTGGGGAGGCAGCTTCACCACCACTATTAGTTCTGAGCTTACTTATCCGTCTGCCCAACATGAAAATTACGGGCAAAACTATAAGATTCCGTATACAAGTTGCCGTATTGAAAATGTTCATATTCAGCAGTGATAAAACATTATAACACAACGCAGTTATCATATTGATTACAGTCTGCTAAAATAGCAAGAGAATAGGCAAAAGTACATTATTACATTTCCATTATCGTGTCACTTGCGGTGTTTCGCGGTAATTTCATTATTTTTTCAATATTTAATCTGTGTAACGGCTCCGTCGCTCAGATATGTACCCGTATGAAAGGGAGGATCATAAAGGAGTGCACCGGAACAGATCGCACGACAATATCCTAATTCACTCGCGCGAATGTAATCCATTAGTGTTCCCTTCTCTGCCCTCCTCGGGGCACTCCCACCCCCCGCCCTAGCCTCACCTCCGAAACCGTCTGTCATTCATAAACCTCCATATCATTTGTATTGGCACATGTTTCATATGACTAATGGACGAGGAAACATTAAATACGGGACGACATCTGCTTATTGCAATTTACAATATTATATTGGAATAAAAATCAATGTTATTCAAATATGATAAGCCTACATGCTTGCTTGCATATCAATTATGCAAAGGATTTTTTTAAACAATTTTTATCATTTGGATCTGTTAATTAATTTCTACGAGGCAATTCTGTATAATAACATCTCTTTAATTATGGACTCGCCACAGTTTCCACTTGGCGTCCTAGTTATAATGGCTGTGCAATAAATTTCGCAATATTGTGTTTTTAATTATTAATATTAAAGACTAATGAAATGAAATTTTATTTTAAACTTTTGTGAAGTTCTATTTAAAATAGTTTTTAATAAATCTTCCCGTTAATAACATAATAAATAAAAGTCGTTTTCGATCTCACCACCATGGAGTTACTGGTAAGTTATTAATATTGAAACATTAATCAAGTTAACTGAACATTCAGATTACAATCGTGTATTTTATTTAACGTTCCCTTCATGTATATTTGCCCTTCGTGGAGCATTAATACACTTACCTATCTACATAGACAGCAGTAGATAACGTTTTCAGAAAAATTAAAGAAAGTAATCAGCGGAATTACGTCGGCTACTAAAATATGTATTCGTAATAAAAGTATGCGCCGACTTCTGGCGAGAATAAATATTCATTATGACGGATCGCCCAGCGTTTTAGCGGGATTAAATGCTATTAACCTACGCGTCGCGATGCTCTCAGCTAAATCAATCAACTATGTGTACAGTATCGGTTGTAATGTAGCGTAATGTCACACTCTTTTTACCTTTGTGATCGGCACTGTGCTGTTTACTCAAAAAGCTTATAATTTTTTTTTTAGCAAAACGGAATGTTTATCGAATCACATTTACTGTTTCTGTTGTCTGTTTATCAGAGAGATTTTTTTTGAGGGTGTTTTACGGTGGAGGCACGAAACACTTAAAAGGGCATTGCATACTTTCTATTACAGTTATATAACCTATAAGGTTTTCATATAGAATACGAGAATGCTGGTGTTTTCAAATATATTTTTTTTTACGATTTCAAATCTTCCAAGTATGTACATTGCAAAAATCATCGTAGTTTACAAAATAAAAAGAAACATAAGTATTAAACATTTTTTACTTTAATTTTAGTTTAGAAGTAAAAATGTTACCAGTGGAGTTACCTAGTCCACCTGTAGGTAAAGTATAAATAAACAGTATAATATCAAATTCGTATTGTATTCTGAAATAAAAGCTAAGACGTAACCTTTGGGACCCAGTACCGGGGCGCGTCTTCGTCGTCGATCCGTTCAATATGTATGAGCCGTTGTAAACATCGGCGGGGGCAAGCTTCATCCGGCTGAGAGCTCTCGTTCGCCGCTAATTAATTACTCAACTCAGTTTCAATTAAATTAACCCGAGATCGGCCATCGACACGCAATGAATCGACACCGGCCGCGATTAAGATCGTTAATGTCGATCAATTTTCCTCGTTAGTGATCAATAAAGTTATTAAACGCCGGCACGGAAACCTCCACACTGGCGCGCGCTGACGCGTAATCCACATTACTCGGGGGGACATAATTGCTACAAATAGTGCAAATACGTATTTGAAGTATTGACGACTTAATTGGCTGTGACGTCCGACGAACATCTCTTATAACGATTTGCTTTTATCAGTGTTTGTTTAATTGTAGCAGTTTTTAAATGTTTTTAAGTTTCTTTAGACTGATTGCACGGTTGCACCGCGGGTCGGCGTGATTGAATTCCCCGCGGAACAAATATTTTAAATAAATAGAAATAATTATAAGCTGAAGTAGCAATGGTCCGATCATATATCTCGAAGGAACATCGACCGATGGGGAAGAAAGGTTCCCGAGTAGCAGCCAGGTACTGGTTAGTGAAGTGCGAAGGGAAAAGCGAAAGAGAGCGAGCAGTCCTCCCCTATATTGAGTGATGGCCTAGTAAGAGGTGTAGGAAGTCCATGGATGCAGGTGGTTCAGGACATACTTTGTGGCATTCCTTGGGAAGGCCTATGTTTAGCAGATGACTTGTGAAGGGCTGTTGTGATGATGACAAATAATTGCTGGTCTGTGTCTGAATGTATGTCCATGAATATGATATGTATATAAAAAGTTTTCAGGATACTGGAGAAATTCATAGTGATATTTCTATAAAACAATATAGACTAGTGTTTTGCCGTAGAACTGTAACTGTTTTAAACTAACAGACTAATTTAACAAAGTATTAAAAATACACAAAAACAATCTTTAACATTCGCCTGCCTAGTGAGACGATTAAGGCAAAGACAACAAAAACGAGAGTGGCTGATATCAGCAGTGAACTTTAAGAGACCGCTGATGATGATGATATCTTATATCATCCAATTGAAAATTATTTGTGTCCAAGATAAATTACATGCTCGACTTTTTAGCAGGTTTGTTTAATTATTCATTAAAGTTTTCAAGCGAAAATGCACGCGAGAGAGAATTCGGGTTGCTCGTGCGATTGGCTACTTCTGAGCTACACCCAGTCTTTTGAAGGTTATGATCAAATTAAGGCCAAATTTATGCCAATTTTATTATTATTGTAGTGCACTGAATATTGATATATTCAATGGTCTCGTAAATTTTATATATCGCAAACATTCGGCCAACGTTTATACCAAATCAATAATAACTCGCCAATTAATTATAGTATGTACATATATTAAATGTAATGTTTTGGTATACGGGCTCTTTTGGCAGTAAGCATTAATAAAACATAGAAAGAGCTAATATGTTACGTAAGTCCCGTTTTATCTGTCAACAAAATTTAACTTGAATCGAGTTAAAAAATAAATGCGTCCATCGTGACACACTAACAAAATTGGCCACTAGAAACTAGTTGAACCGAGTTTAAAACTCAGCCCTTAGTGGGAAGGGGACATTTTAATTACGGCGTTTAAGTAAAAGCGGCGCTGCGCCTAGCTAGCTGCATTACACAGATTCAGCCACCAAAAGCCTCCCACTTAGCTAATGAAACATGTTCGTGTATAGTGTTTTAAGCGCCGTCGCAGCCGGGCCGTCGAGTATTGTGAGCGGAGCTGAGCGAGCGAAGAGGATTCACCAGACTCGCCTCCGCAAATCCTCATTTACTTGCATTATTTTAATGGAGCTATTGTGGCCGGATGTCCTTTGTCGTGTGCAGTTGCGGATCCGGCGCACCGGGCTGTGGGAAATGTGCCGGTGCATAAGTGCATCACTGCTGCCCTGGATTGGGCGGTCGATTCAAAATTAAATGGCAGAAAGCTCCGTTTCAATTTAGAGGATTTGAATAGCTCTGCCCGATTTCAGAGTCACGATTAAAGAAAACGAGGTTTATTGTAGTCGTAACATCTATAGAATAGACACGACCGGTAAGCGACGTATCCATTAAACTAATTAACTGGGGCGAAGTCGTTCCGAGAGCACGCGGCGTCCGTAGAGAAATCCCTCGGACCTCTAATAACTGGCTTCCCTAATAAACTAAGAGGTTGTCTTACTTGTATAAAAATGCAATCGCTGGAGCGGAGGCCGGCGACGTCGTTCAAACTTTTCAAATTTTCTACTCGCGCCACGGTATTAATTTTAAATTGGAGACGGACACATAAATTGTGCCCACATGCTCGCAATTCACGCTAATTAAACTTTTTTATACCTTGTGATAATTTAAATAGATACACACTACGCGAATGTTATTTGAAATGAGTTTTAAATTTTAATTAAATTTTTCGTGTTCCTTTTATTTAATCAGCAAAGTGTTTGATATTTTATTTTTAATTGCAGACACTTTGTGTTCGTTAATTTATTTCTTTTAATTATGATTAATATTTAAAAAAAAAACTTGCTAATCCACTTAAATTCGAGGTTATATTTTATTCGTTGTTTCTTTTCTATAAAGGAAAATCTTGTAAACTACAACTGAGAGTGACTATCTCACTATCTATGACTATCTCACTTTCGTCAAATTTCACTTACCCATATCGGCGACGGCAAGTTAGAATCGCCAATCCGTTTTATACATATTATATCTCCATACTTAGAAGATGGGCTCATGTTCAGCAATATACTATTTATGGGCTGATACTTTAATACATCGTTGTAGTTTATTATTAATATACATTATAATATTTATTTCTATCTCCACAAATTACTCAGTAAATATACAATAGTATACAATGAGAATGTAAAACCCGGGGTTTACAGGCATCTCATTTGTGGGAACTCTATAACCTAAACTAAGAGTCTTTCATTACTTTCATTAATTGGAGTAACAAATAAAGTGTTATTATACTGATTGTTTTGGTAACAATTTTGGTCATTTATTTACGATTGTTGTCGTTGATATTGTAATTGAAGAAATTAAAGATAGAAAATTATTAGATCGAACGTCAACGTTGCTTTTAGTAACGACTTGATTAATTTCTTAACTCCTTTTAGCTAAACCACCTTCGTAATAGCTCAACTAGACACGAAGTTGGTCTCAATGAATAAATTAAACACTAATTTCTTGACATACTTTATTTAAAGTAGTTTACCTTGCTTATAATCGCTGCAATATTATTTTTATAAATTTCTAGATTCTAGAACAAGTAGGTTTAGTTACTTACAGTTACTGCGTACTGTTACTTGATAATAAAAAGGTAATGTTATAGCGTAAAGAAAGAAAATTTAGAGATTGGCGACCAACGGTGTAATGATAAGGATTGGTGGGTTGGTGGATTGGAATTCCAGGGTGTCTTCCGATATTAGTTTAGCATTTTTGGATCTGGTATACCCCTTGGATATTTTATAAGCCTTCAAACTTTATAACGCATGTTTTTTTATTTGTAACTCTCTTCTCCTACGAGTTACAAATAAAAATTAATGCTTTCAATTTGAAACAAGCTTCAGCCAAGATCATTAACAGTTAAAAGCAATAACGCTTATAAATAACGAGGAGGAATAGTAAGAAACCACTAAGGTTTATTTTACTACTTTCTTGAGGAGGGAGAGCGTGGCAATCCACTTCACAGCCCTAGTAAGAGGCCACAAGCACCTTTGATCCTCTTCTATAGAAAAAAATCGAGTGATAGTGTCGTACATAGTGAAATTAAGAAATAAAAAATATACGTTATTGAAAAAATAGTGTCAAGAGTTTAAATATAAGTGATTTGGTTGTATAATATTGCATGAAACTAATTTTATGATAATATTTATAGTATATTAATTTTCATTAAACGTCTCACTCACACCTCGACCATGCTCGGCGTCTAAACACTACAGTTTTATTGCGAAGAATGTTACTTGAAACGTGTAATTAGTGTGAAAATGATTAAGGTGAGAGCAGTTGATCGTTACCTGCACGAAACGTTAGCGAGTTCGATGTCCGAACCGCTCTCACGAAGGGCGCCAACAATAATTTTTAACAAAAAATAAAGAGTTCATGTAAACAGCCTCGAGTCTATTTTATATAAAAGGAAAAGTTTTTGTCGGTATTATATTAATACGATTGGCTGTAAAAATCTCTAAGGTCTTGTTTTTAAATATCATTAAGTGGAACTTTTTTAATTGAAAGAGCCATGCTTTTTTTTCTTTTCTTTTCGTTAACCACGTTACCCACACACTGGGATTTTCTCCTGTGTCGTGGAGGCAGTTTACAAACATAAATTGCACAAGGACAAACATCCAGACCCGTAACAATTATTTGTAGGCCATACAAATACTTGTTCCGTGCGGGATTCGAACTCGCGGCCCCCAGCGCAACAACTCATTGTTAAGCCACTGCGCCACGGAGCCGTGCTGCAACTATATTATTATTCGTGGCAGCACAAATGGGTCGACTCGACGGGGGAAGGACTACGATACCAGCGTAAAATTGTAGCTGTGTAAAAATAAATCCTGCTGTGTTTCGTATAGAGAATGTAGAGAATCTGAGGCCCTTTTTATTGGTAACGGGGTATTCCAACTTAGTCATCATGGGAGACAACGCATCTGCATTTTGTTCCTTAATCGAGGATAGATGTAGATGTCTATGGGCCACTGCATCCACTTACCATCAGGTAGACTGTGTGCTCGTTTGTCACTTTTGTTCTAATCAAAAAAGAAACTAAAATTAAATGCCTTAATCTCTTTTTCTTCGAATTTGAATGTTTACTAACATATATTATATATACATTTCTTTAAGAAATTAACCACTATTTTACTCAATTTATGTATTGTAAAGATTTATTTTCACAAAATCAGAAGATATTTCAAGATGTTATAATATTTTCTTGATATATCCTAATATTGACTTATTTATAATGTAATAATATTTATATGATTATATGGTGTATTTGTTATGATTGCCTCGTTTGTCTAGCACTCGTAAGCATGCCTGCTAAACATGTAGCCAAAAATTGGTTATTGGTTTTTTAAGAAATTTTCAATAGCATCCCGGGGTCAGGAAGTTGGCCGTTAGTTCTGCGCCTAATCTCTCTGCGGTCCCCTCATTGGACTATGAGAGTGAGAGAATAGAGATTGCACCTGTGTTTGCACACACACTCGTGCACTTTGATCTGTGTGCACTATCCTGTTACTAGTCTCCGTTAAGAGTGACTGTTGATGTAATATTAATTAAAATCACGTGAAATTAATATCTAACTGAATATCAACTTTCGAATACCGTGCAACGACAACGATCGACCTCGTGGATCGCGTGCCGCGACCGCTCAGGGCGAATTGAATAGATTGACAACAGATAAACGTCAATCATCAATCAAACTGTCAAAAACGGCAAAGCGATCGTTACAGGGGTTACGGCCAAACAAAATGTTTAACCCACATCGAAACGTAACAAACACTTTGATACTGTTCTCTCTTAGGTTGATCTCATTAACGGCTTTGATTATAATGACTGAGTTGAAGAGTTCACCTGTCCGGTGCACTGAGGTGAAGCACCGAGATCAGAGAGGCGGCCGCCGAACCTCGCCCGCAGCCAAGCCCTTTGTGGAAAGATTCCTAAAGCGAGAGCGAGGTCACTTTGATGTTGAACCCGGCAGGTTATTTGGAAAAACGTTATTTAATTAACTTTCGACAAGTCGGCGTAATCGTATTACAAAGCCGCCGGGCGAGAGGACCAGTCTTTGAGCCGTTGGCATGGCCTTGCGCACTTGATTTTTGCGCCGAACATACGAGCAATAAAGGCGCTGTCGTTTTCAGGTGTTTTCCAATTAACATCCCGCCTTTGACCACGGTCCAAACAGAGTGAGTCTACTCTTTGTTGTTATAGTTAACTGCGTAGTTTCGTTAAACACCCACCTGTAAATGACCCTTTGTATAATACTAATGCCGCATAATTGCATTTGTAGACGTCGTGTATGTTTATATAACTATAAATGGTTGTTCATTAACAAGCCCGAACAACAGTTTTATGAGTCGTCGAAATAAGTTTCAGAGTGTTTAAACTTTGGAATTGGTTAACAGTGCATTTTGTGAGAGCGCTGTAAGCGGATCTAGCTTCAAGAGAAGAGAAGACGCCCGCGGCGGTCGGACGATGGTCGTCACTACGAGATAATTAACTCTATGAACTATCCGGCAACACAAGTACCGCATTTAGAAATTTTGCTTCAAAGCGTTAAAAAATGAAATAATTAAAAAAAGAAAACATCTTTCTACTTTGGTTAAGGATACAACTTAATAAAATCTAGAACATGGTATGGATGTCCTGACTTGGTATTTCAAGCAAATGATTATTATATAAAAAAAAAGGTTTTCTTTAAGCGGTGTTCAACGGAACGGAACGTTCAGCGGAACAGTTTAGTTGCATTTTTTCTCTACGTGACAAAAGAGAATAAATTAATATTTAGAAAAATATAATTCCAAAGTGTTCATAAACGTTTAATTCAAAACAGATAAAAATTGTTAGTTAGATCTCTTGACTTAATTGCATGACATTAAATTTCTTGTTACAACAATACGGTATTATAAGGGTAATACAAAAACAATATTATATGTATTAATTAATGTAAAGAACGTTAGTACGAGTACCAAGAGTTGGCTATAATAGCTGACTCTGAAGATTGATACAGACCTCAATTGAATATACTTAAATTTAAATACAAAAATAAAATAATTAATAAAGCATTTAAAATTAAGAACATTGCGAATTTTTTAAAAAATAATACTAAATTTACATGTATATTTAAATGGATATTCAATAAAAATCTGATTTGGAAGTTCACTTCTATAACATTGTGTTTATCATAATCTATGTACATTGTACGTATGTACATTAATTTCGTAGTATCTTTGCAGCTATTATACATATAACATACTTTATAAAGGTACGACTCCCCTTTTGAATGGACCGGTAATCCTGCAAGTGCATTTAGCGAACGCAAATGGTGCATCGGCTTTCGCTTTCGTCTTCATCTCTCTGTTTCGCCTATGTTTCGTGAATTTTTAACTTCCCAGTAGGACCTGCAGTCATCCAAAGCTGGAGTAAAATAATATTCTTTGGGGAAACACTACATATAAATTATAAGTTTTTTCTGTTAAATGTTATTGAATAAGGAGAAAGAATAAAGTACGATTAATGTAATTAAGGAACAAAATTCACAATATCTAACATAGCAATCAGTAGTTACCATCAGGTAGACTGTTAACTGAATGCATGCACGTACATACATTGTCATCTCTCAGAGCGACAAGAAATTCCGCACAGCCTTCACACCAGAACACGGCAGCAGTCACAGCGTATTGCGTTAGAAATAAGTTAGACGGTACCTACACTTAGTTCATTTACTACACTCAGTTTATTTTCTTTCTTTTGAGTTAAAAAAACAAGAAATCCATGATAGTTTTACGTGAGATTTATATATTACTATATATATATATTTTTATAGGATAGGGTGACAAACGAGCACACAGTCCACCTGATGGTAAGTGGTTGCTGTGGCCCATAGACATCTACATTTATCCTCGTTTGCTAATCAAAATGCAGATGCGTTGTCACCTGTGAGGACTAAGATGGAATGCCTCTTTTCCAGTAAAAAGGGTCTCCGGTTCTCTACACTCACCATACGAAACACAGCAGTGTTAAGCTGCTATTTTACGCTGGTTTACTGTGAGGGCGTGGTCCTTCCCCGGTCTAGCCGACCCATTTGTGCTACAACTATACTAACCATATACCACGTAAAAGTATATATAATATACATTATAAAGATACGCATGTTTTTCGTAAGGAATATGACATAAAAATTATAAAAAACTTTAAATTCTTTCCTATTCCATATAGACCGGCAAGTAGAGAACGCTCCCATTTACTTTTTTGTGCAACAAAGTTTTAATAAATAAACATCCAAGACATTCGAATAATTAAAAGATAAGCGCATGTATTTATATAATAATGCATATAAATAAGTAAATACTGGTCATATTATAACACTACTCTAAATAATTCCATTGTAGGCAATCAAATTACTGTATACAAGTCCGCTTTCGCGGTCTACGCTCGATCATATTTTAACCGGATCTACCTCGGACCTGGACTTTAACTAAATGGAATGTTAAATATACACTACGCTATAATTCATATTATCTTGCATCAATTTTGAATAGTTGTTAATACTCGTACTTTAGATAAATAATTATGCTTACAAATAAAATGGTGCAGCTGCCATATTAGTGTCAGCTTCGAGGAACGCAAATACGGTGACGCAAAGATCAGGGGAAATGCAGGTGTGTTGCCGGTCTTTAAAAAAGGCGTAAGCTCGTTTCTTGAAAGTCCCTAAGTATTATCGGTCCGGGTAAAAATCGCCGATGGTAAAAGAATAATAAAAGAAGGTATGCTAGTAAGAAAACTAGTAAATCACACAGTGGCGGACCGCTAAGCATTCACATGGTGTGGATGGTACCGTGAGTTTTGTGCGTTGGTGGAATTTGACGGCTGGAATTAATACGATCAATTCCTCTGAGCACTTCGCGTGATAAATGCGAAAGAAAATGGAGAGGGATGCAACATCTTTGTAGCCCGTGAATTGTACTGATCAAAAAGCACTTTCATGTGACGCCGAACTTGTGCCTTGTAAAGTTGCAAGCACGTCAAGCTTTTTAGAGGCCAATTTAGCCTTCCCTTCCAAGGGACCGCGGGACTATGCGGATATGTCGACACTTAGGATTCCGATACTGGCTGAGGCAGCAAGGGGAGTGCCCTGAAATTGAGCAAACCTGTGTCTCCTGGTGATTAAACTATGATTAATTATTTATTAATTTAGTCGTTAATTTACCCGTGGTAGCTCAGATGGTTAGCGCTCGCTGTAAGCTTCACAGTACTCGAGCAACGCGGGTTCGATCCCCGCCGGCACCAAAATTGTTAATTGCAATTTTAAGTGCTGATTTACAACGTGCTCGGTGGTGAAAGAACCTGCATGTCTGAGAAATAAAGAAAAAATATTTCGAAGACATGTGAAGTTCGCCAACACGCATTTGGGCAGCGCGGCCGACATTCCCTTGCCCTAAAACCCTCTCAGTAATGAGAGGAGGCCTGTGCTCAGCAGTGGGACGTAAATAGGCTGCAACTTTACTTTACTTTTTTAGTCGTTCTCGATCCAAAATTGTGTTTAACAAAAATTCTAATTCAGACACAAGTTCGTTCCGGCATAAACGGTGTAAAAATCATCAACATCACCAGTGCTGTAGTCGGCACTCCGCATAGCAATTAATGTTTTGCATCATATTATTGATATGCAGAAGAAACAGCGTAAGTGACAGCAAAAAACCTCGTGAAACACCAGCATTAATAAACTTATAGACAGAGCATGCATCATCTACTACGACCATGATACCGATCTGCAAAAAAACTTGTGATCCAATGGGGGCTAATAATTTTCCGCTCACCAGATGTCGCTAGTTGACACTGAGGTAAAGTTTATTGTTACACAATGTAATTTAATTGAGAAGTTGTTTTTTAATAAATGTTTATCAGTTTCTAGATTATTATATTAATACAAAAATAATGCGTCAGTGGTTTCCTTTTTAAAATATTTGTACATTTTTAACTATTTATAATTTTTCTACTTTTATGAATATCTGTGATTTGGTTTATTTATTTTGAATGTTATTAATATAAAATATAGCTAATAATACAAAAAGAAACAATAAGTCTTACATTTTCCAAATAAATTAACTTTACCGCTATGAAATCTGTCAAATGTTATACCTCCCTTTCCAGTGGCGCCGCCCTGGTGGTAGAAAAAGTCGTGGATGCCCTCATTGCACAATTTCTCAATACAATACTGTAGTCACGAGTAGATACTGGATTTTGAGCTTATTGACTAAGACTCAGAAATTTATAGGATAACGGATAACTTTTGCTATTGCCAAAACAACAGAAAACAAAAAGAATACCCAACCATGCATTTGTATTTCTTGTCTTAGAGTCATTTAAATATCTTAGTGTGTAAACAGAAATAAAACACCCGCAGGCATAGTGCCAAATATTTTATATTTTTTAAAATAATGCGGTTATAACACTTTTTACGCATCAGTCTAATTGATATTAATCGCAAAGCTCTTTCTTCTTTAACTTCATTCTTTATAGCAAACTAGTCTTAAAATATCTCAAAAAATTGCAAAGAAATTTACAAATATACCTAGAACCAATATTGTCGTTCAACACTTGAAAGTAATTTAAAGGTGATTGGGAATATTCTGCTCCGTTTTTATTCGTCCCGCAGCTTTACGAGCTACGTTACTTTTATCGCCACATAGTTGACAATGGCGGAGTACGCGGTATATACACGGTAACTAGCCAGCTCTGGTTAATTAAACTGTAATCGGCTGGAAATTAGTTTCCATAGTACGTATCGCGTAGATTTTTTTAAAGTTATTTATTTGATCTATTTGAAGGCAGTGTAATAACGGCATTAATATTGGTTTTAAGTTTTATAAAAGTATATTTTTATTAAATAATCTCAATTATGAAACTGAATTCAGATGCGTTGTCACCCGTGAGGACTAAGATGGAAGGACTCGTTGCCAATAAAAATAATGTGTCTCCAGTTCTTTACATTCATCATACCTACGTTCAGTATTATTCTGCTGTTTTACGGTGGTATTCTGTGAGAGCGTGGTCGTGGACCCCGGGTCGAGCAGACTCTTTCGTGCTATAGCCATAATATAGCTACAGCATGGTTCAACAACATTTAGAAATTTGTCAGACATTTTAACAGCTTTGTAGTGCAGTGAATTCTGATCCCGCACTGAACACGTATTTTTTGGCCTACAAACTGTTTTGGGTTTGGATATGTATGCATGTGCGATTTATGTATTAAAGTCATCTCCACGATACAAAAGAAATTACAAGTGGGGAAACCTTTTTATATAACATAAAAACATAGAATCAATAAGATATTAAAATCGTGCACAGCATTTAATTTGAAGGATATGCATTCGCTATGAAATTAATCAATTACAATCGTTTCACCTTCTCCTACAATAGCCTTTAATTATTTCAAATTGAATGGGGCTCTTCCAGAGCAGAGAGGATCACCAGTCGCCGCGTTTTGCAGGTAAATAGATCACTGATCGCCGTACCTACCGGATGTCCTGCCCTCATAACGATGATTGTAAGGAAGGATTGTATGTATGCATATTATTATAGCAGATTAATTCGTCGTTCCACTAACATGGTATTAAGGATAGAATATTTATGAAATGTAAGTTAACTTGTTAAATTGTTTCAGCCTAACTGCGTCCTTAAAAGGTAAAAAGCTATTTATTGGTAAAATAATATCAATGGTTCAGTCGCAGATTTGTCCGTGAGTGAGTATTCTAAAGCGTTAATCAAAGTCATTCTCGAAGCCAGCTAATTGTGATAATTAGCGTTATTAATTAAGGTATTTCCCAACGCAATCGCGGCTCAGTCACGACATGCGAGTGTTAATAATGGCGGTAAAGGTCAAACAAATCCGCCTACTACACATGCCTCGATCTTTGTTAAAATATCATACATGATTTAAAACAATGCTGATTGGAATAAGTAATTTCTTGTGGTCTTATCCTAAACACTCTTGCACAGTTGTTTCTGAACAGTTTTTTCATAATTAAACTTCAAGCGGGAATGAATATGTATGACTTAGGCAATTCTGTGTTTACGAACGGAGAAATGCCTCAAATGCCAAAAAATCCCAACCCAAGGAATGCCATTATGCCACCTTTGTGGCATTCCTTGGGGGAGGCCTAGGTTCTGCAGTGGACTTGTGAAGGGCTGTAATGATGATGATGATGATGATGAAACGGAGAAATAAAGCCATCGTAGTTCCAAAAATAAAAAGTATTTCAAATAGAATTTTCACTTTCGAATAAATCTAATGTAACTTTAGTAAGTAACTATGTTAGTTTATAGTAACACTCTAAAAGATAAACTAGTTTAGGATTGATTCAACTCCTCAGCAGTAATTGTCTCGAAATTGTTGTTAGTCGATTAAGGATAATATGTGGAAAACCCAGTGCCTTTTCCAAATCTATTCTTTATAAACATCATTAATTACGCCGTGTGATGGCAGCGCAATAAAAATTAATTTCATCTCGAAGATGTTATATAAGGTGATTATAACATGTGCTATTGAGACATTGTGGTCTTCTATAGACAGAAGCAGCTGATGTATAATGTAAAAGAAAAGTAAAGTAAAGTAATAGTGATATGTCTGTCTGTATTAATGCTGGAGACAGACCTCTGCACATTTTACGTCTGGGCGGGTGTTTGTGGCAGAAGAGACCTACGCACTGTTCCAATGCGTGTTAGCAGATTTCATCTGTCTCAGAAATATATTATCACTAGTAATACTATATACCCAGACCGGCGAAGCAAAGTAGCGTAAAAGGTGAGAGACGTCTGGTTCAGCAATTGTCTTTCCGCTTGTCAAGTGAGGCGGTTACCGCAAGTTGAATATATATCGTATAATGGGAAGAGGACCAAGTTCAATAGTGAATGTTACGTTCTAAATAGAATGAGAATATTCATTAGACTATTATATATGTAGTAAGGAAAGAAGTACCAGGGTAAAATTGCAACAATGCGCTGGAGAACATTATAATGTCCAAGAAAAAGTTATGTCTTATGGTGTCTGTTAGTGGTTAAGTGGTAACAATTTACCCATGCTTCAATTTTTCATGTGTAAATAAGAAAAAGTGTTTGTCTGGTGTATGAGCGTACCCATTTTATTATATATATTAATCAGACTAAATATAAGTTTTATACAGATACAAATTTTTTAAATCTTTAAAATGGTCAAAATTTCGAATTGCACAATCATAATGATGGTGATTATAGAACAGACTTAATCAAGGAGATCCGACGCCAGTGATGTACGTAGTACTTTATGAAATTTAATGTTGAACAAGTTACAACAAACTTACGTTTAATCACCGTGACAGAAAGTATTTTAAAGTATTATAAATTTATCGTTCACTGCAATTTACCAAATTTCCAACGTTAAAAAAAAACTGAAAAAGCAAAACGAAATAGTAAATATCGTTATTTTGTTAAATATAATTGAGTATAAATATTCATTATTACCGTATAAAAGAGTGGCGAAAATTGTATGGCTGTACTGTTCATTAAAGTGAATAAACGAATATACATATAAAGGAAAAAATAAGAGTTTATTATCCCGAGCCGTCCGAGAATATTTTTCAGCAAGAACTTAAATAATTCATTTCAGTAAGCGATTATATTATTCATTAGTGTTATATCAAACTATTTTGTTTTGTGTAATATAGATGTGATAATTTTAATATTGCAGAAAATGGCCGTAAATTCGAGATTACTACACGAATACATGTACAACTAATGTGCCATGTTTTACCACAGACTAATTTTAGCAATTAAAAATTAAATGGATTACTTTAGTATCTACACAATAGTACTTCAGAGTTTCTTCTCTGCTATTATTGTGGTAAATAGTTGTACTACATAAGCTTTTGAATTTACTGTAAACAATTATTATCTTCATCATTTCTCCTGAGGAAAGACTATGACTGAACTTTAGAACTTTAGGCGCTGTTCTTCTTTTTGGGAATTACCATTAACGCAGACAGAGATCCCGCGAGTAAGAAAGCCGACATAAGGTCAATTTGAAGTTTTAAATATTATTTATCACGTAATGAAATAACGTAGCTGACTCACCTCCTCATAGTCCCGATAAGAGTGGGGCGGCGCTCATTCCCGCGAGCGGCGCGGACGTCCTACTTTGCCCTTTCGCAGCGGCGCGCCAGGTCCGGGCGCTGCGTTCGCGCTCTTCATCAGCTTCTGCCAGTCCTGTTCGCACACCAGCGACCCCGCCAGCATGTAATACCTATACAAATATATAAATATATCTTCATACCTATGAACATATACCAATAGGTTTTAAGTTCACTGCTGTATCCAGGCTTTCGATGAATACCAAGGTGAATGTGTTTCGTATGGTGAGTGACAAAATCTGAAGATCTTTTTTACTAGCAGCGAGGTATGTAGTGTTTAGTCATGTAATCATCAAGGGGTGACCTCTACCCATATATAAATATTCCTAAACGTGTGTTTCAAATTTCATTCTAAATCGAAAATAAATCGAGGACCTTTGGAATAGAAAGGAGCTTTGGGCAATAAAATCCATTTATCATTAGGTGAACTGTGTGCCTGTTTGTCACTATTACTTCTATTAAAAAATGCGCCATCTTGTACACATTACTTTGAAGATATGCCCACATTCACCACGTACAGTAGCGTTGCGCTGACATCCTCGAGCTTGAAATGCAACTCCCAATCACTCGCCAATTTGCGAAATTTGAGTTAAGCGTCGTTGGATCGAATTTTCGCCATAATCGGTCACCAGTCTCATCTATCTATCAGTAGGGCACTTATAAAATGATATACCTTCCTACATAAATTGTAGTTTTTCTTATGCCACCGCCACCCTTCTAATAATACTAAATAACACTACACAAGTCCAAATATTCTTAGTTAAGATTTTCTATCATTGAAGTAGGTTTAATTTTTAATTTAATTATATTATAATTTGAATTATATATATATATATATATATATATATATATATATATATATATATATATATATATATATATATAAAGCGAATCCCAAATAAAAAATTGTTTCTTTCAGTCGGGACGTTACCTGTCGCCCTGCATGAGGTGTGAGCCGCACTTAGAACAGGCGAAGCACTTTATGTGGAAGACGTGTAGCGGCTGCTGGGGCGCGCTGGTCCGCATCACGAACTCGCTCGCGGGGATCGCCTGCCCGCACGCCGCGCACGCACCGCTTGACCCAAACATTCTGGAACAACCAGAGAACCGGTTTAATATAAAAGCTGACACTTAAATTTGTACTAAGCTTTTGTAATATTGGAATGTTTTTAAATAACTGATCCTAGTAATTTAGAAATACGAGAATATACGAAGGCCTTATTAAGAAATTCACAGTATCAGAAGTTAGCGGTGTTTCATCCCTGTGCCTCGGAAAGGACGTAAAGCCGTTAGTCCTGCGCCTAGTTTTATTGCAGTCATGTCGGATTGCCGACATTTTCCATTGGATTATGACCGCCGTGACTGAAATTTGGCTTGAAAAAATTAACATCATCATTAGAGCCCATTCATTACACGACAACTACTGAACATAAGCTTACTCTAAGGAATGCCATTAAGTCACCTGCATGGTGTATTCTTCACATTTAATTTTGTCTGTCAAGGACATATAAAAGCTTTAATAATATTTTTATAGTTATTTATGATTGCCCCGCTACACGCTAGTCTGTGTGGTCTTTGAATTTGGAATTCTATAATTATAAAAGACATATAAATATTAAATGACTTTTAAAATATGTGCCTCACCGTTAAATATTTTATATAATTTTAATATTTACGTTATATTATAATTATACGTCTCCTTGCTGAGAACAGACACTCTCTTACTTAGAGGGTTTTAAGACAAGATAGCGTCTACGAGAGCGACACTGAAAGTTTTTAGAACTGGCCACTTGAATATAATAAGAAAATAAGTTCAAATTTTGAAATAGAACTCTTTGCCAATGTTATTGTGTATGTATTTTATTAATTTGTCATTTGTTTACGATTTTGCGGCAAATTAAAAATTGTCTGTGTAACGTCAGCATGAATTTAACGCGACAAAATTTTCGTACAGTGATTTTTTATGACTTTCGATGTCATTTAAGTCAATAAGAAAGTTATGATAGACTTCGATTTTCCTTTTAGTAGCGATGGTTTGATGTAAATGGACACTATTTTGAAAAGATATAATAAAACTAATAACTTGCTAGTTTGTTCAGTTTTTGATTTTCTAAGAACTTTTAGTGTCACCCTCGTATCGGGCGCGCGGCTCAATGTGTGTTGGACTTAAAACATGTCTTCGAAATATATTTTTTATTTTTCAGACATATAGATTTCTTCAACATGGTTTGCTTCACCACCGAATACCTGGTAAATCAATGTGTGTTGGACTTAAAACATGTCTTCGAAATATTTTTTTTATTTTTCAGACATGCAGATTTCCTCAACATGGTTTGCTTCACCGCCGAGTACGTGGTTAATCAAGCACTTCAAATTGCATTTAAAATTTCATTGGTGCCGACCGCGTACACTTAAAACGGTATATGTTATAATATAATAGCATTTATAATAACCCGGTTTTTAGACCATTATCTATGACAACACGTGTAACGCTTACTTAATATGCATTAACGTAATTTAAACGGCTCTCTACCAGTTTTTTAATAGCTTTGCACATGTTTTCGCAACAGAAACCTACGTAAAAACATAATATTGTAATACTACATGCGAACGTGATGACGCGATGTTTTTAGTAAGAATGAAATAATTTTGGTAATGTCATCATTAGCCCATAGCAGTTTATAGGTGAGTATTGGTTTTTCTCCCTGTAAGGAGGATTTGCTGTAATCCTGACGCTTGGCAGGCGAATTAACTATTGTAGTGCAGTGCAGTGCTAGTGATCACACCTTTAACGCTTCTGCCGGTCGCTGCTCTGGATATTTTAAGTGTGGCGTAAATGAGATGGTCGTTTAATTATATGTCTGGGGTCATATTGTGATCTAGCAGAAGCCATGACGTATTTTTGACTTTTTTCAAAACTGCCTCTTACACTATCCACGGTCGACCCGTACTTATCGTAAGACTATATTAAATGGGGCTGATTTATTCTCTTATACCAACACTAATTTTATTTTAACACAGACAGACAGGGGAGATCTTACGGAGACTACAACGTATATTACATACGCGGTAGAGCCATGCTGCAGCTATATTACTCGTATAGCTGTAGCACGAGTGGGTCAGCTCGACCGGGGAAGGACCACGCTCTCACAGAATACCAGCGTAAAATAGCACCTTAACACTGCTGTGTTTCGTATGGTGATTGTAGAGAACCGGAGATCCTTTTTAAGGGAAAAGAGGCATTCCATCTTCGTCCACATTTTGATTCTTGATCGTGGATAAATGTAGAAGTATATGGGCCACAGCATCTACTTACCGTCAGGTGGACTGTGTACTTGTTTGTCACCCTTATCCTATAAAAAAATATGGACTGTAACTTTGTATGGAATTAGTATAATGATTTAGTTGGTACAATAAATCGTGCAATTATAAGATATTATAGTCATTAACGGGTTAAATATTTCAGTACGGTGACAAAGCTACACTCCAAAAGAAAAAAGATCTGCTCGGTGTCATCATTCATAAACCTTGCACTGTTTTTAAAATACAGTCGAACTATCCATTCCTAAGTCAATTAAATAAACAGCGTAGCCGAGCCTCTTTCCGTTTATCAGATCACTCGAGAATGTTAAATTTAATGTCAGTTCGATACTTAGACGGCGGCAACAATTTTAACAAGCGAGTCTGCCACGATTATTGCTCGTTAAACTTTGATAAATGGTTAATAAAGCAAAGTAACAACATTTTCTATAAATCAATTCCAAGAACGTATGGCCAGCAGTACAGGTGTAAGTGGTATTTGCACTTACATTATCGGACGTTTAAACAGATTGAATGTTTTAAGAGTATCTTTCATAATGTAATGTTCGTTAACATTAAATAATTTCTTCACATAAATACGCCTATGGTGTTTTAATATTAATGTTCATAGCGTGCCATGACTATAACGCACTCAAATCAAATTTATGGGTGTTATCAAATTTATCTATTTTAATTTTCAATTTTAACTCAGATATCTCTAAAAAAATTCGTAGTTGGAATTTACAATAAGTACTAAGTATAACTATGAGGTTTATTTATTATACTTCCTTTATATACTTATTCTTTCTATGTCGACCACAAATTTAACGAGAAAATGCAGAATAATGTTACATTTAAAAACGCAATAAAAGTTATTTCGAAATGCTTTTATTTTTTACTTTCACAATAAATTAAAATTTTATACACAGGTGAAAATAAAAACTTTCTACATCGAATGTTAATGGTTAAAATACAAAAGTGATTAAATGTTAATGATGTTTATAAGGCAATGAAACACATTAACACCTAATGCAATAAAATACGACTGTCAGTGTTGCCATTAATTTAATTATCGTTACAATAAAAACCTTGCATAATATTTAAATTCAAAATAAACATTCAAACATGTCGAGTGGCAATTATTAAATATTAAGGATTCATTTAGCTTCTTTATTTTTTTTTTAGTTATAATAGCCAGTTTGTCAATAATTCTAAATAAAAAAGGTAATCAAAAAAGACTTGCCATTGTTTGTAGTGAATATTGTTAATATTTTTTTAAATCAAACTAATGTCTAGTAGTAGAAGCGTAAGCTAATTTTTTTTATAAATTATTACGTGTTAAACATATATTATAAAGTGAGGTGGCGTACAGAAATACTGAAGGAAGTGAAACACTTTTAAATACTTACAACATTAGAGCTTTAATTTAGTGATGTGGATATTCGTGAAGCAGTTTTTGTTATTAAAGTTCCGCGAATTCCGGGTATGAAAGATATGTTGCTTCTGTTCGTAAATTATGAAAACTAAACATTACAAAATGTCAGTCTGTAAAAAAATTTTTACGAGTTCTACTCTTTACCGAAAATACTTTTACTATTGAGTGTTTTATGTAAATGGGTTAATATTGAATATATTTTTCTCCTGAATATATTTAGTTTTCACGTAAAAGTGACAGATTTTTCTAGAATTTGATGTCGAAAAACTTAATCGAAAAATTACATAGGGATAGGCAAATGTAATATGGCAGTCCGGGGCAAGTAAAACGTTTATTCCACTTGCTCCGGGTCAGGGGTTCATACCGATTTTAGAAATCTTCTAATTAAAAAAAAATTGATGTCATATTCACATAGTATATTTGTTTTTTAAAACCATGCTTTATGGCTATACTAAGTTCCGATAAGTGACGCTGTAGTCAAGCCATTAATAAGTATAGATAGATTTATATGATGACTCATATTATTCACGTTATGGAAGGTGACGCTATTTTCGAGCTATTAACAAATTTTATATTTACACTGTAAAAAGTCCAAAGTGAACTTGGAATACATCTTGCCGTTCCACCTTCCGGAAAGGACAGAACAACGTCTGTCGGCCCAACTAGTACATATGTTATAAAAACTTTCTTGCATATTATATATATAGACAGTGTGATAAGAGGAAAGTGTGGTTGGATGTTGCGACCAGGATTAAGGAATGTTTGGATACGTAAAAAGAATGAATGAGGAAGTGACAAAGCAATTTATGCTGCAAAAGTGAGTAGCAGATCAAGCGAAGGGCGATAAATTGAAGATGAGCTAAATCAAGAGTACACTTAACCCAGGCGCGTTTATGCGTTAATATATGGATTTGAAAAACGCGAGAAGTGAGCAAGGATCCTGTCAAATAGAAGTACGTAGTCTTTACCTACCCTTCCGAGTGATAGGCGTGTGACTTTATGTATGAATGTATGTATGATTTATATAGACGTAAATATATTATCAGATAGAGATAATAGGCACAGAGGTTGTGAAATCCAGCACATAAAGCTAATATATAATTTACGAAGATTCTCTAAATTAACATATTTATTTGAAGGGTTTTCGAGTTGTGGTTGAAAGACAGAGAGGAGGAGGGAATGGTTCTTTGTAGATAAAATGTTTAACGATAGTTCGGTCACGAATACTAAAACTTTAGGTGTTAATAAATAGTTTAGGAAACAAATGAATTAATTTTACTTCTACTGGATCTCATTAGATAAATTTTCCAATGTTCGATAAAATAATCTCAAAATAAAATGAACTTAACGTAAATATTGTGCATTATTATCTGAAGTTGACAACTCAGGTAAAGTAATAGTGTCGCAAGGAAATGTAGAGTTATGAAATTGTCCTATTGCCCACTCTAATTTATATTATGATAAAGAATCGCATGATGATGACTTTACACACAACATAGCTTGTATCTAAACCTAAGAGAGAGTCAGCAAAGTACCACAGGTTAAAGTAACAAGTACATACAATAATGATTTCTTATATTTACGCGAACACTACACATTGAATAAAACTACTTTTACGGATTTTAATTTACTATTTTGTAAATTAAATTTTAGGGTTTATGAAATTAAGATGTTATAAAAATGTTGTTGTGTTAAAAAAAAATGCAGTTACTTTGTCTGACGGTAAAGCTGTAAAAGTATCGTCTACGTACCGCTTGTAGAACCTTGGAGTTACTGGTGCAGTAAGCAGGGCTTTCAAAATAAAAAAAAAAAGTCTCAAATTCCTCCATAAAATATCGGCGACAATGGGAGATACCGGTGAGCCCATCGCAACACCTTCTACTTGCTTGTATAATATAGTACTAATCCGCTCTGCAAGATGCTAAGCCTCTCGACACCATTTAATCACTAAACTCGAATTTCGTCAGAGGAAATAGAAACTTTAGGTTTGGATTCGATAAAAGATATTTTATTTAACCCTGCATTTGTACACTATTTTGTCAATACTTATAGTGAAATGCCACACGGTGCGTCGTCGGCACGATAATAATATTTACTATGACGGAAAAGACCTCGTCTGAAAGCGGAGGCACACCGTAGGAACGGTACTTACCATAGTCGCCTATCATTGACTGTGGTCAAGCGTCCGATCTGCCAGTCGGTAACTTCGAAGAGGAGGCGCGGGAAGCCACGATCGGTCCGATTTACACATAAGAATAGTGCGACGGGAATATTTGCATCCCAATGTTTAGCGAGCCGATTCGTCATTGCGATATCTAGACGTGTAACACCTTTGACATTGATCCCCGATGTCAAGTCTAGGATTATTGCGTCCGATATATAACAGATGTATCACAGGTACTTCTGGCATTTTCCATAGTCGCCTTTTAAGACATCCAAAGGACGAAATAGGAAGATGGTTTCCTTAAGTTACGGTTGATGTAGCCGTTGGGACTTAATAGCTTCATTTAATACTTAATGAGTAATGATTGCAATCGCTATTAGCGCGGCGGGCCGGCCGACATAATTAACGAGCCGCTGAATATTAATAAAACGCAACAACAATCCGGCAAAAGCAATCAAAATTTAATAACTTGCGCTTCTTCGCTTCATTCGCTTTAGAATAATTTCAAACGAGCATAAGCAAAGGTTTAAAGATAAATTTGAAAGTCTTAAAAGATAAATTCACTTCAATCACTCGCAGCAAATGGGATTTCGTTTCATTTACTCCAGTAAGAGCGTTTTCAATTAAGGAGCGCCCGACAAACAGTAGGTATCGGCGTATGAAGGTAAAATTAATTAAACCGAGCCAAGACAAACATGTACGAATCTATTTGTGTTGGACGCTCGCGGAGAGCGGTGCCCGATACAAGGCGGGCAAAGATGTCTTGTACGAGCTAAAAATTGGCAAATTGTTCAGTCATATCTGATCGCATTAAACAACTTTGTACACAATATCAATAATAATGTCATGTAGAAAAATTGTAATATATTCGTAAATTTTTTGTAAAATCTATTAAAATTTTATATATCAAAAATTATGAATGTGATCGAATTAAATATTTTTAATTCAGTTCTTCAAGTTCAGTTCAGTCTTACGAACATCCTTCAAATCTCTAAGATAGTTCTACAAAGCACGGCAGAGAAAATAATATGGCGTTTTTTAACATTTACTTTTCACTAAAGTTACTGCTAGCAGTAATCATTCTATAGGATAACAAAAGCTATCAAGCTTAAATACTTCAACTACTTGGAATACACTAACTGCTTTACTCCTAAATGCTTACATTATTAGGTAGGTATTTCTCGAGTCATAGGAAAAACCGGGACAAGTAATACAAATTGGAATATATTGTAAGTTATTTGAAAAACCAATATGCAGGAGTCGCTGACTGACACCAAGAAATAAGATTTTAATTCTAAACTATTAAATTTATTAAAATAAAATAACTAAGAGGCGTTTTGGTCATTTTCTTCTCCATTATGTAAGATGTAATCAAAGTCTGCGATGCCTTGGCGATTATGCATTGAATCGATTATTAAAAAGGATAAGTCTCAAAACCATTCTTAGGGTGCAAGAACAATAATTAAATTTGCAGGTATTCTAACCATATAGATATAAGTGTTTTATGTCAAATCAGTGGAATATTAAAAATCTATGGAAAGCCAATTCTAACATACTAACTAACTGGACTAAGAGTTAAGGAACACACTGGCTATACACAAAGAATTCACATTTATCGGTCCGTAAATTTTCGTCACATTAACAAACTTTCTAAACTTTATAGGCCTTTGGAATACTTGAAACTGATAAAAGGATTTAGTTTTGCACCTTACATTCGTATTCGTAATTTTATTTATAATATATTATGTGTCACGAGTTGATCACAATTTCTAATCGGGAGGAACTTTTAGGTTTTCCTTTCACAGGGACATTAATTAACGAGTATGTGTTTTGAGAATTCGATAAATGTGGAAGTTTGTCTCGGTAGGTACATGTATAACCTAGTCAAAGTTTATTTGCGTTCGTTACGTGTAAAATTGAATACGACGCGAATCCTCATTAATTTAAGATGAAGTCTGTATCTTGACATGTTATTTTATTCATTACAGGAGTGTCTCGAGTCGCGGCGTTGTATGTGTTGATTGTTGTTAGGGACATAATTTAAAATCTCCCGGCGAGATCATTAGTGAAAGGAGTCTGAATGTATGGTGACAGGACTGACACTTACCCTATTTTTATTTATCTGTTTTTTCTAAAAGGTAGGAATTTTACTCAATCTTAACCTAACTCAGTGTCTAAACCTTGCTTAACATTATTAGAGAGACTACTTTGATAACGGATTTTAAAAAAAAAATGTTAAATAAACATTACCTTTGAAACAACGTTAAAACTTCTCGAATGAATGGTGGAATTCTCTTTAATTTTACATTAAAGCGTAATTCACCATTTTTATAAATTAAAATACATCGAACTAAACGGACGAATGGAACCTAAGTGAATTAATTACCTCCTAATAGAATAAAAGTTAGTTATGTCGGACGCAAAATCCTTTTGCAAACTTTACCTAACTAATGATATCAGTGATAAAATGAGGTAATATGAAAATTGGCTGAAAAGTAATAATTGGGCCGATGGAGTATGGGAACGTTGTGGGGGTAGGTAAAGGGAGGCGATCGGAGACGAATCGCTCTCAATAAAGCCGGAGAAGCGTCCGGGTACGGGATATCTAACTTGTTGCTTCGGGATCGTGTCGCTGACGAAGATGCGAGGACTAGCTTGCTAGACGTAGTAAGGTCGTTAAGGTAATTTTATTTCGAAGATCTGTCACTCCTTATGACGAGTTATTCGGGAACGATTAATGCTGTTTCTTTTTTATGTTATTTAATAACAAGATCATTTTGGTAAAAAAGTAATATCTTAATATTTACAACAAAACTAAGTCTACTGATGAACCTTATTAATATGCCTTGCTCCGATAATTATCATTAACGCACAAATCTGAACAATCTGAATTCATCGAATTACTCAATCTAGTATATTATAACCATACCCTAACCCTAAACTATGGTCGATACCCTCTGTAGGTAATTCCGTATGGCTCAGCGGTCAACGTCTGGTGACTGTATTATAATTATTTTTAGAATCGAGATACAGTGTGACTTCCTATGTGCTAATAGTATTACTTATTGCTACTAGTAATTATTCAAAATGATTGACAATGTAGACGACACTGTGTACCTATACATATGTTACACATAACTATGTAACATTTTACAGTTTTTTACGTGGTAGAGCCACGCTGCAGCTATATTGTGGTTGTGCAAGAATGGGTCGGCTCGACCGGGGAAGGACCACGCGCTCACAGAATATCAGCGTAAAAAAGCAGCTTAATGCTGCTGTGTTTCTGTTCCGTATGGTGAGTGTAGAGAACCGGAGACCTTTTTTACTGGAAATGAGGCATTCCATCTCAGTCCGTAGGGGTGACAATGTATTTGCATTTTGATTCTTAATTGAGGTTAACCGTACCTAAATGTCTATGGACCACAGCACTTACCATCAAGTGGACTGTCTGTTCGTTTATCACTCTTATTCTATAAAAAAAACATTGCTGTCCAATGCCAGACCACCTATCACCAGTGGCGATTATGGCAAGTTCTTTCAGAAACGGTAGATGCTCATGTCCAGAAGTAAACGTAAACTTATCGCGTTGATGATGACGAAGAAACAGAAAATGACATCATTTTCAATTTTTAGTAAACAGTTTCAACAGTATTTAATAATAATAAATGTATACAGAACTGTGAATTTTTAACTTATCATAATTAAGATGACTTTGGACTACATCCTTGCAGAATTATGAGCTGATAATGGTTAAAGCGATGAGAGATGAAATAAATTAACAATTTTTGACACGGTTATTATCCAGCTTATGTTTTAATTGACGTTTTTATTGAAATTATAGATAAAAACAAATATATTTCATTCGTTATCGTTATGATTATTAAATATTTATTCAGCCACACTAACTATGGGCTGTTTTCTATTTGCATAAATTATACGTAAAACTAACCGAACTTGGCGGCCTTCGAAAATACTTGATCTTGTCTTAATAATGTTGTTGGTTTTTATTAAATTACAAATATATTGCGAAAAGATGCCTTGGTATGGTAGTTTGACACGTGAGCGCATTGACCCTATCCATATAACTTTCTATTAAAATCGCTATAATTACCTTTTACCAATATTTAAGCAAATAGGCTAGGCCTTAACTTTGTAAACCTCAATTCCAGTAATTTTTTATTTGAGGGATCGTTGCAGAGCGTTTGCAGATAGTATTAGCCGTGAAATGTTAGCGCCATCTATACATCTATATACAAATAAATGAAATTGAAGTGTCTGTTTGTAACGTCAAAATTAGAGTTTTTTACTAAATATATATGAAAGTATATAGGGTACTAACAACAAAAATACAACTTTTAAAGTTTTTGTCTGTCCGACTATCTGTCTGTCTGTCTGTCTGTTTGTTCCGGCTAATCCATGAAACGGCTGGACCAATTGTGATGGAATTTTCACTGTCAGATAGCTGAAGTCACAAGGAGTAACTTAGGCTACTTTTATTTTAGAAAAATAATTAGGGTACCGCGCAAAAAATTAAAACCCCAAATAACACGCGGACGAAGTCGCGGGGAACAGTTAGTTTCTTATATAGGAGACTAACACAACATCGATTGTAGTCTGGGTGGTGATTGCATCACGACTATAACGGCAAGTGGCCGGTAAGTGCTCAATTCCTTAATTGTCGTCAATGATCATCAGATTGTCTTATTGTGATTACTCTGGGCTCCTTATCTCTTTACGCATCAAAGGAAACGCGCCGTAATAACCTAGACTGCTTTTTTATATCGCTAATTGTACCTATTTAAAAATTGAATCGTATCAAATTATTTTTCTAACTTTTGCATCTTTGATTCATGGTTATCGTTCAATAGTTTTCCTCATTTGTAATTAAATAAATCTTCTTGGAATTATGGCTATAAATGAAGGATTAACAGTTTGTTAAATGCCATTGCTAGACGTTGGCCTCTCCTGCTGTAGGAAGGATTTGTCTTAATTACTGATCTTGGATAGTGGACTGGTGATCATGGTACCAAACGTCTCACACTTTGACGCCTACTGCCATCTATCGGAAGTCATATGATCTTTCCGAAATTTCCCATTGACCTTTACTATAAAAAAAATAATAATAATTAAAATTCAATATTTTAACGAAATAAAATTATTGTTATAATATATAATAAACGCAAACACTGTAAGTTGCTACGTTTAGATAGTGCGGAACAATATAAGTTCTATCGGTGGTTAGGGAGCAGTCATAGTGAACGCATGTTAGATGGCAGGACGCGGTGTCGGTGTATCAAGTTAGCACATCGTTAGCAAGAAACTCGTTAGCGGCGCGTGCCGACCACAAGCCAAGAATTTGCTAATGACACATGCCGCCCGCGCCCGCGCGTCTCCAGCGCGGCCTCAGAATCAGGACGCACCGCGAAACGGACCGATATAGATATTATGTTTTTGACAATGCGTGTTTTACGACTGGCTGCATAATCTAGCAACCGAATGATAAAAATAGCTCTATTGTGTTAGTTACTAAAAATCGAACCGTGTAGAGCCGGTATAAGAGTGTCTACCTCAGATCATAGAAATAACAGTTGTTTTTTCTATGATCTGAGGTGTCTACTATACCTATCGTCCTGTGGGTGTCGTAAGAGACGAAAAACAAGCCAGGAGATGGCAGCAATATTGGAACGATGCTCCTTATCGCACGGTACAAATTTGGCGGATGGGGGCTAGGCGAGAAAAGTGTAAGATTTTTCCGTCAAGACCCCTTCCGACGTAGTGTAGACGGCCTTGGCGGCTATAAGGAATCGAGATGGAATAATATCCATCTCCCTCGCACTTTTTCTTATCTTGCCATGAAAGAAATATTATTTAATTTTCATTTTAAAACACACTAGTAATTCATTAATTATTAATTGATTAATTAATCAATAATATAATACGTTTATCAATAGTAATATACTACGAGAGGAACTTATTTCCAACCGAGTGTTCCACGACACTCAAGCATGTTTTTTATTCCTAATAACATCAAGAAAATGATAAACTACGGTTGCCAACCCACCCGCCAAATATGGCAACTAGAGCAAACATGCCATCATAAGCAACGATAAAACGGCCCTCAGTTGCCGGGACCCCGTTATTTCTAGTAGGGCAGAGGGTGCTAAGCTGGAGGTTCGGTCGTCACAATCACAGACTCGACCTGTTAACATTTAACGTACCTACTCAATTCGAGGAATGGCGAGAGAGGGAAGAGAGGGACAAGTTACGCGGGGATATGGTATGATTGTCTAAGGTCTTCAGAAAGGGGGAGGACACAGTAATTCTCAATTCAACTTAGTCCGAGACAACATGTTCTATCACCGGTAGGGCGACCATGCGTCCCAAAGTTGTAAAGATTGAACGTTGTAAAGATGGTACAAGGTGTGCCGACAAGAGCATCTTCATACCGTCTATCCAGATATATGAGTTGAAAGCCAAACAGGTTTACGCACCAGCCTCGGCACATACTGATGGGTACGTAAAGGAGATGTATGAGGACGTTTAGAGCCAAGCATATCTCTAACACCTCACACATTAAGAAATTACAGCGGAGCTTCCGAAACAGGGTGGAAAACCGGTACTGAAAGTCCTTTAGAGGCTCTTCAATTTCGTTCTCCACGGTTATTACTCCCGACCACGAATCCATGGTGGCCACTATACCGGAGGTGTGGAGCAGATGTGCGATTTTCTTGAAGTCGACAACGCCCTATTGAATGAATCGAAGTACCTTCTGAAGTACTTGTACAGTAGGGTTACGATGTCTTACTGATACAGAATCAGAGTTCGAAACCTTTCCAACTGCACAGATGTAAGAGAGAGTGACGATATACATATCCCCAAAACTTTTCACCGATGCTTTGGAAAAAGTTTTCAAAATACTGGCCGGACAATGGTCGAAGTTTCTCTGCGTGATAGACTTCCTAATGAGTACTTATAGAAATAGAGTAGAAGTAAGTTTCTACTGAGGATAGCCTCAGTAGAAACTTAATGAATCAGTAAGCTTAAGTGGCAATGGTCATGCCACATAGCTCGAAGATCCGACAACCGATAGAAAAGAGTGGTTCTCATTACTCTCATATACAACATTATTAATCAAAAATCAAAAATGAAATAGATCCATATACGTAGGTAATAAAAGCTAATGAATGTGTTGCGAGCAGACCAGTCCTTACAAGTAGAACCTATTCACAAGTATGACGTAGTGGCAGCCGTCACCCTCCTCGACCATTTTAAAGTCAGGTCTACACTACATTTCTTAGTCGTCCATTTTCCTTTAAAGTGTAAGAAAAAGATCAGAAAGTCGATGGATGCAGTTGGCTCAGGACCGTATTATCATTCCCAGGGAGTTGTGCTAGGCTGTATCGATGTTGATGATGAAGTGTAACAATAGAGTACGAGCGTGCGGCTTGGTGAAGTGTTCGGCGTGCACAACAAACACACAGTGTTGTATTGTCTTGAAGAGTGACCGCCGGTATAATGTATGTGAAAAGCGCCGCTACGCTATGTGCCCCACCAAACGCTCGCCAATCACGCCTTCGCATGAGCCTAAGGCCTCAGTGGACAGCGGTTTAGCAGTCCCCACTCAGGACATAAATTAAAGAGCGCGTGTTTGTCCTGCACGCAGAACGCTCGCCACGGCCTCATGGCCTCATACCATGAAGCTCGTGATCGCCCTCACCCTGAACTATCGCAGCTCATTCAAATTTACGATAGCTTAATTACCTAATGATTTATTAACTGATATACTAGTTTTGTAATCTTTTTTAATGAATGGTTGCATGAAGCGAGCACTCGGCTCACGCGAGCAGCTCATGATCTATACCAGGTTAATTGCAAAATAGCAATGAACAGGTCATAAAATCGCAATGTTCTAAAACAAATACATATAACCAACTCTAATCGAGAACAGCTCGATCGCTTTAAAAAAATACAAACTATTTCATGTTTTACGATAAACATTAACGTGGAACCGTGAAGCAATCTCGTATTCAAATTGACATAGGTAGTAAAACAACAGAGCCTCCGGACTAAGTTCCATAAACTCGTTCCGAACTCCCTCTACACACTCTATCGGCGATTTTTAATTAAGTCCCCAGCCAGCGTCGAGCGAGCAAAGTAACACCATCAATTCATTATCCTAAACTCCGGCCCGATTGTTCCTCGCTCGCTACTTACGCAAACTTTCATTTTAATCAAGCGTTTAATTAAAAATTATCCGAGAAAAACAAAATAAGCCCGTTAGGGCGGTCTGAAACTAATTAAGGCGCATGCGATGAGCCGGCCGACAACAGCGGCCCGTGAGGTGAGCGTCCTTTAATTAAACGCCTTGTTCTACTCCAGTGGCCGCCGCTTAGCGAAACTATTACAACGGCCCCGTGGAAAAACCTAACAAGTGTTAGGGCGGGCCCCACTCATTACAATGCTGACATATTACCTGTACTTCACTCACACCTTAGCTCACCGGACCTTGTGCTTGTGTGCGCACTTATTAATACTTAGACGACAAATAGTAAAAGACAAGTTCCGTTTGTTACTTTCTTTTTAAGCTACTTTTTGCGAGTGTTGGCCTTTAAATAAAGTTTAGTCTATTTTCTAATTTGCCACCGTTAATAAAATTATGTAAGAAATATATATATCTATATCTGTGGAGTTGTCTATACGTTTATTTTGTACTACCCGCACCGGCTTCGCTTAGATAGGACCTATTAATGTGGCTTTATTTAGATATAAGATAGTCACGGACTATTTATTTTATCAATATTTCTTTTCCCGCCTTGCAAATCTCTCTTTTCGTACAATTTCATCACGATCGGTTCAGCCATTTCGAACATTATACCGGACAGACATATAGACTGACTGTCGGGGCATACTCGTAAAATGGCATGCAAATAATCTCCTGAGCTTAATAGAAGCCAGTTATTTTAATATTAAAGACAGGTATCATTATCATTAATAAATGTCCATTTTGTCGTTAAAAACGGATTATCGTAAATAATTAATGACTTGATTATGAATAGTTTTGAACACGTCGTTAATTTGAGCGTGAACTCTTCAAGCATTTAATAAATAATTTTTTTAAAAGGTGTGTACTTAAGGAAGTATGTGAATTGAAAATAGGTTATTAATTAATAATCTTATGATTTTAGATATTCTTTATTTAATATTTAACAAAATTTTTATCAATATATGTCCGAAAGCATTACTTTAAACTAGAATGTGACTGATTTAGACTTATTTACAGAAATTCTAAAACAACTAAGTGCTATTTACATTAATTCTACAAACAAATAAGTATTTGTTTTATCGTAAAATAAATATTGTGTTAGCGTTGATTTTTACAGACGAAGGAAGGAGAGATTTAACAACTTAACGGATTATCTAAATAGTACTGTATGTATTTTTGAAATAATTTTAAATTATAGCTTCTTTGTTTCGTTTGCGCTTTAAATATGAGTACGTATAAGGGTCCATGGAGCGAGATGTGCAGCACTATGAAGTATCAATTCGACTGCCGAATGTGAAGATTAAGGGAAATCGTCCCTACAACGAGAATGATGGACATTGCCCAGAAGTGGACCAATACAGACCAATGAACAACATAAATAAGCTGATATTCTAAATGTGAAATATTTTTTTTGTAAATGAGTCCTAATAAATCACCAATGAATATCACTATTAAATTACCAATAAATATTAGAAGCAGATTAGGTGCGGTCTATTGTAATATTTGTAACCGCCAAGCGCAGCAGTCAACTTGGCAGTTGCAGCATCGCCTGGATAGCTAGCGCCTTTGGCCCATGTTTCCTCTTAATATTTTAGTCTAGCATTTCTTAAAGTGTTTTGTAAAAGCGTTTTGCGATTGTAAACTGTCGTTAGCTTTTAAACCGCTGCTGCCGCCTGCTGCTGATTATTAAAAAAAAAATTAAATATTAAACATAGACAAACATCCATTTACTTTTTATAAATTTTGGGTGCCAATTTATTTTAATCGATGCTTTTTATTATAATAGTAATGCATTCTACTATACAAACCAAATTTTAATTTAACTTCATATTAAGAGGCGATCAAAAATTCGTAATCACACAATAGTGTCGATGTTATACTGTAATAGTTAAATACTACAACGGAGACCTTGTTGACGGTATCATTGCCGAGGTCATTACTCACACATCGACTCGGTGCTTATAAATAAAATTTAATTTCAGCCGAGAGCTGTTTGTAGGCACAAGTTTACTAATTAATGTTAATTTATCAATTAACTTGCGCTAAGAATTAATTATCTCAATATTACGGGCCCGACTTTATTAATAAACTTCTACTAATCAATCTTCCAAAATAGCCTTCATGGAAACGAGAGCTGTAAATTATTCCACAATTCTTGTTTCAGCTCAAATAAATAAATTAACACGCTAATACATAAATTTATTTAATAGCACCATTCTATATTGTTAGACCGATGACCCGATGTTTGTCAAGCTCTGTTTTTACGACTCGAACTTGATACTCCACACGTTGAAAAACGAGATAAAATTATAAACTTACACAATTAGTGTATTTTAATACAATGATAGAATGTTTGGGTGTTATATAATTACTAAATTCTATTAATACTTCTATGATGTGCTTGTATTATTAGTTTTCGAGTATGTTTTTGTTAAAACATAAAAAAAATATTATGTAAAAGTAAAGTTACGCATATGTACTATTATGCTTAACACGTGGTAGAGCCATACTGCAGCTATATTAATTGTATAGTTGTAGCACGAATGGGTCGGCTCGACCGGGTAAGGATCACGCTCTCACAGAATACCAGCATCAGTGTGTAGAGAACTGGAGACCCTTTTTACTGGAAAAGAGGCATTCCATTTTGGTCCTCACGGCTGACAACGCATCTTAATTTTGATTCGCAAACGAGGATAGATGTAGATGTCTATGGGCCACAGCAACCACTTACCATCGGGTGGGCTGTGTGCTCGCTTGTCACCCTTATCCAATAAAAAAATGTCTGTCTCACAGTTGGACACAGGCCTCTCATTTCAAAGACGTTTACGGAGCAATTAGTCCGTCACATTGCTCCAGTGTGTCGACAGACTTCAAATGATGCACATTTGTTTTGTATTTAATTGAACAACGCAACACATAGTAATAATTACTAATACAAAATTTGCATATATATAATACTTTAATTGCAACAAGCACTGGTCAAATACTGATTTAATTGCCTGCGAGGGCCCGTATTAATTACACCAATTAACTGTAACATTCATAAATAATAATAATTTATTACTCGAAACATTTGTCAAAAGCCGCACTCGCACGATGAGCTAATCGACTATCACCGCTAATTGCCCCCGTCTGTCGCCCCCGACTCACCCCCGGGCAGCCCCCGGCATCGCCCTCGGCCGGCGCTTCGCCCCCCGGTGGCGCAGCGCGGGCGCGAAGCTCCCCCCGCTCCGCCGCCAACTAATTAGATAAGTTTGCAACTCGACTGTACTTCTGGTGCCCCGCTCTACCGGTAAGCATCAATCTTTTTAATTAAACATTTTTGACGCTGCAACGATTAGCCATCGAACTCGTTTCTATGCTAATATTTGTGATGAAGATCTATCGTTTAAATCTTAAGTAATATGAAATACTGCTAGAGATTTAAAATAACAATTCAATAAAAAATTTCTTAAAGTGAATTCATACACGAACACGACATTTTTTTACGGATTTTATCGCGTATTTTTGTTATTAACTGAATGAAAAGATGGCTGGGCGCTACCATCTGCTTGGGATCCTATAATTAATAAATCCCAACCCAATCATACACCATTTAAGCATACCGCCTTTTATAGTAACCCATAAGATTTTGCTGGCACTTCTCATATGACTCTTGTTTCCCTCTACGTCACCCACAAGATGAAATACGTCATAAAATTAAGACTTTTATAACAAAACTGATAAATCATATACTTTATCAAGTAACACAAGATATTTCTTTAAATAATTTATGGGTATCCATTAAAATAAACAAACGGTTAACACCCACATTGTTTTGTCCGCTGGAGGAAAAAAATCATGGGCCAATTATAGACTTGCGGTCTTCAATATATCAGATGTTACAATAGCACATTGTCCGTCCGTCAGCCTGATTAAGTAAATAAAGGGGTGCCGATCCAACTCTCCTGCGCAGATTTTATCGAGCACCTTGCTATTTTATAGATACATCCAAACATATTAAAATAGCTTTCCTGTAAATGGAACAGAAGAATGTACAGTTAGCGATAGTAGTAATCTGTTACGAAAGGCAATTAAAGAATTACAAGCTTTTTTGACCGCATCTCGCTCACCCCATTCGCGCTTTATTAGTTAACACTATTCGAACCTGAGATGAATGATTGTCGCAGATCCGGTTGGGTCGTATTCATGTTTCGTCGTCGTGTGTTTAGTGACGCGGGAGCTCGAATAACTGATGAGATTAAATGCCGCATCACATTGATATAAGGTAGATAAAATCACATAATGAGATCATATAATCCGGTCAAGAGTTACATATGTTTGGGCTATAATAAATAAATAGTTGATCTACTTTTCTGCGTAGGACGTCTGGGCGGATACCACCTTACATTTTTTCAACTCAATAGCGTTGTACAAGTCGAGGGACGTAAGTCTAGCGCTGAACGAAACGTGGAGAGGACCCGCACGAACTGAATTGCACGAATGCAACTGGAGAGCCAATCAGCGCGTGCGAACTATACGCACGAGCCAATCAGCGCGAATGATGTGACGGTTACTGCTAGACTTTCGTGCCGCTACCTATTGCTATGATCCAGTTAGAAGGGTAAAACAATTTTTTTCTCTTCTCAGTGGGCTTAGGAATATCACAAGGTCAAGGTTACCACTAAAATGTAGTCTAGATTGTAACGTTAAAAACTTAATTTCCTATTTTTCCACCCATCAATATTTATATTGGACCACCCCTAAAATATGAATTATTCAAGTAAAAAAAAAAATATTAATTATCGGTTCACAAACAAGGAAGTTAAGTCCAAACATACCAAATTCAGAGCCTCCGCCTTCTTTAAAGTTCCAGATTAATTACAGACTGTGAATTGTATCGCATTCGTCATCGGTGACAACACAACTATAGGCTTCTTTCGTTGGAGTTTGATGTATAGGTTCATTGCCGGCAGCAGCAACATTCAATATGGTCAGATGGGCCTAAAGCTTGTTAAGAAAATCAATTATGATATAATAGTTTTATTTTATATAATAATAGTGACAAACAAGCACACAGTCCATCTGATGGTAAGTTAATGCCATAGACACCTGTTACATTTTTGAACATATATCTAGTTAAGAATCAAAATGCAGACGCGTTGTCAGCCCTAACGACTAAGATGGAATGCCTCTTTCCAGTAAAAATGATCTCCAGTACCTATACTATACTCGCCATACGAAACACAACAGCATTAAGCTAATATTTTGTGCAAGCGTGGTTCTTCCCCGCTCGAGAGGACCTATTCGTGCTGCTGATAATATAGCTGCAGTATGGCTTTACCACGCAAATATGTCTACTCGAAGAAGATTGGATTCCCAACGAAATTAATACAATATCACGTCAGAATTCTACAATCGTTATTTCTTACCATTACCTGTACAGCCTATTAAAGTCAACTGCCGAACATAGGCCTCCCCATATTCTTAGTTATTTGTTATTTTTTCTTCGTTAATTCATCATGATTACAGCATATCAAAAGACTGTCCTGCATAGATTGCCATGAAGGGAGGATATTTTCCATAGTTGCTACGCTAGGTAGGCGGGTTGGAAACCGCGGTTTTTTTTTTTATAGGATAGGGTAACAAACGAGCACACAGTTCACCTGATGGTAAGTGGTTCCTGTGGCCCATAGATAGATTTGTCCCCGTCTGCGATTCAAAATGCAGATGCGTTGTGAGGACTAAGATGGAATGCCTCTTTTCTAGTACAAAGGGTGTCCGGTTCTCTACACTCACCATACGAAACAGCAGTGTTAAGCTCCTATTTTACGCTGGTATTCTGTGAGAGCGTGGTCCTTCCCCGATCGAGCCGACCCATTCGTGCTACAACTATACTACTAATATAGCTGCAGCATGGCTCTACCACGTAAAAAATTAAAATTAAATCAATTAGTTAAAATTAAATCAGTTAATTGCTGATAACTAATTTTGAGTTGTTATCAGCAGGATGCTAATGCGCATCTCCTGTTTCATTTCTCTTTGTCGCCTCTTACAACACCCACTGGATGATAAGGGGTAGTGGATTCTTTTACACCGTGACTACACGTCAAATTTCGGTCAATAAATTATTTTAGTGTTTGTTTTGATAAATAATAATTACACAAATGATATGATATAATATAAGAAGAGGTGCTTAGGTTTTGAAGTCAACATGTTCCCGTATCCGAAGTGACTCTCTCAACGTTCATATGAACGGTGTCCAGTAAGGATCGTTACTAGATCCTTTATTTACCGTAAAGGCGCAGTAATTGGACGGGCCGGATGCGGCGTACTCACAGGTGCTCGGTGCGTGCGCCCTCTAGCGATGGATGCAGGAAATGAGAGCCAATTTGAATAGTCTTCCGCGGCGAATCGATTAATTGGCAACCCATTATCTCCTGCCTCGTCTAATGCAATGTTTGGTTTGAATTGAAATGGAATATATTTTATAAATATATCTAGTGTTCTAATAATTTACACAACTTGATATTTATAATAGAAATAGAAAATATTGTTTTTATTCCATATAGATTACAAGAAGGATTATTGGAAATAATTTATGCTTTAACTACTGGTTCGGAAAAAAAACACTGTCTTGGGAAAAACCAGAACGAAACCCAACGAGACTTTTTAAATATGAATTTACAATAATATATATATAATGCGTGTTGGCGGACTTTACGTTTTCGATTTTTTTTTTATATCTCAAAGAGAACCTGCATGGGTTTCCTCACGATGCTTTCCTTCATCGCCGACTACGCAGTGTGCTCGTGTGCTGTGTAATTTACAGCGAGCGCTTAGTCATAGTCATAGTCATTTATTCCATAGAACAATATTACATTGTATTGGAAATTTATTACATGGATAAAGACATGCAATTATTTTAATTAAAATTAGAATAGATAAAATTGAAACATCATTTAACAAATTAATTAAATACTTTTCATGTCATAATACACTACAAATTACATTAAAAATTATACAATACATAAACAATAAAAATTAACATTCATTAAGTTTATTTTTGTCATTTAAGTAATCGTCAACTGAGTAGTAGCTTTTTTTAATTAATAAAGATTTTAATTTATTTTGAAATTTGTGGTGGCAATAAATAGTTTTAAATGAGATAGGCAAAGAATTAAATAGTCCAATGGCTTGATATCTTGTGCTGTGGCGTACAACATTCGATGATGGTGTGATAGAAATTTTTAAATCTTTTCGGCGGGTCATTTCTCTTTTTTTCCTTTCTTCGTATGTTTCATATTTGTGAAAGTTCTTTACTAAATGAGTAAGTGAAACTAAGATATACAGAGAGGGGACCGTTAATATGCCAAGATTTCGGAAATGTTCCTTACACGACTCAATTTGTGGAATACGTAACATGGTACGGATCGCCCTTTTTTGTAATACAAACGCTGCCTTAACATTATAGGTACTTATAACTATTGCCCCAGAATATTATGCTATAACGTAGTTTAGATTCTACTAGAGCAAAATAAACCATTTTTAGCTGTTCTAACGTAACTTCTTCTCGTAAACTTCTTAAGGCATAGCATGCTGAACTGATTGTGGATTCCTAGAAATTTGACTGATTCAACAGAGTCAATACTTATACCGTCAATGTTAACGTTTATTGAATCTTTTTGTCTTGCTGTAGATTTAAAAAGCATTGCGTATGTTTTATTTGTATTTAATAAAAGATCGTTTGTAGTAAACCAACTTTTAAAGTCATACAGTGTGTTTTTCATTTTAGTATTTAATTCGTCTACCGAGCTAGCAGATACAACCGCGTTGGTATCATCCACATAAATAGTTAGTTTTACATCATGCTGTTTGGTATAAGTGTAATCAGTTAAGTCATTAATGAATATTATAAATAGTATGGGTCCCAAAATGGAGCCTTGTGGAACGCCCTTCTTTATGGTTGTCAATTTCTATTTGTATACCGTTTCTTCACCGTCTATTACTGTTTTAATCTCAACAAATTGTTTCCTATTTGATAAGTAGGATTCCAATAACTTTAAAATTGAGCCTCTAATTCCGTAATATTCCAATTTCAGTAGCAGCATATCATGATTAATCGTGTCAAATGCCGAACTTATGTCTAAAAATAAACCTTCTACCTTATATTTATCATTGAGTCTACATACTACATCATCGACTAGTGTATTTATAGCATCTATAGTACCCACATATGATTGATACCCAAATTGCCTCTCATTTAATATGGAATTTTGTCGTAAATGTGTTACTAATCTTACCTTAATCAGCTTTTCATAAATTTTTGATAATATAGGAAGCAAGGAAATCGGCCTATAGTTTTTGGTTTCCATTTTACTTCCCTTTTTATGTACCGGAAGTACTCGCGCAATTTTAAGCTGATCAGGAAACAAAGTTTGTTCCACACATTTATTGAAAAGATAAGTTAAAGGTTCAGCCAATATATCAATATTATCCTTAATAATTTTGGTGGATATTTCATCATAACCATGTGATCTTTTATTTTCCATTTGCTTAACCATATTTAAAATTTCATGACTAGTAACAGCGGTAAAACACATATCTGTCACAACTCTCTTCACACTTTGTTCCAGAATTAATTGTGCGGAGATTGAATCACTAGCATTCTTACTTAAAGAAATACTTTCACTAAAATGGCTTGAGAAAACATTTACTACATCCTGTTGATGACTTATGAGCTTATTGTTTACCTTTAGTACTATATTATGTCCTTTTTTACTAAACGATTTCTTCCTACTATCATTTACAATATTCCAGATTTCTTTATTAGAATTTATCGCCAACTCAATTTTTCTGTGTTATATATAGCTATTTGTTTTGCTTTTCTCAATATTCTACTATATCTATATTTATCTGCAAACACTCCATTACATATTTTAACATTTAATGACAGAAACCTCTTCATCTTACTAGATACCCCAATACCTTTTGTGATCCAGCTTAACCCCAAGCTTCTACGGCTCATGCTCATACATGTCTACAGTAGTTTATACATAGACATAGGTATAATAAATAATACCACTAAATACTATTAATAATCAAAAGTGAAATTTATCAATATATCCTTCATTTTATAAAATGTTTAAGAAGTTGTATTAAAATTCAAAACGAAAAATTATATTATGTTAAAATCACTCGTAACATTATTAATTTTTATTTTTTGTTTTCCCATTACAATATTTTTTGAATAAAAAGGCAATCAAACTCGTTATGGGCCATAAATGTTGCACGCTCAATTCTAAATGACGTAATGAACGTAAATTAGGTATAGCTTTAAATTAATACCAGAAGTTTAAATTATGACAAATTAATGATTCATTTATAACTCGAACTTCATTTAAAATTAAATAGAAGTCCACAGGTTAATCGATCCACGGGAATTGTAAAGTGATAAATTATACTTAATTCAAGTTGAATTTGATATTACAGATATGTTTACATATTTTTCATTATGTTTATACAACAAATTTTTGTGGTCATATATATAATAAAGACATAATTAGTCATATGAACGATTTTTAACTATAAGAAAAATTATATGATACACGTATATAATATATATATATATAAAAAGTATACACCTATACGTACGTAACTATTGTTACTAATAACTTAGTATGGTCCGTGTTGTTATTTTTTTTGTAATTAAGTTATTAATCAAAATGAAAAAAAAAAACAACACAATGTATCTTTTAATTATAAGAATGTAAAAATTAATAATATACACAAAATTAGACAAGCAAGTAAAAAGATCTGTAGGGAATCAGCGTTATTTAACGACCGGAAGAAAGAAACAATGGGAGTATATTATGCAGTTACGAGTATAGTCAAAGTCGAAAGAGTCCGCATAAGTACAGTAATTTTTACTCCATTGCGTTTGCTCTCATCTAAAACTTATGAATTCCAAAACTTAACTCTTATTACGAAGACCAAAGACTTTTCTGAGCTGGTACCTCGGCTAAGGTTAAGCCATATACAACATTTCAAATAAAAAAATAACAAACATTAATTGAAATAACAAAACGAACAAGATAATGGAATTATTAGAAAACAATCCGGGCGGAGGGTCAACTGGGGCGGCGAAGAAGGGTGTCTAATTAGGGAGCGGGGGCGAAGGTAATGAGCCGCGATCGCCGCTTCGATATAGCGAAGGCTATTTGCGCGGTGGTCGCTCTGAAAATTGCGAGGTTTTGTTTTAAAAGCGGTAACCGTTTGAGTTTTGCGATTAAGGAGTTTAATTAGACCGTTGTTTACAACCTCATTACGATAGGTAGGGAAGGGTAACAGCCCCCAGACATCTACCGATTTATGGTTTTGAAAAATGAGTTCCTCGTTAACTAGATTCCGTTGGAGATTATAAGCTAATAGTCTTGTTCGTTGAATAAATATTAACTATATTTTGATTAATTTAAAAGTTTATTTTAAAATTTTAATATTAAACAAACGACGTAATTATTTTTCAAAGGGTAAATTATTAACACGTAAGTAATCAAATGGTTTTTTAAATATTCGGTACAAAGAAAAATCAGCTACAGTTATTTTGACAGCATAATATGTTTTTCCGGCCGTAATAAGAACCACCAGCTTATACCTGGTAAGCTATTAAATCGAGGATTATCAGAAAATAAGTAGATATTTGTTCAGCTTGATAACGTATATATTTGCAAAATAGATAGTCTTAATACAAAATTATTGTTTAGTTAGCAGGATTATACAATCGGTTAACTTTCCAAGTTTTATTTTAATTTATTTTCAAATTGTAGTCCATTAATTAATGTGATAATTTATTTTATAATAATTCAATGCAGCAAAAAAAATTGCTCAGTTTTGTTGCTGTAGAAATAAAATTAATTAGCAAATCAAAGTTAATTTACAGCTTGCCAAAATTTGATAAAATCGGTGCTGAAAAGTACTCGAAACGTCGGAAATATAAAATAAGTTAATATACGCGATAAAATCCGTAAAATTAGTTTCATTTAAATTGATAAAATAGGAATCACGATTTGCCGTATATTACTAATATTGCTGTATATATATATATATTTAATTTCCTATGTCATCAATTTTAAGGCTGCCTAATATCACATTACTTGCTGATCAGTTTAGCTATTGACAACTTTTAAATGCAGTGCCACTGCACTATGCCATTAGAATTACGCACGAAATCAAAATATGGCTTTGGATATTTATGCATGTGCGATTTATGTATTATAGGAAGGAATGAGGTGATCGCTACCACGCTATTTCAAATTTGTTTTGTGTTGTTAATTGTGTAACATACATGATTGTAAGCCGTTATTTAAAAAAAAGTCCCGCAGGGTTTCTTGCTGGTTCTTCCCAGGACGGAGGTTTTTTCGAACCAGTGGTTATTAAACAAAAGAGTGACTTTCAATAAGTATTATTTGTAATCTATATTAAATAAAAAAGTTTCTGTAATGTTCTGTGTAACATATCCGCGATACAGGAGAAATTACTAGTGGGGAAACCTTTTAGACAACAATCACAATCGTGCTACAACCATAATATAGCTGCAGCATGGCTATACCGTATAAAAGATATATAAATAATACTACCTCGACACAAAACAGGATAAGAACTTAAATTATTATTATTATACTTAACTGTTATAACTTATATGTTCCCCGCGAATCCGCCCGCGCGTAATTTATTAAGCTTGGATTTTATATTTTTTGCGCGGAACCCTAACTCTTTTTCTAAAATAAAAGTAGCCTAAGTTACTTCTTATAAGATCAGCTATCTGCCAGTGAAAGTCCGGTCAAAATCGGTCCAGCTGTTTCGGAGATTAGCCGGAACAAACAGACAGACAGACAAACATTTTAAAAATAGTGTTTTTGTTATAAGTATCGTATATACGCATATAGTAAAAAGCTGTTATTTCGACATTATAAACAGACACTTCAGTTTTATTTATTTGTATAGATACCACGTGCTCGACGTCGAAGAAAAACATCATGAGGAAACCGGCTTGTCTGAGGAATGAAATATTTTCAAGAACATGTGAAGTCCAACACGCAGTGGAGCAGCTCGGCGGACTAATCTCCGCTCAGAAATGAGAGGAGGCTTCCGCGGTGGGAGGTGCAAAGGATTGTTCAAACAATTTTTTTGTTTGAGGGTTTTATGTGAGGTTGGCAAAGAACGAAATAGAAACAATAATTTGGACGTAGTTATACAATAACGTTCCAACCCACAAGTCATTCAAAAATGAGTTAAAGATACAGAACTACTTATTTAACTCATTTTTGATTGTCACTCCCATGACTGACTTGACATTGGCAGAATTTTTATTTTATTTTATTTATTTATTTCTACCTCTGTCTTTACAGGCGTACCTAATACGACAGTGTAGGCACATAAAACTATCTGATTTAACAAGGACAGAACACAACTTATCTACTATTATAACACAATACATATAATGTCACTTTTGTGAATTCACCCAAGGAACAGCAGAATAAATCTACACCCTGAGCTACTTTATTTAGAGTGTACAGCACTCGTGTCAGTGGGGCCTCCTTTAGAAGGTTGGTGCGTGGAAGTTTTTTAAGAGAAGCCAAAAAGTAAAGAAGAAGAAGAAGAACTCGTTTCTGAATGACTTGTGGCTTGGAACGTTTTTGTATAACTACGTCCATTTAAATATTTTACATTGAGGTTATATCAATTACACTTCTTGGTTAGACTTTGTAATCTAACATTACTTAGTGAAACCACAAAACAAAACTCTTACATATAATACATTCATCTCTCATACCACATAGCTTACACGAAAAATAAGTAGAAGGTGAACTAAAACGGTAGCCAAAAGTAATAAGGCTTGTCTTATTTATCAAATTAATAATAAAATGATTTATAGATTAGACGAACAGTTGTACGATTTTAAAAATAAATCGAAGAAATCCGTGAATCGAGTCACGTGGACTCTGCTCAATGAGACAGCGGCGGGCGACACAGCCACGGCACAAAGAGTTTTTTACCCGTAATAGACATCCCGCCGACATCATTAACGTATCGACAGAGCTGGCCCCGCAGTTATTCGCTAATGTGACAACAACACAGAGAAAGCCCGCCACAAATGAGGGACTATCTTTTCGGGTTAGGTTGCGGACGCATTTAGCGCAAAATGTATTAATATAATCATCTCATACACAAAATAATTTCACCTTGATGAACTTAATTTATGTCAAATGAGCACAGATTATAGATTTTTTTAAAGGAATAAGATTAACATAAGAGCACACAGTCCACCTAATGGTAGGTGAATGCTGTGGCCCTTAGAAATCTGCATCTGTCCTCGTTTAAGTATCAAAATGCAGATGCGTTGTCATTGCTGGGGAGTAAGATGGAATGCCTCATTTCCAGTAAAAAAGGGTCTCCGGTTCTCTATACTCACCATGTGAAACACAACAGCATTAAGCTGCTATTTTACGTAAAATCAAATTGCTATTTTACGCTATTATTCTGTGAGAGCGTGGTCAGTCGAGGCGACCCATTTATGCTACAACCATAGGAGATATAGCTACAGCGTGGCTCTACCGCTTATTATCTACCACGTATATAACTTAAAATTAAAAATTTTGTACTGCCGACTTCAATATAAGTTATTAAGAATAACATAAAAACTATTGGTCTGACCTTGATCAAATTCATATGGGACCACACGAGAAGTACCAGCTTTCAAATAAAAAATAATCATCGAAATCGGTCCACCCAATAAAGAGTTATGAGGTAACACATAAAAAAAGACATACAGTCGAATGAGAATGAAGAATGAGTACCGTCTCCTTTTTGGAAGTCGGCAGAAAAGAGATTGTAACGCTAAGATCAACTGAACTTTTGTTATACCTTATTTATCTCCAAGGATCATTAGATTTGCTTGCAAGTTTCTAAAATATAATAGACTCGTTTGGCTGACAGGTTGCAGATCGCAATATACCACACTACACATACCGTGATTGTACCTTTAATGTTGCTTCGGACTTCATCGAGTAAAGATATTAAATATCTTGAGTCATCATCATCATCATCATCATTACAGCCCTCTTCACAAGTCCACTGCTGAACATAGGCCTCCCCCAAAGAATGCCACAAAGCACGGTCCTGAGCCACCTGCATCCATCGACTTCCTGCATATCTTACCAGGTCGTCACACCATCTCGTGGGGGGACGCCCTACACTTCGCCTGCCGGTACGAGGCTGCCACTCGAGAACCTTTCTTCCCCATCGGTTGTCGGTTCTTCGAGCTATATGGCCGGCCCATTGCCACTTCAGCTTACTAAGTCAATTTTGATTATTTTATACGTCCATTTTTACTACATCCACGAAACAAAATGGCATGGCAATGGTAAAATTACTATGATGGGCTTTCTTATACTATCGAACGTGTAGTACGTTTCCACAGAGAGCTTGGTATCGTCGCGTTAGCGACGGTATAAGCGTTTCGTTCTCAATGTACCTTGCTACTCGTAATCTTAGATGATTTTGTTTTTATTTATCACTTTCGCGAACAGAGTTGCGGGTATAGTAAACGCTTGCTTGCCAAATACCTTGATGGGCTATTAATTTTTTCTAGAATTTATTATATACATATATAAGCGGTGAAGGGGGGAATATGTAAACTTTTCGCGAAATATCCTCCTCACATTTACGTTAAAATACAGCTTGCTGATTGACAGACGAGGCTCTGGCAACTGAGAGTGGAAAATATATCTACGAATGCAGAAGTCAATTATGTTCAGCAGTAAAATTAGAAAGATGATTGATGACAAATTACGCTGGTATTCTGTGAGAGCGTGGTGCTTCCCCGGTCGAGCAGACCCATTCGTGCTACAACTATACTATTAATATAGCTGCAGCATGGCTCTACCACGTACGACATATTGTGCCAAAATGACGTCTGTAAAGCTGGAATGGTCATTTGGACAAAATCACAAAAAATTTTACTAAACATTTAGTGCTCATTTAGTGCTAATTTAGTGCTGCAAATTTAAATTTCACGCCAAAATAGCTTGATCAAAAATTTGAAAACCGCTAGCTTTTAATTAAGCAAACAGTATTCTACCTATTAAAACGGTAACCGCTTAATATAGCACCAAATATAAGCATCAATAATTTAGTGTTTATTTTTTTAGTATATATATATATATTTATATTATAAACTGCTACTTTGACATCTTTAGCAAAGTATGGCTATCACCGAATGATATAAGATAATAAATTAGTGCTCAATTAGTGCTGCAAGCACAAATAAGAGCGCTTAAGAAAAATTATTTTTCCATATACCGAAAGCTGCCACCACTTGGATGTTAATGTTTCATCACATACTCTGCTAAAGATGTCAAAGTAGCAGAGTTTATGATATTAAAAAAAAAATATTTTCTCAATTTATGTTTTTGAGCACTAAATTATTGATGTATCTATTTGGTGCTGTATTAAGCTGTTATCGTTTTATTAGGTAGAACACTGCTAGCTTAATTAAAAACTAGCAGTTTTATAATTTTTGATCAAGCTATTTTGGAGTGAAATTTAAATTTGCAGCACTAAATAAGCACTAAATATTTAGAGAAATATTTAAGTGATTTTGCCCCGGCACCAAAGAAATTGTTAATTGCAATTTTAAGTGCTGATTTACCACTTGCTCGGCAGGGAAGGAAAACATCGTGAGGAAACCTGCAGTCTGATAAATAAGAGCAAAATATATTTCTAAGACATGTGAAGTTCGCCGAAACGCATTGGGGCAGCGCGGTTGACATTTCCTTGGCCTAAAACCCTCTCAGAAATGAGAGGAGGCCTGTGCCTAGCAGTGGGACGTAGCGTCCTGCGGTTTCGCGGCAATGCGACATGGCAGCCAAACGCTTACGGCTTTTATTTTTAATACAATACAATATGTTTAAATCATAACGCATAATCGCTATAAAATATAACAAACGTATTTACGCGTGGTGTACCTCCGGCAGCGGGGGAGTATTCTAATCGCGCGTTAGCGTGGCCCGTTTTTGCACTAACGAACAGGTTGCGTTAAGAAGACGGCGACGTGAATTGAGTCCGACGTGGAATTTCGCCTCATTAAAAGTTGTGACCTGCGGAGGAGGCAATTTGGACGCGACGACTTTGCCTTACTTATTAACGACCGACTTAACACTATCATCACTCGCGGCGTTCCGCCCACTGTTAAATATTTTGTTCATCATCGTAAAAGTTGAAATTTATCCGAGCATATCACTTGTTTCGTGACTTCGTTGTTTCCTAATCAAAATTACGAGCAGTATTGTCATCGTCAGAATGTAAACAGCTTTAAATAATATGGGAAGATCTTTATAAGGTTTAGTTGACAACGCTTCTTCGTCTAAAGAGTTCGTCGTTGTATGTAGTAACACTCTCTCACCTAATATACCACACCCTTTCTGCTGTTAAACAGCAGAGCACCCATTGTGTGTCACGTTTTGAGAAGAGTAAGGCCCAGTACCCATAATTATAAGTATCGTATATTATACAGTAGAGACTTATGTTATTGCAAAATTAGTCCTTCTGTATGATATACAGAAAACGTTTACTCCGTTAAAGTAATAAATAAGCGTTTTTCGTAAAAAAATAATGTCAAAAGTAGTAAGTAGAGAACAAAAAGAGATAAACGGAAGTGAGGGTAGGACTTAAAACCTCGTTTGAGAAATATAAAGTAAAACACAGGCGAAGTTAACAGGTTGAGTGATTCCGTCAAAATTATTCAGTTATCTTGTTTGTGGTTATTCTACTAGAACAAGCAAAGAAGAGTATTCGGCGCTGAGGGTGACTAGAGTACGCCGTGATAAGCCGCGTTGCTGTTGGTTTCAATACTTTAAATATTTTTTTCTATCATACAATGACGCCAATCATGTTACACTACATGCATGATTGTGACGCGCACATATTACGGTATGGGCCGAGTTGTAATTACGCTACGAATGTGTACTGTGTTACGCTGTTTTATTGCTGTTAGTCATTAATTGCGTAAGGAAGACTGCAAGTTGAACATTTTTTCATTTCAAAAATGAGAAAACCAAAACAATACCAGTTTTGGTTTTTCATTGTTTATTAAGTATTAAGTACTAAAGTAGATTAAGCAAAAAGTTTAATTAGACCTGGAATATTAATGATTTTCTTCTCTTATTTCACTAGCCCGTAGCAGTTCACTGGCGGACACGGGTACGTATCTCCATTTTAGGAAAGATTTGCAAAATTTTACTTAATCACGGGCGTAACCCGATTTCCAATATTTAGCGGTTAGGTTAGTGATATAGTATCACAATATATTATTAACAGCATCCCTCGCGTGCTGCGGACGTCCCACCTGCCCCACTCGAATTAGTAAACAAACGCCTTTACGAGCGGTTTTACGAGCCCCACGATATTTCGGTCTCGCGCACGCTCTTTTACGACATAATGAATTCGTTGATGAACTAGGTATTAGAAAGTTTCGAAATAGACGCGTCTGGTCACCCCGGCGCGTGCTGCGGTTTGCCAAGAACAAAAGATCGTACGCGTTGCATTACGAAATTCTTAACTGGTGCATTGTTATTCTCGGGTTTATGTATTTAGCTAAAGTTGAATTCTGTAATATGTATTATATCCTTCTATGTGGACAGTTGAGAGGTTTTAAGCTACCCTCCTACTGACCAAATAATGATTGTTTAATTCTCATCTTCATCATCAACGGCAGTTCCACTCCCTTACAAGTCCAATGTTGATCATATGCCTCCCCCACGTACCGCCCCAAAAGTGTCCATGGTGGTTAGTGAACCATCACTTCTAGTAGAGGGGGACGCTCCACACTATGCTCACTGGTACGTGGCTGATATTCGATAACCTTTCATCCCTATCGGTTTTAGGTTATTCGAACTGTATGGCCGGTTTATTACTACTACAGCTTTCTAATTCGCTGCGCTATGTGTACGCTTTTATCCCGCAGATAAATTCTATACATAGTCGTGCAAAAGTGCATATGGACATATATGCGTATGAGCAATGCTTCCACGTCTTGTCTCAATATGCAGGTGCGCTTTTGTTTTAAACATTTGACAAATTGTGAACGCGAACAATAAACGACAGAATACTGGGTTTTCTACTGGGTTTAGTACACATTATACAGATTTTTTTCAGTGACTCGGTCGGAATGTCTTATATCCGAGTATCGAACAATTTCTGTATCGCCTTGATAATTTTAGAATCTACTTGTTATTAAATCACATAAAAAAAAATATTCATAGCATCTAAACGATGCTATGAATATTTTTTGCGAGACACACAAGGCGTTTCCTTTGATTATGGTCTATTTTAACATAAATTTTTACGTTTGAAATTATTTCAGTAGTTCTAAAAGAAATATGGGCCAGCGCGGAAGTCCAACCATTATTATTTGTAAATAGATCTACATATCTGAAAACCGCCGGTTATTTCTGCGTGTGACATTGTACGGCAAGACATTGATTAATGGGAATTATAATTAGTTCGGCCAGTAATAATGTTACGATTTAAAAAGTTAATTTTATCTTCAGAACTCCAATCTTTAATATGTTTATTATGTAAGAAACTTTAATTGGTAGTTTTGACGGGAACTTGACCACCGGAGGTTTGCTACTCTTGCATCACGTTTAAAAAATAATGGTTTGAACTGAATTTTGATACGTAAAAGTGGTGCGATTTAGTGTATCAAATATCATAACATACAAGTATAAGCATGTGAACTATTAGTGAAAAGGATGAAAAGCTGTTCCTATGGTGATATTGATATACTACTCTGACAAGAAAGTACCGGGAAAACATCCATAATACACAAAATGTTAGTTATTCATCCAAGTTTATTTTATCACCTTCAGAAACGATACACTTTCTCCAACGAATAATCCAATCATCAAAACATTTTTAGAAACGATTTTTCCGGAATTGAGTTCAGTTCTCGCTGCGACATTTCCTTTATGTCTTCTACCGAATGAAAACGGTTACCACGAAGTGGTAATTTGAGTTTAGGAAAAAGAAAGAAGTCTGCTGGAGTCATATCTGGTGAATAAGGTGGTTGCTCGATGGTATTTCTTGAGTTTTTGTGCGGTCAGGTTGTGGTTTTGGTGCGGCGGATGGTCTTGTGCGAAGGCGCATTATCGTGGTGCAAAAGCCAAAAATTTTCTTTCCACAAATCTGGCCTTTTTCGTCTAATTTGCTCTCTTAAACGTCGCATTACGCCCAAATAATATTCTTTATTTACCGTTTGACCTCCCGGCAAGAATTCCGAGTGCACAACACCGCGATACTTAAAAAAAATAGTCAATATGACTTTGACTTTTGATCGACTTTGGTGTGGTTTTTTTCGTTTTCAATTCAGTTGGAAGGTGCCACTTCGAAGCTTATTGAATAGTTTGCAACTCGTAAACCCACGTCTCGTCACCAGTAACAATGCGTTTCATGAATGTTGGATCGGAATTCACTCGTTCTAGCATGTCCTCAGCGACTCATATGCGATTAAGTTTTTGGAGAAAATTCAGATCTTTTAGAACTAGCCGAGCGGCAACATGTTCCATACCCAAGTGATTATTTATCGTGAGACAAAGAAGTTCGGCGGTTATCTCTCTTAAACTTGAATGAGGATTTTCAGTTACTATTTCCTTCACTTTTGTGATGCAACTTCATGCAACTTCAGTTGCAGACTGACGTACTCATAAGTACGTGTTTCTGATAAAGTCGATTCACATAAGCCTTCTGCAACATTTTCAGTGACTTCCAACACGAAATTCCATTGGCGATGCAAAATTTAAAATAAATTATTTGTTTGATGTTTTTGTCCATTGTGAAATTCGCAATACATACTAGATATGATATAACTAAAAACAGCACTGTATTTAATCTATATGACAGAAGTAACACAAACTGCGCGTTAAAATGGAAAACAGTTGTGCCAATCTGACTACAACAAAAAAAAACAATAGAATTTTGAACCATAAACAAATCATCCATTCTCGATACTTTTTTGACTTATATAGCGATATACTTAATAGTTAAGATATTTGAGTATTATATCACCATTACACCACACCACCACATGAAATAAAAATTCCTGCTAGACCCTCATCGATATACAAGACATGTCTTAAATCAATTTCTGTAGCTGTAAAACTCTCCTAAGGAGTGACCCTTAAAAATTTGTCTGGCCATGGTGACACAAGTGTCCGTCATACAGTTTCATCCAGTGGGTGTCGTAGAGTGAAATGTAAGTAAGTCTATCTAATATCCAGATTAATGACAGGGACAGAAGTGAAAGGTGTTATTACGCCTTATCCGTCCAATTTGAGAGAGGCCTGTGGCCAACGGTTGCTGTTTATGAGATGCTGCTTCTGATCATCATGATATCATACACGGGACATAGTAGGCATACATATTATATCCTTGTTCTCATTTATTAGCCTGTAAAAGTCTACTGTACATGGAGCTCTTCTGTGGTCGGGAGGGTTTATATCAATTGCCATGCTTGGCATACTGATTGGCAATCGCAGTACCAGACATCTGGCGCCTTTAACGCAGCTCCCACTGGTTTAATCAATTTAAATATTAAACGAGATCGTTATATCGCTATATATCGAAAGTCATAAGATCTTTTCTTACCTTTCATAAACGCCTTACGACATCCACAAGACAAAATTGACTGATGAATTTTATCTTTACGCCGTCACCACACGAGAAATATTATATATTGTATTATGCTCCATGACTAGCAAAAGTAAAGAAAATATACAGCCTATGGACGTCCCACAGCTGGGCACAGTCTTCCTCCAATTTCTGAGAGGATTTTAGGACTAAAGACATGTGAATTCTGCGAATACGCGGCGTGGTGGTCACTTCCTAACCCTAAAACCCTCTCGAAAATGAATAGCGAGAAAAATATAAATTTTACTGTCAACAGTTTTGTAATGATGACATCTTAATTTATTTCTAATTCTGTAAATTATACAATTAATCAGAATCCATTGAATTAAGCAGAAATTTACATGTCGCCTGCATAAGATCATTATTAATAAGTAGGAGCGAAACGTACCAAGTTTGAGTACAGAGAGCGGCGTCTCATAGTTATGCGAGGTTAACACATGAGGTTAATTAAGATCAGAAGCGGGATCCATAACTAGCGAACGTAGCTACCGACACTCGGAGCGAGTTTACCGAGTGCTTCCCCTTAATTGATACGATTTGATCGTCATCGCGAGCACTCGCTTATTGCCGCTACGCACTTAATCAAATTTACGTTTCGTTAATTTAAGCTGTTGCTTTAATGAATAGTGTTACGTTATCGTAGTTGGAATTAGATGTTACCATGAATTAACTTATTCCAAAACGTACTGCTCCATTAATGTGAGGTTTTACCTATGCTATTTATTACTTAAATATTTATTATTGTATGGGCTCAATGATCCGCAAGAGATTTAACATTTGTTTATAAAGTCTCATTTGAAACAGACATAAAAACTGTGTGGTCTACTTAAAATGAGCGACATAACTAGAACTATTTAAAATTATGGCTTCCTCAAACTATGCCCGCATGTATGCTACTTACCATTTACTGGCAAACCATAAATATTGTTTCTATCGCTTTTAGTGGAATACTACTGATATAAATAGTTCGTTCGTTTCAAATTTTGAATATATTTGATGAATCAATTTGGATTTAAAGCTGAAACATTTTTAGCTGATGTAAAATTTTGTGGAAGATTGTTAAAAATATATTGATCATATATTGAAGAATAAGCAAGCTTTCAATTGCAACTTCTTCGAAGCTTCGTTTTGAATAATTGATTTTTTTTAGAGAACATCCTCAATCAATTTTTGTTTTAAACATCTTTCCATATTATCTCACAGTTTTCGAGATAATAGCAAAAAAACAGTTTAAAAGTGGTAATTCAATCTACTGCCAAATTCTACTGTTATAGATCTGCAGGTTTTTGTTTAAGTTCTACAGGTATGAAATCGCGAGTAAAACCAATTAAATAAGAAATATAATCGGTTTAGTTTTGGAGAAATAAACGCGAATATGAGTGATGATTTCGTCAATATTTCATAAATATTTATAATCTGTCCGAGCTGTAGTTTTGTCTCTCGTCGTACGAGTAAAACGCGACAGAGATCCTCATCTGTAATGATGATGATGATGATGATGATTTCTGTCGCGTTTTATTCGTCCACTAATCGCCCTTCATTAGTCCACTAATGAACATATGCACCCCCAAGGAATGCCACAAAGCACGGTCCTGTGCCACCTATACCGATAATTCAGCATTATGCAGAATATTTAGACTGTATAATGATATATCTAGGCCATCTGATTTAGATATTTTCAATGACAATTTAAATAATTTCAGAAGAAAAATGTTACTTTATTTAGAATCTTAGATTTTAGATGATAAATGCAAACCCTTTTTAATTTCTCACAAATACGCAATTTTGCTACTATACTATTAAATTTTACGATAATTAACTTTTCGCAACATTACTCTGTGTTAGCTGTGGTTGCCTATAACTGGGTGAGCACATTGCATGTTTCTCACAATGCTTGGTTCTTGTTTTTAGTTTTTGTGTATCATCTGTCGGTGACCCTTATAAATAAATAAATAAAAATCCATTGACTTCCTGCATAACTGACTAGCTGGTCACTGTGGGCCGCCCCCTGCACTTCGCTTTCCGGTACCAGGCCTACTCGGGAACCACTCTTCCTTAATGTAAATTAATAATGATAAAATTCATTAATATAGCTACAATAAGTACCTACGCATAAAACTAGTAAGATAAGTACTCACTTTCACATAAATAGTAACCTAAATTAATAAATAGTTATAGGTAAGGTACCTCGGCACCGACATTGCTCTAACAAATAGGTAATTTGGTAAATTGAAGAACAAACTTAACTTTGCAGTAGAAAAGACGTTCGCCCATACGACAGCATCAAACATGGCGGTCTACGACATATTTGATGATCTAACTGTAAATGTGAGTTTGTAATCACAATATTGTTTATGTAATTTAGTTTATTCAACAGTGGTAGAGCCACGTGGCGGCTTTTGCTGTCGCACGGATGGGCCGGCTCAAACCGGGGTGGTACCACGACCTCACAAACAGCGTGAAGTAGAGGTTTACCTCTGCGTTTCGCTTGGTGAGTGCAGGTGGCCGGAGGCCCTTTTTACTTGAAATGAGGCATTCCATCTTAGTCCTCACGTGTGACAACGCATCTACATTTTGATTTGTAATAGAGGATAGATGTAGATGTCTATGGGCCGCAGCAACCACTTACCATCAGGTGGACTGTGTGCTCGTTTGTCACACTTATCCTATAAAAAAAAATGTAATACAACTACAAATTATCATTAATGGTTTCGAATTTTTTTCTTTTACTTTTTGTGTTGCAAGATTATGCTTCTTGCCAAATTTCACGATTCTAGGTTAACAGGAATTGTCCTGAAGGATTTTAGTTTGCAAGTATCTAAATACATGTATGTGACAAATTTGGCCGTATCTTTTAGTCGCATTGACTTAGACGCCTTAGTTTTCTACCGACTTCAAAAAGGAGACGGTACTCAATTCGACTGTATTTTTTTTTTACTTTTTACTGGTGGAACCGATTTCGATGATTCTTTTTTTATTTGAAAGCTGGTACTTCACATGTGGTTCCGTATGAATTTGATCAAGGTCAGACCAATAGTTTTTGAGTTATTCTTAATAATTTATATTGAAGTCGGCTGTACAAAATTTTAAATTATATTATTACACCTCCACACCACAGACATTACTATAGATTTCAATTTCAACTTGATTGCTTTACCCGTTCCCGAAAAAAAAGGGCCCAGACATACGGTCGAAGAAAGTGGTTCCGATTTTTTCTTTTGAGGTACGCAATATAAAAGAAGGTACTCTTCTAAATATAAACATTGCAGTGTTGTCATCTATATAATTACGAATTTATTTAAATCTTAAAAAATCACAAAGAAACGAAATTTAATAAATCTAGCTAAGGCAGTGGTAATTGAAATTATTAATATAACAATGTTTCATTTTCATAATGTTAGGTTTAAGTTAATTAAATTCTGAAAAGAGTTTTATTACAACCTTAATTACACGAGCGCCGTGGATGCGCTAAAAGTAATTTAACTTAGTTCAGCTTAAAAAGCAATATGAACATCAAGTGTCTGTACGAATACGTAAAATATGAGGTCTGTTAAGCTGGAATGGTCATTTGGGCAAAATCACTTAAATTTTTGCTAAATATTTAGTGCTCATTTAGTGCTAATTTAGTGCTGCAAATTTAAATTTCACGCCAAAATAGCTTGATCAAAAATTAGAAAACTGCTAGCTTTTAATTAAGCTAGCAGTGTTCTACCTATTAAAACGATAACCGCTTAATACAGCACCAAATAGAAGCATCAATAATTTAGTGCTCATTTAGTGCTGTCGATATACGCAAAAACAAATATTGGGAAAATATATTTTTTTTATATCATAAATTCTGCTACTTTGACATCTTTAGCAGAGTATGTAATGAAAAAATTAACATCCAAGTAGATTATCACCTAATGATACGAGATAATAATTTAGTGCTCATTTAATGCTGCCGATATACGCAAAAACAAATTTTAGAAAAATATTTTTTTTTTTAATATCATAAACTCTGCTACTTTGACATCTTTAGCAGAGTATGTAATGAAAAAAATTACATCAGAGTGGGCTATCACATAGTGATATAAGATAATAAATTAGTGCTCATTTAGTGCTGTCGATATACGAAAAAGGAGTTGGGAAATTATTATTTTTAAATACCGTAAACTGCTACCTTGGCATATTTAGCAGAGTGTGTACTGAAAAAATTGACATCGACGTGAATTATCACCTAATGATATAAGATAATAAATTAGTGCTAGTTTAGTGCTGTCGATATATGAAAAAAGATTTGAGAAATGATTATTTTTAAATATCGTTAACTGCTACTTTGACATCTTTAGCAGAGTATGTGATGATACATTGACATCCAAGTGAGTTATCACCTAATGATATACGATAATAATTTAGTGCTCATTGACTGCTGCCGATATACGCAAAAACAAAACTTGGGAAAATATATTTTTTTAATATCATAAACTCTGCTACTTTGACATCAGAGTGGGCTATCACCTAATTATATAAGATAATAAATTAATGCTCATTTAGTGCTGTCGATATACGAAAAAGGATTTCGGAAATTATTATTTTTAAATACCGTAAACTGCTACTTTGACATCTTTAACAGAGTATAGTATATAGAGTATAGTAGTAACAATATTTCTTTTCTTTATTACAAATACCGGAAGTTGCTATTTCGACAGTTTTAGCAGAACTCAAGTTAGAAAATTGATTTCTGAATAATCAAATATCAAAGTATAAAGATGTCAAAGTAGCAGAGTTTATGGAAATAAAAAAAATATATTTTCTCAAGTTTTGTTTTCGCGTATATCGGCAGCACTCAATGAGCACTAAATTATTATCGTATATCATTAAGTGATAACTCACTTGGATGTCGATGTATCATCACATACTCTGCTAAAGATGTCAAAGTAGCAGTTACCGGTATTTAAAAATAATCATTTCCCAAATCCTTTTTCGTATATCGACAGCACTAAATGAGCACTAATTTATTATCTTATATCATTATGTGATAGCCCACTCTGATGTAATTTTTTTCATTACATACTCTGCTAAAGATGTCAAAGTAGCAGAGTTTATGATATTAAAAAAAAAAATATTTTTCCAAGATTTGTTTTTGCGTATATCGACAGCATTAAATGAGCACTAAATTATTATCTCGTATCATTAGGTGATAATCTACTTGGATGTTAATTTTTTCATTACATACTCTGCTAAAGATGTCAAAGTAGCAGAATTTATGATATAAAAAAAATATATTTTCCCAATATTTGTTTTTGCGTATATCGACAGCACTAAATGAGCACTAAATTATTGATGCTTCTATTTGGTGCTGTATTAAGCGGTTATCGTTTTAATAGGTAGAACACTGCTAGCTTAATTAAAAGCTAGCAGTTTTCTAATTTTTGATCAAGCTATTTTGGCGTGAAATTTAAATTTGCAGCACTAAATTAGCACTAAATGAGCACTAAATATTTAGCAAAAATTTAAGTGATTTTGCTCAAATGACCATTCCAGCTTAACAGACCTTAAAATATGTTGTTTGTATGTGATGAATGATGACTTAATAAGACAAGTTTATACCCATGTCTTTATTTGCCGGAGGTAATATAAATATAAATTAGATCATTTGACTACATTTAGATATTGTAGTGCACATTTTCTCACAGAAGTACTACTGAGTCTATATGGGATCCACAGTCACATTCTGTCCACAAATAATGGATTATCATAAATGATAATAATTATCTTTCATATTAAAATAATAGTCATTATTTTCAATATAAGCAAGGTTCTAGATGTCTGCAAGGTCGTAGATCTGAGACATAATGCGAAGCCGTTTGTTTTCCATTTATGTTTTTTTTTTTAATATTGTCTTTTCCTAGAGATTTAACTATCCTTTTATGACATTACAGTTACAAACGAGCTAACAATATATTTCAGTGTATAACAGTAGCTTTGGTAGCTCATGGACACATGCAACTAGGGAATTTAATCGCGATCCTTTTACAGTCCCAAATTTTTCGGGCACAAAACCAGGATATTCGGTATCGAAAAACAAAATCTCATTAAGCAAAACGCAATCATTTTACCGAACTGCTATCTTGTTTTAACAGCTGATTTTAGTAGAGTTTATGCCGCCAAATAAAAGTTATATCAAAAGGTATTTTTATTGCTTGTTTAATAAATTTGTTGAAGAATAAATCTACGAGCGCTCTTTGATTAGTCAATAACTTTTTGAACAAAAGATTTTTATTTCTGCAAAAAAGAGTCTTAACATGGTCTCCTTTTTTTCTAGCGTTTTTCAATTTTTTTTATTCCTCCTAAATACAAATTATAGGTTTCTCTGTGCCCTCAAAATATGCTTTTGTTTCACTGATTACCTCTTTATTCAAACCAAATCTATTACCTCCTAGCCATTTCTTCAGGTTTGGAAACAAGAAATAGTCGCAGGGGGGCTAAATCTGAAGAATATGCTAGATGAGCATGCAGTTTGTAGATCAATTTATGGATTTTTTCAATGGTGACTGCACAGTGCAACCGTACATTGACTTAATGGAATAGCACTTTTTTCTTCGCCAAATACTTCAAATCAATATTGAATCTTTCCAAAAGCTATACATATTATTAGCTGGTGATCGTTTCACCTTTTTCAAGGTAAACCATGTGAATGACATCGCGTGCATCCCAAAAAACTGTGGCCACGATCTTGTTGGCCGACTGACGCACCTTGGCTTTCTTTGGTGCACGTTCGCCCGGAGAAACCCACTGTCTTGACTGTTCCTTGATTTTTGATGCGTTGTACTGAATCCATGTTTCCTCTACGGTTATAAGATAGTGCAAAAATTCGTTCGGATTGCGGCTGAACATCGCTAAACACTCCTTTGAAATGGTCACACTTATGGTCAAATGTAAGCAATCGTGGCAGCCATCGCTCACTTGAGATGCCTACAGCCTTAGCTACCTCACGCACTCTCATTATCCAATCGTCCAATTTAATTCCATGGATTTAATCGACGATTTCTGGCGTCACGACCTCTTTTGGGCGACCTGAACGTTCGGTGTCAGTAGCCACTTCAACTCAGCAAATCACTTCTTAACAATTAAAATTGATGGCGCAGAGGCCCCATGGTATTTATGAAGCCTTTCCTTGATTAGGTGATGGTTTTTACGTAACAAATAATGTTTAATCAGTACCTACACGACATTCACTTTTTTCAATTTTCGTTAATATTCACGAGGTTATCTGCTTTCAATAGAATAGAATAGAATAGAATGATTTTTGTTCAATATTGATTATTATATAATACTTATTGAAAGTCATTTTTTTATTTACTGGTTCGGAAAATACCTGGGAAGAACCAGCAAGAAACCCAGCGGGACTTTTTTTTAAACATAATTTCACTTAACAATAATTTTGTTTATACAATTTTAAATGAATTTTCATAGAACCAGCATGGTGGCGATCACCTTATTCCCAGGGGTTATTTTCATTCATGTATTCCTTGATATTATAATAACCCTTTTTGTACAGTTTTTCATTAATAAAACTTTTAAACTTGTTTTTTGTCAAACTTTGAACATGTTCTGGGATTTTGTTGTATAAGCGTATACATTGCCCCATAAATGAATTACTAATTCTGTGGAGTCTAGTAACTGGCATTACAAGTTTATGTTTGTTCCTAGTGTTTAAGGTATGAACATCCTTATTCTTATTAAAGCTATTTATGTTTTTATGTACATACATTTTCGTAAATATATTGCGATGCCAAAGGTAATATGTTTATTTCTTTAAATTTTTCTCTGAGGGACTCTTTACAATTTAGATTATAAATCGCCCGTACGGCTCTCTTTTGCAAAACAAATATATATATATATATATATATATATATATATATATATCAGTCGCATTACCCCATAACAAAATTCCATAAGATATTACGCTATTAAAGTAACTAAAATACACTAACCTAGCTGTCTCAACATCTGTGAGACTTCTAATCTTTCTTACAGCATATGCTGCAGAACTAAGTCTGCTTGCTAATTTAGATATATGGGGGCCCCATTGAATTGCCCCGATGGCTGTCAAACAAACTAAATGACGCAGCTTACTCAAAATTTGACAGTAGTCTAAATAATAAATTGATGTCAGTTTGTGGGGGCAGTGCAGTGTTGAATTCAAAATTACTGCGTAGGAAATTCAAAAAGTCACTAACTTGTTTTTATTAGCAATCACTGAGCTATTCCGGGATCCCGAGATATTCTGTATTCAATTTTGGAATCCCGGTTTAGAAATAAGGGGTTGGATCCAATTACCTAATTGCAACCCACCACTTACCACCTTAGAACTCAACTACTCAATGCCACAGATTGATGGCAAATGAAGCGCCATGCACTATCATTCAATGATAACAAAATAAAATTTTTTTTTTTTCAAAGAGTCTGTATCTACATTTGAAGTCACAACATTTATGAGTGACACACGCGACTTCTCAACACAGTTTAGCAATCAGCTGAGGCGTGCAAAAATGATACAACTTTAATTGGAGTTTCAATTGCTCGTCATTTGAAACCTGCAATCATGTAAACATTGACAATCGCGATAGACCGTTGTGGCTAGCTGTGTGTTCACCTGTAGCACTTCTATTTCGTCCTAGGCACCTAGGCACCTAGACACACTATGCAGAAAACATAACCTAGACAGAAATATTTAAACTCCATTTAAAGAAATTACTTAATTTCAAATAAGGAATATAAACTTAATTGATAAAAATTTATAGTGGTCAGAAGTTAATGTCGACGTGCTACGTAACACATTGCGCAGTAAGTTGAAAACAAACAGAATACATAAAGTGAGTTCAACCGCTGTCAACGGTATAAACTGTATCCTGGAGCATGAGCACTCAGTCAGACATGACACTTAGATGACAGGCGGGAAGTGTCGGGCTAAGTGAATCTCGACCAGTAATATTAAAAATTCCTTTGACAGAATTGGCTATCGAATAATGATTTGTGTACATCACACCGGCTTCCGCTGTCATACTTGCGCCAAATTTTCACCGGAGACTTTTTTTATCGTTTTTCGACGGCCATCCGAACGCCCGGCACTACGTTTATTTATTAACAAAATTCGTTCGTCTACCTAACTCGTCTCGTTCGGAGGCCGTTTCGTACCTAATACGGACTCTAACCCATTGCAATAAAGTTTTAAATAGAACATAACGATGCGTTATGACTTTTTTGTACCCAGTGGCTACCGTTTACGAGGCTGCATAGGCGCGACGCAGCAATGCGTCCATGCGCTCCACCCATATCAATTTCGAATAGGTTTCCTATCCTGTTCGGCCGGCACGGTGCGATTGCGTTTTGATCGTTTTGTGTGTAAAACTATTGCCCTAAATTAAACGCTTTAATAATAGAATAGAAATAAAAACAGAAAATCGGCGTTGCTGACACGGGCGACGGTATGCGAACAAGAGCGTTGAACGGATTTTGTTTTAATATTTTAGTATGTACTCGTATTCACTCGTGAATTTAAATAGTGCATCTACACTATCCAGGGCTACGGCGGTACTTTGTGCTATATGTCGGTCAAATTTCGGCCCCGGCAATCAATTTCAACGGCAACTAGCCACCTGATCTCTATCCTCTCAGTCTCGTTGTTCGATGGGACGGAAATCGGAACCTACTACTAAGATGGGACAACATGTCATGGGAATCGCATTCAAAAGAAATCTGTAATAAAATGTATAAATTTTCATTTGCACTATATAAACTGTCAAAAATAACTGACCGAAAGACTGTTCTAACAGCGGCTTTGTGGCTTCGACCCTGCGATATGGTATCATATTTTGGGGACTGTCAACATACAAGGAATTAATGATGAAAGCTCAAAAACAGTGTATTCGAGCTATATGTGGGATAAAGCCTACAGAAAGTTGCATACCATACTTTAGATCTCTTAAGATTAACATTACCCTGTATGTATACACTAGAATCATGTATGTTTGTAAAATGCAATCCGGATCTTTTTGATATGAGAGTACAACAATCTTTTGTTAACCTTCGTCCTCGGAAACAAAAAATCCAGACAAATGTATGTAAAACTGCCCTTATGAAAAAAAGTGTTGCTGAAATGGCCCCTAAATTATATAATAAATTACCTGATCATATAAAATGTTATAATGCGCAAAAATTTAAACGTACTCTAAGTAATTTTCTTATAAATAAATGTTATTATAATGTCAATGAATTCCTATTTACTAATGATTTAAATAATATGTAATTTAATAATTTTGTGTTTTTTGACTTTGTTTACTTAGTTTAACGATTTTTTCATTTATGTTTAATTTTATAATGTGTGAATATACATATACATTCGTATGCTGTAAAAAGTATTTCACGGAGATAAGTACTTAAAAATTATAATATTGTCAACCTTAATAATAAATACCTGTGAAAACGAATAAATAATTTTGATTTGATTTGATTTGAAGATCAGCAGTCGCGTTTACGACTATGGCGTGATCGCGGAGAAGGAAGAATTTCAAATTATTGCAATTCATACCTATGTGAACTTTAATTTATTGTGAAGAAACTCGGTTTTCGAATCACAAATACTGTTCAAAAGGTCATAAAACTATCTTAGTTGCAATAGAAATAAAACTTTTTATTGTTTAATGAAGTTCAAAAATGCAAAGCAATAAAAACAATCCTGCTCCGCGACCGCGCTTTACTAGACCGAGGCTATCAAAAGTTCTGCTGTAACTCATCAATATGTTAAATTATTAGTCGCTTCCTAATTAGTGACAATGCAACTACAAATCAAATTTAACTAGGTCCTGGTCGTTCACTAATTAGTGGTTGGGGCGAACGGTGTCTCCTGCGAACTAATCAGGTGGCTAAATAATGTAGTCGTGACGGCGTCGTTAGCGCTCGTGAGACAGACGTTATTAATTAACATCACATTTCCCTCCCGCGCCGCCGCCCCACACCCAACTATCCCTTGTTAGTGTATGGTTTACATTTGGTGCAACCGATACCTATCTACTAATTAATGTAGTCACAGAACTAACCCAACTCCTTCCTAGAATTTTAGTTTGGAATATATAAATAAATAAATCCTTAATTTTTCTGTCTGCTTACTTTTTTATTATAAGAATTCCGCTCTTCATATTAAACTTTATATATATCGGGTGTGGACGTATACTTGCAATTTTCTCTTATGCATATGCAATAACGTGAGTAAACAAACAAACTCCGCTGCGAGTAGAGGAAAGCATTTTATAATATACTTTTCCAATCGTTGTTCATATTTGTTAGGTAAATTTTTATACGTAAGAAATAGACAAGGTTCTCCAATTAATGCATAGGGAGTATCAATTTATTCAACAATAGGCTGAGAAGGAAATGACTTGCTCGGGCCATCTCGTGAATTTCCCGTCTGTTCCTGAAACATGACTTCACGACAGTGCCTCGACTGCAAGTGCTTCGTAAACATGTCCGAAGCCAGTGGTGACAACATTAATTGACGACGACAAATATCCGACAACAGCTTCAGTAACAAAAGCCGAAATCAAAATAGGTTACAACATATGATACATGTCCCATATAGTAATAACAAATTTATCAATAATTTGCTACTAAAACTAGAATCTACGTTTTCTTTTACTTTGCAACAAAATAATAAGTTTTGTATATCTTTTTGCCTACAATAGGAAAGGTTTAAATCATATCGAATAAAACTAAATACATACATATAAATAAACATTAAAGTGTATGTGTCTAATATAAAAAAAATACCTTTAATCGGGTTCAGGGGGTAGTTATTTGCATGCTATTAAAACATGAAGTCCGGTCTAATCTTTGAAATGGATGAACCGATTGTGAAACCTTACAAATAGATAGAGAGCAATACCAAGAGTGATCTAAGCTATATTTTATCTGAAAAAAAAAAGGAGAGAATTTTTGTGAAATTATTTATAATTGATAAAATAAACGGCCATTGATAATTAGTTCAAAAATCTAAATGATGCCACATTAATTAAATCCCACCCAAACGAAGTCGCGGCGACTCTTTAGTTATAAATAAAAAAGCATAATTTTTTTGAAGAAATTTGAACAAAATTAAAGAATAAATATAAAAATAAAGAAATACTCTATATTTTATGGTTTTACGGTATATAACTTACTAATTTTTCTACAATAGATTTAGAGAATAAAATCAAAATAAAAGTATTAGCAATTAACGCGAAGAACAGTAATTATTAAACTCAAGTCGAAAATCATCGTATTACAAACAACGGCCACCTAAATTTAGTGAAAATAGGCGTATCGTAGCTGTCGGTGGTCGAATTTAATCTGCATTCTGCATTGATTTACACGTCGGCATATGTTGTCTGCGCGGGGAAGACAGATTTCACGTCCCCGCCAGGAGTGTCGTTAAATCGGCACTCCAATGCCACTACGCTAACTGGGGCCTCTATTTCATCCCGATTTACAACGTAATGGTCTTTATATATGTTATTTCATCATAACGCAATATTTTCAATAAGATCAAATTTCCTATGACCTTGTTCTGAATTTTAAAACAAAGAAAGTTTTAAGCACATTGTAACCCCCTGATTTATAATGGCTCTTTTTTATCCTCTATACTAATTCAAGTGAACAACTGCTTGGCGGTGGAAATAGGCAAGCGTGGTACCAAACCAGACAAAAGTAAAGAAGAAAAGACCAAAGTAGAAAAGGTCCCACCATCTACTTATAGAACGTAATTCCAACAACTAACATACACTGTTACTATACTCGCAATTTATAAGCTTCCCAAAATCTTACAACTTTATCAATTACCACAATTTTATTTAGAGCACACGCTGTTTGAAATATATTATAACATGTGTTTATCTGATATATATTTTAAAACATTTCTAACTAGTTATTAATATATATTATAAAATGCATCCTCCACCTCTTCCTCAGACTTTAAATGGGCCTTTTCTAAAGTGGTATAGGAGGAATTTGCCGTAATTGTCAAGTAATATATGATTATACCGCCATATATAGGAGGTAGTATACACGTAGGTATGCGATAAGATAATGGTTTCCATCATGCTGCCACCACAATATAATATATATACAGCTAATGTATCATTAAATGACGGTTTTTAAAATACATTTGCCATTATACCAAGCATGCCAGCAAAAAGGGTAAGTAAAAAGGAAGAATGCAAAAGATTGACTGTCGCCATAATATATGATGATCATGTGATTCGGCATTAGACAATTAAAGTTTAGTTTAGTGCAGTTTTTTTTTATTAATAAGACCACACGCAGTTCTGCTAATTAGAAGAAATATAAGAAACTAGTGCGTTAATTGACTAAACGATGCATTTCCGCATGGCGTCGTTTCCGGAAGATAATATATCTTAGTAAGCGAGGTCGGCTGCCTCATACAGATATGTATCGAGCAGAGGCATTAAAATACAACGACTTAATTAATACAAGTTATGCCAATTAGATATTTTATGTAGGTACATATGAAATTATTATAAATTAATTTTTTCTTACTACCAACATAAAAACAGTAGCAAAAAGAAAAAAGAAACACGTTTTCGTACAAACACAAGTTAAAAAAGACATACTTTCGCAATCGATTGTAAAGTGCTCAAAAATTTCTCGTAAGTACTAATAAGTATAGTATTATAAAGATGCTAAAAAAAAACCATAATCTATTAAAAAGTCCACCGCTGAACATAGGGCTACCCCATAGATTGCCTCATAGCGGGAATTTTGACATAGTTGCCACGCCTGGCAGGCGGGTTGGCAACTGCAGTCCTTTATAATCTGGAGCTGTTATCAGGAATATGCTGATGTCCATCTCTTGTTTCAGTTTAGTCTCTGTTGATGTGGATATTCTTACACCGCCACTACAACGTTTAAAAGAAAAGAAAAACGTGTGAAAGAATTATGTGTTGCATATTTTAACATTATCATATATTACCTAAACATGAAGTGATGCAAGTATTCGATATCCTAGAATATTTTTATTAAGATATCACTATCCCGGAGCGCTAGCTTGCACGGGTGATTCTTTGGATCACTCTGGATAATAAAAAAATTATAAAAATCGGTCTAGCCGTATAGGAGGAGATGCATTACGAACACTCTAACTCCGGAATTATCTTTAGAAATATAAGGCAATGTTATGCCACTACTATTTCCAAAAGTAAGGAACGCTACCGTCTAATATTACATATAGTGTTCGGCTAAGTTTAAAAGAAACCCATTTCCTTTTTTCAGCAACATCCCATCGGTTTAGGAAAATCGACACCAGAAAAGTGTCAATACTCTGCTGAGCATGCCAAAAATATATATATTGTATAGTTATAATTAACTCGCCGAACATTTGTTTTCTTGTAAAGGGAAAGTTAAGTATATAAGTACGTATATGCAGGCACTATTGTACGTTGAAGGTTCGCAGCTGATGGGCCAAGCCACTAAAACTAAAAGCTTGTCAAAGCTGGTGTATATTCGAAGTGGATATCAGTAATCGAATCTCAAATAGAGATTGGCCGTTTGCCGGACGCTGTTTAGACGCTGCGGTGGACCGGGCGACGGATGGACAAAGAGACAAACGAAATTAATTGGGGTCATGCGCCGGCGGCGTAATCCAATCGCGTAGCTGTTCCAAGCCTTCTACGCGAACCTTGTGTAAGGAAGCTTGCTCAAACTTTGATATAGAAATGAAATCGCGCGCGAAATACGGGCAGTGCATGTGACAAAATAATCAAATGCTCTAAACTGAGTGCATCAAGCGCTTGTTGGAAGTGATCTTGCAAGCGGATATGCGGCCATAAACTTGGATTATTTGACAAAGTTGTGACGATGCGCTTGCCACTTGAATAGTGGAGTTAGTTTGAATAATTGAGTTACACATTCTAAAGTTAACTAATTGTTTTTCTTTTCGGATCATTAAAAGAAAATGGTAACTGCACAAATTACTTAATAATCTTGCAAGTGCTTGACTTGTCATCCGTTTTTCCTTTAGGGTATCCAATGCAAGATTTGCCTCTAATATACAATTGAAAGTCAAGCAAAAAAAACTACACATAATTAAAACAGATCTATAATAATATAGCGTTTTATCAATCATATTAAAGTTAAAATAAAATTACTTTCATTTTATTTAAAACAAACGTGTTGTATCGAAAGAGATATTATAGCGCTAAAAATAATGAGTTTATTTGTATATAGTACGAGGCAATGTATATCAAAACGTAATACGAGTAGAGTTCATTTTAGTAAGCAGTCTCAGTTAATGTTTGACTACGGTCTGTGGCTCTTGATTTTAGTAACAGAGCGAAAATTAACTATTTTTTTTTTATAGGAGAGGGGGCAAACGAGCATGCGGCTCACCTGATGGTAAGTGACTACCGCCGCCCATGAACGGTTCTTTTTAGCGGTAAACGCGCAAACTTGTGTCTTCTGAGGATTAAATTGGACTAGATTTAGTCACAAGTTTGTTCCGGTACTCAGCGACGTTTTCCCGAGAAATATTGGCACGGCCGGTGTATAGAGCATCACCAGTGCTGTCATTCGCATAGCAATGAATGTTACCAGTTAGCAACATATCATTGATATGCAGAAGAAACAGCGTTGGTGATAGCACACAGCCTTGTGGAACACCAGCGTTAATAGGCTTGTAGTCAGAGCATGCACCGTCTACAACGACCTTGATGCTCCGATCTGCAAGGAAGCTGGTGATCCAATTGCACAATTTCTCGGGAAACCCATAGGAAGGGAGCTTAGAAAGAAGCGCTTTGTGCCAAACCCGATCGAAGGCCTTCGCAATGTCCAGACTAACGGCCAACGCCTCCCCCTTGGACTCTACTGCCTCCGCCCATCTATGGGTCAGGTAGACCAGAAGATCACCAGCTGATCGACCCCGACGAAAACCGTATTGGCGGTCACTAATCAGCTGGTGATCCTCAAGGTACCGGATGAGCTGGCAGTTAATAATGGATTCCATTATTTTGGAGAACAAGGAGCACTAGCTTCTCGCAGTTCTCACCAGGCGGCTAGGGTTTATGCGTTGTTCGCGCGCCCAGCCAAGTATTGAATTATTTTAATTTTATATTATCTCTTAAACTATGCGTCCAAATAACATGGTATAAAGAACAAAGTTTATCTTCATAAAATTGTCTTGATGATGAAGTAACTTTCGTTCGTAAGGATAAATAGGCCATGCCTAATAATAACGCTCATAAATCACTTTTCAAGAGTAAAGGTCTATATTTTTCTAGAACATTGTATTTATGTATCCCTAACGATAACACCAGTTTACGCGGATAAATCATTTCGGGAGTGCTTTTTCTTCTGACTTGCTTAACAAATATCCATATTTAAGACTTGCTGAGTGATATAGCTTAATGCTAGATAGCCTATACTATTCTACATGAATCTGGCTATAATATACAAAAATAATTTTTCAAATCGGACTGGTAGTTCCAGAGATTAGCGCGTTTAAACAAACAAACTCTTCCGCTTTATTATATTATAAGTATAGATTAAAAAGAACATCCTAAATATTTCAATATAAAATGCTAGTTTTAATGTTAGTGTTTTTTTATTAAAAAAAGCGTTACCGCCAAACTAGGATGTTCGTATCAGTATCGTGGAGGCAGTTTACATAAATAAATTCCACAAGAACAAACATCGAGACCCGGAACAATTACTTGATGGCAATTCAAATTATTGTTCCATGCGGGATTCGAACCCGCGGGCCTCAACGTCGTAACTTATTGCAAATACGCTATGGAGCCGTCATAATTATAATTTGTGAGAACCGAATAAATAGATTCTGTGGTAATAAGAATTCTACAACAATTTTATCTCAATCCTCAGCTGTGATACCTTCAGTTAAATATTGATCTTTCATCGAAAATGGGTAGGAGGGTTAAAGACCACGTTTGGCATGGCATTAGTGATCGTTTACAATCTTACTTAAATAGAAAAAAAAACTTACATGAAGAGTTTCTGAAATTATCTGTATTAGGTTTTCTGAAGTTATCTGTATTATCTATTACATATTTCTTAAAACATGCAAGTCATGGACGAACACAAACGTCTCAACGATACAGCGCTGTACAAAGCCCTGGCATTTTGACGCGAGTTTGGAGACATCAATTCGCGTACAATGTCAATTTGCACAAGAGAAACGTTCGAGTCCGGAACACAGGGCCTCATTAGAGGCGAGCGGTTGCAATTAAACTGTGCGTCTTTTGCGCCTTAACGAGCGACCAAATTGGAGCCCGCCCGCCCTGGACACGTGCTTTAATAAAATACGTTTTGACGCCGCGCAATAAATATTTCGCGCGATATTATCACGTACTTTATTTGGTGTGAAATTTATGAATATGAAATTAAAAGGCATTTTGCTTTAGTGATTTTTAATTGTTAACATTAAACGATTTGTTACGTCAAATTTTAGCAAAATTATTACCTCGTCAGACTTCTCCACGACTTCTCAGAGTCATATTATACTGAATTATATTTATTACATATTGTTGATCAATACATCGAGTTTTGGTTTTAATCTTGTTTTGTTACTAAATCTTTATGCTAAACAATATCTAAGCATTCTTGAAAAGGTCACAATCTGTCAGTATTAATATTTTGGTTGGCACAATGTAATTTTTTTAAACTAAACAATCTCTTATAGCTATCTCGACGAACCATTACTTGTTAGCTATAATAGTAGCTAACAAGTAGTGTAATAACAAATACGACTAAACAGTCACTCTGCTTTTAAAAATATGTTTTGTGCAGATTGTTTATGAAATAATATTATGACGTAGGTATTGCAATTGTAACGTAACATACGTTAGGCATACAAATTATTTTAAGCAGGATTTGTTTATTCAAAATATGTAATAACATTTTATATTGAAATAATTCGGCATTAAAGTATTGATAAGTTAAACAAGAAGTTATCTGTAGCAACTTACAGAAGAATGATAACGTAAAAACACCGATCTTTCAATACGATTGCACACTAGAAATGAAAAAAATCTCACAAATGTGAGACCATAACTAGTCTCAAATTTAAGACGTTCGCATTCGCTGTTACAGCGGAAAGTCGACAAGAAGTTGGTTTCGGAGGCGGCTCGTTAGCGGCGCGGCTGATTGCCGATTGAGCACAGCAATTGCCTTGATTGACGCCGCCCGCGCCGCCCTAACGAACCCGTTTCAATGGCTGGACGTGCTCGAGGTTACTAGATCAGACTTTACAAATTCCAGACAACCTGCAGGTTAATACGAGTTTTTGAATATGTAAAAAATTGCTTGAAACATCTTTGAGTGTTCTCAGTCATGAATTTTAAAATTTACAAACTGCCAGATTAAAATTTTAAAGTAAATCTTGTTTAAATTATTAATATAAAATATATAAAAGCGTATTTCATTTATAAATATAGTTTTTACTTCATTCGTCATTATTAAAACACAACTGTAGCAAATGCCTCCTATATTTGTGGAAATGCTAATTCACAAAACAATAAAATATAATTACCGCATATAATTGCTGCATCTAGCATAATTAGTCATAGTAAGTACTCTATGTGTATTAGTTATTTCCATTTATTTATCTTATTGTACACAGAAATAGTTTAATTCAGAGATTCAATAATATTTTTCCAGGAATAAAAAATGTCAGTGATATTTTAACCGTTATTGTTTAGATAGTATTAAACCTGTTTTAAAAACAAAATTTGATCAGTTTTAAAAACATGGAGTCAATGATATCACAAATGACCATCATCTATTTATAACCCTTATTTTTATGCCGTGTGGTGGCAGTAAGAGAGACCCACTATTAACTTCTCGTGAGTGACGTAAAAGGCGACAGAGAGAAATGAATCAGGAGATAGGTAGCAGCATCTTCGTGGTAACATCTCAAAATAATAGAAGATTGCGGTTGCCAACACATTAAGCATGGTAATTATGGCAAATATACCTCCTATAAGGTAGTCTATGGGGAAGGCTTTTGTTTAGACGTGGGCTTTTGATTTAGGCTGAATATGCGTAGTATTTATTACTTGTAGTAGTTCATGCTTTATCGGTCTCTATTCTTTCTTGGTAGAGCGAAGTTACAGCTGTTTTATAACTTCAAATGAATGGATCTGCTCGTACCGAAAAAACCAACACTCGCAAAAATCCAGCGTAATCTTGCAGTATAATCCTGCCGTGGTCCGTATGGCGAGAAGAGAAAAACGAAGGCTCTTTTGAATGACAATGAAGCATTCCGCCTTAGTCCTCAGGGACGGCAACGCAACAATGCGCATTATTTTGATTTTTTATCAAGAATAGATGTAGGTGTTTAAGAACTACAGCATTCGATTACCTTTAGATGGACTGTGTGCTCGTTGGTCACCCTTACTGGTTTTTAATCTATATTTAGGTCATGCAAAAATAAATTTTTCCTACACCAGGGAACAAATTGAAGGTAATCAGTTTCTGGCAAGGACATATAATAAGTCTGCAGAAGACAAAGAACCTGGTAACTTTCGTCGCGTGTTATCTAAACGGACTTAAAAGATTTTGGAATTATTGTCTAATAGTTCGAAATTAACTATAATGCGCAACGAAGCGAGTTACCAAGTGATACTTAATTTGTAAGATTTGTGTTTACTTATTATTCGCATCAAAATCATAATTTAGTATGTATTTCTTTTGAGATACAGACGCGAAATTTAACAAGAAGTAAGAACTTTTTTTAGGCGCAAATGCCAATAGGTACAATCGGAACAAAATAAGTGTTCTAATTTACATTTTGAAGGCACAAATAATTGTTCAGACAATAGTAATCCAAAATATATGGAAGAAATCTACGAAATTTAAACGTCCAATAGCATAATTTAAGTAAACTTTGAATTCATGTACCTAGCTTCCTATTATTTACATAGAGTCGGCTCATGTCCGAAGTCCGTAGATGCGCTACGTGCTACGAGTTTTCTGATTGCCAGTTGACTCGAATAATTTGATTCGATTGACGTCGACGAAGCTCTACGGATCCGGTTCGTTTGCAGGCACACAACATTCCTATATTGTTTTGTACGTGTTTCGCAATACAAAAACATTCTCTAAACGGATGTAAATAACGTTATTAAAGCAGGATTATCGTAACGTTATGCAATAAATCATAATAAAGTTATATTAAAGCTAAGTTTGTATAACACTTCCGCCGCTTTCATCTTCGCGCGTGTACAAATTAGATGGCGCACACCTCGCTTAATTCCATACGTACATAGTAATCAGCAGTATGAAACATTATTGGCGTCTTTATGAATTAAAACCGCAATCCATCATATCGAGACAAAAGGCGAGGATTAAGGCAGTGGTTGTTTGCGTGAAAGAGCGTTAATTTCGTTAAGGAGTCTCAATCAAGGAAGAGGTGTAAGTAAAGTCGGAGAGCGACCGCCGCGGGAGTGATTCGAGCGAATTACCGTACCTGGAGGCGCGGGGGCCGACTCGTTAGTTGTTGTTTGCCGAGTGACGCGGGTCAATCAGCAGAGACATGCACGGAACCGCACTTCTTCACCCCCTTCGTCCCTCAGCAAACCTCCCTCGCCCCTCACCTCTCGCCGCTCGTTAGGCCGCGCCGTCTCTGTCAACTGTGAGACGAGCTTTATCGAATCTACGACGCACGAGCCGCGCCGCGGTCGACCCACTCTTCGCTCCTAGTTTGGCGCACAACCACCGGTAAACAAGGGAAATCAGTGTAAAACGAATTTATATTTCCTTTATGAACGACAAATAGGGGGATCAAGGCTGCCTACTTTAACAAATATGTTGATTGTGTCAACATTAATTAGCTCTTTTTGCACCGTTAATAATTTGTTGTAAGCGATACAAATAACTGTGTGCTGTCAAAAATAGACAATTGATATCTGTGACTTTAGTACCGGATAAAGGCGAAATGATTCGAATTCGGTTAATTGGGTAGTCCTTCTGTTTGGATAAATAACCCGGCGGGACTTTATTAGCAACTGTCTATGTGCGGTGAGGCGTCCGCGACGTAAGTATTTTACTTTAAATTGTTTTAAAACAACAGTCTGCACTTGTAAAGTTATTTTTAAGTAGGCATTAAAACATATCAAAATAAAAATAATGAAAAAAGGACTAAGTTCGGTACAAGCGACCTCATGAGCTGTTGTTGTTGGGAGCTTGTTATTACCTCCATATACACCTACTGCTTTTCTTGGTTGGGCGACCTAACGGAAACCGCTTTATGATATAAAGGGTAGAAGTGTAAAATGTCACAACGCTGGGAGAATGCTGAATGTATAGGGATCTGCAGTTCGGGGATTCTCCTCTCTACACCCTTAGCCGTTTGCCAAATGTTACACGCCTTGAAGTCAAATAAGACTTCAATGTGAGATGCATATTTAGAAAGTGTCCTATTTAGTAAGTGCCTATTTAATAACTGGCGAGTCACCACCTTGTTATCTTTAATATATTGAGACACGATAACGACAACAACAGGTCTCAAGCCCCACTTCAATAGCCTCGTGTTCAATACCAATGTAATACACAAATTTGACTTTTTTCCTTTTTCTGTCTACTCGTATGTGCAGCGCATTTAAAAGAACAGTTCAATTATTTAAAGAGGCTGTTTTGATGATGATGATAACGAAATACACGTTCACTTAGAATTTATTTGTACTTATAAAGTCACGATCGTCTTCTCAATAATATTTTAAAAGTATAGGAAGATTGGTTTCATTATTTTTATGTTATTAATGTTACAAGAAGAAAAAACTTAAGTCATTATTAGCATATATAATAGTTTTTCTCCCACAAACGCCAAAAAAATTTTTTTTGGATGAAAATCATATAAGCAAGTCTTCTTCAAAATCTTGCAAGTTTAATATGGCATCATCCCGTCTAAGATTTTTAAGCAACGTAAAATTAGAAAACTATAAATTGCAGTGCAATTTATATTTTTCTAACATTAATTACTTTCTTTTTGTTAAAATTGTACAAAGAAAAAAGGAAACTGAAAACAAAGGAGCTGATAACAATCCACCTGGCGGGAAACTGTTACACTATGTTTTCCTAGTTATCAGCGTAGTTTTAAAAACTATTGTCAACAACAGGTAAAATACTGAGTATGTATGTGTTGAGTTTTAAAATGTGAGATTTCGGAATTTATTAAACAACTAGCTGGCCAGGCAGACGTTCTGACCTCTCCGACGACCCTGTGTCCTATAAAAATTTTTAATAAAAAATATTGAGGGTCACTTATAGGGATAAAAACTACCCTATCTCTCAAGTTGAACCAAACTGCACACAGTGTGCAAAATTTCATTGCAATCAGTTTAGTAGTTTAGGAGTTCATCGCGGACAAAAAATGTGACACGAAATTTTTATATATAAAGATTACTAAACATTATTATTTCATCACTAATACCTAAATATCGAACAATTAGGTATAAGTAGCTAATAATACTCCTTTAAAAAACACCACTTTATGAATAACAGCTCCATAACCAATGTTGTGTACATTGTTATGGAGCTGTTTTAAGACAAGATTGCCAGCCAAACTTAGGTAATATATTAAAGTGTAAGTCGATTATAATTATATTTTATTAAACCATCGTGGCATTACTTGGGGAAGGCCCATGTTCAGCAGTGGACTTATGAAGAGCTGTAATGATGATGATGACGATGATGAAACCATCGTAGGGTATATTGCCAACTCGGTACGCGTTACGCTTATCATCATCATCATCATTACAGCCCTTCACAAGTCCACTGCTGAACATAGGCCTCCCCCAAAGAATGCCACAAAACACGGTCCTGAGCCACCTGCATCCATCGACTTCCTGCATGTCTTACCAGGTCGTCACTCCATCTCGTGGGGGGACGCCCTACACTTCGCCTACCGGTACGAGGCTGCCACTCGAGAACCTTTCTTCCCCATCGGTTGTCGGTTCTTCGAGCTATATGGCCGGCCCATTGCCACTTCAGCTTACTAATCCGTTGGGCTATGTCGGTTACTCTGGTTCTACTGCGGATATCCTCATTCCTAAGTTTATCACGCAGAGAAACTCCGAGCATAGCCCTCTCCATAGCTCGCTGAGCGACCTTGAGCTTCCTCATACGGCCAGCAGTGAAGGACCACGTCTCAGTTCCGTAAGTCATCACTGGCAACACGCACTGGTTGTACAACTTCGTTTTAAGGTTTTGAGGTATGTCTGACGAGAAGATGTGTCGTAGCTTCCCGAACGCTGCCTAGCCGAGTTGAATCCGTCGATTGACCTCTCGGTCGAAGTTGGACTTACCTAGTCGGACTATTTGTCCCAGGTAAACATACTCGTCAACAACTTCGAGCTTAGTGCTCCCAACAACTACCGGCATAGGTGTGACATGGACATTAAACATGACCTTTGTTTTGTCCATGTTCATCTTAAGACCTATCCGTTGGGAAACACTATTGAGGTCATTGAGCATAGTCAATTTGGGCGGTGCTGCAGTCCCTTCAGCGGTGCCAAGTTGACTGTCGGTATATCGAAGTGTTGAAGTGCTTGTACAGTAGGGCTACGATGGCTATCCGAGTACAGAACCAGAGTACGAAACCTATCCAATTGCAGAGAGGTGTAAGACAGGGTGACGTCATATCCCCGAAACTCTTCACCGCTGCATTGGAAGACGTTTTCAAGCTTCTGGACTGGAAAGGATACGGTATCAACATCAATGGCGAGTACATCACTCACCTTCGATTTGCCGACGATATAGTCCTTATGGCAGAATCGCTGGAGGACCTAAGCACTATGCTCAATGACCTCAATAGTGTTACGCTTATACGTTGCAATAATCGTGTTTAATTTAAACTAATATCAAAAAGAATGTTCTTCAAAGTATGTCTAACTGATGTGTGACATACATCTTCTAGTTATTTTAACCATACCGATATATATTTTTCAACTTCCAAATTAGTGGTTTACTTACAATCAATAGCAGATTCGTAGAACATAAAAGGAAAAATTGGAAGGATTAAGGACTGCTTAGTCTTATGTGGAATACGTAATATTTAATAAGTCGTCGTAAGTGTGTAAGTGAATAGATAGACAAACTTATTCTGATGTGTGAATTGCGTTAAGAATAAGATTAAACATCAATAAAAATTAATTAGAGAAAACTTAAAGTCGCTTAGAAGGTAGCGGGGAGGCCTATGCTCAGTTTCTATGCGTAACAGAATACGTAGCAAGGGTATCCACAGTACGAGCAAAGTAAGAAGTAAGAATGTAATAGATGTAGCTCAAATGATGATCATGCTAAAGTATCAATGCCATATTCGGGTAACTCGTAGAACCTGTTCCTAATAAGTGAAAACTCGTATTATGTGTAGTGTTGAGAGAGAATGATTCTCTACTAAAATAAGTAACGATCTTGTAAACACGCAGCATTTTCGGTAAGGCAAGGTTTGTAGTCACTGGTACGCCAGTGGACGATATAAAACAATTCTATTTAATCTTCGTTTAAAATTTAATTTCGCGCAAGTTCTTTACACATACAAGTTAACACAGCTGATGGTGAGTGGATCCCGTGCTCATAGATATCTTTATCCTCGATTAAGAATCGAAATGCAGACGGTGACCAGTAAACAGTGTTTCCGGTTCTCTTCACTCACCATACAAAACACACCCGCATAACGCTGCTATATTACGATAGCATGAACCCGACATTCATAATTTTTTTGTAGTATTAGTGATAAACGAGCTGAATAGTTCACCTGATATGGCAAAACCAACTTCAAGCAAAGAAGGCCACAGGCCTGTTGTCATCTGTAAGGGATCAAGATAAAACAACTCACAATCTGTTATTATACATAACAATGCTGCTTATTAAAAGAAAGTAAAAGATTGGTACTAAACCAAACGGACTCATATAAGGAAAAGTAGTATTTATTAGTAGTAGTATTAGTTGATGTTTATGTCATCATTACAGTCCTTCACAAGTCCACTATTGAACATACGCCTGCCTCAAAGAATGTCACAAAGCGCAATATATATACCTTTAAACATATATGTACATTATCTCAAATCCTTTCTCATCTGACCTATCGATTTCTGAGCAAAGAATGCAAGCATTATAACTTAAGCTGCCATAATGAAATTAAGGAGGAACCTTCATCAAAGTCGAAATTAAAAGTTGTCTTTATATTTTTAAGCAACCTAATTAATCTCTTTAATGGCATATTATATTATTCTATGTGGTGTTATCGTGTCTTTTTACATTTGTACTAATGCGTTGTGAAGCGATTTAATGAATACGCCGGCGAGGTAGGAGGTACAGCTATACGGAACGGTTAATTAGTGGCAGAATGAAGTAAAAACTTCGCTGGCGACGTCCTAAATTAGTCCTTAGCGTTTTTTAACGAATCCAATTTAGACGGCCCGAGAGACGCCGTGGATCGGTCGCCGCGTGCAAAACTGTACTTTTTGCCCCATTCTCAGGTAGAAAATACAACGGTTAGAGGCATTTTCATAACAATGCGCCCGCGGCTTTCTCGGTATACTTTTTTGGGTGTTCGTAACGTTTGACAGACACGCTATTGTCATCGTTAGATGACGAACTAAAAACCTTACCTTTTATAGATAATCAAGCTCAGAGATCGAACGAAATTCGAACTGAATACCGAGTCGAAATGGTCGCTAATTAACAATTTTTAACGAGGTTGAAACGAAACCTCGTTTTGGTCGCTGCATCGGTATAAATAAGAAATGTATGTGTTTAATTATTTTTTATATAAGATTGTAATCTGATTTTGTGAAATCACAATTTGTACAGATTTTATTGCAACTAGATATTATGAAAACATTTTAAAGTAAAATAGTTACATAATAAAATCCACTGAAACTGTAAATTACCATGGATAACACCTTTAGAGATTTTAAAGCCCAACAGATTTAGTACATCATGTTGCTGTAGTTGATGGAAATGTTTATTGTATAAAAGGCAAATAAATACATTATGCAGTATAACTAGTTGCAAAATAAAACAATATGAATATACAACTCACCTCGTATAATCGTTTTTGCACAATATCATTCCGCCTTTGAAATAAAAGGATCGACCCATGTCCGCGAGCGCCTGTCCACAGCACGTGCATTTCAAGCAACCGTGGTGCCAGTATCTGTCGAGTGCGTGCAGTAAGAACCTTTCCACGATTTTGCCGCCGCAACCGGCGCATTCCTTTAGTGCTGGGTTGTTGTTGTTGTGCGGGTAGTCGTGGCCGTTGGCGGCGAAAGCGGCCTCTGGTGAGGGCGGGTGCGGCGAGCTGAGCTCCCCGTACCCGTGATAGTGCGGGTTCATGCTCAACGCGCTCGCTGCCAGCTTGACGGTTGGAGCGGGGACCGCTCGCGCCGACCACCACAACTACACGCCCTGTGGACAAGGAAATTATTTGCTTGAAAGATTCTTCCAATTTTTAAAATAAAACGATTAGTAAGAAATTGTGACTGGTCAATTGTTGCAAGTAGAGTTACGAAGAGACGCTGTAAATAAGGCTTGCGATATTTTAAAATTATACTCGAGTTAGGTATTTAGTTTAGTTTAGTTTAGTTTACGACGGGCTGTTTTCCGCAACTCCACGTCTATGCGCGTATTTTGCGTGTGGGCAGGAATAATGTGATTATTCGAGCCATGAGATCTCTCCGAAGAAGCTCAACAGGCCCTTGATGTTGCATGCAACTTCGGGGAGTGATCCCGGCGTGCCGAGATGTTTAGCCCTGTATGTAGCGACCTCCGGACATTTCAGTAGCACGTGGGCCGCCGTTTCTTAAAGTTAGGTATTATAAAATAAGTAATTAGTTTACACACGGGTCGCTACTAATACTAAGTATGGGTTTATTCTCATTTCTGACTTGCTGACGGATTTCACACGTAATACGAAAATTTTAGCGGCCGGAAATTGCGACAAATTATCATACATTTATCAGACACAAATAATTTTTACAGATAACTACACAAAGGTGTAAATTTGTGCCTTTGCAGACACAAATTTACACCTTTGACGGGCAGAAAAAAATTATTTTCAAACAGTTTGACCCTTTGAACTAATTTTTCTTCATAGCCATTCACGCAGGCAGCGAAGTAACGTAGGCCTGCGGGCAGCCGCGTTTATAAAATTTTCCAATTAGCAATTTCATACAATTAGAAGCGGGGCGAGAGCTATGCGGGCTGAGGTGCGGGAGCGAGGAGTGCGTCAACCCGATCCAATTAGCTCGCGGCCAGCGGAGCGGCGGGACGCCGTCTGAGCGGCCCTGTCGCCATAAAACTTAATTAAACGTTTTAAAACAAGTATTCATTAAAGAATAATCAAGCTTATGTAGTCATAAATAACCGGATTGTCCCGCGCGGAACGGGTGCCGTAATTAAGACTGCACAGAGTTGATCAAACGCACTGATTTGAAACTACCCTTCATTAAGAGAACGCGAGGCGGGCTCGGGAGCTTCCGCTGCGGTGCAGAAACTAATTAAGAATAACGGACGCTTTAAAAGCGTAATTAATTTATATTGTAATTCTATTTCTCTGAGGCTAAAGTAGACAATTATTTCAGTAGCCCTTTCTTTTGAACCGATTCGGTTTGCCAAATGTAATTTCTTTAACTTCTGCGTCCAAGAAAATAATCATCACTAAAAGGTTTGTAATGTTGTTCTTCTAAATGTACGTTAGAATACAAAGTCGGGTATATTATGACGTTTCTACACTGTGCGGTTAAAAACGGAAAGCATTCATAAATGCTGTTAGTAATTGCAAATTCATTCGCCGTTGTAGGATCGTTGAGTGTTGGGAGCGTGTGGAAAGCTATTACGTGTCGGCGACTGAGCCTAATGAAGGCAATAAGGGACAGGTATTGGTAGCGTGTAGAACACCCCATGGTCACGTTGCGTGTCTACTAATGAGCGGACCGTCGCGTGCGCACCTATCTCGCTTCGTTAAATCGCTCCAAGTACCGCCGATTTACGGTAGTAGTATTAATGTCTTTGTTTTGTTAAGTTCGCAAACACGTGTTAAGTTTGCTATACGGAGCAGGTAGCTCGAGATCGCTATCGTAACCCCAGGGCCACGTTATTTTGTCTATATTAAGTTTGATATGTTGAATTTGAATGAAATCTTAATTTATAGCAAACAACTACTATGTTATGCTGTCTTCCAGACAGATATTTCATGATGTTGACTCACAAATAATCATATGCCTTCTGATTATTCAGGAGTAAATTATACGCATAATGTAATTTTACGATCTGATGAAGAAGAAGCATTAAGAAGATAAGATGATGGTTCGAAGATAGCTGTTGGCACACGTTATTGTACTAATTTCTTAATACGTAAATCTTGATTGCCATATTATATTTTAGCATGTTTGCTATAATATGGAAATCAACAGCTTTGTTGAATAATGTTCAAATACATTATCTAAATCAAATGAATACCGTCTCATTGTGCGTATCTTCTAACAATATCAATGTAGCAAATTGTTATTACTCGTGTCGAACGTTACGCAGTGCGTGTTCGGTCCGGAGGGTGCCCTGGGAACTTGGCAGGTGGCGTTTTCATTATTCAAGCTTCATTGATTGGATACTTTGTTGCCGTTTAAAAATCTTATTAGCAACCGCCCGACAACAACAGTCGTCGCGATGAACCCTATATTTACCTGTTAAGTGATTTTTTTTTTCAATTACAACGATGAACTGCACATTCAAATGTTTAAGAACGCGAAACTGAAAGTCATCTTGTTAGTAGAACGTTTTATTTTCCCGCTCTTCCACGACATTCCGGCGTTCGTTAGGGACGTTCTTCGATGAGTTTACATATTTTCATAGAGCGTCGTCGTTTCAAATACGCTGTTATGATAGTACCTCAATAGAGTGGCCCATGCAGCTGTATTCATAAATACTCGTATAAATATTGAACAAAATATTGCCTCTTCAAGAAAATATTACTTTTATTTACAGGGCTATGCGCTATATAGTCGAGCAGACCCATTTGTGTTGCGGCCTTAATACTCAAATCAATGAAAAAATCAAAACTCAAATTTACTTAGAATTATTTTATTGGATTGCTTACATATAAAATTTTGCTTTTGACTACAGATTTTGCCCAACAAAGGTTTCATCGGGGTATATAAGTATATTTGTTGGACATAATATTATTTTCCAGTCGATCGAGTCAAGGATTAATAAAAAATCCATAGACAATGGATCCAATTGGAATGTGGAACAGAAAATAATATTGAAAAATATGAATAATTTAATTTAGACGCTAAAACTTGAACATTTCACCAAAACATTTATATATATAATATACTTAGTTTGTTTTCTTTCCGTTCAAAGGGGCAGAGATTTTGATTCTTCTACAATAAGCTTGCTTTTATTGAAGTTCTATTTTTTCTTTTAAAACGTGAATTCTGCGTTTATCTCTAAGAAAATCGGACCTAAACAACATTTATCAGATAGGGATATAAAACGATCATGTTTACAAAAATAATATTTTATTTTTACGTATAATTCTGTTTCAACGCCAACCGTAATAATATTACACTGTTCTTGGGAAATTTTAACAGTGCATTTTTTTATAGTATAGGGTGACAAACGAGCACACAGCCCAGCTGATGGTAAGTGGTTGCTGTGGCCCATAGACATCTACATTTATCCTCGTTTGCGAATCAAATGCAGATGCGTTGCGACCCGTGAGGACTAAGATGGAATGCCTCGTTTCCAGTAAAAATGGTCTCCGGTTCTCTACACTCACCATACGAAACACAGCAGTGTTAAGCTGCAATTTGACGATGGTATTCATACAACATTCCTGCACATAACAGATAGTGTTCATTGATTCATTCTTTGCAGTTACATTGTTCATTTCATACAGAATATGGTTCCTCACATAAATGCTCGTTCACGTTCATACCTCGCTTTTCAGTTCGTAATTTATTACGAATTGTTTAATTTTTTAGTCGCTCATGAATAGCGTGTTTGCACGCTGACAAATCATGAGAATTACGAACCAATCGTCTTGTCGCTATGTTAAAGCATTGCGGGCATTTGGTGGTGGCGATCACTCGGCAAACGTTATAACAAGTAATTTTTACGTATCGTATTGATACATTCTTTATTATCAGTGATAAGCATACATAAACTCTCTCGCCTATCACTTAGATGGGTAGATAGAGTCAACACACTTCCATTTGGTATGATCCTGACATATATATATATATATATATATATATATATATATATATATATATACCGCTCTCGCTTTTATGATATCCAAATAACAAAGATTTACATTATGTAATACAGAAACGGACGTATGAGTGAACGAACAGTCAGAAATCATTGTAAAAAATTTTTGAATAACCGAAATGGCTGGACCTATTTTGACGGGAATTTCACTGGCATATAGTTAATGTTATAAGGAATAACTCAGGTCATTTATATTTTACAAAAAGAATCAGGGTTCCGTGCGAAAAAATAAAAATTCATGAAATCCAATCGTAATAAAGTCCACGCGGACGAAGTCGCGGGGAACAGCTAGTAGCGAAAAAGGACACACGATTAAATCATGCAAAATATCGTCGAGTGGCGATGATTTTCACTTGCATACTACAATAAATTTCCAACAGTTTTTCTTCCTCATCGGTTATCGGTTTTTAGTTAATAATCTTTCCAACACATTTATTTTTTACTGACTTATGTTTGGGCTACATATTATTATAAGCTAATTAAAATTATTTTATTTTTATTTATTTACTATTCATTATAGCGCCAAGCACTATTGCGGATTGGCTGACAGATTACTTATGACGTATAAATGGACAGTATTATTCTTCAAAGCAGAAGTGGCTACTGCAGTAGGCGAAGCGGCGCTTCGTGCCTTCTCGCCGCCGGCAGAATTGTTGCACTCAATAGCTTGTAGGTCCTCGCTTACGAGCCTATTTCGATGAAGCTGTAAAGGCCGCATGGCCAACAGCATACAATTTTAGAAGAAAAAAATGTAGTAACTTGTAACTTATCATCCTCCATATCAAATTTAAATTTCAACGTTCAACTTTAACGGTTATCGCATATGCGTAAGACAGGATAATAATGCTCGAGTCTGTGTGTGAGCTCAGGTACAACATCCATTCCCTCCCTCGCATAGTCTGAGAAGGCGCAGGAACATCGGCTTTACGTGCTTTTAGAGGCACGAGCCTTCGTATCGTTGCCTCCGGGCTGCTACTGAGAATTTCTTGACAGAAAGCCCAATAACTGATTTTAGTCTGACCTGGGGGTCGGAACCCGGGACCATATTATCAGCAGTCACGCTCACGACCACTAAGTTAACGAGTCAGTCATTTATAAAAAAATGCAAACCACAATTAAAAAGGTAGCAGAACTGGTAGTATAGTCTCTCCTCAAATCGGCTCTCCCTAAACAACTACATCAATTGAAACTAAATAAATCGAAGTGCTCACACAACAAAAAAACTACACGTATCGGTCACTGGCTTCAGGGTTCTGTTTCATGGGAGTACCCTAGTACCCGGCCGCCGCGAATAACGCAATTAAGGCGATACCGCCGGCGAAATTAAACGCGAAAACGGAATGAGAATGTGAGCCTAATTAGAGCCGGGGGCGGGGGCGGAAGACGTTGCACCGGCACCCCTCCTCCGCCCTCATCCCTGCAAACCCACTAACTCCTGCATAGGGTTAGGGGGATTGGAACGTACATCATACCATCTTGAAGACTCGTTATGCGGACTTTATTGCATTTGCATACGGTAAACCAGTAATGTTCATTAAATAAACCTATTCAGATTAGAGAAAATAAAAGATAGATAGATCTTAGAACATACAAACATATTTTATATTATACACAGATAAATTTTTATGTTTAGGAAAGCATTTGTAAAGGGTTATAATGATGATGATGACGATAATGAACTTTCTTTAAAGGATTATGATTCAATTGTAAAGCATTATTAAATCTATACAAATAAATAAAATTGAAGTGTCTGTTTGTAATATTAAAATAACAGCTTTTTATTAAATGCATATGAAAGTATATACGATACTTATAACAAAAACACAATTTTTAAGATTTTTGTCTGTCTGTCTGTCTGTTTGTTCCGGCTAATCTCCGAAACGGCTGGACCGATTTCGACGGGACTTTCACTGGCAGATAGCTGATGTTATAAGGAGTAACTTAGGCTACTTATATTTGAGAAAAAGAATTAGGGTTCCGCGCAACATAATTAAAACCCTAAATTACACGCGGGCGAAGGTGCGGGGAACAGCTAGTTATTATATATTTTTAAATAGTAGTGTCAAAAATATGAATGAAAATCAAACCAATTAACAAATTATTGAAATATGTTCAGCAAATTATTGAATTATTACGTCTTGTATGTACCATATATCATGTACTTATCCATAGTTAGTCAGACTACTGAAAAAAGTATTAGTAATTCTGAAGATAAAGGGGATAATGAGCTATCATCATCATTGCAACCCTTTACAAGTTCATACAGCTGCCGCATAGGTTTTCCTTCAAGGAATGCCACAAAATACGGTCTTCATTCTAGTACCACCTAGTAGTACAAAGTTGCCACTCGTGAAACTTTCTTGCCCATCGGTTATAGGTTCTCGATATGTGGCCGGGCAATTGTCACTTCAGCTTACGATCTGTTGGACTATTTTGGTTCTTTATGAAGTCTATTATATACGCTATACCATTATAAAATATACCATTTTCCAACCCACCTTTACAAAAACTTCAACGTTTTTGAGGTAATATATAATATACTGCCTACATTTAAGCTGCAAAAATTAGTTCCCGTATTTTATTTGTTACGAAATCTCACTTCAGTATGACAAAATGTAATTGGTAATATTTTGATTATATTTCCTGGTGTAAATTTGTATAGAACCATTATAAAAGTGTAGACTTTAGTGTACCGATACCGAGTAGTGGCAGTGTAAGAATATCTACTAGCCAGGATCATCCTGTGGGTGTCGTAAGAGGCGACAGAGGGAAACAAATCAGGAGATGGGTAGCAGCGTCTTCCTAATAACGACGAAAAATACAAAAACTGCGTTTGCGTGACAGCTTTGGCGAACATCCCACATACGAGGCAATCTATGGGGGAGGCCTACATTCAGCAGAGGACTTTAATTGGCTGTAAATGTAACGGTAACGGTAACTTTTTAGATAAAAAGTAAAAATCCCATTCATCCACAAAATCATTAAACTAAACTCAAAGATATGTAATTAATAGATTAAATTAATAATTGGCCAATTGGTGTCTGTTAGGGTTCCACTGCCCAAGATATAATAGCTCTAAAATTGTTTGAAATGCTTCAGTGTTCGTTATAATTTTAATCCAACGTAATTAGTAAGAGTTATAGATATGTAAATATTTATGTAAACCTTTGATTCTTGTCGGTAAGAGCTATTTTACAACCTTTAATCACAGTCATGTATGGCAAGAACATAAATAAAGTTTGTAATATTGTCTCGTTTTCAAATTAAAACTTAATAAGTTGAAAATATATCCTTCAAAATTTTTATATCATTTGATCAAGAATTCTGGAATTTTTTTTTTATAAATTTGGAAATTAACATGATTAAGTAATGACGCATAAAGGCAAACGGACTGTAACTGTAAGCCGAAATTATTACGAAATAACTGAAATATTAAACATATTACTAAATATTAACGCAACGTATTATTTATATTACATACATTATTTCGAACTAATAAATAATAGTTTAAAAAAACTAAAAAAGAAAACAAGCTTTTGTTGATAACCGAGCTAAAAAGTAGAAAATAATTTTAAATAAGTTTAAAATAAGAGAATAGTGATTAACATAAAAAAAATCATTGTATTGTAAAAATCGTAGGGCGCTTTTTCAGAAATTTTTATGATGATGCTAATTTTACAAATATCCACAAAAATATTTACAACAAATGACATCAAGCACTCCACGCTTTTTTACAATAAAATGAATTTTTTATGTTAATCACTATTTTTTTATTCTAAACTTATTGAAAATTAAATTCTACTTTTTAGTTCGGTTATCTACAAGAGTGTGTTATTTTTTTTAGTTTTTAAACATTGTTTATTTTCTATTTTTTAGCGCGGGTAACTACCAAAGCGTGTTTTTTTGGTAACGAAATTCTTTTACGCGGCTTACAGTAGATTGATCTGGTAGAAATCGCAATTGCTTTATAAATTATTCGCAAATCCTGAGGATCCTGGCAAGGATAATGAGACAAACTATTTAAATGATTGCATTGTCATCGGTCCTTGATAAGTGTGCGAATTCGACGTTTAGAAGAGGATGAAAATCACATTCAAAAATTCCGTTACATAGATACATACCAAGCTAATAAAAGCGTGTTAATAAAAATTGTATACAATGAATAGATGCAATTAAAATTTACTATCAAATTTAAACCTACAGTTCACAAATCTAAAATAAACCGTAGCGAGCAATGGTTTCAAGCATGGAACCAATTCGTTTTCTCTCACATCCATACTAATTAAAAAACTGCGGACAAATTGGAGCCCACTCTCGCCCACGGGAACATAAAATATCCATTCCATTGACGATTCGCGCACCGTTGATTAATTTTATCCGTGCAATTGCGAATTTAACTTTTTCATTACTTAATTGTTGCGCTTCATTAAGTAACATTTGGTTTAATGAAGGCATTAATGTTCGAAATTAAGTTGAAATGGACAGTTAAAACGCTCTTCTTACATTCAAGAATTGCATTTATATTCCAGATGTACATTTGATATTTAAAATTTAAAAATTTAAATACCCCCCCCCCCCCCCCAACAAAAAGAGCTGATGATCTTCAAACGGCTGAACAGATTTCATTTAAACATAGTTAAGAACAGTCTCGGTTAAGACACACGAAAAAATTTAATCAAATTCATCCGTTCAGGAACTATGATGCCTCAGACACGCAGATACACACTACAAACTTATGTGAGAGGTTAAAAACGATGCGTTTTTATATTATATGTAGTCTATAGATACTTTTATATTATATTATATCGTAATTTAATATAATAGAAGAATTCGTCACATTTTCTCTGTGCGGGTTAAGAGGTTTTTAAAATGGATATTTTCACTAAACTGTGTAGTGGCGGTGTAAGAATATCCACTACCCCATATCGTCTCGTGGGTGTCGTAAGAGCCGACAGATGTAAACTAAAACGGAAGATGGTCAGCAGCATCTTCCTGGTAACAACTCAAAGTAATAAATAAAAACTGCTGTTGCCAACCCGTCTGCCAAGCGTTTCAACTATGGCAAAATCTATGGGATAACGCAAACAATTTTCCATAATTTTGACTAATCTGTTTGTTACCCACTCTTACAGTTAATAATGCGTGCTTCAGACAAATGCATGTGGTTATCAGGAAGATGCTGCAGCCCATCCACTGTTTTAGTTTCCCTCTGTGGCCGTTTACGAAACCCAGAGATTATATAAGGTAGTGGAATCACTTACGGCAATGGCGCCGTAAGCATGAAAATAGTTTAGTTCTAGAATATATAGTTTGCTGTCTGGGAGTAACATGTCATTTCCAAGATAACAGCGATTCCCAATCTGCCTTTTCCCCTACCTTGGAGGATTCCTATGATCAGTAGTCGACTAAAATGACAATGATGATGAAAAATATTTAAGCACTACTAGATGTTAAACTCTGAACATGTGAAATTTTATAACTTTTTATTCTTCAATAATGAGAGACAAACCATGGTGGAATATGATGGGCGTAATCCTGGTGAAAATACATTTACATCTAATCAAACCTAAAAAATACCTTTTGATAGCTGTCAGACCTATCGGACTAGGCATGCGAACCGAAAAATCGGTACGTACAATATTCGATTCTTAATAAAAATCGATATCGATAATATATTTTCATCTCGTGTGTATAAGTAGAGTTAACATGTTTTTCATTTAGAACATTTTATATAAGAACTAGCCTTTGATTTGGGCCCAAATCAATTCAATAGCATTATATTGGCAGTGGTATGGTGGTAGTCTTATAACTTAATGCCCGTGCTCTTCTGCTAGTATATCAATAACGTACATCGATCTTATTAGTAATCAATGATAACGTACAAAGGTTTGTTATAAACCACTCTTTGAATTTTTCTGCATCAATCATCCTCATAGTGCTGCTGTACCTGTGCTCTTTAATTGGGAGGCTAATAAACAATTTTCTATAAACTCTCCTCCGGCGGAACCCGCATGGCAAATTATGAGGCACCATATTTTTCCACGGGCACCTTCGAGCAAGATGCTGGTGTCATCTGTCCATATCTGCAGCACAGTGTGGTTGGCGTTTAACCACGTTCCATCTACGAATATGACGTTATTGCAATTGGTTATATTTTTCATTTCTCTTAAAAATGTTATTCTTTAAAAGACTATGCGTTTATCAATTTTTTTTTTGTATCGAAAGCCGTTGTGTTTTAAAACAGTTCTCAATGACTCTATTTTAACATTGTACAAGCCGGCATCTACTAAACTTTCTTGCATCTTCGCCACAGTAGGATATTCGCCCCTTGTGAAATAGTACGGCTATTGGCTACGGTAATATACATGGTTTCTAACAGAATCTGCGTGGAATTGATCGATACCTGTTATTGTTTTGTTCTTTTTTCGTTTTTTCGGCGGGTGAAGTAAATCGTTTCCACTGCCTGAAGGCCCGTACTTTTCAGTGACGATCTTCGCAACGGTACGTTTGCCAATTCCGAGTGCTTCACCGGTAAAAGTGTCCCACTGTTTTGTGACTTACGTTCGAAATAGTCACGTAATTTCACCACCAATTCACGAGCCTGACTGATTAAAGTGCAAGTACGAATGCCACGACTACGTCCTCCTTGCGACATTGATCATCATCATTTGATCACTTGTTTAGTCAGAGTCGAGTATATAACTTGCCAAGGTCAAATAATATAGTAGAATCAGTATAAGAAGTTAATAGCAGAGTCACAAAATAAGAAGACAAACACAAAATCACAAAAGTACACTTAAAAAAAAGCTTATTTTATTCATGATTCATATTAGTTTTAAAAATAAAAATTTGAATAAACAATTAATAATTTAAAAAAAATTAAGATTCGACTATTTGAATATGTTTACCGATTATTTGAATATTTTACCGATTATTCGCATATCAATGAATTTTAATAATCCAAACACAATGGTAAGGTACATAGCGCCATGGCATTGAAATGACGTCAAGCAAAAAAGTTAGCTAATAATTATTTTATTTTTTGCTTTTTTTGAAAGATTCGAAATTAATTTAGTGATAAAGAACTATACATTTTGTAATGAAATATATATTGTTTCATAATTATTGGGATATATGGTTCTTTTAAATCGTGTGGGTAAGCTTGTGCAGTTATTGCAAAATAATTAATGTGAAACGTCAAAAGGTATTTCTTAGATTTGGCTGAGTATAACACGTAAAAATATGTGAATGCTAAAATCCCGTTACTTCAAATGACAGTAATGACATCAATCAAATATTAATCATCATTAAGGTAGCTACATATTAAATGGATGTAACATTAAATCGTAACATCATTTCAAAGTATAATATATTTAAAACTAGCTGTTCCTCGCGACTTCGCCCGCGTAGAAATTACTACGATTTCATGGACATCAATTTTTTTTGCGCGGTACCCTAATTTTGTTTTTGAGTAGTGTTACAATCGTATTACCATCGTATAAATATTGACAAATATTGACATTAATATTTATACGATACTAACGTTACTCAATTGTTTTGCTTTCCAGGAACCCCTCCAACAATACTTAAACTTTATGGTATGGTATTAAAGTTCAAATTGACTTAAGTATTATTACGAATCTTTTGTATGGGAATATAGAAAAGTTTTATTTTTAGACTTTTTCAGGCAATTTTTTTAATTTTTCTCTCCGTAAGAACCATCTTCGTACTGCAAGGAATATTATAAAAAAAGAATTAGTGACATCGGTTCCGCTGCTCTCGAGATTTGCGCTTAGCAACACATTCAGCGATTCATTTTTATATTATAGATTTGTTACCACCACCAAAACAGAGATTATAACTGGTAGAAATTAGTCCAAACATCACTAGGTATTGTTGCCTAGTTCCTTATTAGTTCTTACTGCATGACATGTGATTGTTTTATATAACATACATACATACCTCCACCTGTAATCCCCGTGGAGATAGACAGAGTTAAATGAGCAGCGAGCTACTCTCACCAGGTTTAACCAAAAATATGGGTTTAGAAAATATTGAAAGGAGTAATAGGTGGCTAGCCCATCGCCTACACAATCGCAAACCAAATATCTCATCAGTCGCCTTTTACGACATGCTAGGCAAGTAAAACAGTTAGCACATTATTTTATATTAATAGTCCCACATAAACATGGGTTCAACAAGTTCCAGGTATAACATAGACATATGTGAGTTAAACTTGTCTGTAATATATAAATTTTTATACTTTATACGTGGTAGAGCCATTCTACAGCTATATTATGAATGTAGCACGAATGGGTTGGCTCGACCGGAGAAGAACCACGCTCTCACAGATGACCAGCGTGAAATTGTAGCTTAATACTTCTGTGTTTCGTATCGTGAGTGTAGAGAACCAGAGACCCTTTTATTGGAAACGAGACATTCGATCTTAGTCCTCATGGGTGACAACGCATATCTGTATTTTGATTCGTAATTGAGGATAGATGTAGATGTATATGGGCCACAGCATTCACCTACCGTCAGGTGGACTGTGTGCTCGTTTATCACCCTTATTTTATCTAAAAAAAAAATACTTTTCGCCTTTTCCATTCGGTTAGTGAATACGAACATCATTTTAATAGGCGAAGTACACTCATGATGTATTTAAAGTAAATGAGTTATAACAGTACCTACACGCGGCTTATGTGTAATATTATTTGCATATAATGACCGCTAATGGCCCTGGCGCATTATTCATCGGACGTGACCTCAAAATGGCCGCAAGAACCGTTCGATGGCTGCACAGTTTTATGCGAAAAATTATTTTGTTATTGATATTAATTTGGTACACGTTAACTACTTGTATATCATGCATGCCGAAAGTTTGGTTAAGTTTAGGTTTTGAACAAAATTAAAATCAGTAGATTATCAATTAGGCGTTCACCGATTAAGTTTTCATTTAACGTTACTAATTCCCGACGATAATTGAAGTCAAGCAATTTTTTTTTATTGGAATTACAACTGAGATGAATAAATATGAAATACATTATAATATTATCTTTTCGTGTTGTCTGTTTAAAAAAGTCTTCTGATATTTTATTTCTCTTTGTCAACGATTTCGACTCGAAACCTAATCAGGCACACCAAGTTTAAAACATAAAAATTCAACTTATTATTAATTATTACAAATTGATATTAAAATTCAAAAAATCATAGAACTTAACTTCTTATGCAGTATAAAATTTATAAAAAAAATTTAAAAGTATTTCTTGTCCTAATGCAAATTTATAATATCCAATTCAATTAAATAATATCTATATATAATTATGTCACATTGTTTTATTTCAAATTAGACTAAATATTTTATCGTGAGCAATATATAGCAATATACTTAGAATAATCCAATAAAATGAGACAGGATGTATTAACGCGACAATGATTGTGTGGGCAGCCTGTTAACCATTTAATTTGTCCTTCGACGTCAAACATATTACAGTACCAGCAATTAGTGTTACAGCAATTGGTCGTGTAATAACGCTTTGTATGTACCCTGTTACCAATTATTTTAATAAATGAAAATTGTTAAAGTGACTTTCAACAGACAACATTATTAATTAATATTGTTTATGTTTTAAAAGTTGAATTATTACGTTTGTAATAATTCAACTTTTTGTTCAACGTGTATTAATTCAACGTGTTTGTTTGTCTGTCAGAAAATTGTTACAAGAAAATAAAATGAAATATTATTAAAGTGTATTCTAAATTTAAAATGAGCCGCGGTAGTTCGGGCAGTACAGCAGTATTGCAAGCAACCAAGTTAGATTTGAGGTGCTGACACAACTGAAACTGTAATTGAGATTTTCAATGCTGATTTACGATGTGATCGAAGAGGAAGATAAACTGCGTGGATATGCATGAGTATTTGTGCGATAATAAATAAAGAAAAGAATTTTGTTAAATCTGCCAACGCAGCGGCGCGCTTTCTTCAGTAATGTGGTGGTCATAGAGAATTGTAGTACCTACTATACCACATAATACTGTTGCTGTCATAAGAAGCGAAAGATGGAAGTGAAATAGCAGTGTGAGCAGCAGAATTGTGATGATGACTCAGTAATAAATAAACCCCGGTTGTTAACCCGCCTGCCTACGTTTAGTAAAAAAACTTCTGATAATCTGTAATGAATTCAAGACAAAAAAAATCACCGTAAAAAAATTTAGCTCATACACACATTTCAATTGTAAATGCATCAGCAAATGGAATGCTTTTCAATATAGGTATTGCTCCTAATTTCTAAAATTAAGCTCCTATCGAGTTTGTTGCATGTTTCAAAAACTACGAAACTGAACGACCAAGCGCGTGTTACAATTGGCAACAGCGTGTTCGTCGCAAATGGGCAAGGATTTGTCAATGTTGTCACACAGGTGTATCGCAGGGAATAACAGGTAATAATGATCAAACAAGTGCAGGCAGACATTGTCTCCTACAGATCGGACGGTCTCAGCCGTAATTAGAAGCGGCCGAGCGGTTCTACATCGAGGTACGAAGACGGATGCGGTAACTCTTGCACTAATATTGCCGCTTTCCATTTGCTTGAATTAAACATACATTATACTGTAAAATTACTTACTTACTTACTTATCTTCATCCACAATCCCTGACGGGGTAGCCAGAGAGAACAGATCGTCAAGTGTCACGATCCTTACATACCTCTTTCGCTTCTTTCAGATTCATTATCTTCTTCATACATGCACGTCTAGGTATCCGAGTACTCTTGACCCTACCCTCTTCGAGCAATTTGCTCACATGGTCTTCGAAAGTTAGTCTCGGTCTACCTCGACACCTTTTAATATTAACTTTCGCGCTATATATTTTCTTCACCATTCGGTCTTCACTCATTCGCTCAACGTGCCCAAACCACCGAAGCACGCCCTTATCAATTTTTGTGATAAGGTCATCTTTCAAACCTGCCATATTGCGAATCTCTTCGTTTCGCTTTCGGTCGGCCATGGTAACGCCGCACATTTTACGAAGAGATCGCATCTCCACTGCATTCAACTTGCTTTTATGCTTCTTCTGGCATACCCAGGTTTCGCTGCCATATAACAAAGTCGGTACCAACACTGCGTTATGTATTGCAAGGCGTGCACTCTTCACTACGCCTTGCCTTTTGACTAACGCAGTCAGGGCACCATTGACTTTGTTCCCGGCAGCGACACGCCTGTCCATATCTAAATCACATCTTCCATCCCGGCTAAAAGCACTCCCCAAGTATACATGCATTTACCTGTTCTAGACATTCCTGATTTACCCATATTTCACACTTCGTTCTCTCTTCGTCCCTTTCAAATACCAGAACCTTAGTTTTATTAGCATTCAAACGGAGACCTTTAATTTCACATTCCTCTTTCATACACGTGACTAATGCCTGCAGTTCTGCCTCTGATGGTGCAATAAGCACTGCATCATCAGCATACAGCAGACAATTTACTTTTATGTCACCCAATTTCACACCCAAACAGCTATCTTTCAGCTTCTGTAAACAGCTGTCGAGATACAGTATGAACAGCCAGGAAGACATGACACAACCCTGTTTTACGCCCGTTTGGACGCTAAACATAGGTGACATGTCATGCCCTACCCGCACACAGGCTTTACAGTCACAGTAAAGAGACTGCACAGCCCTTAGCAATCGACCATCCACACCATACCCCGGCAACAGTTCCCACATTTTCTTCCTTACAACCTTATCAAATGCTTTCTCAAGATCCACAAAAGCACAGAAAATCTTCTGGTTAGCAGCCAGAAGCTTTTCCGTGATCATGCGGAGAGAAAACATTTGATCCGTGCATCCTCTTCCAGGTCTAAATCCGCATTGTGCCTCCCATAGAAATCTTTCCGATTTCTCTTGCATCCTACGTGTCAAAACCTTCGAGTAAACTTTACTTGCTAAACTGGTCAAGCTGATCACCCGATAGCACCCGCAGTCAAAATGTGAACCTTTACCTTTATATAAAGGCACAATGACTGCGGATCGCCAATCATCCGGGACATCCCCCGTCCGCCAGCACAAATTGCACAGCAGATGAAAGCTGTCCCAGACGCGAGGCCCACCATACTTGACCATTTCAGCAGTAACTCTGTCTAGTCCCGCAGCCTTACCACATTTCAAACTTCGAATCGCACGTTCAATCTCTTTCATACTGATGACCTCAGTGTCATCGAGGTCCGGGTCTGGCGTACCAGTCACGGCGTCATCCCCGGATCTCTCACTAAGATCATCACACGCATTTCTCTATAAAATTCGCTCCACTATTTACTACACATTTTACACTACTGTAAAATTACTTTTCTCTTACTCATAAAATTATATTTATATTTTTATAACCGAATAAGTTAAATTTTAAATATTCCTTAATGGAGATTAGAAGTCTGCGCAGGCATGAGTGCGGACGCAGAGGTGCACTCTATATTCCCTCACTCTTCTATGGATTGTTGAAGGAGAAGAATAATTAGTAACTAAAACTGCAGTTTGACAAATTTATTTTCGTATCTTAATGGCCAGTATGTTATTTCAAACTACAACTGTCATTATCTCAAAAGAATTTTTTTTGTAAGCAAGTCAAATTAAGCATATAAGTGAAGATAGTTTGCTTCAACCTATATTTAAAGAAGAGCGGGCAAACGAGCATGCGGCTCACCTGATAATAAGTGACTAACGCTACCCACGAACAACGGCAACAGCGAAGGAATTGCAGGTGCAGGTGCAGGTGCAGATGTGTATCCGGCGTTTTAAAAAGGAATAGGTTCTCTTCTTTAAGGTCCCTAAGTGGTAGCGGTTCAAGAAAATCGCTAGTGATAGCAGATTGCATAATATGCGAGAACGAAAATCTCCCTGTAGGATAATCGTTTCAGTAGTGAACCAGGCCGTGTAAAATGGTGTTGAAAATTTTGTCGCGTTGGTAATACGTATAGTTATATAACCTAAAATATCAAAAGGAAGTGACAACTAATCTGTAGTATTCTTTGTTTGAAGTTGGCCGCAGGTATCCATTAACAGCAGTAGCCACTTACCACAGTATACTGTAAGTTCAGTTATCACTTCAGTTTTATAAAAAAAATATCGGTTGCACAGCTCGTGGACGTGACGTGGCATTCCTTACGTGACCTTCGTACACGTTACACGCTCGTGTTCAAATGCGGCTCCGTTCTACGTACATTATGAAATATATTCTCAATCTTAATCTTTCTAATGATCTTCTAAGTAAACATTACCTTCTTACGTAGATTGTCAGTTATTCTCTAAAGAAAAATAACCGGACAAGGGCGAGTAGCGAGTAGCGTTCTGAGGGTCTGTATAAACTGAATGTAAGTAGATAGAGCATTCTTCCCGGGAATAATGGGTAAGATAAGCATGTAACAATGCTCTAACGAAAAAGAAAGTCGAATTGGAGGACATAATGAACTTTGCATTGAAAAAAAATGATCTCCGACACATTTGATACGACTTAGGGACCCTCCATCTGCAATTCCCATGGTGTTGCAGATGTTAATGGGCGACGGTGATCAGAAAAAATCATCGGTCTACATCGATGCTCCCAACTGCAAATGTAAGTTTTTAATCGCAAAAAAATATTTTTATGTCATAACAATTTAATAATTCTTGGAATGGTTGTAGCATGAATAGGTCGGCTTGACCGGGGTTGGACCACGCTCTCACTGTATACCAGCGTAAAATAGCAGCTTAATTCTGCTGTGTTTCGTATGGTGAGTGTAGAGAACCGGAGACCCTTTTTACTGGAAATGAGGCATTTCTTTTTAGCCCTCAGGGGTGACAACGCATCTGCATTTTGATTCGTAATCGAGGATAAATGTAGATGTCTATGGGCCACAGAATCCACTTACCGTCAGGTGGACTGTGTGCTTGTTTGTCACCCATATTCTATAAAAAAATGTCTTTACTTATGCTGCCAGGACTTGTTTTTAATATTTGAAATTACCTCATCCATGTATTCGTCTAGTAACAACAAGATTTCGCGGTCAACGGAGCGGTTCGTCACGCCGCACTGGACATAATTGTGCTTTGCCCGACAAATATATTAAGTATTCGTGATAGAGGCGAGCGGTGTGTAATTTTCGAACGTTTCGCCGCAAACGCCTGCCCACGCCCGGGGCTCCAGACCCGGCTGCACTGGCTGTGAAGCTGCTGTTACGAGAATCGCCGTAGACTAAATTAGAGAAGCACTCTAAGGTATATTTGTGTTACATTCGTCAATATTTTATGCATATTACAGTATTTCAATTAAAACTATGTCGGTTAAGTTATTAAAACTGCGCGTGATGGAACTATATTAACTTTACAACTTTACAAATTAATGTTTCTGGCTATGCTATGATGTAGTTGTTCAATCGCGAGCGGTTACTGTGTTCCATGAACCTTTTTAACTAACACCCGTTAGGAATTTAGGTTTATTGTATAAGCTATAATATTAATCATGATGTTTTCCTTTCATTCTTTGTTCCTATTTGTCATAAAAAATATAAGTAGAATGAGATGTTTATTATTAATTATACAATAAAAAAATGTAAAAAGTAAGCTAAAGTTACGTAATAACAAACCTGTTTCAAACGTAAAATGGTATAATAATATTTATATTTGTTTTACACTTTTTTATTTATGTTCAATTATTACTGATCCCATTACATGTTTCTGTTATTTGATGAATGGTTATTACTTATTAGTTTATTCTTATTTATTTTTCTTTTCTAAAAATGTAGCAGGTCTCGTAACATGGCGTATCTCTTTGACACAGAATATCAATTATCTATTCAAATCATAAATTTTATTTTGCTTTTTAGGTTATATAAAAAACAAATATCATGTTAATATTCTATGTGTAAGTATATGTGTAGACTGTATGTATTATATAAATATATACTGTATAAAATTTATACATCTGTTAGCTAGGTTAGTCTCAGTGTATGGGTGTACTGTCTATGTACGTTAGCACATATCACTCTCTAACTCGTAATTATTAATAACTGTAACTCGTAGTAACTCGTAATTGGATGATCACACACCGACATGTAAGTGTGTGACCATCCAAGTCACAAGGCTCCAACTGAAAACCAGCGTTTCCTATGCAGCATTACGTAAGTTGAAAACCTATTGATATCACTTTTTTATGATTAATTAATAATGTAATGTGCTCCTTCTTAATTGTTAATGCGTAACTATTCTTAGACTGGTGCATATATTTTTGCATTTTGCGTTTGTATATTTTTTTTAATGTTTCTATCAAATAAATAGTTGTTTGTTTCTTCTAAAATTACACCTGTATACATCCCACTGACGAGTGGCACGGGTTATGAAGCTGTTAGTCCGCCGCGCTGTTTCAATCTTATCCCATGATGTTCTCCTTTACCGCCGACCAAGTGGTAAATCAACACTTAAAATTGTAATTAACAATTACATTGGTATTGGAATCGAATTCTGGTTTTAATTGTTGTCGTACTGTAAAATGAACTACGAGAGTTTAGCCAGTTCAGGCATCAATAAAATTGTTTGTAATAACAATTATTTTTTTCTTTGTTTTCCGAAGTTAATCTTCCAATACAGGATCAGTATTTAGGAATTAAAGAATAGGTATTTCAAAACGGGACGTTCACAAATTCGCATTTGAGTAGAGTGATCGTTACTCATCAGCTACATTAAACCTGTAAAAATACAGGCATGTGTGTTTATTATTATGAATAGATTTTTTAAAGAAATTATTTTAAACGCAAATTAAGTAATAATGGAATTATTCTATAAAAATGAATACTTGGACGGAGTTTAATAAACCTAACTTGTTTTATAATCGGATGTTGAAAGGAGACAATCGTTTTTAGGCCCACTAGAAATTTTAACGTAACTTAATTTTATTACGCATAAAAAATATACCAATTTATTGTAGTAAACAGCTTAAGAAGTTTATGAAAATGTAACCGGAATCAATAATCTGAAAAAAGAGTTGTTTTGATATATCCGTGTAATGGCTAATGTAATTTAAAAAAAGAATGCTAAAAGGATTTTCCATCTCCTTCCATCTTAAATCAAATCAAATTCATCTATTTGCATAATACAGGTATAAAAGTTGTTACAGAAAATTAGAATACGTACACTGATTATATACCTTATGAAGTGTGCCAATACAATATTAGGCTATGCATTACTAATTAAATAATGGTGCGTTTAAATAAAAATAAAAATAAGAAAAAGTATTGTCAATAGTTGTCGTACTAAATACCTTTAAGTTATATAAAGTCAAAATATTATATTTTTAATAACACGTACAATCAAATTTAAAATCTTGTCATACAAATTCAAATAATGTACAGTACCTATAAATGCTGAATGTACCTATAAATTTGTTAATTATTTACAAGTGCACTATTTCAACTTATAATACCGGTGAAAACTACAAGACCATCACTTTTAGTTTGTTTTTAGGTTATTGTGATATTCATATTTTAATTGTTAATTTCTCAGTATTCCCGTTAGATACTGTAAAACTAATATTACTATTGTAATCTATAGGTTATAGGGAATAAATCGACATGTATTTCATTAAGTACGCCACAATTTGTGGTGGGCCCTTTGTCCATAAAAAAAAATTGCCTCCTTTATACTAGACCACCTTGGAAGTTTAGATTTATCGGTAAGTACAAAAAATCACCAACATCGTTTACATTAATAACATCGATGGTACATCTATCGTATTACATAGTACATTAAAACAAATAGTAGAATTGATAACCTCCTTCTCTTTTGTCGTTTCTAAAGTACTTAAAGCGTGCTATATTTCAGATGTATTATTATCGCGTAACGGTTTACTGCTGGACACGTGTTATTAAGGAAGGGTGTCATTGGGCTGGATATTTAGTCAGGTAATTTTTGAATTATTATTCGCTACCAGTCAAATACTATGGACAATAAATAGACAGCGGCGTCTTCCTGATAACAACTCAAAATATTAAAAAAACTGCGGTTGACAACCCGCCCGCCAAACGAAATTAATATGAGGTAATCTACGGGGTAGGCTTATGTTCAGCAGTGGACTTTTATAGGCTTTAACTAGTATTTTCCAAAGTCATGTTATTACTATCATTGCCATATGATAGCGGCATAGGTGAATCCATCTTCCCATTGCGTTTCGAGGACGAATATAGGAAATTTCAAAAATATTATAACCGACTTCAAAAGTGAGGAGGTTCTCAATTCGGATGTATGTTTTTTTTGTATGTGTGATACGAGATATCTTCGCAAATTGTGTGCCAATTTTAATGATTCATTTTTTTTAAATATAATTTACTTTAAGGGTGTTCCCATATAAATTTGGAGAAAAAATTGAAGTCGGTTTTTACTTTTTGTTAAAAGTTATAATTATCTCGCTTCTAATAGACGGAGGCATAACCATCTGTTTTACGCCAATAGTAAAACACCCAGACCGGTGACGAGGCCAGCTGCCGTCCGGCAGCAGCAAAAGTGCGAGACATCTGATACTTCGTCGATAATCCACCTGCCATGCGTAAGGATTATGACAAATCTCCCTTATATAGCAATTGAATCATACCCAGCAGTATTTTTTACGGACTGATGAAATATAGGAAGAATTATCATTCTATCGTTAAAAAAATCAGATAAATCGGTTACCTTACCTGTGAGAAATAATTTTACACAAGAATACAAAGTACGATCGAATTGATAATTTCCAACTCAGTTTAAACGTAAGTTTTTCCCGTCAGAGCAGTGTGAGCAGCTTATCGCAATTGAGGCATGATATCACAATTGCCATTGCTGATGTGCAAACACTGATAGCGCTGCACCCATTGTTTGCGCCAGTCAACGCACTTTGCACTGGCGAAATCTTTATTAAATAAATAATTAGATTCTGATTAGAGACTATTGCGTGTCTCGTTACGCGCTATAATGACACTATAAAAATTATTTATCTGCTAATTATAGTAAAATACCATATTGTTTGCCTAGGTAGAATACAAAATATAAATAGAGATAGTAAATAATGTTGGACATTGCATTAATTTAACAAAAAAATAGGTTAATATAGGTATTAAAAAAAGCTTTATTGAGTAGGCACCTGCCTCCTAAAGTCCACTTGCATTTTTTTATAGAATAAAGGTGAAAAACGAAAACACAGTCCACCTGATGGCAAGTGGATGCTGTGGCTCATTGACATCTCTACATATATCCTCGATTAAGAATTAAAATGCAGATGCGCTGTCACCCCCGAGAACTAAGATGCAATGCCTTGTTTCCAGTAAAAAGAGTCTCCGGTTCTCTACAGACACCATCAGCTACATTAAGCTGCTATTTTACGCTGGTATTCTCTGTGAGAGCTTACCCCGGTCGAGCCGACCCAACCGTAATGTAGTTCTGCAGCGTGGCTCTACCACGTAAAGTAATGTTCAACGGTAATTGCAATATACAGACAGACATTTATTATTAATGCTTGATCAGATTGTACCTAGTCGCCTCTGTGGTAAACACTTCTCGTGGGGAAAACTTGTATTCAAAACATACGGGACGAAACGAACACAAATTGCAGCATCTTCTCTTCCTTTTTTGGGTTCGCTGGTTTTTTTTTTTATTCAGCGAATGTTTGCGACTGAAACTAAACCTGTTAGGCTTTAATTATTCAAGTAAAATCTTTTATTATCATTAGACGCAATTAATCTTTTTGAGATCGTAAAAAGAAACAAATTACCTTTGTTTGTAGGTGAGTAGGAGCGCACAAGTACAATTTTAATTAGTACCTTGCATTAATTACGTTTTTATAATTAAAAGTATAAAAGGAAATAAAATACTTTAAGTGAAGCCGGGAACGAGTTGGAGTGTGTGTGAAGCGTGGGCTATTGTATTGTTTATAAACTGTTTGTAAATAAGTGTAAGATATTTGTTTTTAGTAAATGTTTATTTTTTACAATTTTAGTTTTTCCATTATATATTATGTACTATGAAAATATACAGGTTATCGTAGTTTAAACAGTCAGATGAGGACTATGCTATTGAATAAGATAAGATGGAAACCAAAAAACAATGGTAGATAGGAAAAAAAACTAAAAAGGAAAAAGTCACAGACAAGATTGGCTACATCTTCAAGCGAGCTTCTATTAGATCATTCTTACAAGAGACAGTAAGTTTATTCTGCGTAGATCGGACCAAAATTAATAATTAAAAAGCTGAAGATACTCCGGGTTAACTCTGACATCGGCACGTCAGTCACCTCAGTCCCCCGTGACCATGGTTGCTGGAAAGCAACCGAAACGTCGGGAATATAAATTAAGTAAATTAAACGCGATAAAATCCGTAAAAAGTAGTTTTATTCAATACTAGCTGTTCCCCGCGACTTCACCCGCGTGGAGTTATTTTTCGCGGAACCTTAAAATAAAAGCAGCCCAAGTTACTCCTTATAACATCAGCTATCTGCCAGTGTGTATAAATATTGACAAATATTGACATTAATATTTATACGATACTAACGTCACTCAATTGTTTTGCCTTCCCGGAACCCCTTCACTAACACTTAAACTTTATGGTATAGTATTAAAGTTCAAATTAACTTTTAAGTATTATTACGAATCTTTTGTATGGGTATATAAAAAAAAATTTAAACTTTTTCAGGCAACTTTTTAAATTTTTCTCTCCGTAAGAACCATCTACGTACTTGAAGGTATATTATAAAAAAAGAATTAGCGAAATCGGGTCAGCTGCTCTCTAGATTTTATTTACGAGTATTTAAAAAATATATCTAGCTCAGCCCTTTATAAAATACAGTAAAACTTGGTTAAATGGGATCTTGATAAGTGAGAAACCTCCATAGCTGGAACTCATGCTTAGGTCCCAATACTTTAGCACTGAATTACCTCTGTTAGTGGGACAAAACAAACCTATATATCTGGGATAGTTCTTTCAATTTTATTCGTCATAATTACCTCTATAATTGATTTTACCTCTTTTACTGAGACTATATTTTGTGTACGTTTTATAGAAGAGGGAGCAAACGAGCATGCGGCTCAGCTGATGGTACGTGACTACTGCCGCCCATGAACAACCCATGAACACACCGAAAGATCTTTCCTTTTTGTTAACGACGATGCGTTAGCCATCCTAGGTTTGTTGCGAGCAATAAGCCTAGGATGGTCCGTCACTAGTGACGCCATGGTTTCAACTGATACAGCATCATGCAAACTTGACGGCGAACTTGAACGTGAGTGGTCTATATGGATGCACTGCAAACTGGACGCCGTTTCAAGCGCGCTGCAAACATGACGGTAAACTTGATCGTGTATGGCATCCATAAGAAAGAAATAAGCTGTTAAACTTAAAGAATTTGCAAAACCGTTTATCGTTAGAGTTAAAAAAGTTAAAAGTAAAATATTTAATGACCCTTTTATTTAAAAAAATTAACTGTAAAACCAAAACGTCAATACCGTTACCCGGCGTATGCAGTGTCGGCCGCAACGCAAAACTTTGCAGCGGCGCGACCCGCGGCTACTTAGAAATCCCTTCTTATTTTGCCGTGCTTCGTTGGGTATTAATTAATAAAAGTCGATTAATTAGGTTCTTTGATCAGGGTACAAGACGCTCGGGGCTATATTGAGAATTTAAAACGGTCTATTATAATAAATGTTAGCTAATTTCAATCAAATAATACCACTAATTAGCTGACATGTTGCGCGCTTTGTGCCTGCCGCCTAATAAATGACTCAATTGATGTTGTTAATAGTCGGGCTTTCTGCGGTTTCGTTGTCGTAGTCACCGAGACCCATGAAGTCACGACACCTTGCTTCGCTGCGATAAGTGCCATAAGGATTTTTTTTTAAATCGTTCTTTGTACAAAGTAAGATATAATTTGATGATACAATGAAAAAATTACTCTAAAAATCTGACTCATTTCAAAATCAAGTAAATCAAGGTATAACATTACCAGTAAAATGTCTCTTAAGTAATATTTTTTAAATAAGCTGATATAAAAATTTATTTTCTTAAAAGACGTCTTACTTAAAACAAAAAAAGTTAATCTGATTTTGAATATTCGTTCTCAAACATTATGAACAGATTTTTATATTATACTATGTAGATTGGTAATGGTGGTTTATAGCTATAAGTCCACATACACTCATACCCATGAAATTCCCTATCACTTAAAATTGGTTATGTGCTCGTTCCCTCGATGCACTGAAGAACTCCAAATTTTTAAGGTTCTTTTTTTGAGTGATCATGCTTCAGTTACTATGGATCAGTTTATTTCGTCGTTTGATGATGTTTCGTCGGCGGTAGATTGGTAAATAAAAAAATTAAAAAGTGTGCGTGTAATTGTGTACACACGTACGAAGTGAAACTTTTTTACGACATATCATTCTTATTTCATTTTATTACTTATGCAGGCCCGGCGGTGAAACTTTGCATGAAAATGTTACAAGAAAACATGACGTTTTTTTAATACCGTACTAAATTTCTCCACTACGTTGATAAAGAAGTTTCACTTCAATGACGTTTGACAAATGATATTATATTTTATTACGTTGATGAATTAAATATATTTAATTTTGTTTCTTTGCAATCAGTTTCTACTGATTCTGTTATTTCAAATACCAATACTTTTGCTTTTCACTCTGTGTGTTTCTTATTATGTTATTTGTTTTTTAGTGTACAATAAAGTGTATTGTATTGTACTAATCAACTTTATATCACCTACTTTAAGGTGAAAATGATGTTTACGTCGACCCGACCGCGACCCAAATACGCACTACACTATGAATATTTTGCCAAATTAACCGTTTAACATTATTTGCTAATGTCACTTTCACACGCAAAATGCTTGTTTCTTTATCGGCCTGTCAAAGTAGAGTGCTGGATATTGGCCTCTCCCGTTGTAGGGCATTTGCCTCAAGCGACACGATTAGCAGGCGGGTTGAAGATCGCTGTCAGACGTCTCGCACCTTTGAAGCTGCTGCCCGCATACGGTCTGAGTATTTTACGGTAGTCTTAAGACTTTTAAGGCATTTCCCATAGTAGCCCCTGACGACACACCCGAAACGAAATAGTGTGATTCTGTTACACTGCCAGCACACTGTCAACCCGATGTCATTGAACCGATTTTTATTAACTGGTATATTATACACCCACGTCTCATATTAAAGTTAGAGTTACATCCTATACACGTCCCACTGCTGGGCACAGCTCTCATATCATATCTGAGAGGGTTTTAGGGGAAGGAAATGTCCGCCGCAATGCCCCAACCCCCAATGCGTGTTAGCGAACTTTACATGTTTTCAAAGTGCTGATTTGATTTGACTGTCTCATAATAATTTCTAACAAATACGATTATAAATAGAAAACGGTTTTATTTTTTAGAATAATCTATTTTTATTTAATAATCTATTTTTCCGTTTGTAAATAGTCGCATCACTATAACCTTTGATATTTTTAATGATCTAATGCTAAAAGAGGCTCGTATCTCTAATAAATGGCTGGAACGGGATGTTAATCGAGAGTTTGACTCATTACTGGCTCATTAGTGCTTGCCCGGGGCCGCAACTGATGTCATTCACCCACAAAATACGTATTTTTGTTTTTAAACTAATTAGAGTGCGCCAGTGTTTTCTTTCGCTTAAAGGTATTGTTACAATTTTCATTACGCGAAACGTTCTCTTGATAATTGCTACACGTGTCATTGTTATGACTTTTGTAAGATAAGTAACTTTCGCTAATTGGCTGCGAATCTTTCTTCAAGGAAAATGTTGCCTGGTAATAAATAGCAAAATTTTCGGAACTCTCAATATACTTCAGCGTCGTAATTATAATAAATTCCTGACGAAATGTAAAATAAATGACGTAACTATACGTAACAAAAAAAAAATAGAAAATTCAATATATATATTAAGATACTAGCTGTATCCGTAGTTTTAGTAATTAATTAATTACACTGAAAACAATTTCTTTCAATATAACAATATTGAATAGTTTAGTTTTCTATTCTATGAGCCTTCCTACTCACAGAGGCTTCGTTCCTCAATTAAAAAAAAAGCTTTTTGTACTGTTCTTAATATTAAGATACATGCGGCTCGATGTCCACGTCTGATTGAAGCAATTACATTAGATATACTTACTAACGCCAAATACATTAATTGCTTAAATCTTGATTCCTTTTTATAGACTCTTCTTTTAATAGGTGCTCCGCCAACTATCATACGGTCATTGTCATATATCATAGAATTACATTACGCTAATTAAATTTAAATTGAGAATTGCGTGTTCTTATAAAAATATAAATAAACACAAATGACTTTTTTATAGAATAAGGGTGAGAAGAACTGAAGATTGTTTGCTGCAATTGCCTATAATAATTATGGCAATTAAATGCATTTAACGAATTAAATGAAGTTAATAGATATATGTTATATCATATATAATGAAAGAAGAATAATAAAAAAGGAGGATTATGGGCCAATGGACGAGTGACTGATATTTTTTGTTCTAGATATAAACAGTGACATTGATTGACAGAGGCCTGGGTAACGGAGCGGCGGGTGGCCGTCGCCGGAATGTGAACAGACCTTAAACCTAGCTATTTGACGTTCAAATTGAGTTGAACTTGAATCGGAATGCAGGCAATTAAATTTCTATCTTTGCTTATGATCCATCGGGATTAATTTATGACATCATAGATCGTGATACATTCTTTGTAGGTTTCAGCAGTAGAGCATTTAGGCTGGCATTAACTTGTAAATGTTAAATTCGTACTATTAAGGTGTAATTTTACTACGTGCTTAATATCGCCCATGCTCATAAGTTTCCCGCGCAGAGAAAGCAAAGGGATCTAAGTTCATACAGTCATGAACGTGATCAAAATGCTTTCATTTTATTGGTTATGCGTTTTATATAGAAAACTCATATGTTTATTTTCACGTTATTTTTTCCTGCCTCGACGGCAACAATCACACTTGATTTTTTTTTTGTGTACGTTTATGGCACAGTAACTAACTGATAACCACTTATAATAATATAAGGCACTTAAATTGTCGATATTCAAGTATTAATATAATGGTTATTGATGACACAAACAATATTTCAAGGACACTACAATTCAAAAAAGCCCTTAAGCAAAACAACACGTTAAGGTAAAGACTTCTTTTTACAGAAGAGGGGGCAAATAAGCATGCGGCTCACCTGATGGATATTAATTGGATGGATATATGAATCAGACATTACTTTTTATGTACGAATTTCTTATTTTTAATTGATTTTTTAAAACGTTACTTCCACACTAGGATTTTCCCCTGTACCGTGGGGGCAGTTTATATACATAAATTTTACAAAGACAAACATCCAGATCCGGAACAATTATTTGTAGTCCATACCATTACTTGTCCCGAGTGGGGTTCGAACCCGCGGACCTTAGCGCAACTCATTACTAAGCCACTGCACCACGGAGCCGTCTATTGTCTTGTCCTTGTACTTATATGTTATTTCATTAAAAGTGTGTAGAATTGATTAAATGTTTGTTACTACATGACGCATGAACTACTAAACAGACTTGGGTAAATTTGGCAATATAAATAGACCATGTGATAGATTCGCAGTGTCGGAATAGTGTCTGATAATACTCGCTCCGACAATATTCCGATGATATATATCGGAATAGCGTCAAAGCGTGTAGTATCTGAGCGAGATTAGAATGGGTTTTCTGCACCTTAAAACGACAAGGCTCCAGGTGAGGATGGAATTACAGCGGAGCTTCTGAAAGCAGGTGGAAAACCGGTACTTGAAGTCCTTCAGAAGCTCTTAGCTCCACACCTCCGGAGGAGGGACTACTCCGGAGGCGTGGAGCAGAAGTGCGGTGGTCTTGTTCTTCAAGAAAGGCGACAACGCTCTCTTGAAGAACTACAGACCGATTTCCCTTCAGAGTCGCGTCTACGTGCTGTTTTCGAGAGTCATTACGAATCATCTCACACGCAGACTTTACGACTTCCAGCCTCCCGCACAAGCCGGTTTCCGAAAAGGCTTTAGTACCATAGACCACATACACACCCTTCGTCAAATTGTACAGAAGACAGAGGAGTATAATCTGCCACTTTGCCTTGCGTATGTGGACTATGAGAAAGCCTTTGATTCCGTCGAAATTTGGGCGGTGCTGCAGTCCCTTCAGCGGTGCCAAGTTCACTGTCGGTACTCTTCACCGCTGCATTGGAAGACGTTTTCAAGCTGCTGGACTGGATGCGGTATTAACATCAATGGCGAGTACATCACTCACCTTCGATTTGCCTACGATATAGTCCTTATGGCAGAATCGCTGGAGGACCTAAGCACTATGCTCAATGACCTCTATAGTGTCTCCCAACGGATAGGTCTTAAGATAAACATGGACAAAACAATCATGTTTAACGTCCATGTCACACCTATGCCGGTAGTTGCTGGGAGCACTAAGCTCGAAGTTGTTGACGAGTATGTTTACCTGGGACAAATAGTCCGACTAGGTAAGTCCAACTTCGACCGAGAGGTCAATCGACGGATTCAACTCAGCTGGGCAGCGTTCGGGAAATTACGACACATCTTCTCGTTAGACATACCTCAAAACCTGAAAACGAAACTGTACAACCAGTGCGTGTTGTCAATGATGACTTACGGATCTGAGACATGGTCCTTCACTGCTGGCCGTATGAGGACGCTCAAGGTCACTCAGCGAGCTATTGAGAAGTCTATGCCCGGGGTTCCTCTGCGTGATAAACTTAGAAATGAGGTTATCCGCAGTAGAACCAGAGTAACCGACGTAGCTCAACGGATTAGTAAGCTGAAGTGGCAATGGACCGGCCATATAGCTCGAAGAACCGACAACCGATGGGGAAAAAGGTTCTCGAGTGGCAGCCTCGTACCGGTAGGCGAAGTGTAGGGCGGGTCGCCAACTAGATAGAGTGACGACCTGATAAGACATGCATTAAGTCGATGGATGCAGATGGCTCAGGACCATGCTTTGTGGCATTCCTTGGGGGAAGCCTATGTTCAGCAGTGGACTTGTGAAGGGCTGTAATGATGATGATGATGATGATGATAGATTTTCACGGATTATAATATCACGAACTCATAATGTAGGTGGCTCAGGGACGTACTTTGTGGCATTCTTTGGGAGACTGCAGAACATAGACCTGTGAATGAGGCCTAGCTGTGGACTTATGTGTTTAAGCAGTGGGCTAAAATGTTGATGATGAACTAGGTATTCATCAATATCAGTAAAATTATGTAATTGAAGCATTCTGTAAATATATCTAAGTTCATAGATGTCTTTAATATATCTAATAGGAGCATACCCAGCTAATCAATGAACGAGGTTCGGGGATCGACCAATAATGACGGTATTACCATTAAGCTGGTGATGGGGAACATCAAGGGTTCATAATGTGTGGTAAGGATGAAAAAATCTGTCAAGCTATATACAACAGTTGGTGCATTTTTATGTGCATTAATATGTAAAGACATCCAGTTCGATCATTACCAAAAAATTAAATCATCATAATATTAATGATATAAAAATGTTATTGTTATTTAAAATGTTTTTTTATAGAATAACGATAACAAACAAGCACACAGACCAAATATTGGTAAGTGGATGCTGTGGTTTACGCTGATAATCTATGAGAGCGTGGTCCTTCCCCGGTCGAGCCGACGCATTTGTCCTACAACCAAAATATAGTTGCAGCACGGCGTAAAAAACTGAAACGTATTTAAAATAACATAATTTTTACAAGAATTTGCTTAAAATTCAGGATTATTATAAAATCTAGCAACACTGTCATCGTCGACTATTGCATTGAACGTATAGCGTTATTGTTACCTAAAGGCCTCATAGAGTACCATGTACGTTTCCCCATTTAATTATATGTTATTACAGACATAACCAGAATCATATCGGGATACCTAAAAACTCGGTAGCAGTGGATTAAAAACACTTGACAGCCTCAAAGAAGATATAAGTCGACATAATATCGAGTAATACAAACAAACATATATTTTAAAATTATAAAACTGATACAGTACAAACATAACTTTAAATTACAAACTATAAATTCTTAACTTCAGAACGCTTTTAAATTTAATATACGTATCATAACAGAGCATATTATAATGCGTTAGAATCGTACATCGTCACAATTCTAAAGTTATAACGAGGTAAGTGTAAAAGAAGTTAATAATTTTATTAGATTTTTATGGTTGCCTATTTCAACTCACGAGACAACTTGGACGGTTTTGTAATAATATTTACATAGTATGAACTTAGGTTCTGTAACACATTAAAGAAACAATGTAATAAAAATAAAACGTATGTGTGCACATTTTTCGAAGTCTCCATAATTTAATTGAACAATCACGATGAAAACTTATATGGGAAATGGTTGCGAAATGACAGTAAATCTAACAAAGTTTCTTATATAACAAACTGGTTGCAAATTTCAATGGCCAAACTGGTTATATTATCAGATATGTGTGACATTTTACAAGCCTATTAACGAACTTTTAACGGTGTGTCACTATTTCCCAGGTAACCGGAATGATAGGAACTATAATTTGTATTTATAGGTATTTTAGTTCTCTCAAATAGAGACGCATCATTTTAAGATAGTATGAAAATACATAAAACATCGTGATATATGTATAATTATATCTCTTTTTAAGCCATAATTTGTGATACATTAGCTTTTTTAAAGAATGATGACAATTTATTAGAATTTATTTATTATTAGATAATTATTTCTCCGTCACAAGCCTGTGGTCTGAATTCACCAAATTGGGAATATTTTCTCCTATAGTTTGCTAATCTCGGTGATAAAATTGGTAAAAACTACCTAAATACCATTTCATATTTTTTAGAACAGATTGTTTTTAACGCAATATATTAAGGATTGGCGACAAATCCTTGACCTTTTAAAATTATTTCTTGTAAATGCTGAAGGCAGCTGCTAATGCGAAGTAAGTACATTAATATAATATAAATATAATATAATCCAATGGAATTTAAACGTAAAGAAATCTTTGTTTTATTCATTTCCTATAAGCGCTTTACTTTCGGTGAACATATAATATTATAATAGTAGCAAATACAAAATCTTAATCTTTTTAAGGGTATTGCTTAATTTCAATTTATATTTTATATTATTGAGCACAAGTGCAGCTTTTCGTGTACAAAACGTTCAGAACAAAGCTAACAACACGGACATAAATCTTGTAGTTGTAATGAAGCGTTATTGGTACGATAATAAAGCTAAATTGATTAGCGTGGTCCCGCGCAGGTAGACCGCATTCCGGACTCTCCCCTTGCCCGCGACCGCCGCGTCGCCTCGCGTCGCTTCGCGGGACGCTTGCCCGTCTAGGGGTGCCACGGTTCCTTATAAATAATAACTGTAACACTGTATTTATTCGTGGATAGAAATAAGTTTTAAAAAAATATTAGAGTATTGACAAAAGAAAATTGTTTGCTTGGTGAAAATTGTAGGTACCCATAATAGGATGTCATAGCCGTCATACACTGAAAGAAAACTTGGCCTTTATTAGTTCAATGTAGTATTTCAAAATAGTTCGATTATGTTATTATGACAAAATGATAAAAGGCAAATTTTCAAATAAAATAAATATGTTGCTTTCATTATATCATTGACACAGCTAAATTATCCTATTGACCTTCTCTTACTGAAATGTTATTTATCTACATTGTTCAATAAGGACTGAAAACAAAATAAAATTCGTGTAGCTAAACAATAATTGAATGTATTTGATTAATTTTTGTGTCCGATAAAAAATGCTGTACTCATTTAGTCGTATCGTCTATTGCATAGATTTCGTCGCCATTCTTTATAAAATGCGAAAGTCTTATTATATAGTAATTTTACATAACTCAGTAAATATTTATAAGATTTGTTATTTATTTATTATTTGTTTATACATTTTACTAAATTTGGATTAAACCTTATTACGATAAAATTTGAATTATATTTGAATTATACATTTAAACGTAACAATTATAAACTACTGTGTGTCTATTTCGCGGTTAATGTCACTTGTAAATGTGACAGCCCTAGAGCATTAGAACGTTGTCATAATAGTAAACGCGAGTAAACTCTCATTGGGGTTCTACATAAAAGTAAAATACATTCACATTTTATTTCCTTGACTGCCGAACCGATAACTTCCCACGTCACTATAATTGCGAAACTTTATATCTAAACTTTGTAGTCATACTTAAATTTGCTCCAAAGATGATAAGAAATTCTTTATAATTTCTTGTATTATTTATAATTTATTATACACGTATATGAAATAATAATAACGTCCTCCAGACTGAATTTCTACGGCGGCTAGTCTCAACGGAGGTTAGCCATCAGCACATGACAGGATTATAGTGCCCAATCGTATGCGCAAGCACAGGTGCACTCACAGGTATAAACCGACGCGACCGGAGAGAGATCAGGCGCAGGACCAACGGCTTTACGTGCTTTCCAAGGCACGGTGGTGAGACATCGCCAACTTCCTGACTCCGGGCTGCTACTGAGAATTTATTGACAGAAAAACCCCAATAACTGAATTTTTTGCCCGACCCGGGATTCGACCTCGTGATCGGCAATCGCGTTTACGACCACTAAACCAACGTGACAGTCAACCAACGGCACGATACATTTAACATTTCCTTGCCCTAAAAACCTCTCAGCAATGAGAAGAGACCCGTGCCCAGCAGTGGGACGTATATTGGCTGTAACTTTAACTTTTGTTTACTACATGATAAAATACAAAAAAAAATGTTACTAGTATTCAATGTAGTATTTGCTCAAATTTAATAATTTTTATTTTTTTTAATATCGTCATCATAATATTATAATGTGCGCGAAGTTTTAACTTTAGGTAAACATTTTTTATTTTATAAAGAGTACTAATTATTAAAAGTATATTGTCGATTTATATTGTAAGTATGAATATTAGACTAAGCCATTGTAATATTATTTATTTGTAACTCTCATATTTTTGTTTTTGTTGTATGGTTGGTAACCGTAGCTTTTATTTTTATGCAGCTGTTATCAGGAAGTCCTTTCCGATAGGCGCTGCGAAGAGATGTTGTATCCCTTTGCATTTCCTTTCGCATTTACCACGGGGAGTGCTCTGAGGAATTGTTTGGATTAATCCCAGCTGCTAAATTTCACGAACGCACATCGCGGCAGAACTCCCGATACCATCCTCACCATCTGGATGATTGTCGGTCCACCACTGTGCGATTTAGAAGATGTTTTCTTCCTCGCACAACTTCTTGTGGAATCGATTACCATCAGCGATTTTTCCGGACCGATACGACTTAGGGACCTTCAAGAAAAGAGCCTACTCCTTTTTAAAAGGCCGGCAACGCATCTGCAATTCCCCTGGTTCCCCTGGTGTCGCAATTGTTCATGGGCGGCGGTAGTCACTTACCATCAGGTGAGCCGCATGCTCGTTTGCCCCCTCTACTAGAAAAAAAAAAGATGCTGCTGCCATCTCCTGGTTTCAATTTTCTTACGACACCAACAAGATGATAATAAGCTAAAAGTTAAAGTAACAGCTTATTATCGTTCTAAACCTGGACAGCAGATCTCCTCTCATTTCTTATTGATCTCATCATCTTATTCCTCTCGATTCTTATAGAGCAATTATTAGCCCGCCGCGCTGATTCACTGCGAGTCGGTGGACTTCGTATGCCTGCAAAATATTTTATTCTTTAGACGCGTAGGTTTCCTCAAAAAGATTTCTTCACTACCGAGCACGTGGTTAATCAGCACTTAAAATCGCAATTGACATTTCATTGGTGCCGGCCGGAATCGAACCCAGGCTCGCGTACTGTGATATTTACGGCTAGTGACTGGCTAGCCCCTGATCTACCACCGCTCGTTATCAAAAGTATGTTGCTAAATGTAATTATCTGCTTAGACTGTTTAACATACAGATGTCTGGGTATGTCAACAAATTTTATGCCAAGGATGCCATCAAAATAGCGCACATAGTCGTTTATCTGGATACTTGAAGGTCGATGTAATATCAGTTCATTATCAACACGAAGCTGCGTTTAATTATTTAAGCTATTCTACATATTATGTCGCATCAATCATAGCAATAACTGCGAACATCAGATATTATTGACAAAATAGAAACAGCTGATATCGGATGCGCCGCAATAATTAGGTACTTAATCTTTGACAAACGTCCTTACATTATATTTATGTTGCCGAGAGCCGGCGCAGTAGTGACCGTTTTATTGAGAGAACGGCTGCGTGGGCGCAAATAGGTACATACCTACACGCTATAAATTTATAACGGTCAGCAATAAAAATAAAACTAACACATTTCCTACACTTTGATTTGACCTGTTTACACAGATCAAAGCTGGAGTAAAATAAAGTTTATCATAATAAATCCCATCATAACTTTGAAAATTCAAGGAAACTATTATAAATGAGATCTACTGGACCCAGAAATGGTTGTGTCTTTAGATCAAAGACGATACGGCGATAAAGAAGCAAAGAATTAATATCAATAAACGTTAACAGGTTGATGAGAGTAAATTACTATTAATAACTGAATAGCTTGATGGCACGTCTACTGTTAATTGAGATTAACTGAAGGATCGTTACAATCGCGCGCGAGTGGATCGCGTACAAGTGTAATGTAGGAACGGGGAACGCGCGGCTGCCTGCTTCGCTTCGCGTGATGGCATCCCAGTCTCAATGAATGAACTTTCGGACTTCCATTCAACCAGTTTGGTCTCGCACTGATTACCGCGTGCTCACTTTAAATCTTATCTACTACAAGCCGGAACGACGCGCGATCGAGAAACTCCGACCGTCCCGGCTCGTCCGGCCGCCTGGCCCACAAAAACTGCCCGCCGATCGGACACCGACAAATTTCCTCTTTCCATTCACACCTTTTTATAGGTTTTTTTCATGAATGAAGTCGTGTTCGGGATAATTATTGAATTTCGACGATTCGTTACGAATATCGATGAGCCGGAAGCCTATCGGCGCGGGTGATTGCGTCCGACGATCAAATTCCGAACTTCAGAAAGTAATTTTATGGTTTTTAAACTGAATTTTAGTTTGATCTGACGGAACAGGCGTCGTGATTTTCGAACATGTTCATTATAAACTACATCCTACAACAAATAATAACGGCGGGATATGCGTTCAGTGTTATTATTATAATGGCGTCTGGTTTTCTCGAAGTATAACAGTAATTTGTATTATGATTATACTAACAATACATACAAATATGATGCTATAATTAGTTTCTAATAGCTGGGTTTCGATTCAAGGTATTAAATCTACAGCAAACACGAGCTGCAGTCGCCGGACGGATATTAGAGCGGCATTATAAAACGAATCAGTGGTAATAACGCAGGGGATCTAATTAAATTGCCGCCGATAATAATGGCACTCGGGCTCCCCTCGCAGACCCCTCGACATTTATTATTCCTGCAACAGTTCCCTGGATCACGGTGTCGGTTTGTATAACGTGCACAACGACTAATAAATTGTTCTATTTGGTATTAAAGACGCATTTGTTTTACAATATAAAACAAACTACTAGTTTTGATGTTATTAAGTAACGCCTTAGTTTTAGCAAAGGATACTTTGTCATTTAAGCACTTAAACACAAACTGAATTGTTAATAAATGAAACGTAATATTTTTTTTATTTTTTTCTGTATAAAACCTAAATTAGGATTTTCCTCTGTATCGTAAGAGTACCTACACAACATAACTTGCCAAAGGACACTCATGCAGACCTATAAAATTTCTTGCAGGCCATAAGAACACTTGTTCCGTGCGGGATTCGAACCAGCAGACCTGCAGCGCCGCTTTCAACCGCTTAGCACCAAGCCGTCAAATATTAACATTACTTAATAAAACTTGTTTACTATAATGCTTTAGATAGTTTAAAAAAATAGTCAAAATATTATAGTAAATTTGAATTATCGCATTGTTAATGGCAAAATCTGCCTTTTCTTTATTGCAAAATATGATCAATATAGTCGAAATGCAACTCACGGTAATTCCGACGCGCACCTTTGTATTGTTATATCTCCATTTCATTTCATTGCCCGCCAGGGACTACATCTGCTCCACCCCGCTGCCCGCACCCCTGCGGCACTCCGTGCCCTTCTCCCCACGTCCATTAGTGTTTTGTGAATGATTTAAAAGCTCTTTCGGATAACTACTCTGTAAGTGAGTAATTTAAGACTTGCTTCCCATTTTATCAGTGCTCCCTAATTTTGAGTGCGCATTAAAACATTACAGAGAATTACGAGACTTACCATCCTAGAACACCTGGAAGCGACTGATAATTTTCAAGCATTCTATAAATGCCTTTTACCATAATAAAGAGCCTTATTATTTATTTTAAATTCATTGATTTTTCACGATTGTCGAGCGTGGCAACTATCGCAAAATCTTATGACGCAATCTAAGGGATAAGGGTGCGGCCTATCATCAACAGTGTACTATTTATAGGCTTTATGAATCAGTGAACAAATTAATTGAATTTTCTGGAATAAAAAAAATTATTTTGGCAATTTCAAAATAAGTAGATACGCAATTATTTTTATACATTTTCGCTTACACTCACGAAGTCGGAGTAAGATAATTCTATTCCCACTTACTTTGATGTTGATATTCTTAAAATAAAATCATCATTTCTTTAGTTTCACAACGGCGATTATCATATTTCCATTTCTTTGCGTTTAAAAAATCTTTCAAGAATATAAAACTGAAGGTGTATTTTATTTAATACGTCGAATTGATCTTGTTTGCGTGTTTGATAGCACGTGCTAAAAGAATAATGTCAGCTCGATCGTTGAACATATACCCTACTATTGAGTTGTATATTTGTTTAGGCGACGAACATGTTTTTGCATAGGTATTTTGTAATAGCCTACTAGTTTGACATTTTTGTCCAATACAAATAAGGATTAGGTATTTAACAGGTGCTTGTGGTGGAGGAAAACATCGTGAACCTGCACTTCTGAGAGAAATAAAAACATTTCGAATATATAATGAAGTCTGCTAATAGGTATTAAAGCAGCACGACGGACTCTTCCTTGTCCTAAAACCAGTCCTCTGTCACTCTCGGTACCTGCGTGAAATAATTACCTACAATCGCGAGGTGCCCCGGGGGTAGATCGCAGTCGGGGCTAGCGCGCTCTAGGCGATTGAATGTTAGTTTTTTTTAACGCTGTTTACGTAAATAATTTTTTGTAAATACTTCTTGAAATTCACGTCGAAATAGTTTTTATTTAGTATTTAGTATATTTGATTGTAGGATAAAATAGTCGAAAAAGTTTTAATATAATTTAAGAATAACATATATATGTATGTATATTACCTATCTATTTGATATATTATAATTACAAAACGTCGTTCCTACTATAATTGTATGGGGGTTATGCGGGGATGGATGCTTAATGAGCAATTATAAGGATTCAGATACATCATTTTTTGAGTTACCAAAGGATAATGAAAGGTAAATTTATTTCATTTCTTTATTAGATAGGTACTTATAGCGAAAAAATAATTAAGTAATAATTTAACTACAGAAGTAATACCTAAGTACTTTATTACAAAACTTAGTTGAAATTTACTTCACCTGTACCTATTTACATACCTATACTCGTCTTTGTAACTAAAATATTTTAAGTTATAATTGCACAAAATACGGAAATTAAAACTTTGTTCATAAGATTTTCAACTAAGTAGATTACGATCATATTTCTGTTAGGCATCCTATTTCGGGTTTATTTGTTGTTTACGCTATCTACCTATACGAACCAAGGATCGCGATTCCCGATGAATGGCCTTGCAGGTTGCATGCGTTGGGCATCACAGAACTCACATAGTAGATAATATGGCAGATTATAGTCAGCATAGGTACTTTACATAAGTAACTTACCATTTCACAATGTATTTTTTACTCTTTATTAACAGCCCTTAGCAACCACGGAAAGTCCGTTGTGACGTAGTAAGGAAAAAAGATTCAAACTAATACGGACACTCGCACGCAGTGATAAAGTTTTATTTAGTTTGGTGCGCGATTTATTTGATTAATAATAACTATGTAGGCTATTAAAAGGTCGGCAAGCAGTCAAAATCAAAAGAGTGCAACTTCTGTACGTAGTACTATTATTTATTCTGTGCTAAAACCCTTTCAGGAATAGGACTAAGTGTGCCATACAGTGGGATATACAGCTGTAACTTTACAAGTTTATAAATTTTTCTAAATAAATAACATTTTTAAATTTATAATATCATATCATTTCTTAGTACCTACTGAACAGTTTTCAAAATTAAAATATTTACAAATTTCCACAAACCTTCGAAACTATTACTTTCAGATATCAACTACTAAAATATCACAAAAGAAACGCCACGTGATCATTGTATAATCAATAGAATTTTAGCGATGACAACATTGAACAAACAAGATGCTTAAAATATTATAATGGCACAGATAAAATATGTATTTCCTAACAGAGTAACAGTAGAGTAACAGGTAACAGCGAAATAATGTAAATCAACTAACGGCATAAATTCAGTGCGCGCCGACCGTTGCGTCACTGGCCACGGCGAAAGCGGAAGAAAATCCGTCATCTCCCGCTCGTAAATAATGCGTGTCGGTGCGTAGGTACATGCAAATGAGTTATGGTAATTTATTGGCGGGGATGGGGCGGTAATGATAAGATAGCGCTTTTGTTGCGTTCTGCCCGGAGACCGGAGATACGCTTCGCGGACCGGGCATCTAGGGTTGCCATGTGTCCTCACTCTTTCCTCGGATTTCCGCTACTCGTTTCGGAAAAAATCGAACTATTACAATTAAACTTTTTTTAAAGAAAAACGTTACTCCATCAGAAAAAGTATCTGTCCCTGCATTGTAGAAGCGTTTTAAAAAATTAAGCCCGTTCTTGACTACAATCCCAAATGGCGGTAACTGATGATAAATGACACTTTCTAAGGAATCTAAACGCAACAAATACCTACTCACTCATGCCTTGAAGAAATTGCACATGAATAAACATCCAGAGCCGAAACAATTATTTGTAGGCTATGCAAGCAGCCAAACGCTTAACGATTGCGCTACCGAGCTGCTCAACATTGAAATAATATATAAAATTTATTTAATACAAGTTCTTATCGATTTTTTTCATGCGTTATTATTTATTTTGTAATAAATATCCTTTAAGTGTTCTGAGCAAAAAATAAGCAAAATGAAACACTTCACTTCCGTGTCTGTTCGGACTCTTAGAGACGTTTATTCCAGACATTTCACGTAAATAAAAAGAAATACAGCATTAGGATATATATATATATCGGAAACGACAACAGAAGATCCCACTTCTGATGTCGGATCATGGGTGGCCGAGATGCGAAGTATCATCGGGTTTTCTTCACGCTCCGACATGGTTTTACGTAAATGTGGGCACACGAACGAAAGATTATTTAAATCAAGATAACTTTATTTAAACTAGTGGTTGTACACGAGAAACAAACACGTGCGTCGGTAGCGAGCGTCCGCTCCGGCTGTCCGAACTCGAATGACACAACACTCAGTTCCTACTCTAGCCCTTGGCTGCATCCCCTCTACCGACGATCGTGTCCAAGCGGTGGGATGCGCTTGCGTTTCCGGTAACGATAATATTGATTCGCAAAGGTAATTGTTAGATGGCGCTGCTTGTAGCACATTGGCGCCATCAATCCACGACACGGCCATCCCTGACTAGCACCCGTCCTCGGGTGCAGTGACTGGGGACAAAATATTCTCAGAGAATAACTTAGCTCGGCTATCCTGCCTATAAAAATAAGTCGATTCCAAATGGTACTTTACTTCTCCTAAGTCTAAGTACAATAGTCAACTGTCATAATTGACAATGCCTTGTTATTAAGGTTTCTTACACAGTGCTTCCTGCACAACATGATTTATCGTGGAAGGTCCGATCAACAAGTTCCAACACAGTAATTTTAACACTTTTTTACTCTTTACAATTCATAAGCAATGGATATTCAACTCGTGAAACTTTCATTGAAATCTGTGCACCAACACAGACCAGAATCGCACCAACGATTCGTTACATATCCGCCGTCACATATGCCAGAATCGCACCAACGATTCTCCACATATCTGCCGTCATATATGCTACAATACACAAGGGGCTCTGTGCACCAACACAGGCCAGAATCGCACCAACGATTCTTTACATATCTGCCGTTACATATGCCAGAATCGCACCAACGATTCTCCACATATCCACTGCCAAATATGCTACAACACATCTGCCGCCACATATGCCAGAATCGCACCAACGATTTCCTACAGACCCATCGCCACATGTTACTCATGAGGTGCGGTCTAAAGTTTTGAGTATGAGTATACAAGCATTCTTAATCAAATTTGGTCTCACTACCATTGTCATCAACTATGATATCTAACTCTCGAGGAACTTGGTGATCGGAGATCTTCCTCACATGACCATGATTCGGTTGAATTTACAATATTATTTACACTTTTGCTACAACACCATCTTTGATGGGAGGGCATCCGGCCCGGAATCATAATAAAATGGATACGACTCATCAGTATTCATCAGCACACCGCTGCGGCAGGCATAAGGCTAGCACACGTGGCTACGAAAGCAACAGCTCACACCATAATTAGCTGCCATGAGGCAAGCTGAACTGGCTAAAAGAACACAGCACACGCCATAGGTAGCTGTCATGAAGCAAGCTCACGTGGCTAAAAGAACAGCACACGGCGTGCCGCACTCGCACCAACGAGTCGTCGCATGTCACCATCGCCAGCGAGATGCTGCACCGTACCACGCACTCCAAGCGTCAACGGAAGCAGCAGGTTCACCTGAGGGTTCACAGGCATCGTCGGGGTTGTAGTCATCGTGATCTACGTGAAAAACAAGTTGTTAATTATCAGGACAACATACACAGTTGCCTATTCTCTCATCCATCACGCATACGAGTCCCTCAAACAGAAATACGCTTTCATACCGTGGACTATAAGAAAGCACTTCGCTTTCACAAGTAAACATAGGTCTTCATACGAAGTATCTGACACATACTCTTACTTGAACTTGCGATATCCCACGTTAACTACGTGAACCACATTAAAAACGTGAACCAGGATAGCGCCTGCCAGGACAGACCCTGACGCATGTTCAGAGAACACGATTTCCGCGCATACAGAGTATAAGACTTCCGCGCACACAGTGTACGACTTCGGCGCACACATAGTGTAAGACTTCCGAGGCACGGCCGGGACGGCGCCTGCGTATACGCGCTGCCGAAACCAGGTCATGTTATAACTGGACCCGGCACTCCGTTCCGACTAGGCAAGGCACAAACTCGCCTCACAGTCACATCACACGTGCTGCTGTAACATAAAAGAAAACACTAAAGAGATTCAGTCTGAACTTAATTTTAAAAAATGCAGTACAACTCTCGGGACACCATTTGCCTTTCCAGGGCACCATATACTAAGCTGCGGCTACATGACAACCTCTGGTATGGTCCGATCCTCATGTAAATTTAAATACACTCTTCAATGTCGGAACTAATTTGCCCTACTTCACTTTCATCAGTTATACTTTGGTTTTCCGGCATTTTTCGCAACCAATTAAAAATGTAAACACTTATCTATTCTTACAAAATATTTTTAAGACTATGTTAGGAATAAATTTACTTTCCTCCTGTATTAAATGGTTATCGGTAGCAGCGACAATTAATGTGTCCGCAGCGACATAAGCAGACAGCTTACTACTACTTAAGAACGAGCGCCACAGCACCACGCCTTCCACTAAACCTTCAACATTAAATCCCAATTTTGTCGACTACGTAATACTCGGAGTAAACTGTAACACTTATCAACACATTAGAACACAAAAATACTACTTAGTGTTTTTAATTCATAGCACGTTAAAGTTAAACATTTTTTCGATAAGTCGTTTAAACATTTTGTACTTTAAAACTATCCCATGTAAATCACACCTCGTATGAAATATCAAATTATAACATAATTTGAGCAAGTTAAATATCCACTGAATGCAAACTATAACTCATTTAGAATACCTCCAACATTTCTTTCCACATTTCTTATCATATTTGGGTACGTTAAGAAATAATGAAAGTACCTGCGGGTACTTTTTATTATAAATCGACCAAAAAGATTTAACTTTTGGCTTCTTAAAACATTTCACTTTAAACTTCTATTCTACACTTTAATGATTCGTTAGTGTCGTAAATACGACAACAAACTTTATTTAAGAAATTAAACACAAAAACAAAACGCGAGGCGTATCATAGTATTTCACCAACGTAATAACCCTCACACTATTCGAAGTTTATAGGTGGGCAGTAACAGGGACTTTATCCCACTTCTGATGTCGGATCATGGGTGGCCGAGATGCGAAGTATCGGGTTTTCTTCACGCTCCGACATGGTTTTACGTAAATGTGGGCACACGAGCGAAAGATTATTTAAATCAAGATAACTTTATTTAAACTAGTGGTTGTACACGAGAAACAAACACGTGCGTCGGTAGCGAGCGTCCGCTCCGGCTGTCCGAACTCGAATGACACAACACTCAGTTCCTACTCTAGCCCTTGGCTGCATCCCCTCTACCGACGATCGTGTCCAAGCGGTGGGATGCGCTTGCGTTTCCGGTAACGATAATATTGATTCGCAAAGGTAATTGTTAGATGGCGCTGCTTGTAGCACATTGGCGCCATCAATCCACGACATATAAAATACGATTTTCAAAATACATACGGGAGGTTTTTTAAAAAAATTAAGTTTTTGAGTTATTTATTTTTTTAAGGAGTTTAATTAGACGGTTAAGATCATCGTGCGGTTTCATCAAACGTTTTGAGCTCTTTGAACAATCTTTTCAAACATGTATAATTGATCGTTTTGTGTTTACAATTATTAAACATTTTATTGGATATAAATACTTATGCTAAGTATTAAAAACTCAGTTCGGCGGATCTAAAACGCTATAAAAATGAAGAAATAGATGTAGATTGAAGTAAAATTAGCAGCATTAAAAATATTCTAGTGCGATCAATTGTTATGTACAATGTAATAATTTATACTGTCGGCACGGAACACTAATTACAATAGTTTAGCACGCTATTCACCTCTTTTTATTTGAAATAGGAAGATATCCGTTATTATAGTTGTTATAATGGTTACCCTAAATATCCCACACCAGTCGAGCACTGCGTTCGAACGATCGAATAATTCTTTATGAGAAAATTACAAAACAAAAACAAGATTTTACACTTACGGTGTTTTAGATTAGGTACATAATAATATGAGGCAACTTTAAAATGTTTGAAGAGAGGGAGATCGGTAACAAATTCTGTAATGGCTTTCTATTCTACCATATCATATGTTTGAGAATTATGACTCCTTATTTATTTTTTACTTTTTACATACATACTTCCGTTACTTATACTCACCAAGTAATGAAATAAATAATAAAATATTTTGCTTTTTGAACGATTTAATTTAGCACAAAATTGCCTAACGTAGTCTCGATGCGATTTTTTTTTTTATTAAGAAAATGTTGTATTTAGATTACTTACTCGTAAATGTATTTGCAGTACTGGCGTGTACATATACATTATATATATATATATATATATATATATATATATATATACATACATACATATATATAATTGCAGGTGCAGATCATCATCACATAACAAAATAAAAAGTACAACTATTAATGACAACTGTATCTATACAATATAATTCCCTTTATAATCAAATGCATTTAACATTCGACCTTAATCATCAAAACTATTATTATCGTCATTTAATGATAGCTGTCGTCGATCGCGTACAATGGAATAGATTGGGGTAAATTGGCAGATAAAATAAATTATCTATATATTCGTGGAGCTAACGAGCGACGCAGCGGGGTTCCTACGCCAAATCTTTTCCCCCGGAGACTGTGCGACGCCAATACAATTTATAAAACGCACTTTCATAATTCATGCAGTTAAAAATATAAAATGTATATAATTACTACACCTTTTTCAGTTAATTCAATAATTAACAAACCGTGAAACTGTCATGCGCAGACGCACCACACGTTTCGTTCAATCTAATGAATGCCTGACAATGGAACAGAGTTCATAATGTCAGTGTCGGCTTAGTTAGGTGACGTCACCAATATATTATTATTAGAAATTTTAATAAATCTTTTTCGTGAGTACAAACTTAAAATGCCAAGCTAAAACAGCAAAGAGAAAATACTAACGATCTTAATACACCATGTGTTAAGCACTTACATAACGTGAAACCTCTGTCTAAGTAAAATTTAATGATAAAATATTTCATCCGTGACAAAATAACAAAAAAAAAAAAACACAAAACAAATAATGATGGAAGTTAACTTTGCCTAGTGTCCACCTTTGGTACACGACAGTAATTTCAAGCACAGCACTGCAAAAGCATAAATAAACGGCTGCAATATAATTATGCAAAAGGGAGAAACAATTATTTCAGTGTTAGGAGGTACACAAACTGGTAAGAGTTCAAAATCCTGCAAATGATGAAAAAAAAAATACATCAAGCGTAAAAAGACGCAACTTTATAAATTATTACAATTGTTTTAGTCTTAGTATCAGATTAAGAACGAAGAAAAGATTTGTTATAATTTTGAAAAGGAAGCGTATAGTTTAATGATATTATGCGTAGGTATCAACGTAATAATTAATATTTCTATATAACCGTATAATGAATTAAGAAAGAAGAAAGTTGACATTTTGTATTATTTATTTTACGTATATCTTTACAGATTTGTCTTAAACAGCTGAACCAATTTAAATAATTCTTTTTTTATTAAATAGGCGAATTTCTAAGGGTGATCCTATAAAAAGTTGAAAAAATATTTTCATCTCTTAGACTGGAAAAATAGGACATGAAGATTTTAATGAAACTGTTTAGAGACATTCTAGCTGTTACTTTGAAATTGAGATATTAGGTCCTTACATATGAAATTAGTGTTTTGTCGTACTGACCACTTTGATCTGAAATATCTCCTCTTTGGTTAAGAATTCCAAATTCAAATATATAAATTCATTTAGCTGGTACATTTGAGTTTTTAAAATAGTCATTCATTTGTTTTTTCCTCCTTATTTTTTTCTTTGGCGTCGCTTATTACCGCACAATGGAAAACATGAAATATCGGTATATTTACGAGTACGAGTTCCACCGTGGCACCAGTGCTGCAGAAACAGCTCGATAGATTAATGATGTGTACGGCGCTGGTGTCGCAAAAGAAAGCACGGTACGTTTTTGGTTTCAACGTTTTTGTTCTGGAAATTTCGACCTTCAGAACCAGCCCCGTAGACGGCCGGAAACCAAAGTGGAAAATGAAGAATTAAAGGCTATTGTGGAAGCAGATCTATCACAAAACACTTCAGAGATAGCTGCAGGCTTCGAGGTAAGTGATAATACTGTATTAATCCACTTGAAGCAAATCGGGAAAGTAAAAAACTTGAATGATGGGTACCTCATGAATTGAGTGAATTGAACTTGCTCAACCGACACAATAATGAAGGGATTTAAATCGAATCATTACTTGTGATGGAAAGTGGATATTGTACGATAATCGGAAGCGCTCGTCGCAATGGCTGAACCCTGGAGACCCAGCCAAATCCTGCCCTAAACTAAGAAGAAGTTACTTGTGAGTGTTTGGTGGACTAGCGCCGGTGTCGTTCACTACAGCTTTCTAAAATCTGGCCAAACGATTACGGCAGATATCTATTGTCAGCAACTGCAAACCACTAAGGAAGAACTAGCTGCTAAACAACCGAGATTGGTCAATCGCTCTAAGCCACTGCTGCTTCACGACAACGCAAGACCACACACTGCACAACAAACAACCACTAAGTTAGATGAGCTACAATTGGAATGTCTGCGACATCTAGTACGGTGGATGTCGCAGACATTCGGAGCTTGCTCCAACAGATTACCATTTTTTCCGGAATTTGTACAACTTCTTACAAGGAAAAAAATTCAACTCCGATGCGGCAGTCAAAACCGCCTTCAGAGTTTATTGATTTTCGCCCCATGGTTTATTTAGTAAAGAGATTAATTAACTACCTATGAGATAGCAAAAGTGCATAGATAACAACGGTGCATACTTTGATTAATTAAATCTATTTTACAAAAAAAAATTACTTTATTTCCTCCCGTACAAAACGCCAATTTTATATGTAAGGACCAGGATTGGATTTTAGTTCACACAAACAAACTTTAAAACGTAGAAAAATCATATTTGTCACATAATGTTTCTGAAGTCGCGACTTTAATTCTTGATACATTATGTCTTAGCATCTATTTTAGAAGCTATTATGTGGAAATTATATATAATTATTTATTAATAAACAACATTGTTTAAATATATTTCGTATCTTCTGAACTATTTTTTTTAAATTTGTGAAAGTTGTTGCATTGAACCAACGCAGTGACCTACTGAACCCAATCCACCCCAAGGCGTTGGTAAAAAGATACGTAATTGATTGCATCGACGCAAGCTCTTTCGGTTGATTGTACGGAGCTCCAAATTACGTATTTAACGTATGGGAAGGACCCTTGCGAACCGTTGCCAATTTAGTCGGCACCCTTCAGTGACTGGAACCAGGGGTGGTGTTGCGTGTTTATATTAACTTTGTATTATTTGCGCAATTTTATTGAGCAATATGTTTTATCACAGAGCATCTATTAGAAAATATAAACCATATTCAAACATATACAAAAGTAAAAAATCTAACTAATTTTTGAATTTCGACCATGAAATTGTCAATCATAAATTTGGTTAAGGTTATTTGCTTATGTATGTTACTCGTAAATATAAATAGATCTACCTTAGATTATTTATAATAGAGAATAAGCAAATAATAAAAGACATTCACTGCTGACAAGCATATCGGACTAGAACATTATATAATCTAACAAGTTGTAATATACTTTATATATGGAAGCATTAACTAACGCCTAAATTATTGAAATAGCTTATATATATGCAGTCGAAGCTAGACATGAACACTTAAGTAAGCGTAAACTAGCGTCTTTAAATGGTTTTGCCATATAACTTATCAACGTGCAAATATCCCGCCAGAACAGATTAGATAATCTACTAAACACGGTTTCAAACGACGTGGGAAATCACTAAGAGTTTAACGTAAACACGGCACTGCTTGTGGACACCTCTATAATACGTAACTGTTCATAATAGGAAACACGATAACTATAAATTTTTAGATTGGCACTAACTTATGCCTTTAACCATTTAAGTACGGTAGTTAAAAATATTAAATATAACATGATGTTCTTCAAGCTGATTTCAATGATGGCAATATTCCAGTCGATTATTGAAGTTATCAGCTAGGCAGAATATTTTACTATGACGTTAAAACACACTCACTCAACCAAACCTTTCGTATCTAACGATATTTCATTATTCCATTTCTCAGACTGAATTAAAATAATGTATTGTTAAATGAATCTTTACGTCGGTAGTCTTATACTTTTGTTGTATGATCAACACATCGTCACACTTAATATTTTCATAGGATAGCTTGACGCTTGACTTCATAGGTTACTTATATTCATGTTCATGACCAAGAGACAAATGATAATGAAAGTGTGAATATAACAACAACATGAAATGAGAACAATCTTAAAAGGCCTCGACGTCAAGGTGAATACTATGATAATAATGACCTCCCCCTAGACGAATACAAACTGATTGTGGTCGATAAGACAGTGAAAATCTAACACCTAAAAAGTCTTTACAGTGATTATTGCATTAAAAAAGTTTAAATTTCAAATATTTTAAGAAAACATGGTAATGTTTCAACAGATCTAGAAACTTTATCTCTGCATTAGCGAATGTTAAATTGGTTAAAAAATTTAAAGGAATTAAAAACCGTGTTACTATAATACAAGCAAAAAATAAAGAATACGTTTTCCTAAATGCAAATTTTATTGTCCATTTTATTTTTGCTACTGCAAAATAAAATACTCTTTGTAAAAAAACAATCATGCCGACTGTTCAGTTTACTGGAACAGCGTTAAATTTAAAAATCTCAACCCATTTTAAAATCTTACTGTTTTACGTTAAATTTGCATTTTAAATATCAGATCAACATGCATAAAATTATTGAAATTTCTTAATAAAATTTGTAGAGAAAATTGATGCTTCCGTCTAAATTTTACTATCGGGTTGAGTGTATAGTGAGTACAATATAAAATTTTCAGAGCATTAAAGTATCTATTGATGGAACTAACAGAATGTTGCATTAAAATAGTTCCTAATAAGTTTCATAGAAAAACACAAAAAATTAAAGATTAAATGTTTTGGGTATAGTCGTGGCGTCGTCAACTCTGAGAACCAAGAAGGAACGCCTCACATTCTGTAGTGGTCTGTAGTTATACTGGCTCTCTATGCGCTATACTCTTCCGACCGGACACAGCAGTGCAAGCACTGCTATTTCGCGCCAGAAATAGTTAAGTTAAGAGGGTGGAAAATTGAACTTCAGAGTAGTTACCAAATGTGACATTGATAGTAATGACAGCACTTCCCGATGACAAGGCTCGATCATTGCTAATTCGTCGGAGAACCACTGCCAGAATTTGGCGGTTGAATGATTTTCAACAACATATTTTGCTAATTATATATTATATCGAACGCGCATCCATTTTTACAATTTAAAATTAATAAAGCATAATGTATGTAGAATAAATCGTAATAATATTTTTTCACTTTTTATAACTTTAAACATACTACTTAAAAATACAATTTTTTGCTTTTTATGACTTTACTAAAACTAATGGAGTATATAAATTTGGTTACAATTGTTTACCTAAACTTTATTCAAGTTAGTAAATACTATAGTTTTAACTGACGTTGAAATGTTTTCCTTCCAATGAGCGTATATCGTCACTCGTCGCGGCCGTAACAGATGGTTCATTGTGTTTAGAACTAAAGATAAGCCATGCCTTGTGTGTACCTGTTCTAGTTAACAAAACTTCGGATTTGGAATGTTTTTTCCACTAATTATTGTTTTACTTTAGGATATTTTAAAGACTTCCTTAACTGACGTCTTAAATAGTCAAAGGGTAAATTGAACTACAATTTAACTTTGAATAAAACAATTTTTCGGATTTTATCGCGCTTAATTTACTTATTTTATTTCCCGACGTTTCGGGTGCTTTACAGCAACCCATGGTCAAGGGGGAGTCCCCTATAATCTATATCTTATATAGGTTAATCATTATCTCATATATATATATATATATATATATATGTGTGTGTGTGTGTGTATATGTATATGTATATATCGGAAATTAATAGTGTACGGTCCACTGACTTCTGAAGACGTTAATACATAAGTACTAAGATAGAAGGATAAGCAGCTGACGAAGGTGTTCGGAATCATCGATTCGCGTCATAAATAATCTAGAAATAAATGTCAGACATTGTAACAGTGTAATTAACTTTAAATTAAATAGTTAAATAAGTAGTTTCAACAACAGTTCGTCGGTTTTAATCATAATCTTCATCACCATCCAGCTCCGATCGTAACCAGCCATCAATCACAAGCAACCACACGACTTAAATACTTTGATTACTCTTCAGTATTAGCTAGCGAACCAACGTTTTGTTTCCAGTCTGTTCTTTACTACATCGTTAACATATGTTGTATCTATCAAAATCCTATATAGCCTATCAAAAGTCCACCGCTAAACATAGGCCTCCCCCATAATTTGTCATAGTTGCCACATTGGATTGGCAACAGTCGCACGGTGGTGTGTTTACTCGCGGATTCACTCACGTCGCCACTACATGGCGAGATCGACACATAATATGTTAAATATATTATTTTATCTTAATTAATTGTTAATTAGCTAATAAAATGTCACGGTTATCAACCATAGTAGATTATTTGATCAAATTTAATGTAATGCAACTAATTACAATATCTTATAATTAAAGAAGTTTATCAGCATGATTCAGCTCATCGGGCGAGCGTAAATAACAGTGTTGTCTTCGCAATTTCAAAATTAATAACAGCAATGAGTCAGCGCGCTGAATAAATCAAATTAGATCGCCCACCATGTGATAGACAATAAAGCAAAATTGGGAGTTAAAAGTCGCAATTAAATAGAGACAATGTGGTGGGAAGAGTCGACAAGACGTTGGCTTGTCATCAATCAGCCGTCACAACTTGCCACCATCGCCCTCTGTCTTCACTCGTAAGATGTAATTAATCACGAAAAATTATTAAAATTCCCGATGACAAGGCTCAATCATTGCTAATTCGTCGGAGGACCACTACCAGAATTTGGCGGTTGAATGATTTTCAACAACATATTTTGCTAATTATATATATTAAATTGTTTAACCAAAACAGTTTCACCAAAGTTAAATAAAGTTATTTTTTCATTATAGTAAGCCCAATAGTAAAGGTTACGGACGGCGAAACGAAAAAGTTGTAGGGATTCGAATCCGACTTCTGTCTTTAACCGCTACTAGTACAAGCATTTTCAGTTTGTTTGCGATTGACGGGAATGCTAGTAAAAATTTACATATTTATTACTTATTAATTAGTCAAAGTTGTGTGGTAAACCCCCTGACTAGTTGGAGCGAGGTTCTGCGCAAGGTGGCTGGTACAAACTTGATGCGTGGAGCCGAGGACTGGGCTAAGTGGCACCCCTGGGAAGTGGCCTATGTCCAGCAGTGGGCTGCCGCAGGTTGATGATTAATTAGTTAAAAGAAATAATAGAGAGAAAAACTACAGGCAAAATGTGATAATTAATTTAAAAAATAATAAGTTAATGATACTTCTATATTTCGCTGACAAGTCATTAAAACAACACAAGCGCCGCGACGTGGGTAACTTAGAAAATCGAAACAACATGGCACATAGTTTAGTAAGACAATTACTTCTTTCAGCGAAATGCATTATATTACTTTTTTAAAACTATTATAGCTTCGTAAAGTGGTCTTATATTTAATAAGATACATATTTTATTAAGTGGGTAATGAGTTTATCGTGGGAGATCCTTCCAACTTAGGACACCTTGTACCTCGGGACAAGTATAGCATTTGAAAAATAACGCATCATTGTGAAGTAGTAAGCAGCTACATCTACCAGCTATTTCAATACAGAATTCAGAATGCCATTATATTGCTTTACTAAAACCATTATGGCATAGTAAAGTTGTCTTGAAACTTAAATACATATTATTTATTTTAATAAAACGGTACGGTTATTTTATTAAAACGGTAATGAGTTATTACATTGATAAAAGAATAATCAAGACAGTAGTTCGTTCGAGAATCACCTATGTGTAGACTGTAGAGTTTACTGTATATGGTAGGTGGTAACCACTCTGTAGTTATATTATGCCTGCAGTAGGAATAGGTCGGCTCCGCTGGGAATGGAACACGCTCTCACAGAATACCAACGCAATAGCAGCATAATGCTACTCTATTTGCTTGGTGAGTGACGAAAACTGGACACCCTTTTTAATTGTAACAATGCATTCCGTCTCTGTCCTCAGGAATGATAAAATCTAGATAACTTTCTTAATCGAGATGAGGAGTTTCGGTCACAACATACACTCAACGTAAGGACCTTATGCCTTTTTGTCACCCTTACTTGTATTATAAAAGCAACAAGTTACAAAATAATTAATTAAGATATTTATTGCCGCTGCGAAGGTCTCCTCCTCCTCCAGCATATGATAACAGGCGCAGTAATGAGCTGCAAGATAATGTTAGATTTAAGGCGCCTCCCAGGCGTCTGCCGTAGCGTAATTAGCTAGTGACTCAGCACGGTTTTGTTCACCCTGCATAGGATCCGCGAACAAACTTGTTTTAATTAATTTCGTGTCTCGAACAAGCCTTCAAGCTGATTGTTATCTACTTAGCTGCTGTTAGCGCTCCTGACGCTTCGATAATGAAGCAACATATTGTTTTAAACTCAACTTAAGTTTATGATAACCTAAAAACGAAACGTCGCAGTCGACTGTCAATGAATAAATACATTTGTGTTTTTGTAATTAAAGTAACTATTACTTTGTTATATCATAGCTATACTATGATATCAAAAACAGTACAGATGGGCTTCTTAAAATATGCAATAGTTTTTAACAGACTTCAAAATAGATTTGAAATTCAAGGAGGCAAATTTTTGTATGTATGTTACGCGTAATCTTTTCTTTTAACCAATTTACGATGCAATGTCTATTAAATATGCTACCTCAAGTAAAACTTCCCTTAAGAGTGGGGAAAGAGCGAAAAAAATATATATAGTTGTCATTGTGTTTGTAACCGTAGTAGCATTACAACAAGAATGATATGAATGAAATGATAAACTTAAAAAACAAGTGAAAACCAAGTTAAAAACCTAAAAATAATTAAATTAATTTTAACATAAGTTAATTGCTTCTGAAGTCGGGGTTTATATTCTTCAACACACTGTCTTAGCAGCCGACTTTGTGAAAATTATTTTATACTTTTTAGTTTTATACAGGCGGCCTTTACTTTTTTCAAGTTTAATTAAGGACTTAGGTAAAAAGTCTTTAGAACAATAAATCTTCGCTCGCTGCGCTTGTAATACCGAAGCGAAATAATGTAATACACTTTTGCTAATTCTTTTCATCTCTTTTTAACCGACTTTAGAGACGGGGTAGGTTTACAATTCAACAGTATGTTACGCGATATCTTAGCCAATTGTACTCCGATTTTGAGGATTCTTTTTCAATAAAGAGGTTAGAATAAAATCCACTCCTCAGTGTGAAAATAGAACACTTTTTACTTATTCTAAGACCAATATAAAAGTAAAATAATATGTTGATTACATTTAATTTTACTTTTATATTGGTCAGACTAAGAGGTCAAATAATTAATATAAAAAAAGTAAAAACGTACTTCAAAAATACTAAAATTAATTAATTAATTTTCACATATTATAATTTAACATCTTGATGTCGGTGCTCAGAGACAATCTCAAGCTTAAACTCAAACTCCACAATGTCAAAATTTGACAAATTTTACAAATTTTAACAGAATATAATACCTACTCGTAGAATATTTATCATAACCACCAAACTTTTCCGTGGTAGAGCCATGCTTTTACGTGGTAGAGCCATGCTGCAGCTATATTATGGTTGTAGCACGAATGGGTCGGCTCGACCGGGGAAGGGCCACGCTCTCACAGAAAACCAGCGTAAAATAGCAGCTTAACACTGCTGTGTTTCGTATGGTGAGTGTAGAGAACCGGAGACCGTTTTTACTGGCAAAGAGGCATTCCATCATAGTCCTCAGGGGTGACAACGCATCTGCATCTTGAGTCTTTATTGAGGATAAATGTAGATGTCTATGGTTCACAGTAACCACTTACGATCAGGTGGACTGTGTGCTCGTTTGTTACCCGATCCTATATAAAAAAAAAACAATTTTCATATATTTATTGGTAGTCTAGCTTATTATTAATTAGATTTTAGAATATAGTATAATAGAGATTAAGAATTAGAAAGCTTTACCACTGGTCTACTGAACATTGTGGAGTTTGAGCTTGAACTCGAGATTGTCTCTCAATACCGGCTTAAGTGTATCGTGTAGTTAAAGCCTAGACTTCAGAAGCAATTAAATTATATAGAAATGATTTTAATCGTTTTTGTTTTTCGAAGTCGGCGTTTAATTTTTTAAGTTTAATTATGAGAGAACATAATACTATGGCCTAAATGTTTAGAAGCAGAAAAGAAATCATAATTAATAATACATTGCTGTAAAGTCCATTACTGGACATGAGACTTTCTGAAGTTTGCAAAACTTATACTTTCTTACTAAAGATTTACCCTTTCAATAGCTGACCGCACGAAACGATATTTGACGCTTAGATTAAAGAGGCACAAGTGAATGAATTTAGGGTGAATACAATACTGATATCGAGTTGATTATTTAATTATAAAGTGATGATGAACACATACAATAAATAGTTTAATTTTTAACTTTATTATTAAACTACGCATATTAAACCAAACTAAGCATTTTAACTATGATGTGTACAAGCAAAAACAAACTGTAGAAAGCAATTATTGATAAATTACAAACAATATATTTATATACTATTACTAGTGTGGGGATTGAAGTGGAAAGTCGGATCTGTACAAATAATAATATTATTAACATTGATGTATCATAATGATTTCTTATATTAACGCGAAGACTACATATTCAATTAAAGTAATTTTTACGGATTAAAAAGTTAAATTAAACGCGATAAAATCCGTAAAAAATAGTTTCATTTAATTCATTTCATTGATGTATCAATTCGGCCCGCAAGCATAATCAGAGTGAACCCATAATATGTACCGAGAGCCGGGCTTGACTGACAGCGTGTCGCGAATGCACTAAATTTGTACTAACATAAGTAACACTTCAAGTTTTTGTGATAATACGAGCGAAACATTCGATAGTAGTCGTACGCCTTTTACTGGACTCTCTCCACTTACATACTTGGTGTAGAATTTATAATCTGGCCGCTGCGGCGCGACGGTTGTTTGGCGCGCACGTTTCCATAGTAACGTGTGAAATATGGCTACTGTCTATAATTAATTCGTTTATGGCTGTTACTTAGTTAAGTTGGTCATTTATTTAATTTAGAAAGAAATTTAATTTTACTGATTCAATTAAAAATTGTTTTTTTTTTAAATTGTTATGATAAAATGAAAACATATCAAATATTAGAAGTACCATCGACTTCCCACATGTTTTACTAGGTCATCGCTCCATCTAGGGAGGGGGATGGGAGGAGAAGGGGGGGGGGGTTAATGCTACAAGGTACTCTTACTGATACAGGGCTGCCACCCACTCGATCAGCAAGATATTACTTATTTTAACACTTCAATATTGAACATTTTTTCTCATGTGCCCGTATCCACTGGGAATGAGCCCATCACGTCGTAAAGAGCTGCCTGAACCGTCACACATGGCAGGTGGTCTTCCTATCGTAATATCAGATATTCCGCACCTTTGACGTTGTTGCCCCTCGCCGGCCCGGGTATACCTCCATGTATCGAAAGCCATAAGATATTGTCATTTCCTAAAGTCGCCTTTTACGGCAACCATGGGACGAAAGAGGCGATAGAAGATTCTTTAACGCCGCCAGCACACAATTATGTTTAAAAATAACGTTCTCCAGACCGAATTTCAGTCACGGCGGCCAGTCTCAAGGTAGACTAGCCATACGCGCAGGACAGGATTATAGTGCCCAAGGGTATGCGCAAGCAGAGGTTCATTCTCTATCCCCTCACGTCAGGCAATCCGAGACGATTGGAGAGAGATCAGGCGCAGGACTTACGGCTTTACGAGACATGGCGGTGAAAACACCGTCAACTTCCAACCCTCAGGCTGCTACGGAGAATTTTTTGCCAGAAAAACTCAATAGTCATTTTAGCCTGACCCGGGATTCGAACCTAGGAGCTTATAACCAGCAACCGCGTTTACGGCCACTAGAACAACGATGCAGTCAGACAACAATGTTTACATATTATACGCCATTACATCAACTACTACTAATTCAAGTTTCATATAATTGTAAGTTCATCATCCATCATAACAACACGGATGGCAATCGTCAGCGTGATGTGTATTTTATAACAGCCCATTATAGGGATGGCTCTTCAAACAATAATTAGTAGCAATTACACCACAAAATTCCCTTCACAATCAAATTGGATGACTGGCAAGAGTTGTGTGGCCGCTGGCCGCACACAGAGAAATTTCAAGAATATATCCTAAGCGTCTGTACCTAAGCGTTCGGACGCTCGTAATTTTGTTCTTTACTGTATTACTTGGCATTGATTGAAATATCGTTACATCGATAAATGAAATATTAATTTTCTTGATTCTTGATAAATGATAAACGAAATTTGCATTGTTTTCTATATTATATGTACTATCATTTGTTATACTATAATGTAAGAGTATAAAGTTTAATTGTCTTTGTTTTGTTATTCTTTAGAGATTAGACAATACATTTTTATAGATTGTATTTTTAATATGTTTTATATGTAAATTTCCAACTTTTTAAATACTTTTGCAATACGAATTACACCATTTAAGTTAATTAATAATTATCGGTATCACCTATCACATCAACACTTCAGTCTCCCCGTGACCGTGAGTGTGGCAAAGCACTTAAAATGTCGCGCATTTAAAATAAATTACACGCGATAATCACCGTAAAAAATATTAATTTATTCTATGTTAAAAAAAATCATTAAATTATTTTTTCTACGTTAACGTTGAAGAGTATCCTAATATTTTGTTTCCATGAATTTGATATGTGTTTATTAGAGTTAGGTTCTTTGACGTAATGTGTTATGCTTATATATACTTAAATAAATCATCGCGATTAACGATCTAAGTCAATGTTTACTTACTGTTTATCAATTCCCAAACAAAATCAGACAAGTTGGCAACGTATGTGAGTATGTGACTGCGCACTTCTTGTTTATTATCATTGTTTGTAACGTTTATGGACTGTAAAACTGGTAAAACGTCAAATTATAAGTGGTCGTTATAATGTAATAAATTGTTTACGGTTCTATTTGTGTCCATCGTAAATTCTTTTGATAAATGCATAAACTACGTTTGTTATATTATGTGGATTATATACTTTTTTATACCTGGTAATGAATGCGTGTTAACCATTTATTTTAAATTATTCGTGCCTACTCCACATATTATGTATTTGTATAGACGTAGACTTTGATTCTTTTTTAGTTTTATCACTCGTTAGAATCTAACAAATGAAATATTGAGCCGATTCGAATTGAGGGTGTCGTGTTCAATAGAAGATTGAAAACATGGACACAAAACACCGAATTAAAAAATACGTCATCAAGATATTAAAAAAAAAACTAAATGCTGTAAATCAAAATCTGGGTTTACAACAGTAAGCAGATATACGCAGATTTCTAGACCACGCGGACATTAATGTCATCAAATTTAATCCGGATCAAAGAATATTTTTCATTGACGGGTTATTTCAACCATTTAACACTATAATTGTTTCATCTCCTATAAAACTAAATGAGTAGTTGTTTGCGATAATGGTGGAAACCATCAGTACATAATAAGTGAATTTATATTTTAAATAAAAAGTAAAATTTGAAACTAAGTGATTCGATATTAAAATTAGCATTTTGGAAAAGATATAATATGACAACGCGTTCTTACATTGTCTTCGTTTAACTAGTAACAAAGATCTTTACATACATCTAAATACGTCCATATATAAGGAAAAATATGGTATAATTTCTTCTTAATTAACAATAAGTGACATGCAAAGAGGTCGAGAGATTCGTTTCCGCCTAACAGATATGTAGCTAACTTTGTAGTGGATATAACCTGTAATTGAAACCGGTTTGGTCAATGTGGACTTACGGGCTGGCGGGAGGACATGCGCGATATTCAAGCAGGTGTGCCACTGAGCCTACTGACTCAATGAGAATTCCGTTTCAGAATTAATATAGTTTCGCGTGATTTACTTACTGCTGTGACTTTCGATAGCTTCTTTTCCAATATTAAATAAATGAAAATAAAATAAAAACTGGGGTATTAACAGAATTTCAAGTGAAATGAACGCTCATTTTTTTTGTTTACAATTAGAAGGTACAAAAACAGATACAGAATACGCAATGTAGTGGCGGTGCAAGAGAATACACTACCCTATATCATCGCATCGACGTGGGTGTCGTAATAGGCGCAAACTGAACCAGGTGACGGATAGCAGTCTCTTTCTGAGAAACAATGCAGTTGCTAACCTACCTGCCAAGAGTGGCAACTATGGCATAATATATCCCTTTTATGAGACAATCTATGTTGACTTTTGATAGGCTATAATGAGTTAATACATAAAACAAGCGAAAACTATTTATTATATTTATTGAGTATAAATAGCTTTTAATGTAAGCGTGACTTTAAACACTTAGTTTTATAATCTATATCAAAAAGTGTTTAAGTTTGATAACAATTATTCAATAGAAAACCCCATTTTATGTAATTTTTGAGAATTTAAGCAATTGTTTATTAAAAATGATTAAGATTTTGTGAATGAAATACTGAGACTAAACATTTCGTTTACTAACGTGAACAAATTTTAAAATATATTTGTAATATGAACAATTTCCTTTAAACACGTACTCCCACGTGAGTTGTCGTTTATTCCTTTAAAAAAAAAATACACCAGTGGTAATATATAAGTAAAATCAAAACTAGCTTGTAAAATATTTCTTTTCATCATCAAAAATTATAAAGCATTTTTGCTTAAAAATGTGTACGAAACTAAAAGAAAACTTGCAAGGTGGCAGGCAATGATTCTTACATCAGCACACATCTGATATGTATATTTAAGCATAGTTTGGGGCGGCGTGTTTATAACGTTTGTTTAATAATTTAGCAGCGCCGGCGCGGCCCTTAGCGGCCCTCTGTTGAATAATAGATGCAACAATAATATGAGTACAGTCTAAGTATGTTAAACACCAAAAATGTCTAAACAAATTCTTTGACAGCTAAAAAACTTTTTTTACATAGAATACTAGTAAAGCTATTAACATTAATAATACTCTCGGTAACCACACCAAGTAAGCTAAAATGCCTGTGGTAGGAATGGTGCACAACAGCAGTGGCGGATTTGAACCCACGACACCGAGTTTGCAGTCCGCATTTTAACCACCTATAGGCTACTTGCACTTCATATTTATTTCTTTGTTTTTTCTTCTGGATTTTCTTTTTTGTTGTAAAATATTTTTTTTATTGTATTAATAATTTAAGAAATATATTTTCCTTAGCCCTCATCGAGTAGGTATGACAGATATTTTAAAAAGCGATTGACCAGTTGTGACATTTATAAAGAGACAAATGTAATAAATAATAATAATTTGATTAACAGACTTCTATTTATTTTTGTTTGAATTATAAATGATAGAACCTTTGAAAGTTTAAAAAATGATGGATACTAAACGTACTTGCTAAGAAATGTCGGTGGTAGTGACTTCCAACACTCTCTAGCAGTGCTTCAACAGAAAGCGCCTGTACCCCTAGGATTTACCCCAGAAAAGTCCAGGCTATCAAGTAAAAAGTAAAGTTTACTTATACGTCTCAAAGTAAATTTATACACCTCACTGTTGGACATTTAATTTCAGACAGGTTTATGGATCTTCATCACATTCTCTCTTTTCTTGAATTTCACATGTTCTCGAAATATTTTATTCCTTATAAATACGGGTTTCCCCACAATGTTTCCTTTACCGCTGAGCACGTGGTAAATGAGCACTTAAAATTTCAATTAACAATTTAATTTGTGCTAGCGGGGATCGAACCCAGGTTACTCACGTGCCGTGTAATTTACGGTGAGTGATTAGTTGCGGAACTACCACTATTAATCAAATAATAATTACTGCCACGCTAACAGAAATTACTCACATTTTTGACTATTTCTAATTAAAAAGACTATACCAAAATAAAGATATCTTTTTCATTAAACAAATGTTAAACGAATGACGTTAAGTACATATTATATTAATATCAACAAGTAGATATTGTAGATATAAATCTTTAAAATAACTCATATTAAGAGGCACGTGGGAACACACACCTGTCGCAATTACTCTGCATTTTAGAATAGAAGCTATTTTAACTAACGAACAAAGGGGTAGATTTTAATATGCTATTTTCAGAACGTGTGTAGATATCATAGGTATGAAATGGATTTTCTTTCATAGGATAAGGCCGACAATCGAGCACACAGTTCACCTGATGGTAAGTGGTTGCTATTGCCCATAGGCATCTACATTTATCCTCGATGACGAATCGAAATGCAGATGCGTTGTCACCCATGAGGACTAAGATGGAATGCCTCGTTTCCAGTAAAAAGGGTCTCCGGTCCTCTACACTTACCATACGAAACACAGCAGCGTTAAGCTGCTATTTTACGCTGGTATTCTGTAAGAGCGTGGTCCTTTCCCAGTCGAGCCGACCCATTCGTGCTACAACTATACCAGTAATATAGCTGGACCATGGCTCTAAATTTTACGCCAGTGAATGTGATTGGAAGTGGAAACGGATGCACCGATAGACTTGAGGATAGTTACAATACAACCAGAGGTGATATTGTGTAACTCTGGTGGGAATCGTGATTGGCTTCGTTTTATTAACATTTGATGTTTGATTTCTATTTATTGTGAGCATATATCATTGTCAAAGCCGATGACTTTTTGTACAAATATTGTAGATTACAAAATATTATTATTATGAATCCACCGGCAAACGATACCAACCAGAGTTAAACAATCCTACTGCTGCTGTTCCAAAATCAATCAATATCTGTTTTTAATATGTTTAACTCCGGCTTGCTTTCGAGCCTAGGTCACGCAGCGTAAGACATACTCTGGCAACTTAATCAAGCGGTTGTTAGCATATGAGGACTTGTGTCAATTTTAACATTATTAAATCATAACAAAATCACCAGGAGTTATTTGGCTATCTTCTGGAGATCACAAAAGTTTTTTGAAGTTCTAAAACCGAACCTTCGTCTTAATTAATTAAATAATCTTATTACCTACGTATTGATTCTTTATTAAATTAAATTGCCTAATTTTGTTGACAATATGTTGCAAAAATAAAAGTTAAAAGGTACCTTTGCCGCTTTTAATGACTACTCACATTGTATGTTAATATAAAATAAATACTCAAATATAACTACAGAATATAATGCGGGGTACGCTTTTTAAGAAAATCGTCATTATCATTACATACTATACACATCTACTGCTGAACATACGCTTCCTCCATAGATTACCTTATAGAGGAATATTTGCCATAGTCGCCATAGTCGCAAGCGGTTTGGCAAGCACAATTTTCTACAGACTTCAAAAAGGAGACGGTACTCAATTCAACTGTATGTTTTTTTTATGTGTGTTACCTCATAACTTTTTTCTGCGTGAACCGATTTCGATGATTTTTTTTTTGAAAGCTGGTGCTTCTCATGTGGTCCCATATAAATTTGATGAAAGTTTGGCCAAAAGTTTTTGAGTTATTTTTAATAATTTATATTGAAGTCGGTTGTACAAAATTTTAAATTATTTGAGTTGTTATCAGTAGATGCTGTTTGCCCATCTCCCGTTTCGATTTACCTCTAACACCACTTACACGGCGAAAAAATAAGGGTTTCGAATAGACGACGGCCAAAAATATGGCATAAGTTTATGGGTTTGCAAAAAATAAATATTTTGGCAGGATAATATTGTTATTAATCAATTTAATTCGAGATTACAACCTTAGTAGCAAACGTAAAGTATAAGCCAAGCTTTATTAGCATAGCAAGCGAGTTGTTTTATTGCAATTTAAATATAAGGAACTAAAGTGTGAATGTACCCCACTCACATTTACTATGTATGAATAATCAATAAAATACATATAAAATAATTCAATTGGCTGTCGGTTCAAACCCTAACAATGTATTCGAGCCGACTGCCAGTTCTATTTTAGATTTTACCCGTGGATTTTGAATGTCATAAATAGAATTATTAGAAGTTCTTAGTTCTGTTACTATAAGTTATCAGCACACATTGTGTCCCAATGCTGGGTACATACCTCCCTCAACACTGAGAGGGTTATAGGGCATATACTCCATCGTTAAGATGTGAGAGACAAGCAGTTTTCTTCGCAAAGGTTTCCTTAACAACCGGGTAACAACGTTGTAAATAGCGCTTATCAGCAGCTATTAACATCTCGTTCTGATGTCATAGTTTTTTCTATATCCTATTCTATGCCAAACGTTGCATTAACTTTGTACTTAATTTTATAATTAAAAAGATCCCAAGGCCAAGTCAATGTAGCAGCCAGAAATTTTCTCAATTGAATTAAGGATATTTTAAATGAAAATATAATAGCCTTATATCGTCTTCCACAAGAATCTGAGTTCTTTTGCGAATATTTGTGGTCTGTAAAATGTGGTGAAAAGATGGGAGCGATCATGTTACAGACTTTCTAAAGTTTTTCTAGAGCGCCAATGTTTAAAGACACCTTTTTTTACGCGAACTACTTTAATTCTTGTTTTTGTTAAATCTATGTAAAAAAGACCATGTTCACACTCATATTTAAGAAATGGATAATACTCGCTTATCTTCGCGGACTTGTAAAATATACTTTGTACAGTCTCTAGATTATTCTTCTAACTAAAATATTGTACTTGCCTACAGTGTGTAAGATGAGTCTCAGACTAGATTGATTGCGCAATGTAGCGGGCTTCTAAAACAAAAATAATTTAGAAACTATCACATATCTAGAAATTGACTAGATTCTCAGAACGTTAATAGAATCAGGTGTTACTTTACGCAAATCCATTATCCTAATCCATTATTATCCATTATATAATACAAATATCAACGGTGGTGCGTTCTCGTGTTTTTCGTGTAGTGGTGTTGGGATACGTACGTAGGTATGTGGAAAGTGATCGCAATTGAGAAAGGGCAAGAGGCGTTCTTCAAGCAAGGTAAGACACGTCATTTTTATTTTATTTCGACGCGAATTTAAGCGAATTAATTTTTAATATCTTTAATTCTACTAGCTTCTCTTTAGCTAAGTCCTTTTGGGTAGGTACTACGCACCTATTTCTGCCCCTAAAAAGCAGTGCATCCACTGTCGTGTTTTGTAAGGAACTGAGAAGGATGGTATACTTATAGAGGCATTCCGTTTTCGAACCTATGAGTGATAACGCACCTAACTTTCTTTGTTTCTTTTAGCCACCTACCATTTAGGTTGACTGCGAATTCGTTTGTCCCTTTTATGTTAAAACAATTGTGAACAATAATTACCGAAATAGAAACTGTAGAGTTCTTTAGATTTAGAAGAGAAGAGATCGAACACAGAATTTTGGAATTCGCATGAAAAACTAGGGATAAATTTGTCTTTTCTTTTTCAGGCACTAACAGCCCACGGCTGTACATTCCTACTCTGTGTTTAAATGTTCATTAGCATTTGTCACCATATCGGTGATTGCAGTACCAGATGTTTTACGTGTACCTTTGACGCTGTTCGCAGTGTCTGGTCTGAGAATTTTACATATTAACTTTTTACTTATTACATATTCGAAATGGTGTGACCACAATTCTTGCAGGTCATAGTCTTTATAAATTTCCCATAACGTGATGAATTATCTTGCGCAACTACCACACGGCAAGATTTTGTTTTACCGAGGTAAACAATAATATGAACTTAAATTCTAAACCTTACGTACTCGTAAATTACCTATAATATCAACCAACCAAATAAGTAATATATTTACCATAGATACGTCAGTATTTACGTTTAAAGAAAACGTCTTGCTGAAATAAAGATAAATTAAAACATGTGACATTAATATATTTTACTACGTATAGTTTTTGAGGCACTAAAGTAGCTAATGAACTCATTAAAACCTATAAGGGTACTTCCAGCTGACCTAAAAATCTGGTAAAATTAAGGTCTTACAGCACAAGTAAAGGAATAAAAATCTTTAATTTGACCTTATTACATTAAATCAAATATACTTAAGTATTCTATGGTCAATATGCTGATGTTTTTAATTGTGAATGTGTATGTAATCGTGTTGTAAAATGTTACATGCTTATGTATCGGGCACTTTCATGAGGGTGCAACAGAATGCATTTAATTCGTTAATAAATCAGGCTGCAGGGTGGTGCGGGTTCATTAGACAGATAGCCTGGGGCTTTCCGGGGAGCTATACCCACTTCATCCTTCTATCGCTTGATTCATTTTATTTGTCGACAGAAATTCGTGATATAAACATCAAATGATTAACTTCCTTATCCTAACGAGTTATCTCTTTCGTACATGTCCGTTATAGTAATAAGAAAAGTTAACATTAATCATTATTAGATACTTATTTTCAAACATTAATTCTGTTAAATTTAATCAACTCCTATTGGAATTTATAATGCACTAAATGGTAAGTGGCTACAGCAGCCCATGGACACTTCTTATGAACTTCAAATAAAGAAGGGTACAGATACATTAGGCACCTCTGAGGACTAAGATAGAAGTCCTTTCAGCCTGTTATTATACTATTCCTTCAGATTATACGTGGTAGAGACATGCTGCAGCTATATTAATAGTATAGTTGAAGCACGAATGGGTCGGCTCGACCGGGGAAGGACCACGCTCTCACAGAATACTAGCGTAAAATAGCAGCTTAATGCTGCTGTGTTTCATATGGTAAGTGTAGAGAACCGGAGACCCCTTTTTACTGGAAAAGAGGCATTCTATCTTAGTCCTCACGGCTGGCATCTGCATTTTAATTCGCAAACGAAGATTGATGTAGATGTCTATGGGCCACAGCAACCACTTACAGTCGGGTGGACTGTGTGCTCGTTTGTCACCCATATTCTATAAAAAAAAAAGATCGGAACACCGCAGTGCTCACACTAGGTTTTGGTGACAGAAATAGGTAAAAAGGGCGGTACCTACTACCTACACAGCGGAAACCTACCCCTAAGCGGAAAAGTCCTACCACCAAGAAAGTTATTATTACAATATTTCGTATACAAAACTAATATTACAACCACTGCCTACTTCCTCTATTGGTCGATTGCTGATTATTAGGGTTTTCTGTTCAAAAATTCTTTATAGCAGCCCGGAGTCAAGGATATTGGCGGTGTTTTAAACCGCGTACCTACCTCGTAAAGTACCTAAAGCCGTTGGTTTTGCGCCTGATTTCTCTCCGGTTGTGTGGGATTGCCGTGAGAGTAAGGAATACGTAAACGTGTATGAGAGTGAGGAAATAGAGTGCACCTGTTGCGCACACACGCGTGCATTATAATATTGTCCTGAGTAGATGACCGAAATTCGGTCTGGTGGGCATTATTATTTATTATTACTAATATTACAGTACTGAAATGTATTTGTCGTTAATAAACAACTATTACCTATAATAAGATCGGATAAAGTTATTAATTGGCTCTCAAAACTTGAGCTTATCGCCTACATAGGTAATTTAAGGTAGATAGATACATATTCGCGCGCGGAATACCCGTCCACGCACGTAGTCAAACTTTTAATTGCATTCAGCTCTATCACTGTAGTCAACAGTGCGAGTTATGAACACATCGGCCGTAGCGGATGGCGTTTTTTATAAAAATATCCAACGGAGCACCACCTTAACGTCCCGAAATTCAATAAAAAAAAAAACTGGAATGTCGTATTAGTATTGAAACAAAAATAAAAGTTGCTTCAAAAAGAAATTGTCAACGTGCATCCTCGCTAGCTGATATAAATATAAACAATAGAGGCCAAGACCGGATGGGAGACTCATTAATTTAGATGATTGTACAATTATCTAAATAATATAAGCGGAGCGAGACACCCACGCGGGGCAGGGGGCACTTCAACCCGAAAAGGAGGGAGGGGTGCGGGCACTCGTTTTTAATTAAACCGGCGATGAAATGAAGTGGTCCACATAATATTGCTTAGCCATATTTTCAAAAATTAATTAAATCTCGACCAATGGGTCTATGGTTTCTCGCGTAATAGCTAATTACCCTATTATTGAAAGTAATGCAATTAACACGAAGAAGTTTAAAATTGTTTATTTGAAATAACTTTTGTGTCATAATTAATTATCTCCATGGGCATTGAAATTTGTCTGTAATATTAATGAGTGTGTTTTGAGATCAACTGTAAAAAAATAGATATTTTATTTACATTAGTACTAATTACTAACGCTTTAAATTTTGGGCCTGTTTGGATCATAGATATTATATAAATTATAAACAATTTTAATTATTAGCATTAGTAGTAGGGAACTAGTTGGAAGTATAATTTAGAGTAACTTTAAGATAAACGTTGATCTTTTTTTTTAAATGGTTTTACTATTACCGAATTTATAGCACGTAGTTTCATAGCAACGGTAACCAAGTCGGACCAATTTTAACCATAAGGATTATAATTTATTTTCTTAGTGGAAATAGGAGTGAAGAATTTTTCATTACACTCTTTTTTTTTGGAACTCCGTTACAATAGATTAGACCAAGAACTTAATTGTTGTTTGGATTGTACGAGCATGATGAGATCACAATCTGTTATTAAATAACTTTATACCTTTAAGTATATAAAAATCCAAAGTCTAGATGTATTTAATAATCTTTTGGAAAATAGTATGTCCCGCAGATTCTAAGAAGTAAAACTTTAAACCATTCATGTAATATTCTTTACTAAGATTACACAAATTACTTTTTAAATGGCTGGCATTCCTTCAACTTAACTACTAAGTGGTAAAAGTTTTCACTCAATTTTAAATTGTAGAAATAGTTACCTAAAGGCTTTGTCCTTTTGGATCCTCTAATTGTGCGTCCAGGCTTGATGCCTCTGTGGAAACCGCCGGTCTCCGGACCGGCGAGATGCACCAAACAAAAACTCAACAATAACAAAAAATAAACACAATTAACGTGTAAACGGAACAAACTACACAGCAAAGAGCAGTTATGTATCCTTCAAAAGTTTAGATCGATAAAGGACTCAACACACAAAACTTCCTTTTAAACTTTAAAATAAAAACGGTGAAGAACTGCGAAAAAAGTAGTTATATTTACGGGGATTGACGACACTTCCCCGCGCGGCGTTCCGGTCGCGACTGAGCCACGCGGTTGGGCGCGGGGAGAGAGGGGTCCGCGGGACGCCGGCCCCGCACTGCACCTCCGCGGTATTATTTGATTAATTCGCCTCCCCCTTGTATACTCGCCAAGTCGTCATTACGACGATGAACGTTAAGTTTTTAAATTTAAGTGAGAGGGCCGCAACCTTCACCTAATACTTAATACTTTAATTGAATTCATTAAGATCGGTCTCTAACAAAGATTAGTTAATAAGCGAACGCTAAACAATCCGTCTTGTTCATGGTTAATTACTGCGGTTGCGGTACACTCGCAAAAAAACCATGCTTGATATAATGAGTTATACCTACCTACCAAGAAATGTAAGCTCCGCTAATTGGAGTGCATTTGCATACTGAAGTAAAATAAAGTCGGAGTGAGTTATTTTGACGACGTAGAGGTATGTCGGCAAGCAAAAGGCTTTAAATGGACTACCTTTATAATAGAGCTTCTGCGAGTGAGATATCAGTTCAAAATTTCGGTAATTTGTTCCTTACTCCTTAATTGCGTTATATTTATATAGCAAGTTGTTTTACCCAGTCCACTTCATGGCAGTTTTTTTTTATACAATTAACCCTATGTGATGGCCCATAGACTTACATACAACCTCGAATCAAAATACAAATTTATTAATCCGTTGTCAGTCACAATCACATCAGACCTGAGGACTAAGATGGAATACCACGTTACCAGATAAAGTGTTACCAGTTCGATTAACTAAGCATCTACGAAGCACAACAGCATTAAGCTGCTATTTTATGCTGGTGTTTTGTGAGATCGCGACAGATCGCCCGACATACTTTTTCGTGCCCAGTATTTGACTTTTTATAAGACCGCTTCGTTCTGGTTCGAAGCGATAGCCTTACCAATATGAAATTGTTTGTTTGTTGTTATTTTCTGATATGTAAAATGTTTACAAATTATGTATGATTTGTTTTTAATATACTACGTGCTTATATTCTTACAATGTCATCTGATTCTGAGCTATGTCCATAATGTCAATTCTCTAGCTCACCTGGAAGATAGTTTAAAATCAATTACTATAAATTCCACCCCAACAGACAATGACACACCAGTACATGAAAACAAGTTAATAAAAATGTGGTAATAAAAACATAGCAATCGTAGTTTCTTTCAAGTCTATTATAATAACTCAAAAAAGATTATAAAACGTTGATATCGCATTACCGCCAAAAGCATTATATCGTATTATTTTTTTTACCTTTTTTAATTTTTCGTATACATGCTCACTGTCTTTTAGTACTTAAACGTGCAAAAAAAAACTTATTAAATGGAAAAGAACTTGACGGTTTCGAGTCCCTCAGGTACAGGAAATTCGTAACAAGGATTGGTGTCGGCTTACGAGAAAGAGGTCCGCCACATTTTGAGATCAATTTAATAATGGTGAGACATTATTGGGTTTATTCGACTGAGTCAATTGAAACGCTACGGGCGCAGGTGTTTAACTACAAAAATGACTAAATATTTATTATATTTATTGAAGTGCCTATAGCGTTAGAAAGTTCATCGCCCCATTTTGGTCCCCAGGTATTGAAAGAGGCGACTATGGGACTACTAAAAGTCAGAAGAATCTCATGACTTAAGATAGATACGGCTTAGGTAGCATAACCATCTCATTTTATGACAAATAGAAGTTGGACGACCGAGTTTTAATAAATACATTATTTCATCCAAATAGGTAGAGCCTTTTCCGATAAACCAAACATACAGGCAGTAAGCATCAAAGGTGCGAGACGTCTGACTATCGATTACCTCTATTTCTTACAACTACCCTTCAATGGGCCTGCTGGAAGAAATTTCAACATGGAATAAGCCTTTGTACCTACATACATTCTTTATACCATTTGCCTTAAAAGTATGTGTTTACATAAACTTTTAAATAAATAAATAATTATGCACAAACATGAAATATTCAATTTAATTTTAAAATAAATAATTTATTTATATCTTACAAAAAAAAAATTTAAAAAATTGCAATTTAATTGCCGGGGAAAAAGTGACGTTCGAGTAACCGTTTCTTTTTTTGTTATATGGCACGTTATTGAATTAGATTCTTCATCGGCTACATTTTTATTGTAAGATCCTTTGATTCTTGATAATAAGCAAGAACGTTTCAAATAAAGTTACTTTTTGCCCACCTAACATCTTGCGCTTACTTGGTGCTGGACAAATATGCATGCAGCGGAGCAGGCAGGAAATCCTCGCTTTAAGCTATTATTTATTCTGTACTTTATGTAACCCAAAAATACTACATACATAGCGTAGTTTAGATAGCGCAAAACTGTATTCCAGTATAACACATATGGTAGATTTATTGTATTTTGTTAAGTTCGTTAATGTTTTTCTACTTTTTATTCTCATTGTTTTATTATTTATTTTGGTTGGATGTTTTACTTTGCTTACTAAGTTTATGACCTATTTTAATTATCTGTACATAAATATTTATGTTCAATTGGTACAAGTTTTTTTTTATAGGATAAGGGTGTCGAACGAGCACACAGTCCACCTGATGGTAAGTGGTTGCTGCGGCCCATAGACATCTACATCTATCCTCTGTTACAAATCAAAATGTAGATGCGTTGTCAGTTGTCACCCGTGAGGACTAAGATGGAATGCCTCATTTCCAATAAAAAGGGCCTCCGGCCACCTGCACTCACCAAGCGAAACGCAGAGGTAAACCTCTACTTCACGCTGGTTTTCTGTGAGGTCGTGGTACTACCCCGGTTCGAGCCGGCCCATCCGTGCGACAGCAAAAGCTGCCGCGTGGCTCTACCATTGTTAACATCCACATCAGCCCATTTATGAAATAAAATTTCATTTATTTCATAAATGGGCTGATGTGGATCCAGATCGTAATATTACAATACGCAAGAAGTCAAGCGCAGGTTGTTTCCTATTAGTATAATATACTGAGTTGGGACTGATTTGTGATGACACAACATCTATAAATTAAAATTTAAAAGAATACACATATTTCAAATGATGGTAGAGAAACTGGTTTGCAAACAACCTAGATTTGTAAACTCCTCTTCATCATTGCTTCTTTATAACACCGGCTGGTCACATACAGCACAACAGACGGCAAAATTAACAGAGCCAAAACTATTACCCTTCCACATCCACCATATTCTCCAGACCTTGCCCCAACAGACTTCCTATTCAAAGTTTGGAAAACTTTTTGACAGGAAATATTTCAAATTCAAAGAAACAGTAAAGTATAACTTAGAGTTCAGTGATTCTCGTGCATCTGACTTCAATAGCAGGGGCGTCAACATGTCCATAAAATAGCAAGATTGTATTAAATGAAATGAAATAATTTATAATAGGGAAATATTTCAATTTATTACGTTGTTTTTTTTTTTCGTGAAAATATCTTTAACAGCCAGCATCTTTAATACTATTATACCCAATCTTATAATGCATCTTTTTTGAGGGCACGTGTAGTCTCCTAATGGCACTTCACCTCTGACCTCTTTACTTCGTAACTTCTTCTTTAATAAGCATCTCTTAGCACGATCTATTCAAATATGATTTTAGTGTATAACGATTACCATTACACCTTATCAAAAGTTCACTTCTAAACATATGCCTCCGGCAGAATGCCTCTTAGGTGACATTTAACATAGATACCACGCCTGGCAAGGGGTTTCTTAATTTTATTCAGCTCTTATTTAACAGGAAGATAAACACATATTACGTACCTATCTCCTAGTTCAGTTTCCTTCTGTGGCCTTTTATGACACCCACGGGATGGTACGAGTATTGGGTAGTGGATATTCTTACACCGTCACTACACGGTTAGTTATCTAATATAATATTAGATAACTAACCCTGTAGTGACGGTGTATAAAATAATATTTGTCTTACAATATAAAACACCTCCTCTCCATCAGCTCGTAAACACTCCACTACTAGACATATGAGGCCTCATTCTTCTCATAAATGAGATGGAGTGATGTATTTTCTTATACCGCAACCACTCTCGCTACATCACATACTACTACGAGTAAAATAATAAAAGCTTTTTTCACAAAATTTAACAATCGATGGTCTGACGAATACTATCGAAATAATAATCCGATTACTGTCGGAATTTGTTGTGAGTAAGACCTAAATTGATATTTATCGGCTGACCTATCAATAATTGAAGCTAATGGAAACTAAATTACTTATCCATTTAAGTGAAGTCTTAGTCCCATTCTGCATGTAAAGAAATTAATTAACTATGCTGATTTTGAAATTTGATATTGTTTATTTCTAAGCTTTATTTTTTCGTTCTGGAGGACATAAAAATGAAGGTTTTTATTTTATCAAAAGTGCTTGAAATCTATTGACCTTCATTTAACCTCCAAATGACGTCAGAAAGTAGGCTGAGCGATGTGAGGTCAATATCCAATAATTTACAAACTTATTTGTCAAAATGTCAACATCTCAGTTTTGTTTATGAAATAAGATTACATGATTGCTTTAATTCTGATTTAATTGATTTACAATAATCTTCCTAAAGTTTAAATTTATTTTATTCATCAGCCAGTTTGTGCGAGGTCAATCCGTCAAAATATACAAAGTAAACAATAGTTATTGACCAGACGAATATTTACACCAATTATTTTGAATTGACGTCATCATTGGTTACTTGATCTCAAATCTTAACAAAATACCCAAAAAACAATGTTTGTGTTCTTGTGTTTAGTATTAATTATTATGTCATCTATGTAAAATTTCAACTAATGTTTTTTAAAATTAACGTAGGTATGATTGACTAAAAGACCTTCAACTAAAGTGAATAAATTATTTGTAAACATTTTATCAAATGTATTAAATGTCCTAATATGGACATGTGATGCACCAAAAATTTTTAAAGAAGTATGTTAACATACTTCTTTAAAAAATTTTGGTGCATCACATTGCGAAGTTTTTGAGAGATTTTGAGGCCGGTTATGCCAGCATACAGTTGGCGACGATAGTATTAAAAGCTCTCAAAGTGTCTAAGGCTTAGACCCTAAGCGGACAAATTAGTGTTTATAATTATCTTATATATAAAACAAAAATGTAATAATAGGTATTATTACGTTTTTGTTAATACCTTAAAAAAATAGATGCGTACCGAATTGCGTAAGACAGCTTGTTGCCACGAGAAGTTTTCTCACAAATTACAATTTAATCAAATAACATGCAGAAATGGAATAGACTTCAAGACGTCCAATTTAAGTTGTTTGATAATTACATGTTCTTGTGGTACGTGATTAATATTTGTTATGTTACCCGAAGGAAACACAGCCTTGAAATTAATCTTTGCTTAAAGTTAATAGGCTTATTTGTAATGGGTGCTGCGTTTAGATGGATATTATAATGTAGTAATCGGTGAGTCACAATCCAAAGGTATTCAGGCTTTTATTACGAAAACAAATGCACCGTTACTCAACCTGTTCGGTAACTCACCGTTTACATGATATCAAATGTCAAACCAATTTTTGCCTTTTTGTCTATTAGGTTTAGAACTATATTCGTATACTGCAGAAGAGCCAGTTATATGTATATAAGTATGACAGGTGAACGCGAGTATTGTTAATAATATTATACTTTTTAATTGGTTATAAAAAAGATATATTAAAAGAAAAAGATTATTTATTTGTATGTAATTTTACGTACTCGGATATACTCACTTTAGTTGGCCAACATTATTGAAACACTCTGACTTTTAAAACTGTTATTTCTTTTTTTTTCATTCAATACCCCGGGCAAACATTTCATTTCGTATATGTACCTGGGATTCCAAGGACTGGGTTGTTAAAATTGTTAATGGTTCCTTTAGTGCCACAAAGAATATTACTTTGCTGTATTTGTGTATTTCATTATTTGTGTATTCATAATTACAAAGGCCTTTGAAGTGATAGGTTGTTATTGATAAATAATAGAAATCGCAAAATTCAAGCGATGCAATAGATTGGATACGTATATATATAACAAATATATCTAGTATATTTCTATAATACAGCTTGAAACTAAAATTCAAATAAATTGTAATAACTAATCATACTGAATGTCATAAAAGTAGTTGTGTGAAATGTTACAATTGATTTATTATATATACGCCAGGCGTTGCTGTCGCAGAAGAAATAATTATGGAAATATCGTTTTAATTTTGGAAGAGTTACCTATATTGTTTAAATATGAACGATAATGATGATGATATAAAACTTTGAAATAAATTAGTCAGCACGATACGCGCGCCACCTACTCTAAGTTAATTGTACTATGCCTATAACCTTCGCGCAAGTGCAAGCAGTAAGTTGACAAAGGTTTACTGCAATCTGATGAACGGTATGGCAGCGCATAAAATACGAACAAACAAAAATTAATTTTTATATATTAGATTTATTTATTGTGAGTGTAGTTTATTTTGAAGCTTCCTTTGGTCATAGTAAGATTTGCAATTGTTTTCTTTACGAGTATCATAAAAGAAGATCAAACTATTTAAACCAGAAAACATAAGCAAATAAAGTGTAAATTCTAGCGTCTAGAGATTCGAACAAGGGTACAATTAAGGCGGTGGTACACTGCATCGCTGCAGATAAGGGCGGCCTTCAGCCCCGTCCATCACAATGCGCCAAATGACGAGCGCCCGGTACGCAAATGAAGAATATTGTCGGACGCCGTGAATGCTCCTTAATGATGCACCAGACGCCCGTGTGCTAGGAACATCACCCACACTACATTTGCACAATTGTCAACTTGTTAATTTGAATCATTGTAGGCCTTTGCCGATACTTTGAGTATGGCGTGATGAGGCTTAAGAGATCGCGTAGGTTTTTAAGTTAAATTATATTTACTTTCAAAAGAAGCTATAAAGATGTGTTTTCAAATATGTTTTACTTTGTATTGCGCATTAATCAAAAATATGAAGATATTTTAGAACAGAACCTACGTATTTATATTTATTGCAATATAAATATATTTGAATATCAAAATCTTGTGCCTCCCAACAATAGTAAAGGTCAGTGACGAGTTATAGAATTTTACGAGAAAGAAAAATAACAGGTTTCGTTTTCAAAAAAAATTACTATTTTATGATGAGATGATAAATATCTAAATCATTTAATTCTAATTGAAAACCAAATGACCTAATGATATTAGTAATGGCTTTTATTGATTGTCTTTAAAGTTTGTTCAGATTCCGTGATTTAGATATAGAGATTACGTGGTAGAGCCATGCTGCAGCTATATTGGTGGTATAGTTGTAGCACGAATGATCGGGGAAGGATCACGCTCTCACAGAATACCAGCGTAAAATAGCAGCTTAACACTACTGTGTTTCGTGTGGTGAGTGTAGAGAACCGGAGACCCTTTTTATTGGAAAAGAGGAATTCCATCTTGGTCCTCACGGGTGACAACGTATCTGCATTTTGATTCTTTATTGAGGAGAGGATAGATGTATATGTCTATGGGTCACAGCAACCACTTACCATCAGGTGGACTGTGTGCTCGTTTGTCACCCTATCCTATAAAAAAAATCAGATCAGATGCATTATTATTATTATTAGTTTCTAATTATGCCACGATTTAATGATCCAAATCGACTAAAATTTCACTTAAATCTCGCGAAGTACACAGATTTTTTTACTTTTTATTAAAATTATAAATGCGCAAAAATGTAAAAAGCATTAAAAATGTCGTTGTAAGTGCACGTTTAAAATGTGTGCTTTAGTATCGTTTTTAATTTTCTGACTCGTCACGTTCCTCGTCACCTATAAATGTTCTTAAAATAGAAAAAATTCCTTGAACACTGTAAAACTCGAATGCAGGTCAGCGGACTGTAGTCATTTGCTCGTGAAAGCTATGCGAGATAGTTGTTAATAATGTACCTAATTGATTGTAATTAAAATTTTATTGACAAGAAAAATGTAGTAGCGAAGTCATTTTGTTTAGGTCCGGTTCGCTTATATTTAAATACTAAACAAATGCTAAGCGTTAAAACTTTGAATACTTTCATTCATGTGTACTAATTTTTTTCGATGTAAAAATATGATAGAGAAAACAAAGCTATTGATAACTTTTAACCTACAGCGGTAAAAACTTCAACACATAATTTATATCAGATACATAGTTCAATTCGTAATAATCACTATAAGATAGTAAACAGCATTCCAGCGAGCACTTATACATAGGCTGCACTAAAAGTATCGGGAATAGAATACTTATACTGCTCCTGTCATATTAAAATCTTTTTAATTGAAAAGTCCTTGGTTTTAAAAATCGAATACCATTTATTTATTTAAAAAAAGATTCTCGGTCTTGTCACAAGGTTTTGTCAAACTTGTTTAGTCGTTGAGAAAATGGAATTGACTCGAGAAAATTCAAGAGCGAAGATTTATTATAACATTCGAAGTGGTTTAACACAAAAACAGTGTGTTGACCGGACCATTTCTGCATTTGGTGATGAAGCCCCATCCAAAACCACAATTTATCGCTGGTTTATTGAATTTCAACGTGGACGTGTCAAGCTCAGTGATGATCCCCGTCAAAGTCGTCCAAAAACTGCAGTCACCCAAGAAAACGTTGATGCTGTGCGTAAGCTGATTGAGGAAGATCGACATGTGACATACCGCAAAATTCAGGCAACTTTAGACATTGGCATGAGTCAAATACAAATAATCTTGTATGAACAATTAGGTGTAAAAAAGTTGTTTTCCCGATGGATACCGCATTCGCTCTGTGAAGAGCAAAAAGCGACTCGCGTTACTTGGTGCGTCAGAACTCTCGAAAGATTCCACGCAGGATCCTCAAATGCTGTATACAACATTGTATCAGGTAACAAATCCTGGATATATGCGTACGAACCCGAAACAAAAAACCAGTCACGAGTTTGGGTGTTCGAAAATGAGTTAAAGCCAACAAAAATTGTTCGTTCACGGAGTGTTGCAAAAAAAATGGTGGCCACGTTTGTCTCTAAAACCGGCCATGTTACGACTATTCCTCTTGAGGGACAAAGAACGGTTAATGCAGAATGTTATGCTATCATTTGTTTGCCACAGGTCGTTTCTAAACTCCGTAAAGAGAACTGCAACCGCCGCATCATCCTCCATCACGACAATGCGAGTTCTCACACCGCACACAGAACAAAAGAGTTTTTAGAGCAAGAAAACATAGAATTATTAGATCATCCGCCGTACAGCCCCGACCTAAGCCCTAATGATTTCTATACTTTCCCTAAAATAAAGAATAAATTGCGTGGACAGAGATTTTCATCACCTGAAGAAGCTGTGGAGGCCTACAAAACGGCCATTTTGGAGACCCCAACTTCCGAATGGAATGGTTGCTTCAATGATTGGTTCCATCGTATGGAAAAATGTGTCAAATTTCGCGGAGAATACTTCGAAAAGCAATAAATACATTTTTAAATAGTAATGTTGTGTCACTTCCTTGATTCCCGAAATTTTCAGTGCCGTCCAACCAACTTCTAATAAAGATTTGCATTATCATCACTGAGGACTAAGGTCATGAATAGAATAGAATAGAATTATTTTTTATTCAATTTGATTATTACATAATACTTATTGAAAATCTAGCATGACTCTGTTTCATGGAAATAGTAACTTACAGTTTTTAGATTTCAAGATGTTTTTATTATTTTGCATTATTCTGCCATCTATTTTTAGTCGTATACTAACAAGACAATAACGTATAATGTCTGTATGTTTACTCTATATTGAGAAAGCACTTCATAATATATGGGTTATAATTTGAGATCGTGGAGCATGTGGAAACCAGTACCAGGATCTAGATTCTGAGATTAAGCTCTGTGTTATTATGCACCACCCACTTGCCTATTAAAGCCACCAGGCAGCAGTGTGCACACTGCTGTGTCCGGAATACTGTGTCTGAAGGGTGTAAAGAACCAGTATTATTACAGGCTGAGTCCCTCTCATTCCTTCTTATTCCTCAGAGGTTACAACGCAAGTGCTGCCTTCTTTGTTTGAAATTTGTCAGGTTTTTAATAGACTGCAGTATTAGTGTTAGTGGCTACTAATTTATTAGGTAGACTATAAGTTCGTTTGTAACTTTATTTTTAAATCTGGAAACCTAATTGGTCAAACCTTCATATTCACTGTTTTTGTTTAATTACTTTTTTTCTCATATAGAAATTACTATAATGTTTTGCGTTATTTTTTTACTTATTTTTTTCTATTATTATTATTTTGTGAGTTGTGTAAATTCTTCCATGCTGTGCCGCCAAAACTTTCTCTTTCTTTACAGAAGTATTGTAATAAAAATAATGAAATATCGTATAACTTTCGTTTTCGTCCATTATTATCATTTGCGATTTATTATTCCAGTGGGTAAAATTATGAGCTGTAAACTTTAAACGAGTAGTTTGTAAATATTTAATATATCTGCATTTAATATAAATAAATATAATTTTGTGGGATAGTCTGTTAAACAAAGGAAGCTTGCGGCAGAAAAGGTAAACATAATTTGTGACAGGTTCTTTACGAGTTTTAATTAACTTAAACACTGCATACTTGTGAACTTGTGATTTATTAACTAGCCGTATATAAACAGTGATATGACCTTGTCCGATGGCTGTACATAAAAAGAAATGCTGTAGTTTTTAAATTGCGCGGAAGTCAGACGCGATGGTACGTTAAAAATTGCTACTGGGCTTCATGCCAACATCATAAATTTGGCCCCATAACTTTGTTATGATATTCTATGTATTATAATCTTAGGATATTTTGCATATCTGAATTGACTATTTTTTTATATTTGGTATTAAATTGCCTTAATTGCCTTAATTACTATAAATAATTCATCTGGAATTGTTTGTGGTTTACTCTGTACTTATATGTTTAATACAAAAGTTTGATAAGGTTGTAAGGAAGAAAATGTGGGAACTGTTGCCGGGGTATGGTGTGGATGGCCGATTGCTAAGGGCTGTGCAGTCTCTTTACTGTGACTGTAAAGCCTGTGTGCGGGTAGGGCATGACCTGTCACCCATGTTTAACGTCCAAACGGGCGTAAAGCAGGGTTGTGTCATGTCTTCCTGGCTGTTCATACTGTATCTCGACAGCTGTTTACAGAAGCTGAAAGATAGTTGTTTGGGTGTGAAATTGGGTGACATTAAAGTAAATTGTCTGCTGTATGCTGATGATGCAGTGCTTATTGCACCATCAGAGGCAGAACTGCAGGCATTAGTCACATGTATGAAAGAGGAATGTGAAATTAAAGGTCTCCATTTGAACGCTAATAAAACTAAGGTTCTGGTATTTGAAAGGGACGAAGAGAGTACGAAGTGTGAAATATAGGTAAATCAGGAATGTCTAGAACAAGTAAATGAAATTGTATACTTGGGGAGTGCTTTTAGCCGGGATGGAAGATGTGATTTAGATGTGGACAGGCGTGTCGCTGCCGGGAACAAAGTCAATGGTGCCCTGACTGCGTTAGTCAAAAGGCAAGGCGTAGTGAAGAGTGCACGCCTTGCAATACATAACGCAGTGTTGGTACCGACTTTGTTATATAGCAGCGAAACCTGGGTATGTCAGAAGAAGCATAAAAGCAAGTTGAATGCAGTGGAGATGCGATCTCTTCGTAAAATGTGCGGCGTTACCATGGCCGACCGAAAGCGAAACGAAGAGATTCGCAATATGGCAGGTTTGAAAGATGACCTTATCACAAAAATTGATAAGGGCGTGCTTCGGTGGTTTGGGCACGTTGAGCGAATGAGTGAAGACCGAATGGTGAAGAAAATATATAGCGCGAAAGTTAATATTAAAAGGTGTCGAGGTAGACCGAGACTAACTTTCGAAGACCATGTGAGCAAATTGCTCGAAGAGGGTAGGGTCAAGAGTACTCGGATACCTAGACGTGCATGTATGAAGATGATAATGAATCTGAAAGAAGCGAAAGAGGTATGTAAGGATCGTGACACTTGGCGATCTGTTTCTCTCTGGCTACCCCGTCAGGGATTGTGCGTGAAGATAAGTAAGTAAGTAAGCATTTTATTTCTAATACAAAATGTCTTAATAATTTATAAAACGTAATTCTGAATAGCCTTTGTTAAATACTAATAGCATTGTGTTAAAAAAAATTAAGAAACGCTATTGTGAAGGGAAAACATAAAAACGTTAGCACAGGTATATCATGTGAGAAACGTCGAGTATAACTTGTTTGAGTGGTCAACCATTAAAGCTTTTGAATGGATGTAAGTCAGCGTGACTCAAGCAGGTGCAGAGATTTACGGTGTACATTTGACCCAGACCTCTAGTTGCAAATTACCTTCACAAAGGGGGCGATGACGCGAGGAATAAAACGTCGTCGTCGACGTCGATCCAACACGACAATGTCTCAACAGTTTCCCGCCTATTTTGTAATATTTTATAGTAATATATCATAGGTTTTTCCTTCTTTTTCAAACGTCAGCAGTTCAACAGTCCACTGCTGGACATTATTACTATACTTGCCGTAATCGACATACATTGGTTTGGCGATTGCAATACTGGACGTCTACCTTCTTTGACGTTGCACATTGTCGCCGAACTGGGTTTGTTATTATTAAATCTGGTTTATTATCACATTATTATGAGTTTTTTCTGGAATTTTCTATAATCGCACCTAACAACCACAGGACGAAATGTGGTAGGTAATGGATTGTCTTAAGCCAACATCACGTACCACGTGTCTTTAATAGTGATTAAGTTCGTTAATCGATTTCTGTTTGTCGTCTGGTATTTCGTGTAAACTCATTTACATAACTTTGACGTATTAAATTTCTTACTTAACAGTTTTTTATTTATTAAGAGTCATTAACGACATTCATTATTTGGCTTTATGGTAAATTAATGGACATCATATGTTACTCTAGATATTGCTATCACAGTTTTATCGAAAGTAATATGGAATAATGGATAGTATCAGTTAATTCCATTTGTGTATCGTCATTTTGATCTAAAAGTAAGAATATATTTTTTTATTTATATTTTGTTTACAAGGAGTTTGATTTTGCTTAGAGGAAAAATCTTACCAAAGCTCATAAGTCATAATTTAAAAAATGATTTAATTTAAAAATTCATTAAATTTTTTTTTAATATTTCATATAACTGTTATGGAAATTACTACTTTGGGTTCTGTTAAAAGTAAAAGTAATATAAAAAAGCGAAAGAGTTTCTTTTTTGTTACACGCTAATGTCGAACTACCAGTCCGAATTTAAAAAATATTTTTCATGTTACTGAGGCTATCTAGCATTCGGCTACACCTAACAGCTACACTTACACCATACGAAACACGGCGGCATTAAGCTTCATTTTGCGTTGGTATTCTGTGAAAGCGTGGTCCTTCCCAGGTCGAGCCGACTCGTTCATGCTACAACTATAATATAGCTGCAGCGTGGTCCTACCACACTTAAAATTGTTATGGAAAAACTTTTGGCACTTTATGCTACTTTTGGATTATTAATATCAAATTTTGATAGCGGTGATAAGAAGACAAAGATGTTTTTGGCAAAATCTTTTAATTACACACTTATATAGGTAAATAAAAATAATTTAATAAAATTGGAATAAAAATGTTCAAATGCTAACACTGAAGGCGATGGAATTTGCGAGACAGTCCGAACCCGCGCGACGTCATCGAACGAGCGAGCGCACATTAAGTTCGATTGTAGGGCGAACGTGGTCTAATTGCCAGCATTGTGTCCGCATGCAGATGTGAATGGGCTTTGATTTGGGCCCGGCGCGGCCGGGGCCGGGGGACAAATCGCTCGTTACGGCTGCAGGTAAACTTTCATTGAGCGTCGGAAGGCGTCGGACGTGAGAGGCGGCCGACAAAATGCCCTCGTTATTCGCCGCCGAATCACTCGTTCATTGTGCTCAGGGAAACGGTAGACGCGGTCGTCGAATCACGAAAAAGACTTTAATGAGGCGTGAGAACGTTCTAAATGAACGATTGTACAGGGCTCGCTTTAATGAAGAATTGACATTTAAGTGGCTTAGGTTATCGCGGAATAAGCGTCCATTGATTCCGAGGATCATTATATTGTAATTTCTGCTATTCAAGTGTTATTTGGACGAAAAAATTAAATAAATTATATTTTGTTTTGAGAAAAAAAAAATTGGTGTTAAAAATATTAACCGATAATGTAGATAGAATATTTTGTTTTAATTTTTAAATCATATATTTAGTTCCTAAAAAGGTAACAATACTATGAACAATACTAGAAGGCTTAACAATACTATGAAAACTCTATATAGAACCTCTTCGTTTGAAAACTAGGTTAAACATTTTTTAAATACTAGTAATGCTATTAAACATTACTAATATTCTCTATTATACTATACTATAGTCGAATGGCGGATTTGAACCCACGACCTTTCGAGTTCACGGTCCGCACCTTGCCATTAGGTTACTGACGTTTAAAAATCATATTAACACATTGTTTTTAAAAACAGATACATCGTGACGACTTCGGTTTATCCCGTTTATCAATCTGTATCGCATGCCAAAATCCATTTCTGATAATTTGGTCAGTTCATCGAACCACTTGTTGCTACGAAGGGGAAAGAAAAACTAGATTGTCGAGAGGTCGGGTGAGAGGTAATACCCTCCCCATTCACAGTCCAAACTAACAACAATCCAATTAAAACCTTACTACTGCCATTTTTCATGTCGGCACTTAAGAAGTGGATTTCCGCTTGGAACTAGTCACCTTAAATGGTATTTTAAGTAGTTGTTACATATGATATGTAGGTACATATATACACTTCATAAATAAATTAAAGGAAGATATTATGCCATTTATTTCAAAGTTATTTTATTATGCAACATATAATTTACTTTTTGTCTAATAATGGCGTTTTGTGATTATTAGTATTCCAAGCAATTCGTTTCAATATGTCAAAATGTAGAAGATTGTACTCAGCAGGCAATTCCAGGCTTATCTTCAGCATTGGATGTGTGAGCATTTACTCATCGGACGTCTAACCCCCATCCCCCTGTGCTAATCGTGGAAGCTGCTAAAGGCATTGCAGCAATCTTAAGGAAACCGTAGAGTTAGACGGCTCACCGTTCTTGAACAGATTTCTCTGGGAGACAACGTTGCCGAGTGTAGATTTGGGTTACGTCATTGCGTTGACGAATCCTTTGGGCGGTAATAATATGTCCTCCAGACCGAATTTCGGTCACAGCAGCCACTTTTAACGAAGACTAATCATCTGTGCAAGACAGGATCATAGTGCACGAGTGGGTACGCAAACACAGGTGCACTCTACAGTGCACTCACCATTCGCTCACTTTCACAGTTGGGGTCGGGCAATCCGATACGACCGGCAAGAGATCAGGCATAGGACCAACGGCTTTACGTGTTTTTTTTGAGGAACGGGAGTAAACCAAAAAAAAAACGCTAACCCATCGCTGACACTTAATATAGAAAAATGTTTACATTAACGTTAGATAGATATTATTAGAGAGTAGATACACAGTGGTACACGTTGTGCGCAAGGTTTGATATTAGCTTTGCAATAATTTGTGATAATTTGAAGAAAAATAGTGGCAAATAAGCGAAAGCCATATGAAAAATATACGAATACGTTGTCAATAACAAGGTATTCGTCATCGCGGCCCTCTCCTTGATGATGATGTTGAAGAATCGCAAGAAAGAAACGGGATGTTTTGGGTAGCGGGCGCTCCGAACACTTAGTAAAGTAACAACCCTCTAGGTGGACGATCATTCGGAACTGGTCTCGAAACAACTGCAAAGGCTGCTGGGGCAGCTGGGACGTGCTTTAAGCAAAGCAATGCGATTGTGGGGCCTCGCTTGAAATAACGAAAATTTGCAGTAGTATGGTCACAGCTTCAGTTCCTCCTTGTTGTAACTTCTATGCGATGATTTTACGGTTTTTTTTATAGAAGAGGGGGCAAACGAGCATGCGGATGACCTGATGGTAAGTGACTACCGCCGCCCATGAACAACCGCAACACCAGGCGAATTGCAGATGCGTTGCCGGCCTTCTAGAAAGGTGTAAGCTCTTTTCTTGAAAGTGCCTAAGTCGTGTCGGTCCGGAAAAATCGCCGGTGGTAAACAATTCCACAGAGAAGTTGTGCGAGGAATAAAACTCCTAAATGAATTTTATGAATTTAAATTAATTTAAAAATTACTCCATTTCACTTTTTTTATAACATTTTGCGACATCCTAAATATATAATGATCCTCGACAAAGAAGAAAGAAGATAAAAGAACTTTGTCCAATTTGAAGAAAAAAATAATATTTTTAACATTGACTTTACCTGCGAACTATTTAAATTAGTAAATGATTTTTAAACAGCATTTTATTTTTAACATATCCATTTGTTTATGTTTTGAACACATTAACTTCAAAATTTAAGGGGTCAGGACAGTTCCTTCTTAATATTAATTTGTTTGAAAAGTTAAAATATTTTTTGACGTGGTAGAACCATGCTGCAGCTATGTTAGTGGTATAGTTGTAGCACGCATGGGTCGACTCGATCGAGTAAGGACCACGCTCTCACAGAAGTAGCTTAACGCTGCTGTGTTTCGTATGGTGAGTGTAGAGAACCGGAAACCCTTTTTACTACAAACGAGGCATTCCATCTTAGTCGTATTCATTATTACGTATCTGCATTTTGAGTCGTAATCCAGGATAGATGTAGATGTCTAATGTCCACAGTATCCACTTACCATCACGTGGACTGTGTGCTCGTTTGTAACCCTTATCCTATAACAAAAAGTTATAGAAAGAACAGTAAATTTATGATGTTTGTGATACAACGTATTCCTCTTAATATTATTTACGCCAAATAAAAAAAATATCTGAAAATATTAGTTTTATTTTAGAATGGACCGATATTAATTTCATGTCATGTTATGTATAATCTATCCAAACACAAAGCCTAGCTACCTATTATAATATTAACTTTAAAACTACAATCTTCTAATTATACAAAAATCAGAGGGAGTTTTAAATATTTACGATAATAAGTTTAATAATACTCCGCTATACGTCCGAGACCACGTTTTGTACGCGAATGGTGATCCCCATACGCCATAAGGACAGGTGGTAAGAGTGCCTGCGGCGCAACGGTAACAGCGGGGCCCGTTGCAATAGACGGCATGTGCACTTCGAGCCTTTCTAAATGACAATTAACAATTTGTTGTAAATTGTCTTATTTGATTAACATATATATGGAAAGATATGTTCGACTATAAGGGCCAATTTTCCAATTATGATTATTCATAGAATAAAATACAACATGAAAAAATTAAGAATTACAATTCTATGAATAAAATAGTTCAATTGTTTTGCTTTCATATTCTGTCAGGTTATAATTTATTTATTTGCCCGAAGAGCAGTGTTTTAATGTATTTGATATGAGATATGTACCCGTCATTACAATCAAATTCAAACTTATTCATGTAACTTTTCCTCATACATGGAACTATGATGGAACCTGATGAAACATATATATATCATTGCCTTAATGTGTATATATATATACACATTAAGGCAATGAATGCACGTGGCACAGCTGCGTGTTTCCGGCATTTGTGGAAGAAGTTATCTATTTTGTTATATGCAATTTCAAAAACATTTTCATTTTATGAAATTTATATATAAAAATGATTTTATCATAAAACCAGATATGTTTAATGATGAAGTTGTTAAAATACAATATGAAACAATATCTCGTAAGAGTCAAAATCATCGCTCGAGGACCAATTTTTTTTTTATAAAATTAGTGTAACAAATGGTGTGCTCATTCACCCGATGGTGAGTGAATGCTATGGCTCAACGACATCTTCATCTATCATCGACTAAGAATAAAATGCAGTTGCACAGTCACCCCTAAGGAATAAGGTGGAATGCCTCGTTGCCACTAAGAGAGTCTCCGGCTCTCTACACTCACCATACGGAACACAGCAGCATTAAGTTTCTATTTTACGGTGGTATTCTGTGAGAGCGTGTTTTCACCCCGATTAAGCCAAACCATTCGTGCTACAACCATAATATAGCCGCAGTACCTAGTACGAAAGAAAGAAAGAATGAAGAAATCTACTGGAGTGACAGCCTTGTATCGGTAAACGAAATATATAGCGGATTCCACTTGATTGAGAGAGATAGAGTGATGACCTGATAGATGTAGGAAGTAGATAGGTGCAGGTGGCTCAGGGCCGAGATTTGTGGCGGTCCTAATGTAATGATAATAATAATTATTAACGATGATAAATACCTAGCCATGTATAAAAACGAACAATCAAGCTAAACAATCCAATCACTTACTGGCACTGTGTCTATTGTTTTATTCGGTTGGGGTGAACATAACTGCAATTATTGGACGAATGCCAACATAGCTTTTTCTGTTACTAATCTTTATGTTTACCGGACACTAAATAACCACTGCTATCAATTTATAGTATGGTTTCGTATGGTAGTGACTTCATTGCCTGTGAAAGGCAATTTTGGGTATATCCTTTTAATATAAAGTAAAAATGCCGTTAAGCATTAAGTCCGCCTTTCGTTACATAATTATTAAGGTGATAATAACCTAACACACAGTAGCTCAGCTCAAAAAGTAGTTGGTTCAAATACTGGTTCAAATACTGGTTCAAATCCGCCATTCCACAATTATGGTGAACCACGTAAACAGAAGCATTTAAGCTTCCTTGGAGTGGTTAACGGAAGTTTTTTTATTTATAGGATAAGGGTAACAAGCGAGCACACAGTTCACCTGACGGTAAGTGGTTGCTGTGGTATCCTCGTTAGCGAATCAAAATGCAGATGCGTTGTCAGCCGTGAGGACTAAGATAGAACGCCTCATTTCCAGTAAAAAGGTTCTCCGGTTCTCTACACTCACCATACGAAACACAGCAGCATTAATCTGCTATTTACGGTGGTATTCTGTGAGAGTATGGCCCTTCCTCGGTCGAGCCGACCCATTCGTGCTACAACTATACTAATAATATAGTTGCAGCATGGCTCTACTACGTACCAAAGGAGTATATAAAGCAGTATTAGTAATGTTAACAGCGTTACTAGTATTTTTTTTAAATATACAGTATGAACGGTGACTATGGATTTAACATATCTCTGAACTATTCAGTCAGTCTCTATTTAGAACAGCTTTTACTTGTTTGTCATGCACGTTGAAAGTTCCGCACGGATGCACGCCTCAATAGAGCTGATAGAGCGGTGGCTCCATCCTAATACTTGCAATTTCAACCACTGTTTTAAATATGAGTATACACAAAATAAAACATAAAAATTCAACTTGTGCAACGTGAATTAATCACAAGCTGTGTAACAACGTGGGGTCATGAGGTGGGTTCAAAATATTTAACTGAGTTGAGTCGGCGTAATAATTTTTGAGTGCAACTGTGAACCTTCAAGAGGTGTCAAGTGTTCTTTGTGGAAACGTGACATTTTAAGCTACTTGTAAAAATAAACAATGTCAAAAACTTAAACATTAAAAACTTGTAACAGGTTTTTAAGCAACGCAATTGTTTGTTTTATATAAGTAAGTAAATTCAAATTTTTTTTCCTAGGAGCGTGTTAATATTTTATATTAACTGCTAAAATAGTAACTATACTGTGCTTATTTCCGTGTAGTCATTGAAAGAATCTCTCATCACGTTTTGACTGGTGAAAATCTATATTGGTGGGCATCAGCTATAAAAGTAAAGTAACTGCCTTTATACGTTCCACAGCTGGACATAGTGCTCCTTTCATTACTGAAAGGGTTTTAGCAGGTGAGAGGCCGCGTGCTGTCTCAATGCGTGTTGTCAGTCTTCACATATCTTTGAAATATTTATTATTTGACCAACGATCGCCGATGTAAGAAATAGTTTAAAACATGTCAGATAATGTGCCCCAGGCAGAATTTTGGTCACGGCCGACAGTCACACGGAAACTAACAATCTGCGTAATTCGCGTTGCTATGAAGCTGCGCACAGGTGCACCATCAATTCCCTCACTCTCACAGTCCGATCGGACGGAAACCAGACTCGATCGAAGAGAGATCTGGCGCAAAAACAACGACCTCACGTACTTTTCAAAGCAAGGAGGTGAAACACCGCCAAATTCGTAACTCCGAGCTGATAATGAGAATGTTTTGCTAGAAAAAGCTAATAATTGATTGACCTGTACCAACGATGCAGTTAAACAAAACATGTCAGATATCTGTTGGCCAAACGCGGCAATTATAGCATAGTTTTCCTACAATGAGAGAGGCCCATGACCAGTTATGGGTTGATAAAAAGAAAGCTTTATTATTTCTATTATAATAATTATGCATATTAATCAAATCGATAAAATAATATATAATAATAAACAAACTCCTCCAACAACTATATATAAAGTAGCTATAAAAATATTCACTTCCTATTAAATTGAGATTGAAAGGTTTTTCATCCGGCGATGAGCTGTGGAAATTAAGTTCAAGGACACAAATCAATATGTTTAACATTCAGAATATTTTTTTAAATTATTTTTTATTAATTGTAATATTTCCCACTTACGATTTAAAAATTTGGCAGGATGGAGTGATGACCTGGTACCCTGGTAGGTAATACATGCAGGTAGCTCAAGACCGTGTTTTATGGCATTCCTTGGGGGCGGTCTATATTCGTCAGTGGTAAGTCCACTAGTGGTAAGTGGTAAGTTCATAAGTAGTAAAGGTTGTAATGATGATGATAATGTTGCCAATTTTATAGTAAGAAGTAGTAAGTAAATATGCGTGTGCAGCTTCACTTGTTTTCTCCCACTAAATTTTTAGTTTTTGTTTTAGTTATTCTAACGTTCGCACTCTAATATGTTTCATACAAGCCGCCTCAAAAATACAGGCACATGTGCACATCATGATTTCAATATTTCATCTTTAAACATCTTAAAAGCTGCATTCACACTGCGGTCTAAGGCCTCACTCCTACAATTACGCGCTTGTGTCATATTTACAGCGCAGGTAATTGCCATTCAATTACGAGGTTGGCCCGCTGCGTGTTAAAATGAGAGGTCCGATGTCCGTCAGTGCATTTCTCTCTGTTGCACGTACTGTATAGCCGGTTAGCTATCAATCATCGCGCACCCCCCGTCGGGTGCCTGTAGGGATGGGAATCGTCACAAAGCGAATATCTCAGTCCGACAATGCTCGATAAGTGGGTAAACGCTACGCTAAATTGATTCCGAACCGTCCCAAATTCGAATGTTGTTTAGCTGTATAATTTGCCACGTTCGTCTTGTTAGCCCATTTGTGAATACTCGTATTTTTCATCTATCGCCTCTAACACATAATGTTTTATTTGTATTTTAATAACAATACAAGAAAGTAAGAGCCACGGAGATTTGTGTTTAAAATTAACTAATGAATGAAATAAAATGAAGTATTAGATCTTATAATGATTGAGTGATACGTCACTAATAAAGGTGTAAAACAGTATAATTGTTTTACATCTTTATTAATAACTAAATATATTATAATGTGTACTTTTGAAAGCATTTTTCTTTAATTAAGCGATATATCTTTTCGGGAACACGAATAAAGTCGTTTAAAAACAGCTTCCTAATAAATAAAAATATGGTTTATTTAAAATAATTATGCAAATAACCAAGAGAAACACTTCTTATCGCATCAGTATTTTACGTTTTAATAATTAGCCATAGAATTCATTACGCGCGCTAATTAGTGGACGAGGAACGAGGATATTATGTTCATATTATATATTCAATTCGTTAGTTACGTTCTATTGCATCTGTATTTGATTAATAGTAAAGATAACTTCCATATCCTTGTTAATTTAATTAGTTGCATAACTTAGGTTTGCTTTTAAAAACAGTTAAGGGTAAATCTATAAAGTATCGTAAATTATCTATTGTAAATATTATTTGAACATCGATAACTTAGTGTACACAGCTCTTAAAGCGCCATGCACTGCTACAGGTATGGAATCTTTTGCTTTTATGCTTTCTCCCTTCTATTTGATATTCCGTCCATTTTGAAATAGAGCAAGATATTGCGTATTATCGCGAAGTGAATTTGTTCTATTGCATTGATAAATCCTGTATCGAAATAGAATCCTCAGAAATATCTACTTGAATTATTTAATTGGTGTAGAATAAATAAAAATGTTTAAGTGATTACGTTGCAGATAATATTGATATTGGTTTCGACTAGAATTTGAATCTAGGATTTGCGGCTTGTTAGCCTGGTGCTGTTGGTAATTATCGTAGCCGACGCGCTCGTATGCAACTAAGCAATAAAACAACCGTGCTTTCCACTATTGTATTGTTGTATTAAAATTTTGTAAACGTATTTAGAGCACGCTAGCAGTTCGTCTATCGACATATGAGATAGTCTTATATTTATAATATGTACCTACATACTCGTAGTGCTAAATACTAAACCAAAAAATATGGCGTCTTCGTGAGATGTTTATTGTGCCAATATATTGATCTTTTCAACGACAACTTAAACTATTTAAGGAGTTCATTTAGCTTTTTTACCTTATTCTTTATTTAGTATTTAATAGAATGTTTTGTTTCTTTTTCCTCTTTCGAATATCAACCTACACGCGTATAGAAGAAAAACCCACGAAGCGAAGTTAACTAAGTACAACGTAGGTAAATTAATCGGAGATTTTTCTTGGAAAAGTCCGAGGCTCGCCTGTTTCAATTACGTTTACTAATGACTTGACTTCAGCTCACTAATTAGCCACCTCGCTAATTAATCGCGACGGGTTCACCTTGTAACGCGAACGTTGCCTAATAATATACGATTTTCTCGTTTACGTAACCTTTTTGTTTCAAAATATTCATGAGAATATTAATACATAATAAATATCTAACAACACAACTTATACGAAATAAGTTATGTCGTATATTTAGTAGAATAACAATCAGGCAACATATTCTTCTCCCTTTCCTTCATAGCCCGTAAAAGTCATAATAATTTCTTATATTTATTTTGATTCAATCCGCAAAAGTCAGTTGAACCGTGTCAATTATTCATTCATTACAGCTATCAATAGTCCACTGCTGAACATAGGCCGCCCCGATAGATTGCCTCATAGGGGGAATATTTGTCATAGTTGCCACGCTGGTAGGCGGGTTGACAACCGCAAACGTAATTTCTTGTTATTTTGAGCTGTTACCAGGTAGATGCTGCTGCTTATCTCCTGTTTCACTCACTCTGTCGCCTGCTAAGACACCCGCGTGATGACATGGGGGAAGTTGATTCTCTTACGGTGTCACTGTATGGCATGTTGGATCTTTATGAGAGGATTTGCTTGCTTCCCGTTGTCGATCTATGTATTTTGTGTTTGGCATACACCAAATGATCATAGGAAGCTACGAGAAGCAGAATGAAGGCAGAACTCCCGATACCGTCCACACCATCTGGATAATTGGCGGTCCACCATTGTGCGATTTAGATGTTTTCTTCCTCGCACAACTTCCTTGTGGAATCAATTACCACCAGCGATTTTTCCGGACCGATACGACTTAGGAACCTTTAAGAAAAGAGCCTACTCCTTTTTAAAAGGCCGGCAACGTATCTGCAAATCTCCCTAGGTTGCCCTAGTGTTGCAGTTTCTCATGGGAGGCGGTAGTCACTTACCATCAGCTGAGCCGCATGCTCGTTTGCTCCCTCTCATATAAAAAAATTAAAAAAATGTATTGGAATTGGTAAATTATTACAAGTATTCATAAAAGGAGTCTTGTGGCATCATTACGAAACCATCGCAGGCAATCTTGACAGAAAAATAACTCAAATCTGTGGTCTGGTTCCTAAAACACTTTAACGGAAATGAAAAATTCATATCGGCTATTGAATGACAAGCTCGTGGAAACTGTCCATGCGGTCGGAGCTAAGTTCTGCAAGACCCGCCGCAGAAGAACACAAAAACTCTCCGATCACACTATTAATCTCATGGCTGTTAGACGGGAGATGAAGCTACATTCTTCAACAGATTTGACAGCATACAGGCAACTGAACAGACAGATCTCCAAATGCATGCGGCGGGACTTACGCAAATTCAATACAGCTCGTATTGAAGAAGCGATCGAGCGGAACCGCGGCTCCAAAGTCTTTGCCAGAGATCTGTCTGCCAGAAAGCGCCAACTGTCAAAGCTGAAGACAGAATGTGGCAGCATCGTTTCCGGGGCACCTGAGATTTTGAGTGAGATTGAGAGGTTCTATGGGCAGCTGTACACGTCATCGTTGGAGCCGCACGCAAGTGTGAGTAACGATCCAAGAGCGAGTCTTATCCGACATTATTCCGATGATATCCCGGACGTCAGTCTGAGCGAGATTAGAATGGCTCTCCAGCACCTTAAAAACGGCAAGGCCCCAGGCGTGGATGGAATTACAGCGGAGCTTCTGCAAGCGGGTGGAAAACCGGTACTTGAAGTCCTTCAGAAGCTCTTTAATTCCGTCCTCCATGGTGGCATTACACCGGAGGCGTGGAGCAGAAGTGCGGTGGTCTTGTTCTTCAAGAAAGGCGACAACGCTCTCTTGAAGAACTACAGACCGATTTCCCTTCTGAGCCGCGTCTACGTGCTGTTTTCGAGAGTCATTACGAATCGTCTCGCGCGCAGACTTGACGACTTCCAGCCTCCCGAACAAGCTGGTTTCCGAAAAGGCTTTAGCACCATAGACCACATACATACCCTTCGGCAAATTGTACAGAAGTCCGAGGAGTACAATTTGCCACTATGTCTGGCGTATGTGGACTATGAGAAAGCCTTTGATTCCGTCGAAATTTGGGCGGTGCTGCAGTCCCTTCAGCGATGCCAAGTTGACTGTCGGTATATCGAAGTGTTGAAGTGCTTGTACAGTAGGGCTACGATGGCTATCCGAGTACAGAACCAGAGTACGAAACCTATCCAATTGCAGAGAGGTGTAAGACAGGGTGACGTCATATCCCCGAAACTCTTTACCGCTGCATTGGAAGATGTTTTCAAGCTTCTGGACTGGAAAGGATACGGTATCAACATCAATGGCGAGTACATCACTCACCTTCGATTTGCCGACGATATAGTCCTTATGGCAGAATCGCTGGAGGACCTAAGCACTATGCTCAATGACCTCAATAGTGTTTCCCAACGGATAGGTCTTAAGATGAACATGGACAAAACAAAGATCATGTTTAATGTCCATGTCACACCTATGCCGGTAGTTGTTGGGAACACTAAGCTCGAAGTTGTTGACGAGTATGTTTACCTGGGACAAATAGTCCGACTAGGTAAGTCCAACTTCGACCGAGAGGTCAATCGACGGATTCAACTCGGTTGGGCAGCGTTCGGGAAATTACGGCACATCTTCTCGTCAGGTATACCTCAAAACTTGAAAACGAGACTGTACACCCAGTGCGTGTTGCCAGTGATGACATACGGAACTGAGACGTGGTCCTTCACTGCTGGCCGGATGAGGAAGCTCAAGGTCGCTCAGCGAGCTATGGAGAGGGCTATGCTCGGAGTTTCTCTGCGTGATAAACTCAGAAATGAGGATATCCGCAGTAGAACTAGAGTGACCGACATAGCCCAACGGATTAGTAAGCTGAAGTGGCAATGGGCCGGCCATATAGCTCGAAGAACCGACAACCGATGGGGAAGAAAGGTTCTCGAGTGGCAGCCTCGTACCGGCAGGCGAAGTGTAGGGCGTCCCCCCACTAGATGGAGTGACGACCTGGTAAGATATGCAGGAAGTCGATGGATGCAGGTGGCTCAGGACCGTGCTTTGTGGCATTCTTTGGGGGAGGCCTATGTTCAGCAGTGGACTTGTGAAGGGCTGTAATGATGATGATGATGATTATTATTATTAAGTTTTTATAATGTAGCGATTTTTCATCCTTTAGGATATATGTAAAAAGGGTCTCCTATCCTCTATTTATCGTTATTCTGTGAGAGCGTGGTCATTACTTCGTCGATTAATTTGCGCTGCTGACATAACACAACACCTACAACGTGGCTCCACCACGTTTACGGGTTTCAAAGCACATGCTCATAATTTGTTAGAATATTTAGAACGGCCAATGGAGTTAAGCAAATATACTTATAATATGTGATGTTCATCACTATTGCGGGTGCGTTAATTTCAAAAATAATAACCCACCCAGAAACGAATGTTATATTTCACGGGTGCCTGCACCTGACTATGTAAACAACTTTTTTCCATATCTGCAGCAAATAATAATTTTCGAAAAAGAACAACAACAATGACTGTTGCAGTTAAATATGTATTTTTCTAACAGACAATGAACAAAAAAAAATTAAAAAGCACTATGGAGTACAGTGTATATTAATTATTAAATGGAATATTGTTATTGACTATTTATCTCTTGTATTTCTTGGAATAGTTCTTAATTACAGCAAAGAGGATTTCGTGATGACGTAATAGTCATTTAAACGACGCTATCTACGTGTTATCGCTTGTAGTGAAGAGAATTGAGTGTTTAGAAGAGAAATGTAAGGGTGTAGAACCACTAATTTCTATAAGCTATTAAAGCTATGAGTCGCCTATGACTTTATTATATTTTAAAAGAGAAATATACTGTTGTTAAACGTTATAACAATTAAAGAAAAATATACTGTTGTTAAACGTTATAACAATTAACCACTTTAATTAAATATTATACGTAATACGTACCATGTGTTCGGAGGTGAAGAAAATCATCGTGAGGATACCTGCATATCTGGGAAATAAAAAGAAATATTTCGAAGATATGTGAAGACTTCCACACGCAGCAGCGCGGCGGAGATTTCCTTGCCCTAAAACCCTCTCAGAAATTAGAGGATGCCTGTGCCCAGTAGCGGGACGTTTATAGACTGTAACTTTAATTTTGCTTATTTATATATAACTAGCTGTTCCCCGCGACTTCGCCCGCGTGTAATTTAGGGTTTTAATTTCTTTTTTTGCGCGGAACCCTAATTCTTATTCTAAAACAAAAGTAGCCTAAGTTACTGCTTATAACATCAGCTATCTGCCAGTGAAATTCCCGTCAAAATCGGTTTCGTAGATTAGCCGGAACAAACAGGCAGACAGACAGACAAAAATTTTAAAAATTGTGTTTTTGTTAAAAGTACCGTATACTTTCATATGTATTTAGAGGAAAAAAGCTGTGATTTTGACATTATAAACAGACTTCATTTTTATTTATTTGTATAGATATTCTTACACCGATATTACACAATTAGGTTTTCCCTTATACATGAGACTTGAGAGAAAAAGAACGTGCCAACTGTCTTATTTGCCTAGCATATTATAGTAAAAGGCGACTAATGAGAGTGTAGGCGAATTTGTTAGTTTTTAATAACACGTTAGAAATCTTTTATTAGCTCTGCTTTAACAAAAGATCGATGCCTTAAAATTCATTATATCTCAACATTAACTTATCCAATTAAGTGCATTACGCTTATCTTAGACCTCTCATTATAGTAAGTAATGGTGTTGTAAGTGGTACGAGAGGAGGCTCCATTATTTAACGTCACCGATTGGTACTTCGGCCAGCCATCAGTTACGCTGTGACATGTGAAACTTGTTCTTGTCAAAATATCCACTTTAAACTAATTTGAACCTTATACCATGTACGATAAGTAAAGATTTTCGATATTTGTTTTAAAATAATTTAGTCTGTTGACACTACGGACCGTTATCTTACACTGAGTTCCAAATAATAAGTGCATGCTGTATTAGACCATGTGATGACTGACGTGACAAAGTCTCGTTATAATCGGAGAGATTCATCATTATATTCATATGCGTATAATTGCTTTGGTGTCGGTATTTTTAAATGTTAATTCTTTCATAAAGAACACCACGTAAGTATAAAATATTATTTAGATTAAATTTATTATTTACAAGATGTTATAATTAGAAAAATGTCTACAGAAAAATGTTTTTTTTTTTGAGGCTGTTTGATACAAATTTTATTTTAAAACTATAAAATATAAACTACACATTTGAATGTATGACAGCAAACAATTTTATTAATTTATTATTGAATTTAAATTCGTTATTTTATACAAGATACTAAGTATGGGATTGGAATTACCCATCTAAAATTATGTAGCACTTATCTAAGTTTATTAAAATTAGTTAGATATTACCAAAGATTAATTTAATTTATTTATGAAAGTTAAACTTTTACTATTTATTGATATCAAATATCATCTTTAGTCTTCATCAATCCGTAAAGAATTCATTGTTGAATATGGTTCACACCAATTAGAGGCGGATTAGTCATATATAATCTCACGCACGGCAGATGGACTGGCGATCGTACTATCAAATGTCTCGCACTAGTTTCCGTCATCGGTTCGTGTTATGCACTCCTAGCACAAAATATATAATATGTAGTTACGGCGCCATTTATCAAAGGCCGCAAGATTTTTTAGTTATTGCATTTAGTCAACTCTTATGAAACCGACGGGATGTAAATTCCACCACGATACTACTATGATATAGGATTCAATTTGTAAAAAACACCATAATCTAAATATGATCTACAGAAGAAATATTTTACTTAATTATAGGATTTTCAAAAAAAATTTAACTTACGTAGGTAGGTAGGCTCAGGTTTAGTTATAACCCAATAACAAAACTCTACGACAGGTTTTATACAAAAAAAAACCAATAGTAAAATAGATTTTCAAATACTTACACGTTACGGGTAAGAACACGCTCCAATACAAGCAGTCTTTCGAGTACTGACAAATGCACGTATATTTTACATATAATATGTATACTGGAATTAAATATAATTAAGGTTTAAAAACTAAAGCTACACGCATTGATCATAAGCTGTGATGATCCTAGTTGAATAGTAGGTCATAGCCATGAAAGTATTGTATTGTCGTCGGTTCTTAATATGTCTGAAAAATTTCATATTATTCATAGTTCTGGAAGTAGGTGAAAATTGAATTACAAAATTGGATAACATTCATACATAGGTACACATAGGTACAGGTTAAGTTACTATAAAACGTGTAAAAACAAAAACAAGACGCATTGATCATCCTAGGTGATGATCCTAGTGAGAATACCAGGTCACAGTCATGAAATTTTCAGTTTTCAATACGTCTGTATATTTTCAGACAATTCAGACATCCGGAAGGGGGTGAAAACTATACTACTACTATATAAGTTCTATTACATTCATATATATAGGTATATACATACCGCTCCAGCTAATGAAATCGTGTTAAAAAGCAGTTGCTGTCTCTTTAGACCAGAAAATTAAATATAATACTGAGGTTATTATTAGATGTTTGTAGTCGCAAAGGAAATTCGTATAGTTTTGTTATATTATAGTTTTGTCGTGTTTGTGTCTTAGTCTTCCACAGGACTGATATTTACTTACTTACTTATCTTCACGCACAATCCCTGACGGGGTAGCCAGAGAGAACAGATCGCCAAGTGTCACGATCCTTACATACCTCTTTCGCTTCTTTCAGATTCATTATCTTCTTCATGCATGCACGTCTAGGTATCCGAGTACTCTTGACCCTACCCTCTTCGAGCAATTTGCTCACATGGTCTACGAAAGTTAGTCTCGGTCTACCTCGACACCTTTTAATATTAACTTTCGCGCTATATATTTTCTTCACCATTCGGTCTTCACTCATTCGCTCAACGTGCCCAAACCACCGGAGCACGCCCTTATCAATTTTTGTGATAAGGTCATCTTTCAAACCTGCCATATTGCGAATCTCTTCGTTTCGCTTTCGGTCGGCCATGGTAACGCCGCACATTTTACGAAGAGATCGCATCTCCACTGCATTCAACTTACTTTTATGCTTCTTCTGGCATACCCAGGTTTCGCTGCCATATAACAAAGTCGGTACCAACACTGCGTTATGTATTGCAAGGCGTGCACTCTTCGCTACGCCTTGCCTTTTGACTAACGCAGCCAGGGCACCATTGACTTTGTTCCCGGCAGCGACACGCCTGTTCACATCTAAATCACATCTTCCATCCCGGCTAAAAGCACTCCCCAAGTATACAATTTCATTTACCTGTTCTAGACATTCCTGATTTACCCATATTTCACACTTCGTTCTCTCTTCGTCCCTTTCAAATACCAGAACCTTAGTTTTATTAGCATTCAAACGGAGACCTTTAATTTCACATTCCTCTTTCATACACGTGACTAATGCCTGCAGTTCTGCCTCTGATGGTGCAATAAGCACTGCATCATCAGCATACAGCAGACAATTTACTTTAATGTCACCCAATTTCACACCCAAACAACTATCTTTCAGCTTCTGTAAACAGCTGTCGAGATACAGTATGAACAGCCAGGAAGACATGACACAACCCTGCTTTACGCCCGTTTGGACGTTAAACATGGGTGACAGGTCATGCCCTACCCGCACACAGGCTTTACAGTCACAGTAAAGAGACTGCACAGCCCTTATCAATTGACCATCCACACTATAACATCCACACCGCCAGCACAAATTGCACAGCAGACGAAAGCTGTCCCAGACGCGAGGCCCACCATACTTGACCATTTCAGCAGTAACTCTGTCTAGTCCCGCAGCCTTACCACATTTCAAACTTCGAATCGCACGTTCAATCTCTTTCATACTGATGACCTCAGTGTCATCGAGGTCCGGGTCTGGCGTACCAGTCACGGCGTCATCCAGTCATGACGCCAGGACTGATATTTGACTAATATAATAGGTTCGTGTTAAAACGCTACAATTTTTTTTAATTATATAATATATTAATAATAAAAATAATTTATTATATAAAATATTAAAAGATTCTGCCATACACCACAGAATAAATAATAGTACAAGAATATACACACAATTAAATTGCTTGGCACATAATAATTGCAAAAAATACAGCAAAAATGCAAAAAGACAGCCATATTGACTTAATTGCAAAAAATAATTGCAATAAAGTTAATATGGCTGTCTACTCTAGTGGAAACGATTGCCTTGTAAAATATATAATTGTAGCTAAGTTAATAGATGTTCTGCTTCACCATAATATTCTGAACAATCTAAGTAGTTAGAGGCAGTAAACGGTCGCAGGATTTTTTTTCAGTAATTTATATTACGTTTTACGTTTGGTTCTGTTTGAAAAAAAAATGTTTTATTTGCCATAAGACATTTTTTTAGTTATGAATACGTAAAGAACTCTACCTTATGATCTAACGCACGCTAGATCTGTTTTCTTTTTCAAAACTACTATACTTAGGTTAACAAAATTTGATGATGTCAGATTTTTCGACACTATAAAAGAAAATTACGTGCCTTTAAACACTTGAGGAGACATTCCTAATCGGATTATGGGGCGATTGTGATAGTGGTCGGTATTGAGGTGGATGCGATAGGATCTTAGAATAGGTGCGAGTCACTTTGAACCAAACACGATCATTTAGAACGGCTTTACCATTGGCCTTTCCAAGCGTTGAATTTATTACAATTGAAAACATAGTTTTCTGCAAAATATTGCAGTGGAAATAATGTTCGAGTTGTCCATTTTAAGGCCTAAATTTATGTTCCATGTTAGGGAAGATTATATTTTTAATTTCTTTGGTGGAATCATTTGCAAAAGTAAAACAAAATAATATTAAAATATTTATATTTTACGTGGTAGAGTCACGCTGCAGCTATATTATGGTTGTAGCACGAATGGGTCGGCTCGACTGGGAAAGGACCACGCTCTTACAGAATACCAGTGTAAAATAGCAGCTTAACGCTGCTGTGTTTCGTATGGTGAGTGTAGATAACCGGATACCCTTTTTGCTGGAAACATGGCATTCCATCTTAGTCCTCATGGGTGACAACGCATCTGCATTTTGATTCGTAATCGAAGTTAGATGTAGATGTCTATGGACTCGAGCGACTACTTACCATCAGGTGGACTGTGTGCACGTTTGTCACCCATATCCTATAAAAAAATTTTTTTTAATTATTATCATACAACAATGTATAATTGTTCAATCTTGTAGGTATAGTGGATAATTAGAAATATCAAAATAGTAGACAGATGACGGAACCATCATCATCATCATTATCAGTTTTCAGAAGCTGCGCTGTATTTCCATCCTCGCCCAGAGACTTGCCGATTTCATGGTGCTGGAGAGCCATTCTAATCTCGTTCAGACTGACGTTCCGAATATCATCGGAATAATGTCGGATAAGACTTGCTCTTGGATCGTTACTCACATTGCATGTGGCTCCAACGATGATATGTAGAGCTGCCCGTAGAACCTCTATCTCACTAAAAATCTCAGGTGTCCCAGAAACGATGCTGCCACATTCATTCTTCAGTTTTGACAGTTGGCTCTTTCTGGCAGACAGATCTCTGACAAAGAGTTTGGAGCCCTGGTTCCGTTCGATCGCTTCTTCAATACCAGCTGTATTAAAGTTGCGTAATTCCCGCCGCATGCATTTGGAGATCTGTTTGTTCAGTTGCTTGTATGCTGTCAAAAGACTGCAGCTTCATTTTCCGTCTAACAGCCACGAGATTAAGAGTATGATCGGAGAGTTTTCGTGTTCTTCTGGCGGCGGGTTTTGCGGAACTTAGCTCCGACCGCATGGACAGTTTCCACTAGCTTATCATTCGTATCATCCTCTGTATTGCAGACGACGGAATAGCCTTCTTGAAATTGTCAGAACTATGGAAAGAGATTTGCGATCGCTAATTGAGTTGCAATGTGTAGTTGTAAAGAAAAAATCTTCGTGAAATGAATTTCGTTAATGAATTTTTTTTCAAAGAGATTGGATTGACTTGGTGGAACGGGCGGTCTATATGCAATAGTTGTGAGTTTTGGAAATTGCTAATTGAATTTATAAATACCAATAAACCATGATTCGGCGACATAGTAAAACGCTAGACGGTCTAAGAAAGAAAACCTATATTTGGACATGTGGAATCCGTTAAATCACTCGAGTGGCGTTGAGGACTCTTCTCAACTGCTCGCAGAAATGACTATGTATAATTCAATTCTACATTACCGTAATTGCAATAATATATTTGTGAAAATAAATGCTTTGTAATTAAAAGTTATCAACTGTTTTATTTCAGTGGTTTCTTACTTGAACTGGTAATTAAGTATTTGCATGTTAATTGATATTTACCTATGAGGAAATATTTCAAGCGAGTCCGATGTTTGGCTCCAGTAATTAAAGTGAAGCTTTTACTATGGTAATATTATTCAATTAAAGGGAAATTGCGCTAAGTTACTTGTTGATACTAACTTGCGATTGGTTTCTTCCACTAAAGGAATAAATTTGAATAAATAATATTAAAGCCCGATATTATAAGTCATAAAAGCTTTTACAAAAATTTACTTCGCAAATATCCGCGTTATAAAATAAAATGATGTGTCTTACCTAGTATGAAGAAGCACCTCCCGCCCTCCCTCAATTGCGTGCACTATCCCCGTCACCACTAATCCCAGCACCGCTACTTCCAACACCACTACACTAGGCAAGACACACCACTGACGATAATACGACACGTGTTTCGCCTCTACACTTGGCACTTGTTTTGACTCGCCGCTCACTTAGCGGTTAGCCACCGTAGAGTCTATATCACCTGAGGATGCCTCGTGTAGAGGCGAAACACGTGTCGTATTATCGTCAGTGGTGTGTCTTGCCTAGTGTAGTGGTGTTGGAAGTAGCGGTGCTGGGATTAGTGGTGACGGGGATAGTGCACGCAATTGAGGGAGGGCGGGAGGTGCTTCTTCATACTAGGTAAGACACATCATTTTATTTTATAACGCGGATATTTGCGAAGTAAATTTTTGTAAAAGCTTTTATATAATGGATTTCCGCAAAGTAACGCCTGATTCTATTAATTATATTATAAGTCATATAAAAACATGGAATACTAATAATGTCAGTTAATTAATATTATGCTATGTTTCTTGGATTGTTAAAATTGAGATTTAAAATTAAATCTAATTTGGCAAATTAATAGCTGCTTTTAGTTTTATAATGATTTATTCATTTATAGAAATCTGACTTTTTAATTTGTATGATAAAAAAATAATTTAAAATAATTTTCCATAAAATAAATACAAGTTATATTTGTAGGCAGAATCATAAATTTAATTTTTATTAATTGTTTTGATGGCGGTTTTATCGCCCAGTAAACTTAAGGTTCATTAGGTAGTAGTGCCTTTTTCTGAAGAGTTTCTCTGTCTGTTTCTGCTCTTTTTGTATATAATGTCATAAGTTGCTACCATACTGTTGTCTATTCCTGCCGCCAAGTAGTTGTGAACTCATTGTTAGATACGTTCCAGTTTACTTTTACTTTCTTGATGAATATCATAAATCAAAATACACTTAAAATTTTCTGCAACTATACATAAATTGATAAAACAAATCATAACTTACCTGCTTTTAGGCAAACATTACAAAAATATTGTTTATTTTTATCCACCTTCTAAAAAGGAGGGTTATCGATTCGACTGCACCTACAATTTTCTTTATTTTATATATGTTTCATGATATTGCCGAGGTTAGTAAAACGTTTAGGGTTTATTTCTCAACGGTGAGTTAAAAGTTATTTATACGATAAAATATAACATTCAATAAATAATTAAAAATAAAATTTTTTGTACAACCGAGTTCAATATAAATTATTAGGAATAACTCAAAAACTATTGGTCAGACCTTGATCAAATTTATATGGGATTACATGAGAAGCACCAGCTTTCAAATAAAAATAAATAAATATCGAAATCGGTTCACCCAGAACAAAGTTATGAGGTAACACACACATAAAAAAGACATATAGTCGAATTGTGTACATCCTCCTTTTTGACGTCGGTAGAAAAATACAGTTGTATGACTATACAGTGAAACCATCATAGTCATACAACTGTATTTTTCTTTACTTGATTAAATATTTTATAAAAATAGACTGGCTTAGAGTTTTGATGATCAGTCAGTGAGTGAGTGACAAAATTAAGAGAATGGCCTGAACCCTGAACTGCTTCGAGAAAATGAATACAATTATATTATATGTGTTGATTTAGACAAAATAACGTAAAATTTTATGACTTTAGATTAATTAATATTTTAAAATATACATCTTGATATGTCCTGTCATTGGCCTTATTGATTTTTCTCTTAGATTAATGATAGGTCTTCGCGCGCTCAGAGCGAGCGATGACATATGATATGTAATCTATGATTTTTCTTGTTTGTTTCCCGGCTCAAAGAAGTGACTTTTTGAAATTTCATGAATATAGAAACCGTGATCAAAATCGCTATATTTAATATTCACGGTACTTTTTCTCAAAATTCCGTTAGCATGCATGCGCAACAAAAACAGTTTGGTTACAACAATTTTAATATCTCTTAAAATGTGAATACTAGAATAAGCTTAAGAAACTGTTTAATAGCCTCATTAAAAGTAAAAAAAAAATGAGAAGCCTAGAGCCTAGATACAACTCTCATTAAAATCTTTTAAATACAATTCTAAAAATAAAGGTCATGCAAATAGTATTGTAAGTGCTATGGAAGAGCAGAGTCTCCTAACACAAGTTTTTATACTTAAAAGGAGATCCCATCCCCGCTTATAATTAATGTATGATCATTTACTGAATAAACTATTTTTATTGTATTTTTAAATTCTGGTGGCCGTATGAGGAAGTTACGGGTAAAGAATCCATGCCAGGAGTATTTCCGCGTGACAGAATTCATGATGAGGATATCTAAAATAGAACCAGAGTAACTGGGGGGCGAGGCTGCTCGCGTCCGTAGGAAATACTTGAAATCTGACACCCTACACGTGCCCCCCGGGTAGTGCTAAACGAGCAGCACCAATTCCGGGGGTAGGTTTCGGCCGCTGGCTTTTCGGTTACCACCCACCAATGCAAAGTCTTGCCGCCAAATGACTTTGTCGTGTTCCGGCATGATGCTTGATGAAGCCATATGGGGAATGAGTCCGAACAGTAGCGTTGTGTACGTAAACCTGGTACGAAGCGTCAGTTGTTGCTATATCGGGTGCTTGGTCGTGGAGGGTAGCGGGATCCGAAGCAGGGTGTTCCGCTGGCCGACCGCAAGTAGTTGGGAGCCCAATTAGTGAATTAGCTACTCAAGAAAGGCTGCCCCACCAACTGGCGAAAAATCCCAGGGTGGCCGCATCGTGCCGGTTAGCGACCGGGCGAGAGGACCCGATGGCGATCTCTGGGGGGGTTCGGGCGTCCCCGCAGTCTCCAGCTCAAGCTCCCATGGGCACAGTAACTCTGATAGTGTCGTTTGGTTGCTAATGCAACGCCTCGCTCAATTGGCATTCTCCATCCTTATTCACTCTCAGCACTTAATATGTACACAAAAAAGAAAAGTAGGGTTAAACAGCTGTTGCACGTCCTCTCACTAAAAGTGCACCTCACTAATATTCGAGGATTGCACTCTAATCTCAGCGCAGTCCATCACCATCTTGAGACTGAAAAGCCGCACCTACTTTTCTTGACAGAAACGCAAATTGGATGTCCATTGAGTGCGGCGTACCTTGACTTTCCTGGATTCTCCCTGGAGCACAAATTCCATCCACGTGCCGGAGTATGTGTGTACGTCCGCAATGACATCTGCTTCCAGCGTCTCTGTCACCTTGAAGACCCCACTTTTTCGACAATCTGGGTGATGGTAGATACAGGTATTGATAAAATCCTTTATGTCTGTGTCTATCGATCGCACAGCGGTGACCAGGAGGCAACACGATTATTTGATCACCTTAGTGAGGCTGATGACGTGGCCCTAAATCGATATCCTACTGCACTGTTGGTCTTTCTGAGGGACTTTAACGCTTGTCACCAAGACTGGCTGTTCCCATACCAAAAGACCGACCATGCTGGAAGAGAAGCGTGGAATTTTGCTTTGACGCTAGATCTTTCTCAGATGGTAAAGGTGGCGACTAGGGTACCCGATGTAGACGGTCACACAGCAAATTGCTTGGACCTTCTGCTGACTACCGAACCAGACAGATATAAAATACAGGTAACTTCTCCTTTGGGTACATCTGACCACTGTCTGGTGAAATCTGTATCGTCATATTCTCCACCTGATTACGAGTCCCAAGGTGTTCGACGAATATGGCGGAATAAGTCAGCTGATTGGAATGAGATGCGATACTTTTTTGCATCTTATCCTTGGCGGGAGGTTTGTTTATCTTTGCGGATCCGTCGAGCTGCGCGGTTGCGATAACGGATGTGTAGCGTCAAGCTATGGAGTACTTTATCTCCTTCTCTGACGTTCCCACCGGTAGCAAAGTTCGCCCATGGTTTAACGCTGAATGCGCCCAAGCTGAAAAGCGCAAGCATTTAGCTTACCTATCCTGGGTTCACGCTCGAAACCGCAAAGCTCCGGATATTAACTCCAAGAAGAGAACTTTCAACCAGACCGCCAAGTCCTACCAAAAAGCATTACGGAAAGCTAGTCTCGATCGTCGATCGTTAAACATATTGGCGCAAAACTCTCTGCCAGACCATCCAGCACTAGAGCTTTTTGGTCTCTCGCCAAAGCGGTCGAGACAAACTTCTGTCGGCCTACACTGCCTCCGTTGGTAAAACCGGATGGCACACTGGCTCATACGGCTAAGGAGAAAGCGGACTTGTTCGCGTCTCTCTTTGCGTACAATTCACGTCTGCACAGTGGCAACAACGTTCCACCAAAATAACCTCACTGCGGGACCTCTATATCGGAGATTCGTATAACGAATAAGGAGGTTCTTAAAACCTTGCGGTGTCTAGACGTGAATAAAGCTAGTGGACCAGATGGTATACCAGCTATAGTCCTAAAGGCTTGTGCACCTGAGTTGTCTCCTGTGTTGACACGCTTGTTCCGCCTCTCATTTAGTACTGGAATAGTGCCAAAATCCTGGAAGCTGGCCATCGTGCAGCCTGTTCCAAAAAAAAGGCAGCCGCGCCGACCCTGCCAATTATCGTCCAATCTCAATTACCTCCATACTCTGCAAGATTATGGAGCGTATATTGAATGCCCGCTTAATGGCATACCTAGAACAGAATGACCTCCTTAGTGACCGGCAATATAGGTTTCGCCGAAATCGGTCAGCTGGGGACCTTCTAGCGTATGCCACACACGTATGGGGCGAGGCACTCGAGAACAGTGGGGAACCACTTGCTATTTCCCTTGATGTCTCGAAGGCCTTTGACAGAGTTTGGCACACTAGCCTTTTGGGTAAGCTTCCAGCGTACGGCTTATCCCCTGGTCTGATTGAATGAGTAAAGGACTTTCTGAGTGAACGGTCTCTCCGGGTCGTCGTCGATGACTGCTCATCCAATCCTATGGCGACTAACGCCGGTGTTCCTCAGGGGTCCGTTCTCTCCGCAACTCTCTTCCTGCTGCATATTAATGATGTGCTTATGCCCGGTATCTATGGGTATGCAGACGATAGCACAGTTGTTGAGAGATACCAACCAAGTCCTCGGGCCAGTCGGGATCAAATCCAGTCCGAAAGAGAAGCTATGGTAGAGCGTGTGAATCTCACATTACAGGCAGTCTTCGATTGGGGCGATGCCAATCTTGTGAAGTTCAACGCCTCCAAAACACAAGCGTGTCTCTTCACTGCAAAAAGGACCCAGCTCACCCTGGCTCCTTCTTTCCGAAATGTATCACTGAAATATACCGACCGCCTTCAGTTGTTAGGGTTTGAAATATCCTCAAATTTGAACTTCGGGCGGTTCATTGAGTCCAAGGCCAAAGCAGCTGCAAGGAAGCTGGGAGTCCTTGCAAAGGTGCGGCGATACTTCACGCCGGGACAGCTGCTTACTTTATATAAAGCGCAAGTCCGGTCGTGCATGGAGTATTGCTGCCATATATGGGCTGGTGCTGCAAAATGCCACCTAGCAGCTTTGGACTCAATGGAAAGGCACGATAAGAGGCTTATTGGTGACCCAAATTTGGTTAAAACCAATCTTATCAGCCTCAAATACAGACGTAAAGTAGCCAGCCTTTCGGTTTTCTACAGGATGCATTTCGGAGTGTGTGCGCAGGAATTACATAATTTAATTCCACCCTCTCCCTTCCACCATCGGACAACCAGACGTTCGGCCAGTCTCCACCCTTTCGTTGTTGACTTACCACGCATTCGAACCAAACGGTTCGCCACGTCGTGCATCGTGCGTACAGCAAAGGAGTGGAATAAGTTGCCAGCATCTGTCTTTCCATCCGATTACAGTGTGGCTGTCTTCAAAGCAAGAGTGAATAAGCTTTTGTTAAGTCAGTGCGCTTCACCATCTTAGGCTACATTACCACTTACCATCAGGTGGGATCGTAGATAAGCGCTGCCTTAGTAGAATATTAAAAAAAAAACTGCTATAGCCCAACGGATTACCAAGTTGGCCGGCAAATAATTCAAAGCAGAGACGACCGATGGGAAGTTTTCGAGTGGCAGCTTCATATAAGCGTGGCCACATGAGTAAAGAAACCGTAGCGTGGTTCCCCACCAGATTGTGTTGACCTGGTAAGACATGTCAACTCTTGGATGAATACAGAAACAGACAGACAAAATAATAAAACCAATAATTTCACTTCAATCTGCTTTATAATGTACTTGTACTCGCTTTTTCCGAGAAATATTGATATTACAGATTACGGTAACAAATTTTCTCAAGAATTATCATATTAACCCTTCCGCTGTCCCTTGCACTTCATATAGGTCATGAAGTGCAAGGGACAGCGCGCAAGACAAGGGACATTGCTATTGTCTTATTGTGCCTGAAAACCGGACAGTGAAAGTGTTAAATTAATACGTAAGTACTCGTTATAATTTCTGTGTAAAAATAGTTGTATTATTATCAATTATTTAGGGTTAAGTACAAAATAAATTTTACCGTGTATTTCCTATCCAGCGTACCGGCATCGGGGGGCGATCGATGTCAGCCCTCGCGTCTCCCAATCAGCTCCATCAAAACTCGAGCTCATTACTCAAAATCAATTAGCGTTATTAGTGCGGCGCGTCTTCGTTAGCCTGTGATGGAGGGTAATTTATTGGCATCTCTTAATTAGGGATAAGTCTAATTGGAGGCTTAGTAGTAACGAGGCCCTCGAAATCTGACGTCCTGACGAACAAATTGGTTGGCCGGGACTCGGCCCGTGTACTCCACTTGCCCTATTGCTACCATTGCCAGCGATATTTCGAGGTGCTTACTTGATTTTGCTAGCGCTGTTTGTTTTGTACCGCCTTGATAAGTACTAAAAATAATTCCAACGCTAAATGTTTGTAATAAAATAAGAAGAGATTTCTGCATTATATGAAAAACCTTTTTAATCATAGGGGAAGTGAAATAGTATGTTATTTGTGAAATTTTGACTGCTCGGAAGCAAGACTGCCCTCGCCGTGGGTTCGATTTTCGCTCCGAAGAAGTTTCTCATGGTCTTGTTTTTTTAGACCATGAAAGAAAGAAATTACTAGTGTGGGTAGAACTATTTTAATTTTTAAACTGAATAAACATTAAACAACTGAATTAGTTTGAAGTAGTATTATATACAAATTATTAATACATTTCATTAGTAAAACTAAACTTGCGATATACTAAATTACAAGCAATATTTTACAAATTAATTTTATTTAGGTTCTAAGAACTTTAAGTATAGTGCCTATCAACTGCAACTACATTCGAACTACTTTTCCCAAAAAGGAAACTATGCGTGGTTATTACTTTAATTATTTCGCTTGGTTATTTTTGATGTATAGTTAAAAAAATTAAATGTTGACTAAAATTTCCACAGCTTTCTTTTTTATCTTCTTATTAAGTGCTATTCTTGATGTTTTGCTATTAAAATTGGAGTAGCAGTTACAAGTGTATTTATATTTTGTACTAGTTTTTACCCGCACCTTTGTTATTTGTTACAAGACATAAGAAGTAACACGTTAGTAGAGTAGAGTAATTTTGGTGTTATAGTATACTTAGATAGAATATAGGTACGTAGTGGCAGTCCGTTTAGGTCAGTGCTACCCTCTTGCCTCTTTCTGCCGCGAAGCTGTTTATATTCGGTTTAAAGGATAAGAACCAGGTGTAATTAGTGTCGTTAAGGCATTCTAACTTAACTTTCAGGATTATATGCAGTCTGAAGGTTTCTTAGTTTTAAGTTGGTTGCTTGCGTTGGTGGTGGTGCATGGTAGAGTAGTCAATTACAATTAGATGGACTGTTAACTTGTCTTTCACATACATTTTTTATAAGTAATGGTGATAAACGAATATACATTATACATGAAATACACTTTTCTACATACTTGTACTACTTTAAACATAACACGTAAAATTATCTTGACGCATATTTATTTATATGAGGCCATTCACGTAGCAATGGTCAACTTGGCTCGATCGGTCTGTGCTACCATCACTATGTGATATGTGAATGGAATTATTTATCAAACTCTAAAAACTACTACACAAGCGTTTCGTACCGGAAGGATACAAGACTCAGGACATAGACCACAGACTATAAAATTACGTTATATACTCGTAATAAAGACTATAAATATTATGATAAATATGCAGTGTAGTAGTGGTGTAAGAATATCCATACCGTCCCGTGCTATGGGATCCCGTGGGTGACGTAAGAGGCGACAGAGGGAAACAAATCAGGAGATGGGCAGCAGCGTCTTCCTAATAAGTAACAAGAACTGCGGTTGCCAACCCGTTTGCCAAGCGTGACAACTATGGCAAATATCACCTCTATAAGGCTGTCTATGGAGAAGGCTCATGTCCAGCAGTGGACTTTAATCTGTAACGGTAACGGTAACGAGGGTATAAGCAAAATAATTATACTCTAAATTTTATGACTTACAGTAACTTCCCGTTTAAATTTAATTTATTAAGCCACAGAAACCTTGTATCATGCGAATATTGGTTCTCCGCAATAAAAAAAATGTTGCATATTTTCCTCCAGCAAGCGTTTGCGGCGAGGTCTAAGTGGTGCGGTCGCTGCGGTTCAAAGCGGTCATATTAAAAGACGAAGAAAAAACTTAACTCACAAATAAAAGTGTTCAGACAACGGAATGATCAAGTGCGCCGCGCGATGTAACGCGATATTTTGTGATGTGCTTTATTCCGACGCAGCCTGAGAGAACTGGTCAACATCTATAATTAGATCCGATCCTTTTGACGTCGTACTTCGAATGTGCGATATATATTAATGATAAACTTCACTCGCGACTTTGATCGCGTCGATTTTCAAATGAATCTGAAAATCCATTCAGTTTTTTACAGAAATAAGGGTGACAATTATAGAGTGCCGACCTGAAAAGACATGCTTTGTGAAATTATTGACGGGAGATCTATGTGTAGGAGTGGACTAATGAAGGGTTGATAATAAATGAACGATGACAAACATGCACACAACTCATTTTATTGTAAGTCGTCATAGATACTCGTATAAGTTAATGTAATTACTATAATACTATTCAAAGACAAAATTCAGATGCGTCCCTGCGAACTAAGACAACAAGCTCATTATCGGTAATAAGGATCTACGAGTACATTTTTCGCCACAATCACCATACGAACACAGCAGCATTGCACAACATTTTCTTTTGTATTTTACACTTGTAACCTGTGGGAGTGTAATCTTTCCCTGGCCCTGGTCGACCCATTCGTGGTGCATCCATAATACTCTGCAGTGTCGCTCTACCGCGTGAAAATATTATTGCAATGAATTATATTTCATTAGGCCTTTGTTACGCTAAGACAGTGCGATTTACCATCTAAGGCTGCATCACCACTTACCACCAGATGGGATTGTGGTCAAGCACTGGCTTATAATAAGTAAAAAAAAAAAAAGTCCCTGGACTAGTTTGCTATTTGCATATACGAGTGCTTACTATTCTGAATGTACGTTTCTTTGTTTTTTTTCCCATTGAACAAGTTTAATGTTACATCCGGTTTGCTTTTTCTTTTGCAATGTGTACGGCAAAGGAGTGGAATAATTTGCAGACGTCTGTCTTTCCGTCCGATTACAATCTAGATGTTTTCAAGGCAAGAGTGAAAAGGTTTTGATTACGCTAATAAAGAGCGATTTACCATCCAGGGCTTCATCGCCACTTACCATCAGGTGGGATTGTAGTCAAGCACTGGCTTACAATAAGAAAAAAAAATATAAAAATTAGTTTTATATATTTTCACAGTGAAGTGGCGGTGTAAGATTATCCACTACCCCATATCGTCCCGTGGGGAAACAAGCCAGGAGATGGCCAGCAGCATCTTTCTAATAACAAGTCGAAAATAGAAAACAGCGGTTGTAAGCCCGCCTGGCAAACGTGGCAACTATGGCAAATATACTCCTTATTAGGAAATATAAACCTATGTTCAGCAGATGGCCTGTTACGGTAACGAATATATTATATTTTAAGTTAATTATGTGAAAAAAAAAATACTTTTTAATTACAGTGTCAACCTTCCTTCGTTTCGTGAAGAATATTTCCTCACGACACGTTAGTAGTAGTTAGACTGTGATACAACCGTAGACATATCAGGCGCAGGACCAACGGCTTTACGTGCTTACCGAGACACGAAAATTTCTTCTCGTGCCCAAAGACTGATTTTCAGTCCGATCCGGAATTCCAGTCTGGAAACATGATCTGCAGTCGCACTTACGATTACGACTACTAGAGTAATTAAGCAGTCGTTTCTGGATAACTATTGTAATAACATATGGTGTTAATATGACGTCTCCGTGGCGCAGTGGCTTAGCAATAAGTTGCAGCGCTAAGGGCCGCGGCTTCGAATCCCGCACGGAACAAGTATTTATGGCCTACAAATAATTGTTCCGGGTCTGGATGTTTGTCCTTGTGAAATCTATGTATGTAAACTGCCCCCGCGATACAGGAGAAAATCCTAGTGTGGAGGTAAGGTTTTTTTAAATAAGAAAATAAAATAAGAAATATTACCTTAACTTACGGTCATAGCATACTCAGAAAAACAACATCCTCTTTTCACTAAATGACAGTAGAAAAAGACCGGTACGAGTAAGTAATATTCAACAATTATAAGCAAGGCCGTTTGTACATATATTTAAAGTGAAACTGCTTTTAACTGTTCATACACATTACTTTAAAATTAAAAATGTTGTATTTTACATATTTTACTTGTAGAGTAGTGCTTATAATTATTAGATGCTAGTTAAACACAAATTTCACTCTATTACGCTGCCATTAAAACGACGCCATTTACATATATTATATTAGGTACCTACGTATTTTTTGCTTATGGGCTGGAAAAGAACATAAAAGTATAGAATAAAAACGGTTTAAGTATTTGTAATGAAATGGTATTTACTAGATATAAAATTTTAGCAACTCATGTAGTATTTATAAATAGGCGTGCAATTAAATCATTTTTCTCATTTAGTACATGCGTATATAATATTTACAACAATTTAAAGTATAACGCGAAAATTATTATATAGCTATTTTAACGTGTTTCCTGTGACTATTCTTATCCTTTGGAAGAGTAAAAAAAAAGACAGTTCTCTTTCCACCAGCGGCGACGACTATTCGCAGCTATGGCTTCTTTAGAATCATTAAAACGCCTTGACAGTGGTGGTGGTGGTAATAAAGTCTAGATATATACATATAGCAAATGGCACAAATATAATATGTCATGTTTCAGAGAAAAATATATAATATTTTAGTACTGAATTATTCTTATCGTTATCAATAGTAAGTTATAATCAAGTTTTCTAGTAGTATAAACCATAACCGACCTTAACAATTGCTGTAATACAATCAGGTATTGAAAGACGCCCTAATAACAATGCACTAGATAAATATTTAACATGATTTTTGAAATAAAATCAAAGGAATTCTCTACTAGGCCAATACATTACCTCTTCTTAGGAGGACGTCTCGGCGGACTAATGCCTACAATGTGTATTATAAGCATTTAATATAATAATAACGTAATGAAACGTCTCACGCGAGGGATGCGGGACGCGGCGCGGGGTAGAGGGAGAGGGAGCCGCGGAAACCGGTCCGCGGAGGTCATCGGCTGCGAGCCTTCCGCGACCAGTGTTGCCTCACTACGACATTATGCTATTACCTACTTAACCATTTTATAAGCATAAGCACATTGAACACAGTTTGAATCATGAATAAGTTTTAGGACATAGTTTTCACTTACGATTTATTTTAGTATTTGTCTTAAAATAGCCCCGTGAACATAATCCAAAATATATTTCTGTAACAACTAAAACTTTAGTTTTCGTGTGCAACACTTTTGTTTAGGTTGTAAAAATTAATTTCATTTTATATAATACATTTTTTAAAACTTTAAATATTCTTAAACTGCTTTTTTCCTTTATTACATGAGATCAGTCAGAGCGCTGGTATCCCCATGACAGGTTAGGTATACTCCGACGCGCCGCCCGAGTGTATGTTAATGCTCCATTAAGATTATACTAATTGAAAGCCAATAAATACAACGGCTATGAATATTAATTTTGACTTCTCGAGCCTCCACTCGAAAAGTCAAATAAAATTCGACTATCAACTAAACAGGACCTGCGAGATGTTCGCGTGCGACAAATTGCAGTTTTAAAGTTACGAACACTGAAAAACTTTCATTATGTCAAATTAAAATTAGATAATTGTATTTCCAATTAAAGCTGCTTTTAGCGTAAAAGTACACGTAGGAACTGAATAATATTACACCGCTATCTTCAGCTAAAAGCATGATGTTTCGATGTTCCTGTCAATCCCGTTCAGGACGTCGATTACGTAGGACAAATCAATTACCGCTCGCATTCCATCGACAGCCGACCGATGAATTCCCTGTCACGATCCTATCGCCCAATGACGAGATCTCTCGTCGGATATGCCACGTCGTCAGGCAACGGAATGCAGAACATTGCGCGGCGGATACCCGTACTAAACCCTAGGTGGTCATACCAGACGCAATGGAAGACGCGCTTCAATCAACTGACTATAAATTCCTCGCGTGCGTCCGTACATACATTCGGTTGGTCAGAAACGCTGTGTACTTCGAGTACGGCTCAGATTCGACCACGCCAAGAATTTCGTGTTCGGATCTCGAGTCGGAATGTTATCAGTACGATGCATCAGCGCTTGGAATCAGAGATGTCGGACTCCATTATTACGTTTGTTCACCACTATTTATATCCGATATGATAATTGAGATGTAGCTGCAACAAATCCCGCTGCGATACTAACTTTTACATTATGTTAACGCGTTAATAGTATTACGACCGTATAGCGTGGCGTAGTATTTAACAGTCTCTGCTTACTTGTTTGGGTGACGGGTGTGAGAGTTTATGCTATTTTAGGTTATGTTTGTTATTTACAAATAAGTAGTAATATATACTGCACTGAATTTAAATCTACTTCAATATATATATTTAGAATTGGAATTTCTTTGTGGCCTTAATTATGTATAAGAATGCCACCAATAAAAATTCAATGCTAGGTATAGAATAAGAATGACATCTTAAACACCCATTTTTAGTTTGTATGTGTGCAATTTCGACACATGAGACCCCACTGTAAGACTTTTCCGGTGTTGCAATAGTAACAATTTATAAAAAAAATATATGTATTAAAATCTCTGTTAAATACTTTAATAAAACTATAAGGGTTTTCCCGTGACCATGGGTGCTGCAAAGCAATCGAAGCGCCGTGAATTTAAAATAAGTAAAAATGAATAATAAATCCGAAAAAAAAAAGCAATAGTTTTATTAAATACGTATTCGTGTAAATAGAAGAAAGCATTGTGTGTCTGAGAGTTAAATCTTCAAATTATTTTTGTCTGTTTAGAAAAAATGTAACATGATAAATTTAAAATTATCGTAAAGTTCACGTATGAAGTTTCGCGGATCAATGACGAGCCGGAGCGGTTTTCCTTCGTCGCTGTCATACGAGGTCGCCAAATTGCTAATTCTTTTTCGACCGGTATTGTTGCGACATTTAATAGCTAAGGTGACGAGTTCTCGTCTAAGCGGTGGTTTGATGGTCGCCAACTGTTTACACCTTACAGTAACGTTCAATTTTATAGGTTTGTTAACCTTGTACTTAATTATCTTTTAAAATATTTTTTTTCATAAAAGAGATCTGATGACAAGTGATCACCGACGCCCTTCGCGGATGTAACACTAGACTAAGCCCAGGAGCGTTTGAGGAAGTATTAGGTTCTATTCTTAAGGATGTTTAAGTCATATTGGTTTAGAAATTATAGTGATAGCATATTCCACAAAGTAGTCGGGCGAGGAAGAAAACTTCCGGAAAATCGTACGGTGGTGGACCGCCATAGCTGTAACTAATTCGACTTCCTGCATTCCCTTACCAGGTCGTCACTCCATCTAGTGGTATACCGCCTTACACTTCTCTTACGGGTACGAGGATACTCGAGAAATGTTCTTCCCCGTCGGTTGTCGGTTCTTCGAGTTACACGGCCGGCCCATCGGCTGCTTAGTGATCCGTTAGGCTATTTCGGCTTTTGGTGTATGTTGTATAGTCTATTTTAGATTGTTGAACCCAAACTGATGAATTGAATTACTCAGACTAGTGATGAAGAGCACCATCCGGTGCATTATTATCAGCTCAGCATTAACTTGCGGCTTGCCAAGCGAAGAAAGACTGGGTTATTTCTTAAGAAAAGTAACCCTGCTAACACTATTTCTATGGCGACGACGACGCCGGTGGGGATCGAGCTCGCGTACTATGAAATTATAGGCAATCGCTTAGCTCTGAGCTACTCTTATTACATTCAGTTCATTTAGTTTAATTTAAATTGTTATTTATAGAATAAAAATATTTTTTGAACCTTCCGTAAATAAAAGGAATACTCAAATAGGTTACAAACGAAAGTAAATATGTCTTAGCTGTTATAATATTAAATAATTTAAAAGCATTTGAAGTACAAGTTAACACCTAAGCAAACAAAGTGGCATTGCAGCGTGCAAGACCCAGCGCCCACGCAGGGTCCCCTCGATTTTATGTTAATCGAAGAGCCGTGTCCCCGTCGCTGTAGACACGGTTAGGTGCTACGGGACATCCAGTTACAGATACATTAAATACGCCATTATCCACGACCGGGAACAATTTCACATTTACGACTCTACACTGACACGTCGTAAATAACATTTATTTAGTTTCTATTGCAGCGTTATTTGCACGAAGGTGAATAATCTCAGTTTCGAGGCCATTTTGGCGTGATAACTTAGTGTTTATTATGGCTTGTTTTTAAATGACCATCGTACTAACCACCACAAAACACTGTAGTATGACTGCAATTAAATGAACTTCTATTTAATATTGCTTATCAATCAGGTAGGTATTTTGCTGCCCACTTTATATACTTTAGTGTTGATTATTCACTCCTCAGATAAAATTGATCCAAGAGATAAAATAATAATAATAAAATAATAATAATAATAAAGTCCTCCAGACTGAATTTCGGTCACGGCAACCAGTCTCAACGGAGACTAGCCATCGGCGCAGGACAGGATTATAGTGCCCTCTCTATTCCCTCACTCTCATAGTCCGATGGGACGGTAAACCGACACGACCGGAGAGAGATCAGGCGCAGGACCAACGGCTTTACGTGCTTTCCGAGGCACGGGGGTGAGACACCGTCAACTTCCTGACTCTGTGCAGCTACTGAGAATTTCTTAATGGAAAGATTCAATAACTGATTTTTTTGGCTCGACTCGGGATTCGAACCCGGGACCTCATGATCAGCAATCGTACTACTACAACCACAAGACCAACGAGGCAGTCAAGAGATAAAATAACACAGCAACAGTTAGTCATCATTGATACGAGTATACAGAGTTTTTTTTGTATATCAATGGTTAGAATGGTTTTATACGTGGTAGAGCTATGCTGTAGCTATATCAGTAGTATAGTTGTAGCACGAATGGGTCGGCTCAACCGGGGAGGGACCAAGCTCTCACAGAATACCAGCGTAAAATAACAGCTCAATGCTGCTGTGTTTCTTATGGTGCGTTCCATCTTAGTGCCCCCAGATGAATTGTATGAACAAAATAAATTAATTGTTTCACTTTTATACTTTGTTGCTGTGTGTTTGTGTGTGTGTGTTTGTGTTGTTTTCATGGATTATTACAAATCGGTTTCCAAAAGGCTTTAGTACCATAGAACACATACATACTCTTCGGTAGACTATACAGAAGACCGAAGAGTACACGAGAAACCTGTATAATGCCCGTATTTGAACTATGATTACGCAAACTCTTGATTCTGACGATATTTTGGTAGTGCAACTGTCCCTTCAGCGGTGCAAAGTCGACTGTCGGTATATTGAAGTGCTGAAGTGTTTATACAGCGCTACGATGGCTATCCCAGCACAAAATTAAACCTATTTCAAATGTAAGGAATTGTAAGTCAGAGTGACGTTATTTCTCCGAAACTTCACTGCTGCAATGGAAGACGTTTTCAAGCTACTGGACTGGAAAGGATACGGTATCAACATCAATGGCGAGTATATCACTAGATTTCAAAATGAACATGGACAAGACAAAGGTCATGTGTAAAATCCATGTCACATGATGTATGCTGAGTGTTGTTGGGAACACTACGCTCGAAGTTGTTGACGGGTTGACCTAGAACAAATTGTCCGATAAGTCGAGAAGTTCAACTTCGACCGAGAGGTCAATCGATGAATTCAACTCGGTTCGAGAGATCACGGCACAGCTTCTCGTCGCGTATACGTCAAGATCTGAAAACAAGCGTTGTCATTGATGCCTTATAGATCTGAAACGTGATCCTTCACTGTTGACTTCGTGAGACTTAGAAATGGGGAATGGGCCGGATATATAGCTCGAAGAACCTGCAACCGATGCGAAAGAGAGGTTCTTACCAGTAAGTAAAGGCTTGGACGATCCCCCACTAAATACTACGGGCTACGAATAACTTTGGTATTCAGTCATTAATTCATATATAATAATTATAAGTAATTTATTCGATGGAAAACGTTTATCTGACGATGGAAAAATCATAAGCACATAATGTTTAATTTATTACACTGCATTAATTAGAAATATTATAAAGCAAGTATTACAAATGTTTTAAAGACATATTTGTTTTAAATTTACTGTGTGGTGATGAGTTAAGAGAATCCGCCTTTCTCAGAAAAAGCCTTTCTTATTCCGTTTTGTTTAAAAAATCTAAAAACTCTACACCTGACAGAGGGCGAAATAATCAAAAGACAAAAAATTCGTAATATGTACATGGAGTGATTATTTGTTTTAGTGTATAGAAACCAGATTTTTAACAAAATCTGTTAAGAAAATTATACAAAAACGGTTTATAAATTAAATATTAATAAAGTAACTAAACAATTGAATAGTTGTGCTTAACCTGCTGTGCCGATAAATTATTTTATAATCTGTTTAAATACCCGAATAACATAGTGTCTATTAACATGGTTACTCGTACATTATGATTAACATAACAAAACAGTTAAGTGTATACCTAATATACAATTTAGTAAAAAAAAGAAACTGCGCATGCTGCATGTGAGAATTTAATAGTTATAAATTTCACCTACACGTACTATCAATTACTCTTTCTGTACTTCAGATTTTTACATGGAAATATATGACGGTTTATTAATGTCTTATATAAAACATGAATGAATCACTAAGATCTTTAACGATAGTTTGTTACTCGTATATTATGTTATGTCCGAAGTATTACTTAGTAATGAAATTATAAATCGATAAAATGTGTGATATAATACTATATTTATAAACTAGCTGTTCCCCGCGACTTCGCCCGCGTGTAATTTAAGTTTTTAATTTTTTTGCGTGGAATCCGTAATTCTTTTTCCAAAACAAAAGTAGCCTAAGTTACTCCTTATAACATCAGCTGTCTGCCAGTCAAAGTCCCATCAAAATCGGTCCAGCCGTTTAAGAGATTAGCCGGAACAAACAGACAAACAGACAGACGGACAGACAGACACAAATTTTAATTATTGTGTTTTTGTTATAAGTACCATATATACTTAGCAGATGGATTTACGGCTGTTTTTCGTCTGACGTATACAAGATGATATACTGCCACCTATCGGAAGTCATAAGACTTTTCTGGCATTTTCCATAGTCAGAAATGGGTTGCTGAATTCATTCCCGTTTTTTTTTGATTGTATGGATAGATATTTTGCGGCTAATCTAAGTATTCCACTAAGTAGAAGTATTCCTTATCCGCCAAGAAATCCGTCTATTATAGGCAGGTACTACCCTTTTACATATTTCGGCCGTAAAAGAGCATTGTTTGCAATACTGTGTTTCGCTTTGAAGAGCCAGTATAATTACTGAGAAGCAGAAAGCAGTACAATTTCGGGATGTGAGACATTCATTCTGTAGTCTAAAGTAGAGTAGAAGATTGAAGTTGGCTGCATGTGTTCATGTACTGCGGCAGTCACTTACCATCAAGTAAACTGGTAGTTCGTTTGTCATTTCAGTTTGACTTTAAGCTTACGTTTGGCTGGCGAAACTTAGGTTTAGTTTTGCTAGCCATTAGCCTAGATCAGGGGTCGGCAACCTTTTGAGTCGGAAGAGTCAAAAATTACAATTTACAAAATTTCAAAGTTTTTAAAGAGCCATAATTTTTTCTTGCTTGATTAATAAACTAGTCTATTTATTCATAAGAAAAAATATATTTATTTATATATAAATAGTGTTTTTCACAATAAATTAGAATCTAATTTCTATTATTATCTAATTATTAGATTATATATAAACATAATCTAATAATTAGATTATGTATATGTGGTATTACTTATTATTTAAGTAAAAAATTAAAACAAACATTTATTTACATTGTAAGTCTTACAACACTAACTTATACTTCAAGTACAAACAATTGAGCAAACAAATTCAATGGGAGTTTTGGCTTTGTATGGTTATTCAAGTAGAAAATTTAAACTTTACTAAACAATGTAACGTTTACATAAAAATAAAAAACCAATAACATACATTTAAGCAAACAAATTCAATGGGAGCGTTGCTTTGCATGGTTTTAGAAAGTTTGGATAAATTTGGCTCATAACTTGTTGTTTTAAGTTTCAAACACGACTCAGAATTTTCATTTGTTAGTTGGCTCTTACTTTACTTTTAATTATATTCATGCAAGAGAACGCTTGCTCGCACGAATATGTCGATCCGAAGATAGTCAGCACTCCAAATGCCAACTTCTTCACCTATCTGTAGCAATTTGGAAGACTATTCCATGCGTCGAATATAAGTGCCTCAACTCGCGGCCTTTCTTTTAAAGCTGTTCATTTTTGTTGCGACCTCCAACTTTTTCAACTTCCTTATCAACTCTGTAAATTTTGAATTCCACAAAGTTTTACTTTTTAAATCGATCAATTGCATTTCTAGAGATCCAGTATCAACCCCAAATGGCTCGGTATGGGTCGATTTATATTTTTTTATAAAATAAATAATATTTGCGTATGAAAATAAAGAGCCGCAACTTCACATCCAAAGAGCCGCATGTGGCTTGCGAGCCGCAGGTTGCCGACCCATGGCCTAGACCTTTGACCATTAGGTCGACACAATGTTCAAAATATAAACATAATACATAATTATTGTTAATTAACTCCAATAAATATAACCGTGTGAGCGGCAGTGTAAGAATATCCACTAGCCTATATCGCCCCATAGGTGTGGTTAGAGACAACAGAGGAAAACTGAAATCATCCAAGCGAAGTGACCAAAATACGTCCATCACACGTCAGAGGGATTAATGCGGTAAGAAAGAGCTGCCATATATCTTCAAACTGTTCAATAAGATCAGGGTCTGATGATGTCTCAACTTTCGTCGCCCATAATCTCAACAAGTAGCTGTTTCCGTGACGTTTGATCACGTTTACGTAACTTGATTGTTAAAAGATATCACCATGTTCAAAGCCAAAATCACCGACATCCTTTTAAATTTGAAAGCATGATAACGAGTCAAAACAGTGCTGAAGAAGGAGTTTACTATGTTGTGCAATATAAATGCAACAACTGTAAATTCCCCACCATAGAATGTAATATATGATACAAAGTAGACGTAACAGCAGTCATATTATTTGACGATGATTGCGACTCCGTAACCTGATACCGTCTGTCAGCGGGTTGATGACCGTGAAACTAGGGCGACCTCGGCCGTCATTGCATCACCATCTTAGTTTGACTGAATCCTTATATGCTCCTCCATTGACGCCAACTTCATGGCAAGAATGGGGTTGTTATAAACTAATTTGCTTAATTCCGCGTAAAGAAAGAAAATGATGTGTCCTGCCCAGTTTTAAGGGAACCTCTCACCCTCCCTCAATCGAACGTGAGCGGCGAGTCGAAACTACTGCTATTAATACTACTAGCGGCCAGCCTCCGCAGAGTCTACTTCACCTGAGGATGCCTCGGGTAGAGGCGAAACACTTGTCGTATTTTCGAGAGTGGTGTGTCGTGCCTAGAGTGGTGGTGCTGGGGGTGGTAGTGCTGGGATTGACGGCGACGGATATAGTGCGCACGATTGAGGGAGGGTGGGAGGTCTCCTTAAAACTGGGCTGGACACATCATTTTCTTTCTTTAACGTAACGCCCGATTCTATTAATTATTTCATGGCAAGAGAAGACGTTAGCGAAAGTTTATCGGAAAACTTCACGTCCGGCACCCTATTGTGATCCAAAACCAAAGGGTGTGGATAAGAAATGTTTTCTCGTAGGAACCCGCAACCAGATCGGTAACGACGGGCTTACTGTTATTAAGAAGAAACATCGGTTGAGACACGTTTGCAACCAGCACGAGGCCGCCAAAATAACCGCTAGTACAACTCAGCGTGTTGTGGAGCCCACCATACTGCTCTACATCTCTCGTTTCGACAAAAGTACGTCGGGAGAAAACGTGCTGCGCTTCATGAAAGAACGAAACCGATGCAACATAGAGGATCCGATCTCTTTACATCTGAAGTCCATTGGGTCAACGAATTTTAAAACTTACGTACTGCAGGTAAGGTAAGGTAAAACACAAAGAGACATTCCTCAATCACAGAGATGCGCCAAAAAAGAAAGTTCCCCAAAAAGTGTTAAGTAATATTTTTATTTTATTTTTAGGTTAAAAGATTTAATCTCGATGGGCCAATGTTAATTTAATTTTTTATTCCTTCATGCCTGAAATGAAGACATTGTATTGTATTGTTATAGTTCCAAGGACTGTACTTGGAACACGCATGATCTTCAACTATTTTTCCTGCATTTACACTTTTCTTTTATAAATTAAGTTAATGGTGTTTAGCATTTTTAGAATTTGAATCTGAACGGGCGCCAAGCTCCATAGCGGCTTCAAAAACGTTGTGCGTTCCTATAGTTGTGCCTATCCAGATATTTAGCTTCATTATCGGCGAAGCCGGTAACCCCAAACATCCTTCATATCAAACTTGGCCCCCTTTCTCAATTATGTTTTTGGTGGGAAATATTTTACTTTCCTTTTTCTTTTTAAACTAACATACCCTTCCGGTATCGTTTTTTGTTTAAAAAGAAAAGGATTGCTTCTCGAATTCTTCTGTGTCATGGATTCGTCTAAAAATAAAAAGTATATAGTATGATCAATGTCCAGAAACACCAAAATAGTATTTGACGGCTCCGTGGCGTGGCTTAACAATGTGTTGTTGCGCTGGGGGTCGCGGGTTCGAATCCCACACGGAACAAGTATTTGTATGGCCTACAAATAATTGTTCCGGGTCTGGATGTTTGTCCTCGTGCAATATATGTTTGTAAACTCCCTCCACGATACAGGAGAAAATCCTAATGTGGGGGTAACGTTTTTTTTTAAAAGAAAATGAAAATGAATAATGAAAGTATTGGTAAAAAATTTGTTTCCTGCGGAGATTAACCTACGGCCTGTAACAACGCTATCAAAAAAAGTCCCGCTGGGTTTCTTGCTGGTTCTTCCCAGGACAGATGTATTTTCCGAACCAGTGGTAAATAAAATAATGACTTTCAATAAGTATTATGTAATAATCCATCATCATCATCATCATTCATCATCATTACAGCCCTTCACAAGTCCACTGCTGAACATAGGCCTCCCCCAAAGAATGCCACAAAGCACGGTCCTGAGCCACCTGCATCCATCGACTTCCTGCAAATCTTACCAGGTCGTCACTCCATCTAGTGGGGGGACGCCCTACACTTCGCCTGCCGGTACGAGGCTGCCACTCGAGAACCTTTCTTCCCCATCGGTTGTCGGTTCTTCGAGCTATATGGCCGGCCCATTGCCACTTCAGCTTACTAATCCGTTGGGCTATGTCGGTCACTCTGGTTCTACTGCGGATATCCTCATTTCTGAGTTTATCACGCAGAGAAACTCCGAGCATAGCCCTCTCCATAGCTCGCTGAGCGACCTTGAGCTTCCTCATCCGGCCAGCAGTGAAGGACCACGTCTCAGTTCCGTATGTCATCACTGGCAACACGCACTGGGTGTACAGTCTCGTTTTCAAGTTTTGAGGTATACCTGACGAGAAGATGTGCCGTAATTTCCCGAACGCTGCCCAACCGAGTTGAATCCGTCGATTGACCTCTCGGTCGAAGTTGGACTTACCTAGTCGGACTATTTGTCCCAGGTAAACATACTCGTCAACAACTTCGAGCTTAGTGTTCCCAACAACTACCGGCATAGGTGTGACATGGACATTAAACATGATCTTTGTTTTGTCCATGTTCATCTTAAGACCTATCCGTTGGGAAACACTATTGAGGTCATTGAGCATAGTGCTTAGGTCCTCCAGCGATTCTGCCATAAGGACTATATCGTCGGCAAATCGAAGGTGAGTGATGTACTCGCCATTGATGTTGATACCGTATCCTTTCCAGTCCAGAAGCTTGAAAACATCTTCCAATGCAGCGGTGAAGAGTTTCGGGGATATGACGTCACCCTGTCTTACACCTCTCTGCAATTGGATAGGTTTCGTACTCTGGTTCTGTACTCGGATAGCCATCGTAGCCCTACTGTACAAGCACTTCAACACTTCGATATACCGACAGTCAACTTGGCATCGCTGAAGGGACTGCAGCACCGCCCAAATTTCGACGGAATCAAAGGCTTTCTCATAGTCCACATACGCCAGACATAGTGGCAAATTGTACTCCTCGGACTTCTGTACAATTTGCCGAAGGGTATGTATGTGGTCTATGGTGCTAAAGCCTTTTCGGAAACCGGCTTGTTCGGAAGGCTGAAAGTCGTCAAGTCTGCGCGCGAGACGATTCGTAATGACTCTCGAAAACAGCACGTAGACGCGGCTCAGAAGGGAAATCGGTCTGTAGTTCTTCAAGAGAGCGTTGTCGCCTTTCTTGAAGAACAAGACCACCGCACTTCTGCTCCACGCCTCCGGTGTAATGCCACCATGGAGGACGGAATTAAAGAGCTTCTGAAGGACTTCAAGTACCGGTTTTCCACCCGCTTTCAGAAGCTCCGCTGTAATTCCATCCTGGCCTGGGGCCTTGCCGTTTTTAAGGTGCTGGAGAGCCATTCTAATCTCGCTCAGACTGACGTCCGGGATATCATCGGAATAATGTCGGATAAGACTCGCTCTTGGATCGTTACTCACACTTGCGTGTGGCTCCAACGATGACGTGTACAGCTGCCCATAGAACCTCTCAATCTCACTCAAAATCTCAGGTGCCCCGGAAACGATGCTGCCACATTCGGTCTTCAGCTTTGACAGTTGGCGCTTTCTGGCAGACAGATCTCTGGCAAAGACTTTGGAGCCTTGGTTCCGCTCGATCGCTTCTTCAATACGAGCTGTATTGAAGTTGCGTAAGTCCCGCCGCATGCATTTGGAGATCTGTCTGTTCAGTTGCCTGTATGCTGTCAAATCTGTTGAAGAATGTAGCTTCATCTCCCGTCTAACAGCCATGAGATTAAGAGTGTGATCGGAGAGTTTTTGTGTTCTTCTGCGGCGGGTCTTGCAGAACTTAGCTCCGACCGCATGGACAGTTTCCACGAGCTTGTCATTCAAATCGTCCACTTCATTGCAGTCTTCTAGGCACTGAAAACGGTTTTGCAACTCGAGCTGAAAGGTTTCGGGACTTTGGATTAGAGCACGAGGGGGACGGAGCGTTGACTTCATTAGACGAGACCTCTCCAACTTAACGTTTAGGTTCAGTGTGCCTCTAACCATTCGGTGATCGCTGCCGGTTTTCACCCTCGCGATCACTGAGACATCACTGAACAGTTGTCGTCTGGTCGTCATAATGAAGTCAATCTCATTTTTTGTCGAACCGTCGGGGCTCGACCAGGTCCACTTCCTGTGGGGCCGCTTCTGGAAGAAAGAGTTCATCATAAAGAGTCCCTCTTTCTCCATGAAGTCGGCCAACTGCTGGCCCCTTGGGTTCCGTTGCCCTATTCCAAATTTCCCCACTTTCAGCTCACCGTTCTCTCTTGTGCCTAGTTTTGCATTGAAGTCTCCCATTAACACCGTATATTGGGTTTTGGAGGAATGCATGGCTCTAGAGATATCCTCATACATTTCCTCCACCTCCTGATCGGGGTGTGCCGAGTTTGGTGCGTAAACCTGTATGACCTTCAGCGAATACCGTTTGGTGATTCTGAGTATAAGGTACGCAACCCTCGTCGACACACTCTCAATCTTTACAACGTTGTTAACGAGAGACTTGTGGACGATAAATCCGACACCTCCTTGGGACAGATGGTCGCCCTCCCGGTGATAGAGCAAGTTGCCGGATTCGAGGATTACCGTGTCCTCCCCCTCTCTTCGGACTTCGGATAATCCTATAATATGCCAGCGTAACTTGTCTATCTCTTCTTCCAGCTCCACAATCTTCTCGTCAGTCCTCAGGGTGCGTGCGTTGTATGTTGCCAGGTCGAGTCGTTGTAGGTGGCAACCGAACCTCCACCGGAGATTCTTAGCACCCCCTGCCCCGCCGTTACCATGGTCGCCACCGTAGCCAGGAATAGCGGGGCCGCCGGGGACTGGGGGCCGTCTCTTCGTAACTTTCATTATGGGGGGTATATTGCCATAGTTGCCACGCTAATAATCCATATTGAATAAAAATCATTCTATTCTATTCTATTCTAAACGCTTTACCACAACGAGTTGTCTAATATTATAATTTTTTATATTTCAATTAGATGTTTAGGTGTAAGCTAATAAGCTTACGATGAGAAACGATGGTTATGGTAAATTAGGCAAGACCGAAATTTATATATTTTTCATTTCAGCCACAATTAATGTACCTAAAATCATTCGAAATAATACCATTATTTTGTTTAACTTCACTTAAACGAAATAACATAATCTTAATACAATACCTACTCATGTTTCATCAAGACTTTAACAATTGAAACAAAACAGCGAGCCAAGCATGAGGGCCTCCAGCTCGAATGCCTATTAATTTAGAGGGTTGAACCTCTCCGTCTCTAATTAACTGAAGACCCAAGCCGCATTCGGTGTAATTAGTTTCCTTGGAGGGCAGTTCTCACGCTTTCGGACCTTTAAACACATGAAATAATAGGAACGAGAAATTTAATCGATTCAAATTATGTAAATTGTACAAGAATAAACTTCATACGCCTACAATACCCAGCTTAAGGATGCCACGGGTTCAATTATTTTTTATGGCTAATAAGCGTGATGGATTCACGTAAAAAGGGTTCTGTACTCTAGTTTTTTATCTTTAAATTTAAATGCTTAGAGTACATAAGGTTAAATGTAACATGTGTAAAAAATTATGAAGATTATGTGGCGGTTAACATTTGTTTCGTGTATGTATATTTATATTCATATGATAATTTAAATATAATATCTTTATTTTTAGCATCAGACTCTAATACTAGATGCCATCAAATATATAACTTGTAAAAAAAAACCAAGTCTCGCAATTCAGTTCTTTAATTTATTCAGTTAATTTATTCAGTCCCTACTTAAGGGCCCTTCTGTCTCAAGTTATTACACAATTAGCTAACCTAACAACATCTTATAGTGACCATATCAATATTAAAAATCTTTTATGTTTTAAATAAATAGATTGACTTGGCCATCACATGAAAATACAATGTAACTCACAAGTAATACATACATATTACGAGTATATTAAATTAGATTGTTTACTGAAGAACTGAGTTGCGAAACTTGTTTTTATACAAGTTATGTTTTTGATGGCATCTCATTTCTTTTTGTATATAGTCTTGCTTTTTTCCTTTCCGGTACCATCTACTTCTTGAATACTAACTACGGATTTTATGGGTAATTTAGTCTACTTAATACTTTACGGGATTTTGGTACAACTTAATAAGACATGTCCCAATCTTGATTTTTCATTCCGTTAACCATTTTACAAGTTACCTTTGAACATAATTATATCTAGGTACCTTCCTACATCTATTACTCCATTATATTATACATATACAGGTATACACTGATTTAATCGCTGCAAATATAACTTTGTAATCTTATATATTTATATAGAATTACAAAGTTATTTATGCAGTTGGTGTATCTAGAAAACTGGACGGAAATCACACAATATTTTAGTTTTTCCTTGATTTATACACTAAACACTAATTGTATTCTAAATTTGAAGCTTCTAGGTCTGCTAGAAGTGCCTTAGATTTTTGATGATCGGTCAGTCATTGAGTGAGTGACAAAATTAAGAAACTATGATTAGATTCTTAAACTACTAGTTCAAATTGAATGAAATTTGAAATATACCGTGTATATATAATGTCTGTTTGGTTACTGAAAATTCAGGCTTCTAGTTTTATCCACAGCGAAGTTATGGGGGGTCGAAAATGGCCTGTACTGCTTCGAGAAAAGGATGGTACGGCCGTGCCGCTTTTTTGCTCGACTTGGCGGGGGCACTGCCGTGCCCCCAGAGATGGATCTCTCACATTGTAGGAAAGATTTATTCTACCACGCTTGGAAGACGTATTGACGAGTACGAGTTATATTAGATACAAAACAGCCAAATAAGATAATTATTTAATTTATCGAAACAATCTAAATATCATTGAACCGCCTTAATTAAATCTTTTTTTTAATTATGTGTGTTTTAATGACAATGATTAAACCTTACACGTATAGCGGCCGTGGTATAAATTGAGGTATTAAACGTTTTTCGCGCGCACAGGTGCAGTGCGACGAAGACTTCATGTGAAATGTCATTGCTGGCGGTCAGCTGTCGCAATTTGTCTGCTCGTACGTGAAGCGGATACTAATCTGTCCTTACAATTAGGTGCTCATTGAATTAATTGAATTCCTTATCAGGTGATTTTTTGCACAGTTAACCATAACGCGTGCTTTTTGCTTTACAATCAATAAACTTACACTGCAATAGAGTTTTTGTTTCTGCCACATCACATCATATCGATGGCCTTTTTAAGTATTTTTTTATAGGATAGAGTGACAAACAAGCACACAGTCCACATGATGGTAAGTGGTTGCTGTGACCCATAGACATCAACATCTATCCTCAATAAAGAATCAAAATGTCTCTTTTCCAGTCAAAAGGGTCTGCGGTTCTCTACACTCACCATACGAAACACAGCAGTGTTAAGCTGCTATTTTACGCTGGTATTCTGTGAGTTCAGTATACCGCTGAACATAGATATTTCCAAGAATTCATCACGCTATGCGGGTCGGTTGGTGAGTACAGAAGCGATACATTTGCACTAGTCAGGTTAATTCCAGAATTTGAAATAAATTTTTAGCGTTTTTGGATACATTTTTGCTCTGTCATGTTAGAGCTTTGTTCTTACACCCTGTCATAATTCATAAACGTTAACAAACAAAAACACTAGTGTTCCATATAATTAAACGAATTTAAAGCAACAAACCTATCAGAGGCTTATTAATCACACAAATGACATTTAAAATGTACTGAGAAATCGAAAAATACAAAAACAATGGATCGACAAGGGTGGTCAAGAATCTTTATTGAAATCTCGAACGCGTAATAAAAGCACAATTAAATGTGGAGAACAACGATGAAAATATTAATTAATGTTTCGGAATGGGAAACATGTTGCTAATTAAATGGCGATATCACATAAAACGTAATTAGAGGCGGGCAACGTTCGTTTCTCACGAGACGGCCGATGCCCTGTCCGAGCGGTGCTATACTGGCCGCAGTCCGCACGGCGCTTGCACATCTTTCGCATCTATGAAGGAATGCAACACACGCTCATACTGTGCTCATACAACGCAAAAACAGGTTACAACTCAGTGACTCGTACGTATATACGGCAACTGATTAAAATACATGTGCTTTATAGTTTAAAGTTTTTGTCGCCACAACCTGATGAGCCAAGTGCGATCACCATAATTAACGTTTCATTAAACGATTGCCACAGAGACGCGACGTTGATATTGAAAAATTCTTAAATTGTTAAGCGAAGAGATTGTAATATAAATTCCGCAAGCGAAACTATGTGCATTCCGAAGTCCCCGCTGGCTTTATTAAATGTACTGACTGGCAACTATTACCTGCGATGATGGACACTTGAATGGGCGGCGTAATTAAAAAAGTCAATGATCACTTATTGTAATTAGCGGTGTATCTCGTGGCCGACAAAAAAAAATAATTGTTTCCCGACGTCCATCAATCTCGGGCAGTATCTCGACACGTGCGAACATTCATCGCGACTGCTTTCTTTCAGTTAAGGAACAGATGCATTAAAAACTATATTTTTTTTACTATTATGAGCCAGTGCTTGACTATTATCCCACCGGATGGTAGGTGGTGATGCAGTTGAAGATGGTATAGCGTACTAACTAAGCTAAACAAAAGCCTGTGCACTCTTGCCTCGAAGATACCTGCATAATAATCGGATAGATTATGAATATGGTATATTAGTACCGTTACCATATATTGCCTCGTAAAACGCCTTACCTTAATAATTTATCGTATTTTAATAGGTGTCCCATTAATTTTCAAAAATTCCTTATTTACGAATACATAACAAAAGTTTTATTATAGCGTTAATTTGTGTTATTTCGTCGCCGATTCTTAATTAAGCAGACGATAAAGATAATTGTGACACGAAATTACAATGGCTTTTACAAGCGTTGCTTATCCTGGAATCGAACAAACAGAGTACGCCTGCTTATTTCATAATGAGGTTATTGGCTAGCATTCTAGTGCTTATCTATCTACTGGTCCGTAGCAAAGTGCAGCGCCAAATTGGCGTGGCGGCTGGCGGTGTAGGTACGGGCGCAGCCGATCGGCCGCGCAGATATAGCTAATTAAGGACCGCGTGCGCCGATCTATTTGGAGAGATCGGCCCGCTGACGTGTGAAAATACCCAATTAATTAACGCGAAACGTTCACCCGGTCGCGGGCATCGCTCCTCGCGTGCCTTAAAAGACCTAGCCTAACGCTCCCGAGCTTCCATTGCTCATTCGTTTTGGAGTTTCCTATTGTGCAAAGAGATTACTAGGCAAGTAACGGTGCTTTGGGGCTTAAGAAATTTCTGTACTAATTATATTGAGGCGTACAGGTACGAAATGACCATACCACCACTTGTCATTTTTACAATATTATGTTTGTAAGTATAATATTTAAGTCTTATATTATTACCAGCTCGCCGGGCAGACGTTGTTCTGCCCTTTCCAACGACCCTTTGTATAAAAATCCTTAATTTCGCAATAAAAAAATTTGAGGGTCATTTATCGGGATAAAAATTATCCTATCTCTCAAGTTGGACCAAAATGCACACAGTGTGCAAAATTTTATTAAAATCAGTTCAGTAGTTTAGGAGTCCATCGCGGACAAACAACGTGACACGTAATTTGTATATATAAAGAGATTATGCATACTATGTCGATAGGCATTATAAAACTCTAGTTACCTACTGTATGAAACCTGTTTTAGCATATTATTTTAATGTTAATTTTTAAAAAGGCACTTTCTTTGCCAAATTATGTCTTTTAACGAGTTTTACTTCGGGACTGTTGTTATTTATCCAGTAGGTACATTAGAATGTAAAACATTTTAATAAATCGTAATATTGAAGCGGGGTGCGAAAGCAAGGATATAATGGATTGGATTATTGTTATAACAAGGCAATAGATGGAGCTAGCGATGGCCATTGGCTGTAAAGCGAGTGTTAATGGCCCATTAGCGGGTGGCGTGGCGAGTTTCTAATTGGCACAAGCGCGGGCCTCGAAAGCAAGCGCTACGAGTAGATGCAGCGATTTCCCGCACGCTAAACAAATCTGTGGTCGAAGCAAGTCTAGGCGTGATTGATTCATATCGTTATTCCATTCTGATTATTGTAATACTGGTATTGGTCGTTAGCAGTGCCACGATAATATTGTTGTTTATCGAGATATCGGATAGCGCGAGAAATGATGCCTCGACGTCGCGATCGCTGATTTAAATATTTTGTTCTCTTTATAGCGTGTTTGTAAGAGCAAATTATTAGATATTGGTTTTTGACACGTCAAGTCTGTCTTTTTTAATTTATTTTAATATTATGTAATATATTTTTTTGCAAGCTTTAAATAAGTTTTTTTGTGCTTTACTAATTTACTATAAAGGTTTAAGTGTCAGAATGAATAGTAATATTAAAGTATTTCTCATATCAAAACAAAATTCCTTATCAAAAAAATACGATAGTGATTTTTTAATATATCATAAGGGTGACAAACGAGTACACAGTCCACCTGATAGTAAATGGTTGCTGAGACCCATAGACATTTACATCTGTCTTCAATTAAGAATGAAAATGCAAATGCGTTGTCAGTTGTCACCCTTGCGGACTAAAATGGAATGCCTCGTTTCCAGTAAAAAGGGTCTCCGGTTCTCTACACTCACCATACGAAACACAGCATCGTTAAGCTGCTATTTTACGCTGGTATACTGTGAGAGCTTCCCCGGTTTAGCCGACCCATTTGTGCTACAACTATACCACTAAAATAGCTGCAGCATGACTCCACCACGTAAAATATTGCTTGTTCGCCTTATTAGAAGCAATATTCACATTGATTCTTCAAATTAATTGACTACAATATACTGCATTCCATCTTCTAGTGTTTATCTGGTTCAGTTATACCTCAGATTATTAAGAAAAGCAACATCCAGTGGATATCACTGACGATAACTTGCTATACTGAGACATCAGAAATATGAAATTATTCTCTGCATTCTAAAAAAATCATATTGTTTTAATTTAAAATGTACTGGCAATATCCGAATTTGTGCGTTAAGTGGAATTATTGTTTGCCAATCAAAATGAATGCTCGGAGTTTTTCTTTCACAAAATTCGTAACGAGGCTATCTGCAGTAGATCAACAAGTAAACACGTTTATAGTGGTGATTGGTCGGGACACTTCGAAAAACAAACAATTGCAAGAGGAGATTTTGTGGAGTGACAACTTTAAACCTTTATAACCTTCTACAAGATGCAGCAGTGTACACACTTGATTATGAATGTAGTCTGTTACATAAAACAAGCATAAATATTAATAAAAATCCACGCTCTGTAACATCTCTGCCATTTTATCCGATATGATAAACCTTGTTTGCCATCATCAAATTATTTCAGGATAAATTTTCTAAAAAGTGGAATATAAAATATTTCTTCACTTTTTAATATTGTTTTAAATTTGTAACACAAACGAACTACTTGTTAATCCATTAGTATCCAAGACTAGTCCTCAAGTTAATCGTATATAGGATTAACTTGGCTAATAGTTTTGTATTCCATTTTTCGCAAGGATATTTTTACTACATTAAAACAATTGAAAAACTTTCATACTGGTATCTAAATCGAAGTGTACTTAAAAATTTTATGTCCAGTATAAACAGACCCCGTTTTAATAGTCGTTCTCGACAACTTCGTAGATTCGCACAATTGGTAGGCGGCGTCACCAGGAAATTAAAGCGTGGACAGCGGCCCTGCGAGAAACGTCGTCATGTCATTCAAACAGCCACCGCTCTATTAATGGATTCAGAGTTGATTGTTTTCTGTTTCGATTCCATTCCTTGAAACAGCTTTACAAGAGCTTTATGCGATTTTTAATTAACCAATGTAGATTAGGTTCAAATTGTTTTGTTTAGGAGACAAATTTTTATCATGGCTTTTTTCATGTTTATACCAAATATTTTTTTACATTTGTAGAGTACATAAAAATGGCTACACTGGTCTTAAACCTTGCGTATCCAGAGTATGACCTAAGCTGTAAAGTGTGAGAGGAATGGAAGAGAAAATACCTCTTTGTTTCCATTTTAAATATAAACGTAATATTATAGAACTAGTTACTAGGACAATAAGTTGCTCAGTGCCATTGATTTAAACTTTTTTATAGATTAAGGATGACAAACAAGCACATAGTCCAGTGGATCCTGTTGCCCATAGACATGTACATCTATCCTCGATTAAAAATTAAAATTTTGTTTTAATTTTTAAACGAGGATAGATGTAAACAGTTGCGTTGCCACCCCAGAGGACTAAGAGAGAATGCCTCGTTTCCAGTAAAAAGGGTATTCGGTTCTCTACCACCAAACGAATCACAGCAACATTAAGCTGCTACTTTACGCTGGTATTCTGTGAGAGCATGGTTCTTCCCCGGTCGTGCAGCAACCATAATATAGCTACAGCGTAGCTCTACCACGTATAAATCATACCTTTTTGTTTATATTGTTACGAGCTTGGGGTTCGAGACAATTAAAAACTGCCGAGTGAATTACCAAAATTGACACTTTAATTACAGAACACTAATTATAACTTAAAACCACACTAATAACAAAATACAGTTGTACTACTGATCACTTTATTTCGCAGTTGTATCGCTTCGAAGTATTCGTTTGTATCGCCAACTCAATACTTACTCCGGTCGCGGTCTATACCGGCCTTATATAGGGCCTCAGATAGTTCCAGAATCTTCTACTGTAGAAACATCTAGAATGTTCGAGTAAATACCGGTCCTGATTGAGTAGGTGTCGATAGTTCTAGAAATTTCTTCCATGGAAATTTCTAGAAGGATCTTGACTCTCCTAGTTTTGTTACTCGATACTAGAAGGCACTAGTGGTAACTAGTATCGCCATGTACCAGTCATATAACCAGGCCCATAATAACGCGCCAGTCGATCCACATGGATGATCTTAGGAGTACCTATTGTACCTTTTTGTATCCGGTATGTTACGTCATTGATCCTTATCACAATCCAGTACGGTCCCTCCCATTTAGTTTCAAGCTTAGGAGATTTCCCTTTGCTGCGAACCGGATTGTGCAACCAAACTAGTGAAACTTCGTCAAACCCTTTGTTGTTCATTTTGCGGTCATACCGGGTTTTCATCTTTTCAGACATTTGCTGGCCCGATTGTTTGACGTGCTCATAAATGTCATTCATTTTGTTCCGCAAGTCATTTGCATAATCGGTTATACTGCGGGGAAATCAGGTGGTATTCCGGTGATCAGATCTGCAGGCAGCCGTGATTCTCTTCCAAAGTTTGCAAAAGCTGGTGTCACTGATGTACTTTCGTGAACAGCGCTTCGTTATGACAAAAAAATGGTAGTATGTGCTTGTCCAAGTCTCGATGACGATTTTCCACAACCTTTGCTAGGTACTTCTCCAATGTCTGATTAAATCGTTTTACCATTCCATCAGATTTTAGGTGGTAAGAAGATGTTCTTCTCTTATGAGTACCCATAACTCGCAAGTTTCCTGGAATATTTGAAATTCAAAATTCCTTCCTTGATCGCTGTGAATCTCTAAAGGTACCCCAAAACGATAGAAGACTTCATGAACTAGTTTATCTGCAACTGTTGAAGCTTCTTGATTTGGAATGGCTAAGACGTCTGGCCACTTAGTGAATTAATCCATCACAATATACCACCATAAAATACTTGTTACCACTTTCACTATCCGGAAACGGCCCCGCAACGACAAGGGCTATACTCTCCCATGGTGCACCAACATTGTACAATTTCAATGCACCTCTACTACGAGTCTGAGGTCCCTGTACAGTCGCACAATTTGTACATTTGCGACACCAGTCCTCGACATCATCACGACAGTGGACCCAGTAAAACTGTTCTCGAATCTTCAGTAGAGTTCGTTTAACTGTCAGGTGGCCTCCTGAACAACCATTATGGTACAGATGTCGAAATCCGGTACTTTAGCTTTAGGAACAACCATTAGAAAATGACTGCTGTCTCCCCGAACACTTTTCCATTTACGGCACAGAACTCCATCCTGAATCGGCAAGCTGTCCCATTGGGCCCAATAGCTTTTCGTGGTCGAATTCATCGCTGAGACGTTGCTCCACTTGAGCTTAAGAGCACTGGCCTTCATCCGTTTCAGAATCGGCATATCTAGTTCCACTCGTCGATGGGTTCCAGTGGTAGTCTTCAACGTACAATTTCAAGTCACGCTATCAAGCCCGGAGGTAAGGTCTCATAACTAACAAAACGAGGCCAAACTCGGCACATCTAGTTTTCCTCGTTGAGAAGTTCCAGTAGCAGATACCGACACACCTTCAGGTCTATAAAGTCCAAGACGTATAAGTATATTTATTTATATATAAATCCTGCGTGCTCTTAGCGAAACAAAATATTGTAATAAATATCAGTGATTATAATAATAATAATAATTAGCCGACCTGAAGCAGAGGATCGCTGCTTGGGGGAAGCGGATTCGGCGATATACCGAGAGGTCGACACGGTTCAACCAGAACCGTCTCTTCCAGAGTGATCAGAAGAGGCTCTATGAATCATTGGAGCGACCGATGGTACGTCGAACGGGCCCAGCACCGAAACAGGCCGACACTATCGCGTTCTGGCGCGGCCTGTGGTCAGAGCCCGTAAACCACAGCGAGGGCCCTTGGACGGAAGTTGTGGCGAGTCAGTGTGCGAATATTACGCCCATGGACCCCGTCATCATAACGCCGGATGACGTAGCTGAGGCGGTCCGTAGGGCCCCGAACTGGAAAAGTCCGGGACTCGACGGACTGCATCACTACTGGCTGAAGGGGTTCGTGGTGTGTCACGCTGTTCTCGCCCGACAGTTTCAAGAGGCTCTCGACCAAAAGTCGCTCCCGAGCCTCTTCACTACTGGGATCACTCATTTGATTCCTAAAGACCGGGATTCCACAGACCCGAGCAAGTACCGCCCCATAACGTGTCTACCTACCATATACAAGACACTAACATCCATTTTGAGCGCGAGAATCACTCGTCACCTGAACTCAAATCAGGTGATGTCGCGCGCTCAAAATGGATGTCGGGGCGGTGGTCGTGGAACCAAGGAACCACTCCTCATTGACGCGGTCATTGGCAAGGTGGTTAAACGCAACCGTCGGAACCTCTCCGCCGCCTGGATAGACTACAAAAAGGCATTCGACTCGGTGCCTCATACATGGCTTAAGAGGGTCCTCGAGCTGTACAAGGTTGACAGCACGGTTCGAGACTTCCTCGGGCAGTGTATGGGGCAGTGGAGTACGATCCTTTGTCATCTAGGCCAGCGGATGACGGCTGCGGAGAATCACATAAGGATAAGAAGGGGTATCTTCCAGGGTGATTGTTTGAGTCCAATCTAGTTTTGCCTCTCTCTGAACCCTCTCAGTACCTTACTGGAGGGTTCCGGGAGGGGATTTCAGCTTCGGAAAGGTGGTACAAAAGTGACCCACCTTTTCTATATGGATGATCTCAAGTTATTCGCCTCCAGTCGCTCCCATCTTGTGGAATTGCTAAACATCACTTGTGATTTTAGCAATTCTATTGGAATGGAGCTGGGGACGGATAAGTGTGCGATCCTCCATGTCGAAAGGGGAAGGGTTGCTGACTCTGAGGGCATGGACTTATCTATGCCCATCAGCATAAGGACCCTATCCGAGGCTGAAACATACCGATACCTGGGTATGTCACAGAACATCGGTGTCGATGAGGCGGGTATGAAGCAGTCAGTTTGTGATGTGTTTTATGCACGCTTGACAAAATTGCTTAACAGTCTTTTGTCGGGCGTTAATAAGACACACGCTTATAACGGCTGGATCATGCCTGTTCTCATGTATACCTTTGGCATACTCAGGTGGACTCAGACCGAACTGAACGCTCTGGACAGAAAAGTCCGCACCGCGGAAGCATGGTGGGCGCGGCTTTTTAAGCGCGCTTACCCTGCATAATCGCGAAGTGTGCAGCCTCCGTAATTATTTTCTGTCGAGAGCGGATGATCCATTCTATAGGGACGTTATTTTTTGTGATAAAGGACTTACCCCTCTATCCTTAGCCAACGAGCAATGGCAAGACCCGGCAGTACAGAGCATTTCCGACCGGGAGACCGTATGGAAGGAGAAGGAGCTCCACGGGAGGTTCTACAAGGCTCTACATGAGCCTTTCGTAGATACATTTGCCTCCCTCCACTGGCTACGTTTTGGTGACCTCTTCGGGGAAACCGAGGGTTTTGTCTGTGCAATACAGGATCAGGTTATTAAGACCAACAACTATCGGAGATACATCCTAAGGGATGGCACCGTCGACATTTGTCGAGCTTGTCGCCATCCTGGTGAATCACTTAGGCATGTCATCTCCGGTTGTTCGGCGCTTTCTAACTCTGAGTACTTGCATAGGCACAACCTAGTAGCCAGGATTCTACACCAGGAGCTCGCTCTGAAATACGGTCTCGTGGATCGGAAACTGCCTTATTATAAGTACATGCCGGAAGCCGTGCTCGAAAATGACCGCGCCAGGCTCTACTGGGACCGGGCCATCATCACAGACAGGACCATTCTTGCGAATAAGCCTGATATTGTGCTGATGGACCGGACACAGTCAAGGATATTTTTGGTCGACATTACCATTCCGTATGACGAGAACCTCGTGAAAGCCGAAACAGATAAGCGAACAAAATATCTGGACCTGGCTCACGAGGTGACCGACATGTGGGGTGGACTGCCGGCCGAAATTATACCTGTAGTCGTTTCTGCGAACGGGTTAATCCCAGTCAGCCTCTCGGGTCATCTGAGGCGACTGGGACTCCGTGACGGACCGCTCCAAGCTCAAATGCAGAAGGCGGTGCTCCTCGATACCGCCCGCATCGTCCGCCGGTTTCTTTCCCTTTCCCCCTAACCCTCGGCCGTTTGGTCTCCCCTGCCGAGGGCTTCCATCTGGTTGGGTTTTTATTTATTTATGTATTTTTTATGTATTTATTTTATTTTGTTGATATTTATGTATGTTTATCATTTTCATTTACAATTATATATTTATACAGCCCAACCAGATGAGTCAACTATATAGATGCCCCAAAAATAATAATTAATTAAATTATTATTAATTAAACCGAAAAAAATTAATTATAACTAAACAAAACAAAATTAAACTGCCAGTTACATTGCATGGCTTCCCACATGATAGATGAAGAGTCTTAAAAATAGATTGAGTTGAACAATTGATCGCCATGCAGATTTGATAAATCCACACCATAAGCCACTAAAACCCCTTTTTTATGTAAAAATAGTAATTAATCGATTTAAAAAAAATATTAATGAGTTCAACAATCATTTATCTTTCTGACAATGTGCTTTTTATATCATTTATATGTATAATATTTTCGATAATATAATCGATTTCATGCGACGAAACGTTGGAATCTTAATTTTTAGGCTTTAGCAGAACATACCTGCGCGCTTCGCGCTTAAGACATGCAATATAATAAAGCGGAAGTGTTTCGTTTGTTTGCTTAAACACGCTAATCCCTGGATCTACTAGTGCGATTTGTAAATTGATTTTGGTATATTATAGCCTGATTTGTGAGGAATAGCATTTCTCGAGAAAACGTAGCCGAGCACTGCAACAAACTTGTGTCTGAAGTCGAGTCTTTGTTGGACAAAGTCTCTGATGGGGAGCGACTAACTCTAGTCCGGTTCAATACCCAGAAGACACAAGTTTGCGCGTTTATCGCTAAAAAGAACCCCTTTGTCTTGTTTCCTCAGTTTCAGGGCACTCCCCTTATCCTTCGTGGTCAGTTTAAAGAGAAGGCCATATTGACCTCTAAAAAGCTTGGCGTCCTCAGCAGAACGGGACAGTATCTCATGCCGGAACCCCGCTTGCAACTTTACAAAGCGCAGGTTCGGCCACACATGGAATATTGTTCCCATATCTGGGTCGGGTATCACCAGTGCCAGCTGCTTTCACTTGACCGCATCCAGCACAGAACGGCTCGAATCGTTGACAACCAAGTACTTTCCGACTGGTTCGACTCACTGGCGCTGCGATGAGATGCTGCACCCCTTTGCATTTTCTATCGTATTTACCACGGGCAGTGCTCTGAGGAATGGTTCAGATTAATTCCAACCACCAAATTTCACCAATGCACATCGCCACAAAACTCACGATAGCATCCACACCATCTGGATGCTTGGCGGTCCACCACTGTGCGTTTTACTAGAAGTTTTCTTCCTCGCACGACTACGTTGTGGAATCGTTTACCACCGGTGATTTTTCCGGCCCGATACGACTTAGGAACCTTTAAGAAACGAGTTTATTTCTTTTTAAAAGGCCGGCAATGTACCTGCTATTCCGTTGGTGTTGCAGTTTTTCATGGGCCGCATGTCCTTTGCCCGTTCTTCTACAATTTTTTTAAATATTTAGGTTTTTTACTGCCCCATCGAGCTAGTATTAATTCAAAAAAAAATGCATGTTACAAAATTACTGGTGACGACACCATGAAAATCAAGTTGCTGCCATCGCACGAAACTTAAGGCGAGTGTCCGGTCTCAACCAACATGCTTAGAGAAGTGCTCTGAGGTATTGTTCGGATTAATTCCAGCCGCCAAATTTCACGAACGTACATCGCGTCAAAATTCACGATACCATCCTCACCATTTGGATGCTTGGCGGTCTATCACTGTGCGTTTTATTAGGAGTTTTCTTCCTCGTACAACTTCTTTGTGGAATTGTTTACCATGGGCAATTTTTCCGGACCGATACGACTTAGAGACCTTATCTTAGGAGCTTAGAGCTTAGGCCGGCAACGTACCTGCAATTCCCCTGCTGTTGCGATTGTTCATTGTCGGCGGTAGTCAGTTACCATCAGGTAAGCCGCATGCTCGTTTGCCACCTCTTCTATAAAAAAAAGGCAGAGTATCCCGCTATAATAAATTTCAAATTAATTGCTGGTAATCTCGTCTGTAAGAATTTAAAAAAATGTTTAATAGTCGACTTAAATTCGATTTGAATTACATTGACGTTACTAAGCTCTTCGACGTGGTTTCAATATTTGTTTCTCATGTTAATTAACTGCGCTAGACGTTTACATTTAGCTCGTGTTTTTATGTAGTTCTCCAGGTCGTAACTATGTGTAATTAAGCATGGACACAGAGAGAAGCAAACGGCAGCCGAGTGTCAGTTTAATTTCCTGATGCAAACAGATTTATGGTCCAGTCTATATCGGTGTAGGTATGTTCGACAATATTATTAAATACCATTTATTCGTCTAAACGGGATATTTATTATGTTCTATTTGTTCCAACTCGTTAAATTAGAATTCGTTGATAAAGCACAATTCTAGTTTTTGATTTACGCATTATAAGCTAGTGCTTGACTATTATTTCAACTGATAGGTGCTAATGCAGATAAAGATTATAAAGTGCACTTAGGGAGACAAAATTCTATTTGTTCTGAGGACATACTCATTGTAATTGGAAGGAAAGAAAACGTTAACTTTTTCCACTTTTTTTGTACTCATAACGAACGCCAAAACACTACACGACGGCAATCGTATTAACTAGCGGTCACTTTAAATCACTTTAAGTCGGTATAATTTATATTAACGCTTCTCCAATAATTTTTAATTAAACAAAAAATAACCAATATAGTTTAAGATGACATATTTTTATACATTTTTTTTAAACAAGGATTTACCTCTTACTTGCTTGCCGATGTCGAGGTATTTATTGCATTAACTTCACACATTACTCTAATTAGGGATAAAAAAATCGCACTTATCTCGCGATGTGTTTTGGTCGTGGTCGTTTTGGTCAGACGTGGTCCTTCACAGCTGGCCGTATGAGGAAGCTCAAGGTCGCTCAACGAGCTATGGAGAGGGCTATGCTCGGAGTTTCTCTGCGTGATAACAGTTTGGTTAGAATGTATGGTAAGTGTAGTATGCATGTGACGGAAGACTTTTTGACAGGCGTTATGACACTTAAGTAAGTCAATTGAAATATTTTATAGGTGTTGATATCTATAGAAATTATACGAGATTATATATAGTATGATAACATCATAGATTTTATAGTCGAAGAATCATTTTATTTGTTTATTTTTATTATATATTGTTTAAGTATTTGATATAATATTCTTACTGAACTATTTATTATCTTATAAGTAAATATTTTGTACTATTTTGTCATTACTTTTGCAACGTTAAGTACACGTAGCTTTTAGCGTAGCTTTTAGTATATGTTTAATTAAACAGTGCATTCGCCGACCCTAGCTACAGAAATGATTATGACTCGAGCCTAGTTAGGATGCACTGCACACACACATATTATTTTATGCTAATTATTCATTATTCTATTATTTGCATAGGAATATACATAAATATCAATTGTTAATATAATATTTACATGATATGATTTCAAATAAATTTTGACGATTCGATAGCGCAATGGCTAAGCATTTTGCTACAATGCTGTGGGCCGCGAGTTTGAATCCTGCACATAATAATTAATTCTGATATTTGTTTTGGGTCTGGGCGTTTGCGCATGTGAAATTTACTGGTGTCTTACTAGTTACTGTTGTTACGCGGTTCTTTAAAATGATCGTGTGATCTAGTGGTCAAAGTACATCGTTACTCCTTGTCGGATGTTAAAGTCAAATCTCAGCTGGATCCGAAGTGATCCAACACAAATTTGTGCCAAACATATTATGTTATTGGATCTACTGTAGTGGTCCTCGTTGTTAGGTGCTAGGGCTTAATGACACACAAGCAATTGATCTAAACAGTCTGTACTGTGTTTAATTACTTGAATAATTAACAATTATTGCAAACTATTCAGTTATTAGCTGCGGTTACGGTTAGATCGATCACGTCTACTACTTTAGTAATACACAAATTAAGGAAACAACTAACAGAAATAAAAATGTTGGAACGTAAAAAAATCAAGAGTACACTACATTGGAAAATGAATAACTACACATATATATATATATATATATATATATATATATATATATATATATATATATATATATATATCATATAAAATGAAAAACTACATATATATATCATATAAAATGAATAACTACATATAATTTTTATCTAGTGGTAGAGCCAGGCGGCAGCTTTTGCTGTCGCACGGATGGGCCGGCTCGAACCGAGGTGGTACCACGACCTCACAGAATACCAGCGTGAAGTAGAGGTTTACCTCTGTGTTTCGCTTGGTGAGTGCAGGTGGCCGGAGGCCCTTTTTACTGGAAATGAGGCATTCCATCCTAGTCCTCACGGGTGACAACGCATCTACACTTTGATTCGCAAACGAGGATAAATGTAGATGTCTATGGGCCACAGCAACCACTTACCATCAGGTGGACTGTGTGCTCGTTTGTCACCCTATCCTATAAAAAAATATATATTATGTTTATGAGCTAAAGTGGCAATGGGCCGACCATATAGCTCAAAGAACCAACAACTTAAGGGGAAAGAAAGGATCTCGAATGACCGGTAAGCGAAGTGTAGAGCGGCCCTACTTGATGGAGTAACGACCTGGTAAGACATGCATTTAGGTGGCTAAGAACCGTGTTTTGTGGCATTCCTTGGGGAAGGCCTATGCCCAGCTGTGGACTTGTGATGATGATGATGATGATAATAATGATGATGTGTAAAATTATAATACTGTTCTCTCCGGCATACTTGATAGCTACTGAAGTTATTGGCAAGTTGTCGCAGTGGTAGAAAACAGCCAGAAAGACATTATCTCATTATCCAAGTATAATTAAAATTGAGTTAACTTTTTGATTTCAAAACAGGAAAAGGTTCACAATCCGCCTGCCTGTATATACATATATTAATGTATGTTGGGGCTAACTGGCTAACTGGGTTTATGAAGCGCTATTAATGATTCTTCATTTATTAAAGGGGGTTATTTAAAGTGTTAGCATAGTATTCATGTTTTTGTCCGCGGACAAATGTAATCTAGCAGCAGAAATACATTGGTCAGCAAACCATGCTATTAGATCAATCGGCAATTATTGACATTATGAACGGCTGTAAATTTTTTAGTACAGCATATTAATTATATAAGCTGCATGCTAATTATATCATGCTTATAAAATTTTGATAAGCACCTAGAGTGTAAGCTACGAATCAAAATGTACGCGGCTTTAGCCGCGTTTAGCGGCCCAAGGACCAGCCCAGCCGCACCTTAACCTACTGTCGCTGATATAACTTGATACGTATTTCCGTATTTTTACAAATTTAACAGTACACCTAAATTTAAACAAAATAATTTAGCAGAGACATAAAAATTTTAAATTTTTATGTCTCTGCTTATAGACATATTTTCTTTGCTAACCAATGGTGAATATTGCTAATCAATTAAGTATTTTGCGGATTTACTGTTTATTATGCCAACTCATATTATTGTAAGCTGCCTATTTATGATTAAATTACTGAAAATTATCAAGATTATTCACGAAACATGAATTGCCGAATTTTTTTTTATTGCAAACAGAATCTTTGAATGCTAACCAAATGATTTATATGCTTTTTTTGTGGCTAACATAATTTTATTACGGCTTAACATTTAATTACTTCTCTTTATTAAATAGGTTATACTTCAAGAATAGTGCCATAATCATCCACTTACCATCAGGTAGACTGTGTGCTCGTTTGCCACTTTTATTCTATAAAAAAATTGCATCGCTAAGGGTGGAAAAATGGCGGATGAAAACTTTAACATTACTATTTAGACATTCAAGTTGTTATCTTGAACTTGTGATATTCCTTAGTGCACTCTAAAAGGTAAAAAAAAATAAAAAAAATAAAATAATTTCCAAATAATAGCTTCTGAAGTCGGGGCTATAATTATTTGATACATTATGTCATAGCACCGGCTTCAGAAGCTATTCGGTTATTAATAATAATTAATAACAATAATTTTAATTTTTTTTACATAGATTTTGCAAGAAGCAAATAATATTAACCATTATAAAAGTTCAGTATAAAGTTCCGTGGGTATTAAGTAGCAGTTTTAATAACGTCTTGTCTGCAGTTAATTCTGCATTGTGCCGGGTAAGAAAGTGACCGAATGACGTTTAATTTCCTTCGCAGTGGGCGCCACTCTCGCTGTTCCACTACCACTGTGATCTGATAGTGGGAGATTCAATTAACACTGCAGTGTGAAGTAGCGTATGTATAATGCTGCTCACCGTGAAATCGCTGTGAAATAATATGGATCGTTTAAATTTATACGGTTGTTGCAAAATGATGAGAGGTTTTATGTTTATGGTAATAAAATATACACGTGTTAGATCGTTCTTAAAATAAAATAAAATGGTTACTTTACCTCTTCATTTGATTTTAATATTTATTCTTTTTTATATACGATTTAAGACTTTTGAAATCACCAGAGGTCCCCTTAATACTGGGCAGGACACATAATTTTCTTTCTTTACGCGGAATTAAACAAATTAGTTTATAACAACCCCATTATAATGGATTTCCGCAAAGTAACGCCTGATTCTATCAATTATCATTAAAAAAATGTCAGTCTGTATGTCGTCCTGTCTAATATTAGAAAAGTCTGAAACTATTATGATGAAACTTTACGAATAGGAACAGAAAGGATCTAGGTGAAATTGCATCCGAAGGACTTGACTTTAAAAAAAATTAAAATGTAGTGTATGCTTATGCGTATATATACGATAGATTAAGAGACATTGAGTAAGTATTAAATCTACTGTCAGGACCACTAGACGTATTATTTTATATGAAATGATGAAATAGTCTTTGATTATTTAAAATCTAAATAACTCGCTCGCTCAGCGAGCTATGGAGAGGGCTATGCTCGGAGTTTCTCTGCGTGATAAACTCAGAAATGAGGATATCCGCAGTAGAACCAGAGTGACCGACATAGCCCAACGGATTAGTAAGCTGAAGTGGCAATGGGCCGGCCATATAGCTCGAAGAACCGACAACCGATGGGGAAGAAAGGTTCTCGAGTGGCAGCCTCGTACCGGCAGGCGAAGTGTAGGGCGTCCCCCCACTAGATGGAGTGACGACCTGGTAAGATATGCAGGAAGTCGATGGATGCAGGTGGCTCAGGACCGTGCTTTGTGGCATTCTTTGGGGGAGGCCTATGTTCAGCAGTGGACTTGTGAAGGGCTGTAATGATGAATGATAATGATGATGATATCAGTGGTTCTTAACCTTTTAGTGACGTCGGACCATTTGATCGATTTTGTCTTCCCACGGACCACTACTTTTTAGACATTGATTTATTTTTAAGTTGCCTCTCTAATATAAACACATTAACGTGTGGCGTTATTTTGCGCCTCTTATTTCAATGTAGTAACACCTTACAAGTCACATTGCAGCGATAGTGCACATCGCAAACATCTCCAAAAATGTTGTCCACTTTTTTTAACTGAGAGAATTGTACTATACTTTCGCGGACCACTTTGGGTACCTTTGGGGATCACCAGTGGTGTGCGGACCTCCTGTTAAGAACCACTGTCTCTACAATATGTCTAAGCCTCGACTTCACGCACGCGCACACAAACACACACGCACGCACACACACACACACACACACACATTCACACACACACACACACACACACACACACACAACACACACACACACACACACACACTCACACTCACACACACACACACACACACACACACACACACACACACACACACACACACACACACACACACACACACACACAGAGATACACTTTAATAAAATGTTATAATTTTTTTCTATAGTTGAAAAATATTGTTAAAATTGTACTGAAACAATGAATTAATAAGTTTATAGTAGAATAAAGCTATTGAAGACTGGCTTTCTAGCACAAGTAAAGTTACTAAATACTTAGAAGTTTTTTTTAATTAATAATTTAAAATTAAAAGTTTTGTACAGTCGACTTCAATATAAGTTATTTAAGAATAACTCAAAAACTATTGGTCTGACCTTGATCAAATTCATATGGCACCACACGAGAAGTATCAGCTTTCATATAAAAAAAGAATCATCGAAATCAGTTCACCCAGTACAAAGTTATGAGGTAACACACATAAAAAAAATACAGTCGAATTGAGTACCGTCTCCTTTTTGAAAGTCGGCAGAAAATAAAAATAAACGATCATCAAATTCAAATTAGAGCAACATTCATAGAGCGAAAGTAATCGGACATGAGACGCCAATTTCAATTTCAGTTGGCAGACATAAACACTGACGACGAACCGACGAAATAATACAAGTGCAAAGAGCGGACTAGTTCATAGAGCAAAACAGCGTCCAAGTAATTTCCCTGGCTCGTTTCACGGAGCGTTCGTCGCGTGTTTGCTAGTTAGAATTCGGGTGTAGTTCGGAAATTAATCAGAGCCCATTGTGGGCGCTTTGTCGCGGAGCCCGGTGCCAATTATTGGCTGCGAGGCGCACTCCCGTAATTGAACCTGCTCGAGGCAGTTCCCAACTCCGTCAAAGCCCTAATTCGGCAACTTTTCTCATTGAAAAAAAAAGAAACGCAAATCGGATTCTGCCATTTGTGTCTGTCATATGGATACTTTAATTTATTGAATGATTTTTAGGTAGTTCAATTAATTGTTTCCATCGATAGCACACATAAATCAACGGGCTTATAAAGGCCACTATTGGACAAAGTATGAACACGGTAGCTAGCAAGTATTACTTGGAAAATTTGTCATTGACACGCTATGCCGTCGAGTAGCTTGATTGCAGAACACTATAATATGTTCATATATATATATCACGTGGTAGAGCCATACTGCAGCTATATTACGGTTGTAGCACGAATGGGTCTGCTCAACCGGGGTAGGACCACGCTCTCACAGAATACCAGCGTAAAATAGCAGCTCAATGCTGCTGTGTTTCTTTCGTATGGTGAGTGTAGAGAACCGGAGACCCTTTTTACTGGAAATGAGGCATTACATCTTAATCCTCAAGGGTGGAAACGCATCTACATTTAGATTCTTAATCGAGGATAGATGTAGATGTTTATGGGCCACAGCATCCACTTACCATCAGATGGCCTTTGTCCTCGTTCGTTACCCTTATTCTATAAATATATAATATGTATAAATTAATTCCTCCCTCTCCCTTCCACCATCGGACAATCAGACCTTCGGCCAATCTCCACCCTTTCTTTGGTGACTTACCACGTATTCGAACGTTCATGATCCATACAGAAAAAGGATATATACAACATGTAACAAAAACCCTGTGGTTCCCGTTAAGTGCGTTATCAGGATCATTATTCAAACCTATAGTAATAACTTTTTTTTTAAAAGTCGAACAATATTTTTTTTATTTTATTTAAAAAATAATTGTATGCAAATTTTATGTGGTTTTATTACCTCTTCATTGTCTAGGGAGTAAGCGGATTGTTAAAGACCCCGCTTTACTTAGCTTTAGCGTCGGCTAGTGTCAGTAAGAGGTAATAAAACCACATAAAATTATTTTTTTGTAAAATTAAAAAAAAATATGGTCGAGATTTAAAAAAAAAGTTATTTCTATAGGTTTGAATACTGATCCTGATAACGTACTTAACAGGAACCATAGGGTTTTTGTTACATGTTGTATATCTCGACAACAGCGTTACCTACCGGGTCCAATTGAATTTTTAAACCATCCAGGGATGAACTCAAATACACACAAAAAATTCATCAAAATCGGTCGAGTCATTTTAGAGTTTTTGCGAGACTAACGGACAGCAATTGACTTTTATATATAGAGATGATAGAGTGCTACAAGTTACTCGAATCCACAGAGTTAGTAATTAATTTGGTATTTAAACCATCCAGGGATGAACTCAAATACACACAAAAAATTCATCAAAATCGGTCGAGTCATTTTAGAGTTTTTGCGAGACTAACGGACAGCAATTGACTTTTATATATAGAGATGATAGAGTGCTACAAGTTACTCGAATCCACAGAGTTAGTAATTAATTTGGTATTTAAACCATCCAGGGATGAACTCAAATACACACAAAAAATTCATCAAAATCGGTCGAGTCATTTTAGAGTTTTTGCGAGACTAACGGACAGCAATTGACTTTTATATATAGAGATGATAGAGTGCTACAAGTTACTCGAATCCACAGAGTTAGTAATTAATTTGGTTTTTAAACCATCCAGGGATGAACTCAAATACACACAAAAAATTCATCAAAATCGGTCGAGTCATTTTAGAGTTTTTGCGAGACTAACGGACAGCAATTGACTTTTATATATAGAGATGATAGAGTGCTACAAGTTACTCGAATCCACAGAGTTAGTAATTAATTTGGTTTTTAAACCATCCAGGGATGAACTCAAATACACACAAAAAATTCATCAAAATCGGTCGAGTCATTTTAGAGTTTTTGCGAGACTAACGGACAGCAATTGACTTTTATATAATATAGAGATGATAGAGTGCTACAAGTTACTCGAATCCACAGAGTTAGTAATTAATTTGGGGGCAATATATACGATATCACAATAAAGATAAAGCCCCAAAAATATACAAGGGGTCTCGATTAACAAACTTAAATTTTTTACTAAGCAAAAACTTTATAAAAAGAGGTAATTAAATGATTACATGGTACCCTTAGGAATGAGGTGATCACTTCCAAGCCTTTTCTTAGATGAGTTTTTTTTTATAGGATAAGGGTGACAAACGAGCACACAGTCCACCTGGTGGTAAGTGGTTGCTGCGGCCCATAGACATCTACATCTATCCTCTATTACAAATCAAAATGTAGATGCGTTGTCACCCGTGAGGAATAAGATGGAATTACTCATTTCCAGTAAAAAGAGCCTCCGGCCACCTGCACTCACCAAGCGAAAGAGAGTGTTGTAAATAATTGTACCTATTTTATATTGTACAATGTTACAGTGAAAAAAAGTCTTGCTGGGTTCTTCCCAGGCCAAAGGTATTTTTCTCAACCAGTGGTCAATGTAAAAAATTACTTTCAAGGAGAATTCTTTGTCATGATTTCTTATATTTACACGAATACTCGACATTGACAAACAAAACTTGACTTATTTAACTTATTTTTAATTCAAATATCTCAGTGTTATTTTTATCCCCATCTATCTGAAGTGATAAGGTCATTCTGTTGGTTTTTACGACACCCATGGAAAATATAATTTAAAATTAAAAATTTTGTACAGCCGACTTCAATATAAGTTATTAAGAATAACTCAAAAACTATTAACTTGATCAAATTTATATGGAACCACACGAGATGTACCAGCTTTCATATAAAAAAAGAATAATCAGAAATCGGTTCACCCAGTACAAAGTTATGAGGTAACACACATAAAAAAACATACAGTCGAATTGAGTACCGTCTCCTTTTTGGAAGTCGACAGAAAAGGGTGAGAAGGATTCTCGTTCGCCGCCATTAGACGGCAACAAGAAAATCTGATTACAATGTTAACAATGAATCAAGAATTTCTTGAAATCTTGATCTTTTATGGTTAAGGCAAGAATTTTTTCCTCTAGATTTTCTATGGAATTAAAAACAATAATGAAATAACTTTAACAACAATTTTAATAGAATCGAACGAAGGAAAACTTCGTGTTAATAATAGTAATCCAATATACGATACGAATTATTATTATATTGGGACGTGAGATAACCCACTACCGCATATCACATCCTGTAGGTGTCGGAACAGGTGACAGAAGGAAATGAAACTGGATATGGTCAGTAATACATGTCTGATAACAACTTAAAATAATAAAAACTACGTATGCCAACCGTGGCAATTATGCCCATTATGATTCAAACTATTGGGGAGGCCTATGTTCAGTCGTGGCTTTTTGCTGTACTGAAAAAATATGTGGATAACAATAATAAAATTAATCACAAATAATACATGCATAAACTGTCACGCCTGCCGCCCAGAGGCGTAGGCAGAGAGAGACTACGAACTTTCATATGCCACGATCCTGAAACATCTCTCTCGCGTCCTTAATTCACATCTATATAATATCTACGTACATGCTGACATCATTCGTGCACCCCGTCCTCTTTCTATATTCGACTGGCACATCTCAAATTTTTGAAGTTTCTTTAATAATATAACTCCTTCAATCAACACCTTAACATACAATTTTTCCGACAATGTTAAACAGGAAGATTCTATAATATTATATAATAAAATATTAATATTGTGAAACTTCGAAAGTGATCATTATTATTTAATCATCCTAAATCTTGCTCAAATACATCGAACCACATACAACGTCAAATTATGGTGTTTCAAACAAACCGTCCTTATTGTAATAACTAATAACAAACATATCGTTAATGGTATCAAAGCATGGCTAAAGTACTCAAAACTGCGAGACACAACAGGAATAAGAACTTTATGATAATACGATAGGGTGCAATTTATTCTACGCTAAGTTTAAAAAAAATATACACTTCTACTTCATATTAAATTTTCAATATTATCATTTCACCTACTTTCGTATAGGTCTATGACATGTTTTGTTCAGTGTATTATTTGAAAACCATTAACAATGTTGATTGTAAATAAATATTTATTTTAGGCTTTATTTGGGTGGACTAGTATGAAAGCTATAGCCATAGTACTAAACAGCAGAACAGCAATATTTTTTTTTATATGAAGTACCTAGGTCTCCACCGCTGGGGCTCCAAAGAACATTTCGTGGGTCTAGTTTCCCGGATCGAAAGGTTAGCAGGTGCTCTGCATAGACTGCTGCCCAATCTAAGCGGACCGACGGAAAAAGTAAGTTGCCTCTGTGTAGGAGGACCTGTAGCTCTGTACGGACAGTAGCAGTGAGATGTGTTTAGACTGGCAACCATGGCTCGTTTTCCACCTCTAGACATACTGGCGGACATGGAGAGTACGACCGGATCTGTGCCCTCCGCTAGGGGGTGGTAGTGAGCCTGATGAGTCGCTCGAATCAAAATCTTAAACGGCAGGAACAAACATGGCCCACTCGACTTCACGAGGAGCGCTATGAACGCCAACACTTCGTTGGAGCAATCTTGCCGGTGTGACAGACAATTACCGTGCAATTACCGGCTGCTTCAGAGATTATCTGTGTAAGATCAGACGCGAGGCCACGGCAAACTGCTTCCACTGCAGTGGGTGGAACCAGAACTCCACGTTCCATACGTTTGCGGTATATCCAGCGTGGTAACGGGAGCGGACGATCCTGCTGAACCGGTTCAGATGGAACCTCTCCTTGTCAACAGTCGTGTCGGTTATGCTTAGCGGGGTTCGGCGTGGAAAGCCATAGCCATGATTTGTGAATCCGACATGATCTAGAAGAAAGGTGCTCAGCTCTATCAGGAGAGGACGAATCCCGCTCGAAGACGACGTTGCCAAGGCGATCGTCATGGCCATCCTCTTGATAACATTGTTCTCCCTACCAGAAACGCGTAATTTCAAAAACCCTATTTTATAGACTTTGTGCAGTTAGTCATAGAGTAGCATTAATTAACTGTTTTAAGTTTATTAGGTGTCAAAATAAAACGAGCGAGCCTTACAATCATCATCAATAAGTTGTATTTCGTAAAAAGTCAAAGTAGTATCGACAGCGAGTAGTAGTAGGATCGCTACTCGCGCGGTTTTTATGTCAACATATCGAGTCAGAAGTTAATTTTAATTAGGATGTAAAGAGATTTGTTGGATATTATGTTTATTTTACTCTAATTAGACTGTTTAACTTAAATTTTCTATTGGAATTCCCATTGTAATTGAACAAGTCTGATTAAAGTTCGTTTGAAGGGAATTTTGACTGCTGTTAGAATTTTTGTATAATTACGTAAGTTTAAAATGAGAATTTTTGTTTGTTTGAGATATTTCAATAAGTCAAAGTCTCAAAAGATAAATTTAGTCTAGAACTAATATTCCAATTAGAATTATGAAAATCGGAAAACCCGTTTGGAAGATATTAGCAAAATTGTATAAGAGAAATTTGAAAACCTGTATTATTTAGTTTATGTTCTAGAAAATTTTTAATTGTTGTAGTTCTATAAAATAGATGTGTATTTTATATGTAAGAAAGACAAATATTAAAAATCATTAAACATATCAATTAAGCTGTAACAGAAATTAAACTCAAAGCTTATAAAAGCTAAATCCTGAAATATTTATACGAATAATTGTTCATTATTACGCATTTTATCAATGATCTATACTTTTCTGACACTTATTATCAACAGTAAATACATTTATTAATATTGTTGGGTTTTAGCCGGTAGGAGTCAGACAACTTTTCGTTGCCCCATAGCGAAAGGTAGCCATGATGATTTCACCTCCAACAGAAAATTGAATTTTATAGAACACGAGCAACCAAACTTTCGATCGGCACTGGCACCGCTGAAATTCCTCAATTAAAATCTTTTAGGTAAATATAATTCGAATTTTAACACCAAGCATTTCTGCTGTCCTACCACTAAAATACCCTTTTGTGGAAAACATGATTTGAAATTTTCAAAAGTTGAATATAAGATTCAAAGATATTTTTTTTTCGAATAACTAAGTTGTGTATATGTTTACTGCGTAATATATCACTTTGAATAAAAAGGCTCGTCGTTGTGTTTACTTGTGCTTAAAAAGTTTGAACTATAAGCATTTGTAATAAGTGTGATGAGATGATCCTAATAAGAAAAAATTATTTCTAATTCTGATAAACTTAAACTCTTCAGACGTCTGGAAGCGATTATAAATTAAATAATAAAATTCCATTATATTCATACATTGATACACAGTTCAAGCGTGTAATACACAACAAAAGCAAAAACTTCTGTGGTTGAATAGAACGCTCATGCGCACATAGAACAAAACGGCCAAACGGTGCTAATAAATTTAATATCCAGAAATGCAAAAGTCTGTTTTCAAATGGGTAATTTTTTTAGACGAAAGCGTTTTGTTCATCTACTTTGTTTATGGTATGACTTAAATTATGAAGATTAAATAACACCAATTACAACGAGAGTTAGCATTTATAAATATACTAGGCCTGGCTTCTGACTTAACCTGGGTGGTATCTATTAATGAATTTTATTTAATCCAATTAATTTGAACAAATTTTCGGTTTCACAAAAAAACTCCAAAGTTTTCGGTTTAAATATTGCCTAGATCACTCAATAAAGCGACAGTAGCCTAATAGCAGGGCGCGGACTGCGAACTCGAAAGGTCGTGGGCTCGAATCCGCCATTCGACTACTGTCGTGAACCACCTTTAACACCAGCATTTTAAGCTTACCAGAAGTGGTTTAAGGGAATATTAGTAATGTTTAATAGCATTACTAGTATTTTTTTTATTTAAAAAAAATTGCGCTCTATCTGCTCGTTAAGTTTCATCACAATCGGTTCAGCCATTGTGAGAATAAGCCTGAAAAGACAGACAAGACAAGACAGAGGTAGATCATAATTTTTTTGCGGAGTACCACTCTATAATCTGTTAAATAATCTCAGCTTTTATCACCACCATACCAATGCAGCACTTATTATATAATGAAATGTCAGCGATTTTTCCGGAATGATACGACTTAGGGACTTTCTAGAAAAGAGTCTACTCCTTTCTATAAAGTCGGCAAACGCACCTGCAATTCGCTTGGTGTTTCAGGTGTATGTGGGGGCGACGGTGACCACTTACGATCAGGTGAGCCGTATGTTCGTTTGCTTCCTATTTCATAAATTTTTTTTTATAGGATAATGGTGACAAACGAGCATACAGTCCACCTGATTGTAAGTGGTCGCTGTGGCCCATAGACATCTACATCTATCTTCGATTAAGAGTCAAAATGCAGATGCGTTGTCACCCGTGAGGAATTAGATGGAATGCCTCGTTTCCAGTAAAAAGGGTCTCCGGTACTCTACACTCACCATACGAAACACAGCAGCGTTAAGCTGCTATTTTACGCTGGTATTCTGTGAGAGCGTGGTCCTTCCCCGGTCGAGCCGACCCATTCGTGCTACAACCATAATATAGATGCAGCATGGCTCTACTACGTATAAAATATGTTTCAAATAAACAACAATTATGACGTATTTTTCTTCTTAGACTGCCAGTCTGAAGTACTTTAGAATGTCATCAAAATTCAAAAACAACTTAATAATCGTTTTACATGGTAGAGCTATGCTGCAGCTATTTGATGGTTGCACGAATAAGTTGGCCTAGACGGGAAGGACAAAACTCACAAAATACCAGCGTAAATTAGCAGCTTAATGCTGCAGTATTAGATATGGTTAGTGTACTTTGTACTAGAAGCAAGGCATTCCATCTTAGCCCTCAGGGGTGACAGCGCATTAGCATTTTGATTAGGATAGATGTAGATGTCAACTATGGACTACGGCATCCACCTAACATGAGCTGGACTGTGTGCTCAATTGTCACTCTTATTCTCTAAAAAATCGATTAATTTAGTAAATAGTACTCTCACAGAGAGTACTATTCAGTCTAGAAACTCAATTAATTCCAACTGCTATTTTTAACAGCATCATATTCTGCTACAATGAAATCTTGTTGAAAAATATGTCAAATTCGACATTAGAAAGGTTGCTTTATTTTTTCGTCTTATACATACATATTTCTTAATTAATTTTAATTATTTATATTTAATTGATTTTGGCAAAATATTTTTTTTTCTACAAAACTAAAAATGGCAGTTTTTTTCACTAACAACAGGTGGTAGTAACAGTGGCAGTAAGCTTAGGTTTTAATACGATGAAATTTTTAACACGTGGTTAGCTTCACAGAAATTATGTTTATTATGTATAATATAAATAATAAAGAATAAATAATAAATTGATATGAAATATAAATGTAATTTGTCCAATGTCACTGTTTGTGTTTTCATCAACGTTGAAGCAAAACAAACACCTATCGCCTTAATTATGCATTTAAACACTAAACTCGAAGTTGTTGATGAGCATGTTTACCTGGGACAAATAGTACGACTAGGTAAGTCCAACTACGACCGAGAGGTCAATCGACAGAATCAACTCGGCTGGGCAGCGTTCGGAAGATTACGATACATCTTCTCGTCAGGCATACCTCAAAACCTCAAAACTACCTATGGAACTGAGACGGGCTTCACTGTTGGGCGTATGAGGAAGCTCAAAGTCGCTCAGCGAGCTATGGAGAGGGCTATGCTCGGCGTTTCACTGCGTGATAGACTTAAAACATGGATATCCGCAGTAGAACCAGAGTAACCGACATAGCCCAAAGGATTAGTAAGATGAAGTGGCAATGTCCCTGGGCATATAGCTCGAAGAACCGAAAACCGATGGGGAAGAAAGGTTCTCGAGTGACCTCGTACCGGCAGGCGAAGTGTAGCGCGTCCCTCCCACTAGATGGAGTGACGACCAGGTAAGACATGTAGGAAGTCAATGGATGCAAATGGCTCGGGACTGTACTTTGTGGCATTCCTTGGGGGAGGCCTATGTTCAGCAGTGGACTTGTGAAGAGCTGTAATGATGATAATATTATGATTCAGCTCTTATATCAGTTTCATCAGCACCGAACTCTAAATTTTATATAAAGCCAACTTTTTTTGAAATATTACCTTTTTAATAGATTTAATTTACATAAAAAATAGTATTATCATTTCTATTAAAGAAAATTTCGATTATTTTGCCGATGTTATGTTAAGCGTACGGATTGGATTTTGAAATAATATTTTTTTTTCCTGAAGTGTTCCAATTTATTGAATACTTCGGCTACTTGGTGTTGACGTTGTGTTTGTTAATATAATTTTTAACAGTTTAATGATCTCATATATTTGATTTTTTTATAGGATAAGAGTGACAAATGAGCACACAGTGCACCTGATGGTAAGTGGTTGCTGTGGCCCATAAACATCTGCATCTATCCTCCATTACGAATCTAAATGCAGATGCGTTGTCACCCGTGAGGACTAAGATGGAACGCCTCTTTTCCAGTAAAAAGGGTCTCCGGTTCTCTACACTCACAATACGAAACACATCAGCATTAAGCTGCTATTTTACGCTGTTATTCTGTGAGAGCGTGGTCCTTCCCCGGTCGAGCCGACACATTCGTGCTACAACTATACAAGTAATATAGCTGCAGCATGGCTATACCACGTAAAATTTTGTACGTGTTAGAAAATATTTGAGCGAGATTGATGTTATCAATAATGTGGCTACTGTGTATTATTGAATACTATAATAGAATAATAATGATCTCTTTGGCGGTTCAAAATACTTGAACATCGTGATTGCTCCCTTCTATCTGACACTGACTGTACAGCAAGTTTGACGCCACTCCATCTCTAGCCGTCAGCATTTCTGATGACCATAAATTAGTAGGTGGTAGAAGTCCGACTCTGCCTCGGAATTAGATTGGGTAGGTACTACCCCTGACCTATTTCTGGCGCCGAATAGCAGCGCTTGCACTGCTGTGTTTCGCTCGGAGGGATATAAAGATCTAATTAAATAACAGCATGTGCGGTATATCTCAGTCCTTAGAGGTGAACATGCATTTGTAGCCGTTTTTTAAAGTTAGCCGCAGGTATCCATGGACCATAAAGTAGCCATAAAGTGGACTACAAGTTCGTTTGTTACTACAGTTTTATATAATTTAAAATTAAAAATTTTGTACAGCCGACTTCCATATAAGTTATTTAAGAATAACTCAAAAACTATTGGTCTGACCTTGATCAATATGGGACCACACAAGATGTAACAGCTTTCATATAAAAAAAGAATCATCGATATCGGTTTACCCAGTAAAAAGTTATGAGGTAACACACATTAAAAAAAATACAAAAAAAGCAGTCGAATTGAGTACCGTCTCCTTTTTGGAAGTCGGCAGAAAACAAAACATAACGATATTAAGACAATAACACGTTTAAAACATTCACGGGATCGTACTGTCAAAACAAAACAGCGATACGATCCTTTAAAAAATTTCTGTGCAATGCTCAAAATGCAGTTAACAAGCACATCATAAGTAATCACTAGCGAGTGAATGAAATAAATTGCACGTTCCCGTTTACATTTTTCGTCGCAGGATAAAAACCCAAATAAAAACATGTTTCGTTCGGCAAGTTCGCAATTTGTACGGTTTGTTCCGGCCGGACAGGGCTGGTGTTACGTTGTGCAATCCGCTGATTGATTACAATGAAATAATTTGTGTGAAAGTCCAAACTTTATCAACGTTCAGAGTTTGTGAACTAAAATACAGAGATTGATATGTTTCAATAAATAATATAAATAGTACAAATCTTGTTTTACAATCTGTAAGTATCGTTAATACGATCAATAGCATTATTTTTTACGCGGTAGAGCCACGCTGCAGCGTTTTATGGCTGCAGCACGAATAGGTCATTCATGTTCACGTTTATTAGGCTGGATTTAGTGCTCGAACGATGGTCAGCACGTACCGTACGCGCTGACGGTACTTCCTGATCGTCGGTCGAGGCCAAGCGTTTAGTGATTAACTGACGGCAAGCTTTGTTAGACGTGTACAATTACGAAGAAAAACGAATCCATTTAACTCTATATGTGCGTGCTATTTACGCAAGCGACTACGGCATAAAAGACGGAGAAGATATCATTAGCACCCAATAATTGTAGACCGTTTAATTGAAGGACAATTTTGTTCATTGTATTCGAAATCGCGAGAACAGTGTTCATATATCAATGTTCATTTTTGTTCGCGATAATGCGTACGCGCGTACGGTCGGTCGCTCTGTCAGCGTCGCACTGAACGCACGCATGTACCGCCATAACGCGTCAGTCAACCGACGTACGTCGGACCGACGAGCTCGACCGACGGTCCTCGTGCGCGCGGCGTAGCCGTACGCGCGTAGTACTTCATCAGCGCTGCACTGTAGCCGATAATAGGTTTTCATTGATATAGCTACGCTCAACCGATGTCAGCGCTCACCGTCTGTCGAGCAATAATCCAGCCTTAGGCGGTGGGACTCTTTTCCTATTTGGGATTCCGTCTAAGTATATACCTATTTCTGCATATTATATGTTCCAGTGTGAAGAGTATAGCGAGTCAGTATAATTAGAGACTGTGAGCGAATACCGAAACGTCTATGTCCATTACGTGAGGCATTCGCCTATGACGGTATCGTCTACGTCTTCACAGGTGACAACGCGTCTGTAGCCTGCTTTGTTTGAAGTTGTTTTTTTTTATAGGATAAAGGTGACAAGCGAGCACACAGTCAACCTGATGGTAAGTGGTTGCTGTGGCCCATATACATCTACATTTATACTCGTTTGCGAACAAAATGCAGATGCGTTGTTAGCCGTGAGGACTAAGAGGGAATGCCCCTTTTTCAGTAAAAAGGGTCTCCGGTTCTCTACACTCACCAAACAAAACACAGCAACATTAACCTGCTATTTTACACTGGTCTTCTGTGAGAGCGTAGTCCTTCGCCGATCGAGCCGACCCATTCTTGCTACTACTGTACTATTACGAATAATATAGCTGTAGCATTGCTCTACCACGTATGAAAAATGATTACAGGTGTCTATGGACTGTAGAAGCCACTGACCATCAGGTGGATTATTAGTTCGTTTGACACTTCAATTTAATTAAAAGAAGGTCAGCTTAATAGGGAATGGAACACGATTTCACAGAATACCAGCGAGAAAGCATCATAAAAAACAACAAAATACTGGTATGTTGCGTATGACTGTGACAAGATATGGAGAATCCTCTTACTGGTACTCTTACTCCTGTACCACAGGGGTGCAATGCAATGCAGGATGCATTTTGTTTCTTAATCCTCCTAATCATCGAGGATAAATAATCAAAACGCAGCTGCGTAGTCAATGTATGTGTTTTTAGACCACAGCTTCTAGTTACAATCAGGTGGACTGATACTTCGTTTAAATCTTTTCTCTAAATGCTCCAACTGCCTTGGTGGCGGCTTACTTTCACATTCTACTATCGTAATCGTTAAGTAAAACCTCAATATCTACCACTATGTCTCAGTGCAAGCACTGTGGTGTTCAGGCCCAAGTTTATACTCCTTTGCAACTAAACACTAACTTTCAGAGTCGTTCTAGCTATGAGGTCGGGTGCTACTTAATTATTTTGTAAGTAGGGGTGATAAAGGAGCAAACAGTACGAATACAAATCGAAATACGAAAATCAGTACCATTATGCCGCTATTTTTCTATTGTACTTCGTGCGAACGTGGCAGCTATAACACGTTTTAGCATGACTATCACGTAAAATTAAATTTTATAGTAATAACAATTACACTCCTGTTAATGAACATAATATTATATAACATCATTAATTACATCATTAATAAAAAGCATAATTACGTCTAAATATTATGGTTATTACTCGGTGAATGTAGCACGAAAAGTATGCAACAAAAATATACAAAAGCGGTCCTAAAGTCCCCGAGTAATACAGGAGTTTAATGAATTTAAACGGATAATAGTCCAAGGGTTAGGATAAAGCGAAGGCATTAAAACAATGGCGAGTGTAACGCGCTGGTAGCCGCCGCCAAATTTGCATTCCTCATTGCGAGAGGACATAAAAATTCTCTCATTAACCTGGGGTGGCCAAAAACAACTACACTGCGGACTGTCCCCTTTGCGACCTGATAAACGTTCGTCCGAATGCAATGCTTTGTTGTTTTTTTACAGCATTGCATTTTCTATGAGAAGTGCATTAGTTTCTACAAGTTTTTATTAAACTTGCTTCCTTCGTATATTTTTCCAGTTCAAAATTGTAATTTTCGAAACACTTGCTAACATCTGAATGAGTCGAATTTCAGCATACTTATGTAACTCAAATGACAATGCAAATGAAATGGTACCATGAAGTTGATTCGATAACGGACCCGTATGACGAGTTTGGCAACGCCTATGAAAGATTGTTTTAAATAGATATTATATTGAATTAAGTTTCTTTATTATTTATTACACATGCAATTTTAATGAGTTGTATTTAATACTTCATCATCATCGTTACAGCCTTTTACAAATCCACTGCTGAACATAGGTCTCTCCCAAGGAATACCACAAAGCACGTTCCTAAGCCACCTACATCCATCGACCTGTATGTCTTACCAGGTCGTCACTCTATCTAGTGGGGGCAGCCTTCTTTTTTTTCCCAGACAACCTATCTTCCCCATCGGTTATGGATTCTTCGAGCTATATGGCCAGGCACATTGCTACTTGAGTTAGTTAATCCGTTGGGCTATGTCGGTTACGCTGGTTCCCATAGAAATTTATTTTATTATATCTATGCTGGTTCCACTGCTGATACCATTTCTATGGCGGATACCCTCATTTCTAAAATTATTACGCAGAGAAACCCCGAGCATAGCCCTGTCTATAGCTCGCTGAGCGACCTTGAGTTTATATAATTTATAAGCTTATTTATTTTTTTATAATATTTAATGAGACTATGTTCAGCAGTGGACTTTTGTTCCAACAAAAGTTATATAATATATATAAGAGTAATGGATGGATGGAATTGATTGTTCGACTAATAAAAAAATACAGTTTGAAGGAACTACATGGCAGTGTTAATGAAATGAAAGTTTTTGACTAAAATGTAAATATTATCTTACCGTTATCCATCAAAAGTTGAACAAAACAACGTCACATGAACATAGGACTCTATGCAGTAATCGGGTATTCCCGCCTGTTTTCATTACCACTGCTTAACATAGCGGGTTGGACCACACCGCGGTGTAGGCTCCGGCATTCCTCGGGCACGTGTCGACTTTTTATTGTGCTTGTTTATTGTTCCCCGAGAGATCCCGTAACATTTGTAATTGAATATTATTCCACAGTTTCCAGCTTAAACATGGCGCACAAAAAATATCTGTTTACATCACGCTGACACCGAATATCCTCTTTTTAGTTTGCCACTCGTGACATTTCTGACGGCGACTTCACAAATTGGAGACAGTTTAACGGGGCTTAACGTGCATGATTTTTTTTATAAGCCACATATTCGTTTTCGTTTTATTAAATCGAGTGCTTGTATTATTTTGCATTACATGACGAAATATGGGACGTTCTATAGTTTTTTCTTTAATCATAATTGGTTTAATACTTATTTTGTCCTTTTTTACTCAGTATAAAAGCGACAATTACAATCAAAATTTCCACTATATTTTGGAGGCGTTTTACAAATTGATAAAAACTTCTTAGTAAAGTAACACCGTTGCCATTATCGTCACGCTTAACAAGCGAGTTTGCTATCGCCAAACACTACATATTATATCTCTTTTAATACGCTATGGTTATTCCATCATCTCTATCATCATCATCATTATCTAATCGACTACTCCAATATTCAAAGGATGTAATGAGAAATGAGTTGTTGTAGTCTCACTTACCATATGGTACTGTATTGTACAACATAATGCACCAAAGCAAAAAATATTCAGTAGAATACTAGAATGTTCTAAAAGATAAATTTCAGGCCGTAGTGATGGCATTGTTCCATTAACACAATTTTACACCCGCCATATTAAAATAATAAAAACTTATGCCTCTCTTAATTAAATAATTTAGCGGCGGGCTGAGCGGAGATATGTAAATTGTTTAGGGGATAGATCAAACAACCCTTTTTTATGACTTTAATATGCGGTCGGTGGTGCGGGGGTGAGTACGAGGCGCGGGACAGAGCGCGCGGGCGGGAGTAAGTTATGAAATATTTAATAACGGCGCACACGATTCCATTTGAATTACTTTCGAGGAAATGACGATGTTGTAAGTTGGTGACACTATGGTAGCATTAAAAAAAATGGTTGGCGAAATAATAAATAAAATAACATTAATTATCTGTTTACAAAACACATCGTAATCAACCAGCGGCTAACTAGTATCTACGAGTATCACACTATGTTAAACTATGGGACATCTGTGTGTGAATGCAAGGTGTGGTGAGGACTATGTAAAATGCCAGGTATCTTAACAATGTAACCATTTCGCTTACATCAGACATGCAACACCCACATCGGCGATTGGGAGCAGCGTCAAAAGTACGAGATGTTCGGAATTGAAATCGCAAATCTGCATGCCGTGCTAGCGTGGATTATGGCAAAATTTCTCTACAACAGAAAAAAATACACTGCAGCTTATATATAGCTGCAGCACGAATGGTTCATATCAATCGGGGTAGGACCACGCTCCCACAGAATACTAATTACTAACATGAAATAGCAGCTAAGTTGCGTATGGTGAGTGTAGAGAACGGGAGATCCATAGAACGGGAGATCCATTTTAGTAAATTTTTTACTGATATTTAATGAGGCATTTCATCTCAGTTCTCAGGAGTGATGTAATGTGATAGTACACCTCTATTTTGATGCTGAAAAACGATAGATGTAGGTGTCTATAGGCTACAGCATCTACTTATTATCCGGTAGACTATGTGCGATTTTTTGTCACTCTTATTTATTATTTAAAATAATTGAATATCTATATTCAGCAGTAAATTAAAGAACTGATAAAAAATTTAACTATTATAATAATTGTAGCAACCTTAATATTATTCATGCTATCGGATTTTTTAATACATACGCTATTTCAAAAAAATAATAAGGACGTTTATGTCAGAGTATAACATTGAATATATATTATAATTATATTTCAAACGTTGTTTATTGCAGAATTATTACAGTTTACATGCTGTTTGGTTTTAAATTTTCTAACAACCCCGATATAAACTAAATCTACTATTCATGTTGCAATTATTAAAATGTAATGTCTTTAAAAACATAAAAATAATAATATATTTTATAAGTGTGCGTTCTTATTGTGCAACCGGGTTTACGCGAGTCGCTTCACTGTCTCAAATACCGAGGGAGTGTTTTAATTAATGTTTCACGACAAATTGCGAAAAAAAGCCCGAGTATGACGTCACATCGTCCACATGTGTGTTGTACGTCGGTGTGATGATAACGAGGCTTATTAGGGCAATGGGTAAAGTGTCATCAAATTGCGTAGGTCTTTTAACCGATGACTGCGGGAGTACGAAGGCTTGTAAGAAAGGGTTTTGGTTAGATGACGTCGTTAGTAATAACAACATGTTTAATGACTTAATTTATTTAAAACATGGTAAATTTTTTTTTACCGACGCAGTACAATTGCGAACGTATTAACTTTTAAATATGTAAATGTAAAATTTTATTAATTTTGAGTTAATGAAAATTTGCTTTTAATTTCACATATCCTTTTTATAAAACTGAAGTGACAAAGTAATCCACGTGAAGGTAAGTGACTACTGTATGGATATGGACATCTGTAGCCAACTGTAAACAAAGAAGAGGACCAACATGGAATACTCACAGCTTTTAATCATACTGGTTCTCTTTACTAAAGAGTAAAGAGAACCAGTACGATTAAAAGCTGTGAACACAACAGTGCAAGTTGAACCATCCGTGTTGAAATCATTACATTACTGCAGCGTGGTGGATAAATAATAATGAAACCACTATTTATTTTTACGTGGTAGAGCCATGCTGCAGCTACATTAGTAGTATAGTTGTAGCTCGAATGGGGATGACCGGGGAAGGACCACGCTCTCAGAGAATACCCGCGTAAAATAGCAGCTTAACGCTGCTGTGTTTCGTATGGTGAGTGTAGAGAACCGGAGACCCTTTTTACTGGAAATGAGGCATTCCATCTTAGTCCTCACGGGTGACAACGCATCTACATTTTGATTTGTAATAGAGGATAGATGTAGATGTCTATGGGCCGCAGCAACCATTTACCATCAGGCGGACTGTGTGCTCGTTTGTCACCCTTATCCTATAAAATAAAATATGTTTATTTTTGCCGCTAAATAATTTATAATTTCAACACGAAAAGGTCGGCTGTTAAATAATGGTTTCAGCACGATTGGGTCAGCTGTCAACTTATGATTTTAGCACGGATGGGTCGGCTGTTATTTTGGTGTAGAAATAAGTAAATACTGGTGGGACTACTCTGCAGTAGTGTTACGTTTTCAGCATGGATGGGTCGGCTCACGTAAGGAACGCGCTAGCATTAAATCCCAAAAATTATGCAGTAATAGTACCATAGCATAATCCGTATGCTAAGACAGGGGTTCCAAAACTTTAATGTAATGGAACACTCACAAAATTCCTTTTATTTTATGGAACTCCACATCTAATGATTACATATCATAGACATAGTGCAATTGAAATTTTATAATATTGCCCTCGCTAAATGCTTCCATAACAGTAATGGGTTCTTCTCGTCTTATATTTTGAGCGATTTCAAAATAATATTTGTACATAAGTGTAAAATTATTTAACAAGCAAAAATAAATAGTTTCACGGAACCCTGGTGACTTTTCTACGAAACCCTTAGGTTCCGCGGAACCCACTTAAGGAATCTCTGAGTTAAGGGACGAGAACTAGATCTTTTTCTGGTAACTAGGTATTGCATCTTAGTCCTCAGATGTGACAACGCATTAACGTTCATTATTAGTCAAAGATAGATGTAAGTGTTGTGATGTGTGTGATGTGCTCGTATGATGTCCTAATTTCATCAAAAAAATCTCAAACAGGCTTTGTGTTACCAATAAAAATCACCACTATCATCATTTTAAGCATATCTACTAAATTATTTCTTATAGGTACTACATATTTAATAAAAAAGTTATATCGCGTTTGTTTTGATCTATTTTAAATCATTGAGATATAATGTACTACGTACTAGAGAAGACGCCTCAACTCGATTGTTTGTAACACGCGTTAGAGTGCGCGCTCTCAAACTCACTTAGTCTGTGTCAAGCGGTTGTTGCAAGGTGAGAAGTTAGAGTGAAGAATTATTTTTAAATTAATATGCTTTCGTGTGCATTGAGATACTGTTCAAACTACTCGAGAAATATAAGGAAAAGTCAAGGAGTGAATTTTCACCAGTAATTTAAACTTATTATTATCTTTAAAACACGATTAATTTAATTATATTTTATGAACTGCAACGTACACGTGAATGTCAAAGAGTAAAACATTTTTATGCGCAGACTTGACACTATCGACATATAATGTTAAGTAATTATGAACAGTAAAATATTTATATATAATCACTGTAGGAAATGTTAATGCATTAAAATTAATATTTTTTATTATTATTTTTATTTAATGGTTTCCTTGGCTGTGTCATGAAACAAAATAATCATGGATCAAATTTGTTCAGAAGAATTAGAGATTACAGCCATGCTGCAGCTATATTATGGTTGTAGCACGAATTAGTCGGCTCGACCGTGGAAGGTACACGCTCTCACAGAATACCAGCGTGAAATAGCAGCTAAACGCTGCTGTGTTTCGTTTGGTGAGTGTAGAGAACCGGAGACCCTTTTTACTGGAAACGAGGCATTCCGTCTTAGTCCTCACGGGTGACAACGCAACTGCATTTTGATTGTTAATCGAAGATAGATGTCGATGTCTATGGGCCACAGCAACCACTTACCATCAGGTGGACTGTGTGCTCGTTTGTCACCCTTATCCTATAAAAAAAATGAAGAAACGTCAGATTATTTACGCATATTTTCCGTGCAGTTCAAAAAAAATGACAAATACACCGTAAAGACAGGAAGAGTGTACTTCAAGAAATAAGCAGTACCTTGCGACAATGTAATTATATAACATTGCTGGGATGTTTTATTTTTTGATTAGACGACAAACGAATGTTTTGTAATGTTCAGTATATTTACGGGACTTAAGAGAGGCAGAAACCTCGGCGCGCGAGTCATTCTAGTATATGACGGTTTTTTAATACTGTTACACTAGAATTTTTGCAAGCTTCCGAAATAAATAGTATCTTTTTCTCAGCCAACAAAATGTGGTGAACAGGAAGTATCAGAACCGTTGTCTGAATCAATAAGCAGTACAAATTCAATTTTAGATAGCCCGAGCAAAATTGTACTTAAAAATAAATTACGCAAGTGATGTCTCCTAAGCTAAGTTTGAGTGATGTATACGAAGCCTAAGCTTTTAAATATAGTTCTACCTTAATAACGGAATCAATAATTCTAGGTTATTATAAAAAGAATAAAATATAAGCACGTTGTAATATTGTGTTTGTATTTAATAGCAAGGAATCAGCAGCTGGAAAGAAACTTACTGAGAAATTTAAGACAAAATATTTATCTAAAGAAAAAATGTGCTTCTTACAAATCAATTGTAGAAAATTTGAAACATAAATTCGTTCTCAACTTAAATGCTGAGATTGATTTAATGGGTAAAGCAGAAGTTATGGAGTAACATAAATCTTTAACGAAAAAGAATAAACAGAGCACGCATTAATAATAATAATTAATTTATACACTGCATGCACCTTTACGTAAATTCGCATTGACTTTACACTATTATTCACCAGCTGCGTATAAATACGTTAGAGAATGCTAGAAAACTAATAATAATGATCTTTGAAATAAATGCATATTTTTATATTCTACATATTTACCTTTTAAAGTATTAAATAAAATATAATTAAAATGTAATTCTGACATAATATTATGTTACATTATATTAATGCAATATAAATAACAATTTAAAAATTGTACTCGATACAATTTACAATACAATCTAAATAAACATTTACTTATTACATACTGATCATTCTACCTACGTATATAATCTATGATGAAAAAAACCGCGCATGCGCGACTGTACTATTTACCGCGCATGCGCGAAGACATGGAGTAGTGCACAGTTTTTGTTCGGAATAGCTTCTCTAGTACGTAGTACATTATATCTCAATGTTTTAAATTGAAAGAAATCTGTAATTCCGTCCTCGCCCGTGGCCTTGCCGATTTTAAGATGCTGGAGAGCCATTCTAATCTCGCTCAGAATGACGTCCGGGATATCTTCGGAATAGTGTCGGATAAGACTCGCTCTTGGATCGTTACTCACACTTGCGTGTGGCTCCAACGATGACGTGTACAGCTGTCCATAGAACCTCTCAATCTCACTCAAAATCTCAGGTGCCCCGGAAACGATGCTGCCACACTCGGTCTTCAGCTTTAACAGGTGGCTCTTTCTGGCAGACAGATCTCTGGTAAAGACTTTGGAGCCTTGGTTCTGCTCGATCGCTTCTTCAATACAAGCTGTATTGAAGTTGCGCAAGTCCCGCCGCATGCATTTGGAGATCTGTCTGTTCAGTTGCCTGTATGCTGTCAAATCTGTTGAAGAATGTAGCTTCATCTCCCGTCTAACAGCCATGAGATTAAGAGTGTGATCGGAGAGTTTTTGTGTTCTGCTGCGGCGGGTCTTGCAGAACTTAGCTCCGACCGCATGGACAGTTTCCACGAGCTTGTCATTCATATCGTCCACTTCATTGCAGTCTTCTAGGCACTGAAAACGGTTTTGTAACTCGAGCTGAAAGGTTTCAGAACTTTGAAACAGAGCACGAGGGGGACGGTGCGTTGACTTCATTAGAAGAGACCTTTCCAACTTAACGTTTAGGTTCAGTGTGCTTCTAACCATTCGGTGATCGCTACCAGTTTTTACCCTCGCGATCACGGAGACATCACTGAAAAGTTGTCGTCTGATCGTCATAATGAAGTCAATCTCATTTTTTGTTGAACCGTCGGGGCTCGACCAAGTCCACTTCCTGTGGGGCCGCTTCTGGAAGAAAGAGTTCCTTATAAAGAGTCCCTCTTTCTCCATGAAGTCGGCCAGCTGCTGGCCCCTTGGGTTCCGTTGCCCTATTCCAAATTTCCCTACTTTCAGCTCACCGTTCTCTCTTGTGCCTAGTTTTGCATTGAAGTGTCCCATTAACACCGTATATTGGGTTTTGGAGGAATGCATGGCTCTAGAGATATCCTCATACATTTCCTCCACCTCCTCATCGGGGTGTGCCGAGGTTGGTGCGTAAACCTGTATGACCTTCAGCAATACCGTTTGGTGATTCTGAGTATAAGGTACGCAACCCTCGTCGACACACTCCCGATCTTTACAACGTTGTTAACGAGAGACTTGTGGACGATAAATCCGACACCTCCTTGGGACAGATGGTCCTCCTGGTGATAGAGCAAATTGCCGGATTCGAGGATTACCGTGTCCTCCCCCTCTCTTCGGACTTCGGATAATCCTATAATATGCCAGGGTAACTTGTCTATCTCTTCTTCCAGCTCCACGATCTTCTCGTCAGTCCTCAGGGTGCGTGCGTTGTACGTTGCCAGGTTGAGTCGTCTAAGGTGGCAACCGAACCTCCACCGGAGATTCTTAGCACCCCCTGCACCGCCGTTACCATGCTCGCCACCGTAGCCAGGAATAGCCGGGCTGCCGGGGACTGGGGGCCGTCTCCTTGTTACTCTCTTCATAGGGGGTATTTGCCATAGTTGCCAAGCTTGGCGAGCGGGTTGGCAACCGCAGTTTTTTTATTGTACTTTTGGCTATTATCAGGAATATGCTGCTGCCCACCTCCTGCCTGTTTCCCTTTGTCGCCTTTTACGACACCCACGGAAAGATATGGGGTAGTGGATATTTTTGACCGCCACTACACGGCGATTATATATATTGTCAAAATTAATTGACTGTCGTTTGAGTTTGAGACTTCAAGTTTCTGGACTGTAAAGGATCACTCACCTTTGATTTGGCATAATTATGTCTTAAAATGAACATGGACAAAACAAAGGTCATGTGTAATGTCCATGTTCAGTAGTTGCTGAGAGCACCACGCTTGAGTTGTCAACGAGTATGTGTGTACCTTGGACAAATAGTCCGACTAGGAAAGTCAACACCCGAGAGGTCAATCGACGCAGCGTTCTGTAGATTACGACACATCTTCCCGTCAGGTATACCTCAAAACTTGAAAGTAAGATTGTACAACCAGATCTGAGACGTAGGCTTTAAACGCTGACCGTATGAGGAACCTCAAAGTTGGTCAGCGAGCTACGGAGAGGGCTATGATCGGGGTTTCTCTGCACGATAAACTTAGAAATGAGGATATACATTGATGTGATAATGGGCCGGCCATATAGCTCGCAGAACTGACAACCGATGAGGAAGGATAGTTCTCAAAGTCAAATGGCAGTCTCGTACCGGTAAGTGAAATGTAGGTCACTAGACGGAGTGAAGAATTAGTAAGCAACTCAGGAAGTCGATGGATGCAGGTGGCTCAGGACCTTCCTTTGTGGCATTCCTTGGGAGAGGCCTATGTTCAGCAGTGAACTTGGGAAGGGCTGTAATGATGAACAAAATTTAATTTAACTAGAAAAGCCCTAAGTTTCTATTTTAATTCTCCATGCGGTCAACCAAATTGCTAGTTTAATTAAATCGATAGTTTATAATATTTGATCGCTTAGTTGACTCAGTTCCGACAGTTCTACGTTCTACACGCCCACTAATTGGCCGTTTCCTTTGATTAGCAAGCAACTGGCCATAAACAAATTGAATTTGTTTGCCATTATATGGACACTATATGGACATTTTTATGCCTATTAGTTTATTGTTTATTTAATAAAACACTTTTTAAAATAAATAGTATTTATAATTATCAAAAGTTTTTATATTCAGTGGACTGATTAAAATGAGATATTTGAGCTTGAGTTTAAGCTAAAATATCTTATTATGAGATATTTCAGCTTGAGCTTAAGCTATAACATCTCATTTTAATGAGGGCTAATCATCTTCCTCTCCCCAGATGTCGCTAGTTGGGACTGAGGTGAAGTTTTTTGTTACAAAATGTCACTTAATTGAGAAGGTAGTTCTAAATAAATGTTTATCCGTTTTTAGAGTATTACATTGATACACAAAACAATGCTTCAGGTTTGCTCTTTAATTTTTTGTACCTCGTTATTTAACTTTAATATTTTTAAGAATATCCGTAGATTGGTTTATTCGTTTTTAATCTAATTAATATAAAATCTAATTAATATAACAGAAAGAAACATTTTCCCTAATTAAACAGACTTAGTACATTTTTCTAACAAATTAACTTCCCTGCAATGAAATCTGACGGAAAAAGTCGTGGTTAGGCCCTCATTAGTTCACTGAAAATTGAAATTAAAAGATTTGTAGTAATTATACGAAATATTAGGAAGTGCCCTTAGAAGAACTGCCTATTGAATTGTTTTGGTGCCATTTTAGTATAGATAAAAAAATAGATAGTGCATTTTTTATTTAACTGTACACATATAAGTAATGTGTGTGTACACATATATCTTGGTAGAGCTATGCTACATGCTGCAGCTCGAATGGTTCTGCTCGTTGGGTTAGGAACATACTTTAAAGAATACCAGCGTGAAACAGCAGAATGATTATGCTGTATTTTTATGGCGAGTGATGAATGTGGAGAACCGGAAACACTTTTTACTGTTAACGAGGCATTCTATCTTAGTTCTAGTTGGTAACAATGCATTTCCATTTTGATTCTTAATCGATGATTGATATAAATGTCTATAGGCCATAGCATCTACTAACTATTAGTTGAAGTTTGTGCTCGTGTGTCACACACACTTACCATCATGTGGACTGTGTGCTCGGGCGAGCACACAGTCCACATGATGGTAAGTGGTTGCTGTGGCATAGATATCTACATCTATTTTCGTTTGCAACTTAAAATGCAGATGCGTTGTCGGCCGTGAGGACTAAGATAGAATGCCTCTTTTCAGTAAAATAGGTATCCGGTTCTCTACATTCACTATACGAAACACAGCAGCAATGAGCTGCTACGCTGGTATTATGTGAGAGCGCGGTCCTTCCCCGCTCAAGCCGACCCATTCGTGCTACTACTATACTATAGGTATTAATATACCTGCAGCATAGCTCTACCACGTATAAAATATAAAATATTTCTATTCGGGATAATTTACAGAGATTTTTCAGTTTTATACGATAACCTCTATATAAATTGTGCTAAACGCGAATTTCATTATTTATGCGACCGACAAGTCTTATACAATTACAACTCAGTATTTGACTTTCACTTCAGATTATCTTTCTTATAGTCTATTACTAACATCGCTATCTTTGGAATAAACTATCTGAAAAGTTATGGTGTTCAGTAAACGTAAATTACTTATTTTGAAAAGTAAGTTCCATAATGTAGGGTGTTAAAAGTTAAAGCCTATATAAGTCCTACTGCTGGGCACAGACCTCCTATTATTTCTGAGAGGGTTTAGAACAATGAAATGTCCGCCGCAGTGCCCCAGTGCATGTTGCATTTTTTTTTTTATTTCTCAGCAGGTTTCCCTACGATGTTTTCCTTCACCGCACTTACATTAGCACTTAAAATTGCAATTAACAATTTCATTGGTGCTGGTGGGGATCGAACCTGGGTTGGTCGCGTACTGTGAAATTTACAGCGATCGCCTATCCGCTGCGCTATCACGGCTCTGCAATGTAGGGTGTATAATATTTTTTTATAGAATAATGGTGATAAACGAGCACACAGTCCATCTAATGGCATCTATCTTCGATTGAGAATCAAAACGCAGGTGCTCTGTCACCTGAGGACTTAGATGGAATACCTCGTTACTAGTAGGAAGGGTCTCCGGTTCTTTACATTGACAGCACATTCTCACTACACAGCAGAATATTTCATTACACTGGAATTTTCAAGTTATTAAAATTATGAAGAAAACCAGTTTCTTCTCCTCATTTCCCTCTGTCGCCTCTTACGACATCTACAAGATGATAAGAAGGTTTATATTCTTACACCGGCACTACAAGGCTAGATGTTCAAATGTATCAATGAGCCATGTAGGTCTGGGACTGAATGTGCCAACTCTAGGCAAGTAACGCCTAGCATCGTATATACGTGGTAGAGCCATGCTGCAGCTATATTTCTGGTATAGTTGTAACACGAATGGGTCGGCTCGACCGGGGAAGGACCACGCTCTCACAGAATACCAGCGTAAAATAGCAGCTTAATGCTGCTGTGTTTCGTATGGTGAGTGTAGAGAACCGGAGGCCCTTTTTACTGGAAACGAGGCATTCCATCTTAGTCCTCACGGGTGACAACGCATCTGCTTTTTGATTCCTCATCGAGGATTAATGTAGATGTCTATAGGCCACAACAACCACTTACCATCAGGTGGACTGTGTGCTCGTTTGTCACCCTTATCCTATAAAAAAAATCTAGTAAATCTCTATATATAAAAATCAACTGCTCCTAAGTCTTGCTAAAACTCAAAAACGGGTCGACCAATTTAGATGAATTTTTTTTGTATGTTTGAATAGGTCCCGAGATCGTTTGGATTTACATTTGGAACCGGTAGTTGGCGCTGTTATCGAGATCTAGAAATCACCCGTGCGAAGCCGGAGCGAATTGCTTGTAATAAATAAATTGATGGTTAAATTAGAAAACTAATTTAATTGCTCTTACCCGTTTTAATATACGGTAGTTTAACATCTCCGCGTGTTGTTAAATGTTCCAAACTTCCAAATCTTTACTTACTAACGGAATATAGCCATAAAATTTTGCGGGTGTGTAATAAAAACTGGCCAAGTGCGAGTCGGATTCGCGCATGAAGGGTTCCGTACCATCGTACAAGATTTAATGCTGTATGCAAAAAAAAGAACACGTTTCTAGTAGGGGGCCCCCTTTATTTTTTTTTATTATTATTTGTTGTTATAGCGGCAACAGAAATTATAAATTCTGGGAAAATTTCAACTGGCTATCTATTATGGATTATGGGATACAGCCTGCTGACAGACAGACGGATGGACGGATGGACAGCGGAGGCTTAGTAATAGGGTCCCGTTGATAACCCTTCGGGTACGGAACCCTAAAAATGAAAGGCTATGTATTTTACTGGCTGCTGGCAGGTTCCATGTGATGGCGGCGTTAAAGAATTCTTCACCCCATTTGTGTCACCCCAGTGGGTGTCGTAAGAGATGGCTATGGAAAATACAAAAAAAAAACTTATGGCTACCGACAGATCTTTTTTTTATAAAATTGAAGTAACAAACGAACTTACAGTTCACCTGTTGGTAAGTGACGTCTGCAGTCCATTGACACCTGCAGCCAAATTCAAATAAAGAAGGCACCTTTGAGGGCTGAAGTAGAATGATACATGGCCTGTTATTATACTGGCGCTCTATACCCTTCCGACTGGGACAAGTAGGGCATGCACTGATATTTGGCGAAAGAAGCAGGTAAGAGAGTGGTTAACTATCCACATGGACTCCTAGACATAAAAGAAGTCCTACCACCTAGTAACAGCAGATGGCGATATAACCATGCCGTTTACGCCACACATAAAACACCCGATCGCCTAGTCGAGGTCCTACTAATGCCACATTGACTGCCTCATTGCTGTTATGGTTGTAAATGTGGTTGCTGTTCATGACGTCCTGGGTTTGAATTCCGAGTTGAGTTAAAATCAGTTATTGGGGTTTTTCTGTCAATAAATTCGCAGTAGCAGCCCGGAGTCAGGAAGTTGGCGATGTTTCACCACGTGCCTTAGACAGCACGTAAAGCCATTGGTCCTGCGCCTGATCTCTCTCCGGTCGTGGCGGATAACCGTACCATCGGACTATGAGAGTGAAGGAATAGAAAGTGCACCTGTGCTTGCGCATACACTCGGACACTATAATCCTGTTCTGCGCAGATGGCCGCAGATCTGTTGAGACTTGCCAAAACCAGTTACTGATGCCAAAATTGAGTATATTTCTTCACTCGACGTCATTTATATATTTAATAAACATGCGTGATTGTCGTGGAACACTCGGTTGGAACAAAGTTCCTTTTTTAGTATATTATTATTGATAAACATATTATATTATTGATTAACAAATACAAATACGAGGGTGGATTGAAAAGTACTCGGCCTAACCAAGAAAATAAACAAATACTAAATCAGTTATATTTTTATTTTTCTACATAATCACCATCAAGTTCAATACACTTTTGCCACCTCCCCTTCCAAGCATTTGGACCGTTGAAAAAAAATGATTCTTCCTTAGAGTCAAAATATGCGTCTACAGCTGCTTTGACCTCGTCGTTTGTCGAAAATCTTTGACCTCCCAAGTGCTTTTTTAGATTAGGGAACAGAAAGAAGTCTGATGGTGCCAGATCAGGTGAATACGGCGGATGCGGTAACAGTTCAAAGCCACAGTTGTGAATTTCAGCCATTGACTGTACTGACGTGTGAACACGGGCGTTATCTTGATGAAACAGGACTTTTCTTCTGAGCATTCCTCGACGTTTTTCTTTTATTTCCTCTCGTAAACGACGTAGTAAGGTGCAGTAGTAATCAGAGTTTATATTCTGACCCCTTTCAAGATAATCAATCATAATCACACCTTTCGAGTCCCAGAATACTGAAGCCATCACCTTATTTGCCGACAAAATCGACTTAGCCTTTTTAGGGGGTGGTGAACCAGGTCTTCTCCACTGTTTTGATTGTTGTTTTGTTTCCGGTGTACAGTAATGAACCCATGTTTCGTCCATAGTAACAAAACGATTCAAAAAATCATCAGAATCGGCTTCAAATAACTCCAAACAGTCGCGTGAAATAGTCAATCGCGTCCTTTTTTGTTCAACTGAAAGCAGTCGCGGAACCCACCTCGCAGACACCTTGTGGAAACCCAACTCGTTGACAATGATGTTTTGAGTTCGTTCATAAGAGATGCCTATAATCTCGGCTATCTCTCTAATTTTTATTCTGCGGTCTCCCATTATTAAATCAAGTACTTTTTTAATATTTTCGTCAGTAGTTGACGTCGAAGGCCTTCCAGAGCGGGGTTCATCTTTCACACTCTCTCTACCACGCTTAAATTCTGCTATCCATTTTTTGACGGATGAATATGACAGAGCACAATCGCCTAATGTACTGACCATGTCATCATGGATGGCTTTTGATGATAGCCCCTTCTTATGGAGGTACTTAATGACGGCACGCTGCTCGATTTGCTCCATTCGCGGAAATTATGTCCGATTACTTTGTTAATAAATTTATAAAATCACAACTAATTATCGCACACGTTTCGAACTTCACACAATGAACTAGTCTGAACTGAACTAAATAATGTGGGTAGATTTGATTTTTAGAATTGAATGGATCTGTGTTAGGCCGAGTACTTTTCAATCCACCCTCGTACATTAATTACTAGCGTCTATCAAAATCAAACGTCATTTCAAATAAAATATTTATTTTTATGGCACGATAAGAAAAAGTTTGAGGGAGATGGATATTATTCCCTTTCGCTTCCTTAAGTCGCCAACACTACGTCAGAAGGGGTCGTGACGGAAAAATCTTACACTTTTTCTCGCCTAGCCGCCAGCCGCCAAATTCGTAGCATCCGATAAGGAACTTCGTTCCAAAAATATAACAAAAATACCAATCTCATCATTGGAACTGTATTGGCTCCGCTATAATCAACCCTTCGCTACGTGGTAAGTATGAGTAACGCCTTTAAGAAGTGTAAAATGTTAAGGCCTGTTTCTAGTAATAGAATAAACTATGCACGTGTTGTGACAGCTTTAGACTTCTTCTTAATAACTGGCTTTACGGCTCTGGCAACTAGCCCTTCTGAGCCTGAAGTTACAATATATTATAATAATTATCCTTCATAGTATACTGCTTCACAATATGTAGATGCGTCACATTGTGCAGCCCATGGGAGATTTTGACGGCAACTTGAGCCAGCAGACAGCTGACGGTCTACACTTTTTCTCGCCTAGCCCCCATCCGTCAAATTCGTACCGTGCGATAAGGAACTTCGTTCCAAAAGTAAGCCATTTATATATAATGAAAAAGTGTAGTATTCTAGCGCGGTAGGTATATGCTGTGATTTTTACCGAAATATTGGGGTTCAACCCGCCTGCCAAGCGTGGCAATTATGGCAAATATCCTATATGTATAAATATGAGGCATTCTATGTGGGGGCTTGTTATCAACAGCGGAATTTTGATGGGCTGTAACGGTTTGGCATCTGAAGATAAGAGATATACATTGTCAAGCGCAACATAATTTATATCTGGTTTGACATATTTTATGGGATATATATATATCCCATAAAATATATATACAACTATATATATAGTTGAGATGGTTATAACATTATCTTGGGTTATGATTCATTACTAGAATCTGAGGTTCCAACAGACAAGAATGCGATTCACATCTTTTGATAGAACCTTAACACGTGTTCTTTTTGCTCTTCGTTCCTCTCACGAATGACTAATTTCTTTCGATGCAAACACTTCGAAGGTATTTTAAGTACGCACGCCCACGCCGGTGGGCGTGTTTTGCCGCACGCTCGTGAAAACCATTCGCAGATAAATCGATAGCTAATTCGAAATGGCTCATTGTTGTCTGCATCGATACAAAGAAGCTTCAACAACTTTCACATTACTCTAGCACAATGCTCCGGACACTAAGACATAATGAAAAACGTTTCCATAACGTCCAAACGTCCTTTCTTTCTTTTCTCAATGAAATACAAACGGTGCTTCATGTTTTACACTGACACACACAATGGGTTTTTACGCGTTTCGCTAAATTAAGTAGACGAAGAACAAAGTAGAAGTAAAGAATCTTAAACATCATTTGTTTGCTACTGAAAATCTTCGTCGGTATTTCTACGATTTGCTTTAGCTTTATCTATTGAACATGGGTTTATAGTTGCTGGGGTTTAATGAAAATCTAAATATAAAAAAGTTGAACAGTCTGTTTTGTCATATGGTTGCAGATCTTTATAAAGCATCTGAGCATCTTATTTTATACATCGTGTATTTAATCTATTGGAGAATCGAGTACCATCATCCTATACATATTATAGCAGTTACCTTAGTTTTGCAGTAACTCTGCAACAATTTCAACAGCAAGCCTTTAAATTGAAATTTTATTCTTCTAAAATGATAATGAAATTAGATTATGACCCGATGCCGTGTGGTGTCGGCGTAAAATTTCCATCTTGTGGGTGTCGTAAGAAGGGACTCTGGAAAATGCCATAAAAACGAATGGTTTCCGTATAGCGGTTTACCTTCTTTACCGTTTACCATTTAATCACTACAATGCAGCACATGGCAGCAGCTACAAACATTCGGACGTCTGGTTTCACCCTTACAACATCTGCGTTCATAGCGCGCGGATACGTACAGTATTTATAGTTGTAGATAAAAGATAGTACATCCCTTTTTAAAGGTCAAGTCTACTTCTTTTTATTTATTTTTTTATTTTAATAGGATAAGGGTAACAAACAAGTACACAGTCTACCTGATGGTAAGTGGTTGCTATGGCCCATAGATATCTACATTAATCCTCGACTATGAATCAAAATGCAGATGCGTTGTCATCCGTGAGGACTGAGATGGATATGGAATGCCTCGTTTCCAGTGAAAGGGGTTTTAACTTATCCTTGTTAAAATTAATTTACAATTCAACCACAAGCATAATAAAAGAACCAACAAACAAAAAGGAGACATAAGTTTGTGCATTAGCAGAAACATAAGGGCGTGGTCATAATGCAAAGAGCGGGCACGCGTGGGCAACAAACATGGCGGACGTAACAACTTAATAAGCGGTTGTGCGTGATTTACGTGCGCCCGCGGCGCCGGCTCACTCGCCCGCGCCGCCATATTTATACTAATTTATGACAGATAAACATCGATTTTCGTTAGTGATACCATGTTCAAAAGCAACAGTCGAGTTTTGCTATCAAGTCATCGTGTCGCCTATGAAATATTTATTAAATTGAAGATAATTTTAGTTTGTAAATTGTTAAAACCTTATTAAAAGTAAATTAGAATAAACTTGGTAAAAAAAAAATGTCACTAGTTAGTTTACATACCATAGTATGAAAATTCATCTCCCCATTTCTTCCAGTGGGTGTCATAAGATGTGACTATAGGGAATATAACTATAGGGAATGCCAGAAAAGTTTAAACCATCTCGTTTACGTCAGACGTAAATCCCCCAGATCGGCGACGGGCAGCATCATCAAATGTCTGAGGCGTCTCGCACTGCGATCATCAACCTGCCTGCTACAATGGCAGCCCATGCCTAACACTGTACTTTGATAAAGAAAAAAAAAGAAGCGAGTCGCTTATAAATATAAGCACGTGCTAATTGTTGCGTTTGCAATAAATCACTTGCAATATATAGATCATAAATATACCACAAGTACGCCATTCCGTAGCTTCATAGGCCATAGACCCCACTCGAAGCGGCACTCGGGCCGAGTTATGGTCGGATCGATCGTAAATATCGGTGTGAATCGGAAATAACCGGAAAATTTCCACAACTTGTCTAATGACTTATTGTTGTTTATGTTATTGTTGTTACGGCTTCGTGTTGTCGTATTAAGTTTAAGAGCTATTTCGTGATGAATGTTATGGCTGTTGAAATCGCGTGGCTGAACTTTCTTGAAATTATTCTATATTTAGCTAACGTAGAGTTGCCAAACGTCATCTTTCCCCAGGAAATGTCCTGGTTTTTGGGGTATTCGAGCGTCCTGGATAGTTTTAAATAAAGGCCATGGATTTAGTGTGATGTTGAAAAATATTATAAAATTAATATATTAATATAATGCAAAAAAATTATATTTTTTTTTATAGGAGAAAACGAAATGTTCTGGTATTTCCGCCTTCAAAACCTGGTTTTCATTATTTGGAGATGGCAACCCTAAACTAACATATGTATTATAATATAATATAATATAATATTAGATCGGAGATTTAAAGAAAAACATAACAAGCAGAATGCACAAACGAAGAGTTTATTCTTATATGTTAATTAATGACACCTACGTTGTGACGACACAATAACCAATATAAAGGAAACATCTGACTCATAGTTATGTAATGTATTTATAGAATAGTTTTCTTGTGTCTCTTCTTACATTACTCAGATCTCTACACGCGTGATCTTTAACAGAAAGAGAAGGTGATTCCATGAGTGTTCGGTTTCGACAATCTTGATAGGTTTAAAACACTATCAGGAACACAGCAGTATCATCAACGTTTCAGTGATAGTACGTGACAGCGTATAAAATGTTAACGGTATAGTGGAGGTGAGAGAATACCTATTACCCCATATCGTGCCATCGGTGTATTATAAGGCGACAGAGGGAAACAAACCAGGAGATGGGTAGAAGCGTCTTCCACAAAATTTAAAAACATATCATAAACATATCGTGTCAACCGAAGGGCTCTTGTCTCTATAAATGTTCCTTCGGTTTTAGAGCCTTGTGGAATATTTAGAGACGATGGTAGGAGACCCGACGGTATGACATTGGTCCCTTGGGAGAGAGGTAAAGCCCTAGTGTGGGATGCTACTTGCGAACGGCTGAGATGAGAGGCCGCCAGAGTGTCTACTCTGGCGGCCTCTCATCTCAGCCGTTTAGAGCCGGGGCGGCATCAGAGGCAGCTGAACTGAGTAAGTGGCGCAAATATGAGTATCTGAGAGATGATTACATATTTGTGCCATTTGCTGTAGAGACTATCCGTCCGTGGGGTCCACGTGCGGTGAAGTTCCTAAAGGAACTCCATCCGCGGCTGGTCGTTGCTGCTGGTGATAAGAGGGATGGTTCTTTTCTCGCTCAAAGGCTAAATATAACCATTCAGCGGGGAAACGCAGCCAGCGTTCTTGGCACGATACCGCGGGGAGTAGGACTATATGATAATTAAGTTTCTAGTTTCAGTTTTTTTTATTATTATAGTTTTTAATATTGTAAAAAATTTAAGATAATTTAAAACTGTGATAAACGTAATAATTATTGATTCTGAAAAATTATTTTTACTATCATGTATTTAAAAACTAAAAAAAATAAAAAACTGCAATCGCCAAGCCGTATACAAAGCATGGCAACTATGGCAAATATCGAGAAGGCAATCAATGCTGTAGGCATATGTTCAGCGGTGGACTTTGGACAGGCTGTACCGGTAACTTTATAATACGTCACAATAAATATTATACTCATAAATATAATGAACAAATACATTGTAATTACAAAACAAATTTAAGTTTGGCTGCTGGAGGAGCACAAAGGAACATGGTGTTGTTAAGGATAGAGTCTTTATCTTGACAGTAGTACTCGGCTCGCTAACGAGGTGATTCTGTAAAACTAGTCTGCAGGCCCATTAACGGTCACTCGAATCTCCTTATACCGACTTGCGGACGAGTCAATTACTTGAAATATAGAAAAATCGACAACTCATTAAAAACGTTTCAAATGTTATGTTGTGTTTTATCTTACTTTTTCACAAAAAACATTTTAAGTCTTTGGTTATGTGAGTAAGGATTTAAACAAGATTTCCTATTTTTTATCTAACAGCTGCTAACTAAATGATGAATAAAAACTTCTCCCAAAGATCACATTTACTACGCATGGCTTTCTTAACGGACTTAAAGTATCTGTTCATAATATTATTTTGAATAATTTACGAAACCTACAGAAGCATCCAACCGGAGTTATGATGAATGGCTTTGACAGTATCAATAATACTTTGATAGGTTTGCAAACGCTTAGCAAATGTATTTTTTAACTTTTAAATATATTATATATTTACGTGGTAGAGCAATGCTGCAGCTATATTAGTAGTATAGATGTAGCACGAATGGGTCGGCTCGACCGGGGAAGGACCACGCTCTCACAGAATACCAGCGTGAAATAGCAGCTTAACGCTGATGTGTTTCGTATGGTGAGTGTAGAGAACCAGAGACCTTTTTTTAATGGAAACGAGGCATTCCATATTAGTGCTCACGGGTGGCAACGCATCTGCATTTTGATTCGCAAACGACGATAGATGTAGATGTCTATGGGCCGCAGCAACCACTTACCATCAGGTGGACTGTGTGCTCGTTTGTCACCCTTATCCTATAAAAAAATATACCTGCTTACCTGCGCCAATGAGGATTTGTTATATTAACTGTGAGTAAATCAATGTAATAATTGCACATAACTGTAAGCCAATTAATGTAATAATTGCCGTGTATTGGTGGCGTAAGAATACCGATGAACTCATAATATCGTGATGTGAGTGTCCTAAGGAACAACAGAGGGAAATAGGAGAGGGGTAGCAGTATCTTTCTGAAAATAACCACAATCCTTCCATTGAAGAAATAATAAAAGAATTTTGTGCAACTGGCAACAAATCTGGCAACATAATATTTAAAAACATATTAGTACTAATACTTCACTTGACCACTTCAAGCAATCTTAAAGTACACAGTTGAGTTAGGACTGGATCAAGATGCGAAATGCAATATGCGATGATAGTGGAACACCATGGGATTTTAGTCGGTGCGAGTCCGACGTAACCCGTCCTTGCTTACGTAAAGCGGGTATGCGTAGAAATTTTCCTATTTAAAATAAAGGAGTGGATCAAGAAAGTGTTCGAATGGCGGATTCGAACATACGACTTTCTGAGTTATCAGTCCGCACGATAAAATATAAACCAACATATTTTTCAAATTAAGGATAACATATTTTTCTAACGTGCTTATATACGCCATATAGATTTTCAGCAAAAGAGCTTAAATTTGAAATTCATACAGTAAATTGTAACAATACGTCGAGAGCGACAAACATCCGCGACGTTCACAAACAACGGGTCGGAGCGCGGAGCACCGCCAGTGAGATACATCCGATCATTCAGTTTGTGCGACCGCTTGAAGTCTCCCTCGTTCAACAGGCTTATTCCACTTTGATTCTGCTCTCCGCACGTTTGAAAATAAATACTCTCGCCTCAGGAGCAACGGGAATCTCAGCGTATCGATAATATATTTAAAAATGGAATTTTAAATCTTCTTTTGATGTTAGTGTTTTAGCTATATTCGGTCTTTTTACATTAGAAGATTCTTTGTCACGAAATGAGTCACCGCACCAGTGTTGCGCTGAGAATCTTCGCGATATTTGATATTCGCTGTCAAATTCCATACCTTGTATTTGGTTCGAAATTTAAAAAAAAATCCACGGTACTTCTTTATTGAACAAACAATTCTAATTTAAACCAGAGATTAATACACTGTCTTATTACTTTTGTAATAAGACAGTGTATAAATCATAACACTCTTAAGACTTGTTCTTGCAAATAGAATATTCATGTCTATCTCTTATCTCTTGGAGTAAAAGGCCTGAAGCTGTATAATATGTACTCATACATTCATACTTATTAAATTAAAAATAAAATATATTTAAGGTATGCTAAGCTTTGTTTCAAGCAAAAGTGATTTATCGCAGATCTATTTCTATTTCCGTCTTATTATATGAAGTACTTTTACTTACTTAGTCTCAGGTTTAAACAAGATTTTGTATTAATAAAAAAAAAGTACCGTAGAAAACATGCGATCCAAAATGTAAGGTACGAGCGGAAATGTCAAATTTTTCTTAGTATAATTTAATACGTACGGAAATAAAATGTATATAAGTGTATTAACGAACTTACACTTCACCTGATGGTAATTGTATTGAAGCTAAGCTAATTGCTCTAAGCTTGAGATCGGATCACAGCAGTTCAAGCTGTTAATCGGCGGTATAAATAGGTAAGAGGTAGTACTTAGTACCAGACCTAACGCCTACCGAGAAAAGGTGGCCTACCGCCTCGTTTTCGCTGTTTAAGTCATCATAATATATATTTAATAATAAGCTTAGATAACGTAAGTCAACCAAATTATAGCATAATGCTCCTTATAAAATAATAATCAATCACAGCAGAGATACCTGGTAATGACCATTGGAATATCGTATTAATAAACGGGAACCTGCTCATTACGGCCCAGTTGAGCCACGATAACACATGGAAACCGGTAATTAGGGCCATTGGACTCAGCCGTTTTCGATAACTTTTAATGTATGTTAATTGTAGTGGTGGCTGAGCCCGAGGAAAGACCTTTTTCGACCTCTTTCGGGTGTTATCGATCTATCAACTCTAAGCGGGACGAATTTCAAACGCATAACACTAGTGGGACAAATTAAGTAGCCTTAATGAATGATAGACTGATGGTGGTGAAAAGCCATGACAACTGCTTATAAAATAAAAACATGTGTGAGTTTCGTGGAACACTCGGTTGGAACGAAGTTCCTTTCGTAGTATATTATTATTGATAAACGTATTATATTATTGATTAACAAATACAAATAAATGAATTACTAGCGTCTATTAAATGAAGCGTTATTTAAAATATTTCTTTCATGGCAAGATAAGAAAAAGTGCGAGGGACATGGATATTATTCCATCTCGCTTCCTTATAGACGCCAAGGCCGTCTACACTACCTCAGAAGGGGTCGTGACGGAAAAATCTTACACTTTTTCTCGCCTGCCTCCAGCTGCCAATATCATACCGTTCGATAAGGAACTTCGTTCCAAAAATATAACGAAAATACCAATCTCATCAATGGAACTGTACTGGCTCCGCGATAATCAGCCCTTCCTTACATGGTAAGTATGAGTAACGCTTTTAAGAAGTGTAAACCTACTAGGATATTCTTGTTAAGGCCTGTGTTTAGTAATAGAATTAAACTATGCACGTATTGTGACAGCTTGTTTCATTACAGAAATATATAAGTCATAAATTTCATTGTATAGAAGTTAGAAGCTCATAGTCTCAGTGGTCATTTAAGCTTCCTTATCCTTGAGCGTGAGTTTGAAATAGGAAAGAGGAAGACGAGGCTTCCTCTTTTCTATTTCAAACGTTCAAACGTTTCTAAGTTCTAAAGTGGTCTCTTTACCTAAATACGACAGCTAAAGTATCTCTTAGAGTAATCTCTTATAATATAATACCTTTCTTCGCAAGACTTACAGGAAATATTGATAAATTAAGGCGAAACAATAAATGAATCACACATATTTAACAAGAAAATATTTTCAAAATAAGTATTAAAGAGGCAATAAAAGACGGAATACAGAACAGAAAGTCATAGGACTTTCTGTAATATACACCTCTTTCACCCGGGAAATGTGAAGTCCGCTAACACGCATTGGGGCAAGGTGACACTTTTTCCGACCCAAATACCCTTTCGGAAATGAGAGAAGCTTGTGCCCAGCGGTGGGGAGTATATATAGGCCGTTTTACTTGTTTTATATTTTCTCTTAAATCCTTTTTTTTTCAACGAACAAAGTTACTCCATTCTATAACTATTAAAAATTATGTTAAAGTGAACACATACGAAACTCCGATATGCTTGCATGTAAAATCAACAAGGACTTAAACATTAGCTCCGCCAAGAGCACACAGAAAGAACGCACGCAATTTGCCGCGATCCGCGCACACAGTTTGATTTGAAAATTTTCCGCGTGCAAACCGTTCACTCACAACACTTTTGTGTGTTTTTCACGGCTTCAACAAGCGCGATACTGAAAAGCCTCAGGCTCCTAATTAGACTGAAGTCGGACGTGCCAATTAATTCAAGTTTCACTCGGAAACTTTGCTGCGTCAATTAATTTCATAGTTAATTAGCAAACCCGGACAAAACCGCGTCTGCCAAAGAAAGGCTAACGATGCCCGCCCGCGGCCGCCTACAATGCACCAATTACATCAGCTTTGTTGCAGAACTCTATTCGTATCAGAGATTCATTATATAACTCCGACGCGCTCTATGACCGACGCCGCGCCACGTTTCATTTATTATACCTGCGTTAATTTTTTAGGAACTTTTCTTTGACGATTTGAAATATTGTACGGAAAAATGGTTTTCGTGAATTTCAATTAACATTTTTATAAAACGTGAATATAATAATAAAAAAATTATAAAAGAGTTTTGTGTTTTTCGAACATGTAAAGTTTTCAACATTATATTTATATTATTACTAAGAGTATAATATGTATGTATATCCATTATTGATACAACTACACTCAATTAAAGAGAGTGTTATTATTTGAATGAAATAATGACAAGAGCAAATCTATAATTCGATTTTTCGTTTGTTGTCTACTTTCCGTGCGATTTATTTTATTTTCTCCTAGTAAAATGTATTCTATGTGTTAAACTAGGACTTATTCAATCAGTGTACCAAATATAAAAATAAATTCCACGGATGGCATTCGAATTGTGACAGCAAAATGTGATATACTTGTGTTACAGGGGTCAATGCAATTAAAAACCATTAGTAATAATAACAATATGTCCTCCAGACTGAATTTCAGTCACGGTCAGTCTTACAGAGAATAGCCAGCTATCTGCACAGGTCAGGATGAAAGTGCACGCGTATGTGCACAAGCATAGGTTCAGCCTCTAAATGCAATACGAGAATCCAACAAGACCGAAGAGAAATCAGGTGCATTATTGACGACTTTACTTGTTTTCGGCACGGAGGTGAAACACCACCAAATTCTTGACTCCAGGCCGTTACTGAATATTTTCTGATAGAAACCATCAGTAAATGGTTTTGGCCCGACCCGTGATTCGAACCCAGTACTAGTGGTCTGTGGACTAGTGGTGAACTTAGCCTAAGTAATAGTAGACATTTTCTTCACTCATGTGGAAACCTATCACAGTATATACCTACCTAACATGATCACACAATAATGCATAGATATATTTTTTTAAGAAAAGAAACTAATATATTTATCAAAATCTATGCGATTAATTAACACCAGTTTCATAGAAAGCTACCTCTCACTTTGATATAGGTCTTTCTTTTATCTCGCTGGCCACGAAGCTATGGATTTACGCACGTTTTACGTATTTAAAGCTATGGATTTACGCACGTTTTACGTATTTAAAGCTATGGATTTACGCACGTTTTACGTATTTAAAGCTATGGATTTACGCACGTTTTACGTATTTAAAGCTATGGATTTACGCACGTTTTGCGTGTTTACGTATGGATTTATCTTTTCATGTGGAATTTAGCCACTGCTAGCTCCAATCACTTACTTGCTTGATCAAGGACCAAAGAACTTACAGTCCAAAATTTGGTAAATCCATTATTGTACTATGTACTGTGTAGTTGGGGTGTAAGAATATCCATTACTCCATACCATCCGTGGGTATCGTAAAAAGTGATAGAAGGAAACAAATCAATAGATGGGCAGCGGCGTCTTCCAAATAACGATTTAAAATAAATACTGCAGTTGTCAACTCGCTTGCCAAGCGTGGCAACTATGGCACATATCCCCCCTATGAGGCAAGCTATGGGGGAGGCATTTGTTCATTAGTGAACTTTGTTAGGCTGTAACGGTAACAGTACGAGTATAATAATTACACCCGGCAGGGGTGTGTTCGGATGAGTCAGTGCCTCTCTAAGATTATGCCTGGACCACGTGGGCTGGCAGCATATTTTACCGCCATCTATCGGAAGCCAAAAGAACTTTATGTTATTATATCTTTTACGATACCCACAGGACGCTATAGTGCACCATACTGTCCTTTCGCAGTTGACAGTCTTCAATTATTTACTTTGTGAAATAAAAATAATGGTCACCCAGGGTGCTTTAGCACCCGAAACGTCGAGTGCGACGATTAAAATAAGTAAAAACAAGCTAAGTTAAAGGTGATGAAATCCTTATTGGAACGAAGTTCCTTATCGCAAGGTACGAATTTGACGGATGGGGGCTAGGCGAGAAAAAATGTAAGATTTTTCCGTCACGACCCCCTTTCTATAGTGCAAGCGAGATTATATAATATCCATCTCCCTCGCACTTTTTCTTATCTTGCCATGAAAGTAAATATTATTTTAAATGACGCTTCATTTTAATATGTAAGTTATTTTAGTATGTAATTCATTTATTTGTATTTGTTAATCAATAATATAATACGTTTATCAATAATAATAATATACTACGAAAGCAACTTTGTTCCCACCGAGTTAAACGTGGTAGAGCCATGCTGCAGCTATATTAGTAGTATAGTTGTACAGCGTAAAATAGCAGCTTAATGCTGCTGTGTTTCGTATGATGAGTGTAGGAACAAGGAAAAACATCCAGACCCGAAACAGTTATTTGTACGCCTGACAAATATTTGTGCGTGCGGGATTCGAACCTGTGGCTCACTCACTCACTAACGCGCCGTTACCCATTGCTAGGCCACTGCGCCACGGAGCCGTCTACATACTGTCAGTATAATGTCAACCGTGTAGTGGTTCTGTAAGAATATCTACTACTCCATATAGTCCCGTGGATGTCGTAAGAGGGGACAGAGGAAAACAAACCAGAAGATGGGCAGCAACGTCTTTTCGATAATAACTGGAAAATAAACTATATCTATGAGGCAAACTATGGAAGGCCTATGTTGAGCAGTGGACATTTATTACGCTGCAACGAATGATGAACGTTCTTTGATGATCATTCCTATTATATAAACACGAGTCCCCTCAATGTTCCGCGAAGCAATAAATAAATGTGCGCATTTTGTTCTATTTGGAGGCATTGTCTTACATCAGGCAGTAATGGCCCACGGACGGGCCCGATGTACCGCGGAGAATTTTACAACATCACGGCGAGACGCCGGCATTCAGGCAATAACTCCGTGCAAATAAAATTTTAACCTCTGCTTAATATCAGGCGGAACATTTCGACGAATGAACCTGGCAAATTGACAGACAGTAAAATATTTTATTCGTGCAATAATTTAATTTGTTAGAAAAACAAGGCGGGCGGATGCGGTGTGCGGCGGCGGCGGCGGCGCGCCGTTCCGCAAACATCTTCCACGTGAATTAAGCTATTAAGCGTCGAATTCGGGAAATAAACTTCATTTATAGCAATCGTAACGACATATTATGTACCTCAACGCCTGTTAAGTGTAAGTTTACATTGAGATTTTTTTTCTATGCGAGCAGCTATGCAGCTCTATAATACCAGTGTCACTGCGACAAGTAATATGTACTGTGATCGCTGGGCGAAGTACGTACTCGTAGTTTGCCAGATGAGTCTTACGTTTGCGCACATATCTTCACGAAGTGTCACGTAGCAGTATCCGTGCTGAATATGATAGTTTCTGGAAACAAAATATTCCTGACCATTTCCATTGCTGCGAACCACTTGGTACTTATGTGGTCATCCACATATCTTCACCAAGTGTCACGTAGCAGTATCCGTGCTGAATATGAGAGTTTCTGGAAACTAAATATTCCTAACCATTTCCATTGCTGAGAACCATTTGGTATTTACGTGGTCATCCACATATCTTCACGACGTGTATGGCACGTAGCAGCGTCCGTGCTAAATATGAGAGTTTCTGAAAACTAAATCTTCCTAACCATGTCCATTGCTGAGAACAACGTAGGTCTCTCAGAGGTCGAATAAAATTGTGCAAATAAGTTGTCATATCTATACATCGTTAATTTATGTCTACTATTTACGTAGTGCCATTGTGGTACGTCTGTCTTTTGGTAGGTGTCGCTAAATTTAAACAAAGTCTAAATCGTCAAGGTTACTGACCATTGTAGAAGCCTTAACGGACAGTTTTTAGTTGTTGTTTAAAAGCGTTGTATAAATATCTGAAGGATAGCACAGCATAGATCCTCTTAAGGGATATCCTTGAGATGATCTATGTTAGCCAATAGAATTAATATCTTTTATAAAAATAAAAAAACGGTATCCATTTTTCTTTTTTAATCAAAGTAATTGTCTTGTTTGTGGCCTTCAGCTCGTTAAAAATTTCACCGTGAGCGCCATTTGGAGAAGGCCAAATTTTTTTTAATCTTATAGAATAACCCACATCGGCGCTTAGGTGAAATCTAACGCTAAATCCGGCGTTCGACCGTCGGCATGAGTCGACCCCATTCGCTTTGTTTTCCCTTGCGATGTCATTAGTGGAAAACTCTCGATATTTTCGCAAGCATCGATTATTTTAATGGGGAGGCCGGCGGCAGAGGTATGCCGCACGTCGCCCTCGAGCTTACCATCGTAACTCGACCATCTTCAATATCGAGAACATCTTTACCACTAGACTAGGCTTCATTGCTATCAAAACAATGTGAATATTTTACGTTGCTTTTTATTATGGGTATTTTCTTATAATTTATTTACTATGACCATAGAGCAACACCGGCCACCGGCGGAGGGTTCCCCTTTGTCAAAGTCCACGCGGTCCTGTGTGTAATAAAACTAGTTGCAGCTGCACTTGAGCCGCACTGCTCACTAGACTAAATCTAGTTCCGCGGCTGTTTCAACGTCCTACAAAAATGCCTGCATAAAATATCTGCCACGTCAAATTTACAAACATGGCGTTACCTTTCATATATAAGTAGTTTTTAATCACATTATTCTTATTTATTTCTTTTTAAATTTAAAGTTACAATAATAACGGTCGTGTTGTTTCGGATTTATTTACCAACACAGGCCGCTCGCCCTCATACAATATGCAAATTGGTCGAGCGACTGATCCGAATTTGTATCCGAGTTGTTCCTGTCACCAACTGATACTGTTAAATGTATCTCTGTGTGTGAAATTGTTAGTTTATTGTTTTAATAGCTATGTGTGAGTTTCTTAGTGACAGATGAGTATTTATGTGTGTGCAGATTTATGTTTTTCATTTATTTTTTGTAAAATGCACTTTTCATATTTTCTAACGACTTCAAAAGGAGACGGTACTCCATTCGCCTGTATGTCCTTTTTTTTATATGTGTAACCACGTTTTTCTGGGTGAACCGATTTCGATAATTCTTTTTTTTATTTGAAAGCTGGTGCTTATCAAGGTCTGACCAATAGTTTTTGAGTTATTCTTAATAATTTATATTTAAGTCGGTTGTTCAGAAGGTAGTAATCTTGAACATACTGTTATGTGTTTACATACACTCAAACAACTCCTAAACTTAAAAAAATCTAAAGAACAATAATAGAAATAAATCTATATTATGACATTTAATTTCAATTATTTATGTATAATGTATGCAAATTAAAAAAGTAAAAATTCAAGTATTTATCAATTTTGTCTTAGAGAGGATTCCTTCGGCCAGACGTTACGAGTTCGCGAAGTATTCCTCCAGCCGAGTGCAGAGTGCGGCGCGGCGGCCCGCGGGCGCAATCATTAAGGAATCATTAAACGCGTTCACCTAACGACTAACCCTTGACGTGTCACCCCTCACGCTCGCTTGGATATCTCTGTTTACATCTTGGCTTCAGAAACACGGGTAAGATTTAACAAGTTAACAATCCACATAACCAAAAATTATGTTCGGATTTTATCGTGTGTTATTTTACTTATTGTAATTCCTGACGTTTCCGGTGCTTTACAAGACCCATGGTCACGACTTTGGTTACCTAGGATGTTCGACGTCCTGATGTCATAGTTAACCCGAGTTATCTTCAGCTTTTAAATATTAATTTTGCTCTACTAATAAGATTGTTTTTTTTATAGGATAGGGTGACAAACGAGCACACAGTCCACCTAATGGTAAGTGATTGCTGTGGCCCATAGACACCTACATCTATCCTTATTTGCGAATCAAAATGCAATGCCTATTTTCCAGTAAAAAGGGTTTCCGGTTCTCTACATTTACCATACGAAACACTTGATGAAATATATAGGATAACAAACGAGCACACATCGTTTGTTATCCTATCCTATAAAAAAATCCACTTGGCCCCAATTTGGAGTCTTTTCAGGTAGTTGTGCGACGACAAATTCGAGTCACAGCTAGGGCCATTTTTAAGTATTTCTTCTAAAGCAGACGTGTTAAGTTTTGAGTAGTTTATTTATGGTCACATAACAAAGAAATGAGGAGACAACGGTAAAAGAGTTTTTTTTTTAAATACAAGTGTGAAAAACGTTACAGTACCCCTGATGGTAAGTAGATACTAAAATCTATGTACCTGTTACCATTACCAATTTCAGACAAATTAAACTACAGATGCAAAGTCATAGCTGGGGTCTATGAAATTGTTTCCATCATTATCATCAGCCGCTATATCAGGGCTTCTCCCGTTGTAGTGAGAATTGTCACTTGTCCGCTTTATCGTCACAGTTGGTAGGTGGACTGTTGACAGCAGCACGGGACATTTTGTACCTTTGACGCTGATTTCCGTCGGCGGGCTTGTTATTTTACCGCCACCTACCGAATGTAATAAGATCCTTCTAATATTTCCCATAGCTGCCTTTTACGACACCCATGTGTCGAAATGGTTTGATCTTTACCGCCTAGTAAAATTTATAATTTATTTAGTTGGACGAATAATTTTCATCGATGCGTTAAGAGAAGACTGACTGAAACGAGGCAGGAAGCGATCACATTTCATTCACAGTTATTATTATTACAGTATACACCTGCAAATTCAAAAGCACTCAACCCGCACTAAGGTGCAGGGATCATCAGCTGCGCGACCGCTTCATATATAGTATGAGTTCATTGAACTCCATCTAGGTTATCAACTTTCAGTTGAAATTTAAAAAGAAATATAACGTCATAAACGCGAGCATAATACACGTTTACTGAATTTAAAACTACGAGATAGTTGGAATCTGGTGGTGCAATGAAAAGAGTGCTAACAAAGTCGCGCGGCGGCGGGTGTCGCGGCAAGCAAATGAGGCGCGACGCTCACTGCTAACTAAACCAATCGGCCGTGCAATGATCACAAACCAGCGGCTGAAACGCGACGGTGAATACAAGTTTTGGTATGTACAGTGAAATCATCTAAATATAAGAACTTTTGACTATTATTAGGTTTTTTTTTAATTTTTGACTATTATAAGGAATTTTTGACTATTATTGGGTGAATTGGTATGGAAATAGACCAAAGGAAAAATTTTGTCTGACCAAAAGTGAAATTATTTCCCTTCTCCGACTTCAACCGGCAGATGAAAATTTATCAAAAGGAAGGAACCTAAATCATTTTTACTCCATTTATCGCATACGTCAGAAGTGGTCGCGCATATTATATACAAACTATTAGACGCTTGCGTACTGTATAATGTACATAAGCTTAAGAAATCTCTGAATATTAGGTATTCTAAAGGCAGCAAACAAAACACTGTTTACAGGCTACAATTTCGAACACGTTTTAGTGTTTATTAGTTATTAGATAATATTTATGTTTCACTTCTAACGCGCTGGAGTCCCATGTTTTTTTTCCTTTAACAAACTTTACCCCTACTAAAGGAATTTCTCCTATACCGTAAAGGTGCAGCAACATAAAATTAATTTCCTTTTGGTAAACAAAAATTGTCCCTATTTAAAGCGTAAAGTCCCGGAACGGTTATTTATGAGCTATAAAATTATTTGTGCATAGAGGAATCTAATCCCACAATATCGCAGCTAAATTTTTACTACTAAGTTGCCGAGCTTGGGTTTATGAAGAAATTCTTTCTATAGGATAAATAAATTAACAGAGTTCGTTGCGTGAAGGTGAGGTTAATATTTGAAGAAAAATCTGAGTTGTTTATAGTTCACGGGTGAGAGGAATCCCCAGACCATTACATTTGCAACTGGGATGCGTTATATTTTATAAGTAATAAATATGAATAATTTAATTGATGAATACTACATTTTTACAAAGCATCATCTCAAAAAGGTATGGAATAAAAAATAATGGCAGAAAAAATATTGTCAAAACTTCAAATGAGATATTTTAAGGTTATTCCATTCTTTTGTTTTTCGTAACTCTATATGAATAAAAAAAAAACCAAAGAGTGAGCAATCTAACGCCGCGTTCAGAACGCTACTCTGCGGCGTTCGAACGCAGAGCGCCGCTAACGAGGCGTCCACACCGCGACACATCCCAACTCGTCTGTAACTGATCTGTTATTCATTCATAAAGCGTCGTTAGAGCCCGAGCGGCACCACCGCCCGTTTGAAGCGATCATTTAGCATCATTTATGGGAATCGCTTTTATGTTTCATCTGTTTTTAATGCTCCCGCTAAATCCTTTCGCCTTCTCTTGTTCCTCGGAAATAAAAGTTTGTGCAACAATTTCAGGAATCGGTCAAGTTGTAATGGGTACCTTTAAATTTAGAACCTTTACTTTAAAATGAAATTGTTTTCTTTTGATTTCGTTATGTACGTTTAAACTAACACTGTGGATATGAGCGCTGCGTGTTAGACTTTTTCCTCTTAGTGCATTTTCTTTAGAAATCTTCATAAAAATATAACAACTACTTACCACAATATTAAAAGTATTAGAAATAACTCCGCAAGTAGGTGTACAACTCCAAGACCGAAACCATATACTACAGGGTTATTTGTGACGGCTTAAACTTTGAAGTATGTACTTCTATCTTTTAAGATATTTTTAAGGCTTTTTTTTATTTTCTCTTAAATTTCCTAAACGAGATAAAGATTCTTATCAAATAGATTTTAACCATTAAATTTTCATAATTTATAAAAGATATACTGACATACCAAATATCTAATGTTGTCAGAATTTCTGTTCTGAACGAATTATTGGGTTGTTGCACGAGTCTCATCATCATCCACTACCACATATCATCCTGTGAGTGTCGTAAGAGGTGACAGAGAAACTGAAAAAGGATATGGGCAGCATCGTCTTCCTGATGATAATTTAAATTAATAAAAAACTGACAACTATGGGCAAAACCTATGACATATGAGCGACCCTATGAGGCAATCTATGAGGGAGGCCTATATTCGGCAGTGGACTTTTGATAGGTTGTTTTGTAGCGTTTCCCATAAAACTACGCTGCAGAATACAGGAGAAACTCCGAATGAGTAACTTTTTTCAAAAAAAAAAATAATCTTCAGATCGAATTTTCGTTACGGCGAACAGTTTCAGCGGAGACTGGCCACCAGCGTAGAACTGGATTACTTATTTATTTATTTCATCTTGATTGTTAACACCATAATAATCAGGATAGCAAAGGACTTAATGCCTAACGTAATTATCTGCCAGTCAACCCGTGGAGTGATGAAATATTGTGGTAGGTGCATAAAATATGTATCATGGATTATTGCAAATAATAAAACATCTAAATGTATCAAAATCATTCTTAACGTCCAACATTGCTTCGTTTAAAAAAAGTCATGTACCAACTTTTTAAAATAGTCCTTACTTGGTGCTTTTTTTTATGTTTTCGTGCAAGGAGTTTCAGAGTAGTGTTGACTGAACAGTAATGGAATTGTTGGTGGACAAAGCGAAATGAGATGGATTATAGTGCACGAGTATGTGCACAAGTACAGGTGTACACTGTATTTCCTCACTCTCATAGTCCAATGTGCCGATAAATATATACGACAGCTGAGCGATCAGGCGCAGGACCAACGGCTTTACGTGCTTTCATGCGCACGGGAGTGTAACACCGCAAACTTACTGACTCCGGGCTGCTACTGAGAATTTCCTAACAGAAACCCCAATATTTGATTTTTGATCGGTCCTTGGATTCGAATCGGGGACCCCATGATCGGTAGTCGTCATGACGGCAACGTTAAAATATTCTTCATTATAGAATAAGGGTGACAAACGAGCACACAACCCATTAACCCTATGCTATGAGCCTCAGCATCCAATTATGGATGCTGTGGCTCATAGACATCTACATCTATCCTCGATTAAGAATCAAAATACAGATGCGTTGTCATCCTTGAGGACTAAGATAGAATGCCTCATTGTCAATAAAAAGGTCTCCGTTTCTCTACATTTATCATACGAAACACAGAATCATTAAACTTCCATTTTACGCTGGTATTCCGTGAGAGTGTGGTCCTTCGCTGGTAGAGCAGACCCATTTGTGCTACATACCATAATATAGCTGCAACTTGGCTCTACCACCTCTATCTATCTGCTCTACCATCATACCATCAACTCATGTCTTTCAAGGGCAACAAATATTATAAATGTAACGACTTACAAATTCGCATAATAAAATTATAAATAAAAAACATTTTCGTATGAAATCAGTTTTAAAAACATAATTAATGGAATCAGGTGATACTTAGCAAAAACCCATTATGGATGTTAAAAATATTTAGTTAAGACCTGTGTAAGAAAATAAAAAATAAAAATAATTAACAATATTTTTTTACGCAGATTTTAGCGAAATAATTTTATCATCGTTAATAGTTTTAAAAACGTAAGTTAAATTCCTAAACGTGGGTCCGCGGAACGCTAAAATATGATGTTACTTGTAATTTATATTGCGAATACGCTTGTTGTCCATGTGTTATATGCTCCGTATAATATGCACCTATAAGCACAGTCGCATCTCACGAGCTCACGACACCACCCCAATCCGTCCGTGGCGGTAACGAGCGCGCTTCGTTATCGCAATCGCTGCAGCCTCATTATGCGATATTATCACCATCGCACATAGCGACTACTTACGCACGTACTGTTTTATTTTGCAGTCTTTGAAATTTAAATTTCTTCGCGTTAATAATAATGTAATTAAAATGTCAACAGTTTAATATCATTTATAATGTAATCGTTTATAACTAAATATTGTTTGTGTACGACTGTTTTTGTCAAGTGAACAAAGAAATATCCAACTAAAGTATAATAATGGCACTAAAACGAAATGTATGAAATTTATGACTCCAAATGTCAAACAATTAAATAATGTAATTTTAAATGGGGAGAAACTGAGTATTGTAGATACCACCATTTTTCTTGGAATCACACTAGACGCGAAGCTTCAATGGAGTCCCCATATTTCAAAACTAGCAAGCAGACTTAGTTCTGCAGCTTATGCCGTAAAAAAGATTAGAAGTCTAACTAGTGTTGAAACAGCTATACTAGTTTACTTTAGCTATTTCCATAGCATAATGTCGTATGGTATTTTGCTATGGGGACACGCAGCTGACACTGAAATTATATTTGTTTTACAGAAGAGGGCCATAAGAGCAATTTATGATTTAAAGCCTAAAGAGTCGCTGCGACAAAAATTTAAGGAAATTAATATATTAACTTTGGCCTCTCAATACATTTATGAAAATATAATGTACGTATACAAAAATAAAAGTAGTTTTACACAAATAAGTGATATTCATTCTGTAAATACTAGGAACAGACACAAGCTAGTAGTACCAGTTACTCGACTCCATCGAGTCAGTAATTCATTCTTGGGGCGATGTATACGCTTTTACAACAAAATTCCAGAAAATATACAAAATTTGACCTGCTCAAAGTTCAAAAACTTTATTAAACTAAGTTTGTATAAAAAGGGTTATTATAATATTAATGAATTTATAGATGATAATAACCCCTGGAAATGAGGTGATCGCTACCAAGCTATTTCTTATTTATTGTGTTGTTAATTTGTGTAACATACATGATTGTAAGCTGTTATTTAAAAAAAAGTCCCGCTGGGTTCCTTGCTGGTTCTTCCCAGGACAGTTCTGTTCTGTTTCTATAATAATACCAAGAATTTTAAATGTAATTGCTGCCAAGTGAGGAACTTTCTTTTATAGAATCAGGATGACAAATGAGCAAATGATCCACCTGATGGTAAGAGGATGTTATGGCCCATAGACATCTACATTTATATCTCTTTTAAAATTTCTATCTCGTTTCCAGTGAAAATGCTCTCCGGTTCTCTACACGCACTATACAAAATGCTATTTAATGCTGGTATTCTGTGACAGCGTGCTCCTTCCCCATTACAGCCTACAAAAGTCCACTGCTGAACATAGGCCACCCCCAATAGATTGTCTCTAGGGATTTTGCTATAGTTGCCACGTTTGGTGGGCGGGTTAGCAACCGCAGTTTTTTTTATGCTGTTGCCCATCTCCTGTTTCTATCTTTTGTCGCCTCTTACGACACCCACAGTACAATATGAGGTAGTGTATATTCTTACAACGCCACTACTCGGTCTTTCCCCGGTCGATTATTATTTTTAATAAAATCATGTTTAATATTAAAATTATTTTTGGAACATAGAATGAAAGTAAAAAGGTTACTGAAAATGCGAGCAAAAAAGTTGAATCTGAGTATGAAAGATATTCACCTTCTTTATCAACCTGAAAAAATCTACTGCTGTACTTGGCCTCCCTCATTGTAGAGCGAGGACTGTTTTAATCATCACGCTTTTTAGGTGAATTAAATATCACAGTACCAGACGTCGTGCACTTCTAAAGTCTCTCTTTCCCGTCACGGGTCTTCGACTTTTACGTCTGGCGTAAACGAGACGCATACAACGCTCGTCTATCGGAAGCCATAAGATCTTTTTAAATATAGATCTTATTTTGTCGGTGAAAGAAAATCCATTGCTCCATTTCGTTGCGCGGGTTTCGTAAGTGTCGACTATGGGATATGCCGAATAGATTATGCAGGCGCAAAGTAATAAATAATATCCGAACAATAGCCTATCCACTCTTGGCTTGAAGATACCCACATTATAATCGGATGAAGCGACAGATGCTGGCAAATTATTCCACTCCTTACACCACTTCAAAAGCTTACGAAAAATCAGCAACTAATGCAAACTCTGTTAATGGTTTCAGAAAAACAGAAAAGTTTATTATTCTTACAAAAAGAGGTATTATTCTTAATATAAATAAACGCTAAATGTTACTCTAACGTATAATTAAAATTAATAAAAGTAAATTAATTAAGTAATTGTATTTTTCATTTAAATAAGTTCAAAAGTGGAGTTGCTTACAATGAGACATATCTCAAATTGGGAACCCTATGTATCTCATATTAGGATATATTCATGCTTGCATAGAATAATTTAAAATTAAATATTTTGTACAACCGACTTCAATATAAATTATTAGGAATAACTCAAAAACTATTGGTCAGACCTTGAGCAAATTCATATGGGACCACATTTGAAGTACCAGCTTTCAAATAAAAAAAGAATCATGGAAATCGGTTCACAATCAAAAAATTTTGGTAACACACATAAAAAAAATATACAGTAGTATTGAGGTCTCCTTTTTGAAGTCGGCAGAAAAGTGTATTATTTTGTACGTGGTAGAGCCATGCTGCAGCTGTATTGGTAGTATAATTATAGCACGAATGGGTTGGCTCGACCGGGAAAGGACCACGCTCTCACAGAATACCAGCGTCATATAGCAGCTTAATACTACTGTGTTTCGTATGGTGAGTGTAGAGAACCGGAAACCCTTTTTACTGGAAAAGAGGCATTCAATCTTAGTTCTCACAGGGTGACAACGCATCTGCATTTTGATTCGCAAACGAGGATAAATGTAGATGTCTATGGGCCACAGCAACCACTTACCATCAGGTGGACTGTGTGCTCGCTTGTCACCCTTATCCTATAAAAAAATATCACTTATATTACAGAATCAGTATGCACTATTACTAAAATATTTATATTTTTGAAATATACATTAAATCTAATTTATTATCACGTAAAATTACCTTCTTACCCGTAATATTTTACGAGAAATAAGCAAAAATGAAAATGGTATCTCACATTCGGTACCTTTACCTTATCTTTCTATTTTGGCCTGCATAATTGAAAAAAAACGAAACATTTACAAAGAGAGCTATCAATTACGTTCATCGAAAATCGCTTTCTCGACGAATGTTACAAAAAAGAACGTGAAAAGATTGAGACCACAAACGAAAGTACCCCAATCGAAATGGAAAAACGATCGCGGCAATTGCCATAAAAAGATCGCGGGCCAATAAAACGAAGTAGACATTGTCAGCGATGATTTGAGCCGGGCGAGCGGCGGCAGCGCGGCGCGCGGGCTGAGGGAGGCTACACGGTTTGGGCGGGAGGACATTTTTATCCCGCGTTTGGAAAAACGCATTCCAAAATAGAAAACCCGGATAGATGACATTTGATTCGTTTTCAAATAAATTGGATAAAAATTCCAATTTTTTCCTGGTTTATTTTGTGTGAATACATTGTTTTTTTAAATTGTCGACAAGTTCTCGAAAATAACAATATTTTTATTTAAAAACCTTAACTAGGGTGTATTCTACCTGGTGTAATTTTAATTTAACTTTGAGCTCGAAATCTATATTGTATGGTTTTCAATTAGAATGTTTTAAAAATAATGTTACAGATTTTACCACGTTTGATTTAAACATTTTAATATTAGTTTTATTTAGTATGTAGTGTTCGCGTAAATATAATAAATCATAAAATGTAAAATTAATAAAATAAGTTTTATTTCATAATCTTCATACTAATTACCCTTGTTCTTTTACAACAAGGAACATTTGGCCTGGTGGTCAAAGTATCGCGCGAGTAGTTTGCGGAACCTGGGTTCTAAATCCAGACGGAGTCGATAAAGTACAAAAATAGTGTATTTGACACTATCACTATCAAATTAAGTATTGCTTTCATATTTTTAATAGTGCGTTAAAACTTAGTTGATTTTCAATTTTAAATTAAATTAGATTTTAAGTATTTAAAATAAAAATAAACTCAAAAAATAAATAAAATATATTAAAAGTCGAAGAGTTACTTAAAAATATAAAAATTATGTATTTATAATTAATTAGAGAGTCACTCATTCAAACTAGTAAGGCCAATTGGAATAAACGGGATACCTACTTAGTCTACTTGTAATTACCATATTGGGATAAATTATAACTAACGCAATAGTCCAGCAAAAACTAATACATAGCGCATTTCTTATAAAAACATATGTATGTTATGTTATATTATATTATATAATATTATATGTTTTGTTAACGAAAAATTTGCAAAATTTAAACTTTGTTTACACTTTTCAAGCCTTTGATCAACTGAAAATTGTTATATAAAATGACACTAAAATGAATGAGAACTTTTAGGAAGTTGATCGCATTACAAATAGCGTTATACCTAGTTATTTACAGATATAAATCAAGTTTAAAAGATTATTACTGATATAGTGTCATTTAAATAATAACTTTAGATACTAAACACTAGGCCTTAAATTTCAATCAAGGAATATTTTAAAATCGTGGCACAAAATGTGCTCTTCATTTATTCAAAAATATTGTATTTTTTCAGTCACATTTTTGAAAGGAATCAAAATCAAACGTACTCTATTTAAATTATTTTTGCTATGAAAAAATAATAATTTAACTGCTTTATGCAAAAAACTCAGTTAAAAAAAAGTTGATTTATACTGATAGCAATTTTTTTGAAAATGCCTGCCAGAGCATTTTGCTAACTACGAATATTTTAATAAATTATTTTCACACATAATTTTAAGTCTGTCGTATTTACAAAACCTCTTCTTCATTATAATTCCCTGCAATAAAAATCATTTTGGACTCACTTGTCAAGCGTGCATGCGGTGGTACGGCTATAAGTAACAAGTGCTCACTGTGTTCTGAAACTGTACCACTAACAAGTTCCTGAGTCCAAGCACCGAGGGAAATTCTCGATGAAAAGTCACGAAGTTTAAATTGTCGTAACGAGTGAACGAAGTGCTAATATCCGCGCGAGGATGAGCAGCGGACGTCGCGTCGTAAGGCCGACTGAGCGACTGGAAACTCGCGACACGACGTGGAATGCGCCGCGCCGCTGGGCGGTTACGATTTGGAACTCCGCCCGCGTCCCGCCCAGCCGCAACCACGCCCACGTGAATTAATAAAGGCGGCAAACACCGCCGGACACGCGGACAATGCTGCATTGTCCTGTGTCCAAAATAGTTTCAATTAGAATCGAGGACAAGGCACAATAGCCTTCGCTAGCGAGTCATTCACAACGAAATTGACCGCTGCATTCGCGATTAGCAAATCCTCATGCGGAGCAGGTTCATATTCCTATTTATTTATTCAAACAAATTTTGTCCTTACAACCGTTGAATACACTATACCTATGTATTTGTAAGCTGCAAAAATATATTTACTTGTGTTTATAACGACTCTCCCACTAACGAGAGAGGCATATGCCTAGCAGTGGAGTTTTTCGAGCTGATGATGATGATCATAACTATTACATTATACTATTTTACCTACTTTTACTTGCGAAATGATTTTCATACATCTAAATTATTTATCCGATCCAGTTAGCGCATAAATGTCAGACACGTATATATCTTTGTGCGTGCACATTTCAGCACCATACATGCTATTTTATACATTGAGTTATAATGTGTACGTAGTACATTATAACTCAATGATTTTATAACCGGTTTTGTTAATAATTGCATGCCTTCAGCGCGAAGCACGCAGGTATGTTCTGCTAGGGCCTAAAAATCAAGATTCCAACGTTTTGTCGCATGAAATGGTATCTAGCAATCATATTTATAATTTTATTATAAAATAGCTGTTCCCCGCGACTTCGCCCGCGTGGAGTTATTTTTCGCAGAACCCTAAAATAAAAGCAGCCCAAGCTACTCCTTATAACATCAGCTATCTGCCAGTGTGTATAAAAATATTGAAATTAATATTTATACGATACTAACGTCACTCAATTGTTTTTATAGGATTGGGTGACAAACAAGCACACAGTCCACCTGATTGTAAGTGGTTGCTGCGGCCCATAGACATCTACATTTATCCTCGTTTGCGAATCAAAATGCAGATGCGTTGTCACCCGTAAGGACTAAGATGGAATGCCTCTTTTCCAGTAAAAAGGGTCTCCGGTTCTCTATACTCACCATACGAAACACAGCAGCATTAGGTAAGCTGCTATTTGACGCTGGTATTCTGTGAGAGCGTGGTCCTTCCCCGGTCGAGCCGACCCATCCGTGTTACAACTATACTAGAAATATAGCTGCAGGATGGCTCTACCACGTATAAAATCTGATGTAAAAAATAGTGATGTAAATCTAAAGTATTTTGTGTACTAGCTTTAGAATACTATCGATATTGACTGACTGCGAGCTCAAGTTACCGTCTAATCTCCAAAAACGACGCAATTTTAAGCATTAGTATGGATATTATGAAGGAGGTTTAAAGCAAATTATTATAAAGGATAATTTCTTAGTGCTTGAAGAAAAAGAAAAAAGAAAATATACCTTAGTGAATATTAGTTATTTATTGCACTTTAATTTTAAAAAGGTAAGAATCCGTTAGACCGCAAAAATAATTAAAAAAAGTACCACACGCGACACTAATGCAATAATGAGCGGCACAAAATTGATTTCAGATTAGCTATGTTTTGTTTTTCTCTTAAATAAAATAAGGGTGACATACGAGTACCTACACAGTGTACCTGATGGTAAATGGATGCTGTGTCCCATAGACACCTACATCTATTCACGAAAAATAATCAGAATGCAGATGCATTGTCACCCCCTGAGGACTGAGATAGAACATAACATGCCTCGTTACCAGTAAAAATAATCTCCAAGTTTACCAAACTCACCTTACGAAACACTGCAATGTAAAAGTGTTTATGCTGGTTTTTGTGAGAGCGTAGTCCTTCCTCAGTCCAATCACTTTAACTTTTGGAAAGAAATCTCATGGCTTACATTTTCAAATATCGTCTTGATCGAGGGCAAAGCACAGAACAATTATTATAATACAGGTGGCTAAGCACTGCTTAGCTCGAAGCAAAGTGTTGTTGTGCGTGTGGCGAGATAGGAAAAATATTGTTTATTGCGATATTATCAGGAGATAGATCCATTGATTATTACATCTAATGCTAATAAATGATGAGATTAAAGAATCGTATTAAGAGAAATATAGCCCGCTGATAAACAAAAAATCTTGTGTCATGAAAAGATTAGGGCGCCGGTAACTCAAGATTTGTATATGTCACAGTCAAAAGTCATAACCGGTCAAAACCACTTTTGACTGCAAAAATCAGAATGATTTTGTCTGATTTTTATAGTCAAAACCGGTTTCAACCAACGTTCTTAGTCAAAAGTGGTGTTGTCTGATTTAAACAGTAGGCTAAGGTTCGGCTGTGCCCCTTGGGCCACCCTTAAGCCGCATACATTATAATGATATAAAATATAATATTGAAGAAATTGAACTTTTTAAAGTCAGAAATTCAAAAAGTATAAGCCAAAAGAAGTTTTGACTAACATTGTTGGTCAAAACCACTTTTAACCGATGTAATTTGGTCAAAATCAATTTTGACCAAATTAAAAAGAAAACCATCAATCACAGAGTAGCTACATACATAAGGATCTTGAGCTAAACATTAATTTATCATAACAGTTAACAATTAACACAGTGAAATTTCAAAAGCAAGGTTAATTAAAATAAAAGCACATCAATGTACGTGGTAGAGCCATTCTGCAGCTATATTACTGGTATAATTGTAACTCGAATGTGTCGGCTCGACCGGAGAAGGACCACGCTCTCACAGAATACCAGCGTAAAATAGCAGCTTAACGCTGCTGTGTTTCGTATGGTGAGTGTAGAGAGCTGAAGACCCTTTTTACTGGAAACGAGGCATTCCATCTTAGTGTACATTTTGAGGATAGATGTAGATATCTATGGGCTACAGCAACCACTTACCATCAGGTGGACTCTATGCTCGTTTGTCACCCATATCCTATAAAAAACTTTAAAAAAAGTGACCGTTTTAATAGTACTGCAATTTAAATTACGTTTGATTTTCATAAGGTTGATATTTGTACGGAAATTAAACTAGGAACTAATAGTCATTATTCGTTATTTTGAAAATTTCATCTTTCAGTTATGGCTGCAGACTATTATCAAACGTATGCTTTGAATAAAAAAAATATCTCTAACAAGTAACATCTTGGTAGCTTAGTAGAAGCGCTCGTTTTAAAAATTTGTATTACAAGAGCAAACCAAGTTCACAAATAAAATTGTAATTGCAATTACTCAGTGCAAACTTAACGGAGAAGAAAATACTCATGTTTGGGAAATCAAAAAAATACTATCATAGATTGCCTCATGGGGGAGATATTTGCAATAGCTACCACGCTTAGCAAGAGGTTTGCAACCGCAGTTTTTTATTTTTAGTTATTATTAGGGAGATGCTGCTGGTAATGATACAAAAGAGTAACTTTCAATAAGTATTATTTATAATCTATATTGAATAAAAAAGTTTCTGTTTCTGTTTCTGATTCCATTTCTTGATTTTTTTCCCTCTGTCGCTTCTTACGACTACTACTACACAGAGTAGCGGTGTAAGAATATCCACTACCCCATATCATCCCGTGGGTGTCGTAAGAGGCGACAGGGGAAGACAAATAAAAAAATAATATAGCATTAATTTGATTTCAAGAACATAATAGCTCCGCCTACACATAAAGGTGCAGCACGACGTACTCTTTCGTGCCTAAATATGTAACTATAGGAGGTACGTGCCCAGTATTGAGATACATAAGATGTAACTTTTGCTGTATAAAACCGAAGTAACAAAAGAACATACAGTCCGGCCGATGGTAAGTGGCTACCGCAGTTCATAGACACCTGCAGCCAACAAAGAAGGCCACAGATGTGTTGTCACCGCTGGAGACTAAGATGGAATGCCTCACAGCCTATAATTTCAAGTAAATCTCGTGCCTACCTATTTCTGCCGCCAAATATCAGTGGCAAGACTCAAGTAGATAGGAGGGTGGTACCTCAGAGATGAAATTCTAGACATAAAAATGGTAAAATTTTAAATTTTTTACATCCGACTTCTATATGAATTATTAAAGACTAGCTGTAGCTCGCGACTTCGCTCGCGTGGAATACTACGACTTCATGGGTTTTAATATTTTTTGCGCGGAACCCTAATTGTTTTTCTAAAATAAAAGTAGGTTACTGCTTATAACATCAGCTATTTGTCAGTGAAAGTTCAGTCCAGCCGTTTCGGAGATAAGCCGTAACAAACAGACAGAGAGACAGACAAAAATTAAAAAAAAATTTTTTTGTTATTCGTATCGTGTATACTTTCATATACATATAGTAAAATGCTGTTATTTTAACATTATAAACAGACACTTAAGTTTTATTTATTTGTATAGATAACTCAAAAACTACTGGTCGAACCTTGATGAAATTTATATGGGACCACATGAGAAGCGCCAGTTCATCAAATCATCAAAATCGATTCACCTAGAAAAAATTCAAGAGGTAACACACATAAAAGAAACTTACAATCGAATTGAGTACCTCCTCCTTTTTGAAGTCGGTTAAAAATGAGTCGTATCACCTAGTAACTTTAATTACTTTTATATATAAAATACTAACTACTATTATATATTATTTTAGAGCAACTGAACAGTAAAAATTTCTTTACGTGTTACCTTACTGAATCTGTTCAAGATGTTCACGGCTCACAGCCCGCTTGTTCGAATCATAAAGTGTCTGCTTACATAGGAACTACTGAATATCCGTTTGCTTTACTGACCAGGAAAGGAAGGCTCTCTCGCCTGAGTAAACAACCAAACTATTCGATTTCAGAACAAACATCTACCCTTCAAATTTGTCGAAAATAATCGTTGTCTCACTGATTTAGAAATCAAACACGTGCAAACTATTTGCCTCTCTTGTGAAGAGAAACAATATACACGAAATTTAACTAAATTAAATAAAAGAATAAATAATCAAAACAGGTGACGTTGCACAGCAATAAATAAAGGGAATTCCGCTCTCAATTAATAATTATTTCTGTCAAAATCTCTAATTTCTAGTTATTAAAGAGTAAAAGCACGCCTCATAACGCGAAGCATAATTAGGTAGTGATTTACTCTCTCTACGTCAAGGTCAAGTCATTTTGTGTTCTTAAAATGCCTCTGTCATAATCATATTGCACTTACACGATATGAGTAGCCGTATATATAAAGAAAACACTCTAATTAACCAACCAATCTTATATTTTCTTAAAACACTTTTTATATTGCTACTTTGAAAAGAAACCTTTTGAAAAAAATTTTGCGTGGACGACCGGATGTTAATTTTGTATGTGCCTGTGGATAACTCCCGAAAAAATTGAAGTAAGGAGACCGGGTTTTTTATTAGCTTCAGAATTATATCAACTGGTTCTCTATATCTATAGCCTAATACGCGTAGTAAGTAAAGTAAAGTAAGGCAAAGTTGCAGCCTATTTACGTCCCACTGCTGGGCACAGGCCTTCATCATTTCTGAGAGGGTTTTAGAGTAAGGAAATGTACGCCGCGCTGCCCCAATGTTGGCGAACTTCACATGTCTTTTTTTTATTTCTCAGTGTACACGCCCCTAGCTGCCCCAATCAAGGATGACGGGATAAGGGCCCATGAGTAATCCCATCGACGAGCAGCAGAGGGACGGGGCCAAAATATGGCCTCGTGGAATTTCCTAATTACAATAAACAATATGGGAGGAAGCTAGACACACATAGTATTTACCATTCCGAAGCTAACTTCGCACCAAGGCTTGGGCAGGCCGTGAGTGTGTGTAATAGTGGATGGCGAGTAGTGTACAGTGAGGTGTGAATGTGTGGGGCCTTGTCAAGCATAGGCGACCAGCAGCGGCCGAGTTCCAGGCTGTTCCAAAATGCTGCACCGCTTCAGACTGCTTCGGCGCCGGACCATTTCTTCATTCGTCACGATGACAGTCAATTAACTCTATCGTACGATTAACTAACTTACAGAAGCCACTAACTCTCGTTTGTTATAAGGTTAACGCACAAAACGAACACGGAGTGTCCGGATCAAAGGTTACTACCGTTTCGCGTAGCAACAGTTATTTCTAGAATATCAAAGGCCGCACTAGCTAATATTGCCGAATGCACTTATGCAGATTCTGAGTCAGACACAATGAGTCCCTGGGAAGCTCTCCAGCAGGAATGCGCGTCACAAATCCTAGACCGTATATTTACTGGCCGCGCCTAATTATTCCGAGTTCCCGACAAAAATGACAGCGTGCTGTCCCAAGCACAGCTGGCAGACGACTCGCACTCACGCGCGCTCGACACATCCAACTGTCAAACCGGTATGGCACCGAGCCGCGCGCCCCCTTGACGTCGGTTCCGACAACAGCGTTTGGCGCGAACACTCAGACATGCAGGTTTCCTCACGATGTTTTCCTTCACCGCCGAGCATGTGGTAAAATCAGCACTTAAAATTGCAATTAACAATTTCATTGGTGGCGGGGGGATCGAACCCGGGTTGCTCGAGTACTGTGAAGCTTACACGCTAACCATCTGAGCTACCACGGCTCATATTATACACGTAGATTGTTAATAAAATGATTTTTAACTTTTATACGTTTTATTGCTATTAAAAATTTAAAGGCACTTTCATATTTTTTTTTGCCCTTGATAGAGAAAGGATAAATGAAATCTGATGTTTACAGCCTATATCGATTTTATACTTAGGTTAATCGATTTATTTTGGTAAATATTATTATTTTATAGGAATAAAATATATAACAACCTGTTAAAATAATACAGCGCCAAATTTAAAATATTTTTTTTTTTCATAAAAATTAAATGAAACGCTCATGAGACGTGAACTTTTGGATTTTCCAAACTATTTAAAATTTAGTATCATCATAGTAAAAACTTATTACGAGTTTACTTGAGCAGTGGACGAAGCTGTAAAAACCGAAAAGGCTAACAGCACTTATATCTCATCATAATATATAGATAAAGATACACGGCCCTGTGATATCTGTATTCCTTTTTATGCATGGCTTTCCAAGTCGTCACCCCTTATAGTGGCCGGCCGCCCTACAACCTTACTGGTACCACATTCTTCCCCGTCGGTTTATCGAGCTATATGACGAGAGCATTCCTACTTCAGTTTACTGATCCATTGGAGTTTGTTACTCTGTTAGTACTGCGGCTAGTAGCATAATGATGCTGTGTATTGTATAGTTGGTTACGAAAACTGAAAATTATTTTCACTGATTACGAGGCATTTTATCTTTGCCCTAAGGAGTGACAATATATTTGCATTTTATTTTTTAACCAAGGATAGTTGTAAGTGTCTATAGATCACAACATTCACTTACCATAAGGTAGGTGTAATCATTTCGAAGAAATTATCAAAGAAAAATAATAACTAACTTAATGAGGGAATCCACGACTTTTTCTGTCACCAGGGCGGCGCCATTAGAAAGTGAGGTTTAATATTTGAGAGATTTCATACTGGGGACGTTAATTTGTTCGGGAAATGTAAAAGTAATTGTTTCTTTTTGCACTATTAGCTATATTTTATTATTAATAAGATTTATACAAATTATATTATTATTTTTAAAAATAAATAACCCAAACTACAGATATTCATAAAAGTAAATAAAAACTAAAAAAAAGTTAAAAATGTGCAAACAATTAAAGAGCCAACCACTGACGCATTGTTTTGCGTATTAATATAATACTCTAGAAACTGATAAACTGTTCTTAAAAACAACTTCTCAATTAAATGACATTGTGTAACAAAAAAACTTAACCTCAGTGTACACTAGCGACATCTGGTGAGCAGAAAATTATTAGTCCTCATTGATGATAAATTCTTACTTAATCAAATTAAAAACTGTAACTTTAGCTAAAAGTGCTAAAGTGTACTTCGCTTATTAAAAGCTAAATAAAATTAAATAGGTATTATAAGCTACAGAATAAGTGAGAATAATATGCACTAAAAATGACACCACCCAGCACGCGCTACTTAGCTCGTCAACTCTAGGAGAGAAATAAATAAATTGGCACGTGCAATCTTAAGTAAAGTATAAAAAAATAACGTAATGCAACACAAATACGCATTGCAATATACTTCGTCAAAACTATGTAAATTTATTGTATCATTATCCTTTGTAAAATAAATTTTTTTTCTAGTGTAACAACACCATCCGTCACAAGTCGAAAAACATTACAATATCTTTAAAAAAAATATATAATATATAATATGTTTATTTATTGGCTTCTTAACCTAATTTTGTGAAAAGGCCTTTAGAAGAATGGGCCATTTTGCATGCATAAAATTGAAGATTTGACCATACAACGTGGCTCCATTGAACTCGAGTCGAATTGGTCGGTTTGATTGGGAAAGGAACATGCTTGTACAGAACACCAGCGTGAAATAGCAACTTAATGGTGTTGTGTTTTGTATGGCAAGTGACCGTAAACCATTTTTAAGCGTAAAGAGGCGTTCCATCTTAGTAGTTAGTAGCTCTATAGGCCACAGCATTCGCAAGCCATCAGGTGAACTGTGTATTCGTTTTACTACTATAAAAATACTCACATCGCTGGGCAGGCTGGTTGGCGAGCAGAAAGCATATATCAAGTGTAATGCTGCTTCCCATCATCACTATGTGATTTCATAATTGAAGCTTGGCATTTTCGAAGTAATATGCCATATTTCGACCGCCATTACAAGTTTCATTATTACGCCGGTTTCATCGAATGTACTAAAGTTTACTATTAAAGAAGTAACTTTTTATATAGAATAACAAACGAGCACACAGTCCACTGTCTACCTGATATTAAGTGGATGCTGTGATATCTACGTTTATCCAAAAAAAATGCAGATGCGTTATCACCCTGAGGATTATGATGGAATGCTTCTTTTCCAATAAAAAGGATATCGGTTCTCTACAGTCACCATTAAAGACATAGCAACATTAAACTGCTATTTAACGCTTGTATTCTATGAGAGCGTCATCCCCGGTCTAAGAGGCCCGTTAGTGGTGCACCCATAGTATGGCTGCATCATGTATCTACCACGTAAAAAATGCCCCTTTTTCCTTTATAATCATTGGAAATCATTTATAATATTTTTCGGTTTATTTGTTTGCAGTCCAGTGTTTATTTTTTTCTAAATTATTATACTTTATTATACTTAATCGTCGAACTTTTTAATTTGGATTTTACGATAACAAAACTACGGTTAAATTTCACACAATAATACGTCGATGGTTACATAGAAATGAATTTAAAATCATGTCAATAAAATTAGAATAAACTGAAAGGCGTTATTCCGATCAGTTGACTGCAGAGCAAATACTAGGTAGACATTGTCAGGTGCTTTGGTCACGTCTTCCAATATTTATTTTACCAATATTCAACCGCTTTAACGGCGAGGGTCGTTTTGTTTCAGAAGGAACATCGAAATGGAATTCGAAATGTAAAAGTCATTGTAGCAGAATTATAAAATAATAAAGATAATCATTACAGCCCTTCACAAGTCCACTGCTGAACGTAGGCCTCCCCCGAGGAATGCCACAAAGCAATAAAGATAATATACTGAATATAGTAATCAAATTTCTTCAATTAGCTAATCACAATTGCTAACAACTATAGAACTGCTCTTATGTTTTAATAGTTTCAATAGAAAAGGTAATTTAATTTACACATTGTGTTATCATTAATATATTATTAATAAACTTATTTTTATAGGATTAGGGTGACAAACGAGCACACAGTCCACATGATGGTAAGTGGTTGCTATGACTAATTTACATTTACATATATATCCAGGATTAAGAATAAAAAAGGGTCTTTTATTGAGCTAAGGGAGTTAGTTGAACGCTTTTAAGACATTAACAACTAATTTTAACCTGCTCCCGCGTCGCCAGGGTAGGATCTAATAATGTGCCGTTATTTTATTAATTATTTAACTTCTCAAAAAAAAACTAAGTTCTCAAAATATAACCCAGATCCCTGCTGGCTTTGCTCTCTATCTGTTCGTAAAGTTTTCAGACAAACATTTTAAAAATGGTTATCTATGTTCTAATAGCACGCAAATAACTCCCTGGGTTTAAAAATCGACTTATTATATATGTGCTGTATGCTATATATATGCAGACAGACACTTTAATTTTATTTATATGTATAGATTAATGTTTACCGCATATACACAATTTTTGAAGCTGACGTGGGTCCCTAGTACGAGTATCAAATAATATCATTTTATTCTTCCATCGAATATAATTATTTTTCTCTGCAATTAAATAACATTTAATATATTTTAATTTTATTATTCACATTTACGACGGGAAATACTGTTTTAAATTAATTTTTATTATTTTTTAAATTTTGAGTGTTCCACCAGCAATATGCTACTGCATATCCTATAAGAAATAACGGGGTACACGACTGGTAAAGGACCACGCTCGCACGGATTACCAGTATAAAATAGCAGCAAAATTCTGCTGCGTTATGTACGAGTATAGTAAGTAACGAGAACTGGGGACTAATTTACTAATAAGGAGGTATTCCAGCTAACGTCTTAGGGTTGACATCTCATTTTAATTCTTAATCAAGGATAGGTGCTGGTGTCTTTTGGCCATACCATCAGGTAAACTGTGCGCCCCTTACTTCCATAAAACATTTTGATATAGGATAATTTAATTTTTATGTAGATGATTAAAACTCGCCACGTGGTGGCAGCGTAAGAGAATTCATCACCCAATTACATCCCGTGGGTTTCGTAAGAGGCAACTATGGGAGAAGCCAGAAAAATCTTTCGGCTTACGGTAGATGGTGGAATAGCCACCTCGATTTCGCCATATATAGAATATCCGATCCATTTCAGACTTCAGGTACTGCGATCGTTAATCTGCCAAGCTTGGCTGATGATGATGAAAAAAAGATCAAAACAGATTTGAAGTTAAAAAATCTACTTTGATGGGGGTTGTTATAACTTCGCTATAGCGAAGTTAAAAAACCGGCCAAGTCCATGCTATACTGGTAACTATAATCAGTGTTCAGCCCCTTACCTTAACTCGGTGCCATATTGTTTAAACCGTTTTGTTTTTCAATTGCAAGGAATGGTTATTTTCAAACGGGAATTTTTTTATGTTCTTTAATGAAATACAAATAAAAAAGGTCCTACGACTTTTTACGATAACGTTAATATTTTTGGAGTTATGAATATTTAAATGTATGAAAAATCTCAAATTCTTTGACTCATTAATATATACAAAGAAAATGAAATGTATAAAAAATGACTTTCTTTTATTCTCACTTGCCATAAGGTAGACTGTTTATTCGATTGTCACTTTAATTTTATAAAGAAACTAGCGATCCGTTCTGGCTTCGCACGGGTGTGGTGAATCATTGGATAGTCATCCTGTGTGAAATTTCAATTTTAATCCTAAAATTTTGAATTAGAGGCAGTTTAGAATGGCTCTTCAGCGCCTTAAAAACAACGACCCCGGGTGTGGATGGAATCCAGCAAACCATCTGAAAGCGGGTGGAAAACTGGTACTTAAAGTGCTTCAGAAGCTGTTCAATTCCGTCCTACATAGACATGTTGTTCGGAATGCGTGGATCAGAAGGGTGGTAGTCTAATTCTTGAAGAAAATTGACAACGACCTATTGAAGAATTACAGACCGGTTTCCCTACTGAACCGCGCCCATGTGCTGTTTTCGAGAGTCAATACGACACATGTTCGCACGCAGAATTGACGGCTCTCAGCCTTCCGACCAAGTCGGTTTCCGAAAAGGCTTTAGTACCATAGATCACATACTCTTCGGCAAATTTTATAAAACAGCGAAGAGTACATTCTGCTACTTCGTCTTGCATTTGTGGACTATAAGAAAACATTTCATTTCCTTGAAATATGGGCGGTGGTACAGTCCCTTCAGCGTTGCCAATTTCACCTATCGGTATCCCAGTATAGAACCGGTGTACGGAACATGTCGAGTGTTACAGACTTCGATCGATGTTACAGTGAGCTGTAGGACTCTGTGACGTAATATCGCCGAAACTCGTAACCGCTGCATTGGAAGACATTTTTAAGTTACTAGACTGGAAAGGATACGATTTCAACATCGAATACATCACTCACTCTCGATTTGCCGACGATATATTCATTATGGCAGAATCGCTGAAAGACCTTAGCTCTATGCTCAATGACCACAATATTGTCTCCCAGCGGATAGGTCTTAAAATTAACATAATACAAGAAAAAACAACCACAACAATATTCTATTCTATTCTATTATATTCTATTCTATTCTTACACCACCACTACACTACGCCTTCACCAATCAAATCAATCAATTAATTGCAATCGATGAAAGAAAAAATTGTAAAGAATCCTGCATATCAGAGGAACAAAGTATTTCGAGTCCGCTAACACGCATTGGAGCAGTGCGTCGGACTTATTGAAATAAAGATAGAAATAAACATACGTTCGTCCGAACCAGTTGAAATTGCATATCTTTTTATAAAAATCATTAGCTGTCCGTAAGTCACGCTAAAACTCGAAACTGGCTCGACCGATTCCAATGAAATGTTTTGTATGTGTTTGAGTGTTGGTGAGGAGGTCCCTGGATGGTTTAGATTTACAATTGGACCTGGTAAGTGTTGCTGTTGTCGGGATGTAGAAATCCCCCGTGTGAAGCCAAGGCGGTTCGCTAGTATGTAATAAAAGTGATTTACTTTTATAAATGTCTGTGACACGACGCAAAATTATCGGCATGTAAAAGAAATAACTACGCTCCCCCTCGTGTTGCAGATCACGATTGGATTCTTCTATTAAACTCAGTAATACGTTAACGAGGTGGCGTTCGTCAACTTTATTTCTCCGCCGTCGAATGCTAAGCACTCAATTGACATTCACGCCGCGGACCCATCGACCGGGAAATACTTTTGTCATACATTAAACGTGGAGTTTTTTTACGATTTATCGGGGTAGAGCCAATTCATGTCTATTTGCTATTCATTTTCGAAGTGAAAACGTGTGTGTAAGTTCGGTTTATTTTAAACGTTCCTATATAATTTTTATCTTATCTTCGTAAATTGTGAACCAATTTCGATGATTATTTTTTTATTGAATAAGTTTTACTTCAAAGGTAAAGGTTTACGTGGTAGAGCCATGCTGCAGCTATATTAGTAGTAGGTATAGTTGTAGCACGAATGGGTCGGCTCGACCGGGGAAGTACCACGCTCTCACAGAATACCAGCGTAAAATAGCAGCTTAATGCTCCAGCGTTTCGTATGGTGAGTGTAGAGAACCGGAGACCTTTTTTACTGGAAACGAGGCATTACATCTTAGTCCTCACGGGTGACAACATATGTGCATTTTGATTCGTAGTCGAGAATAGATGTAGATGTCTATGGGCTGCAGCAACCACTTACCATCAGGTGGACTGTGTGCTCGTTTATCCTATAAAAAATGTGGACAAATTAAGAGAAAAACTTTCTGTCCCCAAGGGTGTTTTTGAAATAGGGTTTGAAAAAGTTTGAATAGTAAACAAGCTAGTGTAATTACTGACTATGATGCATTCACTCTTAGCCCTCGATCATTGCTCATCTGTCGCCTTATTTCTTTGATGTTCGTTTCTGGTATTGTTGGCATGTATTGTAGGAATCAGCAGCCACTGTTTGGCACTATAAAAACGTGGATTTTTGTGTAAGATTTGATTAAACGAATCGTATATACAATAACCGTTACCGTTACAGCCTATTAAAGTCCAATGCTGAACATACGCTTTCCTCATAGATTGTCTCATAGGGGGATATTTGCCACAGTTGCCACGGTTGGCAAGAGGGTTGGCAAACGCAGTTTTTTATTTTTAGTCGTTATTAGGAAGACCTATTATATATTACGTATTATATAGGATCATCTTACTTAATGTTATATTTGAATAACTTGTATGTTATATTTGAACATATCTAAATACTTATAATAATTTATAAAAGTAAAATCTGTAAAATAAAATATTTTAATAGTTTAGTACCTTTTAATAATATCTGTAACATTTTCAGGTAACTCAGCTAATATGCACATGAATGTAAATATCCATAACTTAAGTAATGCTTTCCCTAGGGTTACTTATCCCGGCCCACCTGTAAGTAGAGACGTCACGTCAGCCGACGTGTCCACGTCTGACACCCTTCATTGTCAAAGACATAACTTCTGCAAGAAAATAGAGTCGCGAATATATTTCCCGAGACCTAATTCAGGGCTGCCCTCGCGATGTGTTCAGTTCGTCAAATTTATCAGGACTTAGACAAAATAAAACAGAAATAATTTCAAATATAAAATAGTAATGTTAAGGTAATATAGTTTAGGTTAGACCAGATGCGTTTTTGGTTCATAAAAGTATTGAGTATGCCTAATCTTTTAGATTTTTGGTGTATTTTTATGGTTTATAGAACTTCACAATTAATTTAGATCTTTTTATTGACACTCTATCCGATATTCAAATTTCAGTTGACGCAATTAACTGCTACACATAGCAAGCGAGTTGACAATTACAGTATTATTATTATGTTACCTGTTTATACTACATGTTTATCTGCGACAAAATGTCCTATTCAAGCTATGTCCAATTTCGACTGAGGTCATCTAACGAATCCAGCTCGACTGACGCCAGAACCTCAAAACAAGAGTATATAACCGGTACGTGTTGTCAATGCTGACCATTTAAGGAAGCTAAAGTTTCGCTTCGCGAGCTATGGTGAGGTTGCTTGATGGGATTCTAAAAACAAAGCCTAGTGGATCAGTAAACTGAGGTGGCAATAGTCCAGCCGTGGTTCGAAGAGCCAGACAATCGTTATTAAAGAAAGGTTGTCGAGTGGTGCCTCGTACCGTTAGGCGAAGTGTAGTGCGGTACACCACCAGATGGAGAGGCGACCTGGTGTGAGGTTGACTGGTAGGGAGGTCGATGGATGTAAGTGGATCAGGACCGTATTTTGTGGCATTCCTTTGGGAACGCTGATGAATGATTTCAATAATAATATGCCGTATCATAATTATTTTAATAAATTTTTCACTTTAATTATTTCAACGAGACACGAAATATACCAAAAAATAAAAAATAAAACTTATAGATTTATTTCCTCAATATTTTTTTATATTTTAGTAAAGATATGATGCATATAGAAGTAGAAGACGTTGTAGATGAACTCGTTTCTCACATGCCTATGTCTTCTAAGAAAATGAATGTACTGATTGCGCAGATAGTGGCAAAAATATAAACTATGAAACTAATACTATAAAACCAAAAATAAAAAAGAAAGAACATATACCGACATTTAAATACCAATACATTAAAGATATATCGGAAGTAATGCAACAGCCCTGACTGACTTCAAGGAGTAGTACGTTTCCATTCGACTGACAGTCGGCGACATATTTTATTCACGGCGCGGCGCTCGTAATTCCGTCGATGCAGATAAATTGTTTTACCGCGGGAGCAAGCCACGTCTCAGGACTTTGGCGTTTGCATGATGAGCTCGTTTTTTATGCTCGAATAAAATTGTGTTAGCCACCGGCGGGAGCGACGTGTGAACGCTGCCATAGATCCATGAGAAATTGTTTTCGCGGAAGCTGCTTTGATATTTATGAAAGTTGGCATGCCGGGGCATCCGTTTGAGTGATAGGTAGGCTTTTTATAGATATGTTTTTTTGAATCCCCAAGACAAGATCTTTTGGGTTTTAATTGCTTGCTGTCTATATTTTAGTAATGTTGTTGCTTCTTTTTCTTAATCGCGTTAATTAAAACATTTTGGTTTGATTTTTTTTAACACTATTTTTTACGTTCTAGGCCAATAAGAAAATTGTATTTTGATGAAAAAAGCAGACTCGCGTTGTGTGTCATTAAGTGTTATTTGTCACATTATAGAAGATGTCCAACATAATTGAGTCAAATATCAAAGATAAAGGGAGAATCTGGTGCAAAAATTTAATATTAATTTGTGTGAAACGGGTTTTTTTCTTGTATACTTGCTTGAAGCCACACTCAGTGGTACCAAATCCATTAATTTTCATATTCTTACCATATTGATTCCCCCTTTCTAAATACTTAGGATTTGTATAACAGGAAAAAGGTATGGTACGATAAGGCTGACATATCCTTGTAGGATAAAAACTTTTTTAAAATAAATACAGATAATTAAAAAAAAACACTTCTTTTAATTTGAATTCGTTGGTTTTGTGTATTCGTAGGTAAATTTCTAAATTAGCTCTTAATATTTTTTACAATTAACTCTACGAACTTAATACTGATTGAACATTACTTTGTCAAAGCTAGCCTTCATAAGACTATGTAATTGATTTATCTACTACTCCTTAATACATTAAGAATTGAGCACAAATAAGACATCAAGTTGCTGGCTAGGAGTCTCGTTTAATTTACGTGGTAAACAGCCACCAGTTGCGACATTACCACATAAACAGGTTGACGCAGTGCTTTACAGGCTCGGCTCGGGACCGCCGCTGCCTGTTCTATCAATATTAAATCCACCGACAGACAAATATCAGAACATGTTAGCAAATGAGTTAGTTTGATCAATGGTGTTTCGATAAGCAACCGGCAGTATTTACGTAAGGCGCAATGTTCATCAAATCCAGACTGCTTTAAGAAAGTTGATTCGGCAGTGCTATGAGATGAATAAGAAACAACAAATTTCCCACTTTATTTTTTTATAGCTTTGAACTAAATACGTAAATAAACGTAAAATTATAATGTAAACCAATAGATCATGGTCGATTCAAAAATTACTTAGTTACTGCCTTAATGACTTAAGAAGTCTGTTACGGATGGAAAGATGTAATTTAAATATGTGTGCACTTTTAAAAAGTGGCTATGTTCTAATGTCTTTTCAGGAAATAACAAAATTCTTTGAAAATTTTACCTTAAAGAAAAAGTAAAACTAAAAGCTTAATTTATTATAAAATGTTACTTTGTTTGTGCAAATTATTGACGTGTGATCAACTTATTTTAACTTATTTAAAAACCTTAACCTTTTCATTATTAAACAAGTTTTAATAGACGTTTCTAGGACCAGTATCTGACTCCTTCATCAGATCAGTTCATCATCAGTATTTTCAACCGGAAATACATACGAAGAAAACAAATTAATAACGGTTGTTAAAATGTATTAAAATGTATTACAGGTCTTTTATATTTAATGTTTATTTAGTCTTTTTTTATAAAATAAGATTAACACACGCACACAATCCACTTGATGGTAAGTGGATGTCGCCTATAAACAACTACATCTATCCTCGATTAAGAATCAAAATGAAGATGCGTTGTCACCTCTGAGGACTGAGATGGAATGCTTTATAATTAATAATTATACTAGCTCTCTATAGCCTTCAGACTGCAACTTAGCAGTGCAGGTACTGCTGTTTGACAGCTGAAATACTTAAGAGGGTAGTATATTTCCTAGCGGACACCTAGACGCAAAAGAAGTCCTTCTACCTGAATAATGTTGTCATTTCTGCATAAAATGCGTCTGCTAATGTCTACACTTGTACACTTCAACAAAACTGAACATTACAAAGGCAAATACACATAAACCATTCTTGAATTTTAGCATGGTAGAGCCTCCTTCCAGCTGCTTACGACTGCAGCACGAATGGGTCAGCTCCAAAAATATCTAAGTAAAATAACGGCACAACACTACGACGTTTCTTATGTTTACTCGTATTGACTAAAAACGGAGACTCTTTGTACGGCTAATGATGCATTCCATCTTTGTTCTTAAGGTGACAGCAGTCATGAATAGATATAACTATCTGATTTGTATAAAAAAATATGAATTAATGCTTTATACTACGCTACCAATATTTTTTTATATCTTACTATTCTAAAAAGAACAATTTGTTATTGTTCTAAAAATGAGAATCACTTAGTGAGAATGGTCCGCGTACTTCAAGTTACAACATCACGAAAATCAACGCCGGGAATTCGTTCAAAGGTAAGTACGCCAAAAAGGAAATCTGCTTTGACCCTTCCACCCACACAGCTTCATGGAAGGGTTATTAATGTTTATACTGAAAATAATGCGCGGTTGCGGCGTTCGGCGCAAATATTTGAAGACGCAGTCAAAGGGTAGCTTTTTGCTCGCGTCCTTTGAACCGGCCGCGGTTTGCGGTCAGATAAACCGATTACCGGGTGCTGCTATGACCAGACGACGTTGCAACTATATAGTTTTATTATAAAATTTATATAAATAAAAATTGATTAAATAAACTTAAAATTATAAGTGTAATGGCGGCGTAAGATAATCCACTATCCATCATCCATTATCGTAAACGACAAGAGAGAGATTTGGACAGAAGATGAAGAACATCATCTTCGTAATTAATGATTTCTAATATTTACGCGAACACTATACATTTAAATAAAACTAATGTTACGGATTTTATCGCGTATATTAACTTATTTTTTTTTATATTCCCGACGTTTCGGGTGCTTTCCAGCACCCGTGGTCCTCGCAAAAGAACACCGATTCCTCCCAAGGATGATTCGCGAGGCTATTGAAATTAAAAAACATCCTAATTTCAATAGAGAAGATGGATGGGTGCTGCCATCTGCTTGGGATCCCATAATTAATAAAATCAAATCCAAACCCAAGTATACCACTGCTAGACTTCAAGATACTGTAAGCTCATTCTGCGTAAATCGAACCAAAAATTAATATTAAAAAACTGAAGGTAGCCGGGCTAACTATGACAGCAGGACGTCAAACACCTCAGTCCCCCGTGAAACGTCGGGAATATAAAAAAAAATAAGTTAATATACGCGATAAAATCCGTAAAATTAGTTTTATTTAAATCTTCCTAATTACTACTCATAATATTAAAAAAAAACTACGTATGCTAAATCGCCAGCCAAGCGTAGCAACTATGTCAAAATCGCACCTATGAGTCAATCAATTGGGAGGTATTATGTTCAGCAGTGAATTTTGATAGACTGTAATAAATAAAAATATACTTATTGAAGATAATGAGGGCGAGCTATGGTAGGTATCTATCTATATAGAAATAACTTCATACGCCAGCAACACGAGTTTGTCCTCGTCACCGTCAATGCTCCATTGCAACTTTAAGTACTGACATTTGCGGCGGATAAAATGTTTAAAAATTTTAAAAAAAATCACGGATAATATATGAACTCCTCTAAACTTACTCCAAAACTTACTCAGGAGTAACAAGAGAACTGGGCCCATCAGTAGAATGTATATACTTTATTTCTAAACTTGCTTAAATGCTTAGCCTTCAAATCTTTCGTTTCTCACTCTTTATAATATACACTAAAGATAAATCTCGATCTGTTTTAATGAATTTCAACAAGCTCTGTTTAGAAAGGCTATTAAAAAGGCTTCTAGCAGAATTTAGTAGTTCCAGTGGTAATGTTTTGACTTATTAAAATAAAGTTAAATTTAATAATAAATAGGAAAAGGTATAAATATAGTTGTGAATGTATCTTCCGAAGTGTACGTACATGCTCTAAAAGATGTACGAATGTTCCACGTACTTGTTTTAAAGCAGATTATTCGTGCACGTTCATTTTACGACCGTCTGACACTAAAATGTTTTCAAATAAAATTCCTTATCCATCAAAATTTCTCTTTCCTTTAACATCAGCAGCAGCAGCCTACACAAGTTAGTTCGAATCACAAAGATATAAAGTTACACACACACACGTTTACTTCATCAGCCCGTAAAAGTCCACTACTCCAATAAGAATAATGTTATTGAAAATAAGTAGCGCTGTTGAGTTTCATGGCAGTTTTTTTTTTATAATTACAGTTTTCATACTCTGGCTGGTTTTATTTGACATTCCAAATTCAAATTAATGTTATAACAAATAATTATTATCAATTATATTTTTTTTTAAATCTTCCCGTAAAGTCAAAAGTACTCATGGGCATCTGCTTGTGCAGGGCGGATATGCCGTAATCGCCACGCTTGGCAGGCATATCCTGAGAACCTTGGTAACCCTTATAGGCAAAACACTTGTTTTAAATTTGAAAGTCAGTCTGGTTCTCGGTACCAGCAGCGCAATTTCAGTGTTCGTTGCTTGACGTTGAAATCATCATGAGAAATTAGTTTTAATGACATAACATATTTTGAGGACACGTGAAGTTTGTTAACACGCATTGGCACAGCGTGCCTATTATTTTCTGCTTTATCTATTTCCATCAACAGAGAAAATCTCAAAAATATCTACAGTCATCCGAGGTAATGGCAGGATAACCATTTTTAAAATTGCCAGTTCTAAATTGAAGTCACTATGTGGGCTTAAAAAGAAACTCCAATGACTGATTAGCATAAATATAACGTAAATGTATAACAAAATTGAAAAAGCACATACAGCGGTGATGGAAGCTGTTTATGGACCAAAAGCTAAAAAATTAATTAAACCATCAAGTGAAACATAAAAATTTTACAATTAAATATCAAATATTACAAAATTACATTGATAAAAATCTCAAAATTTATTCCGCTTTCTTGAAAACGGCGGTCATTACTTACAAAGTTATATTAATTATATTAATTTAATTAAATAAAATTGTAGTCATATATTATTAACAACCTACAGTACAACACAAACTTACAAAAGTTTTGTACCGTCGATTCGTAAGGCAGTACATTCGATTCGTGTGTCAAATTCATCATACGAACATTATGTTCATACAGAAACTCATCCATTGGTTATTTTTAGTATTTCAACCTTATGTCTACCCATTCATAAACTTAACTTTTTAGATAAAAATTTTAATCCGGGTAAAAATTTATAATTTCTACTGTAATATTACATGATCTGTTAATTTTTAGTACACATAAGTATGACACAGGATTCCAAACAAAGAGATTTAACTACTTCTTGTATTCTCCTTTATTTAAATGAAAAGGTGTAATGAATTCGTTACCTTTTGAATTAATTATTAAATTTTTATTCAAAAATTTAGCTTTTAAATAAAACTCGTTTTTACGGATTTTATCGCGTATATTAACTTATTTTATGAACTGACTTCAAAAAAAGCAGGAGGTATTCAATTCGACTGTATATTTTTATGTGTGTTACCTCAGAACTTTTTTCTAGGTGAGCCGATTGTGATGATTCTTTTTTATTTGAAAGCTGGTGTTTTTCATGTAGTTCCATAAGAATTTGATGAAGAACTGACCAGTAGTTTTTGAGTTATCCTTAATAATGCGTATTTAGTTGACTTTGAATACATTGATGATGTTCTGATTTTATTTATATTGAAGTGGGTTGTACAAAATTTTTAATTTTACCGCTTATGTATATACCTATTATTTTGTAAATTGATAACTTTAATCTTGAGGTACCCGTGATTAACAATGACATTGGGATGTCATATAACACTTGGGTGCTGTCATAGAATACTATAATACATACAGGTGCTGTAAAGTTCTCGAAACGTCGGGAATATAAAATAAGTTAACATACGCGATAAAATCCGTAAATACTAGTTTTATTTAAATGTGTAGTGTTCGCGTAATCATAAGAAATCGTTAAATTTAGCTTAATTTACACCCAAAAGATCTCGTCATAACTTTTTACAAACTTTTCTCAAGAAGTATCAAACTTAATATAAACTGTACCAGCATACTTGTCCGTGTGAACATTCGACACAGAAAGAAAAAAGTTTCAGTCAGATTTTAATGTTAAATACAACGTATAACAAGTTAAGAGTAAATAGAGTAACTCATATCGCATGCCTCATCCAGCACTAGGAATCTGTAACCTGTTGACTTATTCAGGAATCCTAGCAAAGACTCCATTCCACCTGCGGTTAGGTGTAACTTAACGAACCCTCTCTGAATCTTTAATATGGTTTCATTTAACGTAAGCTAGTTGCCAACTATGGATGGTCCGCTGTTTGTTTTGTAACTGCAAAAACAGTCCAATTCAAATCAAAATAACGCCAAACAAATACAGTTCAGTAGGACACTGTGTGATTAGGCAAAAAACAACGTAGTTTTTAACCCCCGACGAGAAAGAGGGGTGTTATATTATGTCTTTTCACGTGGTAGAGCCATGCTGCAGCTATATTATTGATATAGTTGCAGCACGAATGGGTCGACTCGACCGGGGAAGGATCACGCTCTCACAGAATACCAGCGTAAAATAGCAGCTTAACGCTGCTGTGTTTCGTATGGTGAGTGTAGAGAACCGGAGACCCTTTTTACTGGAAACGAGGTTCTCCATCTTAGTCCTAACGGGTGACAACGCATCTGCATTTTGATTCGTAATCGAGGATAGATGTAGGTCTATGAGTCACAGCAACCACTTACCATCAAGTGGTACCACAAAGTGTACTTGTTTGTCACCCATATCCTATAAAAAAATGTTTAACATGTGTATCTGTGTATCTGTCTGTGGCATCGTAGCTCCCAAACGGATGAATAGATTTAGGTTTAGTTTTTTTGTTTGAAAGGTGACTTGATCGAGAGTGTTTTTTGCTATGATTCAAGAAAATCTTTTGAGCCGTTTGAAAATATGACAGCTCTTTTTGTTTCGGGGGTAGGTATTTAAAATTTATTAAGTAACTAATTTAAGTTATTAAGTTTGTTTTCGTGATATAAAAATGTATTTCTTTTTACCTTAAGAAAGTAGTTATGTTTGTTTATATGTTAATTATATGATTTTATAAATAAATTAAAATTATTGTTACTCAAAATTTAACACTTAAAAATCCAGCCAGCGACAACAGCCATTAAAAACGAAATTAATTTCCAAAGTAAATGTCTCCGAATTACCTCTTTACCTGCGTAGTAAAATCAAGAGCGGAATTAATTCCATTACCAATACAAACACCCAGCTTGACGGCAAGCACCCGCTTCTCAAACTAAGCACCCGGTTCCCTACTTCGCAAATTAGATTTCGTATAAAGCCTATTTTAATTTGCGCCGTCGCTAAACATTGCGAGCTCTTTAATGTTTAAGCGGGCGCACAAACTCTCGCTATTGACAGTGCGCGGGCCACGGCAGCGGACGGTTGACATTCGTCTGCAGAGCAAATATGTTCTTGGTGGCTCGACCCCGGCCGGGCGCGATAATAAGCTTACCGGCGCGGGGTGTACGCGCCTCGAGTGCCGCCCAAGCATCGCGGCTATTATTAAATTCTTTTGTTGTCCGTACCAAAAGCATGTCCAGTTATTTACGTACAATCCGACAATGGGATCAACGGGAATATCTCCGGCCTGCACTATCTTTTGAAGTCGACCTAGAAGCGGGATGGAACGGGTTATTTCAAACGTGAATTTTTCCCCTCTTGGGTCAACTTTGTGCGGAGTTATTTCGACAATTTAATACGCGGAGTTGAAATATAAGTAGCAGGTGCTCACACGCTGTTACGCCTTCATGTATAACTTGTGCGAGGTAACAGTAAAGCTGTATAATTTAAAATGAGAAAATCCATTCTCCCTTTCCGGATTTGGGAGTCTAAGCGCGCCTCATTTCGTGAGCATTACTCTCTGTTCAACAATAAAACTCATTAATTCACCCGTGCGGTCTCGTTTTATAAATGTTTCACGTATTAATAAAATTAACAAAGCGCTGGTAATGCGCGCGAGGGCTATTTCTCGACAAAGAGTCGCTGCAAAACACAATGGAATCTAAAATAAATACGACGACTTTAGCAAACACAGTTCACAAAGAGTCCACCTGGCGAGTGAGAGCGGAGGCTGTGGTCTCCGGCGCTGTTAGAAATTAAATGGCCAGAGTGGACTTCGTCTAATGCCCGGGAGGCATTCCTGTGAGCGTTTTTGCATCATTTCCTTTAACTTACAGCTAGTGTTTATTAGCTTACTAATTTTATAACCGCTATTAGGAAAAACGTTATAGTTTTCAGTTCCTTAACACGCAACTTAAAACAAGAATATCTATATTTATTATTTAAATAATATGACAAATAAAAGAAAGTTATTGATTATAGTTGTGAAATAAATTAAACGTCCATTGATGATAAAATATTAGAAATAAGTAAAATTTAATTGTCATTATTGATAACTTAATTCTAAAACATTAAGCTGAATCAAATTTGGAAATAAGTCGAATTTATGAAATTTCCTTTTAATGTTGCACCACCTTATAAGAGAATACTCTTTCCTTGGTATGTAAAGTCGATTATGGGGATATTACAAAAATTTTCTCCGTTACATAACCATCTTTTAAGCTAGGTAGGTATAAGATACTTACAATGGGGCACTGGCGATGTACCTACTGAGATCGAAAGTTCCAAATCGATTAGGGTAAATTTTCGAATTAACCCCTTCTTTGTGGTTGTCTAGCTATGACATAGGAGTAGTGTAAAGATAAATTAAAGCCCCGATTTTAAAATTTGAAATAATTTTATTATTTTTAGTTTTCTGAAGTCGGCTTTTACTTCTTATTAAAAGTTATTTTATTTTTACTTTTTTAAGTAGACTATGTAAAATCACAATATTAGTGTTGCCTAATAGGTACATTAAAAACTATACCCATATCTTGCACTCTTAGAGATGAATTTTTTCTTCAAATTAATATGGGGCTATACTATTTAATAAAAAAAGATCATCAAAATACAGGAATAAAAAAACATATAGAATATTCGACTGAATTGTAAACCTCATCTTTTTTTGAGGCCGGCAAAAAAATTAAAAAATAAATTATTATTTTTTATTTCAAATATAATTATGTAATTTATTCTAACGAACAAATGTAACGTGAATTAACAATAATATTTACATTACATTTGAGCTCACAGAGGCGTTTTTATTCGTGCTCATAATCCTGTGTTTTCTCCACTAAAAAGAGCTTAGAGTTTTTGTCCGGCGCGCCGTATCGCAGTGCGACCCTCGTTGCGAGATCGCTATCGTTGTCCGGCATTTAGTGTCGGCGAACCGCTGCTTATCGCCCAAATTACACCGTTTTACTGGATGCTCTCAAAAACAGTACGAGGTGGAAACTTTCTGTGCTTTTAAACCATTGATCGCAACCACTGGTTACCTAGCTTTTATTTGTAATTAAAAAAGTAAATAAAAATAGTTTTTATGGATTTCATGGCATATATTTAATAATTCACATATATTCATAATAATTTAGGATATTGTCGAATAGAACAAAAACCCTTCTGCTTCTTTAGGTGCTTATTCCTTCACTAATTGAAGAAAAACTTTTTGAATCTTTTACAAAACAAAAGTTGTCTTCTCAATGACGTTATGTAACTTTTTCTTTAAACAAAACCTGTCAGTACTCGACATACCCCACGTGTCACCCCGCCCCGTGACCATGGGCGCTGTAAAGTACTTGAAACTTCGGGAATATGAAATAAGTTAATATACACGATAAAATACGTAAAAACTAGTTCTATTGAAAAGTGTAGTGTTCGCGTAAATATACAAAATCATTAAAAAAATAAGGTTAAACCCTAATACGTTCCACTCTTGGGTATATTATACCTCCTCTCATTTATTTAGACTCATATAATTTTGTTTAAATGTATATATATATTAAAACAAACAAATTTATTACAATAACTCAAGTAGTAAGTTTAATTTTTTTTAAATAATAGATTTTAATAAACATTGTTGCATAATTTTTTTACTAAAGTTTACTAAATAACTGTTGACTAATGAACGGTGAAGCAGTTGACTAAATATTATATACAACAAACACAATAGAACTAAATATTTTTTTTAATATTTAAACCATAAATAAATAATAATTACTGAATGCCATTTCTACTTTTTATAGGTGGTAGGACTCCCAGAAGTTGGTCTGCGTAGGTACCAAACTCTTACCTACTTCTGCAGCTAAATAACAGTGATTGCACTGCATGCTATCTAAGTCCTCCGAGGTGACAACGCATCTGGAGTCATCTATATTAAAAATACTAGTTTGGTAAACACTCAAAAAAATACCGGCGTTTTTCAGTTATTTTGTGTAATTAATTACGTGCGAAATTTTATATAAAAAACTATATTTGAAAATGCAAACTAATATTCGTTATTAAACACGTAGTAAGGGAAGCGAGCTTAGCAATCTCCAATTCGACCCTCTATGGGCGGCGGATTTTATTGCCATTCGTATTGTCGGCCAGAGATTTACTTTGACAAGTCGGATATTCGTTTGTTGACTCTTCGTCGGTTTTTCCACAGCCTTTTCTTTTTTATCGTAGCCTTGACTATTACTCTCCGACGTAGGCTTAATAATGACTAATGCGGTAAAAGCCGAGTTATTTTTGTCAAATGCCTCTTGAAATAAGACCATTAAATATCCTCGTAATATTAACATTACGGTTTTCATCATTTCAAACACTTATTGTTTTGTATATTCAGAAATGGAAAAGTATGGACGAACAAAATTTACTTGTGCTTGATATAGCAGCTGCCATACTGTAACATATTTTCTTATCAGGAGTACTCGTATACAATATGTAACAAAGACCCTGTGGTTCCCGTTAAGTAATTTATCAGGATCATTATTCAAACGTATAGAAATAACTTTTTTTTAAAAACTCGAACAATATTTTTTTAATTTTATTTCAAAAAATAATTGTATGCAAATTGTATGTGGTTTTATTACGTATGCGTTGTCTAGGGAGTAAGAGGATTGTTAAAGACCCCGCTTTACTTGGCTTTAGCATCGGCTAGTGTCAGGAAGAGGTAATAAAACCACATAAAATTAAAAAAAGTTATTTCTATAGGTTTCAACACTGATCCTGATAACGTACTTAACGGGAATCACAGGGTTTTTGTTACATGTTGTATAACTGGAACTAAAAATATGATCTATGATATATTTTATTTATTTATCATCTACTGTCTGCCACCGTAGCCGCAGACTCGACGACTTCCAACCTCCCGAACAAGTCGGTTTCTGAAAAGTTTTTAGCACCATAGACCACATACATACCCTTCGGCAAATTTTACAAAAGACCGTATATTTACACTACGTTTGTAAAGGACAATTAATAGCGGTAAAAATTTTCTTTGACTTGTGCATACGACGGTGTATGTTAAACGCACCAGGTAACACATTAACGGTGTTTCCACCAAAGCCTTTGTCTGCACTCAACGAATTACGGGGAAAGGCGAAAATTTAAATACCCGCCGGGACTGTTTTACATGTAAGAGATGCACTTTGCATGTAATGTGGCGATTAAATGAGGCGACAGTGTTTCAGACGGTATCCGCCATGCAGCGAGGAAAGAATTATTAGTAATGAAATTCAATTTCCTTGTTTTACACTGCGACAAATAATTTAAAAGAAATTTGGCGCGAAAAAATTTGTACGCGTCTTTTATATGGAAAGCAGCTCTTCTTGTTTCAAATTTAAACGTTTGCATATCTTTTACTTAATAGGTCTGTTTTATATTTATTTAACATGTTGTTTAAAAGCTTACGCATCATACTCATTAAACCCTTATTAATAGTATTTAATGGTAATTCGAATCGAAAATGTAGAATAACTATTTAACTCCCGTTTGTAAAGATTAAATCATGTTTAACGTCCAAATTACAACAATATGGGTAGTTGTTGGTGACACTACTCTCGAAGTTGTTGACGAGTATATGTACCTGTAACAAAATGTCCACTTAGGTAAGTCCAACTTAGACTAAGAGGTAAGCCGGTGTATTCAACTCTGCTAGTATCAAACTGCATTGCGGTGGTGCTGGTAACTTCGACAAATACTTTTGTTCGATATTCTTCAGATCCTTAAGCAAAAGTGTACAGTCAGTGCGTGCTGCTAGTGATGGCTTACAGAGCTAAAAAGTGGGCCTTTATTTCCGACCGTATTGTGGAAGATGAAAGTCATCATCTGATGGAAAGGGTTCGCTGCAGCTCGAAAATATTCGCAGGAGAACAAGAGTAGCTGACATAGGCCAGCATTGACAATGGCAATGGGCAATGGGCCAGCCATTTAGTTTATATAATCGATTTTAAACAACGAACAACAAGGTTCACGAGTGGCAGGCTAGTACAAGCGCAGTGACTCCCTTCAAGATGGAGTGATAATATAATAAAATATCGGTACGATATTTTAAATGCACAGTTTTCACTTTTCCACAGAAAAAAGTATTTACATAACACAAAAAAATACCCTTGTCTTTCATCCCGCAATGTCCTCATGTACTCTCCTTGTATCGTAGCTGAGTATACATCGTTAGACGATGACACTCGCCACAAAGGTAAGGGCATAGGGAGGAAAACTCAATTAAAACAACGTCGTGGCGCTTGACTCACGTTACATGATTAGGCTAGCTATGGACGTTGTATAATTAAAGAACGTATCGATATGTATTAGTACAGGTATTTTACATACACATCTACTTTAAGTACTTGATGGATTTTTAATGAATATTTTACGTAGTTTTGACTGTTCTAATGGAAGCTGTAATACGTAATAAATACTCATGGTAAGATGAGTGTCCTTTTAACCAACTTAATAAAATAAGGAACTTATCAAGTTTACTGATTTTCCTTTCTTAAGCATAACACCATAATTTCGAGATTATTAAACCTCATCATCATCATTACAGCCTTTCATAAGTCCACTGCTGAACCTTGTCCTCCCCCAAGGAATGCCACAAAGCACGGTTATGAGCCACCTGCATCCATCGACTTCTTGCATGTCTTACCAGATCGTCACTCCATCTCGTGGGGGGTTGCCCTACACTTCGCCTACCCGTACGAGGCTGCCACTCAAGAATCTTTCTTCCCCATCGGTTCTTCGAGCTATATGGCCGACCCACTGCCACTTCAGCTTACTAATCTGTTGGGCTATGTCGGTTACTCTAGTTCTACTGCGGATATCCTCATTTATAAGTTTATCACGCAGAGAAACCCCGAGCCTAGCCCTCTCCATAGCTCGCTGAGCAACCTTGAGCTTCCTCATACGGCCAGCAGTGAAGGACCACGTCTCAGATCCGTAAGTCATCACTGGTAACACGCACTGGTTGTACAATTTCGTTTTAAGGTTTTGAGGTATGTCTGACGAGAAGATGTGTCGTAGTTTGCCGAATGCTGCCCAGCCGAGTTGAATCCGTCGATTGACCTCTCGGTCGAAGTTGGACTTACCTAGTCGGACTATTTGTCCCAGGTAAACATACTCGTCAACAACTTCGAGCTTAGTGCTCCCAACAACTACCGGCATAGGTGTGATATGGATATTAAACATGATCTTTGTTTTGTCCATGTTCATCCTAAGACCTATTCGTTGGGAGACACTATTGAGGTCATTGAGCATGGTGCTTAGGTCCTCCAGCGATTCTCCCACAAGGACTATATCGTCGGCAAATCAAAGGTGAGTGATGTACTCGCCATTGATGTTAATATCGTATCCTTTCCAGTCCAGAAGCTTGAAAACGTCTTCCAATGCAGCGGTGAAGAGTTTCGGGGATATAACATCACCCTGTCTTACACCTCTATGCAATTGGAAAGGTTTCGTACTCTGGTTCTGTACTCGGATAGCCATCGTTGCCCTACTGTACAAGCACTTAAGCACTTCGATATACCGACAGTCAACTTGGCACCGCTGAAGGGACTGCAGCACCGCCCAAATTTCGACGGAATCAAAGGCTTTCTCATAGTCCACATACGCCAGACATAGTGGCAAATTGTTCTCCTCGGACTTCTGTGCAATTTGCCGAAGGGTATGTATTTGGTCTATGGTGCTAAAGCCCTTTCGGAAACCGCATTGTTCGGGAGGCTGGAAGTCGTCAAGTCTGCGCGCGAGATGATTCGTAATGACTCTCAAAAACAGCACGTAGACGCGGCTCAGAAGGGAAATCGGTCTGTATTTCTTCAAGAGAGCGTTGTCACCTTTCTTGAAGAACAAGACCACTTCTGCTCCACGCCTCCGGTGTGGAAGGTGAATAATACTTCTATGGATAAAGCCATTTTTGAAAAAGTGGAGCAAGATCGCCATATTATAGTCTTTGTCACATATTTGTGTTATAGCATGTTGCGGGTGACAGCTTACAGTTTAGCGTGTCTAGAGATGGAACAATGTTAAATCGATTTAAAAAAGGCGATTAACGATACACAAAGCAAAGCAAAAGTTATCGATTAGCTATCACAAAAAAATTATTACCGAAATATATATTTCTTTATTAATAAATTATAATGCATGTAAATTTTAGTTACAGTTTCATACAATTTTTTTTATTATTCTTTAAAAAAATACTAGTAATGCTATTAAACATTACTAATATTCCCTTTAACCACTTCTGGTAAGCTTAAAATGCTTGAGTAAGAAGTGGTTCACAACAGTAGTCGAAAGGTGGATTCGAACCCACGACCTTTCGAGATCGCGGTCCACGCCTTGTCATTAGGTTACTGACGCTTCACTTCAAATTCAAATTATGATATTATAGTTACATATTATACTACGTATTAATTTGAAAATAAAAATGATCTTTTATTTTACGTTAATTAGAACATTTTTCTTAACATTAAATAAATAAAATGACTGCCAGCACCTGTGATTTCTAGAAAGGCGTTGACTACACCTGCATCTTTTCAAGATACGAGTGCTAGTGCTAACATAAATGTATATAAGCGTTGCCAGGTCCAGTAGGTGAAATATCGGGACGGAAGGTAAAAATAATCGAGAATTTGGTATACAATACAAATAAAATAAAAAATAAAAAACACAAGTTTTTTGTAGCCATTTTGGCCGCCATGAGTTATACTAGTATTTTTGACACAATGCGCAATGTGCTTTATAATTATTTTTGGGACTGAGCTAATGAACAAATAATTTATCGTCCAAACATCGGAAAATCTGCATAGTTATCTATGTGCGTTTTCCTTTTTTGGAAAATCAGAACTTTGAATAAAACTACTTTTACGGATTATATCGCGTTTAATTAACTTGTTTTTATTGATTCCCTACGTTTCGGGTATTTTACAGCACCCATGGTCATGGGGGGAATGAGGTGATTGACGTCCCGATGTCAGAGTTAACCCAGAGTACCTTCAGCTTTTTCAATTATTAATTTTGGTCCGACCTACGCAGAATGAACTTACTGTGTCTTGAAGTCTTGCAGTGGTATGCTTGGGTTTAGTTTTAATTTTATTAATCACAGGATACCAAGCAGGTGGTAGTACCCAGCCTCCCTCTCTATTGAATTTAGGATCTTTTTTCATTTCAATAGCTTAACGTATCATCCTTGATATGAATCGATGTTCTTTCGCGAGAATTTATGGTTTATCATGTAATGGAATGTAATAAAATAATTTTGTAATGTAGAGATATTTATGACTAAAATATCAATGTTTAAAAAATTATTGATAATAATTTTCATATTGATAAATGAGTAAAAATAAACCTAATAGTAGTTTTTATTGTATTTTACCCTATGAATAACTTTTATCAGCCCTAAAAAAATCAGGAGTTTATCCACATCTGTCCTTCGTCCTCTTCAGCCCGAAACAGCCTTTTGCTACCGCCATCTAGGTAATACCCGCATAGACAAGAAGTTTTGTCGTAATCATCTCCTTTGTTACGCTAATAAGATTTTTCACAATGTATAGAGTCAAGGCTATATCTTTGTAAACAACATTGTAAATAGGCAATCACACATACAACTGTTTTCAACTATCCATTATTTTTTAAATATGGTTTTGTGTGCTGGTTGAGAACAGACTTGATCAATGGCGTTTGACATAATGATAATAGGAATCTATATTTGTGAGGCTTGACTGCTGATTTTTGTCTTTTTTTAACTAAATCGGTGTGACGACATATTGAATGTTATCTAAAATTATTGATATTAATCAATCATTCTGAACAATTAATAAAACAATAATTTTCCAGCGTCAGCCAATTTCAACATCGGGTGAGATTGTTATTAAACACTGGTTTAGAGTGAGTGAAAAACATAGTAATACATAATAATACATATTAAATATATCTTATTTTAATGCTTCATATAAATCGTGCATTGAAATACTTATTCTTCATTATCAGACGAAAGTATGTGTTATATGTCTATGATAAGCAGTTTTAGCATATGCAGGTACACGATATGTGATAAATCTGGAGATAATCAGTTATCTCATTCATTCCTTTGTTTAATTTATTTCCCGCATCATTTGCATAGCTAAATCTGAGAAGTATATTTGTGGTTTGATCTCGTTTCTCCGCTGGTTTATAGGAACCTGGTTTCTCGCGACGACGTTTGAAATATAATAAATTCTTCTTTCGATTTTTGATTTTGATCTTTAAAATTCTATCAAAATCATAGAAATGGTATAGACCAAGTGATTAATGAGAGCTCTATGTACAATGTCTCTATGAGTATAATGACAAATCAAATCGGGCCATGTAATTTTATACTCAACCAAATCTAAGAAATACGTTTCGACACTCGACAGCTGTTAGACTTATTTGACCAACCAAAAAATCGGTACGTACAATATTCGATTCTTTAGAAAAATCTATATCAATTATTTAGAGTTGGTAATAACTTACAGTTTTGTTTCGATTAATACGAGAATAAATTAGAAACGGATAATTTAAAACACAAGAATTATTAGTTTCTTCGTATTTATTATTACTGTTTATATCTAGAGGCAAAATTGTATAAATTTAAAATTTGAAATTAGATTAAAAATAAAATATATATTCTGTCACTTTCACTACAACTAGTTGGGCTGTCGATATTTACATTAATTATTACTGGATTATCAATAATGTATCAAAATTAATGTTCTTTCAAAGTCATCCATAACAATTTTCTTTGTTTTCTCCACTACTTTTGCCCAATTATTCTTTGTGACATGGGTATATGCTTCATTCAGCAAACCTTTCATTTTTTTTACAAAGCATAAGATATTTCCATTTCATGTGTGTTTAAGTATAAGGTGGGTCCGCCTAAAAGGGGCCGGTTACAAATAAGGTCCATCTCTTCAAACTTATCGCAATTAATACTTAAACCAAAATGGATATCGCGCTGCCACTCCCCAGTAACCAATTACAAAAGTGCACCGGCGTTCATTGCTTTCGCGGTGGACATTTTTTAGTGGCTCTGGGTATAACTTCAGGAGCGGTCGACGTGACTCAATCTATAAAATATTCTGATTAAATTTTGCGTTGTTTTAGTAATAAAACCCGGTCGTTATGTAATAATTCTGCAATAGTAATGTTAAAATATTTTCAGAAGATGGATTGACGAGGCAAGTTACGAAAATTATTGCTTTTTTATCACAATTTTGTTAGTTTTTTCTCAGGACATATCTAAGTGCTTAACAAGGTTCACTTTTTGTCTCAAAATAAGGGCCGGACCTTATTAGGGACAAGAAGCTTTAAAATAGGCGTGATCAGTTACTTAAATGAATTATATAAGTGTAAATAAGCAGTTGGCCTGGCAAGTGGCTTTTCTGTGCGGTGATACCGACAGATCACCACGCTAGGCCATAGCTATCGCACAAAAATGTCACATGTCTAGACACCTTTCCTTCCTTGCACTTTAACTAATGTTGAAAAAAATTATCCAGACGCTTTCGAGTTTTATACTTAGGAACACATTTACCCATTCGTTTTTACGTAGTTTTATAAGATTTATTTACGCAAATCAACAGTAGCTTTTGACATAAGTATTGTTCATACATAATATAAGTAGTTATATTGTTTCCAGTAAAGACAAAAATGGAACCTTCGCAAAAAAGAAAACGATGCTCAGGATGGTCTCTAACTGATCTTCAGGATGCTCTAGATGATATGAAAAAACAGTCAAATGTCTAAGCGTGCAGCAGCTTTAAAATACCATAATATACTACGGCGACCGTTGAAAAATCACATAAAATCTGGAAGCGTGGTGAAGAGGATGAGAAGGAAATCTGTTTTTATCGACACACAGGAAAAGAAATTGGTAGAGAGAATTAAGAAGTTTTCAAATATTACCTTTGCCTGATACCTTTAACACCAAAGTAAAACGTAAACAAATTTACTTATTTTGTGGAAAAAACAACATAAAAAATCCTTTTAGAGACAAAAAATCTACTATGATTACAGAAGTATAATACCTAATAAGGTGCAAGTACTAAGATTGATTATTAACATTTTGTGATTTTCTTTACTAGAGTTAATAAAAATCTGCACACAACTACAATTTGTTTCATTTATAACTATAAAATAAATTAGTTATAACTTATATTCACTTCCTAATCTATCTACATCTACACTATATATATATATATATATATATATATATATATTTTATATATATATATATATATATATATATATATATATATATATATATTACTATTATAAAGAGGAAAGATTTGTTTGTTTGTTTGTTTGAATTGAATAGGCTCCGAAACTACTGGACCGATTTGAAAAATTCTTTCACCATTAGAATCCTACATTATCCCTGATGAACATAGGCTATATCATATTTTCAAAAAAGTCAGGGATCCATATGAAAACTTCGATAATGTAACCCAAGGTGTGAAAAAAATACCAAAAAGAATTCTTATATCGCGTACGCTGCGGAAACTATTGATAATAGAGCAAAGTAATGTACTTCAATTTTATAGAGGATATCAATATCTACAAAAAAGTCTGCAATACCATATGTTTAACTATTACAGTTATGTCACAATAACTACTTTTTCATGTTAAAATGTGAAATAGTAACGCCGTAACGGTACAAAATAGGCCACATTATTCGTATCAGCACCTGTATCATGCATAACCACCAATTACGTTAACCATGTAGTTTTAGTAACATATTTCACTTTTTAAATCTTTGTTAATTCAGCAACCGTCCGTCGTGATGTCTCTCTCGAAGTTCGCATGTCGCAAGGCGCAGACGAGTGATATACGCGGGTAAAACCGCGGGGCACAGCTAGTACTTTATAAGGGCCACGACACTAATTGATATGAATTTCGGTTTCATTATGCGAAACCCACGCATTTAATAGTAGTTTAAAGCCATTGCTTTATAAAGGTGTGATTTTTCTGGCATATAACGCCTAAACTCTTGCAGTTCAATTATGGACCTTATTTAGAGTCCAAGTGCCGTATAGATATATACCATAGACAAGCTTTTAAAAACTTATTTTGTAAGTACCTCGACCTTGTTACCTTGTTTATGTATAATATTTTCTCTTCAAATATAAACAGTTTATTTGATTATGATGCTTTACAAATTAAAAGACTTATATATATATATATAGATAAGGATTTCCAAAAACCCGTCCCTTATTAGATGCAACTAACTTAGTTAATAATATGTTTGCATTAAGAGCATTTCATATAAGAACTAGCCTTTGATTTAGGCCAAACTCAATTCAATAGCATTATAATGGCAGTGGTATGGTGGTAGTCTTGTGATGTTCGCAGGAATATTTTGTAAAAGGGTTGTAAACCATTCTTTTCTACCGACTTCAAAAAAGAAATGATACTCAATTTGACTGTATGTTCTTTTTTCTTTTGGAACGAAGTTCCTTATCGGACGGTATGTATTTGGCGGATGGGGGCTAGGCGAGAAAAAGTGTAAGATTTTTCCGTCACAGCCCCTTCTGACGTAGTGTAGACCCCCCTTACGCTTTTTCTTATCTTGTCATGAAAGAAATATTATTTTATTATAAATGACGCTTCATTTCAATAGATACTAGTAATTCACTTATTTGTATTTGTTAATCAATAATATACCTAATACGTTTCATTACAGCCTTTCATAAGTCCACTGCTGAACATAGGCCTCCCCCAAGGAATGCCACAAAGCACGGTCCTGAGCCACCTGCATCCATCGACTTCCTGTATGTCTTACCAGGTCGTCACTCCATCTCGTGGGGGGTCGCCCTACACTTCGCCTACCGGTACGAGGCTGCCACTCAAGAACCTTACTTCCCCATGGGTTGTCGGTTCTTCGAGCTATATGGCCGGCCCACTGCCACTTCAGCTTACTAATCCGTTGGGCTGTGTTGGTTACTCTGGTTCTACTGCGGATATACTCATTTCTAAGTTTATCACGCAGAGAAACCCCGAGCATAGCCCTCTCCATAGCTCGCTGAGCGACCTTGAGCTTCCTCATATGGCCAGCAGTGAATGACCACGTCTCAGATCTGTAAGTCATCACTGGCAACACGCACTGGTTGTACGATTTCGTTTTAAGGTTTTGAGATATGTCTGACGAGAAGATGTGTCGTAGTTTCCCGAACGCTGCCCAGCCGAGTTGAATCCGTCGATTGACCTCTCGGTCGAAGTTGGACTTACCTAGTCGGACTATTTGTCCCAAGTAAACATACTCGTCAACAACTTCGAGCTTAGTGCTCCCAACAACTACCGGCATAGGTGTGACATGGACATTAAACATGATATTTGTTTTGTCCATGTTCATCTTAAGACCTATTCGTTGGGAGACAATATTGAGGTCATTGAGCGTGGTGCTTAGGTCCTCCAGCGATTTTGCCATAAGGGCTATATCGTCGGCAAATCGAAGGTGAGTGATGTACTCGCCATTGATGTTAATACCGTATCCTTTCCAGTCCAGAAGCTTGAAAACGTCTTCCAATGCAGCGGCGAAGAGTTTCGGGGATATAAAATCAACCTATCTTACACCTCTCTGCTCCACGCCTCCGGTGTAATGCCACCATGGAGGACGGAATTAAAGAGCTTCTGAAGGACTTCAAGTACCGGTCTTTCACCCGCTTTTTTTTATAGGAGAGGGAGCAAACGAGTACGCGGCTCACTTGATGGTAAGTGACTACCGCCGCCCATGAACAACTGCAACACCAGAGGAATCGCAGATGCGTTGCCGGCCTTTTAAAAAGAAGTAGACTCTTTTCTTGAAGGTCCCTAAGTCGTATCGGTCCGGAAAAATAGCTGGTGGTAATCGGTATTCCACAAGGAAGTTGTGCGAGGGAGAAAACTTCTTCTGAATCGCACAGTGGTGGACCGCCAATCATCCAGATGATATGGATGGTATCGCGAGCTTTGTCACGATGTGCGATGGTGAAATTGAGCGGCTGGAATTAGCCCGAACAATTCCTCAGAGCACTCCCCGTGGTACATGCGATAAAATACGCAAACAGATGCAACATCTCTACGCAGTGCCAGTGAGTCAAGCCGATCCGATTTCAGAAGCTCGGCTGTAATTCCATCCTCGCTTGGATTCTTGCCGTTTTTAAGGTGCTGGAGAGCCATTCTAATCTCGCTCAGACTGACGTCCGGGATATCTTCGGAATAGTGTCGGATAATACTCGCTCTTGGATCGTTACTCACACTTGCGTGTGGCTCCAACGATGACGTGTACAGCTGCCCATAGAACCTCTCAATCTCGCTCAAAATCTCTGGTGGCTCGGAAACGATGCTGCCACCCTCGGTCTTCAGCTTTGATAAATGGCTCTTTCTGGCAGACAGATCTCTGGCAAAGACTTTGGATCCTTGGTTCTGCTCGATCGCTTCTTCAATACAAGTTGTATTGAAGTTGCGTAAGTCCCGCCGCCTGCATTTGGAGATCTGTCTATTCAGTTGCCTGTATGCTGTCAAATCTACTGAAGAATGTAGCTTCATCTCCCGTCTAACAGCCATGAGATCGGGGAGTTTTTGTGTTCTTCTGCGGTGGGTCTTGCAAAACTTTGCTCCGACCGCATGGACAGTTTCCACGAGCTTGTCATTCATATCGTCCACTTCATTGCAGTCTTCTAGGCACTGAAAACGGTTTTGTTACTCGAGCTGAGAGGTTTCGGGACTTTGGAACAGAGCACGAGGGGAACGGAGCGTTGACTTCATTAGACGAGGACTCTCCAACTTAACGTTTAGGTTCAATGTGCCTCTAACCATTCGGTGATCGCTACCAGTTTTCACCCTCGCGATAACGGAGACATCACTGAACTGTTGTCGTCTGGTCGTCATAATGAAGTCAATCTCATTTCTTGTCGAACCGTCGGGGCGCGACCAGGTCCACTTCCTATGGGGCCGCTTCTGGAAGAAAGAGTTCATCATTAAGAGTTCCTCTTTCTCCATGAAGTCTGCCAGCTGCTGGCTCCTTGGGTTCCGTTGCCCTATTCCGTATTTCCCTACTTTCAGCTCACCGTTCTCTCTTGTGCCTAGTTTTGAAGTCTCCCATTAACACCGTATATTGGGTTTTGGAGGAATGCATGGCTCTAGAGATATCCTCATACATTTCCTCCACCTCCTCATCGGGGTGTGCCGAGGTTGGTGCGTAAACCTGTATGACCTTCAGCGAATACCGTTTGGTGATTCTGAGTATAAGGTACGCAACCCTCGTCGACACACTCTCAATCTTTACAACGTTGTTAACGAGAGACTTGTAGACGATAAATCCGACACCTCCTTGGGACAGATGGTCGCCCTCCCGGTGATAGAGCAAGTTGCCGGATTCGAGGATTACCGTGTCCTCCCCCTCACTTCGGACTTCGGATAATCCTATAATATGCCAGCGTAACTTGTCTATCTCTTCTTCCAGCTCCACGATCTTTTCGTCAGTCCTCAGGGTGCGTGCGTTGTATGTTGCCAGGTATTTAACAGTGATAGAGCCACGCGGCATCTTTTGCTGTCGCACGGATGGGCCGGCTCGAACCGGGGTAGTACCACGGCCTCACAGAAAACCAGCGTGAAGTAGAGGTTTACCTCTGAGTTTCGCTTGGTGAGTGCAGGTAGCCGAAGGCCCTTTTTACTGGAAATGAGGCATTCCATCTTAGTCCTCACGGGTAACAACGCATCTACATTTAGATTTGTAACAGAGGATAGATGTAGATGTCTATGAGCCACAGCAACCAATTACCATCAGGTGGACTGTGTGCTCGTTTGTCACCCTTATCCAATAAAAAAAAAAGGTCGAGTCGTCTTAGGTGGCAACCGAACCTCTATCGGAGATTGTTAGCACCCCCTGCCCAGCCGTTACCATGGTCGAGAAATAGGTAATAAAATACTACGAAAAGAACTTCGTTCCAACCGAGTGTTCCACGACACTCACGCATGTTTTTTTATGTGTGTTACATCATAACTTTTATCTGGGTGAACCGATTTCGTTCATTCTTTTTTTCGGTTCGTGCGGGTCGAATCCCGCACGGAACATGTATTTGTATGGCCTACAAATAATTGTTCCGGGTCTGGATGTTTGTCCTCGTGCAATTTATGTTTGTAAACTGCCTTCACGATACAGAAGAAAGCCCTTGGGGATAACGTTTTTTAAGCATACAACAGTTTTAACCGTACAACAGTAATAGTTTTTGAGTAATTCTTAATAATTTAAGAATTTGAAGTCGGTTGTACATTTTTAATTTTTTATTATAATTATTCTGCATCCATTTCCTCATCGTATTCTCTTGTACTCTTCGATTGGAAAACAATTTTATACAAATCTTCCTCCAGCGGATCCCGCATCACCTTTTCCCATGGGTACCTTCGAGCAAAATGCTGCAGTGTCATCGTTTCATGAACGAATATGACGTTGTCCCAATTATTAATATATTTTTCATTTCTCTTAAAAAAATGTATATTATTAATGAGGCTATGTCATGCCTCTCCATAATTATTTAGCGTTTATTATTTTTTTTATTTCGAAAGCGCATATGCGTTTTAAAATGGTTGCCAAAGACCACCATTGTATAAACCGCCATCTACTAAACTTTCTTTCAACTAAGCCGCATTAGGATATTCTTATTTAGATAATATCATAAATAGTAATATGAGATATTATTGTTTATGGTATTCCTATGTATATAACTTGTCAAGGTTAACGAATATAATAGAATCAGTCCAAAAAGTTATAGCCGAGTCGCACAAAATAAGGTAAAAACAAAATCACAAAAGTACGCACAGTAAGCTACCAAAACGGCATTTTTTGCATATGAATTTCTTTGCCTAACACAAGTTTACACTGACAAAGTAGGAAAGTTATAAAATAGATTAACTTGTTTAATTCATGATTCATATAATTTCAGCAATTCTAAAAATATAATTTAAATAAACAAATAATAAATTAAATCATTTCAAGATTTGATTAATTATAATTATTAGAACATTTTTACCGATTATTTGAATTTTTTTACCGATTATTCGCATAACTTACAGCGAGCGCTAACCATCTGAGCTACCACGGCTAATACCCTCTCAGAAATGAGAGGAGGCCTGTGCCCAGCAGTGGGACATAAATAGGCTACAACTTTACCTTACTTTACTTTTTCGCATAACAATGAATTTTAATCATTCAAATACTATGGTAAGGTACATAGCGATATATCATTGAAACAACGTCAGGCAAAAAAGTTAACTGGTTATTTTTTGTATTTTGCTTTTTCTGAAAAATTAGAACTTGAATTAGTGATAAAGAACTATATATGTTGTAATGAACGTTGTCTACGCTACGTCAGAAGGGGTCGTGACGGAAAATTTTTACACTTTTTCTCGCCTAGCCAAATGCGTTCCGTCCGATAAGGAACTTCGTTCCAAAAACTTTAAGTCATTAAAATTTTAATACAAATCATTTGCTAACACTTTAAAAAACGCTTTTCTCTTTCTTGACTGACTCTCTTTTTCATTTCTTGACTCCTTTAATCCTTAAAGGGTGGGCAGCGTTCGAAAAAAAATTATGAAAAATTAACTTTAAATATAGAAAAAAACATCTTTTATTTAGGTACATTTTATGTAATTAATTCCACGTCGTGTGTAAATATGTAGGCGTAGAAAGTATTATTGGTATTACAGACAATGCAAAGTCATTTTTATCTTAACGATGTCGCGGTGGCATTTTTCTTGGGGGCGTAAATGGGCGACGATTTCTGACCAATGACCGTCTTGGAGGGAGGACTCGCTTTTGTTGAAACGAAATTAGGATGCTTCAAGCGAGAAATTGAGTTCTTCATTTGTAGTTTCATTTAATTATAGATAAAATCGATTACTTATTAACATATATCGAACTTGTTATTAACATAATGAGAGACGTTTTAATTTACATTTTATACATTATCTGTGGTAAAATTTCGTGTTAAAACCTAAAATAATATTGGATAAACTATTTTTATTGCATTTAATTTAGGTTATTTTATATTCTCGAGGTTTCCGGAGGCTTTACAGTAGGTACTAGTAGTCACACTACACGGAGATGCGAACAAATCTATAAAAATAGTTTATTCTACGTGTGTAATTAAATATTAGAAAAATTTTCTTACGTGGTAGAGCCATACTACATTTATATTAGTGGTATAGTTGTAGCACGAATGGGTCGGCTCGACAAGGGAAGAACCTCGCTCTCACAGAATACCAGCGTAAAATAGCAGCTGTGTTTCGTGTGGCTAGTATAGAGAACCGGAGACCCTTTTTACTCGTAATGCGGCATTCCATCTTAGTCCTCAAGGGTGACAATGCATTTATGTTTTGATTCTTAATTGAGCATATATGTAGATGTCTATGGGTCACAGCACCCACTTACCATCAGGTGGACTATGTGCTCGTTTGTCACTCTTATCCTATAAAAAAAAGAAATCATTATGTAAACCTAAAATAAGCGTTAGATTTCAACCACATACTATAATCAAACACATGCTTGGCTAATTTCAAACAACCAACCCATGAGCGTGAGTGTGTGTAAATATCGGTTTATATCCCAAAAATTTGGGTTAAGAATCTATCAAACAGAAAATTGGGCGCACAGTATTAAGGTTTAGTTTTTACGGGCTAACACGTTTTACGTGGTAGAACCAAGCTGCAGCTAGAGTTATGGATGTATCACACGGTTCGACCAGGAAAGGAACTCGCTCTCACAGAATAACCGCCTAAAATAGCAGCGTAATGCTGCTGCGTTTCGTATGTGCGAGTGTAGAGAACCGGAGACCCGTTTTACTGGAAAAGAGGCGTTCTATCTTAGTCCTCACGGGTGACAACGCATCTATATTTTGATTTTCAATCGATTAGTCTAGATTTCCCTAAGCCTCAGCATCCACAATACGATCCGGTAGACTGTGTGGTCGTTTGTCACCCTAATTCTATAAAAAAAAAAACATTGTTAATTGCTGTTTGCTGTGTTTCGGAACAGCGATGCAATTTCAAATAAATAGAAGAAAATAGTCAATAGCTGTGAAACATGATACTCTTTATAAATATCTCTTAAACTAAAATTGAACACTTAAAATCGTTTTTACAATGCGAAACAAATAGCTTTTATTTCTTTTATTTACATAAAGTCAAGATGCTGGCGCTGTAAATGCTTAAAATTTTATACTTCCAAGTCCCGAGTAAGAAATGTTTAAGTGCTATTATTTGAAACACCTTCGAGTCCCGATGGCGTAATTCATTTTCAAGTTGGCTCATTAATTAATTGGGCGTCTGCCGCGATGGGCCGCGTGCTTTTTATGACTACAATAAACTCTCCCGTGTAACTGTCGCCGCGGGTGGCGTCTTTATTTCTAACAACCATTTTAACGTCACAAATAACATTTCTCAAGCTAAATGATGTCACATTAAAATACTGTACTGCCTTTCAGAACCTATTGTAGTACCTATCATACAAAAATTTTTGAAGATTTTCTTCATTAATTTTATATTTTAATATAAATGTAGTTAGATACAGTCTTTATAGGCCTCATCTCCTTTAAAAAACGAGCTTACTCATGTTTAAAAGGCCAGCAACGCACCTGCAATTCCCCTGGTGTTGCAGTTGTTTGTAGGCGGTGGTCGACACTTACCATCATGTGAGCCGCATCCCCGTTTGCCTCCTCTTCAATAAAAAAAAATATGAAAATTTTAAAATGAAACATTGAACCGCGCTGCTTCAGTGTAAAGCAGATCCGCATGGTATCGGAATATTTTTAATTATTTAGTCACATAGGTTTTCTCATAACTCTTCCCACTGACTCCCCTTCCCAGTGCGTGTTGCCAGTGATGTCATATTGTGGACCTGAGAGTGAGACGTTGTCCTACACTGCTGGCCTATGGGGAGGCTCAAGATCCCTTAGCGAGGTATGAAGAGGGCTATACTTGGAGTTTCTCTGTGTACATAATTGCCTCTTTCCGCAGTAGAACTAAAGTAACCGATATAACGCAACGGATTAGTAAGCTGAAGTGCATATAGCTTGAAGAAGTCGTTATTGCATTGTGTGACGTCACGGAATAAAAAAAATAGTTCTAGTCACGTGGTATTATGTTCCCATGCAATATTATATTATTAAATCAATGCATTCTTATTAGATATACTTTTATATTCTTATGATACCGTAGGTATACAGGGCTATTTTGCAATAACCAGCCATAATTGCAGAGAAGGTTCAGAATAAGTCATAGGCGTAAGGTATACAAACTCCAGCCTGGGGCACTTAGCCACTGTGCTACAGTGATGTTAACACACTACTTTAATACACTACATAAGTAATTTTTTGTACGCATTATTGGTATTGCACTCTTTCTATTTTCATTACAGCCTATAAAAAGTCCCCATACTACCCTATATAATACTTCATTTGGCGGATAGGCATAAAAAAAATATAGAAAAAAATTAATTAAAAAATTTCAAACGTTCTGTCCTTTTTATCTTTTAAATTCTAAATGCGTGGTAATGCATGATTTTAACTGGTTTTACTGCGCACGCATACATTTGTAAGGGTAGTTCCGTAGGCAAAAACGTTGTTGTCCATAAATCACATTCAATGTGGGAAAATTTCAAATAAAAGTAGAAGCCCTATTTACTCGTATTTTCAGAAACTGCAATAACGGTATATAATTGTTTATATGTAGGCGCGTCTATAAAATACTGGCCAGATTCAGAGCGAAGGTTTTACTCATAGACTTAGAATATACTGGCGTATATATTGTAGCGAAGCGTCGGATATCGGTGGTAATGTGGCAATCGGTGTTGTTTGGAGGGTTTTTGAAATTAACATCATCAGGAAAGCGTGCCATATACTTGCGACGGATTGCTAACGATCTGTTTATTATATTTTCTTGTACTTTATGTTGTAACGCACGCATATTTGCGCCATCCATCATGACTACATCTGGGATGATCCTCTTTCGCCTACATATGTATATTTGAAATTAAGTTTAAATTTGACTACTCTTTGAAAAATAACCTTGTTTGTACACGGTTACTGTAACCGTGTAGGTAATGGCGGTGTTAGAATATCTATTACTCAATATCGACCAGTACTCAATGTCGTAAGAGGTGAAAGAGGGAAACTGAAACGAAATAGGAGATCATCTTCCGGATAACAAATGAAAATTATAAAATACACGTACTTTTATTATTTAATAAAAAAATATTGGTAAATCCAATTGAGCATGCCTTCGCATTAAAAAAATTACGTATAGCATGATTAAATAGAATTTTTTTAAAGTTTATTTAAACATTTCGACAGCACTATCGGCTTCAACACCCTTGAAAACCATGAAAATGACACCCACAATGAAAAAATTTATACCTACTTCAGCCGCCGTCTTGGATTTACATTTCGACAGCACTATCGGCTTCAACACCCACGAAAACCATGAGAATGACACCCATGATGGAAAAATTGATAGGTATATATTGCAGCCGCCATCTTGGATTTACATTTCGACAACCTTATCGGCTTCAACTCTCTGGAAAACCATGAAAATGACACCCACAATGAAAAAATTTATACCTACTTCAGCCGCCGTCTTGGATTTACATTTCGACAGCACTATCGGCTTCAACACCCACGAAAACCATGAGAATGACACCCATGATGGAAAAATTGATAGGTATATATTGCAGCCGCCATCTTGGATTTACATTTCGACAACCTTATCGGCTTCAACTCTCTGGAAAACCATGAAAATGACACCCAAGATGAAAAAATTGATATCTATTGCAGCCGCCATCTTGGATTTATATTTCGACAGCACTATCGGCTTCAACACCCTCGAAAACCATGAAAATGACACCCAAGATGAAAAAATTGATATCTATTGCAGCCGCCATCTTTGATTTACATTTCGACAGCACTATAGACTTCAACACCCTCGAAAACCATGAAAATGACACCCATGATGAAAAAATTGATACTTATTGGTGCCGCCATCTTGGATTTACATTTCGACATCCCTATCGGTTTCAACACCATCGAAAACTATGAAAATGTCACCCATGACAAAAAAATTGATGCTACCTTACTTTTAGTACGTACTACTATTATTTATTCTGTGCTTTTAAAATATTGTAATAAAAAAATCTCTTATTATTTTAATAAAAGTTAGTGAGTAAACTACTCTGTGGCTGCAGCTCCCCATTTTCAGAAATAATTTATATACAAGCATTGAGTTATATGTACTACGTACTAGAGAAGCCATTCCGAACATTGACTATGTTCAACTGAACTGTAGTGGAATCCATACAAACTAAATATTGCGTAAATTGAAGATTTGTGAATTCCATAAAATAATTATTATGACATTTTATTTAGAAATATGTTTGTTTAGATTAAATTAAGATATTTTATATTAAATCCTTATATTAATATCTTATTTTATATCAAATTAAAGTCTTCGCGCATGCGCGACTACTACTCCCGCGCATGCCTGAATACATAGAGTAGGACACAATTACTAAATCAACGCTACCAAATCAACGAAAATTTCGCCATTTTGGCAATTATAGCTAAACAAAACAAAATTACACTGCCATTTACATTCAGTGGCTTCCCACATGATAGATGAAGAGATTAAAAAATAAATTGAGTTAAACAATTGATATTTTCGAAGGTTAGCGTGTTTACAGGCCTTGGGGACATGATAAATCCACACCATAAGCCACTAAAACCCCTTTTTTATTTAAAAATAGCAATTAATCGATTAAAAAAAAATATTAATAAGTTCAACAATCATTTATCTTTCTAACAATGTGCTTTTTATATTATTTATATGTATAATATGATTGCTGGATACGATTTCATGCGACAAAACGTTGGAATCTTGATTTTTAGGCGCTAGTAGAACATACCCACGCGCTTTGCGCTCAGCATGTAAAAATGTGTTTGCCAACCTGCCTGCCAAGCGTGGCAACTTTAGCAAAAATCCCTACAAAGCAGTCTATGGCGGACGCCTATGTTCAGTTGTATAGAAATCTATAGGCTTTAGTGGATGGATTACCACTTTAAAACAGCAATTTTTTTTGGCTATCCTTGCAAGAAACATATTTATCACCTAGCGATCCGCCCCGGCTTTGCACGGGGTAGTTCTGGATAATTCCGTTCCGAGTATCCGTTCTAAAATCTGTTCGAGGTAATTTTTAATATGCCAAAACGAATATTCTGGCCAAGTTTTATACACGTAAGAGCTATAGTCTGAAAATGTGATTTTTTTTAAATTAACGCCCCCGTAATCCCCTTTTGCGGGAGGAATTTCTTAAAATCCGTTCTTAGCTGACCTCCAAACCTCTAACCTCGACCTCGATAGGAATATTCCTACCAAGTTTCAAGTCTCTAAACCTTATGGTTCTAAAGATATCGTTATGAGTCAGTGCATAGGTGGGAATCTCTTATAGAAGATAAAATATTTAAAAATGTATTATTCTTAATTATATGGTCGTTTGACAATTATTGTAGTAGGCACTTGGCATGATTGATTATTAATAATATTTTACATTTACGCAGAAATAAATAAAATGCCATAATTATAGAGTATTTTTTTAAATACTTATATATTATCATCTTATTTATTATACACTCAGTGAGGATAAAGATGTTTTCTCATGCTTCTATACTGTGGTCTTTCAGTCAGTTAAAACAAGTCATAAATTCGACGTCGTTTAAAACACATTTAATTTTTGGCTTTTGTACTTAACTGGGGTTCTTAGATCAATTCGGTTTACGATCCTTTCTCCTTTCTTACATCTAGAAGCTTTTCGACGCCGCAATCGGTTTACGACGGTTTTTGGCAGAAATTTACAGTTTTACGACCTCAAAATAAACCAACCAATGTTTCAAACGAAATGGTTTTAAAGTTTTAGCGGCTTACATTTATATTTATATGCAGATAAGTAATACATCAAGGCGGATATCATAATTTATTCTTTCAATAACACTGAAAATTTGTTTTAAATATCATCGTAAAAGAACGAACGTGGTCAGCGACATGTCAGCAGTGAACTTACAGGCTGACGAAGAACAAAAAGCAAATTAATATTTAATTTGACGTGCAGTGTAAATTTTCGGAGCCCTGCGATGTTTGGCGTCTGAGTCGAGAGGACTTTGTGACTGCCAGTCTATGTATCAAATGACGGTGTTGATGTTCCTCTTGCCGATTTCGACCCATATGACAACTTCCTACGAGTATATGACCTCTGCAGGAGATAAAGACTACTATTCACTAACACATTGCAACTCATCATGTTTCATTTGCCCTACTCCTAATCCGTGCCCGATGTAATTCATGATGTTAAGATATTTTATTTTGAACTTTATTGCATTTACTTAAATGTGGTGTGGAAACATGGTAGTTATGAAAATAAATAACGTAGTTCTAATATAGGCTAAAGTGCCATTTTAGCTTATCTTTTATGACAAAGTTATTCTCAAGCTATAACGAAAGGTGATACTGAGTTTGGACTGCTTCATATATATATAGTGTAAGACTTTATGACTTCCACAGAGACGCGGTTATGACAACGAGCTATATAATAAGTAGATAGTTAATAACTAAGCAATTATTAAAAATTATACAAAACATTATTAGGTTATGTATTAAAAATATAGAAACCAACGTAGAATATCAGTAGTAGATCTAGTCTGTCTGCGCATCTGTGTAATACCGGATGGATCGAGAGTGAGCGAGAGGTTGCGTCTCTCTAGCGGAGCGTCATATCGATGGTGAATATCGAGAAATGATGGTCGAATATCGAGAAACTCCTCACACTATTGCGCAGCATAAAGTTCACTGTAGGTGCCGTTCGCAGCAAAGTCTGTCCAAGTCATTCTACGTAGTAGTAGTGCTAAGATAGTTTCGTGGTTCTGTCCGTTGTGGTGGTTCTTCTGCTGCAGGCGAGGAAGATGGTGTTGCTGACGGGCTGCTTTATGTTACACTGAGTACACATCTCAGTATAACATAAAGCAGTCTCTCAACAAGTGTTGCTGTTGGTTTGCATAATTTGGTGTTATCATGTAATTACGTCCCTCACGTTACACTGGTGTATGATTGTGGCGGGGACGTGTTACGGTATGATCGAACTGTAATTGCTTTACACTGAATGTATAGTGCGTTACGCTGTCTTATTACTGATAATGAAATGATTAATTGCGTAAGTAAGATAGTAAGTTGAACATCCGCCCTCATACTTTTATTATTTTTAACAATTAACATTCTGATGTATTTCTGACAATGTAGTATTTCCGACAAGCTAATTATATATTGACCGCTGTAGATTATACTTCTATAAACAAATTAAAAATTCAGCTAAATCGGTCAACTTATTAAAGAAGGGAAGGTGAACGAGCATATAGCACTCACCTGATGGAAAGTTATGAACAAACGCAACATCAAGTGCGCTGCCAACCTTTTAAGTCCGGAGAAATCATGTTAGATATATTTAAAAAACAAGATATTAATAATCTCTTCATTTGTTGAAGTTGTCAAAAATCATTCCGTCTATACCAAATTTAAATGTTTTTATAGATTAAATAAAGCTATACTATAAATCAGTACGTAATGAATTACTAGTTCATTTCGGAACAAATTATTGTTTAGTATTCATACAGCCGTATGGTGCCTGTTAGTGTTGCCCAAATGCAAGAACAAGACGAGACTTAGCCAGTCTTGGTCTTGGTCTTGCGCCAATACACCTGGTCTTGTTCTTGGTCTTGGTATTGCGCTCTCAGTCTTGTTCTTGGTCTTGGTCTTGCAGCAAGAGTCTCGCAAGTCTCGCAAGCCTATTGCTATTTATTAAACGTTACTTTAGATCTTAGAACAACTTAACACAGTAGGCACATTTTGAGCTTGAATTAACATAGCCATAGAAAGACCAACCAAATTAATAAATGTCTAAACATTTAATGAGAAATTCGAAAAATCAACTAATACCGGGTGGGGTTTGAACCCACGACCTAAGCGATCCGTGCCGATGCTCTAACCAACTGAGCTGTCTACCATGTCTCACGGCCACGGGAGTTAGTCTGTTTCTTAATAAACGTTTACATTTAATAAGCTTACATGTGCTAAAACTTAGTCAAAACATAAAAAACAAATTAATGACATTAAGTTGACTGTATTATAAAGAACATTATCTGTCTAGAAAGAGATTGATAGACCCTTATATGAAATGGAATAAAAGAGTTATACAATTTACCATTTATTTAAATAAAAAAATAAAATACAATACAAATTAAATTACATAACAGTACACAACAGCTTTGACATTACTGTTACTTTATATTAATTCTTTTGACCAAGAATTAATACAAAGTAACCATCTGGCTGACTCATCACTTAACCTATTTCTATGTTTTCTAATTATTAATGATGCTTTGAAAAGTAATCTCTCAATGGAAGTTGCAGGTATTGAAAGAAAATCACGGGCCATCTTCGATAAAGTCGGATATTCTGTCTCATGCGTCCTCCACCACTCTAAAATGTCTTCCTAAAATGTAAATAATAATAAACTGCTAAAACTAAGAGGCAATACGAAAACATAATTCAAGGACGGCGTGTTTAAAAGATGTGAATCAAGATTACAATAATTTTAAGAATCTAATATTTAACTTACTGATAGCCTAAACTCTCATGCAACGTTGTATTTTAATACATTTTCAAAATGTCCACCACGGCTCCGTGGCGCAGTGGCTTAGCAATTGAGTTGCAGCGCTAAGGACCGCGGGTTCGAATCCCGCACGGAACAATATTTGTATGGCCTACAAATAATTGTTCCAGGTCTGGATGTTTGTCCTTGTGAAATTTATGTATGTACACTGCCCTCACAATACAAGAGAAAATCCTACTGTGGAGGTTACATTTTAAAAAAGGAAAAGAAAGAAAATAATTTAGAAAGCAATTCAGTGTCATTTTTCACTATTCTAAAATCGTTCACTCATAGAATTAATATTTTAAGGTCCTCGGCACTTGTTGTCTCACTAAAATAAACTAATGATTTAATACGTATTAATATTTAATACGTGCGTAATCAGGTGATCTGGGAGGTCAATGGCCCGGCCGCCGCGACCTTTATAAGGTACTCCAAACTCTGTATTTGTAAAGACTTTAACATACTTGAAATAAGGTTCAATTTTCTTTATTTTTTATTGAATGACGGAATTTGTATTAATACAAATAACACTGCACTTTTAAAAGTCTTATTGTCTTGAGTTACAGTCCATTACAGTTTGTATTGACTGTACAGGTTTAGTCTGACTGTAAATTACGTAGTTTCAATTATTTTTGGATAAAAAAATTACCTATATTAAAAATGATAGAAATCGATTCAGTACTTTCTCAAAGTGCGTTAATTATGTTACGTGTTGTATGTATATGTATATATATGTCGTGGATTGATGGCGCCATTGTGCTACAAGCAGCGCCATCTAACAATTACCTTTGCAAATCAATATTATCGTTACCGGAAACGCAAGCGCGTCCCACCGCTTGGACACGATCGTCGGTAGAGGGGATGCAGCGAGGGCTAGAGAAGGGACGGAGTATTGTGGCAGTCGAGTTCGGACAGCCGGAGCGGACGCTCGCTACCGACGCACGTGTTTGTTTCCCGTGTACAACCACTAGTCTAAATAAAGTTATTTTTATTTAAATAATCTTTCGCTCGTGTGCCCACATTTACGTAAAACCATGTCGGAGCGTGAAGAAAACCCGATGCTTCGCATCTCGGCCAACCATGATCCGACATCAGAAGTGGGATCTCCTGTTGTCATTTCCGATATCAGAAGTGGGATAAAGTCCCTGTTACTGCCCACCTGTTATAACCTTTGAATAGTGTGAGGGTTATTACGTTGGTGAAATACTGTGTTGTTTTTGTGTTCAATTTCTTAAATCAAGTTTGTTGTCGATTTACAACACTGACGAATCATTAAAGTGTAGAGTGAAAGTTTATAGTGAAATGTTTTAAGCCAAAAGTTAAATCATTTTGTTCGATTTATAATAAAAAGTACCGGCAAGTACTTTCATTATTTCTTAACGTACCCAAAATGGAGGTATTCTAAATGAGTTATAGTTTGTATTCAGTGGAAGCTTAACTTGCTCAAGTTATGCTATAATTTGATACACGAGGTGTGATTTACATGGGCTAGTTTTAAAGTTCAAAATGTTTAAACAATGTACCGAAAACAAAATTGTTTAACTTTAGCGTGCTATGGATTAAAAACACTAAGTAGTATTTTTGTGTTCTAATGTGTTGATAAGTGTTACAGTTTACTCCGAGTATTACGTAATCGACAAAATTTGGATTTAATGTTGAGGGTTTAGTGGAAGACGTGGTGCTGTGGCGCTCGCTCTTGGATGGAAGTGTACTGTCAATGTATGATGCCGCGGACACATTATTTGCCACTTTTACCGATCACCATTTGATACATGAGAAAAGTAAATTTATCTTAAGGTTAACTGGTGGCGAAAAATGCCGGAAAACCAAAGTATAATTAACGAAATTGAAGTGGAGCAAATTACTTCAGACATTGAAGAGAGTATTTAAGTTTACAAGAGAATCGGACCGTACAAAAGGAGGTCGTGTAGCCGCAGCTCAGTATATGGTGCCCTGGAAAGATGAATAGTGTCCTGAGAGTACTGCTGCATTTTTATTTGAAAAGAAAAAGTTCCAACTGAATATTTTTAATGTTTTCTTTTATGTGTTACAGTAGCATGTGTGATGTGATTACAAGTGCGTGAGTGTGTGCCTTACTGGTCGTAACGGACAGCCAGGTCCAGCTGTAACATGGCCTGGTTTCGGCAGATGCGTATGCCGCGTATACGCAGGCGCCATCCCGGAGCGCGCGTATGCTGTACATGGCGATGCCTCGGAAGTCGTGTACTCTGTATGCGTGGGAGTCACACTGTGTGCGCGGAAGTGTTATACTCTGTATGCGCGGAAGTCGTGTTCTCTGAACATGCATCAGGCTCTATCCTGGCAGGCAGTGTCCTGGTTCGCGTTTTTGACGTGATTCACGTGGTTAACGTGTGATCTCGCAAGATCAAGTAAGAGTATGTGTGAGATACTTCGTATGGAGATGTATGCTTACTTGTGAAAGCGAAGTGCTTTCTTATAGTCCACGGTATGAAAGCGTATTTCTGTTTGAGGGACTCGTATGCGTGATGGATGAGAGGATAGGCAACTGTGTACATTGTCCTGACATTAACAACTTGTTTTTACGCAGATCACGATGACGACAACCCCGACGATGCCTGTGAACCCTCAGGTGAACCTGCTGCTTCCGTTGACGCTTGGAGTGCGTGGTACGATGCAGCATCTCGCTGGCGATGGTGAGATGCGACGACTCGTTGGTGCGAGTGAGGCACGCCGTGTGCTGTTCTTTTAGCCACGTGCACTTGCCACATGGTAGCTAACTATGGCGTGTGCTGGTTTATTTTAATAGCCACGTGCGCTTGCATTACGCCTGCCGCAGAGGCGAGCAGTGAGCGACGTGTTGATGTTCACTGTGTGAGCAATCCCAGCGGTGTGCTGATGAATACTGGTGAGTCGTACCCATTAAATTATGATTCTGGGCCGAATGCCCTCTCATCACAGATTGTGTTGTGGCAAAAGTGTAAAAATTCCCCCATGATCATGTGAGGAAGATCCCCCATCACCAAGTTCCTTGAGATTCAGAAGTCATAGTTGATGACAGTGGTAGTGAGACCAAATTTGATTAAGAATGCTTGTATACTCATACTCGGAACTTTAGACCGCACCTCATGAGTAACATGTGGCGATGGGTCTGTGGGAAATCGTTGGTGCGATTTCTGTCTGTGTTGGTGCATATTTGGCGGCAGATATGTAGGGAATCGTTGGTGCGATTCTGCCATATGTGGCGGCAGATGTGTTGTAGCATATTTGGCGGTGGATATGTGGGGAATCGTTGGTGCGATTCTGGCATATGTGACGGCAGATATGTAAAGAATCGTTGGTGCGATTCTGGCCTGTGTTGGTGCACAGAGCCCCTCGTGGTATTATAGCATATGTGACGGCAGATATGTGGAGAATCGTTGGTGCGATTCTGGCATATGTGACGGCGGATATGTAAAGAATCGTTGGTGCGATTCTGGTCTGTGTTGGTGCACAGATTTCAATGAAAGTTTCACGAGTTGAATATGCATTGCTTATGAATTGTAAAGAGTAAAAAAAATGTTAAAATTACTGTGTTGGAACTTGTTGATCGGACCTTTCACAATGAACCTTGTTGTGCAGGAAGCACTGTGTAAGAAGCCTTAATAACAAGGCATTGTCAATTAAGACAGTTGACTATTGTACTTAGACTTAGGAGAAGTAAAGTACCATTTGGATTCGACTTATTTTTATAGGCAGGATAGCCGAGCTAAGTTATTCTCTGAGAATATTTTGTCCCCAGGCACTGCACCCGAGGACGGGTGCTAGTCAGGGATGGCCGTGTCGTGGATTGATGGCGCCATTGTGCTACAAGCAGCGCCATCTAGCAATTACCTTTGCAAATCAATATTATCGTTACCGGAAACGCAAGCGCGTCCCACCGCTTGGACACGATCGTCGGTAGAGGGGATGCAGCGAGGGCTAGAGAAGGGACGGAGTATTGTGGCAGTCGAGTTCGGACAGCCGGAGCGGACGCTCGCTACCGACGCACGTGTTTGTTTCCCGTGTACAACCACTAGTCTAAATAAAGTTATTTTTATTTAAATAATCTTTCGCTCGTGTGCCCACATTTACGTAAAACCATGTCGGAGCGTGAAGAAAACCCGATGCTTCGCATCTCGGCCAACCATGATCCGACATCAGAAGTGGGATCTCCTGTTGTCATTTCCGATATATATATATATCAGTTAACCCTTAACTTGGCAGAGTGCATCAGTGGATACACTGCTCTTTAAAAAAATATTGTAGGAAAACTAAACGAATTTTGACATAGATTTTCTTGTAATAAGTTAGTTTATGAACTATGATATTTAGTAGGATTTATAGTTTTATTGCTAGTAACACTGAACTGTCAGTAGCCCGCAAGATGGTAGACCGTAAGAAGGCGTCTACGCACAAGCCGGTAAGTATTATGTATTTTGCTACTTTTTTATGCATTTTTGATTATTATTTGAAGTGAAAGTAAATGCAGTAATACTATATTATTCCTGGATGTAGTTTTTTGATACCAAAACTTTATATATTCGATTTTACAACTCAGTTTGTCCATATGTATCTCTGAGTATACACTGCTAGCTACGCAAAAAACTAGTGCTACTTTGACATGTATCTATGAAAATACACTGCTGTTTATCAGTGAATGTATGTCTATGCAAAAAAAAAGATAATTGTTGATTTTTTTATATTCCTAATCAACACATTTAAATAAATTAAAAAAAATAATAATTTGTGTAACACTTGTACAGTAAGTGTAGTAGATAGATATATATTTTTTTATAATTATGTATGCTTTGGTACAAATGCTCATACATACCCTCACCGGCACGGAAACTTGGCCACTCGTGAATTTGCTGATTATTTGCACTGAAACGTTTTTTTTAACAGTAAATTAAGGGTAGATGCATTCAATAAGTGTCTCTAATGGTTTTAGAACGTAGAAATTTAATGTTTACTTCACCGAAATTTTTCTTTTCAAGATAACATGTTTTCACTAAAATTAACATCTTTCCATTGTCACTTTAAAAACACTACAAAGTTAAAAATTAAGTCTGTTTCTTTATTGTCTATCAGTTTTAATATCGGGTGTTTCCTCCCCTAGCCCTGATAACCGCTTGCATTCGATCTGGCATGCTTTGAATGATGTTTCTGACATCAACTTGCGGTATGCTGTCCCAAGCGGCCAGCGCTGCATTTCGGAGCTCATTTAGAGTTTGTGGCGGTTTGGAGCTGGACTTTATCTTTCTTTTGAACATACCCCATACATGCTCAATTGGATTTAAGTCCGGGCTACGAGCTGGCCACTGTAATTTTTGTATTCCAACCTCTTCCAGATATTCCTCTACACAATGTGCGACGTGCGGGCGTGCATTATCGTGCATGAGGAGGAATTGGTCGTGTCCAATGAATCCCGAATAAGGAATTACGTGCTCCTGAAGAACTTCCTAGATGTATCGAGTAGCTGTAAGCCGATTATCGACGATGACCAACTCTGTACGTGCGTCGGAACTTACACCTCCCCATACCATTATTGAGCCTCCATGGAAACTCACAGTTTGGGTGGTGGTAATGGGTAGAAACCTCTCTCCTCTTTTTCTCCACACTCGTTCTCGACCGTCTGGAGCACGTAAAGCTATTCGACACTCATCTGTGAACAACACTCTAGCCCATTGCTCGTGGGTCCAATTGACATGTTCTCTTGCGAACTGAAGTCGGGCTACTCGGTGCTGTCTGAGAAGTTCTGGACCTCGTGCTGGTCTACGAGCTTTTAAATTCACTTCCTCCATTCGTCTTCTCACCGTACGCTCACTAACATTAACGCCTCTTGCGATTTGGCGCCGCTGGCGTATCTCAACAGCGGTCAGGTAGCGGTTTCTCAAAATCTCCATAACAATAAAACGATCGTCCCGGGCCGATGTGCACCTTACGCCCCCACTGTCTGGCCTGCGGGTGTAGCGTCCTGTCTCCTGGTATCGTTTCAGTGAATACTGCATTGAGGACCGTGGTACGTTAAGCACAATAGCAACTTCACGCTGTGTCAGCCCTTGGTCAATTAATGCTACTGCTTGTGCAACTTGTGCTGGTGTTAATGGCATTTTTATTGGCTTTAAAGCACCTTTAGTTATTGAGTTAAGACACAAGATCACAATAATTGAATAACCTTACAGTAAACTTTTCACAACACACAAATTTAAAATGTGAACTTAGTCGCTCAAATGACCCGATTCAACTAAAAATTAAAGAATTCGTCATGGTGCACTTAAACATAATGAATTACCCTCTTGAACTTGAGAGCAAACATTTTTTGACATACCTGCATAACAAACATTCATCAGAAACACTTAAAGCTTTTGCTATCGCGAGATAACCGCTTGGCCAAGATTCCGTGCCGCTGAGGTATTTAAGATAAGCTGTACGATAATAAATGTTTGTTTCCAGATTTCATAACAAAAGCTTCAACAACAACTAAACAGAGCCCGCAGAATTCTAGCCCTAGTTCCAAAATATGGAGCTAGGTCAGATGTAGGTAGCAGAGATGATTCAGCTGATAAGTTATATAAGTATATCCCTCCAACTCTTTCAGACAGTAGCTCTCCACCTCCATCTTTGCCATCGTCTTTGTTGGATCTAAACCTATTATCGGATAGCAATAAAGAGATAGATGAAATAACGCACAATTCTCCAGCTTTGCAACTGTACTCGTCGCCTGCAAGTGATACTTGCGCTTCGCCATCAATTTTGTCACCAAGGCAATCATCATCAATTTTACTGTTACATGCTGCTGAAATTAGTTCACCAAAGCCAGGGTGTTTCGGGCATTGTATATGACTTTGGTATATAAAGGGGAAGATACATTCCAGTTCACTTTGTTTACCGAAGTAGAAGAAAGCATGGGATTAGGTGCAAAAGTCGTCATAGCTCTAGCCAAATCCATTTGGCAGCCTGCTTGTAAAATCTTGTGCTTTGACAACTTCTTTATCTCAATTGAATTGATGCACCGACTGAGAAATGAATACGGTATTTTTTCTTTGGGAACTGTTAGATTCAACCGACTTCGTGGAGCACCGGAGAAACTTCCTACTGATAAAAAAATAAAAAAGAAACTGAGGTTCACATGCTCAGGTTGTGTGTAACAAAAACAAGATTGTTGTTACCAAGTGGTACGACAACAAATGCGTCACTGTTGCAAGCACATACGTAGACTCACATATTCACGGTATAACAAAGTACTGAGAAAGAAAATACCAGTACCATGTCCACGAATGATAAAGGAGTACAACTCCAATATGGGTGGCGTGGATTTAGCGGATATGCTTATTGCGTTATACAGAACAGAACTCAAGGGACATCGCTTGTATCTACCTCTGTTTTCGCAAATCCCTGAAATATGTAATATGTGTAATATATGTAATATGTAATAACGCTTGGCTTGTGTACCGACGAGGTGCATCAAATAAGTCAAAATTAATGCCATTGAAAGAATTCAGATATGAAATTTACCGAAGCTTACTTTTGTTTGACAGAGGCGTTTCTGCCAATAAACTCATTAAATTATGTACCCCTAATAAAAAACCAGCTGCAGAGAGATCCATTGTCGCTGTATGATATGACCAAGTTGGGCATATATCAGTATTTCAAACTAAAGGCAGGTGGAAAAAATTGCACAAAAGGCCAATTAATTGTCAAAAATGTAAATTAAGACTTTGTTTGGTAGAAGAGCGCAACTGTTTTCATGCATATCATACCAAATAGTATTGTAAAGCAAATAATTTGTATTGTTTGATTATATAACGTGATCTCATAATTATAAAACTGTTTATTTGATAATAAAAATGATAAACAATTGTTGATTAATTACAATTAGAATCTATTTTTTGTTACAATGTAAACATGGCACTGTATCTGTCAGGAGACGTACTTTTTATCATGTAAATTGTTGCTTACCTGGCTGTGTGCACTGCAGGATACGTTCAATAAAAAAATATCTAAAAGCAAAAGATTTTTTTTAATATTTTATTCACCTTTTATTTACCTAATTAAACACCCTGATTGAAAGAAAAACAATAAAATAAGGAAAAAAAATATCTGCCAAGTAAAGGGTTAAGAAACGGTTTTGAGAAAATCTATCCCTAATGGAGTGAAATGGGAGTTGGAAGTTTGTATGAAAGTCCTACGTTTTTGAAGTTAGAGACACGAAAATCGGCATTAAAGTTATAAGTTTTCAATAATAAAATCCTGAATAAGCTGTTTTACGAAATCCTAACCCTAAGGGGGTGAAATTGGGGTAAAATGGTTACATGCAAGTCCTATATTTTTAAAGTATAGGTATGAAGATCGACATTTACTTTATTAGTTTTAAATAATAAATACTTGCATAGTTAAGCTTTACCTATATAGCCTCTTTATACTTAGGTAAGACTTTTGCAGCGGGAAAATTCCAAAATCTCATAGGAAATCAGATATTGTACGCGGACGAAGTCGCGGGCCGCCGCTAGTTACATAATATATGTGTTATGTAATTGTGTGATAAGTATATTTTTTCTTACCTGTCCACTTTTTCCGGTGGTTATTAAAAAGCTTGTGATATCTCCACTTAATTTTGGTTTTTCAGGAAGAAATATTTGTGATTCCTTTTTGTGGAAAGATATTAGATGCTTCCTTAAGCCTAAAGTATTTCTGTTTTTCATTTTTATTTCCACCTTATTATGTTGGCATAATTTACACAAAGCAATTTGGGATGCATGAATTATGTCGAAAAACTCATCAAATTTGCTTTTAGGTCTTTTAGATCTATAACTCCAACTCTCACTACTCCAACTAGAACTATTCGACTCTTCGTCACTCATGTCAAATTGTAAACTTATCACTCCGAGAACAACAAGGATGAGAGTAAAAACAATTAATACATTAGACTCGAAGCAAAGCTCAATTGGGAATGACTGGAATTAAAATAAATACTACTATTTGTAAGTACACGCCGAAAGACCGACAAAGGAAAGTTCGGCATTCTTTGATAAAAATAACGATTCTTCGGAAGATTAATAAAGTAGATGCGTTGCCAGATAGGTATAGTGTGCCTACGTAAAAATGAAATGTAAATATGTAAATAAAATTGTGTATATTATGTTCTTCTTGTGATTGAATTAATCAACGTTAATTACATTAAATTTGCCTTCACTCGTTTGAAATTCAAAATTCAAATATGTTTTATTCAAGTAGGCATTAAAAATACACTTTTGAATAGTCATATAATCACTGTTTTCCCCAATTTTTTCTTTTCCATGTCCAGGGGTTCTGATTCTACTGAGAAGAATCATGGAAGAAAGTAAGAAACTCAGTAGTTGCTCTTTTCAAAATATTTTTACAATAGTACTATAATTATGTAAAGCGATAAGTCAAACATAAAATGTCAAATGTATATGTAGATACCAAATCGGTTTAGAAATTTCTAGTTAGTCCTGTGTAGTACGAGAGGTCAGTTCCAAGCATTTTTGTCTGACTTAAATTGAAAAGGTGAAAGATCTAACATTTCTTTTGGAATCTTATTATAAAAGCGTATATCGCTACCCAAGAACGCATTATATACTTTGTGTAACCGGAAACTTTGTTTGTGCAGGTATTGTGATTTTATTTTTATTTCTACTATTAAAATTGTGCAAATCACTATTATTTACATCAATTCGATGCAATCAATTTCTTTAAACGGTTCTCTAAGAGATACTCGGGCTCCTAAAAAGTACATAGATCTTATTTTACGCTTTTTATTTAATATGCACACTTTTTATATTATTCGATTAGCATTGTACAAAATGTTTACACGTTTCAAGTGTGTTAAAAGTGTCTACAATATTTATCAAATGGGTGACGACATATTCGAACACTTTGTGTTCAAAAACACACACTTCCAAAAATCGAGATTTGCAGTGAACTTATTGAACATGTTTATCTATTACGTAATAATAATAATAGTAAGTAATTATTATAAACCCATATAGTTAATACTATAATAATTACTTACTAGAATAAATTATTATGAATCTACCTATCCTTACCATTATCTAATTACAATATTCCTTGCGAGATCAGCATAATGTATTCGTGTCCATTCTGAGCATCCGGAAACTTATTTTATTCTTTGGAACATGTACTCTGTGGCGGCATTCAAACAGTGTCAAATGTTGTACGTGCGGCAGGGCGGCGACGATTGTATGCGATATCAATAGAAGCCGCCGGCGCGTGTATCTTGACCTTGTACTTCCGAATAGCTGCAAAATTTCTTTGACAGGTCAGTATTCGACCTTTGATGATGCCGACAACACGACGCCGCGCACTATCAAAGTGCCGATGGTCAAAACTAGGGATGCTCTTTTTTCTTTTAATGGATATTTTCATTCGCTATGTATATTTATGGTATTGTTCGTAATTCGCATAAGTCCAATTTTCCAAATTTTTTTTATATATTTTTTGCGTCTCATAGACTCCTTAAGCGTATACCCGAACTCCTATACTCCCTGAAACGATACTCATTCCTAACTGCAAGACGCAAGAGTCTCGCGGGCTCAGTCTTGTTCTTGCTCAAATCTTGCACGGTCGGTCTTGGTCTTGGTCTTGCTAAAATTAGGCAGTCTTGTTCTTGGTCTTGGTCTTGCAAAAATGCAAGAACAAGACCAAGACTGCAAGACCAAGACTCATTTTGGGCAACACTAGTGCCTGTGTAGTACGGGCGTAAGAGAATTTACTACCAGATATGATGTCGGAAGAGGTGATAGATAAAAACTGAAAATGTTCTTGAAAATAACTCAAAATGATACAAAAACTGCAGTTTCCAAATGCCGACCCGCCTGTCACGCGTGAAAATTATGGCAAATAACCAACCTGTTGAGGTTGAGGTTGAAGCAATTTGTTAGCAGGCCTTTGTTCAGCTGTGGACTTCGATAGGCTGTCATAATAACGGTTATGTTAATGATGACGTCATTCATATAAGCCTGCTATTTTTCGCTGGTATTCTGAGAGAGCTTGGTCCTTCCCCGTTCGAGCCGACCCATTAGTTGTACATCTACACCCATAATATAGCTGCAGCATGCCTCTACCACATATAAAATAAAACTTCTTTAATATAAAGTTTTATTTTAATATGTTTATCAACAACTTCACTGTCCGCGAAAAATACACAATAGTTAAACAATTGAAATGTTCATTTATGACTCACGGGACAGTGAAATGGTTGCATTCGTTTTAAGTCCTCTGCCCAACACGGGCATTTAGAAAAGGGCCAGGTTGCAGTTCTTAAAATAGTTATATGGGGTAGGTTGATTAGTGTTGGTGTGCACAGAGAAAATATATTGGCTCTACTAACGTAGTCACTGTTTTGTTCGATATGGGTGCGATATTTTTGTACAGATTATAGTCAGAGGCTTGCCTTTCAATTCAAGTAACAAGTATGTCATTTATATGAATTGCCACAAGTACCACAAATGCGAAGCCTCCAACTGCGGTAGTAAGTAGTACGAGGAGTGATCCAAAAGTAATGATAATGAAAATAAAACACGTTAATTAAAGTTAAAATAATAATTTATTTTTCTACATAGTCTCCTAACAAATCAATACATTTAGTCCATCTTTTTTCTAAACCCAGGATTCCCTTTAAAAAAAATTCTTTGTCTTGACCCTCCCAAAACGCTTCAACAGCGGCCATTACTTCGCTATCGTCTTCGAATTTCTTGCCTCGGAGGCGTTCCTTGAGCCGAGGAAAGAGGTAGAAATCACTAGGAGCTAGATCTGGCGAATAGGGAGGGTGTTCGAGCAGTTCGAATCCCGTTTCTTGAATGGCAGCCATCGCAACTGCGGCTTTGTGAGCCGGTGCGTTGTCTTGGTGAAACAGCACTCCAGCTCGCAGTTTGCCGCGTCTTTTTTCCTTAATGGCCTCCCGTAATCTTATTTGGTCTGCGTAGTAAGAGCCCGTAATAGTGGCTCCCTTTTCCAAATATTCCAGCATAATTATGCCTTGAGCGTCCCAAAAAACAGATGCCATAATCTTTCCCGCCGAACTTGAAACTTTGAATTTCTTCGGCGTCGGTGAGGAGGCTCGCTTCCAAGTCATCGATTGTTGTTTCGTTTCAGGATCAAAATGGTGGATCCAGGTCTCGTCCATAGTCACAAAACGGAACAAAAACTTTTCTTGATCTGCTTGGAACTTTTCGAGATTGACCCTCGAAATGTCAACTCGATTTTTCTTTTGCTCGTCGGTTAACATTCTGGGTACCCAACGCGCAGAGACCTTTTTCATATGCAACTCGTTCGCAAGGATTCTTTGAACGCTGCTATATAAGATCCCTGTGACCTCAGCTACATGCCTGATGGTCACTCTTCGATCTGCCAACACAACATCTTCGACTTTTTTCACGTTGTCTTCAGTGAGGGACGTGGATGGGCGTCCTTCGCGATGTTCATCTTCAGTGGATGTTCTGCCCAGTTTAAACTCCTTGGCCCAGCGTGCAACTGTAGAATATGGAGGAGCAGAGTCCCCCAATGTTTCTACTAAGTCACTGTGTATGTCTTTTGAAGATATTTTTTTCAAACAGAGGTACTTGATGACAGCTCTAATTTCGTTTTTCTCCATGTTGATGTTATCTCTTTGACAGTTCGTATTCAAATGAATGTATCTCCCGGAAATCATGATCTATTTATATGATTTTTTTAGGCTAACGTAGTGAGTATATGAGCAAGCAAAAAATATTTTTTTTGGATTTTTATGCGGACCTGAAGTAATCGATTATCATTACTTTTGGATCACCCCTCGTATTTGTAAGGTCTACAAATAATTGTTAATTTACGAAGAAATTCCTGGTCATTTTGTGGTGGTTTTGCCTACTTAAACACAAAGTTACTACTGCGTTGTGTGACGTTAAGAAATTATTTAAAATTTAACGTATAATACTAATAATGTATATAATATACATAATTCGAATGTTACTCAAATAAATTATATTGCCACAAATTAAAACACAAAGTGCAATTGAAAGTTTAACCAAAAATAATAATTCACCACAAAGCTGTCTTCTTTCCTCACCTGCATTTTAAGACGTGCGTTCACAAAGCCTCATTTTGAGGGACTTTTAACAGCAGCTGCGCAGGCCGAATGTAAATTACTCTCAAATAGGGTTGCTATATTCTGTTTCGTTTTTAATCATATCATAAACATAAACACTCACGCTTGTTATCCAGGTGGGTAGACAGAGACTACGAACTTTCATTCACGATCCTGATAAATTTTTCTCGCCTCCTTTACATCGATATACCTACGCATATATGATCTTCGGTTAAGAGTATTCATTAAAATTGTAAATTTTAATGAATACTCCTTTAATTTCTTGATTACTAAGGGCAATAGACAGTACTATCTATTTGTTTCAATAATTTGGTCTATAGTTCAGTCTAATAATTAATGATAGACGGAGTGCTTCGTACATTTCAATTGACAACGAAACCAAGCCAAAACAATACTCTATTTATTTTAAGACAACGCACTCACGTACACGTATGCAATCATTTGCAACCAACAATATGGTTTTAAGTGCTTACTATTTTTTTTTGTAAAATAAAATGACAAATGAGCACACAATCCACATTCACGCTGCAACCATAATGTAGTAACGGTGTGGCTACCAAGTTAAAATGTGTCTTAAAGGAAGGAGAAAGATACACATCTTTATCAATATTATAAAAAGTCAGTTTTTTGTCGTTTGACATTTAATTATATTTTACGTGGTAGAACCAAGCCATGCGGCAGCTTAATTATGGTTGTAGCACGAATGGGTCTGCTCGGAGAATCATGTTTTCACATAAACGAGCAGGAAACAGAAGAATAACGCTGCTGTGTTTCGTATGGTCAGTGTAAAGAGGCAGAGACCCTTTTTACTGTCCTCAGGACACGCGCATATACATTTTGATTATTAATCGATGATGTAGATGTTTATGGGTCACGGCATGCACTTACCATCAAGAGGACTGTGTGCTCCCTAGTCATCCTAGTTCTGTAAAAATAAAATGTTTATCATAATTTTTAAAAATCAATATGTAAACGTTGTTAATAAATAAAGATTTAAGCTAGTAAAACATTAGTTGAAAACAAAACATGAAGACAACACAACATTAATCTTATTGCTTAAAATTGACCTTCGTTCTAATACTAACTGGCAACCCTTTCTCAACATTTACAGTTTCAAACTGTAGCACCTGACTATTTACGTTATTCCCCTAGCTTTTGCAATTTATAACTTTCCACAAGTTCAACGGGACAAATTGTTAGAGATTTAGCTAATGTTATGTCTGTATAATTTGTCTGACAACTGCGTGAATTACCGGTCAGAATACCCGACGACTAAGTTTTAGACATGTAAGGTATGTAAGGTAGCGTTCATTTTATGCCATTTTATCTATATCTGCTGAATCCAATACCAATGTTGTGTCGTTATTTCTAATTTATCACCTTTAATTTATTACCATTCCAACCTATCCCCTAAGCCTCCTCCATACATTGCCACAAAGCTGGTACTGTGCCACCTGCGTTTATCGACTTTTGCATTTTTGATCAGTAGGTCACTCCATCAAGGGAAGGGTACAGTCCTATTCGCTTACCGGTACAAGGATTCGCTTGCCACTTAAGAAACTTTTTTCCCATCTGTTGTCAGTTTTTCGAGCAATACTGGTTCTACTCCAAGCATAGCCCTCTTCATAGTCGGCTGAGCGACATTAAGCTTCCTCGTACCGCCGTCATTGAACGACCACGTCTCAGATCCATATGTCATCGCAGGCACTGGTTGGTACACTCTAGTTTTCAGGTTTTGTCAAATACGTGACAAGAGCATGTATAGCTATCTCCCGAAAAATATTCTTATTAAAAATTGTGTATAAAATAGACTGCGTTAATAGTTAATTCACGTTGTTTTAAAAGTTGTTAGCTGTGGTTGAAAACATGGCGATATTTTTTTCAGGGCTAAAAGTTTTGGTTGACTTTGCTAAACTTTATTTTGAAAATATATAATATATTGTATAGTCTTGAAGGAATAGTTTTTAAATACATAATGAACCCACTTAAAAACCATACATAATGCATTCAAAAATTCTTAGCCCGGTATCGCACTAGCTAAATGATACCGGGCCATCACTCACTCGTCACTATGTTACATAAAAAGTTCTGCGCTTAAATCTCAGTTGGGGTAAACTTATTTCAGGTCAAATATAGTTAAAGTATCCTCCAAATGCATCCTGTTTTTTCAGGCACGTTGTAGTATTTAATGCAGTTTATGAAATAAACTACATTTCTGACTTTATAGTACTACTTATGGATCACATGCGGCATAGTCTAGTGACAAATGTTGCTTACGAAATATAAGCCCTTTTGATTCTAGACGAGCTATAAAAAGGGCTATGCTTGCAGTTACTCTGCGTGATAGAATCGAACGATCTGTAGCAGTATCTGAATAACTGACAAAATTCAACGCATCAGTAAACTAGTGGCTGTGAGTCGGCACATAGCTCAAAGCTCGAGGGCAAATTGGTTCCTAGAGTAAGCCCTTTCTCCTTTTGTCGTAATCGACAAACGGAGAAGGGGCTAGCCGCTTAATAGATGGAGTGACGGCTTGGTAAGACAAGCAGGAAGTCGATAAATGCAGGTGACTCAGGACCGTGTCTCATGGCATTGTTATGTGGGAACCTATTTTCAGCAGTAAACTTGTGAAAGGCTGTCTTGATCATGACGATGACGATGAATGCTAGACAACCAGTAAGAGGTCGCTTTTACTTCTTACTTTTTTGCCTCTTTTTACCAGGCTTTTCCAAAAGGGTGATTCACAAAGTTTAAAGCAGCATATTACTCATTAAGCTTGTAAAGATCAACCACTGGATAAAGATCTCCCCCTTATAAAAGTGACCTGCTGTAATCACTAGGCTTGGCAAGCGTCACGCACTTTTGACTCTATTCTCCATCATCAGTCTGGATGTTATACGTCTTGCTCAAACGAAATGGTAATACTACCTACCTAGAATCTTATGACTTACAAAAGATGAAAAGACCACGCTCTCACAGAACCAGCGTAAAATAGCAGCCTAACGCTGCTGTGTTTTGTATGGTGAGTGTAGAGAACCGGAGACCCTTTCTACTGGAAACTACGCATTCCATCTAACTCCTCACGGGTGACAACGCATCTGTATTTTATTCGTAATCGAGGGTAGATGTCGACGTCTATGGACCACTTAGGTACCATCAGGTGGACTATGTACTTGTTTGTCACCCTTATCATATATAAAAAAAATATTTTAACATTGCATAGTCGCCTCTCCTCCTAACACCGAAAAGGGTTTTATAGTCAGAATTAATTTTCTGCGTTGGAGTCCGTCTGAGTAGGCACCACCCTCGTAACTATTTCTGCCGCCAAATAACAGTGTGTGCACTGCTGTGTTTATGTCTGAAGAGTATAAAGAGTTAAAGAGTATACTATAATAATAGGCTGCGAGGTATTCCATCTTAGTATTCAGATGATGATCTTCTTTTTAGGGTTCTTTATTCAAAGGCTAACCAACGGGATCCTATTACTAAGCCGAGTATTTATACGTGGTAGAGCCATCCTTTGTAGCACGAATAGGTCGGCTCGACCGAGGAAGGACCACGCTCTCACAGAATACCAGCGTAAAATAACAGCTTAATACTGCTGTGTTTCGTATAGTGAGTGTAGAGAATCGGAGACCAATTTTACTGGAAAAGAGGCATTCCATCTTAGTCCTCACGTGTGACGACGCATCTGCATTTTGATTCTTTATTGAGGATAAATGTAGATGTCTATGGGTCACAGGAACCACTTCGCATCAGGTGGACTGTGTACTCGTTTTGTCACCCTATCTTATAAAAAAGCCTCCACTGCCCGTCCGTCCGTCCGTCCGTCTGTCAGTGGGCTATATCTAATCCGTAATAGGTAGACAGGTTTAATTTTCACAGAATGTATGTGTCTGTTGCCGCTATAACAACAAATAATAAAAATAAAAATAAATTTAAATTTAAATGGGGCTCCCTTACAGGAAGCGTGTTTTACGATGGTACGGAACACTTCATGCGCGAGTCCGACTCGCACTTGGCCGGTTTTTGTTATTTTTAAATTGGTTGCAGATGTTCATGGGCTGCAGTTACCATCAGGTGTACTTTTTAATGTTATAACAAAAAACGAAATAGGGCGACGTCTTTTCTACATCCCCACTTCACGGCCTCTTCTTTACCTTCGTTCGGAAGCCTTGTCGCTTTGCCAATTTATTTAATGACACCATCGCAGCAAGAGAGAGACACAATCCATTTTTACATATAAATGTTTTAAATTTTAATGTTTTACTCATAGAAAACAGAAAAAGTTTTACTGGAAACAACTTTAATTTTCAAGGAATAACATAAAAGGAAATTAAATGAACATGGTACGTGTCCAAAATAAAATAGGTTTTCTATTAGAATATATTTATTTAAACGTTCAAGAACTTATTTCTAAAATATGAATGGTATTTCACATCAAGAAAAATATTAAGTACTGATAAATACTGGCAACTGTTACAACAAAATAAAATGGAGAAATACATAATTGAATAATATTAGCCTATTTATTTGTAATTGCCATTTGTGCCAGCCTTAATTGAATATGTTTTTTTTTAAATAAATAGAAAACGAGCTTCATTCCTCCTGATATAAGTGGCTGCGACCCTTAGATATAACTTCAAAGAAGACCAGATAGGATGACACCCGAATACAAAGGCGGAATGCCTCACAGCCTGTACACATAACTTAACCCCTTACCTCCAAAACGAAACACAGCAGTGTGTATACTGCTGTTTGGGGCCAGAAATAGGCACGTGGGTGCTGCCAAAACATACGGACCCACAGGCATTAGACCTATCACGTATTTTAACCTAGAACCAGCTAAATATGACTGTTAATAGAGGTCACATTACAAAATGAATTAGCACTTGATGCTTGATGCATAAATACCTATGAATCTTGTTAAGTCAAATAATGTCACATTAATTTGGTCTTCAATTATACCTGACACGAAATTTGCTTGATTAGTTAATCTAAAAATATATTTTAATATCTTACACACACACCGTCTTATTACATAAAGTGGTTTATAATTAATCACAGGTTTTCAACAAGAGTCTGTTTTAAGAAAGAAGTCCCGCGAATGATATACGAACTAAAATATAAAGTATGCAATTTGACAGCAAATTTCAAATTTTGCAGTCTGTGATGCCGCGGCTAAGGGACTTTTGCTTTTTATTTAAGCCCTAGACAATCTATAAACCACTTTTTGTTTTAAGACCAACAGTATTTTGGCAAGAAAACATTAATATCTAGTAACGGTCTAACTTATAATCGTTGATTATCGCTATATTTTCACCTGTCTCTTTCTATTGTTATATAGTAAAATGAGAGAAAGCAACTTTAAGCATTTCTTTAATTCGCGTCGATTTTTACAAGTAAGAACGTAAGTATCTCTACGTAATGAATGAATAGGTAGCAATGCTATTAAAATTGTGCTAATTCTTAAAAGTCAATAATTATATTAACTAGCGATCCGCCCCGACTTCACGCGGATGATTTCTGGATCTCGACAACGGAGCCACCTACCGGGTCCAATTGTGAATCGTGTAGATCATACCCACTCAAACACACACAAAAAATTTCATCAAAATCGGACCACCCATTATTGAGTATATATTGAGTTTTTGCAAGACGAACGGACAGCAATTGATTTTTATATATAGAAATAAAATATTTATGATAACATAATACACGATAACATGTTTAAGAGTTCTATATGCTTTTACGCGTATGTAATAAATATCATAACCTGATCTAATATTCGAATGATAACTACTGAACAATTTTAACATCATGCTTTAAATTAAAACAATTACCTTAAAGTATTTATAAGCAAGCTATACTTATAAGTATTCTGAGACAGTTCGCATTTAAACATTTAAATAATATTGTTTTGCGTAGTGTAGTGTAGTCGATCAATTTCATACACTAAGCAACATTTTCTATGAAGTGTAAGTAAATTAGTTGCCACACCTATCTCTGCCAGTTTTCCTGTCCATGATCTTCCATCAAATTGTTATTGAAGCGTGAACTTGAAGATCGATGATTAATTAATATTGTTATATCTATCCACAAACGTGATATTCGGTTTCATAAATACATTCAATATTATTGCTGTATGTCTGCAGTCGAATCATATGTGATAAAACATAATAATATGATATAATAACTTGCTATGATTTTGCGAACACATAATTCTACTTTATTTGATTAAACGTGGTTTCATAATCATGACGTGGAGTGGCTGAAAAAATTATTAAAACATAAAGGAAGTTTAGAACTTGTAACAAATTGATGTTTTTTTTTTCATTATTATAAAAAGAAGATATTAATATTTTTTTAAATTAAATACACGCCTTATTTGTACCATATAAATAAAGAACGATCAAAATATGCAATCGGTGTAATTCAACCGTGCTTATATTACACAGCTGTTGTACCTAGTACTTTGAAGCACTGCTCCAATACAGCGATTAAGTTAGATCCATTCCTCCACCATCTGTCCTCTCCTATAAGATCAGCCTCCAATATTAAATTTTAATTTACATTTACTAATGTAATTTTATTACGTTTTCCTTAATGAAAATTGTGTACTAAAAACAAATATATAATACTAGCGAACCGCCCCGGCTTCGCATCTCAACAACAACGCCACCTGCCGGGTCCAATCATGAATCTAAACCATCCAAGGGTACAAACTTAAACGAAAAAACAAATCATCAAAATCGGTCCAGCCGTTTAGGAGGAGTTCAGTGGCAAACAAACGTACAGGTGAATTATACATATAAAGATAAAAAATTTATAGGTTGTCATTTTTAAATCGACTTTATTTTTAATACATAATTTTCACTTTCAATACCAACAACTCCTTTTCAAATACTTATTCTACTTGGTCCACGTATTAATTGTACCTAATACAACGTGCGTAAATACCTTTAAAAACAATGTTCAGTATAGGCATATAAGAAAACACGAACGTCAGGAAATTCAGCAATAAAATGTATATTATCTAAAAATAACTATAAAACAAAAAGTTTTATAGTAAATCTTTTCGATCTTATTATAATAATCGCTACATGTCAGAATCGTTCGTAATTAAAAAAAAGAACAACTGAAACATAGACTAATGATAAGTCGTCGCGCGCTCTGACGAGATCAGAGCGCGCGATGACTTCTTATTAGTCTATGAACTAAAAAAATATATTTTGCGACTTTAAATTCAATATCACAATAGCACGCGAACCAATAACATAATCGATATTACTACAACAATATCATTAACATTGACTAACTAAAAATACTAATGTGACAATAAAGTTAAAATAAATATGATATCGATATAACTTTATTTACATAAAATTCGATTTAATATTTGTGTCTATTTTATATTAATAATTAAATTATAATAAAATTTGTGTCTATTATATATAATTTTAACTATTAAGTATATTATGAAAGCAATTCAACCAAAAAACAAGAAAAATGCAAATTAATGACATATTATATAATATAATATTTACAATGTCTTCAATAATTCACCTACGTGTTAAAATTATTGCTACAATTTCTTAATTACAGGAAAATATTTATTTGTGATTTGACGAGGTATTTTCTTTCTATGAGTCTAAAGGTCTATATATATATATATATATATATATAACTATGGTAACTATGGTATATATATATATATATATACTATATTTACCAGCGACCTATAATTCCAGCAAGTGAACGGCTTTCGTGATATGGGCTATCAAATAGCGACCAGTCTAATAATCTTACATTTCATTCGTGTACCATGCCACTACCAAGTAATGTTATATAAGATCAAGAAAGACTTATATTTACGTTCCATTATATTAAATCTTATTGCGGCTGTAAAGTGCCAATAAAATTTTTAGCAATACTGTACCGTATACTCCTCAGAAGGACTCTAATAGAATAATAATTCTAATGCCCAGGTTAATATGGGCGGTAGCAGACAATAGGTAACACGACGTAAGAGGTCGTTACCCTGTATAAAAATCGTATATAATATTGCTATGGTTTTCAGTTATTACCCATAACATAACATTGAATTTGGACTTAAGTTAAATGCACTAACATGCGTACAAATAATCATTTACATGTTTTGTTAAGTTTTGTTAGCATTCAAATGCATTGAATACGTATTTGTCTATAGTATTAAAACAGTTATACATCTACTTCATTTCATAGATAGATAATAAAAATATAAGGTAAGGTGGGGTAAGAGGGACACCGGGGGAAGAGGGACTAGGGACCATAACTAGTAAACCGAAGTGTTTATGACTATGAACTTTCCGTCGATAAAACAGTTAAGACGAAATAGTTTGAACGGTTTTCATAAGATGTCGCTACGTGACTCAGAAGCCACAAAAAATAAAGACATGTTTGACAGTTGCGAATTTTTTTGCGAACCAATAGTTTGGTGAAAAAAGAGTGCTGGAAATATTTTAAATGTAATGATACACGGAAAAAACTGTAAGTATTCCTTTTCATTAATCATTTTAGTTTAAAAACAATTAATAATATGAGTTTCTTTCGCTTGAAAATCCCAACCTCCAAAAACAATAGCTGGGGTAAGAGGCTCATTATTCCCGGTGAAAGAGGGACATATGTTTCTCTTTCCCCATGTCAGGGGTAACACACATTTTGAAAAATTTATAATTATAGGTAGATAAAATGTAAAGAATTGACTGACTGTTCTGTACCTACTACAATTTTAAATTATAACTAAACTAGAAATTGCCCGCGACTTCGTTCGCGTGTAACTGGACTTTCCCGGAAATTGTCGTTTGATCGTATAATTTATATCCTGTGTTACCCAGGAATAATGCAGCATTCTGTGTTAAAGAATTTTCAAATCGGTCTTCTAGTTTTTGTTTTACCTAAATCATAACAAATAGATGTAAATCAAACCTTTTCTTTTTATTATATTAGTTTAGATAATTAAAGTCTCATGCGTTTTGTATATGTCCCTGTCTTTTTAATTTTAATATTTTGTTATATTATAGCACTTTTGACTGTTGCAGGATATATGATAAAACATGCCGCGAAAATATATAAGAAAATCTGATAGAAGCAGATATGATTATGATAAATTAACTGAGGCTGTCAATGCAGTAAAAAATGGAACGATATCTGCATACACCGCATCAAAACAATATAATATCCCAAGAACAACAATTGTCAACCGTGTATACGACCGCAAAGGTTTAAAATCCAAAACTTTAGGTAGGTGTACTGCATTACCCAGGGATGTGGAAGAAACGCTTGCGGAAAATCTCCACGTAATGGAAAAATCAGGGTTTGGGTTAACGCGCAAGGAAGTGATTGAATTGGTTGGCCAATACGTGGTTAAGAATAATATTAAAACCCCGTTTAAAGATGGAATCCCTGGTGAGGACTGGTTTATTGCTTTTAAAAATAGACATGGCCTTTCTGTTAAAAAACCTCAGGCCGTTGAACACGCGCGTAGAACTGCATGCAGACCTGCCGTGATCTACGGTTACTTTGATTTATTAGAGAAAACTATTAATGAACTGGGCCTTACGTGATAAACCATCACATATTTGTAATCTCGACGAGACCAGCTTCAGTAAGGACCCGAATAAATCAAATGTTGTTGGTCGTCGAGGCTATACGTCTACAAGAACCATCGCCTCTCCAGGGAAAACGAATACAACTGTGCTTTTAGCATGCAATGCCGCTGGTGACAAAGCTCCGCCGCTAATTATATACACAGGAAAAAATATCTGGAACGAATGGGTTTCTCAAGATGGGTTTCCTGGAACCGTTTATGCTGCGACTGAAAAAGGTTGGATGGAGGCGACAGTATTCGAAAATTTTTTCGAAAAAGTTTTTTTGCCTACCGTTGAAAATAAACGCCCTATTCTCTTGCTTTATGATGGTCATTCCACTCATGTGGGAATTAATATAATACAAAAGGCACGAGAAAATAACGTAACGATTTTAAAAATCCCACCTCATACGAGTCATCTATTGCAGCCTCTGGATCTAGCGGTGAATAAATCGTTCAAAGACAAATGGGACATAGCGTTGGTCAAATGGCAAAGACTGAACGTCGGTAAGGTTTTACCCAAAAAAGAGTTTTCAACGATTCTTGGCCAAGTGTGGACTCAGATAGATTCCGAAGTATGTAAAGCAGGCTTCCGTAAAGCAGGGATATACCCAATAAATAAATATGTCATAGCTGAACACAAGTTTGACCCAGTTCAGTTAGCAGAATGGAAGAATGCGAAACAGCTAGAAAAATCACAAAATCAACTTGTTAAACAAATATCCCCCAAAAAATTGAGTGAAATCGCACTGACTGTTGTAAATGAAATATATATAATACAGCAGGAAGTTCCTCAGTGTGATTCAATAGAAGCGTCACCAAATTACGTTTTACACAGCGAAGAAAAAGCTGTTCCATTGCAAAATATTGAAAATGTTCAACAGGGTCCTAAAGTCCAAATTCTTGACAATCAGCGTGTATATACCAATATCACATTTGAAGAGTTGCTTCTGAAAATGATTAAGCCTGGAAAACCATCTTTGACAACCAAAAGAACAAAAATAGCAACAGGCGCAGAGGTCATCACTCATGATCATGTGTTCGAAAGATATCAAAAAATGGAAGCAGAAAAAAAAGAAAAGTTGAAAAAGCAAGAAGAAAAGAAAACAAGTAAAGAAAAAAATAAATCAACGGAAAAAAGAGCGAGCACAAATAATAAGACTGGAGCAGAAAAAAATAACGAGGCGAAAAGGTGTGAGAACGGGGGTAATTATAAGCAGACTGATATACAGGTTTCTCGAGTGGATATGTCATTACCAGGTCCATCAGGTCTTAGCAAAAAGAGGAAAATTAAAATTGAGTTAAAAAAGAGTAAAACCATAAATTCTACAAAAAAAATAGTTCGACGAAATAAAAAACTTAGAAAAATATCATCATCCTCATCTACCAGCATATCTGATTGCATGAGCGTGCATGAGGATTCTGATATTATAGACTTGACCGATGAAGAATATGATATAACAAGAGATTTATACACCAACGAATTTATACAAAATTATGAACCCTGTAATGAAGAAGAAGATAAAATGTTTAGCATAGACAAGAAAAGCAATGTGGTGAAGAAATTTGGTGAGAATCCGGACAAGCAAAGCAAGGAGACAGTGAATTTGACTGAGGAATCAGATGAAACTAATATGGTAGCAGGAGAATTTAATGGCGAATTGGATGGGCTGACAGAAGTGGAAAAGGAAGAGCATTGTGCATTTAATGACCAAGCGGTTACTGAGGGGAACAAGGTGATACATGAAATCAGTGGAATATCGGATGAGAGAAACGATATTGTTGAAAAAGTTTGTGATAGTTCGAATGAGAGAAATCAGGCGGCAAAAGAAGTTAGTGAGAGATCGCATCAAAGTAACAACAATACAACAGCAAAAGAAGGAAATGAGAAATGGCATGTGAAGAAAAATATAGAAGAGAAAGAGAATTATAAAATAAATGACAATGTCTTGATTCGATACTTTATCAGGAAAAAGTGGGTGTATTATGTAGGTTACATAGAAAATATACTTTCTGGAAGCGATACTAGTTATAATATAAACTTTTACAAAACTTACAAAAAGCCTTTGAAATTTAAACTCGCTAAACAAGTAGATCGTGATACCGTTTTAGAATATTCTATAGTCAAGAAAGTTCACCTGTCTCAAAACCCTAGAAATTCCAAAGAATTTCTTTTGGATGGAGAAGATCATATATATTTTTCTTAAATATTTATGAGGCTCTGTACGGCAATTTAATTGATTCAAGTGCCTTGCTTCAACAATAATTTCACATATTTTATAACAGTTTTGAATTTTGATTTTAATTTTAATAGTTTTGTTGTTTATTTTTATAATAATTTTGGTTTTTTTTTAGAAGAATTAAAAGACTGATTCACAATATTGATCTCGTTACATAGTGCCATTGCTATTTTTAAAGAGTAACTAACTAGGTTAGGGAGAGACTGTTTATTATTACTGTTTGTATGAATAAATAAATATTGAAATATAACTGGTCGACTTGTTTTTAGTTTGCCACCCCTGATCGAACCTGTATGTCCCTCTTACCCCGTTTTGATTTATTCTTCTTTTTCATTCCAAATGATACCTTATTTAATCGATTGTAAGATCAAATTTTGACCTAAGCAGTTCTACCAACAAATTAACGAACATTTAGCAACGAATATTTTAATTCAAACTCCAAACTTAAGAAATAAAATGACTGTCCCTCTTACCCCATGTGAGGGGGAAGAGGAACGTTTACTTAATCCTGACATTTACCTCAATATCGTCGTAAGAACTAATAATGGCGTAATGACATTTAGCCCATGGGAAGCTAATACATAAAGGCAAGTTTTGTGTGTTTCAAAGATCTTAAAAGGCTTTAGCTGTTCTTCCTAGCGCTCAAAATATTTTACTGAAAATGAAGTATGTTCCTCTTACCCCACCTGACCTTATCCCTCTTTACAACACTGGTACATAAAAAATACCCGAGTATATTTTAGATTTTAAGTAAACCGTCACTTCATCTGCTGGGTTCACCGTTCATTTCAATCTGGAACAAAAGAGATAAAGGTGGCATATTTATTTAAAAAGCCACAGCCTGTACACCTCCCATTACTGGACAAAGTGTTATTTATGTAAAAAGAGGAAATAACCTAACATTTTTTAATTAATTCAAATTACTTTATTATTTTAGTAGGTAGGTAATTAAAATGTTTTTACGTGTTAGCGCCACGGTGCAGCTAGCTATGGTTGTAGCACCACGCTCTCACAGAATACATGCGTAAAATAGGTGTTTCATACATGATTCATAATTAATTATTTACATAGAATGTAGGTAAATATTAAAAAAGTATTATTAAAACATAAATCGATGCGTGGAAATTTTGACTAAATAGTTGTAACACATTGTTTGTACAATTATTGATGAATTCTAGCTTATTAATATAACATAAAAATGTCCCATTAAGATAAATGTCAAAAGATAATTACGTAAACTGTGTTTCGTATGCTGAGTGTGGAGAACCGGATACACCTTTTACTGGAAACGAGGCATTCAATCTTAGTCTTCACGGGTGACAACGCACCTGTACTTTGATTTGTAGTTGAGGATAGATGCAGATGTCTATGGGTCACAGCAACTACTAACCATCAGGTGGACTGTTTGCTTGTTTGTCACCCTTACCTTACCTATATAAAAAAAGACATCACCAGAACCGAAAACCAGAAATGTATGTGTAGACCCGTGACGTAACAGCCATGTACTCTTGTCATGACATGAAGCTTGCTCACCTTATCAACACCTTGTCCTATAATGAGAGGTGATGACGGCGCTGGCGATTCCGTTATCTTGTTGACTAGATTCCGCCTCGTTTCACCGGCGTGTTCATGTGCTTCACTCGGCAAAAAGCGCCATACTGCTGGCGTGAACAGTTCCGCGTCCATTTTGATATCACGTTGGTTATCGAAGAACCAGCCGACTAGCGCACCGACAGAAAGTGTCGCGACCAAGCCCAATGGCGCGATCCAGTGGTACGATATGCGGAACAGGGGAAATATTGTTTCGGGGTCCTGAAAACAATGTTAAAATAATATTGATATTAGTTGAAAAACATCATCGCCATCATCAGCCAGTAAAAGTCTACTGCTGGATCGTAGAGAATAACGCATGGCAAACGGACTGACGATCGCAGCACTAGACGGCTCGTACTTTAGACGCTGCTGCCTTTTATCGCTCTGTGTATTTTACGTCGGACGTAAACGCTACGGTTTACTGTCATCTTTCGAAAACCATGATTTTTTGAAACCTTTTACGCCGCTCAAGGGACGATATCGTCTATATAAATTAATGGATTCTTTTAAGCCGCTACCATACGGTAGCTAAAGAATTACTGTTTTTTTTTAATTTTAAACAGTTAAATCGGAAATTTATTTGTAGACAATACCGTACCGTGTGGTTGCGGAATAAGAAAATATATCACCCGTTTCATAAAAAAAATCGAGTTCGATTTCCGCCGGCACCGTTGAAATTGTAAATTGCAATTTTAAATGCTGTTTTACCAGATGCGATAGGCGGTGACAGAAAATACAGCGAGGAAAGCTGCATATCTGAGTAATGAAAAAAATATTTCAAAGACGCGAAGTCCGCCAACACGCATTGAGGCAATGCGGAGGACACTTCCTCGGTCTAAAAACATTTTAGAAATGAAAGGTAGCCTGTGCCCAGCCATGTCTGAAACGTTGGTCTGGTGCTCGTTAGCGCGCCAACTGGTCATGTGGTCTCCGATTCGTATCCGAAGTCGGGCCTTAATCAGTAATTTAGTTTTCTGTCAAGAAATTATTTGTATCAGTCTGGAGTCAAGAATGAGCGGTATTTCAACCCTGTGCCTCGGAAAGCACGTAAAACCTTTGTTATTGCGCCTTATCTCTTCGATCGAGTCGTATTGCTGTCCGGTCGGACTATGAGAGTGAGGTATATGAGTGTAAATTATTAGTCAACTTCGAAACAAGGAGGAGGATCTCAATTTGACTGAATTCTTTTGAAGTGAAAACTTCTTTAGTATCGCAAAATCGAAAAAAGCGACACTAAAAAGAGACAAACGTATACCTGAATGAGATAGAATACAGTGTAGAAAGCGACAGTAGCCTAACGGCAAGGTGCGGAACACGAACTCAAAAGTTTGCTAGTTCGAATCCGCCATTTTTTATTTTTAAACTTACCAATAGAGGTTAAAAGGAATGTAGGTAATGTTAATAGGATTTATGTTTTTTAATAGTGTTTTTTATTATTTCCATTTCCTCTTTGTGCGATGCTTTAAAAATGGGTAATATAAATTATAACTGTTAAAATAAGTAGTTAAAAACACTAACAAGTTTATTAAATAAATAAAATTGACCATATCGAATAAAATTATCTATATAAAAGGATTCTGTGATATCAATCCATTTATACCAATCCACGATTTCATAAATTCATGCCATCTAGCGTCTATTGTACATACCACCTTGAGAGTCAATCAAATTTTATTCGATAAAAATACTTTACCTATATAATGTAGTAGATGTTGCTATTACAAAGCAATTTTATAAGAAAGAAAATATTCGTATGATTTCTTACATTAAAATTATGTCTAAAAAAGGCTTGTAATATTTATTTGCTATAAAATAAAACTTTTATTTTATATTTTATTCCGCACTTATGATTGAAAATTATCATACTGAATTTTTTATTTGCCGTGCAATATTTTTATTTCATAATTCATTTTCATTAGAAAGTTTCACTTCTACCGCTTGTGAACTGCACACATGTTTTTTTTTGTAGTCTATATCTTCGCCAATTAGGAAGCTATTTTAGTGTCTCTGTTCTCATGGGGTGGTCTCATTTATATTGTCAATATAAATAAAACATTCTAGCTTTAAGGGTGAAAAATAGGCGTGAAGTTTTTATGTAACTACTAGCTGACCAGGCAGACGTGGTTCTGCCTTTTCCGACGACTATGTGTCCTAAAAAATCATTAAATTTACAATAAAAAAAATTGAGGGTCGCTTATCGGGATAAAGACTATCCTATCTCTTAAGTTGGACCAAACTGCACACATTGTGAAACATTTCATTGAAATCAGTTCAGTAGTTTAGGAGTTCATCGCGGACAAACAATGTGACCCGTAATTTTTATATATAAAGATTTAGACGACATTCAAGCTTGTGGTAACACTAAGTCCATTTAAATTAGATTTTTAATATAAAGTAAATATAAATTTAAAAAAAAAATAAGATATCGTGAATAGATATAGAAGTATTAAAACCTCGAATTAACTTTTAAATTATTTTAGAATTTGGCCTTTATGTTTTATTAAAATTCTAATTTTTTTGACTCTTTTAAGCCGTGCAAGGAATATCCCAAGCAAAAATTTCGTCGAAATAGGTATATTAAAAACTTCACTTCTATTTTTTCACTTTTAGCGTTGGTATATTTTCTTAAAAATATAAATTAGACCACCCCAAAGATTTCTATGTATACTACTAGACAGGCTCTGCGGTCTTAATACATTGTGCACTATGTTACGGTTAATTCTCCGTAACCCCTATAGTCGACTGCGAGCGGTCGAAAAGATTAATTGTTTGTTTTATTAAACAGCGTTGTTTTTTATAATTTAACACTAAATAACATACTATTTATATGCGTACTTTATACTTTACGTATACGAGTACGTTTTCTTCGTGTTCAGTCAACGTGATTCGAAATTGAATACAGATAAGTATATAACTTTATTTCGTACTAGAGACCCGCCCGGCTTCGCTTAGATAAGATATATTAATGTGGCGTTATTTAAATTAAAATTAATTAAAGCCCATTTATTTCGATCAATAATTCGTTATAAAAAAAATGTAACTATGAGAACAGAACATGGAAGTATTTTATAGAAGAGGAGGTGTCTGTTGTGAATCGGGCATGAGCGTACATACGAGCGGTATCGCGGCCTCGTAGGTGGCATTGGTGCAGTGCAGGCCCAGGGCCCGGGGCGGCGCACGCAGGCCGCGCGCGGCGGCCGCCTGCGTGCCGAGCGACGCGGTGGCGGCCAGCAGCGCGCCCGCCAGCGCGCCCGCCGCCGCGCCGCGCGGCCCCACCCACCAGCACGCCATGCCCAGCGAGAACATGCCGCACGTCGCGCTCGCCGCCACCGCCGACAGCGCCGTCGCCACGCCTGCCCCGCGCCCGCCACAACACAAACACAATATACATTTTTCTATAAAATAAAATTGACAAGCGAGCACACAGTCCACATGATGGTAAGTGAATGCTGTGGCCCATACACATCTACATCTATGTCCTCGTTTTCGAATCAAAATTCAAATGCGTTGTCACCACTGAGGACTGAGATGTAATGCCTCGTTTCCAATACAAAGGGTCTCCGGTTCTCTACACTCACCATACGAAACACAGCAGCGTCAAGCTGCTATTTTGCGCTGGTATTCTGTGAGAACGTGGTCCTTCCCCGGTCGAGCCGACCCATTCGTACTACAACTATACTACTAATAAAGTTACAACATGGCTCTACCACATATTTGATACGATTATTCTATAAAAAAGCTGTAAGATAATTCATTGCCCTGTATCATACCATGGGGATCGTAAGTGGTGACAGAAAGAAATGAAACAGGAGACGAGCAGCATCATTTTCCTTACAACAACTCAAAAATAATGAAAAACTGCGGTTGCCAACCCGCCTGGCTAACTTGAAAACTATAGCCAATATTCTCTCTACGAGGTAATTTATCGGGGAGGTCTATGTTCAGGAGTAGACTTTTGATAGTCTGTAATGAATTAATAAATAAAAAAGAAGATTTTTTGCCTTAGAATCTGCGTTGCGGTCTCAGGTGAAGTAGGCTTCACCTGAGGATGCAAACACGTGCATTATCGACGGTGATGTTAGTGGTGACGGGACAGTGCATGCAATTGAGGGAGTGTGGCAGATGCTCTTCAAACTAGGTAAGACACATCATTTTATATCAATACGCGGATGTAAGCAAATTAATCTTTTATAACTTCAGTATAATGGATTTCCGCAAAGTAACGCCAGATTAATTATGATTATTAATAATTATCTTTATTTATTTATTATTAATTAAGAAGAAACAAAAGCATGTCGTTCGTAATTTTCTGTATCCGGTTCAAAGTTTTCTTCGATATATAAGCAGTTTGTGACATATTTAGATTCTATATCTGAAAATATCTCTGACAGTCAAATTAATGACTCTTTGACAGAGCGTCGTTTATTGCGTATATGCTAAATCTTAAAGATCCAGACTAGCGACGAAGACAAAAGTATGACAATGATGACAGATCATCCGTCATGTTCCCTTTTTTTGTATTAAAAAAAAACCAACTGCCGATAGTTTATTGCATAAAAATGTTGTTATGAAAACAATAAAATCGCCTTTGTTATAACTTTATATATTGCACTTTATATTCTTATTTCTATTTGCGTGAACATACACAATAAATTGAATTGAATTTTTTCGAAGCAATTGTTATAAAAACACAAAAAAAAACTTGTTATTATATTTTTATTCGTAGATTTTATTTATTACACTAATTTTTTTTGAAGAATACTAATAACGCTAAAGCATTACTAATACTCCCTTTAACCACACTAAGTAAGCTTGAAAATGCTTGCGCTGTGAGTGGATCGCCACAGTCATGGGGGGTCAAGTCTCTATGGAGCCGATGCAAACATCGGGCAAAATAAGCAAAACAGAGACAGCGCTATACGCAAGACAGAGAAATCGTTATTGAACCATGTTACGCATTGTATTTCAATAACAGTTTAGGAACTTTTATTTTTGCATTTTAATATCTTTGTCGCCTGCCCATCAAAAATTATCTTTACTTATCTTATAAATTATAAACTATAAATTTTATAATATACATAAGAAATAAAAATTGTTTAATCCATGAAAGTATAAATTAAACTATACGTTCCGATTATTTTTATGTCCGATTGAAATGATTACTCTGTGCAACAAGCTCTGTAGCCGAAAATATAAATGTATCTATGGCTGTTGTGAAATAAAAACGTAAACTAGATTATTATTTATTACATATTCATAAAATTAAGAAAAGAAGAAGTTTCAAAGTACATTTTACATCAATTAGATATTATTTTAAACGGGAATGTTTCAAATCATTTTCAAATTAAATAGAGTTAGTTTTGTTTAACTTTTCTAAGCCAAATTCAAACTGATGTCGATTTAGTATATTTCGTAGAAAAGTAACTTAAGTGTGATGTTATTAGCCAGTGAATATTTAATTTATGGTGATTTATTACAGTTGTTTTACTTAATGACGATGTTAAACGAATAATAATGGATTACTGAAAACGGTGTGTTCTAAGATGCGTCTATAATCATCTAAAATTGAGTGCCCAAGTTTATTTTTGTGTTAATAATATTACTAGTCAATAATATATTCAAATCTCTATGAAAATAACTGTTTTATTTCTGAAATACTATTAACCGTGTTCCATTCCAATTTCCTACTTATGTATCAATGCATAGCTAATTGTTAACTTTAATCTTCCTCCTAAGGTTTGTGCTATTAAATATTTAAAATTTCCAATATGTTATTCATTTATAACTATTTCCATTCCAATTTTTTACTAATGTAGAATGAAATTTCTACATTCGTAGAAAATTGGAATGGAAATAGTAATATATTATGATTAAAAATAGAATATTGAATGTGGGGGTGGGCAATGAGCATTATACATATACACACGCACACATTCACATCTGTTAGTTCATGGATCAAAAACTGGCGCGCTAGTATCGCAAGCTGTTGGCATTTTTATTGTATGAAGTTTTCGTTCTTCCCGTCAGGGTACATGTATTCTGTGGCCACAGTAGTCGAATAGCGGCTTCGAACGCACGACTTTCAGAGTTATTAATCTGAGATTATATAATTTTTCACAATATCTGACTTTTGTTTCGAAGTGATCACAAATTACGTAAAATTTATAAAATGATTTCTTATATTTACGCGAACACTATATTGAATAAAACTACTTTTATTCAAAATTTATAAAATTAGCATTTACTGATATAAGTTAATTTTTCATAATTTTTATAACATGTAATGAAAAAGTAAATTTACGCCGTTCCTATTAACCTTTGTTTGTTTTTGCGGTCATTGGATACAATAAATAAAAAAAGCCATATCTTATTACGGTTTTGTCTTATTGCAGCGTTAATACATTACATCAATAATATATTTATTACTAGTTATTTAAATTTAAGGTAATCGTCAAAGAACATTTATTTTATAAATTTTGGAATAGAAAAAAAAAGTTTTTCCAATAAAAATATAGCTTAGATAACTTTTGGCTTTGCTTTGTCTGTTAATGAAGTTTCATTACAATCGGTTGAGCCATTCCGAAGATTATGGCCAAAAGACAGACAGACAATTTAAAAAAAAATGGTTATTCATATCTTTATAGCATGCAAATGCCCCCATCAGCTCAATATAAATCAGTCGTTAATATTACAGACAGACACATTAAATTTATTTGCATGTATAGATATAATACATCGTATTAAAATAGGAGAAGGTTGTTCAAGACGTTTATTTTAGAGCAGATGTAACATTTACGAAATGAATGACAAAAACACAAATCCACATTCACAAGATGCGCATTAAATCATGTACTATTAACACAATTATGTACTCGTACGCAGTGGACCAACTCGTAAATGAGTCTTTTGCATCTACTGCACTGAGCTGCGACCACAGAGTACGTTTTATAAACTGAGGGTAAATACATGAGTTGAGGCAGTTTCCTACTATATTCGTCATTCCTGACCTTCTCTTACCACACCAATTTTTTTTTTTACGAAAACGCCAGACAAAAATTAGTAGCCGACTGATGGTGTAAATATGTTATGGAATGAAATAATGTCAAAGGACCTACTAAGGTAGTAAGATAGTTAAGCCCTGCGCAAACCTTAATGTCATGTTAATGAGTAAAATAAATGATTTACCTAGTACACCGCCAAGTTTCTCGATAACGACGAGCATGACAACTGACACGATGGCCAATGTGGCGGTGAACAAGCGCGCCAGGATGCCTTCCGTCAGCGGCTTGAGCCGCAGTCGCAGCCACCCATGCATAATGTCCTCCACCACCACCAGCGCACACGCATTCAGCACCGCCGACAGTGAACTGTCAACACACAACAATCACATTATATTCTGGGACGTTAGGCAATTACTATAATGTTACAGGAATTTTATAACCTGAACCTCATCAAGGTGCGTGTGAATCTGCTTCTTCTGTGCAAACGTATTTCATCGCAGACCTCATCTTTGCCCTCGCACCAGATGGAGGTTAAGAGTGAACCCATTTTTAATAAAAAAAAAGGAATGCCCGAAGAACGGGTAATCCGAGGTTTACACGGTGTTTTTGGATAAAGTCTGCATTAGTATTATAGGATCGCCCAAGGGTCACTCCAGCTGCCTATATTGTCGCTAACTTTACTTGTCAGGTGCTTCCGCATTTTAGACCAGTTTAACAATAGTAGTAACAGTAATAATAAGTAATATAAGTGTATTAACATTTCAACTTTAAGCAAGAAACACCGAGAAAACCTAGGTTTTCCCGTTCTTCAGGTGTTATACGTAAAATCTTTATCTTTATACATATTATATAAAATCGGTCTGTTAGTGATCGTGTAACTTCTGAACGAATTGACCGATTGAGGTCATATTTACACAATATTTTGTTGAGGCTACGGTTCAAAGTTGTGCCCGGATCCAAAAGGTGGCACAGAAATCAGTTGTTTGTCCGTGATGGACTCCTAAACTACTGAACTGATTTCAATGAAATTTTGCACACTGTGTGCATTTTGGTCCAACTTGAGAGATAGGATAGTTTTTATCCCGATAAGTGACCCTCACTAAGTGAAACTAATGCATATTGATAAAGCAAAGTCCACGCATACGAGTACCTTCAGTACAAGAAATAGCTAGTATATAAATAAATAATAATTCTATGTGATTGTTGTCAGTCACAGCTGAAATTATCTGAGAGATGAGATCAGTTTTCTTTTTACATCATCCATTTTTAAGTTCATTTTTATGTGCATTGTGTTGTTTACCTGATCGTTAGATCCTAACTCTCACCTTATTACATAACCTATAGGCAAAGCAATGCTGAACAGTTTACCTGTGTTACTATAATACCATTTTAATTACATGAGTCCAAACATATTAGCTATGGAGTATATATATAGTATAAATTCTCGAATGCGTTAGAATTTATACTGCGTATTATTTTTTTCTTAGATAATCTTGTTACGTACCTTAATCCAGCACCAAATACGCCTGCGAGAAACACACCAGCCAATCCAGGCAGGTGCTGCACCTTGGCCACGTAGGTCACGAATGCTGGCAGCAGCCTGTCATCCACTATAGGCTTGCCGGACTCGGCGCAACCACCGCGCACCCAAGCTGTCCACGCAGCCAGTCCACACCACACGCATAGTGTTATTGCCAAGATCGCACCGACACAAAATATTGCCAACGCTCTGAAAAATAATTACATGATATCTTGGTTATACTTTGCTTCATAACAATGTTTATTCATTGATTATGGCAAGACACTATCGTTCTATATGAATGTCTTTCTCATTACAAATCAAAATTATGAAAAATGTGGTTGTCAACCCACATGCCAAGCGTGGCAACTATGGCCAATATCCCTTATATGAGACAATTCATGTAGGAGGCTAATATTTAGCAGTGGACTTTTGATGGCCTGTAAGAATTAATGAAAACTCTCTAACAAGTACATACATTTCTAGAACTATTATGGCTCACAAATGAACACATATTACGTCGTATGGTAAGTGTAATGGAAGATAAATGTAGACACCTACGTTCATCCGAAGTAAAAAAAAAACCGGCCAAGTGCGAATCGGACTCGCGCACCGAGGGTTCCGAACAAATCCGTAGGTTTAAAATTATTAAAAATATTTTTATTATATGATGTAACTAAAAATTTATGCTTTTCGCTATTTTTCCTTTATCTGTGCTATAATACGTTGCTTCGTACCAAATTTTAAGATTCTAAGTTCACGGGTAGTAGCCTGTACCCTTGCGAATATCGAAAATTTGCGGCATAAACGGCTGATCTTTTGATTTCGTTAGCTTAGAAGTTTGATTTTTTTACAGCTCCAAGGGTAGACAGTAGACGTGAGTATTTGATATGAATTTCAGCTTGATACCTCCACGCGTTCCTGAGAAAAAGGGTCTTGACAGACAGACAGACAGACAGACAGACGGACAACAAAGTGATCCTATAAGGGTTCCGTTTTTTCCTTTTGAGGTACGGAACCCTAAAAACAGTGTCATGGTAGCTCATGGGTTTAGTTCTCGCAGTAAATTTCACAGTACGCAAGTAACCCAGTTTTAATCCCTGCCGGCACCGATTAAATGGTTGCAGTTTTAAGAGCTGACATACGACGTGTTTGTTGTAAAACACATGTCTGAGATATAATGAGATAAAATATTTTGAGAACACATGACGTGATATCCGCCAAAACGTACTGGTGCAGTGCGGCGAACAAATTGCTCCATACCTCTCAGAAATGGTCAGTGTAAGATGTTTGAGGCGAAAGGCATGTTATCGTATCAACAAATTCAGTTCATGATCACCTAGATTTATATACGTGTATCAAGTGTAGTACAGTTTACGTATGTCTTATAATTATAGTAAAAAAAGTAAAGTTACGTCACATAAGTTTTGACTTCTTTTCTTTGTTAAAAACAAGATCTGTTTTTATTTACACTCTTTTTACAGTGCGTGGATAAAGCATTTAAAAACAGATAATAATTTAAATTTAAAAATTTTGTACAACCAACTTTAATATCAATTTTATTATTAGTATTATTTATTATTCTTTATTTCAGAAATTTCTTTCCATAGATTGGGTTAGTAATTACAAAAAGTACTCATAAGCTAGAGTTAGTAAATAAATAAAATTAAAAAGTTACATATATTACCTACTCTATCTACTTTATATTAAAGTATAAAACGTTACATATATTACCTATCCTATCTATTTTATATTAACCAGAGCAGGTCTCGAGCCGATATGGACGCTGTTCCAGTGCCTCAAAATAGGACAGCAATAACGACTCCCTATCGCCGCCAGGAGGCTGTTGGAGCCGTCCTGGACGCGTCGCCATACGGAGACAACCCGTTTGTTTAAGTTGTCTTGTGAACTAGGAAACTGCCTATGGGAGCCTCAGCAAACATTGCCGAAGTGCTACCGAGGTAGCCCCATCAGCATCCTAAAGCCGTTATTATATTGGACGCGCAGGGTTGCAAGCGTCCTCTGTCTATACTCAACCCATAGACTGCAGGTGTAAAAGACTGACAATAGGCTCTGAAGAGAGTTTGTTTAACTTCTGTATTACACCGTGCAATTCTACGGGCGAGCATATTCACTCTCATAGCTAGAGCCCTGCGTTCCCTCTCTATGTCAGCATCATCTAACATATTTTCGGTAACCCAGTGCCCCAGATACTTAAAACTTGTCCCTCTTTTCAGTGGTACTCCTTCAAGAGCGACAGTGGAAAAATTGTAGCTCATATTTATTGATTTAAAAAATACAATCTCACTTTTCTTAATATTGTACCGTAGGCCATGAGCCACTGCATACTTCTTACAGATACTAAGCCATTTTCTTAGACCACTAATTGATGGGCTCATCAGCACCATAACGTCGTTATGAATAATTCAAAAACGATTGGACAGACCTTGATAAAATTTATATGGAACCACATGAGAAGCACCAGCTTTCAAATAAAAATCATCGAAATCAGTTCACCCAGAAAAAGTTATGAGTATTAAAAAACATACAGTCGAATTGAGTACCGTATCCTTTTTGAAGTCGGTAGAAAAACCGGCTAAGTGCGAATCGGACTCGCGCATGAAGGGTTCTGTACCATCGTACAAGAGTTAATACTATACCTATAGGAATACTTTTATGTATTGCCATTATTATAATCCACTATTATGCCCTTAAAATCGAGCGAAAAATCTCCAAAAATTCGTCTCCCTTAATGGGAACCCACTTTAATTTTCAAATGTAATTTTATTTTATTATAATTTTTTTAATACAAAAATTAATACAAACTCTGTGAGCATTTCAAGGTCTACTTATTGCCATTATTAAGATCGAGCAAAAAAAGCGCTTCTAGTAGGAGAGCCCTCTTTAAATTTTAATTTATTTTTATTTTTATTGTTTTTTGTCAAAGCGGTAACAGAAATTCACATTCTGTGAAAGTTTCAACTATCTGCCAATTACGGATCATGAGATACAGCCCGCTGACAAACAGACGGACGGACAGCGGAGGCGTAGTAATAGGGTCCCATTGGTTACCCTTCGGGCACGGATACCTAAAAAGGTTCAATATACGAAGTTCACTTTATACCTCACAGAATACCAGCGTGAAGTAGAGGTTTACCTCTGCGTTTCGCTTGGTGAGTGCAGGTGGCCGGAGGCCCTTTTTACTGGAAATGAGGCATTTCATCTTAGTCCTCGCGGGTGACAACGCATCTGCATTTTGATTTGTAGTAGAGGATAGATGTAGATGTCAATGGGCCGCAGCAACCACTTACCATCAGGTGGACTGTGTGCTCGTTTGTCACCCTTATCCTATAAAAAAAATCCTAGTAATAATGGCAAAAACATTCGAAACCTGGAATAGGAAATACCAATAAATAATATTAAAAAATCTGTGACCATATTCAGAGCCTATATGAGTAAATAGTACAGACTGTTAATTATGACATTCCGTTAGTTTGCAATTTATTCTATAAATTTTCCCGTAACATTAGTGGACCACTTTTTCAAGGTCCAGGTTTCAGTAAAAATTGAATCATGTTCTAATAAGGTAATTTCTAATCGAATGAAACCAGTATGATGCTGATATCATTATTTGTTCTCGAGATATAAAAGGCGAAAATTAATCTCATAGTACGTGCATAGTTGTACGTATTTACATACGTGCATACAAACACACACATCATCCTAAAAACCATAGAATTCGACTTTCCGAATCCAAACCTCTCTAACATTGAATCTTGGAGATAAATCAAAATGTGAATTTTGGATAATAACTTACGATTGAGAAATTAAATTAAATTAGATTAGGTTAAATGTAGGTTCAATACAAGAGAAGCTAATAAATTAAATGAAACCGTAGTCTTGCTAATAAAAAGGTTATAATATATACTTTACAGAATATATAAAATAAAATATTTTATAAAAATAAATGAAACAGGGAAGACCAAAAGGTTAGGAGGAAAGGGAAAGAAACTGATGGATAATGTAACAGACTTATTATTATTATTACAAAACAGATAGCAAAAGAGAACAAAATAAACAATTGACAATAATTAAAACTATAATTTTTCGATCTCATGTGCGGGTTGGTGGACTTTATGCTCGATGTAATTTATTTCTCAGTCATGCAGGTTTTATCACGTAGCGCGCGATACGTATAACCGCAATTTAAAAAAAAATCTGTTGTACCGCTACTGGATATAGAATTTGCATATTACAAATATTAAGGCAAATATTCTACATTGTTTTTAATAATTGTTTTTCTTTTCATTTTTCATATTTATTACTCCGTTACAAAAATACACATGGGTACCTATATGTTGTCATATATGAAGTTTCTTATTCTCGTAGCTAATTTGTATGAAACAAGACTTACGCAATTGCTTTTTTCTTGGAGGGCAACGCGATGTACCGCTGCACCATAGTCTGGTTGACGGAATTGAAGCAGGTCCAGTACAGAAAGCCGCCCACCACCGCGCCCCAACCGGTCTGTCGCTCATAAGGTGAAAAATTCCAACTGAAATGATTTTTTCCAAAATAAATATTTATTATAAGTATTTCTCATTTTTTATAACAGTAACGTGCGGTACACTATTACTCCATATCATATTATATCATCAGAGGCGACAAAAGAAAACTGAAACAGAATATGAGCAGCTGCATCTTACAACGACAACTCAAAATATTAAATAGACTATGGTTGCAAATCTTCATGCCAAGCTTGGCATCTATGCCAAATATCCCCTTAGTGTAGCAATCAATGTGGGAGCCCTATGTACAGCAGTGGACTTGATAGGCTACGAACACCTAACACAGTCTTCATATCTTGCTATGTAATATATTGTAAGCAAGCTCTTGCTTTGCTTCTAACAAAAGAAAGAAACATTTTTATTGCACGAATACACCGCAAATAATATTATGCAATAAACTTAATCTAAGAGGTAAGTATTCAACACACGCCATCACAGTTGATGCCGATGATAATGGCAGCGTGGGTGGCTCAGTTGAAATTTTTTAAGTAAAAAAAAATAGGCATTGCATACTAACTTATTCAAATCCAGTCTTCCCGATTCACTGGCCACGTTAAGTACGGTCTGGAAACCACCTACGGCAATCGTCCCAGCGGCTGCCACCAGCAACACGCCGATGAACATCACGCCGGTCTGCACCGAATCCGTCCACACTACTGCTCGGAGACCTCCCTTAATACCGAGACATTACGTGATATAAGACCAACTTACATAATCCCTTCTTGATTAGATGATAATAATGACTTGTCTTTTTTTACAGAGCCCAGCTGATGGTGAGTGGGTACTGTCTATGACATCTACATCCAGCCTCGGTTAAGAATCAGAATGCGGAAGTGTTGTCAACCCTGAGGATTACGATGGATACCTCTAGTAAAAAGGGATCCCGGTTCTCTACATTCACCATATGAAACACAGCAGCATTAAGCTGTTATTTTACACTGGGATTCTGCGAGTGCGTGGTCCTTCCCCAGTCGACCGATTCTTGCTACAACCGTAATATATTGTCTGTAACATGGCTCTACCACGTATTGTGTATAAGTAAAATAATAATATAAAAATAAGTAACTTAACAAAAAATACTCACTAAAACCGTGTAAATACCACATATTGCGACCATAATGCCACCGACGGCAAAAACATTAAATCCTGTCACTGGAAAATAAAAAAAATAAAAATAATAAATATTAGAAAAATAATTTAAAATTAAAAATCGTTTTGTACTACCGATTGAGAATAACTCTAAAACTATTGGTCAAACCCTGATCAAATTTATATGGTACCACATGAGAAGTACCAGCTTTCAAATAAAAAAAGAATCATCGAAATCCAGAAAAAACACACTTAAAAAATATACAATTGAATTGAGTACAGTGAGATTTGAGGCAGTGGATAAATAAAAGCAAAAGATAAATGACACGGCTATTATTTAAGATTCATTTTAATCTTTTTTTTTTTCATTATACACGGTTCTAAATATTACAGGGTTCAGTAGGATATTATAAATTTAAAAATAATTTCGGAATACTGAAAATGAAACATTAAATTTAACTTACATTGATTGAATGCTAAAGCAGGGACATAAACGACCATGGGTAGAAACAATACCTGAAACAAACAAAAAGTTCCCATTATTATAATTTTAATAAACGAGGTCCGAAGAATACCTAATTTTAATAAAATACCAGAATCGATGTTTAAAAAATAGCAGAAAATAATAATATTGAATTTACTAAAAACAAAAATGCTATTATTTTTATTGACTCGCTTCTATTGACCACTATTTATTTATGCATCTAATGGAATCATGTAATTTAATTTTCATCCTCTTCTTAAATTTTACTACAATTTTTATAGAAGTATCAAATAGGTGCCAGTATCAAATAAGTCACAGAATACGAGCGTAAATAGCGGTTTAATGCTGCTGTGTTTCGTGTGAAGTGTAGAGTTTAGGCGAATGTATAGAACTGGAGACCCTTTTTACTGGAAATTAGGTATTCCACACACATCTACATATCGATTCTTAACCGAGGATAGATGTACATGTTTATGGGCTACATAACCATTTACCATTAAGTGGACATTTCGTTCGTTTTTCACCCTAATTGTATAAAAAAGGTGCTAGGTGGTAGGCTCTTTTCTCTCTAAGAATTCCTCCAGAGTGATTCCACCTTCTTGCATATTTCTACCGCCAAGTAACGTAGCATAAAGTGCTATGTTCCGTTTTGAAGGGTTAAAAAGCTGATGTAATTACAGGCTGTGAGATATTCCATTCATTTTTCTTTGAAATTAGTTCACATTATGTAAAGTATACTGTAACAATAATTATAATAACTTTAATTAAACATTAGAAAAAACCCTGAAACAAAAATAACTGATTGTCTTCAAACGACTGAACAGATTCTCGATTAAAGACACCTTTCAAAGGAAAAATAACTTAATCAAAATCGGTTCATCCGTTCAGGAGTTATGATGCCACAGACACACAGATACACACATACACACTACAAACATATAACGCCCCTCTGTTTTGTCGGGATTTAAAAACTGCCAAATTAATTATATAACCTTTTCATTTTGTTTTTTTAAATCAATTATAAAAAAAATAAACATAGGTTTCTTTCATTAAAAGACATCTTTATTATTTTCAAACATAAATAATTTTATTTCACATATAAATAATTTTATGGATATAATGGAAAGAAATGTTAACGACCTACCTTTCGAAAAACTGATAGAGCGTAACATTAGTTAAGATTGCATCTAAAGAGAAATTAATAACATCAATCTTTTTTATGGCATCATTAAAAGAGTTCTCGCTACGCGTGTCATTTGTAATGAACACGCTTTTATAGTTTTATTCTTCGACGTTGATACTTAGTTCCAATTTATCTCCTATGACGATCATAACGTTACATTTTTAAATGGTCAATTGACCATTGTCCATTGTTGTGAACTCGTAACGTTCTAAGACAAAGTCCGGAATCGTGAAAAACCTTGGCTCGTAATTGACACTTATAAATAGAATTACATTCCAACGTGTGGTCAAGTAAACAATTGAATAACCCGTTATTTGGTAATGATTTGAAATTAAAATTAGTTTATTATGTGGGCAACTGAATTTTTAAATCTTTGTTACACTTTAAAGCATTTAAATTAACAACGTTAAGTCCTATTACTGTAAACATGTGGTAAAATTAAATTTTTTCTATAACCGACTTCAGTATAAATAAAATGAGAACATCATCAATGTAGTCGAAGTCAATTAAATACGCATTATTAAGGATGACTTAAAAACTATTAGTCAGATCCTGATCAAATTTATATGGGACCATATGAGAAGCACCAGCTTTCAAATAAAAACAGAATCATGAAAATCGGTTCTTAGAAAAAAGTTCTGAGGTAACAAGCATGTAAAACATACATTGGAATTGAGAACCTCCTCCTTTTTTGAAGTCGGTAGAAAATAGCTTATAATAAAGTAGATTGTCAATATAAAATACATTTCAGTGACACACCAAGGGTCCATAGTGAAAAGAGTTACGATATTTTAGAATCTTCTTGTTCACCAACCTCTATAAATCCTGTACGTTTGTGAACCGCGTTCTTTTCTAAGGGGCTTAGGGTAAGGAAAAGTGTCCATCATTAGTCACGGGATACTCATCCCAATTTACCTGCCCGGTAGTTGTGCTATAGTATACGGGTAGGCGACCCCGGCTTCCCTAGCTATTACTGTCCTATCCCTTACCTTCCTGGGCGGTAATAACCTACATTTCCTATTTCCCACTCTAACTTACCAATCTTCCTTTTCACACCACCTATTTCCCTATTCCTATCCTCTCCGCCAACCCAACGTCTGCCGCGCGTATGGATGCATGGCTAGGAGCAAGCCTAGTCGTTAGCGTGCCACACTGCCATGGACCCGGGCGACCCCAGAATTAGGCCAGCCATACCCTGGCATGCGGGGAGGGGGGGGGGACAAACCTTTTCCTCGCTATTCGTGGGAACGCAAAGGATAATCATAAAAATAATTTAATTAACCAAAACGGCGGCGATGTGGTTCGCCATCCATGACGTCTGTTTCTCGCGGGGGCGAAAAGCGGCCAACGAAGAGCCGCTTCGCTACGTTGAATGTAAGAGGAGGAATGGATGGTAAGATAGATGAAGTATGTCAGATGATGGATGAACGATGCATTCACATTCTGTGCGTGAACGAAACCAAGAGGAAAGTATGTGACACCACGGTTCATGGCCCCTAAACGGCATACTGGTCGGGAGTCCCCCAAAACAGCCGAGGCTGTCAGGGAGTTGGTGTGATTCTTTCATCTCGATTAGTTGAATGTGTGACGGAGCATGAATGTGTAAGCCGAAGACTCCTCTGGATAAGGTTAAAAGTCGGACTCACTCGCTTGTTTACTCTTGGGGTCTATGCACTGACGAATCTGCGCGGAGGTGGGTCATTAAAATCCCAACAAGAGAGAGAGGAACCATACACAAGGAGGCGTACACGCCTCGCCGCCTGCAGAATCGTAGCACTCAATAGCTCGTAGGTCTTCGCTTACGAGCCTAATTCGATGAAGCCTAACCCTACGGGAAAGAGGCGTGATTATATGTATGTATGTATGTAAAAGCGTCCGCCGCTTTGCCTAAATGCGTGTTGACGGCTTTTACATGTTTCTGAAATATATTTTTTTTAATTTTTAGACATATTTTTGGTGGAAGGTTGACAAGCGAGTACACAGTCCAACTGCTGATAAATGGGTGGTATGCTCATAATAATCTACATTTGTCCTCGATTAAGAATCAAAATGTATATGCATTGTCACCGATGAGAATTAAGATGGAATCCTGCTTCCCCAGTAAAAAGAGTTTCCTGTTCTATAAACGTAAATTGAGCCTGTGTCACGATCACGATTTTACTACCACATTCAAATACATATAGATAGATTTACAATAAAACCAATATTATTATTCAAAAATACAGCTTATGTAGGTTCTACAGGTACCTTTATTTAGTCGAACCGACTCATTCATGCCGCAGTCGTAATATAGCTGCAGCGTGGCGTGGCAATGTTCTGCAATATTTTTCTTTATCACCGAGCACGCGATAAATTAGCACTTAAAATTGCAATTAACAATTTCATTGGTGCCAGCGGGATATTTAGCTAGAAAAAGATTTGGCTGTGGTATGTTTGTATACGTAGGTACTAAGTAACAAGCGGGTTTGTGAGCGCAGTACGGTGCTCGTTTGTACTATTCTAAGGGACTAGAAAACGTTTGAAAAATCTAAAAGTGCACATTCGAACGCTCATTTATTAATTATTAATCTGTAAGGAAAGGTAAACAAAAAAAATTAATAAGCCGCTTTTAAATAAGAAATAACCGTGACAACATTGCTGTTCAGTGGAATTTACTAGTGACCGACCGAAGATTCGGTTTCGGTTTCGGTAATTCGGCAAGTTTCGGCAAAAAATCTAGTTTCGGTAATAGTTTCGGTTTTGGCAAAAAATCTGCCGAACCTTCGGCGGCGCCGAAACTGTGTTCGTGGATATTCATATATACAGAAACAGAAACTTTTTTTATTCAATATAGATTGTAAATAATACTTATTGAAAGACACTCTTTTGTTTAATTACCACTGATACGAAAAAAAACCTTTGTCCTTGGAAGAACCAGCAAGAAATCCAGCGGGACTTTTTTTTAAATAACAGCTTATAATCAGAGGCGTAGCGTGGACTAATATAAACGTGGGTGAAGTTGCATCAGTGAGGCCCCTTTTCTTTTGTCCCAAGGTTCTACCCAATAGATCTATCCTACCAAACATGGTTTGACACGACATACCTACTGATATCTATTAATTCCTGACAAGTCTCGTATTCCGTCAATGTAACAGTCGCGGTCTTTACGGGTAGTTACAACGGCCTCGCAGTCACACTTAAGAGGGGTTTCTTGCGAGGCCCCAAACAAACACACTTAAATTTGTGACTTTCTTTTTCGAGCGTAATAGTCATCTGTGGTAAAAGGCATCGCATGATGGGGGCCTCGCGAGGCCCCTTTAAGTGCGAGGCCGTGGGCGAGTTAACACAAATAAAACACAAAACAAATTAGAAATAGCTTGGTAGTGATCACCTCATTCCCAGGGGTTATTATCATCCATAAATTCTTTAATATTATAATAACCCTTTTTATACAAACTGTGTGATATATTAAGTTAATGCTCTCATTTAATAATATTAACAATATTGTGAACACAATAAAATAAGTTCTCAATTAGCGAGGAATTTTTTATGTGTTTTGTTGGTTGAAATTAATTTAAAAAATTATTTCTTAACGTTAAATTGTTGAATTTTTAATTTAAAATAAATAAATATATTGCTATCTGTATATGTATTAAAAACATACCAGATTTCAGTATGCAACAAAAAAATTAACATGTCGAAACTGACACCCAGACCGAAGGTTCGTTTTCGGTTTCGGTTAAAATCCTGTTTCGGTTGGACACTAGAATTTACCAACAAAAGTCAACAAAAAAAAATGTGTCAATTCATTCTGAATCAAGGAGGTATTTGGGTGACATACTATTTTTGAAATAGGGACTACTTGACGACGCCGGTAAAAAAATATTGTACTTTTTACAATAATATTGTATTGTAAAACTAAATAAAAGCATCAGACATATTCATTAGCATAGGAAACATTGTTGTTCAACTTTTCAAAACGTGTTATTGCGGTACAAAAAATTATAAGTCCGGTCGAATCGTGTCAGTGTGACATTAAAACTCAACCTTTCCGTTTTGCGTTCGAGTACAATTCGAATATTCGTCGTAGTTCGAATTTTCAGAATATTAATGTACAAAAACGTATTTCTGCTGTTTTCTGGGTGGAAAGTACCAGAAAACAAACACCTATTATGACAAATACGATTACTATTTTAGACTTTTAAGCTTATAATATAATTAAATTTTTAAAGAGAATAGATGTACTTAGATATATTGATGTTGATCAAGGGGACTTGGCATCAGCATTATCAGTGCTTTAATGTTCACAGCTGAATTTCAAGTAACAATAAGGATAGTTTAGTAAATAATAGCATGTTATTTATTTCTGTGCACATTTATATACTTGGTCACATTAATTAAATATGATTAGTTTGTGGGCGTGTTGGATCCTCGATTAAATACGCTAATGCTTCTAGTGATTTTAATGCAAATGTAAAACCTAAAACAAACGGCAACAAATTAAAATTACAATTATTGTATGATAAGTTCTTGCCATTTTCTGTCGGTGAAATCATTGCTTTATCGGATCGAATCAGCGAATTTGTTCCGATTTCTGTATACTATATACCCTAGTAGTAATTGTTGTTATCTACATGCTATAAAGTTGTTGACACTAAATACAAGATTTATTTTATTTTCATTTCATTCATCATCGTCATCACCATTACTACAGTCCATCACAAGTCAACGCTAAACTTAGGTAGGTTTCAAACAAGGAATGCCCCAAAACACGGTACAGAGCCATCAGTATCCATCGACGTCTTTCCAAGTCGTCATTCCATTAAAAAGTTCATAAAAGGTTAATAAAAATGCATAAAATATAGCAAACTGTTATGTTTGTATTCCAAGCAATCTCACGACGGGCAAAGTCCATAATGAGCCAGTCAGCTAACGACCTTCTAATAGGAATTGCTGATCATACACTTTACGCTCGCTGTTTTCATACTTTAATTTAGATTATACATTTCGTGCAAATAAGTTAAAATTAGTAATGCTTATGTAATGCCTAAGAATGCAAATATTTTGTAGGAGGAGGAAATGTTAAAAAATTAAAAAGACACTAGCACAAACATACGTTTACATCCGATAGCTAAAAATACAGTCAATAATAAAATTGACATTTCATGATGACGAATACAATATAGTGTGAGGTTTTTTGCTTCTTACTTCTAAAGTAGCAAAAAACCTCATATTAAAACTGTTGTAAAGAATGGACCCTATTCTAAAATCAATATTTATAAATTCTAAAATTATAGGTATGTTAAATTTCAATTACGTCCCAACGTGCGATACAACATAGGTAAGTAATTTTTTATAGAATGAATAGTCCAAAGACATCTACATCTATCCTCGATTAAGAATCAAAATGCAGATGCGTTGTCATCCCTGGGGATAAAATCCGGTTCTCTACACTTACCAAACGATACACAGTAACATTTAGCTGCTATTTATGCTAGTAAATGGTTGCTGTGATCCATAGACATCTACATCTATCCTCAATAAATAATTAAAATGCAAATGCGCTGCCACCCGTGAGTACCAAGATGGAATGCCTTTTTTCCAGTAAAAAGGGTCTCCGGTTCTCTACACTTACCATACGAAAGTGTTAAGCTGCTATTTTACGCTGGTATTCTGTGAGAGCGTGGTCCTTCCCCGGTCGAGCCGACCCATTCGTGCTACAACTACACTAGTAATATAGCTGCAGCATGGCTCTACCACGAATAAAACGCACGTATTTAATTTCTGTTATATAAATAAACACGCTAAGTGTCTTATTGTTCCCCCAACTTCTTGACTCCGGGTTGTTATTGAGAAGTTCTTGGCAGAAAAACACATTACCTATTTTGACCTAACTCGGGGTACTCGGGGACTTAATATGATCAGCTGGCGCGCTTACAATAATCAGACTAACGAGGCAGTCACATTTATAATTGAGCATATTTAATTGAGTTATAAACCCACATACCATATGATAACTTTCTGGCATTTCCAAAAGTCGCGTTTGACGCTAGGTTACTAGGTGAAAACCACACATCGGGTTACATACATACGCATAACATACAAAAACCGCATGGCTTGGTAGTCAGAGTTTTTTTTATAGGATAAGGGTGACAAACGAGGACACAGTCCACCTGATGGTAAGTGGTTGCTGTGGCCTATAGATATCGACAACAAACAAAATGCAGATGCGTCGTCACCCGTGAGAACTAAGATGGAATGCCTCATTTCCAGTAAAAGGGTATCCGGTTCTCTACACTCACCATACGAAACACAGCAGCATTAAGCTGCTATTTTACGCTGGTATTCTGTGAGAGCGTGGTCCTTCCCCGGTCGAGCCGACCCATTCGTGCTACAACTATACTACTAATATAGCTGCAGCATGGCTCTACCACGAATAGAAACATGTAGTAAGTAAAGTAAGTAAGTAAGAGTACTTGAGTACCAGTCGTTATTCTCTGTTTATATGTCTTTTCCTTCTTTTTAACCAGCCTGCGATTGTCCACAGCAGGGCATGGCCTTCTCCCAATTTGATAATCGGTAAACTTAGCAGGCGGATCTCCAACTGCATTACTCAAAGTTTCGCACCTTTAACGTTGCTGCCCGTAGCTGTCATGGGTATTATACATAATTGTGACATTTACAACACAGTACCCCCACCATATATTGAAGGCTATGTGGCCTTACTGGCTTTTCCCATAGTCTCCTCTTACGAAATCCTTGAGACTGAATAGGGTGATGGGTTCTCATAGCTGAAAACACACGGTAATACTAAGTACGAGTATTAACTTCAAAATCTTAGTTGAGAAGTGAGCTACATAAAAAACAGGGGATTTGGATAATCAAACAACCTAATTTTTATATGATTACTATCCGTGAGCCGCTATTATTACGTATATACATTTAAAGAAACTACAAAATATGTCAGAAGTATGTAACCACTACTTTCTATACCAAACGGAAATTGATTACTTTTTCATTATCATAAGGCAAGATCAACAGAGAAGCATGAAAGGGCTGTATTTGTTCTAAAATATTAACATCAGTTATTCTCTTCATATATAATATTACAAAAAATAATATAATAAAATGGCGCTGAATATAATATGAAATTCAAACTCACCTCGTCCAATAAAAACAGAACAGAGGCCAGGGCACGAACGTGTCGATTGAATCGCAACTCCAGATACTGCGGGGAAAAAAGCAAGTCATTAAAACGATGTATTTAAAAGCAAATAAAAAACCAGCAATAAACATAATAGAGAAGTAATAATTTTTTTGCATCCAGATGAGAATTCTGTACCTTTTGGTGCAAAAACATCATCAGCCCATAAAAGCCCCACGATATGATATGGGCTTCTTCCATTTAATGGAATATTTTCATTAATCACCATGAATGATTGGTATTACCGTCTTGGTTACACCTATCAGACGCTCTTATTTGACATTTCCTGTAGTTGCTTCTTGCGAAACACCCTTGACGGAACGGGTGGATGAGTTATTTTACGACGACAAAGAATAGAAAGGTGTATGTCTATAAAATTAAACTCTAAGTATACTATTTCTTAGAGCAGGCGAGCCATCTATACATATTATAAATTGAAGTCCCCCGCCGCGTCTGCCTGTATGATGTTTGCGCTATATCGGTAACCACCGTGGGGATTTTACTCGATTTTCACCAGTAAACAGACCGAGTCATGAGGAAGGTTTAAGTATATATATATATGAGCATTTTTGCAAATTAGCTAATGTTATGATGATATTTGTTAATTAAATCGGGGAGACCGTGCCTTCAGAGCACTTCCATGATGTACGCCGCGTAAATCGATAAAGTTACATGAAAATTATGCATGTTAGGATTTTCTCTAATAATTCTAAAAAAAATCGTTGCGCTGTATTAAGATTTACTCGCAATAACATAAAAGAAAGCTTTAAGATATATGTAAGTAGCGACCCGCCCTGTTTTCACCTGGATAGGATCCATTAATGTTTCGTTATTTATTTAGACTTAAGATAGCCAAAAACAATTTACTTATTTTATCAAGTTTTTTTTTTCAGAAAAAAGGACCCTACACAATCAGTAAAGCCATTTCGAAGATGAGCCCAGACAGACAAACATTTAAAAAACGGTTATTCATGTTTTAATAGTATGCAAATAACCCTTTAGATTAACAAAAGCCAGTTATTTTAATATTACAGACAGACACTTCAATTATAATTATATGTATATAAACATAATTTTACTTTTACAATTACAATTAACTTTAATTTTTTTTTTTGAAAGCAATTCTCTATTCCAAACCTTTTAGATCAATAATATGTTTTTCATGGGCCTTTCCTATTGTTGATAGAAATTGCTCTAAACGCTCAACTGGCGAGCGGTTTTGCAGTACCAGACGTCTCACAACTATCTCGAATATCTGATTTATAAAAATAGACCGACATAAATCTTCCAAGGCCTGTCTAAATTAATTTTAGAAAATAATAATAAATTATTACAAACATTTTCAATGCGCCCTCAAAGGCACATCTTAAGAATATTACTATAAATAAATACATTGTACAGTTACAGTGTGTTACACTGTAAGACAGAGAAGCCCTATGTGACTAAATTCGAAACTAGTTGTAGCATTTCTAAATCTTCGTCAGTGTCAATGCGCAATAATCAAACTAATAACGGAGGAATTTATTAATGTTCGCCACTTAGTGTAATGTTAAGAGGATTAAAGCTACATCATACAATCAATAGCTCTGCTCATGCTCATCTCTTTCTGACTGTTTTCTATGAACTGAGCATCGTACATTATAATGCTATAAGAGTATTACACACGGAAGCACTCACTCGGCCTAAGTCCTATCCATGTTCAACGTAACACTATTAAGACCAACAACAGATAGAGACACATGTACAATAAAGTAAAGTAACAGCTTATCTATGTCCCAGTGCTGGGCACAGGCCGCCTCTCATTTTTGAGAGGGGTTTAGAGGAAAGAAATGTTCACCGCGCTGTCCCAATGCGTGTTGGCGATCTTCACATGTCTTCGATATATATTTTTTCTTATTTCTCAGACATGCAGGTTTCCTCACGATGTTTTCACGATGGGATCAAATCCGGGATGCTCGCGTACTGTCAAATTTACAGCGAATGCTTAACCCCTGAGCTACCACGGCTCTCACATGTACAATTACAAGTAACAACTAAATACTACTACTATTGTTTGAGCAAATGTTAACTACGGCTGGGATTGCGGTGGTCGTCGTGTAGATGATATCTCGACCATCGAAGGATCACTTTCAATCCGAACAGAATACCGACGTGAAATAGCAGATAATACTGCTATTTCGTATGGTGATCAAGAAAAACCGCAGTTTTTCCTGGTTACGAGGCATTCCAGCTTAGTCCTCAAGTCCTCAGGGGCGACGACGCATCTACATGTTGATTCTTAATCGCTGATAAATATAGGTATCTATGGGCTGTATTATACAGATTGAGAGTCCTGGAAAAGAATTACGTGCGCGACGGCGAGGGTTAAATTATATCTGTTCTCAACAATGGTCCAAAAGCGACTTATGGCGACAGCTGAATTAAAAAATATATAAACACCATATATACGCAAGACGGCATATGTCATGCATGCTACGATATACGAGTACGAGTAGTGTATGGCTTGACTTTGAGATCTAAAAGGGGAAAAATCAAGCAATCAAGGAACGAGATCGGAAGATGTTACTGTTTCGTGTAATGAGTGTAGAGACCCGAAGAGCCTTTTCACTGGAAACGAGGCATTCTATCTTATTCCTCTGGGGTGATAACGCGTTTGCATTTTGATTCTTAATCGATAGATGTAGATATCTTTTTAACATGGGGAAATGCCTATCGCATACTCGCCTTGCAGGGGCAAGGACGGGAAGAAGGAGATATCTATGGGCCCCACCTATCGCTTACCATCAGTTGGACTGTGTGTTCGTTTGTAATCCATCTATACTAATATAATAAAGCGGAAGAGTTTTTTTGTTTTTTTGTTTGTTTAAACGCGCTAATCTCTGGAACTACCAGTCCGATTTGAAAAATTCTTTTTGTATATTATAGATAGATTCATGTGGAATAGTATAGGCTATCTAGCATTAAGCTATATCACTCAGCTAGCCTTAAATATGGATATTTGTTAAGCAAGTCAGAAGAAAAAGCACTCCCGAAATGATTTATCCGCGTACGCTGGTGTTACCGTTAGGGATACGTAAATACAATGTTCTAGAAAAATATAGATCTTTACTCGATCTAAAAAAAAAGTCCGCGATACCATATGTCTATTTCTTATACATGAGCCATAAATAGGTATTTTGTGACAAAAAATATTGAAAATTTAAAAGTGATTTATGAGCGTTATTATTAGACATGGCCTATTTATCCTTACGAACGAAAATTACTTCATCATCAAGACAATTTTATGAAGATAAACTGTGTTCCTTATACCATGTTATTTGGACGCATAGTTTAAGAGATAATGTAAAATTAAAATAATTCAATACTTGGCTGGGCGCGCGCGGAAAGTGGATAAAACTTACCTTCACTCTACATCATACATAATATGCCGACGGATAAAAGTACTCCATTAATTATGCCAATTTTTCTATCCATTGCTATCAAATAAAATATTTAATTGCAATTATAAAATGCTTGAACTGGGTCATGTCGCGCACCACCGACACGTGATGACGCGGGTGAAACCGCGGGGCACAGCTAGTATTTTATAAAACACAAAACTTTTAAGTGTTGTGATTCTTTTAAATGAAAAAGAAAAATTCAACAGATAAATTAATTTATTTCATTATGTTAGCCTTTTTATTAATGTAGATTTTAGTGACCGAGTTACGGTACAAGTAAATTTAGTAGCCAAAATTGACGAAATGAATATTCAGTTCAGTTTTATGAACATTTCATTTTCATAATTATTCAAATATGCAAACTCTTTTAAAAATGTTCTAACCGAAATAACTTTAATGTTTACGTAATAATTAAAAAGTTTACATAAGAAAAAATACCAAATTAATTGATGCGGTAGCGCGGCATTTGAAGAGGCCATATGTTATAAATAATGCCATACCAGTTTTTCTACAACATTTTGACAGCAAATATAATAATATTTTTTCTATTATTATCTACGTTTGATTTTGTTACTATAGGCATTACATAAAGTTCAGGGCCATCAGGGCCAAAACTATATTAATATATTCACTTATATTTTATTTTCTCAGATGACAAAATGTTTTTGAATAGTGGCTGTGAAACTGTGTCTATTATTTTGTTCGCTCGATACTTATTGCTGTTTTATCTGTTCTATATATTTTGCTGTTCCCGCAAGTTAGTTTACATAAGGTATGGAAAGTGAGTTCATTCACCGTTCAGGACGTCAACATTTCGAATAATTGATTCCCATACCATGAAATGTAAATCGTCGTTACGGCACTTATCTTTTACGACTGACTTACAGCAGTGGTAGAACCATGCTGCGGCTATATTAATAGTATAGTTGTAGCACGAATGGGTCGGGCTCGACCGGGGAAGGACCACGCTCTCACAGAATACCAGAGTAAAATAGCAGTTTAATGCTGCTGTGTTTCGTATGGTGAGTGTAGAGAACCGGAGACCCTTTTTAATAAACAAGAGGCATTCTATCTTAGTCCTCACGGGTGACAACGCACCTGCGTTTTAATTCGTAAACGAAGATAGATGTAGATATCTATGGGCCACAGCAACCACTTATCATCAGGTGGGCTGTGTGCTCGTTTGTCACCCTTATTCTATAAAAAAAGTTTATAAAGTATTTATATCATACGAGTATTTACAAACGAGCATCTTATTAAATATCGAAGTATATACTTTTACGCAAGTACAAATATAACATGTAAATAAAGTAAGATATTTTTACGAATGATTTTATAAGATTCGCTTTACTCCAATCAACAGCAGCTATTAAATATTAGCGGCCTTGCTTATAATCGTTGATTATCGTTTGCTTAAGTATTAATTAGGTATCTCTTTACCTGCTTTTCTATTATTATTTAATGATGCACTTGACATCGTCATTAAGAGATTTTTACGAGTAAGATCGTAAATGTATAATTTGCAAGTAAATAAGTATTTCATTTGCACTCTTTTACTCAATTACCAATAAATGTAGCAGATTATATGTAGCACTTAAGTCGATCTCTATATTTAATTCGTTAATAACCTAAATTTAAAACCATTGAAGCTAATGGAAGAGCCGAGAAATCTCATGACTTCCGGGTACAATGCGGGTAATGTGAGCCACATATTATGAAACACTTAGACTGGTGACAATATGTAGCGTCAAATACATGAGACATCTGATTCTGATACTGCTATCTGCCTACCAAAAGTGTCGATTACGGCAAATATTTTCTAGTCCGAGATATTCGTATCCAACAGTAAACTGTTACTACCACTACTACAGCTACTATTATGATGACGTAAAGGAAAAAAACCAGTGACTGGTTTTTAGTAAAAAATGTTTAATTAAATTATTTGCTTAATCACAAAACATACGTATATTTCACAAGCGAAATTCGAACTGCGATGTTAAAATGTTTCTTATTTTAGCTCAACTACTACAACTCTCCGTGTGTTTTTTTTTTACAGAGACAATAATAAAGACAAAAAACGTTGTAATTGAAGGAAACTGGTTCCAATACTTTCTATGCACTTTGGAGATTCCAACTTCGCCAATCAAGCACTTGAGTATTGCTCTTTAAACTGTGGTATAACACGATTACAATACATTTTTATTTTTTCTTTTCTCTCGTACTAGACGACTTCAATATGTAATACAAAATTTTGGTGCATTTTATCAACACTATACAAATCGCAGCTCCTTACTATGGGACTCTCTTAAACCTAATAAAAGACATGGTGTTGAAACAAAAAAAATGTTATATCAAAAAGCTTTATTTTGAATTTACAGTGAAATATAATTATATAACATCACAACACATGTAATACGCATGCACACAAAGCATGCAAAGTATTATTGCCAGTTATTAATCGCATATGGCTTCAAGTTTATGGGTTTTCATTAGATAACGAGTTTTGTACAATAATATATTTTAAGATGATTTATAATATATTCGACTAACTGTATGACGGAAGCTTTACTCGGTTTATAGCGATAGTTACTTATCGGAAAATTTTAGATCACCGAAAGAAGACGCAGCAATGTTCGCTTCCTGGTTCCTTGTTAGATAATATTATGCATTTTACATGACTTTGATAATGATAATAATATAAACATCTCATTCTACTTCCAAAACTATATTTCTATAAACATTTTTCAAGTTGGTGTGGGTCCCAAATTATTTTACAGCCTTTTTTACATGTTACATTTACCTTTTTTACATTTTACAACTTGTTTTAAACAATTTTTTCGTGCTAGTAGGTACAAAGTCCACGTCGCTATGTCAACCATTGCCATAGTTGATAGATTGCGTAACATTTGATAAGATCTACACACAGATTCATACACTTGAGATAATTATTTATACACATCGACCAACAGCGGATTTAATATGATATTATGCAATATACGATTTTTTTGATTATCTTTAATTAAACATTTATTTATAATCGTCATTATGATCATCAAATGCTGTAGTTATCATCATCATCATCATCGTTACAGTCCTTCACAAGTCCACTGCTGAACATAGGCCTCCTCCAGGGAATGCCACGAAGTACGGTCCAGAGCTACCTGCATACATTGATTTCCTGCATATCTTACCAGTTCGTCACTCCAGGCATACCTCAAAACTTGAAAAGTAGATTATAGAGCAAGGACGTGTGAGACCATTGATGACACATGGATCTGAGACGTGGTGCTTCACTGCTGGCCGTATGTAGAAGCTCAAGGTCGCTCAGAGAGAAATTGAGAGAGCTATGCTCGAAGTTTCTCTGCGTGACGATCATAGAAATGAGGATATACGTAGTAGACACAGAGTAACCGACATAGTCCAACGGATAGTAAGCTAAAGTGGAAATGGGCCGGCCATATAGCTCGAAGAACCGAAGAAAGTTTCTCTAGTGGCGCCTCGTACCGGTAAGAGAAGTGTGAGGCGGCCTCCCACTGGATGAACATGGAGTGACGGCCTGGTAAGATATGCTGTAGTAATACATTACCTAAATTATAAATGTGTAAACAAATTTCTTCACGATATGTTGGTGCATCAAATTATAAGATATAGTAATAGTCGATTACGGTAAGATTTGTATTTTAAGGCCCCCGCGCACTAGGCAGCCAGGCTGCGGCAGCCAGTCGAACATAATATGACGGTGTATGGGAGACCGCGCACCTAAGCAGCCACGAACTCCCAGAAGAGCCAGAGCGAGTAGCAGTGTTGCCAACTATTCGATTTAAATCGTATTCATACGATATTTTGGATCTAGTATGATGTACGATCATGTATTCGAAGTCGTACGCAGAATATACGATCTTTTCAAATCTTATAATATTTATAACAAAATAAAAATGATAATTGATTAAATTCATTTTATCGATATGACAAATAAATAACATCAAAATTGAACGAGGTCTAAACTTCTTCTTTGTATTTTTTTAAGAATGCAACCAATCCAATAATTTTTTAACTCTATCCCATCCGCACTTTATGCTATTCCGTCAAATTGCCGCGCAGTTTAACCGCCTTTCTTCGAGCTATTTAATGTCATTATATTCGTTCTAATCCAAATAATATTGGACTTCGCAGATAATCATTAGATTAACTACGTTTATGTTTTAATTTATGTCCTTTTGTTGTGTTCCTTGGTTCAGTCTTATTGAGTATAAGTAGTGGTATTTTTTGTGTATCCTTTTGTGTTCATCGTAAAGAAATTAGGTACGTACTTTTACTTTTCATATGTTTTATATTTTCTTTTTTCTTCTGAATTTATTTATGTAATAGAGGGCAGAGTGGACATCGTCCATATATAAGATGTTGTTAGGTTAGCTAATTACGTAATAACTTAAGACAGAAAGACCCTTAAGTAGGGACTGAATAAATTAACCGACTTGGTATTACATGGATCTCACAACTTTTTACGGTAGAAGAACTGAGTTGCGAGACTTGGCTTTTTTTACAAGTTATTTTTTTGATGGCATTAAATACACATTCAAGACTCCAAATCACACGACATTTATTTATCAAAATCCACGTCGATCCATAATTTGAATCATACAAGAGCATCGACCCGTATGCGTATAAAATGCGGAAAAATTCCCTCAAAACTTCCTGAATGAACAACAAACAGAATAGGCGAGTTCTTATAGTATGAAAACCATTTTCAATTAAAATGAATTCATTGCAAATCAATAGAATAAAATAAGAAAATACTTTTTACGCGACGAATAATCGTGGAATGGGAGCATTTATTGAAGACCTTTATAAAAGATTGATAAAAATATTATAGCATACAAATCAGACCTTGATAATCTCTGAAAGCAAAACCGGTCTTAACAGTGAATAAATCAAATTAGAAGTAATACAATCGATGTATCTATCAGTCAATGTCGATCAATCAAATTTCACAAAGTGACAACAATCGCAAGTATAAATTATAGTTTAGATAATCTATAAATATAAATAAAATTGATGCGTCTGTCTATAGTATTGAAATAACTAGCTTCTTTTAAACTCAGAGGGTTATTTATATTAAGAATTTTATATTTAAGACATAAAAAACAGTATTAGTACTCGTTTAAAATGCAATTTGGTTTGTAAAAAAAACTACAAATCGAACGTATTTCGGTAATTTTTTGTATCGAGAAAATTGTGTTGTATCGTGTATTGACCGGATACATGGAGAGGAAAGAATGTGTATAAATATTATTTTTTTCAGATTCAAATGTAATAATTTGGCCATCAAAAACCAATTTTAAAACGGACAAAAACAGGAACATCCAGCCTTAAGTTATACGTGGACGTAGTCGCGTATAAAAGCTAGTATATTAATAAATAACTTAAACTGCCTAGTTGAAAGGGATACAAATGCAATTTTGGAGTTTTTATTATGATACGATTGTGTTGTGAATAAAAAGCTCTAACGCTTGGAAGAAACGTGAGACAAATATCATGTATGATTTTTGGTTTGTATTTCTTTCATGCAGCACCGCACCACACACTGGATCGAAAATCGCGTTTAGAAGACTTAGAGCTTTTAAGTTTTGAGTGTCGTTTTTTAAGGTTGAAATAGCTTCTGTATAGTATTGCTATGATCAAAAATGTCACACGCAGTAATTTAGCTTAAAAAATTACACAAAGCTAAACCTTCTCTTTTTCTGCTTTGTTTCTATATCTTTGAAGGGGTTTCGAGATATTTTTGTCCTCGTTGCAACTGAGGATGAAGGTGAAGGATTTTAAGTTGTAAAATCTTCAGTAGATGACTTTTCTTAGCGTTGTTGAATGATAGTATACACGCAAATTGGCCAATCTACGTTAGCCTCTAATCAAATTTCGCATTCTTTCCTAAATCCATCACTATTCCGACCGGTTGTCTTCCACCTCCGTTCAGCAGCAAGTGTGAAAATTCTCTGAGAGTAACAATGTCTTCTTCAAAAAACCTGAAACCTAGTCGAGTTAGCACTGCACTAAGCAATATTTCATGATTAAATGAAGTATTCTGACTTTTCAGAATTGTACCTAGATCGAGATTAATAGTTAAACTTTCCATATTGTCAATCACCGATGTTCGTTATTGAGAAGTTCAGAAGAAACTTACCTAATAAATGTTTTGGCCTATTTATGACCGTTTTATTACCGTCATTAGCTTTAACTCTTTTGTGAACTACTGCTAATTAAGAGATTATTAATGACCTACAAAATCTCGTATCCATTGTGTCTAGAAGCTTTTGTTAGTTAATGAGTTCTAAAAAGAAACTGATTACGATTCATTAGTAGTACGAGCAAACACTAATAATATTATTATTGGTTTTGTTTAGTGCTTTTAAGACCTCAGTAGAATCAAAGATATTTTTATTACCATCAGATGGGGGTGTTTTATGTTGTAATAAACCTTTGTTTTGACATATTTTAAGCAAAACCCGTATACGTTATCTTATCTTATGTTCTATCGATATTTTCTCATCAAAATATGAATATCGTCCATATTTTAAGCACGATATATCGATATTCCACGTTTATTTTAGAGTACCTAATTCGTATCAATTTCGATATATTTTAAAATTTTGTAGGAATCGACACAACATTAAGCAATAAAAGCATTCATATGCTGTTTTTTTTCGTCATCCAACCGTCCAGTAATAAAATTTTGGGCCTTACCCTACTACATCATGCAGAACATGATGATATACCTATATTTATCACGCGATATTTATTGATACTGCCCAATACTGTTTAAAACTATCGATACATAATAAAGTAATATAATTATTCGCAATACTTTTTTCTGAAACTAAGACTTCTCCCGTATAATTAATGATTTTATTTATCTTATAACTTTTATTATATTGATTATTTACAACAGATGAGGAAGAAAGGTTTACGAGTGTACTGGTAAGCGAAGAGTAAGGACCGTGCTTTGTGGTATTTCTTGGGTTTACACATGTATTAGCAAACTCTTCAATCTACTATATGGTGTTATGAATAACAATAGTTTAAAAAGCTATTAAAATTAACTATTGCTTAGAATACAAAAACAGTTTAAATTGGTGTTTATAATAACCTTATGTATAAAAGAACACCTTTAAAAAGTTCACATACCAAACCTCGACCTCCACAGACAACTGAGAGACAAATGAGTTTGTTGCTAAGAGGAAACAAGCACGCAAAATTTTCCACATGAATAATTACATCCATGAATTATATGCAACTTGTGTAATAATTTATTTTCCTTATTTAGTTTTTTATTAAGCTTAATGTAAAGTACTTATTAAGTTTTCTTAAGAATTATAAATTGAAAAGAAATAAAATATTTATTAACTCATAAATTTATTTTTTTATTAGCTTGATATTTTTCAATATAAGCTCAAAATGCTTATTTTAGAAATGGTAAACCACAATAGTCGAATGGCGGATTTGAACCCACGAATCAGAAGTCACTTTTTAAGTTGACCACTGAAATGAAGAGAAGTACTCGTAGTTTCTTTCCACTTTATCACAATCCTATCAGGATTAGATGCAGCGACTGTTTCTTTTCAAATATCATGATATCCAATTCGAAAACGAAAGGAAACGTATGTAGCAGAAGAATCATCGGCGAAACGATGGAGCCATTTATTCAAAGAAAGTAGAAGAAAAAGGCAAACCAATTTTAATTGATTTAATAATAACAGGGGTTGATTTGACATCATGCTATTAAATGTCAGTTAAAATAAAAAACTTAAAATAAAGATTTATTGAGCTCTCCGCTGTATGGAATAATACAGCGAGTTGCCAACGTAACGTATGTCAAAAAGTGAAAGTGACTCGATTCGGAAAACTACCAACTCCAAACTACACTAACTTATGTATACTGAGACGTTTGTATGATTTTAAAGAGCGCAATGCCTTGTTCAGTTTAATTACTCGCGTAGCTAGGTTACAGGTCCTGTCCTTCCCCAACGGGTTCCCACCATTGTCGTGGGGAGGGGGGTCTTGGTCACCCATTGTAAACGAAAAGAAATACACAAGGCTGGTCCGAGGTAGCCATTCCAAGTGGGCTAGGCAACCCCACTTCGGATATGTGTTAGTAAGCTGCGCCGAGAGGGGTTCTCCCCCCCCCCCCTACTCGCGGTCGAAGAGGAGCGTTAGTATGGCAATGCGCCATTTGCCCTATCTTCCGTGACCCTGGCGGGGCCGCAACGATACGGTAGTGGTGGGGCCGCGGAGAGAGATGAGCATTGGTATTGCGATGCGCCGTTCTTCCTACCCTCCGCGGTCAAAAATTATTTGGGGGGGAACAACAGACCAGATTGGCCGCTGAGGTCAGGAAAGCTCGTGGTTCCGAGTGCTCGTTTTTTTCTAGCCCTATGGTCCCCGCGAGCTCTGAGGGGTCCGTTGCGCAGGTGAAGTTGAATACCGCGAGGGAGAGCGCGCCTTGTGTTCCTGGTACGCCTTACTTGAGAGGGAAAAGGGAAGAAGAAGTCCTCTCCCATCCTGCCATGGGACGGTCGACGTCGGTAGGACCGGTGTCCGAAAGCGATCCCGTGGCCCTGCCAATATGCGGCGAAGGAACACCATGGGGTTTTAGTCGGTGCGAGTCCGACATTACCAGTCCTAGACCCAGCGTGGCGGGTATGCGTAATCATTTCCTCATGTAAAAAAGCGCGACTACTGATTATGTGGTACCAAATTCGAATCCCGGGATGGGTCAAAAATTAGTTATTTCTCTCTCTTTCTCTCTTTCTTAGTCTGCAAAAAACACTCAATAGCAGCCCAGAGTTAGGAAATTGGCGATATTTCAACCCTGTTCATACGTAAACCATCCGTTACGGAGGAAACAAGGAAGTTATGCTGGGCTTTTACCTGCTAAAACAATACAGTGGACGCCATCAGCGCAGACGAGAGATTGGGGAATCTCGGTTTGGAACGCAACCGGAGCCACTCCTATGCATAACATATCTAGCAGGTCCTCTGAAACGTGTTAAATAATTACTAATACTATCCGCAACACTTTTGTGGTTTCATGAAGACTCAAGACCACTTCCGAGTCATCGTTCTCATCGGGATCGCATGACTGCGCGTTCGGGAACTTAACCTTATCGATGTTATCTCATAACCGTCATATGGGTAAATTAAGACGAGTGAGAGTAAATAAGTACCTCTATAAACATAGTGTCGTCAAACGAGGCTTTTTGAGACCTTTGAAGTTAAAAAAAATTATAATAATAATAAAGTTAACGTTATCGAAATTGGTTAGTATCATTATTTTTGTTATTTACACAGTCGCTTACCTCATAAGAAGAGGATAGCCTTAAGGTGCAGAACACTGGTAAGTAAACCGACGCCACCAGAACGCAGCTCATGGTCACCCCGACGACGACCAGCCAGTACTGGGTGCCGTAGTTGTAGATCTCAGCCGGTGTACCCAGTATCGTTACACCCGACACATAACTGTCAAAGATTTTTTTAAATTAACATATAGAAACAACTTGGCAATTGTACTTCAGCAGAATAATTATTACAAAGTTATCTATTTCTTCTGTAAGGCTTTACTCCAGTAAGAGAGCCAGCATAAATACAATACAGTCTGTAAAGGAGTTCAATCTCAATCATCAGGGTTACAATGCAACCTTCGCCTTCCTTGTTTAAAATTGTTCACGGGCACTACCAGGACTACAGCTGTTAGCTCGTTTGTCACTTTAAAATTATAACAAAAATTAAGTAAGCAATAATGCTGTGTGGTCATTTCCCGTGGGTATCGTGAAAGTGACAGAAATATCTTGTGATTTCCGGTATATGATATTTTAACCACCTCGTTGACAATAATCGTACAAAATGCATAGCAGTAACGAGGTGCCGCGAGTTATAAAAGATACGATACTCCGACCCATCATCCCAAGCGTGACGTATAAGGAAAATCCTTCCTATAAAGAGGGCGGCCCATGTTCAACAGTGGACTATTACCGAGTTTATGATGAAGCAATGATTTTTATTACATATTTTTTCTTCTTAACAGTCTTTTTAATCTATGGCTGGATAAAGGTCTCTTTGAAAATATACCAATTGACATCTATAACAGGAATAACTAGCTCATACTCATCTCGATAGGTGAGCAGATTTTTCTCGTATTGGTAATGCAGCTTCTTATCACAGAGGAGCTTATGTTCAGCGTTTACTTTATTCATTTACCATCATTTATCGGTAGCCAGACTCTCCATCAGTTTGCACCACGTGCAGTTGAGACTGACAATTCACAAGATATTATATTTAATAGTTTAGTTGTAGCACGAATGGGTCGGCTCGACCGGGGAAGGACCACGCTCTCAAAGAATACCAGAGTAAAATAGCAGTTGAATGCTGCTGTGTTTCGTATGGTGAGTGTAAAGAACCGGAGACCCTTTTTACTGGAAAAAGGCATTTCATCTTAGGCCTCACGGCTGACAACGCATTTGCATTTTCATTCGCAAACGAGGATAGATGTAGATGTCTATGGGTCACAGCAACCAGTAACCATCAGGTGAACTGTGTGCTCGCTTGTCACCCTTATCCAATAAAAAAAATAGTAGCGCAGTCCTCGTGAGCTTTGTATTAAAATATCTCGGGGAATCCTTTTTCAGAAAATATCCCAAGACACAGGAATTACATTTCACACATTTTGCTCGAGGTTCCTGTATCAATCATTCCAAAAGTAAATACAGGGGAATACTAAGCGGTAACTAATGCTAGGACTGCCTAAATGGTTTAATATTCTAAAGCAAGTGATAACCTCGATTTTGTAACCAAATTGGGATTGGAGTTAAGTCAAATTATGAACAACTTATTTAAGTAATATCTAAGGCTCCGGCATACGCAGCGACTTGCATGTGCAAACAATTTGTGCAAAAAATTTGCGCATATAAAATGGTGCACTGCACAACGTCCACACCAAAGATGTTTTATAGGTCCAGATACCGTATACGCGCGCCTAAAACGCTTCCATTTCAAAGGCGCCAATATTGGCGTATTCGTTCGATCGTTCCGCCATTACGCCAGCGACGTTCGCTGTGAACATACGACACGCACCGGTGTTTTTAATTTCGCAAAATGACTGTTTGTGCTGTGAAATCATTTAAAAATTACTCTTGGAAAAAAGATAAGGATAAGAACATCACTTTTCATAAGAAACTATACAATTTTATGGTGTATTTCTTTGTAAAAGAATACGAAAGCTAAATGTCAATACAAGTAATAATACTGCGCAATAATATTCGAGTGTTGCCTAGTCTATGAAATGTTTTTACCATTTTTTAATGTCATGATCAACTACAAAGGTTATCTGTATAGGGGTTTTAAACAGTCTAATTTTACAGATTTTACCCAACCTATAGAGTTAAACCGTTTTAAGGGTTAGGGTTGAACTACATCTGGCAGCATAAAATTGCATTTTCCTGTGCTTCTATCCTTTTTGGTCACTCAGAAACGTTATAATAGTAACCGGTATAGTCCCACCCTCAAAAAGCCGATTGTAAACCGGTTTTAAAAGTTTATCTATCATTCTTGACAATTCATACTTCATACTAATATAATATTATAAATGTGAAAGTGTGATTTTTTTGTTTATTTGTTTTTGTCCTTCCTTCACGCAGCAACGGAACGGAGCAATTAAAAAAAATTAAACATTTTGCTATCTCTTGGCTGAAGTTTACGCTTAACCAAACTTACTTTTTTTCGTCATTTTACTTAGGATTGAAAAATAATTGAATGTCTTCGTAAAAAGCGGCAATATTTTGTGTTCTACAGTACAACAGTGTAGTACTCTGTATATATTTAGTAATAATAGATTATAAATATATGTTACATACATAAATATCTACTGTGCTTTTTTATTTATTTAAACTGTTACATTAATTATAGGTTTTATTACATATCTTCAATATATTAGTGCGATGTTCGTACCTACATAAAACACACATAAGCAACCATATCCCCATACATACACACACACAAATGCACACGCCACGCACACACATTTTATACTCTTAGAATCAATAGGTACGTCAATAGGAATGAAATATAAAATCTCCCACATTTTTTGGGTAATCGATTCGCACTGTTATTACCGAAGTCACGCACATTAATGCAGCCATGGTGCGTAAGATATGCGCGTCACGTGGTACTCACGCTCACATGAATCAAAGACTGTCTTCACTATGAACGTTGCGGTGTGTTAGCAACACGGTATCTGGACCTATAAAACATCTTTGGTCCACACGATAGCGTCTTGCATGCGCGAACAATTTGTACAAAATTATCGCAAGGAACATGTGCGGCGTTCACACGCCGTCTTAACATACATACTTGCTTGTGCAACTTTGCGCAAGGTTTGAGCAAATTATGCATTTTTGCAAGCCATTTGCACCGTATACCGTTTTCCCGGCTTAACATACACGCTTGCTTGTGCAAATTAGAATTTGTGCAAGTAATGTTGAGCGTATAACCGGGTCATAAAACCCGTATTTACAATCGAATAATAAATATGTAATTAACAACATACACTTTGTATTATATTTTTTATTTCTTTACACATTCGTTAGCAGCCGTTTGAGATAAATCTTTTAATATAAAAATTACAATTTTAATTACGTTATTTTCCACATGATTACATTCCTTACGGACCATGTAAATATAAATAAAAACGAAGAATTTAAGCTCTTCACCTTCTTCTTTTTATTTAAAAAAAAATACAACAGTATTAGAAACAGCCTCAAAAACGTCGCACTTTTCAAATTTATTTTTTCTTAAGTTAAAAACTTGGGCCAAATGGGCGTAGGTATATGGATGTGGAGAAAGCGAGAGAAGTGTGCCAGGATCGTGCCAAATGGAAGTCCATAGTCTCTGCCTACCCCTCTGGTTGACAGGCGTGAGTGTTTATGTGTGTTAAAAACTTCTTTAGGTTTAGTCAATTTCTATTGTGATAGACACCTTAACTGTGCAGTTACTTTTCATTAAATTATCTGCATTAAATACAATTAACAAGTCTAATTGACTCCTCCAATCCCGCCAAATTACTATGTCAATCTATAAGTAACCATTAATATCATATCCTATTTTTATTATAATTATAATACTTCATGAACTTCAATTCTTCGTGAACTTATAATAACTCATGAACATAATTTAAAAAAAACAGTACATAAATGAATATACGATATTGATAGTCGCATAAATCATATCTTGTTCCAGATTAAAAAAAAAAGAATTGCAACATGCAATACTGGCTTCGATCAAACCGGGTGTACCTAGTGCATACTGCTTTTTTTTTAAATTAAGATTTTACCTGGCTATAAGTGACATGGCCACAGGAAATGTGGACATTGCTCTTCCTCCCAGCAAGTAATCTCTTATGTCGACCACAGCTTTGGTCCGCGAGCCAATTGCACTGTACCATACTCCACCTGCACAAGATGCCGTGCAGAGAAGTCCAAATGCTACATAATCTCCTACGCCAAATCCACCTTCTGTCATCGTAAACGACATCTTGATGTTAATTGCCTGTAACAAAACAAACGAATTCAGTTTTGTAGCATTTTAAATTTTTCATAATATTTTCATCAACCCGAAAAAGTCCACTGTAAGATAAATGCCTCAGTTGTTGTAGAGAGGCTCCACCTGCGATGTTTGCAATACCAGCACACAATTTTACGTCTGGCGTAAAACGAAACGATTGTACCGCCATCTATTAGCAGTTATAAAATGTTTCTGACATTTGTAATCGTCACCTGTCAGACATCCACTGGACAACATGTGGTGATGTATTCTCTTATGCCTTCACCATAGAGCTTATTACGATGCAAACATTAAATTAAAATCAGAGTAATTAAGTATTTATATAGACGTGGTCATAAGTTTAGACGTGGTAGAGCCACGTTGCAGCCTATTATAGCTGTAACACAATGTGTATCCATTGATGTATAATGATTTTATGTGAGTGACATAGCCTGAGTGTGACTTTTTATCCCGTAAAAATGAAAAAATGCTGGATAATCTTGTCCCCCAATGTTACTACTATTTGTATCTACATCAACGTGTACAAAAATAGTAAATATTTACTAACACTCTTTCTGCCTCTTCTAAATGTGAAAATTGCATATTATACAATCAACTACAACTACAACTAGTTCTTTCATCTCATATTTACAAAAAATCTTGATAATTAAATCTCCTGAGGGTCAAGATGAGATACCTTGTTACAAGTGAAAACTCCAGTTTTTGTCCTTCACCATACGAAAACTAGTAGAATTATGCCTACATTTTTATACAGATGTTTGTGAAAAACTGCCGAGAACAATTTTCTAACTGCAGCCACAATATAGCTATCTCTATATTGTGGCATATTTATATTTAATTTCTTTATATTTCTCTATATTTAATTTTAAGTTATTTGAAATTCTCGATGTTTTGTGTACTTTGTAGCACTCATGGTCATAAGAAAATAAGCCCGGTTGACCAACAGCTTTGAATAACTGAATAGTGTTCCGCTATAATGCAAAAACAGCCGAGAGTAGATTCAAATCTTTCAGTGATATGCTTGACTTTGTATTTAATTTTATTAATCAAATTTAAGAGTAAAATAAATTCTATAGAAATGCGGACTCTAAGAAGGGATAACTCTAAATGATAGTGTGAGAAAAGTGTAGTTTACAAGAAAATGTGACCAGGATTAAGAAAGGAATGATTCGATGATTTGGATTAAATAGAAAAAAATAATTAGAAAAGAATGACATAGCAAATTTAAACTGCGGGTGTGAGTGGCAGAATCGGAAAAGCTCTGGACGGAAATATATCGACCGAGTTGGCGATATGTTTAAGAACCACGAAATTAAGAGTACCCTTAACCGACGAGCATGTATGCGAAGATATACAGATGTATAAAAAGCGATAGAGGTTTATCGTGCCAAATGAAAATCCGTAGTCTCCGGTCGACCGCTCTGGGTTACAGTCGTGACAGTTTATGCTTATGTATGTTTATGTTAATCACTGAACACCTAGGTGATATTAGCAATAAGCCAAAAGAAAAAATATTTGGTATCATAGGCGTTCCTCCGTGGCTATAGGAGCCAAAAGTTTATGTCACTTATCTATGCAAAGTCCTTGTGTTTGTTCAACATTCAAAATTCAGTACATAAAGGTGCCTTCGGCCGGAGAAGCAATAAATGACATTCTAAACACATCTTTTTTAACACATATTAAAGATTTTTTTTATAGGATAGAGTGATAAACGAGCACACAGTCCACCTGATGGTAAGTGGTTGCTGTGGCCCATAGACATCTACATTTATCCTCGTTTGCGAATCAAAATGCAGATGCGTTGTCACCCGTGAGGACTAAGATGGAATGCCTCTTTTCCAGTAAAAAGGGTCTCCGGTTCTGTACACTCACCATACGAAACACAGCAGCAAGAAGCTGCTATTTGACGCTGGTATTCTGTGAGAGCGTGGTTTCGTGCTACAACTATACTACTAATATAGCTGCAGCATGGCTCTACCACGTACAAAATAACATACTAGATACTTTTATAAACACTAAAAATAAAGCACTCAACTGTGAATAAACTAGAATATAGTGTTAAATAAACAAAACTTAAAAATAAAGCTTTGCCAAAATGAGGCAGACTAGCAGAACAAACTAATAAGAAGTACTGGACTAGAAGCCACAAGCGTCAAAGAATGCAGCTATATTATATAACGTACGTGATAACCTCTTCAAACATTCTATAGAAAATGCGATATACAAAACCCAGCAATGGATTTTTTAGCTTTTATTTATGTACTAGCGATCCGCCCCGGCTTCGCTCGAGTGATTTCTGGATCTCGACAACAGCGCCACCTACCGGGTCCAATTGTGTCCAAAAAATTACATCAAAATCATTCCAGCCGATTTTTATATAAAGAGATTTATTACTTGAGACATCTATTCTTATAGGTTTAACCTAATGCGATATTTTTCTCTTTTTCATTTCAATTTATTATATTTATAATTTAAATCTTATACTACATAGTACTATTATTTATTCTGTGCTTATACTAATAATATTAAACTAATTCACTAAACTAACAACTAAATATGTCAATTTGAACATGCACACGGTTGATCACGTGAAAAGCTCGAGTTAGAGGCCTTTTTGCCAAGAGCCAAGACATTAATTCGTACTGAAGGCACGGCGAGCAGTGGCGGTCTGGCACACAGAGACTCAAGTACCGTAGAACACCCCGGGTTATGCTCTTTGCCCCCCAGTAACGTACTTCTAATTTATTACATTCTACTATACCCAGTACAAAAAGATAAGGAAAATGTCAAGATGAGTTGATGAAGATAAAGAATATGTTACACGCTCGTGTACTTCTTACCTTTTTTCCTATCGAGACAAATGTAGAGGTAAATTGTATCAATGATACAAATTATGTTTTATGTTTAAAAATATATTTAATATAAATATAATATAACACACACCACAACGCTTCATAAGACGTCATCTTCATTATCATAGATTATTGTATATATTAAACGTAGTGATTATATTCTCTTTGGTATATATATATTAGTTCTGTACCAGAGAATATAATCAGTTAGTTTTAATTACATATACAATTACAAGTAACAAGCATAGTTTTTATTATAAAGACAAGGTTTATTACCCGTCATTTATTCATAGTATTTCAAAAGTAATCACTTTGGTAAGCACAGTGTTCTTCACGCAGAAGTGTACAGTAATAAAATAGGAATTGAAAATTACAATGCATACGTTTTATATGCGGTAGAGCCATGCCGCAGCTATATTATGATTGTGGCACGAACGCCTCGGCACGACCGGGGAAGGACCATACTCTCACAGAATATCAGCGTATTTTTTATAGAATACAGGTGACAAAGAAGCATACAGTCCACCTGATGATAAGTGAATGCTGTGGCCCATGGATATCTACATCTATCCGTAATAAAGAATCAAAATGCAGATGCGACCCGTGAGGACTAAGATTGAATGCCTCTTTTTCAGTAAAAAGGGTCCCCGGTTCTCTACACTCACCATACGAAACACATCAGTGTTAAGCTGCTATTTTACGCTGGTATTCTGTGAGAGCGTGGTCCTTACCCGGTTAAGCCGATCCATTCGTGCTATAACTATACTACTAATATAACTGCAGCGTGGCTCTACCACGTGTAATGTACACACACGTGTAAAGCTAGTACTGAATAATTAATCGTAAATCGGCGATTAGAGCTAATCTCAACTTATTGCAGACTTTAACTCTCCAACGATTATTTAACCCTAGATGTGTCGAAGATGTTTGCCGGTTGGATGGTTCACCCATTCACCCTGTGGTTGGCGTATGTGTCATAATCGACATCGTCAACAATAAGGAGGAGTTTCAATTTTGTATTTATTTTCTCCGACATTTGATCATTATATTACAATAAACTAAGTAACAATGAACTTATACAACTAAATAACAGCTATAAATACATTTATACACGAAGATCTAGAGGAGGCTAGTGCCCAAACTAGGTTGCCCTATGCTATGATCACCAGGCCCCTCTCTCAACAGAAGTGACATTGCTGTAAAACACTTATTAAGAAGAACATTTGTTTGTAATAAAAGTATATTAAAGTAGATTTGTTCAGTTTGGAGGAACTGTGTAAAAATTATTAAAAGAAAAACATGCTTTAAATACTAGTAAAGGTAGGTACGCACGCACCCTATGGACTGACGAGAAGATTGTGGAGCTGGAAGAAGAGATAGACAAGTTAGGCATATCATAGGATTATCCGAAGTCCGAAGAGAGGGGGAGGACACGGTAATCCTCGAATCCGGCAACTTGCTCTATCACTGGGAGGGCGACCATCTGTCCCAAGGAGGTATCGGATTTATCGTCCACAAGTCTCTGGTTAACAACGTTGTAAAGATTGAGAGTGTGTCGCCGAGGGTTGCGTACCTTATACTCAGAATCACGAAACTGTATTCGCTGAAGGTCTTACAGGTTTACGTATCAACCTCGGCACACCCCGATGAGGAGGTGGAGGAAATGTATGAGGATATCTCTAGAGCCATGCATTCCTCCAAAACAAAATATAAGGTGTTAATGGGAGACTTCAATGCAAAACTAGGCACAAGAGAGTACGGTGAGCTGAAAGTAGGGAAATTTGGAATAGGGCAAAGGAGCCCAAGTGGCTATCAGCTGGCCGACTTCATGGAGAAAGAGGGACTCTTTATGATGAACTCTTTCTTCCAGAAGCGGCCCCACAGGAAGTGGACCTGGTCGAGCCCCGACTGTTCCACAAAAAATAAGAAAGAATTCATTATGACGACCAGACGACAACTGTTCAGTGATGTCTCCGTGATCGCGAGGGTGAAAACTGGCAGCGATCACCGAATGGTTAGAGGCACACTGAACCTAAACGTTAAGTGGGAGAGGTCTCGTCTAATGAAGTCAACGCTCCGTCCCCCTCGTGCTCTGTTCCAAAGTCCCGACACCTTTCAGCTCCAGTTACAAAACCGTTTTCAGTGTCTAGAAGACTGCAATGAAGTGGACGACATGAATGACAAGCTCGTGGAAACTCTCCATGCGGTCGGAGCTAAGTTCTGCAAGACCCGCTGCAGAGAAGAACACAAAAACTCCCCGATCATACTCCCAATCTCATGGCTGTTAGACGGGAGATGAAGCTACATTCTTCAACAGATTTAACAGCATACAGGCAACTGAACAGATAGATCTCCAAATGCATGCGGCGGGACTTACGCAGCTTCAATACAGCTTGTATTGAAGAAGCGATCGAGCGGAACCAAAGTCTTTGCCAGAGATCTGTCTGCCAGAAAGAGCCAACTGTCAAAGCTGAAGACCGAGTGTGGCAGCATCGTTTCCGGGGTACCTGAGATTTTGAGTGAGATTGAGAGGTTTTATGGGCAGATGTACACGTCATCGTTGGAGCCAAACGCAAGGGTGAGTAACGATGCAAGAGCGATTATCCGACACTATTCCGAAGATATCCCAGACGTCAGTCTGAGCGAGATTAGAATGGCTCTCCAGCACCTTAAAAAAGACAAGGCCCCAGGCGAGGATGAAATTACAGCGGAGCTTCTGAAAGCGGGTGGAAAACCGGTACTTGAAGTCCTTCAGAAGCTCTTTAATTACGTCCTCCATGATGGCATTACACCGGAGGCGTGGAGCAGAAGTGCGGTGGTCTTGTTCTTCAAGAAAGGCGACAACGCTCTCTTGAAGAACTACAGACCGATTTCCCTTCTGAGCCGCGTCTACGTGCTGTTTTCGAGAGTCATTACGAATCGTCTCGCGCGCAGACTTGACGACTTCCAGCCTCCCGAACAAGCCGGTTTTCGAAAAGGTTTTAGCACCATAGACCACATACATACCCTTCGGCAAATTGTACAGAAGTCAGAGGAGTACAACTTGCCACTATGTCTGGCGTATGTGGACTATGAGAAAGCCTTTGATTCCGTCGAAATTTGGGCGGTGCTGCAGTCCCTTCAGCGGTGCCAAGTTGACTGTCAGTATATCGAAGTGCTGAAGTGCTTGTACAGTAGGGCTACGATGGCTATGAGAGTACAGAACCAGAGTACGAAACCTATCCAATTGCAGAGAGGTGTAAGACAGGGTGACGTCATATCCCCGAAACTCTTCACCGCTGCATTGGAAGACGTTTTCAAGCTTCTGGACTGGAAAGGATACGGTATTAACATCAATGGCGAGTACATCACTCACCTTCGATTTGCCGACGATATAGTCCTTATGGCAGAGTCGATGGAGGATTTAAGCACCATGCTCAAGGTTCGGGAAACTACAACAGATCATCTCGTCAGATATACCTCAAAACCTTAAAACGAAATTGTACAACCAGTGCGTGTTGCCAGTGATGACTTACGGATCTGAAACGTGGTCCTTCACTGCTGGCCGTATGAGGAAGCTCAAGGTCGCTCAGCGAGCTATGGAGAGGGCTATGCTCGGGGTTTCTCTGCGTGATAAACTTAGAAATAAGGATATCCGCAGTAGAACCAGAGTAACCGACATAGCCCAAGGCATTAGTAATTTTTGTCCTCCCATTTAACGGATATATATAATTTGTTAGCAAAATTATATAGGATTGAAACTCTGTAATTCAAAAAATCTTCGAGCAAATAATAAGTTGGTAACAGGTATTGTGCAAGTCTTTTGCTTAATATAGGATTGGATTTTTTACTTTTAGTTTTTGAATGAATTAATAATAATCTGCGTTTTTATGAGATATTTTAAGTTTTTGTGCATTTCTACCCTAATCATGTGGGTTGTTGCTGCACCACCCCATGATGTGATGCTATAGTTAATAATAGACTGACTTAAGTCAGTACATACAAATTTTATGACACTGGTACCTAGCAAGATTACGAAGCTGCTTAAAAATGTATGCAAGTTTACGAACTCTAACTGAAATGTAGTTTATATGCTCTTCGGAAGAGAGTCTGTGGTCTATTATAGCACCTAAATATTTTGTGTTCGTGGCCTTTTCAAGAGAACGATACGTACAGGAGCTAAGAGGTAGTATACAGCAATCATGAACATATAAGTTTAAGTTCTTTTTGCCTTTTAATGCTGGTACACTAATACAAAAAGAAATATATTTAGTTTTAGTTGCAATTAAAGATAAGTAATGTGTAGCAAGCCATTGTTGAACTGTTATTAAGACAAGTTTGTGCAACAGAATAAACTTCTTCCCACGATTGACCGTAAAAGTGAAGTGTGGTGTTATCAGCATAGCACATAACCTTGAAGACTATTAATTTGACAGAGGTTATTAATTTAGCATAAAAAGAAGGTAGGGCTGAAAACACTGCCTTGGGGAATTCCGAGTGTAATACAGAAATCGTCGTTCAAAATATCGTCAACTTTGGTGCGATTGTGTAAGTAGTCGCATAGCAATTGGAGTTGGATACCTCTGATGCCTTATTTTTACAAAATTGCTAAAAGTTCGTTGAAAAAGACTTTATCAAATGCTTTCGCAAGATCCAAAAATATAGTTAAGATTTTAGAATTAAAATCTAGCTTTAGAGCAATGAAATCCAAAAACAATCTTACTGCTTCTTCTACAGATTTAAATTTCCTAAAACCAAATTGATTTTCAGACAGTAATTTAGTCGTTTCTAGATATACATATCACTCGACTATTCTCCGCGACTTTGGCGAGGCTACACCACTTGGTGCTGGGGAGTCTGTTGTGCAGGTGGAGTTAGAGGCCGCGAAGGGCAGTGTGGCTGTGTTCCTGGTGTCCTAATCTGAGAAGGACAGGGGGAGGAGAAGAGCCCAACTAAGGAGGGGCTGCTATTGGGCGGCTGGCGCTGGTGGGACCGTGAATGTGTTTTAAAGCGTTTCCGAGGCCCAGCCAATGTGTGGCGAAGGTGCAGCACCGTGGGGTTTTAGTAGGTGCGAGTCCGACATAATCCGCTTTTGCCTCCCGCGAAGCGAATATGCGTAGGCATTTTGTCATTTGAAACCCGAACAAAATCCGTTCTGTAGTAACGAATATAAACGTAGATAGACCAACGCAGTGTCGATCTTGGTTTTATATGAGGCATAAAGCTTGCGTCTAATGCCATACAATAAATAAATGTATCAATTAAGACATTATATTAATATGATTCATAAATAGAATGATTGCCTCGTTGGTCTTTTGGTTGTAGTAGTACGATTGCTGATTATGAGGCCACGGTTTCAAATCCCGAGTCGGGCCAAAAAAGTCACTTATTGAGTTTTTCCATCAAGAAATTCTCAGTAGGTGCCCGGAGTCAGGAAGTTGGCGGTGTCTCACCCCCGTGCCTCGGAAAGCACGTAAAGCCGTTGGTCCTGCGCCTGATCTCTCTCCGATCATTTCGGTTTACCGTCCCATCGAACTATAAGATAAGAGTGAGGGAATAGAGAGTGCACCTGTGCTTGCACATACACTTCTTGGTACTATTATCCTGTCCTGCGCCGATGGCTTGTCTCCGTTGAGGCTGGCCGCCGTGACCGAAATTCGGTCTGGAGGACATTATTATTAAATAGAATGGACTTTACGGGTAGGCCTGGGTATGGAATTCTGATCAATATGTTTTGCCACACTATCTTATCTCTATTATTAGTTCCTTGGACGTTCACTACTGCTGTGAGCGCCAAAATGGCGAAAATCAAATCACCTCATTATGTCACGTTGTATAGCCAGTCCATATATAGAGGTCAATGCTTGAAGCTATATTCTTAACTGTCGGTATACCTAAAATCGTATTTTTAATTAAACGAAGCTGCCTGACAGACGCTAATGTCACTTTGTAAAATAATATTGCCAGGTCCATTGTAATAGTGATGCGTTCAGTCAGTCAGTTAGTATACGATGACTTGATGATTATGACTAAAATTAAATTAACCTATCTTGACTGACGTTGTGAAACTTGTTCACAAATATTATATAATTCAAATAAACAGAAAAATTATTGTTAGTAAGAATAATCATTTAGTACTATTGTGACTCGAGGGGGCGCTCTAACTTTCGGAACGCACCCTGCGCCCGCCGTGTCGGTCGCCATTTTGTGTGTCATTTGTCTTGTCATTCATTCGGCTTCTAACCTCTGGTCTGATTGCTCGAATATTTTCTCTGCGCGCTGTTCTTCTGTTGCTTTTCTTTAGTTTCTTGTTAAGTTTTTTGTTACGTTGTGTTTGTGTTGTTTGTTATTGTTGACTTATTGTGTTTTATATCAACCAAGCACGTCGAGTAAAAGCTCTTTTTCTCCAAAGAAGAAGAGACCACGGGCTTCTCTTAGCGTTATCGAAAAGCTTATGATACGCAATGTCTACAAATATGTATTTGAGCAGGAAACTGCTTCGGTATTACCTATTGAAGTACCAAAAAAAATATGTGTTTCTAATGGCCAAATACTTAAACGCTACTCAATTTTAAAAGGTCGTTAAGTCTCGTGGTGTCTTATTCACTTTGATTTGAAGTAATAGTGACAGCACTAGACTTAACGACATCTTAAAACTGAGCAGCGTTTGAGTATTTGGGCATAAGACAGCTGAAAATTTGGGAATCGGTATGACTACAGTGTTCAGTGTATTAAAAGAATACAAACAAAACGAGCAATTTAAGTCTCCTGAAAAACTTGGACCGAAACATAATTTCAACAATAAATTAGACGATTTCACCTTAGCGGCTATAAGGCGAAAAGTACACCAATTTTTTTGTACAAATGAGGCACCCACCATTTCAAAGGTAACTTTAGTGTTATTTTTTTACATCTTTGCGCGCGGCGCTATGTGTGCGTAAAGATGGTTATAGATACAGTGTGCGGTACGACGACTGTCGCGTCACTATCACACAAATCAAAGCTGCATATTTACACGCTCACGCACACATAGCGTTTCTTTTGAGGTTCTATTTGACTTTTTTCTATTGCGTAGACTTTCTTACCCATAATCGGTTTAAATTACAGATTCTTAAGGTTGTTAATGATGACCCAGATTTACCGAACTCTTCTTGGAGTACCTTGAGGAAAACTTTAAAATACTTTAATTTCAAATACGCCACAAAATCAAGAAATAGCGTGCTAATAGATAGACGCGATATTGTTTTGTGGCGCCAGCGATACCTTCAAAACTTTATAATTATCGCAGGGAAGGAAGGTACATTTATTACCAAGATGAAACCTGGATCAACGAAGGTAATTAAAATTTTCTCTTTTTTATTTATCTATTACAGTGCAGGTATTGCATGCTACCGATGAACTTAATGAGTAATTGCTATTTTTTATTTTCTCGAAAGTCATACACCGAAAAAGCAATGGATTGACCAGACCGTACAATCGTCCCGGCAGGCATTCTTAGAAGGGTTGACCACCGGCTTGAAAGGGGCTTCAGAAAAAGGCAAACGGCTAATTATTAGCCATATAGGCAGGGAAGAAGGATTTATAGAAGATAGCTTACTTGTGTTTGAGGCTAAAAAAGGAAAAGAAGATTAGCATCAAGAGATGAATGCTGAGTGTTTTGAGGAGTGGTTTAGTGGATTTGCCCAAACTAAAACCTAATTCCATATGGGTGATGGATAATGACCCCTATAACTCCAGAAAATTAGAATCGCTGCCTACAACGTCTTAGAATAAACCAAGAATACAAGAGTGGATGGCTAGCTAAAATATCCTATTCGAGGCACAAATGGTAAAAGCTACACTTATAGACATTGTACGGCAGCACAAACATGAACACTGCGGCAAGTATGCCGTGGACGAGATGGCAGCGGAGCGTGGAGTCACTGTTTTACGTATGCCCCCTTACCATTGTGAGCTCAATCCCATTGAGCTGATTTGGGCGCGGTATGTTGCAAGAAACAACAAGACCTTCAAAATGAAAGATGTAAAAAAACTTTTCGAAGAAGGACTAAATGAAGTGACTGCCGAAAAATGGAGTAGCTGCGTGGCTCACATAATAAAAGAAGAAGACAAAATGTTTAATCTCGACCACATGATCGATAGTGTCTCAGACAAGTTTATAATAAATGTAACTGACAGTGAGTGATGATATTATATCTGATGACGATGAATAAAAAAATGTAATACTTAAGTATAGTTTTTTTTATGAAATCACTATGACGACATAAACTATGGATAAATTTCGCTTTACCGCTTTATTATTGTTTCGATGTACCTTAAATAAATCTTGACATAATTTTTAAAACTTTCAGTTAAAAAAATTTTTACCATTCAGTCGTTTTTTTATCAGTCAGTCATTTTGTTTTCCGTTCAGTCATTTAAAACAACACTATTTTTGATTCATCAAAACCTGAGAACCCAATAAACGTCAAGCAGCTTCGTTTAATTAAAAATACGACTTTAGTCAATAGCGTAAAAGTTCTTGCGTTGTTGAATAGATGGAATTTAATCAAACAATCGTGTTTATGCCGCACAATTTGCATTTGTTACACTGTCACACTTGCCTTGGGTGACTATATTATTTCATATCTGGCTTAAATGAGATGACATACAATCCGCCTATGAGAAAAGCAATAAGATTTTTCTGGCTATTCTCATATTCTAATAAGTCTAATAACTTGATGTAAAATTATTGATAGGTATAAAATTATTGATCAGAAATAGATGCGCTATGGAAACATATACCAACTTTGCGAATATGCTCACCGACGCTACATTTTGCCAATTGACGAACGAAACTCCAGAGAGTAGAATCGTAATCACCATCATTATTGATATCTTGAAAAAAAATTCTATTCTAGATTTTTTCTAACTACTTAGCCTTCTAAAACTCTTCTAAGTAATAATGTACAGGTAGTAGTAAACTAGCTTGGAGATACAGGATACGTTTTCCTGATACAGAATATGTTTTCCTGATACAGGAAAACATAAAGAAAATAACTTGTCTAGAAATTAAAAATGTACGAGGTTATAAATTTCGCCGGTTCACACTTGAGCGTGGCAGCCTGTGGCCTGTTTACTGCTTAAATTTACTTTTAAAGCAGTTTATTCACTTAGTTTAAATGAAGTGCGTGTCAAACTAGCAGTTTCCCATTCCCAACGTAGGAATCGGATGAACTGACAGAAACCCAGCGACAATTTCAACGACAGTACTTAGTTACAAAAAGATTTTGGTGACATTTTTTAAGAAACAGTCCAATAAACAGAATTTTTTTAAACGAATTTCTACAACAGGAAGGGAAGTTTAGGATTTTTAGGACATCAATGCACGAATAAATAAGTTATTTAATTATTTTACTGATAAATTTAGTATCGGGTTATAATTATTGATTAGTAAATTATAAAAATAAAAGTTCGACATAAACATATTACCTATTATATCTTCCAAGGGTATAAAAAGTCGTTGCGGAAATGTTTCAAAATATGTCGCATATATGGTACTGTGCCAATCATAAGAAGGTCATAATCATGAACACGAATCAGCAATATCAACGACTTGATTCACACTACCTACTTTCACTAAAGTTAAACAACCTATAAACACAACCAAAATAACTTTGAAATATGTATGCGATAAAATACATTATTTTCTAAAGTTTGAATTTCCCGCACATTTACATCACTATAAATGTCAATGTCACACCAGAAAACGCTACAATAGGTCGCCACATGTCATTTGGGAAAATAACATACGTATTTTTCTCAAATATAAACACATGAACTTAAGTAAAACAACACAGTGCTGCTAACGTAACAGCTCTCACACTGAATCAAGTGAATGAAGTATGTATCGTTGCATACGGCAAAATTAGTCCGACTTTAATAAAATGTGAGACGCACACATAAGCAACAGCTGTCAGTCGCGATCGCGTACATACCATACCATACCGAAGCGAACTAAAGCTACAGCTACACGCACGTTACACAATTATACAAAATATTATATAATACAGCGACTTCTAGTGATCGCATGATAAAACTATTCCGCTACTATTCCGACTGTTTTACCGACGCTGAAAATAAAAACGAGTAGAAAAAGTAAATTTGTAACTACCTATTTATTATAGTTTTATCGTAAAATACAATGTCAACAAATCAAAAGTGAAGAAATTTTATACATGAGCATATAATTTGTACGTATTTATATTTTTTTACGCATAGTAGCAATTACCGAAAATAATTTCGAATCAAACAGCAAAAAGGACGAAACTGATGAAATATAGTGATGAAATGCTCTTTGGTAATTTATTAAATAAATCAAGGAGTATAAAATGATATGATTAAAAAGGTTTTAAGGTTTTAGTACTTCCCTTTTGTCAGGATTGACATTTTGCAATATCTTCCTACCTAAATGTCACATAAATACATTTTTAAGTTAAATTTAGGCCACCACTATGCCACCTAAACCTAAAGAAACGGCAAAGAAAACATTACCACCAGTAACAAGGCCGGAAATAAGCAATGCAAGTTTAAACTTTGTTCCTAATGAAGCCATAGAAGGTATTACCAAGACTATCTTGCTCCTATTCAAAGATATTCAAATATTTTTAGCAAGTGTCACATTAGTCAAAACTATAGTTTATTTGGATGAAAATAAAACATTCTATAAGATTCTATATTTTACGAAGTTCAATTAAAACCGTAAAATTGAGATTATGTTTTAAAATATTACATATCTATTGTCCTTATTTGTCGGGATATATAAAACATTAAACCAGGTTATAAATCAAAAATATTAAAGAAAATGTATGGTTGAGTGATACAACTTTTTTTTTCACATTTTCCATCAAATAAGCTGTGAAGTTTTTGAGCTTGAGAACAATTGAAAATATATTTGTACATACTCTATATCTTCAATTTATCTGTTTTAAAGGTTATCAAGAAAGAATAGAAAGTGGCGTGGATTGGACTCTTGAAGAGGAAGCGGCACGTCATCACAAGCAAAATTATAATAAGCATTTAACGCAAGTCCCTTTTACACAATCATTGGATACCAAAATTAGCAAAAGTATTTTACATAGCTTTTTCGATAAAAATTCTACTATCAGTCTTAAAGATCAATGGGAATTGATATTACCCATCACAATATGGGATAATGAAAAATTCGCTAATGAGCAAAGCAGAGTATGCTTTCGTAATTTTATCTGTATTACTGATGATATATTAAACTTAATTAAAAAAGCTGTCCGCCTTGGTGATCGAAAGATTTTAAAACAGGAATTCAAAAAGGTCACTGTTTTAAGGGTAAACGACTCTAAAGTACGTTAACGTAATAGTGATATTTGTACTGAAGATTCTTTAAACATATTTGTTCACAAAATTTGTGTTTTAGATGACTAAATTAGACAAAGGTCTAACTGGATTTCAAAAACTTGTCCGGCTTAATTTGTGTGGGAACTTCCTCGGTAAAATAGATGCTAGCAACATACCACGTGGAATAAAGGTTCTTGAGTTACAAAGCAATTTCATCAAAACTGTAGACGACCTTGCTACTACGGATTTACCTTTTTGTCTACAATATTTAGGATTAGCAAAAAATATGTTAGGTAAATATACTTTGTGTAATTTTTTTAATACATTTCGTTTTGGTGTAACAATATTATGAGGAAAAATACGCTACGCTATAAGAACTCTTTTAACTTTTAAAAATATTTTCTGAACAGAAGGTGTCGAAGGGTTCAGTAAATTGCCCAGCAGTATTACTATTTTGGACTTGTCTGATAACGACATCTGTGATTTAGTGCCGACACTAAATGCTCTTACAACGTTGCCAAATCTCATTTCACTACAGCTTACTGGCAATCCATGCGCAGTGAGTATGTTTTATGTAATTCTACGACTATGGAAAAGATGGCGCTAATTTCTAATATTTTAAATTCTTCGAAAATTCAGGGAAAATATTATCTATAAATATAATTTGAGAAGCCATTTAAACTATTGTGACTTTATCTATTGTTCGCGGCGGTAAAAAGTGATTCAAACATAGTGGTTAATAAACAATATTAAAAGTGTAATTAGGAAAAGTATTAGTGACAAACCTAAATGAAAGGTGCAATAGTTTAATTTAGTTTAGTTTAATTTTACATGTTTACAACCCTTAGTATTAATATATTATTATAGTATAGAGCATCCTTTTGTAATAGTTGGGAAAATAACTCTTATTTGTACCATTCAGTTATTATGTACTACGTAACATACCTATTACTTCAACTTTTTGTACAAACAAAAAGTCGACCAATCAGAGCCCGATACGTTATAGAACCAAGAGATCAAACACATAGATGCAAAACCATCAAGTGTAGAATAGAAGGATGCACCGCGACACACAACCGACTTCTCCACTATGATAAAAAGGAGAAAACAGAGGTTATAGAAAGAGAACCACAAGAAACCGTGGCCAACTCATTCGCTGTGTCAAAGCATCAAGCCTACCTAAAAATAATTCCAGTATGAGTAATTGGACCGGCGGTAGGTGTAAACACACACGCCCTGCTGCACGATGGGTCAACGTCTCATTAATGGATGAAGAGATTGCTGAACAGATTGGAGCTACAGGGCGGTTGGACCCCTTCAAGATCACCGCTATCGGGAACATCCTCGTTTCACCAGGGTCCCGAAGAGTCTAAGTTACGCTGAAAAGTCTCCACAACAGAAAGGTGCCGTTCAGAGCACGCACGGTCAAAAGCCTGAACTCGAGGCCACAGACTGTGTGTTCAGCAGACATAGCAATCGCTTAGAAGACCTAAAGGAGGAGCTGGCATATGACTCCCGACAACCCAAGGATCCTGATAGGACAGGACAATTGGAGACTTCTAATAGCCACTCAAGTCCGCAGAGGTCCGCCGCACCAGCCAATCACCTCGCTCACCGAACTAGGATCACAAACCAAAGCCCTGCATCAGCGCATCCACACAATCAAAGAGCTGATGAACCAAAAGAATACTTGCCATTAGAATCATCCCGAGAAGAGCACAGTCCAATGCAGAGAGGAAGGCTGAAGACAATAAAGCTGTGAACACGCTAAACAAAAGCCCCCGAAAGTTAGAAGACAGGAATGTGACCCAGAATACACACCTCTGGAAGAAAAAAGATGCCTGTCAACGACAAAACGACAGTTAAGAAGTCCACATCTACGTATTCAAAACCTACCGAAGGACTGAATCTGACCTCCGTAGAATCGCGTCAAGCTCCGCAACTCCGAGAAGCCGTCCTCGATCCAATCAAGTTTTCAATATGGGAACGCTTATTGCGAGCTACGGCCAGAGTGCTACAATTTTATAACACTCTGCCGCAAAATCACAGATAGAACCTTCTGGCACATCTATGATAGCAGTACTAGGTTTAGATTTTTGTAATAAACACAATTACGTGGTAGAGACATGCTGCAGCTATATTAATAGTATAGTTGTAGCACGAATGGGTCGGCTCTACCGGGGAAGGACCACGCTCTTACAGAATACCAGCGTGAAATAGTAGCTTAATGCTGCTGTGTTTCGTATGGTGAATGTAGAGAACCGGAGACCCTTATTACTGGAAAAGAGACATTCTTCCTTACACCTCACGGCTGACAACGCATCTGCATTTTAATTCGCAAACGAAAATAGATGTAGATGTCTATGGGCCGCAGCAACCACTTATCATCAGGTGGACTGTGTGCTTGTTTGTCACCCTTATTCTATAAAAAAACTAAATTAAATATTTTTATTTCATATTATACATCAATAACTTCCCAGTTCTAACATTTGGATTGACAAGCCTCCTAAAATTGTTTTCATTTTTAAATATCATTTTTAATTTTATCCAAGTTACCCATACACTAAGGTTTTTGGCCGAAACCGGTACTTCTATTTTTTTTTAAATCTAGTATGATTCCTTGATCCATACATAGAATTTGGAAATAAGAATAGACAAACTAAACTAATATACTTTCGAGAAAATAGAAACTATGCTTAATTCCTTTATAATTTTTGAAAGATAATATTGGTAAATCCAATTGGGCATGTCCTAAGCGCATTAAAAAAATTATGTATAACATGATTATACGGAATTTTAAAAGTAGTTTAAATACATTTCGACAGCACTATCGGCTTCAACACACTCGAAAACCATGAAAATAACACCCATGATGAAAAATTGATACCTATTGCAGCCGCCATCTTGGATTTACATTTCGACAACCCTATCGGCTTCAACACCCTCGAAACCCATGAAAATGACACCCATGATGAAAAAATTGATACCTATTGCAGCCGCCATCTTGGATTTTTTACATTTCGACAGCACTATCGGCTTCAACACCCTCGAAACCCATGAAAATGACACCCATGATGAAAAAATTGATACCTATTGCAGCCGCTACCTTGGATTTAAATTTCGACAGCACTATCGGCTTCATCACCCTCGAAACCCATGAAAATGACACCCATGACGAAAAAATTGATACTACTTACTTTTAGTACGAACTACTATTATTTATTCTGTGCTTTTAAATTATTGTAATAAAAAAATCTCTATTATTATAATCAAGTATATAAGAAATTTAGTTATTCGAATATTGTGTGTACAAATTACAGCGATCTTTTTGAGCCGCTGCAAGCAACCGTAACAATATCCATTCAAGACGGCGACTGACGCCGAACTAACTAGACGCAGTCTCTATTTAGTAATAATTTATTCATACAAGGCTGGCGAATACACCGAATTTTCGCCATTTCGCAGCCGAAAAAAATTTATTATAACCAAGCTAAACAAAATTAAACTGCCATTTACATTCAATGGCTTCCCACATGATAGATGAAGAGTTTTAAAAATATATTGAGTTAAACAATTGATATTTTCAAAAGTTATCGTGTTTACAAGCCTTGCGCACTTGATAAATCCACACCATAAGCCACTACAATAGCAATTAATCGATTTAAAAAAAAAATTAATAAGTTCAACAATCATTTATCTTTCTGACAATGTGCTTTAAAAAGCTTTAAAAAGCACATTGTCAGAAAGATAAATGATTGTTGAACTTATTAATATTTTTGAAATGAAATGAAATATTTAATTATTTGCATTTGGTTAAGGTACATTGAAGATGGTAAATGTAATTAAACATCCGCTTAATCAATCATTATTAATAGCATGCAAATCTTTAGAACTATAAAATATCGGGATAATAATATTTAAGAGTAGTGTCTATAACAAAATGTAAACAGGTAGTCAATAAATAAGTAATAATTAATAAACATTTCATAATTGGTCCATTAAATTTGTTTGTACGTGACAAACAAATTTAATGGACCAATTATGAAATGTTTAATCCTTGTGTGTTAATGTTTAATGTGTATCCTATTACCTATCGTAGTTCAAATATTCCTGTACAGCGTAAAGTATTTTCACTCTGTATAAATCTCTTTTAAATTGAATGAAAGGTAGGTCTCGAGTTACTTGTGGTATCTTATTATATATTGTCATACACATCTAATTATAGCAATTTTTATGTAATCTCGCACTCTTAGGAATTATAGCGGAAACCAACCCATTCCTATTTCTGGTGCTTCGTTTGTACACGTCTTTGGCTTGTGTAAAACAATTCATATTGTTCTTTACAAATTTTGCCGCTTCAAAAATATATAGACAAGGAAGTGTCAAAATGTTCAAAGATTTAAACAAAGGCTGACACATAGACTTAGGATATACTGGCGTATAGACGACCTGACAGCCCGAAAACGCGTGACCAATTTTGATTTATTATTGTGTGAGTTGGCTAGTGATGTACATTTTACGAGCTATCGAAAAATTTTTGTTCAGAAACCGGTTTAAAGACTAAAAAAATAGTTTAGTGCACAGAACTGAACAACTTTTGTGCACTAAACTATTTTATTAAAAATTAACTAAATTTTTGCCATGATAGTTTTAATATAACTAAAAATATTCAAATAACATGTTACTGGGAATAAGCTGCACCCACCTGCCTTTTCCATCATCCATAATCCATTACAGCCTATAAATATCCACTGCTCAACATGGGCCTCCCTATAGATTGCCTCATAGGGGGGATATTTACCGTCGCTGGGGCAGCGGGTTGTCAACCATAGTTTTTTATTATTTCAAGTTGTTATCAGGAAAATGCTGCTGCCCGTCGCCTCTTTCAGTTTCCCTTTGTCACCTTTTATGATACACATGGGACGATATTGGGAAGTGGAAATTCTTTCACCGGCACCACTTGCCTTTTGTTGGACTTTAATTCAAAATGTACAAAATTGCAATAATATTTGAAGAGGCGAGGTAACTCTACCGATAAAATGAAACAATTTTCTCCAACAATCAGATCGGAAAGTTATATTTTTGACCTCTGGAGAAAAATATTTAATGCCATTTACAATTTCCCCGGAATTTATTTATTTTTCAACATAATGTTAATCAAATATAAATAGGTAGATACTTAATTAAGTATCTATGTACCTATTTATATTTTATAAAATGTTTTGCTGGTAAAATAAACAACGAGAACAGGGAGTATATAATGGCTGCTTTATTTTTTATATAATTATTACCTTTAATATTTTTAAAACAGAATCGGAAGCAGAAACAAGAAAACAAAATCATTTAATCTATACTAATAAATTAAAGCGAAAGAGTTATTTTGTTTGTTTTTTTTTGTTTGTTTTAAAACGCTAATCTCTGGACCTACCAGTTGAAATTTAAAATTTTTGCATATAATAGCCAGATTCATGAGGAATAGTATAGGCTATCTAGCATATAACTATCAGCTAACCTTATATATTGATTTTTGTTACGCAAGTCGGAAGAAAAGGCGCTCTCTAACTGCTTTATCCACGTGCGCTAGCGTAACATTTAGTATTACATAAATACAATGTCTACAAAAATATTGGTCTTTGCTCTTTGCAAGCTACTCTCTGCACTACAGTGTTCGGCACGGCTCTGAGCCTTACTGCTTGCCTCTGCTTCACGGCACTCTCACAGATTACTTGCTTTCTTCTCGACTTACCGCAGACTACAAGACAATCCCTGGCACTTGCAATCGGACTGCACTATCAATCTCCGGTCTGAGTACAGGGGTGATGTGGCGACGCTGTCGTCGCGCCACAAGCGAAACATATCGAAGCCTAAATCGCACTAACAAAGTTCTGAAGTTAAAGCAGCATATATAGAATACTTACTCCGAACTACGTTTTTTTTTCAGATTTTGTTTAAATTTCTCGATTTTCGATAAATGTTTTTTTTCTTGGTGTAAATTGAACACTTCTTTCTTGTGATTTCAAAGGTGGAGGGGTTATGTTACGAGTGACATATGATGAGGCTACTCTTTCTTTGATCTGTCCCTGAAAAATATAAAGTAATAATAAATTTATTATCATTTTAGCTGCATGCATTTAAAAAATATAATGATCTTAACATAGACAAGTCAAATACGCTGTAGACATTAAAGTGCACCAAGTGTCCGAGGATGCAGATGCACTCTTCTATTCTCTCAATCGCAGTATGTTAAGAAAACGGTCACCGGCCGTCGTGCATCAAGCATGAATCGGATATCAAGCGTTGCGCGTATCAAATACTATGGAATTTATACTATCCTGGTACACTAAATCACGCGCCTCATGGCATCTAGTGGCGCTTCAGGAGCATTACTCAATAACCATACCTAACTACGCTAAAAGTTTTATCATTGTGACTATATTCCAAAGCTCCGCACAACCCCTAGGGGAAAATATATAATAATAGAGACAGACTTTTATAATGTATAAAAATCTCTATTTTTACCTAAAGTTTTTGATGTAAAATTTTTATACCAGCGTAAAATAGCAGTTGAACACTGCTGTGTTTCGTATGGTAAGTGTAGAGAACCGGGGACCCATTTTACTGGAAAAGAGGCATTCCATCTTAGTCCTCACGGGTGACAACGCATCTGCATTTTGATTCTTAATCGAAGATAGATGTAGATGTCTATGGGCCACAGCAACCACTTACCATCAGATGGACTGTGTGCTTGTTTGTCACCCCATCCTATAAAAAAAATGAAGTCTTATTGTAACAATAATATACTTACTGGTACAAATAATGTAAGAATGGCTCCTTTTAATAAAGTTGTATTTACTCTGCTTTTTCTTATATATTTCTCAATAAAATGTTTACTACAAAATTGTAGAGTTCTTCTTAGGATTCCAACCAACCCGCCCAATTAATGCCAACCATTTTTTTCTAACTAAAGGATCCAGAGGGAATCTGTTTAACAAACGGCAAAATAAAATTTTGTTTTTAGAACGCAAATCGAGCATTTAATTTCATTCTTCTTTTTGTTGTGTATAAAAGTCTATCGATTCTTTATACACATTAAAGATAAATATCGACATTAATTTGGATATAGTTGAGTCAATCCCTAGCGTAAATGTAAAATATTTTGTTTAAAAATGAATTCACCAAAATCATACAAATTATCAAAAATGTGATTTTTTTCCTTGCAAAATATCAAAATTAATAAAATAATTGAAAATATTACATATTTTAAACAGTATATAACATAAATTTTAAGCAAAAATAGACGTGTCTTATTATTGACGACGTCTTGCGAATTTACCTGTGAAATGTGCAACCATCAGGATTACTTCTATTGTTGATACCACAGTCACTCACGGAACATGAAACCGTTTTGGAAAACTATAAATTATACAAATTAACACTATTATAATCTAAAAACACACAAAATATCTACAAGCTTATTTCTTGCGTGCCGACTTGCGCCGACCTGTCATTCAAAATCAGTTACAGAGTCATGAGATTTGGTATCCTTTTCTATCTTGCATTTTTGCCATAAGGAATTCTTCTCCCTTGCGCACTATGTTGGTCTATACGTATACCTATCCTAAGTCTATGGGCTGACATTGCTCGTCAGGTGCAGTCCCACATATTGCTCTGACACACTTTTTCTGTATAATGAACGCCTTTTTTATGTCCGTACTGTTACCCCATATGATTAGTCCGTATTGCAGTACTGATTCAACGTAGGCAAGATACTCAATAAGAGCTGTACTCCTTCCTGCTATTTTTGTTAATTTATAAATTGCAAATGAGAAACGATTGATTTTGTTGCACACTTTTTAACTTGTTGTTTCCAATCTAATTTTTGATCAATTTCTATACCCAAGAATTTCGTTGTTGTTGTATTTTTAAGTATTTGTCTTTCATAATTTATATTTAATGTCAGATTTTGTATATTATTAAAGTTAATTAAATTCGTTTTGTCAATATTGATAGTTAAATTATTATTTCTAAGCCAATTAATTATTTGAATTATAGTTTCATTAATGTCATTTTTGTGGTCATTTAATGTCAATTCGTTATCAGTTGTCACTATCACAGATATATCATCAGCGAAAAGGATACATCGATGCTTGGTCACATTTAGGAGATTATTAATATAAATCAGGAACAGAAGAGGTCCCAGTACACTTCCTTGAGGAACGCCAAACTTATTTTCCCTAAACTCAGACCTGTAGTTTTTAACTACATGGTTAGAGTCAAGTTTTGCGATTTCGATTGATTGCATTCTATTTTGCAAGTATGTCTCTTTTTTTAAATAAAACTAATTTTACGGATTTTATCGCGTATATTAACTTATTTTTATATTCCCGACGTTTCGGGTGCTTTCCAGCACCCGTGGTCACGGGGGACTGAGTTGTTTGACGTCCTGCTGTCATAGTTAGCCCGGCTACCTTCAGTTTTTTAATATTAATTTTTGGTTCGATTTACGCAGAATGAGCTTACAGTATCTTGAAGTCTAGCAGTGGTATACTTGGGTTTGGATTTGATTTTATTAATTATGGGATCCCAAGCAGATGGCAGCACCCATCCATCTTCTCTATTGAAATTAGGATGTTTTTTAATTTCAATAGCCTCGCGAATCATCCTTGGGAGGAATCGGTGTTCTTTTGCGAGGATTTGTGGTCTATCAAATCTAATGTAATGACGGGGACGATCCTGAACATGTTCACAAACTGCAGACTTCCCGATACGTCGGTGCTTCACGTCAGCTATATGTTCTTTAACGCGGATTTAACGCGAACATATAGCTGACGTGAAGCACCGACGTATCGGGAAGTCTGCAGTTTGTGAACATGTTCAGGATCGTCCCCGTCATTACATTAGATTTGATAGACCACAAATCCTCGCAAAAGAACACCGATTCCTCCCAAGGATGATTCGCGAGGCTATTGAAATTAAAAAACATCCTAATTTCAATAGAGAAGATGGATGGGTGCTGCCATCTGCTTGGGATCCCATAATTAATAAAATCAAATCCAAACCCAAGTATACCACTGCTAGACTTCAAGATACTGTAAGCTCATTCTGCGTAAATCGAACCAAAAATTAATATTAAAAAACTGAAGGTAGCCGGGCTAACTATGACAGCAGGACGTCAAACAACTCAGTCCCCCGTGACCACGGGTGCTGGAAAGCACCCGAAACGTCGGGAATATAAAAATAAGTTAATATACGCGATAAAATCCGTAAAATTAGTTTTATTTAAAAATGTGTAGTGTTCGCGTAAATATAAGAAATCATTAAGTATGTCTCTATCAAGTTCCGTTATATGCTGGTTTAGATTATAGTTTTTAAGAATGTCTTGTAGATGTGTGGTCATGTTATTATTTAATAGAGTATTAATATTAATATCCCCTGCAACAACAATTGTTTGCTTCGGATATTTGAACAAGAGTTTACTTAATAATAGTTCAAATTTGTCAAAAAATAATTCAAAATGCCTTTTTTTGTGGCGGTTGAAGCTCAGTAGACACAAACAATTATGACGTTTTGTAGAGGAATCGATACAGAGCAGCACTCAAAATGAAAATTAGCTATATACTTATCATTACAAATTGAATTGTTTTTATATGCTATCTCTTTTTTAAGTAATATGCAGGTGCCACCCCTTCTTTTATTCATTGAGTAATGCGCTACAAGCTCGTAATTGTGAATGCATACAGTCCACCTGATAGTACGTGGTTGCTGCGGCCCATAGACATCTACATCTATCCTCTATTACAAATCAAATTGTAGATGCGTTGTCACCCGTGAGGACTAAGATGGAATGCCTCAGCTCCAGTAAAAAGGGCCTCCGGCCACCTGCACTCACCAAGCGAAACGCAGAGGTAAATCTCTACTTCACGCTGGTTTTCTGTGAGGTCGTGGTACTACCCCGGTTCGAGCCGGCCCATCCGTGCGACAGCAAAAGCTGCCGCATGGCTCTACCACTGTTATCTCGATAAGACGTTATCTCGAAAGTTCCTTTTTAGATAGTAGACCCTGAATATTTTGATGTAAAACAACTTTATATTTCTATTAGCTTCTTGGTAGGTAATTTTATAACATCGTTTTTCACGTTTTTTATGCTGTGAAAGTAAAACGGTATTGTACCCTTTTTAGGTAAACGGGTGTTATTATCATTGCCTATAATATTGTATATAATTTGAAGTCTCTAGAACTTGCGATTTTTTTCTAAACTGGACTTTAATAATTACATTTACTTTATTTTTTAGAACAGCATTCGTTGCAGTTCATTGTGATTTCAGAATATAAATTGTCAGGCGCTAATGATATATATAAAGAATAATTTAAGGAGCATAAATAATAATATAATGATCTAAAAGGTCCTTACACAATATAAGACTAACACCACTTTTTTTTCATAACATCTAAGTCCTAGTCATGTAAACGAGTTATATTATTTACAAAATTATTTTTCAAGATACATATTATTATGACATGTGTCTGAAGAAGGTGTAAATATTTACAGATTAGTAAATAATTTTACAATAACTGCAGAACCGTAAATTATCAACTATATAGAAAAGCTATAAAATTAAATATATTTGTTGCAAAGATCTCCATGTCGAAAGAAAAGTTAAGATTGTAAATCAAAATGAGGACACTAAATGCCCCTGCATCCTATCGACGCAAAGATGACAATAAGTGCACCTCAACATCGTGAATGCAATTATCAGAATGTCCGTAGTAATTAGCAGTAAGTCAATAAGTAGGCGTGATCGAGTCCGTATATTAATAAAAGCATAAGTCGTCAGCAAAAGCAGGAAAAAGTGCAACGGTAAAGAAAGCGGGAATCAGCACAAGCAAAAATGTGATATAATCATAAGCAATATATTTCACAAGCACAAATTAGTCAATGTGTGAAAATATTCGACAATAATTTGACATACATACTTACGATATTGACACAATGACGTGTGTGTATCATTTCACAAAATGCATTAAAATCAATGATTGTTATTCAGTAATTATCTAATTTAATTCATGATTATTATCGACTTATAATAATAATTGAAAATAAAAATTGATAACTAATATTTTTATATGACAAAGACTAATAATATGTTTTAATAGAAATATGTATTGTTTGATACTTTATGCGTACGTATGTACTTATTCGTACAAAGAAACGCAGACGTAATTGGAAAAGACTGCATGTAAATATTAATCGTTGAATTCCTTTTTTTTTTTAAATAATATTTTCGCAAAGTTGTACAAAATAACGATTTATCAAGAAAATCTTCAAAATTCATAAGATTATTTTTCATATTTTTACCTTCTTTGTACAAGTTGGGGCACGATCTGGCATTCTCCTTTACTTATTATTTAGTTGAAGTTTTTACAAACAGTGATGCTGCGCCAGAAATAAATTCCATTGAAAAATCAGTGGAAAAATCAATGGTAAAATCCATAATTATTGCAATTAAGTAAAGGAGATTGTCCGCTTCTCTTATAACTTGTTGGCAATTTTCTTCCACTACCTAATGAAACTCCTGACCAATTTCGACCTTGGCGACTGCTTCAGTTTCAGTTTATAATCATATATGATTGCCGATAGTGAATTAGTTCATCGCGCTTGCAATCAACACAAGTACACAGTTGAGTTTATTACTCAAAAGTAGGAAATCATCACATTTAAAAGTTTGAAAAGAAAAAAATAGGAGACAAAGAAAATACATTTTTCATATAGGAATTTTGGTTACTACCTACTAGGTACTGAATTATTATTGAGTCGACTTTTGTGCTTTAGCATAGTATAAAATCAAAGGCAAATTTACTATGAGATACGAGTAGGCTATCGACCCCATCTAATATGAAAATTAATATTTGTTTGTTAGTATTTTATGCGCTGCCATACCGTTCATCAGAATGCGGTAAAACCACAGAATAAATAATATTACTACATAGTAAAACTTTGTCATTGCTTGCGCTTCCGCGAAGGTTATAGGCATAGTTGGACAAGGCAGGTGGCGTTGTTGTACAATCCAGATCAGCCCCGAAGCCGGGGCAAATCGCTAATAGGTTATGAAATTCTATCCGACAGTGACATCACAACGACAAGATTATTATTAAGTAGATATTAATCAGCTCACAGAACTGCACGAGAAGCTAAACATCAACAATGTTAATATTAGAAATAAAATATTACACCTCTAAAGCATAACAGTCGCCTTACAATACACTAAGAAATTAAAGAAAATAGAACAGCGAAGAATCTTTGTGTTGAATTAAATAGGCACAGAAAAATATTAAATGTACCAAGCAAAATTTCAAAAAATGCGGGAAAACATTTAAGTTTATACGTTGTCATATACTACATATTTTGCATGTTATGTATATTTATTGTGATTAGAACACACCATATTTTTATCTATAACTAGTTGTTCTACGCGACTTCGCCCGCGCGTAATTTATTACGATTGGATTTAATTTTTTGCGTGGGACGCTAATTCTTTTTCTAAAATAAAAGTAGCCTAAGTTACTCCTTATGAAATCAGCTATCTGCCAGTGAAAGTCCGGTCAAAATCGGTTCAGTCGTTCCAGAGATTAGCCGGAACAAACAAACAGACAGACAGACAGACAAAAATTGTAAAAATCGTGTTTTTGTTATAAGTACCGTATATACTGTCATATGCATATAGTAAAAGCTGTTATTTCGATATTACAAACAGACACTTCAATTTTATTTATTTGTATAATATAATATAGATATGTTTTCAATATGAATGAATACATCGTATTAGAAGTTTCTTTAAAACAATTCATTACAGCAGTTTTTAGACATATTTATTACTCAAAGACTCAAAGTGTAATATAATATGCGAATGGTGAATTATCATCCCATATCGTCCCGTGGGTGTCGTAAGAGGCTACAGGAGATGGGCGGCAGCGTATTCCTAAAGGCGCCTACTCACTTGCCTGTCGCAGGGTCAATCTAGGGTGTAGGAGTGGGGACATACCCTTAAATGCCTATACTATCCTAAGTCGGCCCTGCGGCAGAGCAGCAGGGTGGCAGGGGCGCAAGTTCCTTACTCCCTAGATCATAGCTGCCGCTGCGGCGTGTGTAGCGCAATTGGGGCGATTTCAATCAATTCGTCAACGACTTTCGCGCGGAGTATACGTGTGGGTACAAGTCACAATAAATACCAATAAAGAATGTTAATAAGAAAGAGCGGCTTCTTCACCCAGTATCTCGTTTTTGTCTTTTTTTGCGGTGGCACCGCAAAAAGACAAAAAGGAGCCGCGAGGAAAGAACGTTATTTGAACGTAGTAACGTTATCAAACGTGATAGAGCCATACTGCAGCTTATACGCACAATATTATGGTTGTAGTTATTAATTAATTACTTGTTTTATCGATAACTGTGGGTATCTATGGGCCACAGCATCCACTTACCATCAGGTGGACTGAGCTCATTTGTCACACTTATTCTATATAAAAAGAGCCACGTCTATATATACCGATTCATTAATAATTTGAAAAAACTGGCGCCATTCTCAACGCGTGTCTAGAGATATGTGCACTCTCATACTGAACGGCAGGCATGTTTGTAGAGACAGTGATATTGCCCCGATCGCTGTACACCCTAGATTGCACCTGCGGCAGGCAAGTGAGTAACCGCCTTATGGAAAATATCCCCCCTATTAGGCAATCTATGGGAAGGCCTAAGTTCAGCAGAGGACTTTCGAAAGGCTGTGATGGTAATGGTATTATAATATGGTATATGATTTAAAATTTAAAGGCATATTAGGCAATGTTAAAACTTAACGTAAGATAGTGCGTTGTATACATAGCATTAATACTTTTAGGTATGTGCAGCATACGCTCGAACTACTTTATCAAAATTACCAAAACTACAATGGCTAGACCTGCGTGAGATTCTACCTTCGGATCGGCCTGATGGAGAATTCGATCCTCATCCTGATGACTTACGGTCAACATATTTTAACTTCACTATTTTCCGAATTGTGTCTGCTCCTTCACCCCCAAAAGCGGATAAGGTAAGTGATGAAGAAAAAATAATAAATTCTAATATGTATAGTGATAAAAATAACCCCAATAAACCACAGTACATAATATAAATCCATTTATATATACTACTTCTATGTGGTAGGTCTCCTTTTCTGCCTAAGGAGTCCGTCTGGATGAGTACCACCCTTTTACATATTTCTGCCGCGAATCAAAATTGCACGTATTGCTGTGCTCCACTCTAAAGGATATAGAGAATTAGAGAAGCGGAGAGGGGGGGGGGGGTCATAGCCCGGCTATCTTCAGTAATAATTTTGGGTTCGATCTATGCAGAACAAATACTTAACTTAAAATTAAACGTGATAAAATCCGTAAAATTAGTTTCATTTGATTTGTAGTATATTCGCGTAAATATAAGAAATAATTTTAAGATATTATACACACAAATAACGGACTAAAGATGAAACCAGTCATTTCTCACACAGGGAGCTACAACATCATTTCATGTAGAGTTGGAACTGCCTTTGTTAGATGCAACAAGGAGAAGATTTCTGATGTTTCGAAATAATGAATCCCTGACTGAAATGTTGCCACTGCCAGAAGACGATGAATGGGTACCACCCAGCAGGATACTATCGACCGTAAAAAGTAAATCTGTTCTGGGTAAGTCAGTGTCGTATAATTTCTTGATTTATTGACCTTGTATTTTATGTGGTAGAGCCATGCTGCAGCAATATTATTGGTATAGTTGTAGCACGAATGGGTTGGCTCGCCCGGGGAAAGACCACGATCTCACAGAATACCAGCGTAAAATAGCAGCTTAACGCTGCTGTGTTTCGTGAGGTGAGTTTAGAGAACTGGAGACCCTTTTTACTGGAAACGAGCCATTCTATTTTAGTCCTCACGGATGACAACGCATCTGCATTTTGATTCGTAATCGAGGATAGATGTAGATCTCTATGGACCACAGCAACCACTCACCATCAGGTGGACTGTGTGGTGTGTGCTCGTTTGTCACCGTTATCCTATAAAAGACCTGTCTGATAACTTCTTTAAAAGTGAATTGTTCTTTTAATAAACCATGTTTATGATCATTTTGAATGAAATGAAATTTTAATTTTCCCCTTTGACGGGATGAAGGAATATTACAATCTTAATGTCATTTAAATAGTGACATTAAAAATTTCATCCCTTATTTTTCCACCCCTGAGGAAGAAGAAATTTGATCTCGAGTCGAATTGATGGCCTCCTCCTTTTTTGAAGTCTTCTTCAAAATCAAGTTCTAAGTGCATTTTTGCATTACTTGCAGCAAGGGCGTCGCCAGCCGATGGACTAGAGAGGGGCAAGTCTATATATAGAGGATGGGAAAGTGTAGGTACAAGAGTAAATAAAACTTTACCCTTCTATTTCGAGTCTTACCTCTACGGGGATTGTAATAACGACGGTACAAATTCCAATGTGTATAGCTCTACGAGCTCTTGAGTGTATAATAAGACTGGTTGCTTTGCATTTCACTACATTTTTTGAGTCTCTAGGGAGAGACAGTTGCCCCCTCCCCTTCTCCCCCTGGCGACGCCCTAGACTTCAAGTAATAGAAACAGGCATTACTCACTATGTACGAAACGCGGTGCGTCAGCGATATTCTACAGCTCTACAACAGCATTTTGTGAAGAACGTCAGTCTTCTCTGGAATTTAGTAGTCAAGTGTATGTTTACATAACAAAATGTACATGGTAGAACCACCCTGCAGTGTATTATGCCTGCAGCACGATTGGTTCAGCTCAATCAGGAAAGTACCAGAAGAAGACAGAATACAGAATAGAGTAGGAAGTAGCAGCATAATGCTACTATGTTTCGTGTTGATATAATTAATGAGAACCGGAGACCCTTCTTACAGGTAACGAGGCATGCCATCTTAGTTTTCAGGGGTAACAAATGATGTGCATTTTAATTCTTCATCAGCCTTTCGTTTTAAATTCGTACTAACTTGCTTTAGACGATCTTTTATTGAAGCTTTCATGGGACGCGCTTGAACCATATCCGATAAAAGTCCTACTCCAGCGCTTAATGCCTCTTTACCAATCACTCGAGCACCACTTGAAAGTAAAGGTAAAACTGATCTAAATAACCCCCTTAAGAAGCTCCCAATACCATGACCGCGTTGGTATGGTGAACACTTATAAAATACTCCAACTTCTGACTCAGCTTGATGTGTATAATAATTTTGAGAATATATTATTATTAGGTCTTTACATATGAAATTGGCGTTTTATACGGGAGGAGTTTATATTCATATCAATTTTTTTTTGTATAATATATTTAATTAATCAAAGTATGCACCGTTGCTATCTATGCACTTTTGCCATCTCATAGGTAGTGCATTGATCCCTTTACTAAAAATACGGCGATAATCAATAAACTCTTTGAAGGCGGTTCGGACTGCCGCATCGGAGTTGAATTTTTTTCTTTCTAAGAAGTTGTCCGAATTCCGGAAAAAATGGTAATCTGTTGGAGCAAAGTCCGGGGAGTACGGTGGATGTCGTAGACATTCCAATTGTAGCTTATCTAACTTAGTAACATCGTATATGTCCTTGAGTCACAGCATCCATTTATCATCAGGTAGATTGTGTGCCCGCTTGGTCACCCTTACTTCAATAAAATAAAATAAGAGCGATATAGTGTAGTAATTTGGACCAGTGAATATTATAAAGCAGTTTGCAGTTAGCAGTTATCAGTGTTGCAATCATAACTCCAAACGTAAAAAGTTCCTAACACTAATACTATGGTTTTGTTGATTATAAGCTCTATATCATTGGTCACTAATAAAAAAAAACTAGATACACCATCCATTGCAAAAATTCTCTTAAAACTGTCGCCAATTGTTTTGACGTAATTCTAGTGGAAATAGTTGTATTCACAAAGCTACGTACAAATTAAAAGTGCACCCAAATGTTCGAGTGAACGCTCATTTGGTAATGACATTTTTTGTCACTGATTGTGTATCTAGTGTTTTATTAGTGATCGATGCTCTATATGAACAAAATTCGCCCTCTCGAGTTTGTGGTGCAAATACATATTTTTTTTTTAGGTGAAACATCATCACATGGATCAGATGTATATAACCGCTTAACTGCTGTAAACTCCCGGGAAATTCGTCACTATACTACATTCGAAAGCAACCGGGTCCAATGGAATAAAGTCATGAACTTCCAGGAGCCAGCTGTCAGAATATTCTGTCCAAACCTTAATGCACTACGAGACACTTTCCGAACAGTCGTTACCCTAAGGCTTGTATATACTGTGGTAATTCACATTATAAAAAAATTGTAGATATTATTTTTTAAAGTTTGTATCCTATTTCTATAGGAAATTACATCTGAAACGCTTTTATTGTCTTGGTAAGGATTTCCATACAGACTCAAATGCTAAATAAAACTGTCTTCGAGATCGTGATGGACATCTGTGACATTATCATATGGCCGTGTTGTGACGGCATAAGAAACTCCATCACATAATTTAGTCCCTGGCGTGTCGTAACAGGCTACTATGAGAAACTCTGTAAAACGCTCAAGGCTTCCAATAAATCGCGGTGTAACAGTCTTGTTTACGCCAGAAGTAAAAAAAAAATCATATTGGCAATGGGGAGTATCGTGAAAAGCGCAAGTCGTCTAGTACTGCGATCGGCTGTCATCCCTATCCTCTGTAAGATTTTTTTTATAGGAGAGAGGGCAAACGAGCATGCGGCTCACCTGATGGTAAGTATCGACCGCGACCCATGAACAATTGCAACACCAGGGAAGTTGGAGGTGCGTTGCCGGGCTTTTTAAAAAGGAGTAAGCTCCTTTCTTGATGGTCCCTAACTCGTATCGGTCCGTAAAAATCGCCAGTGGTATACAATTCCACAAAGTAGTCGTGTGAGAAAGAAAACTCTTGGTAAATCGCATAATAGTGGACCGCCAAGCATCCAGATGATGTGGATGGTAACGTCAGGATTTGGGTTCGGGAACTACTTTCTTACTACTTTCACTATCAATCACCTCGTGCAAGTATGGTTGGTATTTGGGGAAAAAAGGTAGCATCACCCATTTTTATTTTATACTATTAAGAACTTTATTATTGTTCAAAGTTATACTGCATGCAAATGGCTTGAAGCCGAAGTGCAGTTACACCTATTAGTAGCTTAAGTATATGAAGGTGATATCGGTTGGTTAAGCTAAGATGTATTCGATTTGTCTGAATAATTTATAAAAAATATAAATGTCGACGACATTGAGGCAGCCTAAGGGTACCTCATCTGCATCTTCGTTGTTATTACATATTAATTTATATGCACTTTCGTATTTCAGCAAATTTAGATATAGACATAGACATACATTTATTGAGCAACATACACTCATACAGTTTTGATACAGAAAATAAAATAATACATTTTTACATCAAAGATAAAAAACAAAAAACAATCATAAAATGATCCGATTGCATGAGTGATGTGATGCTGAAAAGGGCACTGACTCAACGTAATGCTATCGCAGGATTCCGGTAGCATTGGTTTTCAGCAATGCCCATTGAGGTTGGACTCGCCCGCGAGGATAGTATGCTCGCTTTATTTCTATTTTCATTTTCATTTAACAGAAGTCATAGTTATTTGAATTTTTATTTGAACTCTCAGGTAAACTAGAACTTTACTACTTCTAATTTTACCTGAAAGCAATCAGTTTCACCTAGAGTATTATCCATAAAGACGTCGTATACAATTGGCTGCACCTTGTTGTAACCGCACTTCGCCCTGACATATGAAATGTTGAAGTATCACATCATTTTCATAATCCTAGAGTGCTCCTTCAAAACAAGTAAAGGGTGATAAGAAGAGTGCTCAATCGATGAAGACACTTCCATCAGAACAAAGGGCCACGATAGCGACTATAAAATGTGTCCTGAAAAGACCAGATTGGAGTCAAACGTTTCAACAATTCCATTGGGACGATTCTCTTGGTAACGATGAAGCAATACATTGGGAAGATGGAGATCTTTCTGTAAGCATATACTTATTTGTACATTGTGAACGGAAGGAAAGGAAACATATTCTAGCTTTAGCTATAATAATGATAAATTGTATTTCTCTAATCATAAATCTAATCTCTCCTTTGTCGTAGTGTATAATACTATACCTTAAGATCGGATGCCGTGTTGAATGAAAGTTAAAAACGTGAAATTTTCACGATATGTATAATATAATTTATTTTTTTATTCAGAAAACTAACATCTTTTAACAGTCCGGAGTCAAGAAGGTGGCTGTGATTCACTCCCGTGTTTCTGAAAGCATGTAACGCCTGATCTCTCTCCGGTGGTATAGTATTACCGTCCTATCGGACTATGAGAGTGAGGGAATAGAAAGTGCACTTGTGCTTGCGCATACATTTGGGCACTATAATCCTGTCCTGCGCAGATGGCTAGTCTCTGTTGAGACTGGCCGCCCTGTCCGAAATTCGGTCTGGAGGATATTATTATTATTCATTGATGTAATATATTGTGCATAGTATAACATTATTCGAGTCGACCCCCTAATGATCGTTTTGTTTACTTAATCATGACATGTGTTTTAATGTCTGTAACCAAAGACGTATTAAAAACGTATTAAAAAAGATAGACAGGTTACACACTAACATTATTGTATTTAAAGTGGCGCAGGTAGAGTACTATATCTACGTATAGTTATTTATTATGACACGTTGCGCTAACAAAAAGAGACAAATGATAGGGCATACCTATCGTTAGAAAAAGATGAATATACATCTTTAGTTGCGTATTGATTGCTGCTGAGCGCTCATTAGTGCGAGCGCGTGACATTCCGGTATGGAAATGAACACTAGCTAGCGTCAAAGTTTACACTAGCGGTTAGTGTTGAAATAATAAAACCGATTATGAACAAAACATCTATATTCAAAATATTATTGAGACGTTTTTCTTGTCTCTAACAGTTGTCGTGTAATTTGTGCACCACCTAAAAACACAGGAAGGCATTTTTACCACGAATAACTAGAAGATTTACGCGCTGTAGCGAAGGTAGAGCCGCGACGCGAGAGCGTGCCCGACTGAATGCGAGTCAGGCAATTACCTGACTTTCGTATTGCCATTTTAGAGCGAGTATGACGTATCTATAGTTTAAAAACATCTTAGTCTGTAACCACCAAATGCACCGAAGTCATGCAGGCGGAGCGGCTCCATCCAATTCACATAAGTGATCTACACGCTATGTACTACACGCTATGTATAGATCAGACATCCTAACGACAATCTAGATGATCCGTTGTCGCCAATTATACTATTTGTAGTATATTACGTTATCTATGTAGCTTTTCTACATATAAGAGCTACCAAATCTTATAAAACACACGACGCAATGTACTAAATATGACTATCATTTTGTTGTTATCTAAGTTAGCGAATAGGCCTGCTAGATAAGCATAAACTCAGTAAAAACAGACATTAATTGTACTATCCTCCTCGATATTTCCGACTCGATATGTCTGTTGTGTTCTAATAAATGAAACAATATTTGTCGAAATTCTGCTAACTAGCTAAAACTCACAAACAAATCTTCTACTAAGCTGCTGTATCTTATTTGTGAGCAATTACAATATATTATATGCCTTATCTGTCTGCTACATATTCAATCACAAATAGACCGTTAACATCAGTTCTTATTTATTTGTTATAACAATGTCAAAAATAATCAATAAAACCATAAATATTAAATCTAATATATAAAATTCTCTTATCGCGGTCTTTGTTACCAAACTCCTGCGAAACGGCTCAACAGATTTGTATAAAACTTTGTGTGCATATCAGGTAGGTCTGAGAATCGGCCAACATCTATTATTCAAACCCCTAAATGATAAGGGTGACCCACCCCTAAATATTTTTTAAATGTTTTTGACAATTTTTTTATTTTTATTTTATTATGATTATGCATTGAAAAATACATAAAACTTCAAATTTTCACCCTTCTACGATCAAACCCTGTTTTATAATCGCGATTTTTAATGTATATGGTAAAATAACGTTTGCCGGGTCAGCTAGTACACTACGAGTATATTATATATGAGACCCCGCACTGGCGTACAGATTTTGTTCGCGATTTGTGTACTACAGTGTGTGCATGTATGCATGTCTGTTCAAAATTTGCCAGCATGCACTGGAGCAACACGGCCGACTAACTTCTCCAAAACTCTTTCACAAATGAGACGATCAATTATAAGACCATTCGTCAATGTCATCCTATGTCACATAAGTAAACAATTCTTGCATATGTGTTTAGATAATGTTTGTATTTAGATAGGTTTCATCCCTGATGATAAAAGCTTGTTTGCTCATACACCAACTTGATAATGCAACTATCAGTGGGCATAATTAATGAAAGTAGCTATTAAATAAATTAACTTTGTATAGTAATAAAGATTATAGTTTAAACTGCAACAAATTGACAACACATAACAACAGTTATTATATTTTTATATTTATCATAAAAATGAGTCCACGTATTTGATTTTTTTTTTATATTTTCAGACCTTGCAATATAGTCAAGCTCCAATAAAAGCAACGAAAGGTAAAGTTGAAACCGACCTTGGTTTCGTTAGGCAACAACCGCCTGAAAATCTTACATGTCATTTTGGATTTGGTATTGATACTCTACGATCTTAATTAATTTTGATGATATACTCCAGTTTGATATATTTAACATTTGCTAATAAAATTCTGTTATAAATAATTATCTGAGTTTCTCATTTATTATTATCTTTATATATAAAAATTATGTGTCACATTGTTCGTCCGCGATGTACTAAACTACAGAACTGATTTCAATGAAATGTTTCGCAATGTGTGCAGTTTGGTCCAACTTGAGAGGTAGGATAGTTTTTATCCCGATAAAAGACCCTCAACTTTTTTATTGTGAATTTAATGATTTTTTTTTTGGGACACATGGTCGTCGGAAAGGGCAGAACAACTTCTGCCTGGTCAGCTAGTCTATACAAATAAATAAAATTGAAGTGTCTGTTTGTAATGTCAAAATTACAGTTTTTTACTAAATGCATATGAAAGTAAATACGATACCTATAACTAAAATACAATTTTTAAAATTTTTGTCTGTCTGTCTGTCTGTTTGTTCCGGGTAATCTCCGAAACGGCTGGACCGATTTTGACGGGACTTTCATTGGCAGATAGCTGATTTCATAAAGAGTAACTTAGGTTACTTTTATTTTAGAAAAAGAAACAGGGTTCCGCGCAAAAACATAAAAAGCCTAACACGCGAACGAAGTCGCGGGGAACAGCTAGTATTAAATATATATTTTACCCCTAAAAGCCAATGAAGTAAAGATTGAACTTTTATATTTTTTATTTGGCAAATAAATAACAATTTGGAAAAAAGGTTCGGCAAAGATAGAATTTGAGAAAATTTTTTGCTCTTTAATTTCCAAGCATTGGCAAATATGGATCACTGTTTATAACTTTAATTGCTAAGTAATACCTACATTCATTATAAGTAAGAGACTAGCCTAGGTTTAGCACAAGCAACTTACCTACCTCCAGGGCCCTCTACCAACCAATCAATCGTCAGAATTGTATCGCGTTTAATAAGTTCGTAAATCAAGGGTGTCTGTTACGAGTTACTTTAGCGTAGCGCTGGGAGGTAAACAACAATTTAATGTGCTTTTCGGGATAAAACACCGCTAACTTCCTGACTGCGAGCTACTACTGAGTATTCCTTGATAAAATAACCAAAGTGACAGAAAAAGCAAATCGGGCTTCTACCCGTCGTGGGATTCGAACCCGGGAACACAAGATCAACCGTCGCGCTATCGCCCACAAGACTAATTAGGGCTACGCAGTCACTCCGGACCGAGGCAGAAAGCTGGACCACAAATACACCCGGAACCAAATACAGTAGAACGCCGATTATCCGAACGCCGATTAACCGAATCGCCAATGATCCGAATCAGTCCTAAGCGTAATATAAAAAATTTAAACTAAGTACTGTAATTAAGTAATGTAATTTTTGTTTTGTTTTGTTGTACAAGTTGTAACAAATTGGAACTCGCTGGAGTCTAGATATATTTTTCAACTGTTATGGTGCGTCTCCACCAAAGTTTTGTTGTCAACACAACATTTGCCAACACGTTTTGCCAACAAATGTTTCTGTCAACAAGCGTCTCCACCGACGGACCAAATGTCGGCAACAAGCGTATTCCTTTGATGTTGCCGCCGAAAATCGAAACAAGTTTTGTTGGCAAATGTTGTGTTGACAACAAAACTTTGGTGGAGACGCGGCTTTATAGTTGAAAGCTAGAGGCAAGACACTACATGTTTTGCGTCTTCTAGTCCACTAGTGTCTAGTCTAGTCTAGTGCACTACTTACGTATTGTAGAACTGTGTTTGTTAAACGTAATAAAGTTTATTCTATGTGTGACAGTTTGTTTTTCTTTATTACATAGCAGTCTATGTCCGATTTATCCGAATTTTCGATTATCCGAATCGACCCCGGTCTCAATTAATTCGGATAATCGGCGTTCTACTGTAATCAGTAATCGCACTTACGACCAATGAGATAGAATTGGTTACAAATACTTCCGAGTAAGCCAAAAGTTGTCAGGAATGTTAATACTGTTTTGTAACATCCTTTCTATACACGCAGTCTAAAGTTTTAAAGAAAAAAACAGGCGATTTCGAAAGTTCCTAACTCCTCAGGTTAGTGTATCGATACGAGTGATACAACCTAATGCGGTTAAATTACTACTTTAATACTTTACTAGATTATCATCTACTCCTTTCTCTCCTTTCTATCACCCGTATAATTAGATGATAGCTACCCATACCCACCATGGGTAAGAACCCATTGCCGCTGGCGCTGCTGCTGTGTTCTGGTATTAGGGTATAGAGTTAATATAATTAAAACTGAGGCATTCCATCCATGGAGTCCATGAGTTTTAATAGCCGCTAATCATCAGGTGGGCTGTGAGTTCGTTCGTCATTTTAGTTTTGTGAAATAAATAAATACAGGAAATGAGGATATATTTACGCAGCGAAGTTATACCGTTTCTATTGACCCTTCAATCACCTACCCTATCTTGTAGTAATAATTGTTTCTCGCCTAATATTTTTATGCCATACATACATACTACAAAACAACCTTCGATACCGTATCACATTCATGTATCTGGAAAGCGCTAATAGAACAAGGGGTAGAGAAAGAGTATATACAGGTAATAATAAGTATTTATAATAACATCACGGGCAGAGTAAAATTGGAAAGAGTCGGCTCAAGCTTTCCCATTGAAAGAGGAGTGAGACAAGGAAACCCGACATCCCCGAAGCTGTTCATTGCCATTCTAGAGTCGATAATAAGAAAGCTGGATTGGAAAACTAGCGGCCTAAACATAGACGGAAAATACCTGAGCCACCTCCGATTTGCTGACGACTTGGTGTTTTTATCGGAATCAAGCTTGCGATTACAAGACATGATCCAATCACTTAATGTGGCTAGTAAGCAGGTAAGATTAGAGATGAACCTCGCAAAATCTATGGTAATGAGAAACAACATCGAAAAGACAATATCAGTCATTTTGCTTTTTTATTTTTATTTTTAATTATTATGCTTATGGCAAAATATATTTAAAAATCACAACCTCTCTATATTTGAAGACGATGTAATTACAAATAAAAAAGGGTCGCAAGTCTCGCTGAATACTGTCGATAATCACAAGATGTACACGGCATCGACATCGATGTGACCTCGACAAGGTGATTGTTGTATCGCAGTCAAACCGAACAGTCAAGAACCGGTCTAAAATACATAAAAGAAACATACTCTGCAAAACAATAAATAAGAGCCATGTATTACGTATTTTGTATTAAATACTGCTGGCGATAAAGATGGTACCTATGTAAATCGGTATGCTTTATGTCAGGTATCTAGGTGAATTTTTTTTCCAAACTCCAAATTGCGAAATGTTACTGTAAGAGTTATTTACGTGTTGTTATAAGAGCTTACTTCGTTTTCTCACACATCATCCTGGCTCATTCCAAGTGCGCTCGGTAGGTTTCAGGTTGGGATAGTCTAAGTGTACTCTCTGAATGTAAGTTATTTATGTAGAAAAAGTGAAAGAAATTTTAAAATAAGTCATTATTTAATTAAAATATTGGTAATTGTTATGGATGCACATTTGTTATTTTAAATCAAGGTTATTGATGCTTCTACTAAAATACTCTGGGAGCTGAATTGAAGAAATTTTTATAGGAGTATTTCACCGACTTTTGACGACGACCGAGACGAATATTTTCCTTTGAAATGCTCTGGCATGCAAATTCTGAATTATATTAATAGGATCTGGCAAAACGGTGGGTTACGGAAAGCTTTTAGTTGATGCTATAGTTTTAAAACAGTCAGTAATTTTACAAATATTAAGACACAATAATATGCAAGCCATACAAACACTTGTTCCGTGCGGCATTCGCCGCGGACACGCAGCGTCGTTTTATTGGAGAAGTAGTAACTAAATACTACTTCTTATTAATTTTCAAATGACAAGTCTCGTCAATTTTGGGTTATTTGATAGCGAGCCCTATCGCCATTTGAAAATTTTGACACATCTGCTGGAACATATATTGCCAGCATAGAATCACAAATCAATATAGTCAAATTATTATTTTGTCTCTACCTAGAGACTTTTACTACCTAACCTAGTCTCTCATACAAACCCATCTGAAATATGGCCCAGTCTATAATTTTATAACAATGGGACAATTTTTAAACGTTGACAGGTTTGACGGATATCTGCTTCTGCTAATTATACTTGGCCTAAAACGAGAGATCGTGTCATTTAAAACTGCACGCTTCTCCCTTGTATTTTAGCTAGATTTTATTAGCCGACCAGCATGAGGAAGCTCAAGGTCGCTCAGCGAGCTATGGAGAGGGCTATGCTCGGCATTTCTTTGCGTGATAGGAGAGGATATCCGCAGTAGAACCAGAGTAACCAGCATAGCCCAACGGATTAGAAAGCTAAAGTGGGAATGGACCGGCTATATAGCTCGAATAACCGAGAACCGATATGGACGAAAGGTTTTCGAGTGGCAGCTTCGTACCGGTAGGCGAAGCGTAGGGCGATTCCCCGTGGATGGATTGACGACCTGGTAAAGGATGCAGAAGGGGATGGATAAAGTTGTCTCAAGAATTTGCTTTGTAGCATTCCTTGGAGGAGGCCTATGTTCAGCTGTGGACTTGTGAATGGCTGTAATAAATAAAAATAATAATTATTATTGGCCGACGCCGAAAAAGAAGGGTAATTGTATTTAATGTGAGTTTATTTTCCGAAGTCATTGCGTTGTTCGTCAATCCTCTTTCAGCTCGGTCGTACCTTCCTTCAGAACTTTACCATAGAAAACTAGCGTAATGTCACCAAAAAATATAAAGATCTTACAATTATTTAGATTAAGATTGCATAATATATTAATCCGCCTGCCAACCGTGTACATATATTACAAAGGCCAATACTAAGAAACTTCTACTAAAGATTCCATTTATAACACCGATGATAGAAGAAGGCAAAGGACAATAGGTGGATAAGCATCCATATCCTCAATTAAATAAATGATATGATCAGAAGGAATCACAATCATAGCTGGGGGGGTCACGACCCGCATTCGTGTTAGTTCTCTGTGAATGGCTGAAGTGTCGCACGAGCGTTGGGCCAACCAGCTCGAATATCTACTATCATGCCTTGGTTACGCCGTTGGCATTGGAAATATTTGGAGATTTCCGTATTTGTGTTATAAAAATGGCGGAGGTATGTTATTCGCCTAAATAAATTATTCTTTTACTTAATTGTTATTTTTTACGTCATAAAATATATTAATGAATGTTTTTACTGGCAACGAAGCATTTAGCATTCTATCTTCGTCCTCAAGGTTGACGACGTATCTACATTTTGATTTATAATCAAGAAAGGATGTGAGTGTCTATGGGCTACAGCATACACTTACCATCAGGTGGGCTGTGTACTCGTTTGTCACCTTTTTTATAAAATATATATATATGTGTTACAAGCGTTTCGTTATTAAACGGAAACTTATTGAATATCCTCTGTGTCTGACTGCCGCCACTATTTCACGCAGATAATTGAAAGGCATAATTATAACAATAGCAGAGGTGAGGTTAAAAGTAAAAAAAAATTAACTTGAGAGGTTAGCTTTGAGGGAAATATGAAGTCAAAAAACATAATAACGCATACGTTATCGTGCAATATTATATATCATTTATCTTTTGTAATAAATGCGTATATTTGAAATTATGTATAAAAATAATATCTAAAGTAAAAATAGATCACAGCTGATCGACATAACAAAATAAAATTTATAAATTAATTACTTTGGTTAGTGTTATAGTACCTATCATATATAAATGATACTCATTTTTCATAGAATATGTGTAACAAACTAGCACACAGTCCACCTGATAGGAAGTGGATGCTGTCGCCCATAGACAAATATCATAAGAAAACTTAATGTCCTAAATATTATAATAGCACTTAACAAGTCCACTGCTGAATTTAGACCTTCTGCAAGGAATTACACAAAATACGATCCTGAGTAATCAGCATCCATTGACTTCCTGCATGTCTTACCAGGTCGTCGCTTCATCTAGTGAGAGGCCACCCTTCACTGCTCTTACTGGTACGAGGCTGCCACCTCTTTTTCTCATTAATTACCACTTCCATAGCTCGTTGCGCGACCTGGAGCTTCCCCATACAGTCAGCGGTGGAGAACTCGTCTTAGATCCATATATCATCACTAACAAAATGCACTGATTGTACACTATGTCGTAATCTCCTGAGCTCTACCCAGCCGAATTGGATCCGTCGATTGATCTCATGGTCGAAGTTGGACTTACCTCTCGGTCAAATTGTCCTAGGTGAACTACTGCGTGGGAGACGATTCGTAATGACTTTCGAAAGGAACACAAAGACGCGGCTCAAAAGGGATATTGATTGTTCTGAAGAATTGAAATAGAACATATCATCTTTCTTGAAAAAGAAGATACGTAGCGCAGGGACTCAAAATGAGTCTAGGCATCCGGTAGTAAAAGACGTCACATAAGGAAACAATGTTATACAACTAACAAAGAGGTTTTTTGAGATTATACGCGGTACAGCCATGCTGCAGCTATATTAGTAGTATAGTTGCAGCACGAATGGGTCGGTTCGACCGGGGAAGGACCACGCTCTCACAGAATACCAGCGTAAAATAGCAGCTTAACGCTGCTGTGTTTCATATGGTGAGTGTAGAGAACCAGAGACCCTTTTTACTGGAAATAAGGCATTCCATCTTAGTCCTCACGGGTAACAACGCATCTACATTTTGATTTGTAATCGAGGATAGATGTAGATGTATATGGGCCACAGCACCCACTTACCATCAGGTGGACGTGTGCTCGTTTGTCAACCTTATCCCATAAAAACAAAAGATTGTACAATTTTCAAAAATCAGTCTTTAAAGTAACTTTTTATTAAATTTCGACTGAAGATTTAATGAATATCTAGCCTAAACTGTGTAGTGACCATGTAAGACTATTCACTACCCCATATCGACTCGTGAAACTGAAACAGGAGATAAGCAGCAGCCTGTCCATGATAACAAAATAATAAAAAACTGTGGTTGCCAACCGGCCTACCAAGCGTTTCAACTATGGCGTAATCCCACCTAAAAGGCGATTCTATGAGCGATGCCTATGTATAGCATAGGACATCTATAGGCTGTAATGAAAGTTTTTTTTTTATAGAATAATGATGACAAACGAGCACACAATCCACCTGTAAATGTATGGTGTGGCCATAATAGATGTTTATGGTTCGATTGAGTTTATACGTCGCTCAAGTTGAATTTATTATAAATTGAAGGAAGTTTATTACAATGGTGATAGGTAATAATTTTTTACTGCTTTTACTTACTATACTTTATAATTTTTAAATATGCAAAAGAGAAATTAAAGTTGGTTTTAAAAGTAACAAAGAACTCAAATTACAGGTGCATTTCTCATACCATACTTTTTAACGTTATTTGTATGCGGTATCCCACTCGTATACTTGGAGACTACATTGGGACAATTTTCAAGCGCAGGATGTATTTCTGTCTTCAATATCAATCCTCTGTTCAAAGGTACGAAATTAATATGTGCATAATGGTTGTTCCAATTTTAAAAATATATAAAAAGAAAGAAATTTTAATATAATGCTTTGACATTGGTCCACAGGAGCTGGCTATGCCGTTGTCGTCTTAAATATAATTGCAGTGACATACTTTTCTGCTATTATGTCTTATCCGTTACTTTACATATACCATTCGTTTAGTTCGCCGTTGCCTTGGCAAAGTTGCGGTAATTCATGGAATACTGAAAGATGTACTGAGGTACCTCACAATCCTATTTTTAATACAGTTACTATTTGGATTGATATCTATTTGATATTGGATAATATAACATATTATTATTTCAGATAACTGGAAATTCTACGTTTATAGCATCAACGGGATCGCTTACGACACCTGAAGACGAATTCTTCCAGTAAGATGACATAATAAGTTGACAAAAGACTTAGTATTATGTAATAAGCCAGCAACACGAATTCGATAGGCTATCCAATTTAATAAAATTGCTGATTTTAATTAAATTACCAAATCTTTGGCCTTAGAGTGGCTTATTCCTTGTAATCATTTTTCGTGGTAGAGCCAAGCTGCAGCTATATTACTAGTATAGTTGTAGCACGAATGGGTCGGCTCGACCGAGTAAGGACCACGCTCTCACAGAATACCAGCGTAAAATAGCAGCTTAACGCTGCTGTGTTTCATATGGTGAGTGTAGAGAACCAGAGACCCTTTTTACTGGAAATAAGGCATTTCATCTTAGTCCTCACGGGTAACAACGCATCTGTATTTTGATTCGTCATCGAGGATATATGTAGATGACTATGGGCCACAGCAACCACTAACCATCAAGTTGACTGTGAGCTCGTTTATCACCCTTATCCTATAAACATACAACCATGAACAGAGATATGAGACGAAAGAAATTAAATTTTACTTATGTTACACCTTTGTCATATTATATGTTATTGATGTAATACGTTGTTTTAGTGTACGTCTACTACAAATGTCACCAAGTATTTATGAGATTGGAGGTATCGTGTGGCCTGTATTCTTTTGCAACTTTATATGTTGGATCCTCGTTTACCTCTGCATATGCAATGGTGTCAAGAGCGTCGGTAAGGTGAGATTGGAAACGCCGCTCTAAAATGACGTTCTTTGGCAAGTTGCCGTTAACGGTCACACCGTTTTTCTCGAGACAATTTAAAAATAGAATTTCTATTTTTCAGATTGTTTACTTTACAGTTTTGTTCCCGTATGTGGTGCTCTTCGCTTTATTTATACGCGGCGTGACATTACCTGGGGCTGCACAAGGCATTCTGTATTTTATATTACCAGATTGGAGCCAACTTAAGAATCCAAAGGTTTTCAAACCGACTCAATCAGTATTTTCTTTTCTGAAAAAGCATGTCTTTTACACTAATAAAAATTATTTTAGGTATGGGCAGATGCTGCAACCCAATTATTTTACTCGCTTGGTCCAGGATGGGGAGGTTTAATTAGCATGGCCAGTTTTAATAAATTCCACTACAATAATTTAAGGTTCGCTTTAATTTTTTACTTTATAATTAGAAGGTACATAAAATAACATAGGAAACATTTTATTACGTCAATGTATGTAACGAATAAGATATTAATATTTCAAGTAGTCATTGCTGATGTAGGTAATAATAATAAATGTAATACAAATGAACAATAAGTTTATATTTAGCATTTTCGTAGTTATTGTAATGAACGACCTGTAAACCTTGACGCCTATTTATCATATTGCACAAATAATGTAAGTCGTGTTATTAATTCAACATTTATTTTTAGGTCATCAGTAATAATACCAATAGTGAACAGTGGTACGAGCGTATGGGCTGGGTTCGTCGTTTTTTCGGTGTTGGGCTTTGCGGCGGAACGTGCCGGTGTGCCAGTGGGTCAGGTTGCCACTGCCGGACCGGGGCTAGCCTTCATCACATATCCAGCAGTTGTTACTTTAATGCCTGCGCCAAACTTCTGGGCTATAACCTTCTTTGTCATGCTCTTTTTTCTTGGCATCGACACAATGGTTAGTTCTTATTTAATATTATTTTTCAAGTGCAATTGTATTCATGCACAATATTTATGTAACTATAGTTGTTGGTGCGTCATTTAGTGATCGTGTCACTAAGAGTTGACCTATTGAAGTCATATTTACTCAGTATATTTGATTTGTCGAGACGATGGTTCATAGCTATGCCAAGATCCGATCGATGGCGCTATAGTCGAAAAAAAAACAAAACCCTCGAAAAAGCCGTTGGTCCTGATTTCTCTCTGATCGGTTTGTCGTCTCATTGGACTATGAAACTGAGAATCCTGTCGAGCGCAGATGACTAGCCTCCGTTAAGAACCACCGTGACCGAAATTCGGACTGGAGGACATCATAATTAATACGTATATGTTGGCTTGAGCTAAAAATAAGAATCGCTATCTGGGCCCAATAGGCGGCGCTTTGATCGAGTTACTAATAAGTTTTATATTTACACTGTAAACAATCCGGAGTGAATTCGGAGTGTAACTCATCACGCCACCTGCTGAAAGAATCGAACAACTTCAGCCGGGCCAGCTAAGATTCATATAAACTATAACTATATTTTAACAATATGTAGCTTCGTCTGTAAACTATTACAAAGACTGTTTAAACTGATTTATCTGCTTCGCCAATTATTTTTTCATTGCAGTTTGTTACCATAGAAGCCGTAATTGCAGGATTACTAGATGAGTTCCCGAAATTGCGCCCACGCAGGAAAATATTAACGCTTTTGACTTGTTTAGTACTCTGCTGTATCTCAATCATCTGTAACACGAAGGTCGGTATCTTCTATATGATAAGATATTATGAATTCGATGCAACTAACTACAATGTAACTTACAATAGTGTGCGTATGTACTGTTAATTAAAAAAGAAAATAAAGCAAAATTTGAAAACAATAACATACTGTTCCTAATGTATTTGTATTTTAATATATAATAAGGTTTGTACCTATGAAATTGCCATTTTCTGTTACTAGCTAGTTTAAAATACGATAGTTTTTTATTATTTACTCTTTAATGTACAACAAATACGGTATGGAAATAGAAGTATGTACAAAATCAAATCTAAGTACAACAGGTAGTCTAACCACTCTAAAAGTAATTTCTTCCAGACAATCTTTGCGTATTTAAATGCAAATTAAATTTTAATAATTTATTTAAACGTACAATGCATCGAAAATAAACTCTCTGTGCGTTTAATTAATTTAACGCTACAAACGAGTTATGTGCACGACTACAGACTAAAGACAAACGACAATGATGAAAAGCTATAGTGAAAACAATTTTATCTCAAACCACGACAGCGTTCCACATGAATTAAACAAAGAATTATCAGTAATTCAAGCTTCGACGAGACTTTTGTGATTTTCTATCAGTAAGGCAAGTTGCCTTTAGTACACCGGTACACATATGAGAGACATACAGTGTCACAAGTGAATTAAATTGTTACTTATGATGAAGAGTGAATGCTGTATGGAATCGGAGACCTTCGTTAATGGTTTGACCCAAGTGAGACAGACATACCGTGTTCTGTCTGTAAATGTATAGTGAACCAACATCTTCACCATCATGTGATCTGGCTCTGTATTTAATTACTGTAGCACCAAAATTGCAAATGATGATAAGCAAGCACTTTATAAAACAAACACGATTTGTTCAAGTCCGCTTCTTCTCCATGCATCCATACATCTCAAAAATAGGAAATTTAACTGTTAATGTAAACTCTCGTTTACCCTAATCGCTGGAACTTCCTCTCACTGATTTGCATTTTCTTTGGATATTTAATAACTTGTTAGAGGTGAAAATTTAAACTCCAATTATACGGTGAAAACATAAAAAAAAAAACATAAACACTCTCTACTACACTACGTCTCTGCCTACACCCAGAGGGGTAGGCAGAGACTACGGACTTCCATTTGGCGCGATCCTGACACACCTCTCTCGCCTCTTTTACATCCATATATCTACGCATACACGCTCGTCGGTTAAGGGTACTCCTAATCTGGCCCATTTTTAATGTATCGCCGATTTGGTCGATAAACCTTCGTCTAGGGCGTCCCTTCCCGACCCTGCCGTTCACTTGAAAACACCTTTCAGTATTTCATTTATTCTCATCCACAGGCTTTTCCTAGCAAAAGCATCAATGACCTTCCATTAGTATGGCAAAAGTACATTGAAAATAACGAGCTATAAAATATATAATTTTCATAAAAAATTGCTTAAAATTTTCTGTATAAAAACACAAAGTCATAGCTAAGGACCTAAGAGTATACGTTAAAAAATTATTATGTTAAAACAAATTTGCATGAGTACACATTACGTTTATTACGAAGATTATGTTTTTACTATTTTTAAACTTTATTCGTCAAGGCTGGATTTCATATCATCGGATTGCTGGATTCTCACGTGGCGATCGCTTGTGTGCCAGTGGTTTGTGCTATGGAACTCATTGCCGCTGTGTACACATACGGCCAAGATAAACTAAGTATAGACGTACTTTTCATGACCGGACGACCACTAAGATGTTTTTGGCTGATTTTATGGAGATATATTCTTCCGGTGGTACTACTGGTGAGATCATTTGTATTATACAAAAGATATAAATTACCAAAATCGAATTCAAATCTACTAGAAAAACTACATTTGCAAGTGCTTTATATAATGATGGCATAATTTTTATGTCGAATAATACATTGCGTTTAGTGCATATTATTCGAAGTAATTCTCAAAATTATATTAAATGAAACAGATACAGGAGTACAATTCCTCTTATTGTAGTTTTTAATGCTTATTATCTTTAGTGTAATATTAAATGCTTATAATTATTGTTTTAGGTGATTACCATCTATTCATTGCGGGGGGCCTCCGGTCTGGCGGGCTGGTGCGTTGCGCTTGCATCCGTCATATGCATTCCAATCCACGCACTCAGAACTATTTACATGTCCAGAGGACCTATTTTCGATGTAATCATAAAAACATATGTTAATATTGAACTCTTTTTGTCTTCTTGTTCAGTCGTTTTTCCTTAATTTATATATTTTCCTTTCTCACAGTGAACTATAAAATACTGACAAAATTTAACGAAATAATGTAACACTTATTATTAACTAGCGACCGGCGCCAGCTTCTCCTGGGTAGAATCTATTAATGCGGCGTAATTGAGATTTAAGAGATCGGAGCGTGAGATCTCCCTCTTTCCATTCCAACCAGTATCGGCAGAATTAGATGTCGGCACGGCATTGCTTTTAAAGTAGATGTAACCTTCTTGGTAAATTAACTTTCGAATACTATCGGAAGCTAGTAATTACACTATGTCTTGTTATAGTGCTGCAAGTATTAATTGCTTAAGTGATAGAGCCATTCTGCAGCTGTGTTTTGGTTGAATGGATCGACTCGACCGGGAAGGACCATGCTCACTCTCATAGAATAACAACAAAATTTCATATACCAACAATTAGATAAAATAACCTCCCACCTAAAAATATATGTCTTTTCAATATTTTAATGTACAAATTTTCTAATCTATATTATTTTATTGTAGAGAATACGAGAAAACTGTCGGCCTAATTCAAATTGGGGTCCATCAGAAACTGATATCCGGCTGCGATGGAATTCTTTTCGCGACAAGAAAAGGCACTCCGTACCTCTAGCTATCATGAATAATGAAGCTTACAACTTATAATATATAACTGATTATAAATATTTTTATAATAACAAATTGGTGTTTAATATCCTAAATCTCCTAATCTTGACTGTTGAAAATATGACTCACATTTAAAGTTACATTATTACGAAGGTAGGTAGAACCGGCATGGGTTTACCTTCTCTTTTTTTTTTAAACGTAACGTCGTATATGTACTAATGAAATCTCAAAATTGACACGAATATAACACTTGGAATAGTTTTGTAATTGGTCTCCCTGAAAAAGGGCTTCATGACCCTTTTTAAATTTTACGTCAGACACAAGAAAATCTGGGTCTTCACATTTATTAATTTTTAGTAGAGCTACGCTGCAGTAAATAATGGCTGCAACACGAATGGATGAGCTCGAACGAAGAAGGACAACGCTCGCATAGAATATCACCGTGAAGTAGCGGCAAAATGCTGCTGTGTTTCCCAGAGACTCTTTGCTGGTAACGGTACATTCCATCTTAATTCTCAGGAGCGACTGCATTTTGATTGTTAATGGAAAGTGTCCTTGGGCACAGCATTCACTTAACATCACTGTATTAGGTGCTCGTTTATCACCTTTACTCCTGTATAAAAAAACAAATATTTTATCAGCCCGTCAGGTTTTATCGGATGGATTGCCATCGCCGCACGGCCTACAAAATCCTGTCGGACCTCACTCATGTATGAGCTTATATAGCGTTGTTCATAGTCTGACATCTATTTTTCATCTACAGCTTCTATATTATAATTGCAGTGAATTTGAGTTTGTTTTTCGGTTATTAATGTTTTAAAAATTTCAAAGCAAATCTTTTCGTTCGGATTAAATGTGCCCAAAAATTTTTTTTTTATGAAGTTGCTAGAAAGATTGAAAATAGCTTCAGCTACAATCGGATCGGTAATTCGACTAGTTCTAGATTAGTCATCCAGTAGCCCTGTCCTACTGGATAAGACGAATAAAGTTAATTCGAAATCCAAGCATATACAAGTGCAAAGATTTCTCCTCAAATCTTGTAAGCTAGTTCTGCATAGGTCATACTATAAATTAAAATATAAAAGCTAAAGGTAACCCAGACTAACTATGACATCAGGACTTTAAGCAACTAAATTTCTATAGTAAAATTGAAGAAAATATTCCACCCTGAGTTTGGGAAAATAGGGGCAAATTTTTAATGTAACTATTACATTGACGTTCTAGTAGTTACCTTGAGTTTGTGATATACTTTAGTCCACACTAAAGGTACGGTACGGTTTCTTTACTCATGAGCTAAAGGGTCAAGAATTAAACTTTTACCATAACATAACATAAACACTCACACCTGTCACCCAGGGGGGTAGGCAGAGACTATGGACTTCCATTTGGCACGATCCTGACAAACCTCTCTCACTTCCTCCACATCCATATACCTACGCACACACGCTTGTCGGTTAAAGGTACTCTTCATTTTCAATATATCGCCAATTCAATCGATAAACTTTTAATAAAGAGTAAAAGGTGACTTCAAAGAACTGAAAAGAATAATTTAATTTTCATATTTCAGCTTCTGAATTCGGTGCTTTCATTTTTCTATACAGTATGTCTTAGCTTCGACTTCTCAAACTGTTATGTGGGAATTTTTATTTTTATTTTGTAGTCAGCTTTTACTTTTAGCTTCGGTCAGTCAGGAGTACGAATTGCGAGGTTAGTCCATTTTAAATTCAAATTATTTAAAACTATAATTTGTCGGGAGTATTGTTTACGAGTTGATAATGATATGAAGTTATAAAAAGTACTGGCAGCTTTGTACTTTTCAATTGTAATTAAAAAAAGACGTCAATGTAACGAGATTTTGGCTGTCGTTAAATTTGACAGTCAGTCTGTCACTTGTTAAGCTTCAAAATCTTTCCCATGTAACTATTTTCCAGTTATCAAAATTCTTGTTATGATTTAACATTTTAGAGTAAATAATCAAAATTTAAAGTAACATTAAACAAAATGGTAACAATGGATCATCAAGACGAGAAAGACAAAAGAGTAAAAATTCAGGTAATGTTGTTACTTACCTACTAAAAATAGGTTATTGCATATTATTTTCTTTAAAATAATGTTTAAAATTCGGTCATTCTGTGCAATCTATAGTACATATATAGCTAAATTATACCTGGATTATGTTTACAAGTTGCGCTAATGAGTGTGAGCAAAGATCTAAAGTCTGTTTCTAGGGCATGCGGAAAAACGGGCAGTGACCTTTAACGCCGTCCACAGGAGTAACCAACCTTTTTTGGTTTGGTTCTATAAAATTCATGGACTATCAATCGTATCAGTGCCAGAAAAATAAAAAAATATATAAGTAACATTTTTATTTACTATAATTATGTTAGTACATATAAATGATGTTATGATTAGTCTCAAGATCTTAATAATTTAAAAAGAAGTAAGAAAACGTGTTTAACGCATTCCTTAGAGTAATTAAAATTTAATTCAATTCAATCTTTTATTTCACTGTCGTATTGTGATGACGAACACGCAGAGGACCCCGTTACATTAATCATTAAACAATTGACATATATCAACAACGTAATCCTGGCCATAACTTAAAACAATAACAAATAAACGAAATCAAAACTATCGTTTGTATAACAACCACATTCCAGAGCAGCATGAGCCATGTTTTGTCCCTACTTAAGTTGTCTCTCCGCGCGACATGCCTAAATCGGTTTGTTATCTCTGAAGCACCGCGTCGCCCACCGCACCCGGGACCAATAAAAGCGTTGCTAAGCGTTAGCGATGAAGAAATGTACGGAAAGCGACAGGCATCGTTTTCATAATACGATTTATCGTTGAGCGTTTTTCTGCCTGCCCTAGAAACAGGCTATAAAAGTAACTGTATGTCCAGGCTAATCTTCGGAAATTCTAAACTGATTGTAATGAAACGTCACAAACCAATACCATAAGCGATCTGGGCTATATTTTATAACGAAATATTGATAAAATGTAAATAACGGCACATTAACAGATCTTACCCAGGCGAAGCCGGGGTGGATCGATAGCCAATACTTGAAACAATTTTCAATGTTTTTTTAATTTTTCGGTTTCTGTTTTGAAATCTAGTATTTATAATTAGAAATATTACATTTCATTCGTAAATACAGTTTTATTTTAGAAAGAAAGAGATATTTAGTTACAACTTTTATTTACAATTATACCTAACCACGAAAATATTCAGATTTCTTTTTATACGATAGGGTAACAAACGATAACTCATTTCACCTGATGATAAGTGGTTGTTGTGACCCATAGACATCAACATCTATCCTCAATAAAGAATCAAAATGCAGATGCATTGTTACCCGTGAGGACTAAGATAGAATACCTCTTTTCTAGTAAAAAAGGTATCCGGTTCTCTACACTCACCATACGAAACACAGCAGTGTTAAGCTGCTATTTTACGCTGGTATTCTGTGAGAGCGTGGTCCTTCCCCGGTCGAGCAAACCCATTCGTATTACAACTACTAGATTATTTATTTTCTTCATAATTTTCACAGAAGTTTAGGAAAATCTTATACATACATACTTGTAGTTATATCGTCTTACAATATACAGAGTCATTTTTGTTGGTATGGGTACAGTATCGTTGACTGTTTTACCTCCTTAAATATTGTAAAGGATTAAATCGACATCCTGTATATTTTTTATCGATAATCCCAATCGATAAACGTCGTCAATCACTAACATTAAAATTGGTAACTAAATAGTGACGTTTACTGGATAATAGAGGGCGCTTATTACAATAAAAATAAAAGTTCTAGAAAAATCTACTATCTATACATATAATAAAACTGTAAATAGCAGATGTCTGTACATTTTATATTTTTGTAATAAAAGTGATTGAGGGGTACTAAAAATAAGTAATTAAATACATTTCTACCATTTTTAGAATTTTCTGTCTGTCTGTCTGTCTGTCTGTCTGTCTGTTTGTTTGTTAACGTATCACGTTTAAAGTACTAATTTATATCATAAGAATTGTTAAGGAAATTATAAAGTGTATCTTCGGGTTACATTTAGTCTTTATTTCATTAAAATCGGTTCATTCCATCAAAAGTTATGATAAATATTCTGAAGTATGGGTAGGGAATTTGCTCAACGGTGGCTTTGTTTCGAGTCATCAAGTTGATGTTAGCAGCGCCATCTCTCTTCAATTAATTAAATATATACATATAATAAAAATGATGATAACATGTTGTGTCTCTTTCTGTACATTGTATATTTATTTTGGTGACTAAAATCATTATGGGGAACTAAAAATAATTAAATAAGTACATTTTTATAATTTTTAGAATTGCCTGTCTGTCTGTTTGTCTGTTTTTATATGAATGCATCACGTCTAAAGTAAACATCTTTTTTTTTCAAAGAAATCGTTAAGAAAATCATAAAGCGTATCTTCAAGTTACATTTAATCTTTGTTTTATTAAAATTGGTTAATTCTATCGAAAGTAATGATTATTATTTTAAAATGTAGGTTCGAATTTGTTCAATGGCGCCATAAAAATCACAAAAATAGTAATAAAAAGATTTGTGTGTAAAAAAAACGTTCCATAATAATTAATATATTTATACTTAAAACATAAAAAGAGATTTAAAAAAGGATGTTTTCTCACACAAAGGACGTAATAGATGGAGTTATACAAATTACAAACTTTTCTGATTTGCTGTGTTGTGAATGAATGAATCGTATTGAGACTTACTGAAGAAATTAGTATCTATCGAAGCCATACAACGGAACCCGAACAAAAATAACAAAATTGCAACGAAATGTCGTGATATTGTATTTATAATATACGCAAAATCAGTACTGCCATTTTAGCGCTTTGGGAACTAGATTTAGCGCTTTTTTGGAATGTATAGCGCGCATTTCGAAATTTTAGCACCTAGCACTTAATCCAGCGCTTTTTGGTGTATTTAGCACAAATTTCAAAATTGTAGCGACTAGCGGGTTATTAACTCTTTTATAGCAGCACTGTTAGTCCACATTACCGATAATAATAATAATGACCTTTATTTTTTCCCACAAATAGTACATTGCAGTTTATCTTTTTCAAACATATTTTTTCCACAAAACAAAGAGCATGGGAGACGAGTCCAAACTAGGATACCCTGTGCTATGGATCTCCCGGCTTCCCCTTTAGGATGATCAACTACATTTTTTTTATCGACGACTATAAGCGGGGAAATCCCCTTCATTAAAGTTTTCGTTCATGGTTTTGGCAACGCATTTATTTTGCTTTATTCAGTTTTAGTCAGTTGTTTAGAGCACAGCTAAGTTAAAAGTTACTTAGAGTAGTACTAACTACTGTTGACAGCAATTGCCATAATTATAAGTCGATGTCCTGCGAAGTATTGATACATCAAAAAATATTGCCAGAAAAAAACTTAATGTTGTTTTCTTTATTTTGATTATATTTTCTTGAATTATAAATTATAATAAAAAACACAAACTTTGTTTGTAGTTAATTTAGCGCAAAATCTAGGGCTTTTTAAAGCGCTGTTTTCATGAAATCTAGCGCTTTTTGTGTTGTCCTAGCGCTGAATGAGTTTTTTTGATCTGGCAGCACTGCCAAAAAACCCTCTATTAAGAAGTAACTTTCCCTTCAGTTTTAAGCGTGTTCAGTTCCCAGTTACAGTCAGCGTGTGTTTTGCGATGACCGTAAATAAAGTGCAAGTTCAAAATTTACGCGTTGTAAGAGTGGACCTCAGTACTGACTGTTTTGCACATGGCCAACTCTATGTTGCTTTTTCCCGCGTTAGTAGCCCCCGTAACCTTTTTGTGTACACCCCGGCTAAGCCTACTTCTAACGTCGTTTACACAGAAGCTCTATCATAAACTACTTAGAACTTTGATGATAATAATTTATTTGTTACCACTTATTGATACAGTAATGATATAAATCGTTTAATATTCTCTTACCTAAACGACAAATTCTTTATGTAAAATCTATATACGCGAGCTACGCCGCGGGCACAGCTAGTAAATAATAAAATTTAAAGATTATTCGGTAAATGTATGTTATATTTACGATAGTAAACCGAAATCGCATTCATTTTTTGCTCCATATCGTGACCTTACATTATTTTAATGCACAACCGGGCATATTTTCTTTAAAAATATTTTTTAAATATATGAAACGGATGCGTATTGACTTTTTGACGATGTCACTAAGACTAAATGACAAAAATCGGAGATATATCCTATAGGACAAAAGTTAAAGACGACAATTTTGCTACTGATGTCCGGTCTATTACTACTACTACTTAAATGTCTTTAGTCCCAACACTTTAGCACTGAATTACCTCTGTTAGTGGGACAAAACAAGCCTCTTTATCTGGGATTATTTCTTTCGATTTTATCGTTATAATTACCTCTATAATTGAGACAGCGAGTATATTTTACCTCTTTTACTGAGACACTATTTTGTGTACCGTTATGTTTACTAATTCTTATTCTACCCGTACCGTACGGAGATGGGCAGCAGCATCTTCCTGATAATAGCCAAAATTACAATAAAAAAACTGCGGTTGCCAACCCGCTCGCCAAGCGTGGCAACTATGGCAAATACCCCTCTATGAATGTAACAAAGAGACGGCCCCCAGTCCCCGGCGGCCCCGCTATTCCTGGCTACGGTGGCGACCATGGTAACGGCGGGGCAGGGGGTGCTAAGAATCTCCGGTGGAGGTTCGGTTGCCACCTTAGACGACTCGACCTGGCAACGTACAACGCACGCACCCTGAGGACTGACGAGAAGATCGTGGAGCTGGAAGAAGAGATAGACAAGTTGCGCTGGCATATTATAGGATTATCCGAAGTCCGAAGAGAGGGGGAGGACACGGTAATCCTCGAATCCGGCAACTTGCTCTATCACCGGGAGGGCGACCATCTGTCCCAAGGAGGTGTCGGATTTATCGTCCACAAGTCTCTCGTTAACAACGTTGTAAAGATCGGGAGTGTGTCGACGAGGGTTGCGTACCTTATACTCAGAATCACCAAACGGTATTCGCTGAAGGTCATACAGGTTTACGCACCAACCTCGGCACACCCCGATGAGGAGGTGGAGGAAATGTATGAGGATATCTCTAGAGCCATGCATTCCTCCAAAACCCAATATACGGTGTTAATGGGAGACTTCAATGCAAAACTAGGCATAAGAGAGAACGGTGAGCTGAAAGTAGGGAAATTTGGAATAGGACAACGGAACCCAAGGGGCCAGCAGCTGGCCGACTTCATGCAGAAAGAGGGACTCTTTATGATGAACTCTTTCTTCCAGAAGCGGCCTCACAGGAAGTGGACCTGGTCGAGCCCCGACGGTTCGACAAAAAATGAGATTGACTTCATTATGACGACCAGACGACAAATGTTCAGTGATGTCTCCGTGATCGCGAGGGTGAAAACTTGTAGCGATCACCGAATGGTTAGAGGCACACTGAACCTAAACGTTAAGTTGGAGAGGTCTCGTCTAATGAAGTCAACGCTCCGTCCCCCTCGTGCTCTGTTCCAAAGTCCCGAAACCTTTCAGCTCGAGTTACAAAACCGTTTTCAGTGCCTAGAAGACTGCAATGAAGTGGACGATATGAATGACAAGCTCGTGGAAACTGTCCATGCGGTCGGAGCTAAGTTCTGCAAGACCCGCCGCAGAAGAACACAAAAACTCTCCGATCACACTCTTAATCTCATGGCTGTTAGACGGGAGATGAAGCTACATTCTTCAACAGACTTGACAGCATACAGGCATCTAAACAGACAGATCTCCAAATGCATGCGGCGGGACTTACGCAACTTCAATACAGCTCGTATTGAAGAAGCGATCGAGCGGAACCAAGGCTCCAAAGTCTTTGCCAGAGATCTGTCTGCCAGAAAGAGCCAACTGTCAAAGCTGAAGACAGAATGTGGCAGCATCGTTTCCGGGACACCTGAGATTTTGAGTGAGATTGAGAGGTTCTATGGGCAGCTGTACACGTCATTGTTGGAGCCACACGCAAGTGTAAGTAACGATCCAAGAGCGAGTCTCATCCGACACTATTCCGAAGATATCCCGGACGTCAGTCTGAGCGAGATTAGAATGGCTCTCCAGCACCTTAAAAACGGTAAGGCCCCAGGCGAGGATGGAATTACAGCGGAGCTTCTGAAAGCGGGTGGAAAACCGGTACTTGAAGTCCTTCAGAAGCTCTTTAATTCCGTCCTCCATGGTGGCATTACACCGTAGGCGTGGAGCAGAAGTGCGGTGGTCTTGTTCTTCAAGAAAGGTGACAACGCTCTCTTGAAGAACTATAGACCGATTTCTCTTCTGAGCCGCGTCTACGTGCTGTTTTCGAGAGTCATTACGAATCGTCTCGCGCGCAGACTTGACGACTTCCAGCCTCCCGAACAAGCCGGTTTCCGAAAGGGCTTTAGCACAATAGACCACATACATACCCTTCGGCAAATTGTACAGAAGTCCGAAGAGTACAATTTGCCACTATGTCTGGCGTATGTGGACTATGAGAAAGCCTTTGATTCCGTCCAATCTGGGCGGTGCTGCAGTCCCTTCAGCGGTGCCAAGTTGACTGTCGGTATATCGAAGTGTTGAAGTGTTTGTACAGTAGGGCTACGATGGCTATCCGAGTACAGAATCAGAGTACGAAACCTATCCAATTGCAGAGAGGTGTAAGACAGGGTGACGTCATATCCCCGAAACTCTTCACCGCTGCATTGGAAGACGTTTTCAAGCTTCTGGACTGGAAAGGATACGGTATCAACATAAATGGCGAGTACATCACTCACCTTCGATTTGCCGACGATATAGTCCTTATGGCAGAATCGCTGGAGGACCTAAGCACTATGCTCAATGACCTCGATAGTGTTTCCCAACGGATAGGTCTTAAGATGAACATGGACAAAACAAAGATCATGTTCAATGTCCATGTCACACCTATGCCGGTAGTTGTTGGGAGCACTAAGCTCGAAGTTGTTGACGAGTATATTTACCTGGGACAAATAGTCCGACTAGGTAAGTCCAACTTCGACCGAGAGGTCAATCGACGGATTCAACTCGGCTGGGCAGCGTTCGGGAAGCTACGACACATTTTCTCGTCAGACATACCTCAAAACCTGAAAACGAAATTGTACAACCAGTGCGTGTTGCCAGTGATGACTTACGGAACTGAGACGTGGTCCTTCACTGCTGGCCGTATGAGGAAGCTCAAGGTCGCTCAGCGAGCTATGGAGAGAGCTATGCTCGGAGTTTCTCTGCGTGATAAGCTTAGGAATGAGGATATCCGCAGTAGAACCAGAGTAACCGACATAGCCCAACGGATTAGTAAGCTGAAGTGGCAGTGGGCCGGCCATATAACTCGAAGAACCGACAACCGATGGGGAAGAAAGGTTCTCGAGTGGCAGCCTCGTACCGGTAGGCGAAGTGTAGGGCGTCCCCCCACGAGATGGAGTGACGACCTGGTAAGACATGCAGGAAGTCGATGGATGCAGGTGGCTCAGGACCGTGCTTTGTGGCATTCTTTGGGGGAGGCCTATGTTCAGCAGTGGACTTGTGAAGGGCTGTAATGATGATGATGATGATGATGATTCTACCCGCAAATTCCGCACTTGGTTTTAGTTTGGTTTTGCTATCGTCCGGATGTTTATTTGAAAATGCCGAAGCGAAGGCTTAAGTCTTTATCAGTACGTGTCAATGTCAACAATCAGTGACCAAAACATATTTGATAAAATTTATGACAATGAAAAACATCTTATAATTTGCAGGTCCCTTAAGGTCCCAGTTATCCAGGTTTCACTGTATATAAATAATGATATATTCTTATTGCAGTTTTGAAAATACGATTAAATAAGGCTTCTACTTTTTTGAAACTATACCAAATTGAATGTGATTTATGGACAACAACTACACGCACACGCGCTCCTCTGTATGCGTTTTAATTGAAACGAATGTGTGCGTGCGTAGTAAAATAGTTAGCATTAGATATTTATGAATGACAATCAGTTAAAATAATGCGGTTACCACGCATTCTGAATTGAAAAGATAAAAAAGAATGTTTGAATTCTGTTTATTCATTTTTCTTTACTATTACTTATTCTGAACCTTCTCTGCAAATTTCGCCATATATTGCAAAATAACCCTGTATGCAAAATAATCATAACCAAAGACAATTTTGAAGTCGCATAAAAGTGTTACGGAGTAGTGTATAGAAGAGTAGTACATAAAGGTAGCACGGAGAGAGTATTATAATCAGAGAATTAATACCTGCTAATTCAATAGTTAGCAGGTATTAATTCTCTGATTAAAATCAATGTCTTCAAAGTCACATGTTTTCTAACGTATCGAATTCGTTTTGCCAGTGACTTCTTATTTTTCAGTAACTTTTATTGAATATTTCAAGATGTCAAAGCGGCAGACTTATTACTTTCACGTTTTTTTCGGTAATTTTTTTACACCTTTCGCAACTGACCGTATCTATATCATCCGTCGGTCAAACTACAGAGTCCCCATTTCATGTACCTCAGCTCAGGTATAGGGGATTAACTGAAAATAAAACATGAAGCCTATGGAAATACCGAAGTTTGCTGCTCACTGACTCTTAGACAATACATATGTATATCCTTACAACTAATCGATATTGACAATCACTTTGGACCAATTTTTCAATCCTCAGATAAAATTTATTCACAGGAGAAAATAGGACATAAAGATATTAAAAATTAATTAATGAATGAATAAAATTGTTAAATTATTTCATTTTTATATTTAATCGGGTCATCTGACAATTGAATAATCAGTTCTTAAGAAATTGTACCGTTGACTAGAGTTTAGCTCCTTACACAATCTAGACAGCAATAATGATATGCAATGGAACATTTTTTTTTCTTGAATCGGGTTTAATTTTTCATGTGAACATAAAAAAAATCATTAAGCCATAATAAATCATATATTCGAAACAACGTCTGATCAGATTATCACCGTTGCATTAGCACCGTTATTTTATTAGAAGTATAAATAAAATTTAATTCTTTTGAAGCAATTGTCTGCATATAGCATATATATCTGATATCAAAAACTTGATCTTATCTTAGGAGAATATGCTACGAACACGTTACAACTGTATTTGAAGTTCCGGTCAGGGTCAATAATCGCTTAAATTCTAAAAGGAGAAGTTGAGTGTAGTACGTAGGACACTCAATAAGTTTTAAGATATGCAAAAGGTATTCTAGATACTATTAATATTTATTTTACATATTTTCAAAATATTCTGCATCATACTCTATACAAAGTTCCATTCGCCTAAACCATCTCTGAAAACACTTTTGCCAGTCTTAATCTGACAGGTCGGAAATTGCTTCTTCGTAGGCAACCACGGCTTCTTCGGCGCTTGAAAAAACTTGCCTTTTATTTTTTCTTTGACTCTTGGGAACAAAAAGAAATTACAAGGAGCTAAGTCAGGGCTGTAGGGTGGGTGACTTAGAGTTTCAACACCAGTTTCCTCAATAAATGCTTTTGTTCTAAGGGAGGAGGCGTTATCGTGATGCAGCATGATTCCGCGAAGGCCGGTCTTTGGCCTTCTTTCCCGCACAGCTTGAAAAGCTTTGGGTAACTCAACTGTAGCATACCAATCAGATTTGATTGACCTAAAATTTTCCAGCATTGCCGTCGACAAATATCCGCTCCGCGAAAAAAATCTAGCCACCATTTTTTTGCCGACGTTGCGAGGTCTTTGCAGTTTTGTCGGTAAATGTCCTTCTGAGTAAACCCATACCGATGATTGCCTTTTATTTTCCCGATCATATTGATAGATCCATGTCTCGTCACCAGTAACGATTTCTGAAACTCGCCTAGATGCCCCGTTTTCAAAACGTAGACGCATTTCATGGCACCAATCCACACGAGTCTGTTTTTCGCTTTCGGAGAGCAAACGAGGGATCCATCGACAAAAGAGCTTCCTCACTCCAAGCTGTTGATGTAGAAGAGTATGAATACTCCCCGAACTAATGCCTACAATCTTTTCGATGTCCGTATATGTGATTCGTGGGTCTTCTCGCACCAACATTTCAGTAGTCCATACATTTTCTGCCGTTACTGCTGTTTGCGGGCCCCGGTTCTTTGGTCATCTTTAAGATTAATTGTAGCCCTTTTGAATTCAGCAAACCACCTAAAACTTGTTGGGTGTGATGGAGCTGAGTCCCCTAATGCTGATTGTAACCGCTGTAAACTTAATTGTTTTGTTTAACCAAATTTAAAATCATAATATATCATAGCGCACTAATGTTCACTGTTAAGATCCATCGTTTTATATGAAAAGCGCTGGAAGCGTTGCAGGAAAATTGTCAGTAGTTGACACTGAGGTAAAGTTTTTTGTTACACAGTGTAATTTAATTGGGAAGTTGGTTTTTAATAAGTTTATCAGTTTCTAGAGTATTATATTAATACACAAAACAATGCGTCAGTGGTTTGGTCTTTAATTTTTTTGCACATTTTTAACTTCTTTTTTTTTAATTTTTCTACTTTTATGAATATCTTTGGTTTGGTTTATTTATTTTTAATGTTATTAATATAAAATATAGCTAATAGTGCAGAAAGAAACAATAACCTTTACATTTTCCGAACAAATTAACTTCCCCTGTCATGTCATGAAATCTGTCAAATATATACATCACTTTCTAGTGGCGCAACCCTGGTGGCAAAAAAAGTTGTGGATCATTGGTTTATGGAGTTCTATTTTTAAATAAATTTGCTTTTTAGAAAAATAACACGGGTGCGTTCCATTTTTAAATTTCGAGTATCTCAAAACTTATTGAGTGACCTACGTATATCCCGTGTAAGTAACAGCTCCAAGGGCTGGTCATCCACTCCTCCACTGTTGTCCATACATAAGTAGTCTCTATGGTGCTTGCTTAGCACTGAAGCATAATGGCGGACGCTCTTCTGTTTCCTAATTCAATAATATTATGTTCTTTTTATCTTATTGTAAACCATAAACTTGATTACTACGTTTTAAATAAATATTTCTAATTGAATAATATTATTTACATTAGAAACTATTTTAATACCTTTGATAAAATTACTGATGTTTATAATATTAACACGCGTAATTTAAACTTGCTGTTCCAAAGTACACATTCAATTAAACTAATGCCTCATTTTTGGTTAGATGTATAAATATTTATAACATGATTCCCTGTACCATTACCGATTTGCCTTTGCATATATTCAAGGCGCATGAAAAGCGCATTCTAATGAAGATAGAATATTTACATAATATGATGACTATTTAAGCGATATGAATACGTGGACATAATAAGCTTTTTTTAAACTGTCTTGGCTATAATATATATCGAAATATATTTTATAAGATTAAATAATATCAGTTGGGAGAAAAATACACTACTTGTGAGTTTCTTACCGCTTTTTCTCTCCCGCTGTAAATACTTATTTTAAACTAGCTTTCCGCCCCGCGGTTTCACCCGCGACATAATGATTTGGATTTTAAAAATTAGCCTATTTATGTTATTCCGGGTCATATTCTATCTGTTTCTTTACATTTCCGCTCAGCAGTTTCAACTGAAGACGAAGTTTTCGTGTTTTCCCGTGGGAATAAATTATTTTACCGCGGTATAAAGTATTCTATGTGTTATTCCAGGTTATATTATATCTGTGTACCAAATTTTATCCAAATCCGTCAAGCCGTTTGAGCGTGAACAAGTAACAAATATACACACACACGCACACACGCACAAACTCTCGGTTTATAATATTAATATTTTAAATAATTGTTGAAGCAATGACGTAGTTTTCTTGACGTTCATAAAGTCCTTTGAAAAGTCAAATTTTAAGTAACTGCTTTGACTTTGATATATTACTTTATAGGTGGAAGGGGAAGATGAATTAGGCGAAGGTGAAGTTGGTAGAAGAAAAATGAAACGGTTTATATTACCAAATCTACCTCGTTGGTGGCAAGCGAAGATCATACAATATGCGTAAGTGGAAATAAATATTGTGACTGTTGTTATATTCTGCAACTATTATTTGAAACGATCCTATGTACCGATAACGAGATATTCCTGATTTAATTCTTAATCAAGGATAAACCTAGATGGCAATGGGCCACAGCATCTACTTACCTCAAGTAAGTACCTGTCAGGTGGACATTTTACTTCATAAATAATATATATATATATATATAATAGAATGGGACGAAATGCTTTATAAACTTACGCCACACTATGTTTTCTTTCACAACAAGTAGATCTATCACCTACTCCCGACAGAGTCGAGTCCAAGCAATTGAGTTTGATTTGAACTCACGGGAACTCTGGAATGTGAATTATATTCTTGAAATTAAAACAAACGAAGGGTGGCTCGAATTGGAATTAACTTCGATCGAATATTTCGTTAGGGTTGATAAATTCATACTCTTCGCCCGATCGAATAGCTTTCAATCGTTTTAATCGATTGAAATCAAATTTCAAAATTCACGATAACAATAAAGGTATGTACTTTGTTTGAATCTTAAGGTGTTGATTTTATACATTTGATTTCTTCTGTTTATATCGTCGTAGCTCGTCTTGTGTTTTTGTAAGAAAACGCAAGACGCAAAACATGAACATTCGGGCAAAAAAGTTATGCTCGTATCTTGAGGATGAGTCAAAAAGTTGAGTGTTTGTTAAGATGATTACTTAATTTTTCCTATAGACTTAGTCTTCTGTTGCGTTACCCAAAGAATTGAGCACTATTAAATCTCTTCCCATTTATGCTTAATTTAATTGGGAGTTTGCCGCAAGAATTTTAAATGACCTTCAGCAATTTTTGTAAATTAGAATACTTTATATGTGAGTGCTATGGACAAGGTAAGTATATCAAAACAGACTTTAACAATAATTAAATAAATTATACGCACATCAAAGCAGTTAAAAAATGTAAGTACTCCAATTTAAAAACTAGTGTTAACTAATAAAACTGCATAAGTACCTATAAGAAGTATTTAAATTTAATAGTACCCCTACTATTAAATTTAAATACTTCTTAGCCCTAGAGTCTAAATAGGGATTTAATCGAGCGTCGTGAGGACCTATTGGATAATGTATGCCCTTTCACTGGTGGGGAGAGCGTGTACAGGTTTTCAAATATGTACAAAATACAGTCGCAAAGAAATACTTCGACGCTTCAGATATTGATAGTGTATGCGCCCCACGTGTTTTTAATAACGGAGAAATTGCTGCCGGTTTGCATGGTGGGAGTGGCCGTACGAAGGGATAGAAAATAGGAAAAAAAAATTATTCGTGCGTGTCAGATATTGAGAAGGGATGTTAAGTGAACCCTCAAGTAGCTCCTATTAAAAAGACTGATGATTTGGACGCTACTAAAAGTCACGGCCAATTTTTGAAAATGCAAAAAATATCGTTACATTGAAATACTCGAGCGCGTCAGATTATTATTCAGATGCTTCATTTTGATGTCCTTGTCGTACTGACAATTATGTGGTGGAATTTCCTTAAGGCGATACCCCGTCCAAAACCTTGCGATAGTATGTTTTTCAGAGACTATTATCTAATTAGTTATGAGAAATAAACTACATCTAAAAGCACATTATTAGTATTCGATATCCTATCATCACATTCCACGTTCTGATTTGTTTTTATGTGTTATAAATAAATTTAAAGTCTACTTTTAAAAAATGTCTAAAATTATTAATTACATGTATCTGTTGCTAAAGGCAACTCTCTAATCATTTGAGGATTACAATATAGAATAGAACAGAATGATTTTTATCGAATATTAATTATTACATAATACTTATTGAAAGTCATTTTTTATTTACCACTGGTTCAGAAGATAACTCTGTCCTGTGAAGAACCAGCAAGAAACCCAGCGGGACTTTTTTTAAACATAATTTCACTTAACAATAATTTTATTTATACAATTTTAAATGAATTTTCACAGAACCACCATGGTGGCGATCACCTCATTCCTAGGGGTTATTTTCATTCACGTATTGCTTGATATTATAATAACCCTTTTTGTACAGTTTTTCTTTAATAAAACTTTTAAACTTGTTTATTGACAAACTTTGAACATGTTCTGGGATTTTGTTGTAAAAGAATATATACATTGCCCCATAATCATCATTCATCATTACAGCCCTTCACAAGTCCACTGCTGAACATAGGCCTCCCCCAAAGAATGCCACAAAGCACGGTCCTGAGCCACCTGCATCCATCGACTTCCTGCATATATACATTGCCCCATAAATGAATTACTAATTCTGTGGAGTCTAGTAAGTGGCATTACAAGCTTATGTTTGTTCCTAGTGTTTAAGGTATGAACATCCCTATTCTTATTAAAGCTATTTATGTTTTTATGTACATACATTACATTTTCATAAATATATTGCAATGCCAAAGTTAATATGTTTATTTCTTTAAAGTTTTCTCTGAGGGACTCTTTACAATTTAGGTTATAAATCAACCGCACGGCTCTCTTTTGCAAAACAAATATAGCTTCAATATCAGTCGCATTACCCCCTAGCAAAATTTCATAAGACATTACGCTATGAAAGTAACTAAAATACACTAATCTAGCTGTCTCATTATCTGTGAGACTTCTAATCTTTCTTACATCATATGATGCAGAACTAAGTCTACTTGATAATTTAGATATATGGAGGCCCCATTGAAGTTTCTCGTCAATAGTAATACCAAGAAAAACAGTGGTATCCACAAGACTCAACTCTTCCCATTTTAAGTGCACATTTGTTTTCGAATGTTTTACATTAGGTATTGTAAATTTAATAAATTTTGTCTTATTGCCGTTTAAGAGCAAATTTTTGGCGTTAAATCAATGTACTAATTTCGATAGAGCATTATTTATATCGTCATAATTAATTGACTGCCCTTTGAGTTTGAAAATTAAAGAGGTATTGTCAGCAAATAATACTATATCGTGATTGTCCCCTACATGCTAATAATAATAATTAATAATAATTTAATTATTTATTTATTGGTAAAAGTACATGTTTTACAGAGTGTGTGGGCCTTATCCATTTAAGTTTAAATAAACTTGTCCTAGGATAAAGCGCTCTTCAAGTTTGTAATAATTCATACATGTATATTAACAATTTTTTTTTAAATTCCTAGAACTCGGCAACGGAGTAACATCCAAAAAGTAAATTATAGTAAATCATCTACATCTAAAAAAAAAAACTAAAAAACATAACAAATCTTATCTAATTTAAATTCGGTCATCAAGATGTCATACCAAATTTTCAGTCTTAAGGTAATCCAATTGCTTCAGCCAAGCAATTAACGTTCTTTTGCATTCCAGAAATGAGATGTTATAAATGTGTAGTACTCTATTTATTTTGTTATATAAAATTATTGATTTTGAGCAGTATTGATTTTGTGCAAAAACGGTTTTAGATATTTTATTTCGAATAACACAGTATGGATTTCGTTTAGCATTGATTTTATCATCAGGAGTATTGGTTTTATGAGTTTTTAGAACACACAGTAAGATATAAAGCTGTCTAACGGTAAGAACATTACAATCATCGTATACTTTCACGGTGCTGTATGTAATTTTTTTCATTAGTATAACTTTCAAGATCGACCTTTGAGCACGTTCAAGCTGAATTAATTTCGTTTTGTGCGTTCCACCCCAAATAGGCAAACAGTAACTGATGATCGACTGCACTAAAGTTTTATATATATGAATCAGAAGTTGTCTGTCCGCAACATATCTAAGATATTTAAATAACCATATCATTTTTCTAACTCTTGATGTACAATTTTCAATTTGTCTTTGCCAATTTAATTGCTGATCTATATATATACCAAGATATTTAACGGAAGATTAAGGTAAGTCATTAATATAGATTAAGAACAGGAATGGGCCAAGAATCGAGCCCTGAGGAAAGCCAATTGATATTACCGATCCGGAGGAATTTTTACCATTTATCATGACTTTTTGAGTTCTGTTACTTAAATATGAACTAATAAGTCATAGCGCCAAATTTTTTACACCGTAATGTTGTAGTTTCCTGATTAATGTCTTATGATGAATACAATCGAAAGCCTTGGAAAGGTCACAGAAAATACCTGAGGCATTTTGTGAATTCTCCCAAGCATCAAAAATATATTTCATAAGCTCAACACCGGCGTCAGACGTCGAGCGACCCCTTGTAAACTAATGGATAGATAATTTAAAAATCTATATTATTCACGTTTTATTAAATTTTTAAAGTTCGCTTTTCTTTTTTAATTAAAATTAATTCCATAAATTGTGTGAACTCTATGATAAATGGGCGTACGCAGAGTGCGGGCGGCAGTGCACTGCATGCTCAAGGTTATTTGGTCAGAGAAACGCCTTAATTTGCGGGTTGGAAATTTTTTTAACATTTTTTTTAAATTACTGAATGTAATAAATACAATATAAAATATATATATGTATACAGGTAAAATTCTATACTGTATTTAGAAAAAAATAGTATAATAAGAAAGAAAATAGTATTTTTTTCAATCTTCGTTGTCAGTGGAATCATCTTCACATTCGAAGTTCGGTCCGACTTGAGTCGTTTTTATCTACGATCAAAAATTCTACTTCATTGAATGTGCCGCGGGATTTTCTGCGAACCGGTTTACTTTGACGATATTCCAAAACCGTCTTACATTTTTTTATGTTTCCGACGTAAATTTTATTATTTTTAATAATGTTTTTTATTCACAAATTACACAGTTCGAACCATTGTCACTCATTGTTGTAACATATACCAAACTTAATGCACTGAATTCAATAAATGTTTTTTAAAACCTAATAAAAACGAAGTCGTTGTACATGCACACGTTGTTGTGATCACCTGTGATGGCATCATGGGGACGGAACGGCCTATGGAGACAGTGAGAGAGAATGAGAGATAGAGAAAGAGTGAGAAGGGTAGAGTGGCGCGAAATGGGAAATACAACATAGTTCTCAGCAGCTGCATGCACCACACATTATTGATGATTTTAGCTACTTCGTTTGTGCAAGTCATTTTATTTCAGCGTCATGTTATATCCATGATTCATGACTAATTTCCTTCAAAAAAAAAATAACCGCGCTCGAGAATGTCCAGGTAACGTTTTTTTTTGGAACTTTGTGACTCTCCAATTTCCTTAAGTCACGCTCAAATTGTCAAATTATTGAAATGCACACTTTTCTGCATACAATTAATTTACCTTACCTTAATCTGACGTGCAAAATTACTATAAAAAAAACTGTGGTTGCCAACTTATTTGCCAAGAGTGGCACCCATGGCAAAATGCCCCCCAAGACTAAAGTTACATAGAAATGGCCCCAATCCACGGCCGCCCCGTTATTCCTGGGTCAGTGGTGACCATGGTAACGACGGGGCAGGGGGTACTAAGATCTCAGGTGGAGGTTCGGTTGCCACTTCACTTTGAACTAACGAGGAGCTGGAAGAAGAGATAGACAAGTTGCGCTCGTATATTATTGTCTGAGGTCCGACAACTTGTTCTGTCACCGGGAGGGCGACCATCTGTCCCAAAAGGGTGTCGGATTTATCGTCCATAAGTCTTTCGTTAACAACGTTGTACATATTAGAGTGTGTCGACGAGGGTTGCGTACCTACCTAATACTTAGAATTACCAAACGATATTCGTTAAAGGTCATAGAGGCTTACGCACCAAGCACATCCAGATGAGGAAGTATAGGAAATGTGTGTCGATGATTCTAATGCCATGCATTCCTTCAAAACCCACTACAGTATAATAAAATGTGTATAGTTTTAATAGGAGAGTTCAACGCAAAACTAGGCACCAGAGAGAAAGGTGAGCTGAAAGTAGGGAAATACGGAATACAGCAGCTGCGAGCACTCGGGAGTAACGCTCCCGAAGCCTACGCACACTAACACAGTGTGTTTGTACACGGCTAACAACAACCAAAGTCAAAATTTCATCCATATCTATATCTATACAAACAAATAAAATTGAAGTGTCTGTTTCTAATGTCAAAATACCAGTTTTTCACTAAATGCCTATGAAAGTATATACCGTCGCTGTAGAATGATAACCTCGTATGTCCAGAGATCTAAACTTTACAGGAAACGAAAAAAATAGTTCATTTCGTCAATGTTTAAAATATTGTTATTAGCTTTTGTCTCATGTATTGAATGACAAAAAGGACTTTTTTATATTACTAACCAATCTCTTAATTAACTGTGTTATACCAGTTAAATTGACATAAGAGGTTTTCTGTTTTAATATGTGCTAAGTTGCGAGGTTTTCAAAAGTAAAAACACTGCTGTAGACTAAAAATATAATGTTTTATTGGATACAATTTGGACAAGTTTTGGTAAAAAATCAGGATAGAAAGATTTTCTTTCACAGTTATCAGTCGAACCGTAAGCTTAGATAACCTAAAATTCTCTTAAACCTAATCATAACTCAACCGAAGTCCGTTTTCAAGCACATACCCAGAGTAAACAACAATACCTATAAGAAGGCAAAAACAAATTTAATTATAAATGCGGCAAGCTATCATAAAATGGATGTAAATCTCGAGGAATCACACGTTTTAATTCCTGAAGATGGTTGTATTTTACCGTAGTTATGGGTAACTTTGAATAATACAACGGTTGAAAACAATCACTAGCATTTGTTTGATGTATTCTCCTTGGTAGTAATTGGTATTCTTCCGAATAACTTAGCTTAAACTTTATGGATCCTTCTGGTTCATATTTAAGGCAACGTATGTCAGTGACTTGTGGGTCACCAACCTTATTACCTGGTCTTATCGATGAAAAATACGGTTGAGAGCTGTATTTTTTGAAGGCTGTGTGGTCTAACTGGACGACATTGTAGGGACCAGGATTGTTACGGGCAGTTTTACAAGCTTCAACATACCCTGCTGGTGAATAAATCTCGCGATTTTTTATCTGCCTCTCAATTGTGGAATGCATCGCATCATATTCCATTTGGGTGTGACCCTTCTCAAGGTATTTTTGGACTATGACCATACCTGTCTTAGCAGCTGCGAATAAAAGTGCATTGGAGAGAATAGAATTTCTATTTTGGTACGTGCACCAATCACTGTATATAATCACTTTTCGAATGATTGTCCTATCAACATAGTTAATTATGAAATCGACTATGATACTTGAAAACTCATCAGCAATTAAACCGCCTTCAGATTCATCCCAGAAGAAACAAAATTCTTCTTTGGTCTTCAAATTATTTATTGTAAAATTATGCACTTTGAGCTTCATCTTGTAATAAAGTGCTGAAGCTTTTAAATATGGACAAAGCAAGACAGCTTGTAAGTCCATAGTAAATATAGCAACAGAAGTATCATTTTCTTCTTTGTTATTCTCCTCTGGCTTTGTGCTTCCGCTTTCCGAATTAAATGTAGTTGATAATCCGTATCCCTAACACTTCCAACCTTATGACCACAGCAGGTGTCACACTGGTCCTTTTTTGGACGAAATAAGGACAAATTTAGGCCCTCAAATACTTCCCAAAATGTATACCTTGAAGCACTGAGATGAGCTTTTTTGTGGTCTTTTGTATATTATAAATATTCATTAAAAAGTGCCGATTTGGATTGCCAATAGGGTTCTAAGTAGAGTTTTGTTGAACTTTTTCTGCAATAATGTGACTCAAGTTTCGGCAGGGAATGGAATAACTCTCTCAATATTTTTTTAAATTATTTTCTTGGCCTCTGTTGTTGTTTCTGTCCGAAACGGGCACTGTATTTGTTGCAACAATGTTTTCAACCCAGTTGTGAACTGACCATTCACCGATATTTATTGTGTTTAAAAACATATTTTTACAGACTCTAAATGTTGCCCCTTTATCTTTAAAATTATATTTATACGAATAACTTCTACGAGAGTCAGAGGTTTCCGTTTTTTTTTGCATAGTACTGCTTTTTAGTACAAGTGAGGAAACGAAACAACGTTTTGCTTCCCTATTCAGTAGCCAAAACTGCTTAAAAATCTGTAATCTTGAATCATCCGAGAGTTTATAGCATTCAAAAAATTTGGCATTTTTGTTATGTTCACACCGAGGTTTCATTTCTTTTGGCGCCTTTTGAACGTCGTACACAATTTTTCCCTCTTCGTTTTTTCTTCTTCCCAGATATCCCTCACCTTTCATTCGTTTGTTTTTTTGTTGCTCATACATCCATTGAGATTTATCACTTCGTCCTCGTTTAGCTCTTTTTCGTTGTTGATTAAATATTTCCCTCAAAATTTCAGGACTGTCATTTGGCTGAAAATTTGGATCTTGCACAGAGTCATCGCTACTGAAATCGGTATTATCTTCAGCCTCTAAAACCTGCAAATTATCATTTCCAGTATTCTCATTATTATTTATAGCAGAAGTAGACGGTGCCGATGGTGGAATTTTGGCTAGTATGATTGTGGAATCATTTTCAGGATTGGAATTTGTTGTAGATGGAGGATTTTCCAGTGTCTGTTCTGAAGGCATTATTGCAGAAAATTCTGCAAGTCTATCAATATTTACATCTGATTGTAATAAAGATGGTGATTCCTCTAAGACAACAAGGGTGATTAAGTCTTCTGTTGGCGAATGGTTCTTTAGACATGCTGCCACTAATTTCCTTCCTCTATTTAACATTTTGCCTGAAAAAAAAATTGAAATTACTAACTTATATTTTAAAGAAAAGCTGCAAAACCGGTAACAATCGTAGCATGAAAACCTCGTATGTTGTTTGAATTTATAACTATACGAGGTTTTCACGTGAAACTTTTAACAAACGGCTGTCAAATCAATACTAACCTAGTATTTGCACTTTTGCAGCCGTTATTGAAAATAAACTAAGACAGATACCACTTTATTTTCACTATTGGCAGTGCATAGTTTGATTAATTAAAGCCGTTAAAATATTACGTGAAAACCTGGCATGTCACTTGAGTGGTTTGTTTTACCGTGGACATACGAGGTTTTTCTTGCAGTAATCGCGTCAAATAAACGAATGCATATTTATTGCTAAACTACAACTCCTTAGTTATAAATATACAACCAGAGTGTACTTGGAAATATAAAAAATACAAATAAACTTACTTCACACCGATTTATCCACAATTTTTCACTAAAAATCTCTAAAATACGTAATAGTAACGCCGAAACCATGCACTTTTTACGAGGTTTTCTCGCTTGTGAAGACAAGATGGCCGACGAGTAATAAATAAGAGGTTTTCGTTTAACTCCATAGATGGCACTAGTAGTCATACATTGGGTTCACGATTTTGCTGTATTTTAAAATACGTGGTTTTCATTCGGTTTTTACAAAAATAAAAAAATATACTTTTTTGACATACGAGGTATTCATTCTTCAGCGACGATACGGTAATTAAAACAAAAACACAATTTTTAAAATTTTTGTCTGTCTGTCCGTCTATCTGTCTGTCTGTGTGTTCCGGCTATTCTCCGAAACGGTTGGTCCGATTTTGATATAACTTTCACTGGCAGATAGCTGATGATATAAGGAGTAACTTAGGCTACTTTTATTTCAGAAAAATAATTATTTTCCGCGCAAAAAAAATTAAAACCTAAATTACCCGCGGGCGAAGTCGCAGGGAACAGCTAGTCTTGAAATAGAGTAACTACAGTTTTTTGTCATTCCAAAATATTGTAACACCGATACACACGTAAACCAAAGAATAGCAAGGAGCCTAAATAACTGTTTATAATAATTGATTCAATCGCTTGCACCTTGAACAAAATACAAACCTGCCACTATTTGACAATATTGCATAAATATAATAGGTATGCAGTCTGCAATTTTTAAATATATGTAAATGTTGTTGAACGATATACAAATGATAAAATAATAATATTGATACTGCGGTAATTTCAGTGGGGTCACCTTTAAAGCGTAGGTCATATTTCGTTCGCCGCTCAAGCAATATCCATTTTTAAAGCCAATATTTTGATGAACTGATCTCCAAGCTCTTTATTTTTTCTAATACGAGGAATTATATTATACAAATATTAAAATCAGTTGCGTTAGTCTCGCAAGAACTCGAAAATGACTGGACCGATTTTCATGAATTTTTTTGTGCGTGTTTGAGTGGTTCCCTGGATGATCTAAAAGATTCACAATTAACCCTGTAGATGGTGCTGTTGTCGAAATCCAAAAATCAGTCGTGCGAAGGGGCGGATCACTAGTAATACATAAATAATAAAAAATGTGTTCAGTAATAAACCGCAACTCACAAAATTTATACCGAGGCACAATGATCTGCTACGATCGGAGCGCCGGTCACACCTAGTGGCAACATTGCGACGTAATATGCGTTGTAATAATCTGTGGAGTTAAAAAAAAGAGAAGAGGAGGGTAGGAGGCGAGACAAGCCACACACATTCTCTTTGTGTTCGTGATGTGAACATCTCTCCAAAAACTTAAAAAAAGGGACTACTCCAGAGTGTACCGTGTACAATCTAATTGCTAGTGTATTCTACCGTGTAGAAGAAGCTACCAGGAGCTGTCAACGTTTGCTGATCTTGGGAGGCTGGCTAGTAAGACCGTGAGTAGTTTGTTGCTGTTTTTGGTGTGATTTTGTGACTGCGGTAACTGAACGTTTCAGGGGATTTAGATTCTCAATACAGTCCACTATATCTAGTAAAATAATCCCAATCCGCCACATTTCTGGCCTTCGAGCCGCATATATTCGAATTAGTGATCTTCGAATAATAATTTTCTACCCTTAATTCGCGTCCCGTGGACGTCATATATTTGAGTAAAACTACGCATTTAATTAATTTAATATCCCTTATTTAATTTGCCTCTTTTTTACCTGGATGTCCATTGCTCGCGGTGCGTTTATAAAGTATTAATTTTGTAATTTGTTCATAATGTCGGATAAATTACAAATAAAAAGGCAAACACTTATTTTTAAAAAGGAATACCTATTTGCTAAATTACAAAAGGTTTTCGATATCGCGAGATCCCAAATAAATGATCCCACAGAAATTCAGAATTTCTTAGCCGATTATTCCGAATTAGAAAGTGTCCGCTCAAAGTTTGAAGAAACAGTGTTAAATATTATTGAAATAGATATATCATTAAAACCGGAGACAAGATTGTCAACGCGAGAATTAGATACATTTGATGAACTTTATAAGGCATGTAGGTTGCAATATTTAAGATTAAAACCGGACGAGCAGGCATCCCTCAGTAGGAAAGATAGGAGTGATGTAAGGCCGTCATTACCTAAATTACGTTTATTTGAATTCGATGGTGATATTGAGAAGTGGACCACATTCTACGATACATTTGTATCACTTGTCCACAATCGAGATTTCGACGAAATAGATAAGTTTCACTATTTGCTTTCATGTGTTAAAGGTTCGGCATTAAACATTGTTAAAAAATTGCCCATAACAGCCGCTAATTATACTGTCGTATGGCAAAGTTTATGTAATAAATATCAAGATGATCGAATACTCGTGGGTAGGTACATCGATAAAATGATAAACTTTACGCCGTTAAATAAAGATACTACCGCAAATCTTACTTTATTTATCGAAACATTCGATCACTCTTTTAAAGCCATCGAGGCATTAAAAATTAAAAATTTACATGACTATTTATTTTGTCATTTAGCCTTACGTGGGTTGGATGCGCATACTAGGAGGCTTTTTGAAGAAAATCGGGATCAAAATTCACTTCCATCTTTTTCGGAATTAATTAGTTTTGTAAATAAACAAGTTAAAGTACTCGAACATTCATCGAATAGTACGATGTCGTTACAATCAAGAAATAAGTCTATATGTAACAATTACAAAGGCAACAATAATAACCACTACAAAAGTTATTCAAAGACAGTTTTAAATACTAATGTGTCGAATTATAATAAAAATAAAAAAATAATTTGCGCGCATTGCAATCAAAATCACATGATTTATAGGTGCGATCAATTTCGTAAATTGACCGTAGATAAAAGGATTGACCGTGTCAATACCTTAAAATTGTGTCATAATTGCCTAAAAGGAAATCATGATACCTCAACTTGTAAAAGTGAGATGTCTTGTGGTGTATGTGCGTCACTACATCATTATCTATTGCATAGGGAGCCAGTGAGCGACACGCTCGTGCCAACATCCACCCGTCCATTGTGCTCTGACTCGCAAGTGCAACAAGCACTCGTCTCGTCTCAGGCTATGAGTGACTCAGAGCGTTATACGATAGATACGCTTCATTCCAATAACGCTCACTCGGGTTACGGTGTTGTATTGGGAACGGCGCGCGTGTTAGTAATTGATAGTAGCGGCCAGCTTCAATACTGCCGTGCAGTTATTGACTCTGGAGCTCAGAGCTCATTTATTACAACTGAGTGTGCTCAACGTTTGGGCTTACCTCGAAAGAAGTGTTCGTTTAATATTTATGGTCTCGGTGGAGAGGCTGTAAAAAATCACGGCATGATTACATGCACATTAAGGTCCCTACACACTGACCTACCTAGTTTTACACTGAACATGGTCGTAGTGACTAAGGTATCTGCTGATATGCCTAACGTTCGATTCCACTCGGACGTTATTAATAAATATAAGAATTTTAATTTAGCTGATCCATTATTTTATAAGCGTTCGCGTATCGATATACTATTGGGCAATGATATAGTTTCGGAACTAATTAAGGATAAACCTTATATTATTTCATCGGATATACCAAGCGTGATCGATACCGCTTTCGGGTTTGTTGTAAGTGGTAAACTTTATAGCAATGATAAGGACAATTTAAAAAATTATAATTTATCAGTCTCATTTGATGAACAAGAGTCTTTAGATCAAACGTTGCGTAAGTTTTGGGAAATCGAAGAATTGCCAAGCAAACCCTCGATTAATCCTTTGGAACAATTAGCGGAAGACATTTTCGTGGCTCGTTATAGTCGTACTGAGGATGGTACCTATTCAGTGCCGTTACCATTCATACCAGACCCGCCTCCGTTGGGCGCGTCACGAGCGGCAGCCGAGCGGCGACTCTTGTTCACCGAGCGCAAGTTGAATCGTTCACCTGTATTACGACAAGCCTATTCAGAGTTCATGTGCGAATATGAAAATCTAGGGCACATGGAGCTTTATTCGGGGGACACCCCGAGCAAATATGTGATACCTCATCACAGTATACTTAAGCCCAGTAGTTCCACTACTCCTTTGCGTGTGGTATTCGATGCCTCGGCTAAAACGTCCACGAACGTTTCGCTTAATGATATTCTATTGACCGGGCCTAATCTGTATCGAGATATTGGGGCTATAATATTGAATTTTAGGTTGTTTGAATATTGTTTGATTTGTGACGTATGCAAAATGTATCGGGCAATTAAACTGAATCAGTCAGATAGATGTTATCAACATATTTTGTATCGTCATTCGCCTAACGATGCCATTGACGTTTATGAATTAAAAACTGTCACTTACGGCTTAAGTTGCTCACCGTTCTTAGCTATCCGCACCCTCTTACAGTTAGCCTATGACGAGGAAGAACGTTTCCCACTCGCTGCAAAGGTTGTGCGCGAGGGCGTGTACATGGATGACATTCTATATTCTTGTAGTTCATTGTCACAGATATCTCGGTTACAAGATGAACTTTTAGAGATGTTTAATTCCGGTGGCTTTATACTCAAAAGGTGGGCGAGTAATAGTGCAAAAGTTTTACAACGCGTTCCGTTAGAAAACCGAGAGTGTCCTGTTACATTTATGAAAGATGGTAACAAATATTCAGTCAAAGTGCTAGGTCTGAAATGGTTCCCTTTGACTGACTGTTTTTATTTCACAGTAGATAAGACTGATAAAGTAACAACTAAACGTTCTGTTTTAAAATTATTAGCTTCTATTTACGACCCCGTGGGTTTTATTTCACCGTGCATTTTCATCGCGAAAGAGATAATGCAAGATTTATGGAAGCTGGGCATAGGATGGGATGAGCAGCTGCCAACTGACGTAACTAAGCGCTGGCTTAATTACGTTGATGATCTCCCGCGACTAACGGCAATCAAGATAGATAGACATATGCTGCTACCAGAACAGACCGAATGCGAATTGGTCGCCTTTTGCGATGCAAGCTCTCGCGGTTATGCTAGTTGTGTGTATGTGATCAGTCGCAACGATAGAGGTCAAACTAAAGTACGCCTGGTGACAGCAAAATCTAAAGTAGCCCCCGTCAAACCATTAACTATCCCGAGGTTGGAATTAATGGCGTCAGTTTTGTTAAGCAAATTAATTAGATATGTCCGTGACATTTTAACTCGTGTAAAAATTACTCGTATTACTGCGTTAACCGATTCGACTATCGTGTTGACGTGGCTTCAGACAGAAGCTTACAAATTAAAGCCGTTTGTTAGTAACCGTGTTACTCAGGTATGTGAAGTGTTACCTCCACACTGTTGGCGTCACGTGAGTAGTGAGTGCAATATGGCAGACATATGCTCGCGCGGAGCGTCTCCGTCACAGCTCGTGGAGTGCAGTGAGCAGTGGTTGAAGGGCCCATCTTGGTTGTACGACGACTATTCGCAGTGGCCAGTGAGAACATTTATCAACCAACATGAAAGTAATACACCCGAAATGAAATCAAATCATACATTAGGCTCCTTCAATTTAATCACAAATGAAAATAATTCGATAGAGGAGACTAAGTTAGAGTTCTGTGACCGAATCTTTTCCAATTTCTCTTCTTATTATAAACTGCAACGTACGTTTGCTCGAATATTGAGATGGTTCCGACTCAAATCCGGTCACTCGAAGCAATCAATACTGACGACTAACGAATTAAATACTGCCCAAGATGTTTTAATTAAATTAGTACAAAGTGCATACTTCGCAAATGAAATAAATAGATTGTCAAAGGGCACAAAGTACGTTCCGTCGTTGAGAAAATTATCTCCATTTATTGACGAACGCGGATACCTCAGGGTGGGGGGTCGAATAAATTATTCAGCGTTACCTTATAACGCGAAGCATCCTCGTTTATTACCTAAAAATAGTAGATTTACCTTTTTACTTATTGAATATTTACATAAAAAATATTTACACGTAGGTCCACGCACCTTACAAAACATTATTAATCAAAATTTTTGGATTTTAGCATCCCGTCGCATTATTCGGTCAGTTTTGTCCAAATGCAAAATTTGTTTTAAACACAACCCAGTGCTCTTACAGCCTGAGATGGCACCTTTGCCAGCAGCCCGATTGATACCTTGTAATGTTTTTGAGCATGTAGGGGTGGACCTCGGTGGTCCGTTCTTTACAAAAGAAAGTTTACGACGAAATGCTAGGGTTGAACGGTCATATTTAGCATTATTTATTTGTTATTCGACAAAAGCTGTACACCTTGAAGTCTTATCGTCGTTGTCATCGGACTGTTTCCTCGCGTGTTTAGACAGATTTGTAGCGCGACGCGGTGTGTGCTCCTTCCTTTATTCGGATTGCGGAACTAATTTCATAGCTGCTAGTAAGCATTTAACCGAAGTACAAAGATTTATGCTCGAACAAAAAAACAATATATTAGAGGGTTGCTCAAAACGACAAATTATATGGAGATTTAATCCCCCTGGTGCACCACATATGGGTGGGCTCTGGGAAGCTGGAATTAAATCCGCCAAGTATCTATTAACGCGAGCCGTAGGAGAAAAAAGTTTGACGTTCGAGGAACTCACAACAGTGTTTTGTAAAGTAGAAGCGATTCTCAACTCGCGGCCGCTTTGTCCGTTACCAGCTAGTGATAATCCTGATGAGTTCAACGTTTTGACTGCGGGACACTTTCTAATTGGAAAAGGGTTAACAGCAGTACCTGAGTATAATGTAGAGGATATAACAATAAATCGATTATCACGTTGGCAATATATTCAAAAATGTTCACAAATGTTTTGGCGTAGATGGAGTCACGAATATCTAAATACGCTGCAACAGAAAGCAAAGTGGCATTCGGATAGATCTAATATAAAAATAGGTGATCTCGTAATCATAAAAACTGATAATGTACCGCCGTGCAATTGGCCTTTGGGTAGAATTGAGGCTCTTCACCCCGGTCCAGATGGGATTGTTCGTTGTGTTACGCTTCGCACTCAAAAGAGTACTCTACAGAGACCAGTTAATAAACTGAGACCTCTACCTTATTCAAATTAGTTTTTACGTGTATTAATATTTTTTTTTCTCGTTGAGGACATTCTGTGTCTCAGCGTTATTTTGCATGTTCCGTAGCTTAAGTTATAATATTTTCTCTAATATCTTTTTCATATAGTTAGGAGAAACCATCAAGATGGTTTCGGTGGGGGGTGTGTTCAGTAATAAACCGCAACTCACAAAATTTATACCGAGGCACAATGATCTGCTACGATCGGAGCGCCGGTCACACCTAGTGGCAACATTGCGACGTAATATGCGTTGTAATAATCTGTGGAGTTAAAAAAAAGAGAAGAGGAGGGTAGGAGGCGAGACAAGCCACACACATTCTCTTTGTGTTCGTGATGTGAACATCTCTCCAAAAACTTAAAAAAAGGGACTACTCCAGAGTGTACCGTGTACAATCTAATTGCTAGTGTATTCTACCGTGTAGAAGAAGCTACCAGGAGCTGTCAACGTTTGCTGATCTTGGGAGGCTGGCTAGTAAGACCGTGAGTAGTTTGTTGCTGTTTTTGGTGTGATTTTGTGACTGCGGTAACTGAACGTTTCAGGGGATTTAGATTCTCAATACAGTCCACTATATCTAGTAAAATAATCCCAATCCGCCACAAAATGTATGCAATAATAGTTGACATTACAAACTTTTTTCGCTGTGTATTGGCAGCTTAAGAGAATAATATACCACCATAACACCTTGTTTGCCTATATAAAAAAAACGGTTTACATGTATAACCCTTTCTTACAAACTGTTCTCTCAAAATCCGGACATGTTTACCTACCGAGTAAAAAGTGACTCCTTTCTTCTTGATTTAAAATTTTTATAGAAAGTTAAGATGACTAAAGTTGTGTCCATAAATTATATAAATTCTAGTAGGTAGAATATATGTAGTGTATTGTTGGCAACGTGGCGGCTTTTTCTGTCGCGCGGATGGGCCGGCTCGAACCGGGGTGGTACCACGACCTCACAGAATACCAGCGTGAAGTAGAGGTTTACCTCTGCGTTTCGCTTGGTGAGTGCAGGTGGCCGGAGGCCCTTTTTACTGAAAATGAGGCATTCCACCTTAGTCCTCACGGGTGACAACGCATCTGCATTTTGATTTGTAATAGAGGATAGATGTGGATGTCTATGGGCCGCAGCAACCACTTACCATCAGGTGGACTGTGTGCTCGTTTGTCACACTTATCCTATAAAACAAAAAAAAACATACCCAGCTTTTTCATGGTTGAATTGTCGATTTTTTTTTATAGAAGCATGCATAACAAATGATCACAGAGTAAACCTCATCATCATGATCTTCATTACTGCCTTTCATAAGTCCACTGCTGAACATAGGCCTCCCCCAAGGAATACCACAAATCACGGTCCTGAGCCACCTGCATCCATCGACTTCCTGCATGTCTTACCAGGTCGTCACTCCATCTCGTGGGGGGTCGCCCTACACTTCGCCTACCGGTACGAGGCTGCCACACAAGATCCTTTCTTCCCCATCGGTTGTCGGTTCTTAGAGCTATATGGCCGGCCCACTGCCACTTCAGCTTACTAATCCGTTGGGCTATGTCGGTCACTCTGGTTCTACTGCGGATATCCTCATTTCTAAGTTTATCACGCAGGGAAACCCCGAGCATAGCCCTCTCCATAGCTCGCTGAGCGACCTTGAGCAGTGAAGGACCACGTCTCATATCCGTAAGTCATCACTGGCAACACGCACTAGTTGTATAATTTCGTTTTAAGGTTTTGAGGAATGTCTGACTAGAAGATGTGTCGTAGTTTCCCGAACGCTGCCCACCCGAGTTGAATCCGTCGATTGACCTCTCGGTCGAAGTTGGACTTACCTAGTCGGACTATTTGTCCCAGGTAAACATACTCGTCAACAACTTCGAGCTTAGTGCTCCCAACAACTACCGGCATAGGTGTGACATGGACATTGAACATGATCTTTGTTTTGTCCATGTTCATCTTACAACCTATCCGTTGGGAGACACTATTGAGGTCATTGAGCATAGTGCTTAGATCCTCCAGCGATTCTGCCATAAGGACTATATTGTCGGCAAATCGAAGGTGAGTAATGTACTCGCCATTGATGTTAATACCGTATCTTTTCCAGTCCAGAAGCTTGAAAACGTCTTCCAATGCAGCGGTGAAGAGTTTCGGGGATATGACGTCACCCTGTCTTACACCTCTCTGCAATTGGATGGGTTTCATACTCTGGTTCTGAACTCGGATAGCCATCGTAGCCCTACTGTACAAGCACTTCAGCACTTCGATATACCGACAGTCAACTTGGCACCGCTGAAGGGACTGCAGCACCACCTAAATTTCGACGGAATCAAAGGCTTTCTCATAGTCCACATACGCCAGGCATAGTGGCAAATTGTACTCCTCGGACTTCTGTACAACTTGCCGAAGGGTATGTATGTGGTCTATGGTACTAAAGCCCTTTCGGAAACCGGCTTGTTCGGGAGGCTGGAAGTCGTCAAGTATGCGCGCGAGACGATTCGTAATGACTCTCGAAAACAGCACGTAGACGCGGCTTAGAAGGAGCCGTTCAAGAGAGCGTTGTCACCTTTCTTGAAGAACAAGACCACCGCACTTCTGCTTCACGGTATGCTGTCAAATCTGTTGAAGAATGTAGCTTCATCTCCCGTCTAACAGCCATGAGATTAAGAGTGTGATCGCAGAGATTTTGTGTTCTTCTGCGGCGGGTCTTGCAGAACTTAGCTCCGACCGCATGGACAGTTTCCACGAGCTTGTCATTCATATCGTCCACTTTATTGCAGTTTTCTAGGCGCTGAAAACGGTTTTGTAACTCGAGCTGAAAGGTTTCAGGACTTTGGAACAGAGCACGAGGGGGACGGAGCGTTGACTTCATTAGACGAGACCTCTCCAACTTAACGTTTAGGTTCAGTGTGCTTCTAACCATTCGGTGATCGATACCAGTTTTCACCCTCGCGATCACGGAGACATCACTGAACAGTTGTCGTCTGATCGTCATAATGAAGTCAATCTCATTTTTGTCGAAACGTCGGGGCTCGTCCAGGTCCACTTCCTGTGGGGCCGCTTCTGGAAAAAAGAGGTCATCATAAAGAGTCCCTCTTTCTCCATGAAGTCGGCCAGCTGCTGGCCCCTTGGGTTCCGTTGCCCTATTCCAAATTCCCCTACTTTCAGCTCACCGTTCTCTCTTGTGCCTAGTTTTGCATTAAAGTCTCCCATTAACACCGTATATTGGGTTTTGGAGGAATGCATGGCTCTAGAGATATCCTCATACATTTCCTCCACCTCCTCATCGGGGTGTGCCGAGGTTGGTGCGTAAACCTGTATGACCTTCAGCGAATACAGTTTGGTGATTCTGAATATAAGGTACGCAACCCTCGTCGACACACTCTCGATCTTTACAACGTTGTTAACGAGAGACCTGTGGACGATAAATCCGACACCTCCTTGGGACAGATGGTCGCCCTCCCGGTGATAGAGCAAGTTGCCGGATTCGAGGATTACCGTGTCCTCCCCCTCTCTTCGGACTTCGGATAATCCTATAATATGCCAGCGTAACTTGTCTATCTCTTCTTCCAGCTCCACGATCTTCTCATCAGTCCTCAAGGTTGACGTACGTTGCCAGGTCGAGTCGACTAAGGTGGCAACCGAACCTCCACCAGAGATTCTTAGCACCCCCTGCCCCGCCGTTACCATGGTCGCCACCGTAGCCAGGAATAGCGGGGCCGCCGGGGACTGGGGGCCGTCTCTTTGTTACATTCATAGAGGGGTATTTGCCATAGTTGCCACGCTTGGCGAGCGGGTTGGCAACCGCAGTTTTTTTTAATTGTAATTTCAGCTACTATCAGGAAGATGCTGCTGCCCATCTCCTGCCTGTTTCCCTTTGTCGCCTTTTACGACACCCACGGGAAGATATAGGGTAGTGGATATTCTTGACCGCCACTACGCGGCAGAGTAAACCTGATGGTGAGTAAATGCTGTGACTCTTAGACACAGACTCTATAAAAATGCTTCGTTATCGGTAAAAAAGGCTTTCGGTTCTCATAATTTACCAAACGAAACACAGCTGACTGTTAATTCGTTTGTTACTTCGGTTTACTAAAAAAAATAATGGTAAGTGATTACTAGACCATGAACACCAATAACCAATAAATAAAACCGTAGCTTAAAAACTTTAGGATGAATCTAGAATGATGGAGGAAGGATTTGAGAAATCAAATTCGTACCATCTAGGCCTGAGCATACCAATGGGTCATTCTACCGTGAGGTGAAATAAAATAAATAAAAATAAAAATTAACGTTTTGTTTATTTATCAAATAAAACCATTTCTTTGGTATGCAAGGAACTTGTAAAAAATAATGACATAGTTAAATATACTAAGAAATTAAAAAAATATAGCTTTTTCCGTTTTAACAACAGACAGGAGTGACCACGAAGTCTACAGTAATGAACATTGTTGGCATTAAAATCTTAAACTTTATAAAATAACATCAACACAAACTTCGAACAACAAATTATTAATATTCTTAATAATTTGTTGTTCGAAGTAATTATTCTGGACATATGTTAACTAATCACAAAATAGACAACATAAGTGACATCATTTCTGTCGACCCTTCAAAAGATTTTTCGCGTCGATAATATATGAAGTTGACTACGTTTTGATATTGGATGGGTATTGTAAATGGAATCATCAGTTGCAGAAAAACCTCAACCAAAACAATGCTCTTCATCGTTTTCAACTCTTCTAGATTCAGAGATGACACATAAGTCATATGGAGAATCTAAGTTATTTACATTTTCTCTTACTGGTTGTCGCAGATTAATATTTGCGCAAACTAAGATAATCGTTATTTCTTGAAACCAGTGAGTCCTGGAGGCTTTGATTAGGCAAAAGAGTGACTGCGGTGAACCAGTAACAACATCTTCTATTTTATATGTTAAAAAGATGATACCCCATTTCGTGATGGAAACATATTTTGTCGAGTCCGTACCGTCGTCAGTACCCTTGAACGTAAATGTGGTACTTTTACGAAATGGCAGACATATGATCGAAATGGGTTTCATCAATAAGTAATATGATTCCCTTGCAGTTTTCTTGCAAACAAGTAATTATAGATTCGCAATCAGAGACTTATCCCAACTGCTACTTAGCATCTGCTGTTCTCTTGATGCATCCTCCAATGCCGTCTCGGGCACATTGTCATGACTTTTTGTAACATTCTCAACTTATAACGAGCTAAACAATTTTCAAGTAATAGAATCCTCTCTCTTAAATATTTATTTTCAACTCTTATTTTCCTTCGATTATTATTGTATTTCCATTTCGTATGACATTTCTTGAAGATCTGGAGCTTTGCGGAACTGGTTATAAAGGCGGTGTTTCATTTATAAATCCGTTCTCAGTTTCTCTAAGCTCTTTTTCTTTTCACAGTGCTTTAGAGTACGTTCTTGCCGTTGTTTTCGTACTTGTTTTTGTATTGTTGGAGTCAGCCTATTGTTTTTTTTTTTTACTAATCCTGACTCTTTCTTGTTTTTATAGTTATCCCTATCATTTTATTTCTTTCTTCTAAAATAGCTTTAGTCATTTTTGATCTTTTTTTTTCTTAACCCATTCCCTTTTTGTATGTCAATATCTTTTTAACCTTTTTTTTTTTCATTTTCCACCAAGGAGTATACCGTCCTTGTTGGGAATTTATTGACAGTTTTACACAGTGGGGTACATAAAATGGCTTAAACTATATTGCATATATTGTTAATCTCTAAGACAATATAACGCTACGTCAATGCGATTTGATACGTTGATGAGGTATCAATCTTCATCATATTATCATTATTACACATTTATTCTACACCAAATGAAATTAATAATAACAAAGCAAGATCTATTGTTCGCAAGTATACTCTAAACTGTCTAACTTAAATGTTTACAGACTCTATAGTTTTGATGATTTTGTGATTATTCAGTCAAAATGTGATTCTGTAGGATTTTAAAGTTTAATGAAATTTATATTAGAACCTTGATCTATTACTAAATTTTGTTGATTTATTAATTTATATAAAACTTTATATAAAGTTTTTTATAAATTAAGAAATCCTATCAACGTTGAAATTTAGTAGAATTTTCAAGTAAAAGAAGAACATAAAATTAGATACTTATTTGTTAACGTGTCTTATAAATTGATGACAGCTACGCCAACACAAAACATTAAGCACACCTTTTTATCACCTTATTTTCTCAAATTTCGCGCCACACCTGGTGGAGACAACCATAGAGATAACGAACAAAATCGGCTTTGAATTTCTTACTATTATCTAATGTAATAGCTGAGCTGCCATGACAAGTGTCATTTCTGGATCTGGTCCAATTGTGAATCTAAACCATCCAGGGACCCATACAAACACACACAAAAATTTCACCAAAATCGGTCCAGTTTAGTGACAAGCACACGTACTTTAGAATTATATTTCATTTATTTATTGATATAGACTAACTTTATACCCGCGGCTTCGCTTGCATTGGCTTCAATTTAGAAATATAATTAAAACTAGTTCAATTAAAGTCAAAATTTAATAAATGTAGTTCTATTCATGATGAACGTGTGACAGGGACTATATTCATGAACGGGAGTAGAAATATAGAGAAGATGGGCAGCAGCGTCTTTCTGATTACAGCTCAAGCGTGGCAACAACGGATAATATCCAACTTATTTCGTAATCGTTTATGTGTAGTTGTTAATATCGCCAAACGATCTCTATTCATTGAGTTGGTCAGGCTACAATGTTATATTTAATTAAATTCGAACATGACAATAAAAAATAAACAAAGTAAAGTTACATAAGCCAAAGCTATATAAAAGTGTAGGTACAGGTCATTGATTAGTATGTAACCTGCAGATAACAAATCAGTTGCTTAAATATTTTTGCGAGAACTTTGCACATACATTTAACGCAATGCTTAGTAGTTCATTAATCATATAATAAAAATTTCCGCAAAATGTATCAAATAAAAAAAATCCACACCAAACTCGTTGTTCAAAGTAATGTAAAGTAAAGTAATGTACGTGGTAGTGCCATGCTGCAGCTATATTAGTAGTACAATTGTGGCACGAATGGGTCGGCGCGACCGGGGAAGGACCGTGCTCTCACAGAATACCAGCGTTAAATAGCAGCTTAACACTGCTGTGTTTCGTATGGTGAGTGTAGAGAACCGGAGACCCATTTTACTGGAAAAGAGGCATTCCATCTTAGTCCTCACGGGTGACAACGCATCTGCATTTTGATTCGCAAACGAGGTTAAATGTAGATGTCTTTGGGCAACAGCAACCACTTACCATCAGGTGGACTGTGTGCTCGTTTGCCACCCTATCCTATAAAAAAAGGTAACAAACAAAACACATTAGACCTGTTAAAATGTACCTTCAATAAGGTACCTATGTTTTTTAAACTTCAGACGCAGACACGTAATTTTATGATACTTTTGAAACACTTTTTTGAAGGCTATAAAATGAAGGTGTATATATACGAAAATTCAGCTTCTTATCTCTCAATCCGAGGTTGATCGCTAATTTGACTTGACTATTAGAGGCATAATTTATATAAAGAAAAATATCACCTTTTCCTTAGTCGACTCTATATTTACATACATACGTATAGTCACGCCTCTTTCCCGTAGGGGTAGGCAGATACCACTTCTTTCCACTTGCTACGATCCTTACATACTTGTTTCGCTTCGTCCACTTTCATTATTCTCTTCATATATGCTCTACGGTTTAGGGTGCTCTTGACCTGGCCTTTTTTCAAGACGTCCCTGATTTGGTCTTAAAATGTCCGCTAGGTCTACCCCTTCCAGCACTTTCATTCACACTCGCCTTTTACACTTTTTTCGTCAATCGTTCTTCATTCATTCATTAAATTATTCATACATTAAACACTTCATTCATACATTAAACACTATTTATTATTTATTTAACAAAATAAATAAATTCTAATATATACTGTCGACAAAAATTTATTATGTATTGTTTCCAAAAAATGTATTGTATATATGCGCCTAAAGTACCGTAACGAATTAAATCAACGAATTTGCAATAAATTGATGTCATAAATTGGAAAACAACGTAATTATTTTCGTGGGACTGAAGGCCGCAAGGAACCCGGTTGACCCGGTCGCGGCGACGTTGGCGCCATCCGGGTCACCCTGATCGGGCAGACGGGTAACCGGGACGTTTTAGTGTGCGGGTCAGTAAACACTCGGGGAGAAGCGACTGTGTATTCTAGTGCCTACCTTTATTATATTTTCTTTCGTCATAAAAGTAAAGTGTAAACCTATAAATGTAGCATTTGTAAGCTCAGATCTTCTTTAATTTCTAATAATTTGACAAATGTTTTAATATCTTAGGTTAGGCAGGTTTCACGTTGTTTTCCTTCCTTCCGGCCTGTGCTAGCGGAGATCGAATTCTGGTTACTCGCGTACTATGATACTATAACTGTAAGGCGAGTGCATTTTTCCTAAAATATTAGGGCCCAAAGCAAAAAAAATACTTTTACATAAAATATGTATAAATTTTCACGACCTCGTTCACAAAAATCCTTAAAGAATGTTTATATAATGTGTGACTGTAACCCTTATTATTAGGGATGAAAATTTTATTAATTCTGGTTTTCAGTTTAGATTATCATAAAAGTTTTTACGGCTTGAATGCAATAAGCGATACGCGTAATATTAGAACTTTAAATTATAATTTTTGGGCCTGCAGGAACTGTATGTTTATTTTATACCCGCCCCGACTTCACTTGAGGAGGATCTATAAATATAGCGTTATTTGTATGTCTGATAATCCAAGACGATAAGTTAAAAAAATAGTTTTTTTTTACAAATTTCCCAATTTTTTCGGGTAAAAAATCCTTGTCTATATCACTCCATCTATCAAATAGCCTAGATCACTCATATCATTGCTTTATGTCTGTTAGTGAAGTTTCATAATAATCGGTTCAGTCCGCAAATTAGCCCGTACAGACGGGTAGACGGACAAAATTTTGAAAATGTGTTATTCATGTCTTAATAGCATGCAAATAACAACACCAGTTCAATATAAGGCAGGTATTTCGATGTTACAGACAGACTTTTCAATTTTAATTATACGTGTGTAGATTACAATGCGATCATGGGACTATCCCACCGAATCTAGTACGGCTGGCCTCCATATCACTTCCTATCCTAAAATATAATTTTAACTTTCTTTAAATAACACCGTTAGTCTACAATAATAAAATTCAATTGTTCTTCTAAAATAATCTAGCGAAAGAAATCTTAATAAAGTAGTAAAACGGTTTTCTCAACAATATTAATGGCCACTACAAATCGGCTTCAAAATCGTTCTTGTGCGTCAATTTTCCAATTACAACTTGCTTTCATGTTTTAATGTGTCGATGAGCTTCAGTCGTGACTGCGCGGAAAATTATCCGTGAAACGTGTCAAAGCATATTAATGGTCGCGTGTGAGACACGTGGGGTGTGGAAACGATACGGGGGAAATGGGATGGGCTGGCACTTGGCGACTGTAATGGCGGCAGCAGTCATTGCACCTTGAGCCGTTTGTGGGACAACATGCAACTGTCGTAACTGAAAGCATGCAGCGTACGAGTTCGAACGCGTCGGAGAGTTCCTTTTGGACTACGATAGAACTGCTAGCGGACCGTGGCCGGAGGCGGTCAGCCGGAGACTTTGATGACAGCACCACACCGATCGAGCTACCAGCGAGGAACACGTCCGCCCTGAGGTCACTCTTTATGCTAAGCTTGCACTAAAAATTTAAAACATGTTCACGTTTAATTCGAATTATTTAGAACGATATACGCACAATTGCACACATAAATCTTATATGTAGTAGTTTTTTAGTTATAAAGTTATTATTATAGCGTTTATATTTTATCTTGCTATCGGCGGAACGTACAATAATTTTAGGGTAAAGGCATTATTTTCTACGAATATATCTAAAAGGGTCGTAAATCAACAATGAATTTCGACCAGATATCCGACAAGTTTACGCTATCGAGACATGCTTTGTTACGGTTCGAAGTGCTTTGAAGATTTAATAGTAAACGTATACGCATTTTACGTCATTCGTGTCCACTTTTATAATGCAATCTTCTGGAGATAAAAATATTTTAACGTCCACACTTCGTGGTCATTTTCTTGATAACCACGAAATGTGCGATCACTAAAATAAATATACCAAACCACAAGTATTACATATAACTGTTGATAATGAATAGATACAGCTCGCATAGTTATTATTAATAAAATAACATGTAATCAAATTGGTATATATAGATAGGTCTTAGAAATCCCATATTATTTTATTATACATGTAAAGTTACGGCTTTATGAAAATAGACCTACGTTATTTTTATTACCATTCGATGGGATGAACGTCAAAGTTTATATGGATTTCTCTACCAAGAAGTTTCGTCAATTTAGTGTTTCTTTGAATTATTTCGAATGTATGTATGTATGTACAATTTGTACATCAAAACATACTTACATCTCAAAGGAAATGTATAAAAGTTTATGTCCACTCTTGATTGACACAGATTTGGCGTGAATTATAAAACGATTTACTAATGTTTATTTTTTTATTTACTCCTTGCGTCTTTTAATGATCGAACTAATTGTATTGCGACATTTTCTGCCAGTCAATCCTAAGTGCATAGGAAAAGTGGGAGAATAAGAAAAATGTTGCAACATTTTAACATTTTTTACGTTTGTATAACTAATTAGTAATTAGTTAGTAAATTGTGAGTTGAATTTATCGAAAATAAAATTTAGCGCCAATATGGTGAGTTAGTGCCGTGTGGTGACGGTTAAGAATACCCACTATCCCATATCATCCCGTGGGTGTCGTAAGAGGCGACAGTGGAAAACAGACAGGAGATGTTCAGCAGCATCTTTCTGATAACATCAAAATTACAATAAAAAACTGCGGTTGTTAACCCGCTCGCCAAGCGTGGCAACTATGGCAAATTTCCCCCCATGATGAAAGTTACGAAGAGACGCCCCCCAGTCCCCGGCGGCCCGGCTATTCCTGGCTACGGCTACGGCTACGGCGACCATGGTAATGGCGGGGCAGGGGGTGCTAAGAATCTCCGGTGGAGGTTCGGTTGCCACCTAAGAGGACTCGACCTGGCAACATACAACGCACGCACCCTGAGGACTGATGAGAAGATCGTGGAGCTGTAAGAAGAGATAGACACGTTACGCTGGCATATTATAGGATTATCCGAGGTCCGAAGAGGGGGGGGGGGGCACAGTAATCCTCGAATCCGGTAACTCGTTCTATCACTGGGAGGGCGACCATCTGTCCCTAGGAGGTGTCTGATTTATCGTCCACAAGTCTCTCGTTAACGACGTTGTAAAGATTGAGAGTGTGTCGACGAGGGTTGCGTACCTTATACTCAGAATCACCAATCGGTATTCGTTGAAGGTCATACATGTTTACGCACCAACCTCGGCACATCTCGATGAGGAGGTGGAGAAAATGTATGAGGATATATCTACAGCCATGCATTCCTCCAAAACCCACTATACGGTGTTAGTGGGAGACTTCAATGCAAAACTAGGCACAACAGAGAACAGTGAGCTGAAGGTAGGGAAATTTGGAATAGGGCAACGGAACCCAAGCGGCCAGCAGGTGGCCGAGTTCATGGAGGAAGAGGGACTCCTTATGATGAACTCTTTCTTCCAGAAGCGGCCCCACAGAAAGTGGACCTGGTTAGGCCCGGACGGTTCGACAAAAAAATAAGAATGACTTCATTACGACGACCAGACGACAACTGTTCAGTGATGTCTCAGTGATCGCGAGGGCGATAACTGGTAGCGATTACTGAAGGGTTAGAAGCACACTGAACCTAAACGTCAAGTTGAAGAGGTCTCGTCTAATGAAGTCAACGCTCCGTACCCCTCGTACTCTAGTCCAAGGTCCCGAAACCTTTCAGCTCGAGTTACAAAACCGGTTTCAGTGCCTAGAAGACAGAATGAAGTGGACGATATGAATAATAAGCTCGTGGAAACTGTCCATGCGGTCAGAGCTAAGTTCTGCAAGACCTGCCGTAGAAGAACACAAAAACTCTCCGATCACACTCATTACGTGGTAGAGCCATGCTGCAGCTATATTAGTAGTATAGTTGTAGTACGAATGGGTCGGCTCGACCGGGGAAGGAGCACGCTCTCACAGAATACCAGCGTTAAATAGCAGCTTAACACTGCTGTGTTTCGTATGGTGAGTGTAGAGAACTGGAGACCCTTTTTACTGGAAAAGAGGCATTCCATCTTAGTCCTCGTGGGTGACAACGCATCTGCATTTTGATTCGCAAACGAGGATACATGTAGATGTCTATTGGCCACAGCAACCACTTACCATCAGGTGGACTGTGTGCTCGTTTGTCACCCTATTCTATAAAAAAACACTCTTAATCTCATGGCTGTTACACGGGAAATGAATCTGCAGTCTTCAACAGATTTGACAGCATACAGGCAACTGAAAATGCATGCGGTGGGACTTACGCAACTTCAGTACAACTTGTATTGAAGAAGCGATCGAGCGGAACCAAGGCTCCAAAGTCTTTACCAGAGATCTGTCTGCCAGAAAGAGCCAACTGTCAAAGCTGAAGACCGAATGTGGCAGCATCGTTTCCGGGACACCTGAGATTTTGAGTGAGATTGAGAGGTTCTATGGGCAGCTGTACACGTCATCGTTGGAGCCACACGCAAGTGTGAGTAACGATCCAAGAGCGAGTGTTATCCGACACTATTCCGAAGATATCGCGGACGTTAGTCTGAGCGAGATTAGAATGGCTCTCCAGCACCTTAAAACGGCAAGGCCTCAGGTGAGGATGGAATTACAGCGGAACTTCTGAAAGCGGGTGAAAAATCGGTACATCAAAAATCGGAAGTCTTTCTTTTTTTTCAGAAGCTCTTTAATTCCGTTGTCCATGGTGGCACTACTTCAGAGGCGTGGAGCAGAGCAGTGGTCTTGTTCTTCAAGAAAGGCGACAACGCTCTCTTGAAGAACTACAGACTGATTTCCCATCTTAACCGCGTCTACGTGCTGTTTTCGAGAGTTTTCATTACGAATCGTCTCACACGCAGATTTGACGACTTCCAGCCTCCCGAAAAAGCCGGTTTCCGAAAAAGCTTTAGTACCATGGACCATATACACATGCTTCGGCTAATTGTACAGAAGATAGAAGACTACAATCGGCCACTTTGCCTTGCGTATTTGGACTATAAGAAAGCCTTTGATACTGTCGAAATTTTGGCGGTGCTACAGTCCCTTCAGCGGTGCCAAGTTGACTTTCGTTATATCGAAGTGCTGAAATGTTTGTACCTTAGGGCTACGATGGCTATTCGAGTACAGAATCAGAGTACGAAACCTATCCAACTACAGAGAGGTGTAAGACAGGGTGACGTTATATCCCCGAAACTCTTCACAGCTGCATTGGAAGAATTTTTCAAGCTACTGGACTGGAAAAGATACTGGTATTAACATCCATGGCGAGTACATCACTCACCTTCGATTTGCCGATGATATATTCCTTATGTCATAATCGCTGGAAGACCTAAGCACTATACTCAATGACCTCAATAGTGTCTCCCAACGGTTAGGTCTTAAGGTGAACATGGACAAAACAAAGATCATGTTTAATGTCCATGTCACACCTATGTTTGTAGTCGTTGGGAGCACTAAGCTCGAGGTTGTTGACGAGTATGTTTACCTGTAACAAATAGTCCGACTAGGTAAGTCCAACTTCGACCGAGAGGTCAATCAACGGATTCAACTCGGCTGGGCAGCGTTCGGGAAACTACGACACATCTTCTCGTTAGACATACCTCAAAACCTGAAAACAGTGGTAGAGCCACGCGGCAGCTTTTGCTGTCGCACGGATGGGCCGGCTCGAACCGGGGTGGTACCACGACCTCACAGAATACCAGTGTGAAGTAGAGGTTTACCTCTGCGTTTCGCTTGGTGGGTGCAGGTGGCCGGAGGCCCTTTTTACTGGAAACGAGGAGTTCCATCTTAGTCCTCACGGTTGACAACGCATCTGCATTATGATTTGTAATATGGGATAGATGTAGATGTCTATGGACCGCAGCAACCACTTACCATCAGGTGGACTGTGTGCTCGTTTGTCACCCTTACCCTATAAAAAAAATTGTACAACCAGTACATGTTGCCAGTGATGACTTACGAATCTGAGACGTTGTCCTTCACTGCTGGCCGTATGAGGAAGCTCGAGATCGCTCAGCGAGCTATGGAGAGGGCTATGCTCGGAGTTTCTCTGCGTAATAAACTTAGAAATGAGGATATCCGCAGTAGAACTAGAGTAACTGACATATCCCAACGGATTAGTAAGCTGAAGTGGCAATGGGCCGGCCATATGGCTCGAAGAACCGACAACCGATGGGGAAGAAAGGTTCTCGAGTGGCAGCCTCGTACCGGTAGGCGAAGTGTAGGGTGACCCCCCACTAGATGGAGTGACGACCTGGTAAGACGTGCAGGAAGTCGATGGATGCAATTGGCTCAGGACTTGTGGCATTCCTTGGGGGAGGTCTATGTTCAGCAGTGGGCTGTAATAATGATGATGAATGATGATGGTGAGTTTGCACAAACCTCCTAAGTAACTTGGTGTAGTCACATTATTTATCCTATGTCCAAAAACGAAATTATATTATGCACATGATATTATAGCTGTTGCTATAATATCATGTGTGTTCATTTTAGGAAACCTTTTCTTTTAGACTCAATCTTTAAGTAAAAATAATTACCACCTATTTTGACATTCATTGATTATAAACGTATGCGTTACGTAATGACCTCTTTATGAACCATTAGAATAAGACGGTTTTAAAGTAGAAATTCTGGCAACTCTTCCATTCTTATTTTAAAAAAAACGAAAATTATTTTTATCGTCACCTTGCTTACTACAATGAAGATGGATAAAGTTGAATATAAATGTGGAGAATTATGTTAATACAGTAAAGTAGAGCACAAGTTGTATTCATGAACCCGTTAAACCCGTGACGTAAGCTTTACGGCTTTAAATATATCACAGATTCCCGTTTTACAGCCGACAGTATAACGGTTTTCTGAACTGTTTAAACCTATTTATTCATTAAAATCATTTAAATAACTTTTCACCTAAATCTATTTGTACTTTAACTAAACTGTGAATACATCGACTGCCTAGAAAACCGCACGCCTTTTTCAATGTAACCCTCTATAGATCTAACTTGGGAACGTATTCCCCTCTAGCCAGACTGGCTCGCACTTATAACGAACTGTCTATATTAATAGTAATATTACTCGCGATGGTTTATCCACCTTCATATCAAAATTAATCAATTTATTTAAAAATAATGAATAAATTAATTATTAATTATAACATTGGAATTGTTTTTGTCTTCTATAATGTGATATATATAGTGTAATATGATAATGAACTCTAATATTGTAAAAGAATTCTATTTCTTTTTAATAATTTATATTTATCCAATGATGTAATTCAGTTTTTGTTTTCCTTATAATTCTTTTATTTACTAAATAATCAACGCATGTTGTGATTACTCATAAAAAGCAATTATAATGTGTTTAATTTGTTAAGAAAATGATCTTTGTATTACTGTTGTAATTCCCCTGGTTCCCCTGGTGTTGGAGTTGTTCATGGGCGACGGTAGTCACTTGTCATCAGGTAAGCCGCATGCTCGTTTGCCCCCTCTCCTTAAAAAAAAAACATTCTGTTGGTAATCCTCAATAAATAAATAAAAAAAATCATGTAACTACGAAAAAGTATTATTTAACGAAGGGTAACAGTACGTATGTGTACTACGAGTATGTTGTGCACATTTACTACGTAGGTTAAAGTAAATATATCAGTAGTTTTTACATAGTTTCGCGAGAAAACAATAGCATATCTGCTGTCTACTAAACCTTCCCGCTATCGATAGGAATTATAATTTTTTTTCACGTCATTCATTCCGTTACAGTTCTCAGTCCATTTCTACTTATGTATAATGGCCTATAAAAATATCGAATCTATTTATTGATCGTGATTCAGTCGGACGTTCATTGCCGAGATTTCTCGGGAGCATTCTTCAGTATCGCGAATTTAGGGCATATTTACATTACACGACCGCAAGCATTAGCGTCAAACAAGTGACGTAGCGCGAAGAACATGTCGTCACGTGTAATTTGGGCTGTGTGTAAACATTCCTGGAAAATGGTGCACCCGTTGATTCATAATGACGACCTCTATCATTTGCTGTATCAAAGCGCTTTAATCTGTGTCTCAAAACCAATCAATGTGCTTGCATTATATTCAATATAAAATAATACTGGATTACTCGCCTTTATAGGTACTAAGACGTAGTTATAGAAGTATCAAAGATCCGACTTCATATTCTATTATGTGGAAATTATTTCATTACTAGCTGATACCCGCGACTTGTCCGCGTTGTTTGATATATTTACAAAGTTTTCGCTTATAAAAAACGTTTTTTCTCAAAACTTTAAGAACTTTATATTAAACTAGCTGTACCCCGCGACTTCGCCCGCTTGTAATTTAGGCTTTTAATTATGTTGCGCGGAACCCTATTTCTTTTTCTAAAATATAAGTAGCCTAAATTACTCCTTATGACATCAGCTATCTGCTAGTGAAAGTCCCGTCGAAATCGCTTTAGCCGTTTCGGAGATTAGCCGGAACAAACAGACAGACAAAATTTTAAAAATTGTGTTTTTGTTATAAGTATCGTATATACTTTCATATGCATTTAGTAAAAAGCTGTTATTTTGACATTAAAAACAGACACATCTATTTTATTTTTTTGGTATAGATAATGGCAATAGTTATTTTTGAATCATTTTATTTATATCGATTTTAGTGCTTTGAAGTCCGCTTTACCTTTTTATTAAAAGCGCAATTTTATAAAAATCACAAGCTCAGATGTCTAATAGTTACATTATAAACTTCAAACCCCATTTTTCCACCCATAGAGATATAATTTATATGGAAGTAATAATAATCCTGAAGTATGGACCCTTTTAATAGAAAAGAGTTATTAAATCGATTAATAATTGACAAAGGTATCGCACAACATAGGTTATTCGTGTGATATAACTACATACAAACAAAAGAACATACGGTCGAATTGAGAACCTACCCTTTTTTAGAAGTCAGCTAGTTAAATCAAAGTTTAATAAATGCTATTTTCGTTTACTTAATATTCTCATTCAAAACTAAAATAATACCATTCATTACCTGAATCTGTTATTAAAAACAATCTTATTTTAAAGATATGAATTTCAGGTACATTATTATACATATGAACATATTGTCATTACCTTTTGACATCTCTATAATATAAAAATGAATCACTGAATGTGTTGCTAAGCGCAAATCTCGAGAGCAGCTGAACCAATTTCGCTAATTATTTTTTTATAATATGGTTCTTACGGAGAGAAAAATTTAAAAAATTGCCAGAAAAAGTCTAAAAACATTACTTTTCTATATTCCCATACAAAAGATTCGTAATAATACTTAAAAGTCAATTTGAACTTTAATACCATACCATAAAGTTGAAGTGTTAGTGGAGGGGTTCCGGGCAAGGCAAAACAATTAAGTGACGTGTATGTGTATGATATCCATGAAATCGTAGTAAATTCAACGAGGGCGAAGTCGCGGGGCACAGCCAGTATTTAATATACACTAAATACATCTTAAACGTTAAGAACTTCATAAAAATTCCAACAAGTGTTAACATAAAAACGTCTAAAATTGCGCGATAACATTAAATGTAAACTATTAACCTTGAAAATAGCAGTTTCGCGAGAATCACGATAAGTATTAAAATAATGTACATAATTTCATCATTTGTTGTGAAATGTGTTTACTCTATTACATCAAAAGTTCGATAATAACTTTTTATCGTTTTTGTTAGCGCTTTTTCGAATTGTATCTAATGACTCCTCTTAACACGTAGCCTGATACAAAACAAACAAGCTTCTTTGATCAGTGACCCTTCATGTAAGTATAAGTATAGCAAAATGGAATTTGGTCACCAGTATAATACTGGTAGGATGTCATTTGTAAAATTCGATTACGGTATTTTGTACGAATATTGAGTACTGTCACGCCGTCATTTCTTCTCTTAAGTCGTAAGGTAGTGGTGGTCCTGGATCCGATTATTTACCAGAATATTACCGTTATCTACATCCGACCTCAATAATCTTTTAGCACTTAATTAGCACTTAATTGCTTGCTAATATTTATCGTATATCTATTATCGTCACTGCGTTGCTAGCGATATGTTTATGATACGCAAATTTCAACAGTTCGTTGCGGTGAAAATTTTAGACCATCAAATGTTTAAACTTGGCACCTAATTAGCACCTAAAGCACAGATTACTAAATAGTTTACTAAAGTAAACCTAAAGAGCCCCTAATTTTGTCTCTTTCTAAATGCAAATTCCTGACTTCGCGTTCCTAGCGAGACACAACTCATCTATTATTATCAAACGGATAATAAGTTATTATCAAACATGTTGTGTGTTTTGGAACGAAGTTTTGGAACGAAGTTCTTTATCGGACAGTATGAATTTGGCGGATAGGGGTTTGGCGAGAAAAAGTATAAGATTTTTCCGTCACGATCCCATCTGACGTAGTGTAGACGGCCTTGGCGGCTATAAGGAAGCAAGATGGAATAATATCCATCTCCCTCGCACTTTTTCTTATCTTGCCATGAAAGAAATATTATTGTAATTATAATGACGCTTCGTTTTTCTAGACGCTAGTAATTAATTTATTTGTATTTGTTAATCAATACGTTTATCAATAATAATACACGCCGAAAGGAACTTTGTTCCAACCGAGTGTTCCACGACACTCACGCACTTTTTTTTTACTAACATTTTTCAACTTTTGTTAGTCATGGTCATGTAGACTCTTTTAGAATTTCTTGGTCGAATATTGGGTCGGGCTTAAAATCAGTTAATGAATTTTTACTTTCAAGAAAATCTCAGTATCAACCCGAAGTCGTGCACTACTTTCCTGCCCTGCCTAGATGGCAAGTTCCAGTTCGTCCGGTCATCGGAGTGACCGAAATTTTGTCTGGAGGATATTATTGTCATTAAACTGTAACACCTTTGACTGCAAATTTAAATATAAATATCCAATAATGTAATAATATTTACATAACAAAATAATTATTATTTTGTTTTCTTATGTATGAATTTAATATTCATCCATCCCGGGAATCGATCTCGATCGATTCGATTCCTGACAAATGGCACAAATATGAAGTCATTGCTCAGAGACTCATATTGCTTTTGATTGCGTTGACTTAGAAGCTTGAATTTTCAACAAATCTAATGGTTCATGTAGCTAATGCTTGATAAGTTGTACGAACGTATGTAGCACCTACGTGTACGTAGTACCCAGTACTTGACGCTTCTATCAATTCCTAAGAAAAAAGGTCTTGATAGATTAGCATACGGATGGAGAGACAAACGGATGGATGGACAGAAGGAAAACAGAGTGATCCCATAATGCTTCCATTATTTTCTTTTGAAGTGCGGAATTCTAAAAATAAGGAAGTAATTTATCAGCACCTACCAGACATTTATTCAACACAAACTGATAACCTCCGTGATACAATATGCTACAAATATGTTTTTCATATTACGTTAAACTGACTTTTAGGCAATTATTTTAATTAATTTAGGAAATCATGTGACAAAAATGTGTAGTATCTGTTCCCAAACATTTTTTACAAATGTCAACAATATAAATAAAGAAATATTTTATACCGTCCACTTACTGATGACATTCCTTGTGATGAAATAACGCCAACTTCCTGACTCTTCTAAATATTTCATGACAAAAAACCCAATAACTCATTTTGGCCCGATCTGAGATTCGAAACCGGGACAACATAATCAGCATTGAATGCCTCAATATATATCTGATATCTCTATCTAATATATATAAAAAAATACTTATACTATTACTACTATATTATTAATACTTATACTATACTACTTATTTGTTTGTTCATATTTTATGCGCTGTTATACCGTTCTTTACATTGCGCTAAAACTTGTCAATTTATTGCTTGCACAAGCTTGCGGGAAGGTTATAGGCATAGTACAACTAACTACGAGTAGGTGGCGCGCGTATCGTACCTACAAATTTATTTGAAAGACATATATCGATCAATTTCAATGAATATATTATTATTATTCCTAATTAAACAATGTAACTCTTCCAAATTTAAAACGATATTTAAACAATTATTTCCTCTGCGGATGCAACGCGCCGGGTAAACAGCTAGTAATACATAAAATCAATTGCTATCCGTTAGTCTCGCTAGAACTCGAAAATGGCTCGACCGATTTTGATGAAGTTTTTTGTGTGTTTGAGTGGGTACCTGGATAGTTTAGATTAACAATTGGACCAGGTAGGTGGCGCTGTACGAAGCCGGGGCGTATAAATATTACGTAATAAAACTAAGCCTAAGGTGTGTGCGGCGTAGGGGCATTTTCTTTATTACCCCACTTCAAAAAGGAGGAGGTTCTGAATTCGAGTTTTTTTTCTGGTATGTATGTTACGCGATATCTTTGCAGATTATGAACTAATTTTGATGATTCTTTTTTTTATCAAATAGGTTATTCTTCAAGAGTAGTCCCATATTACATATAAATTTGGAGAAAAATTCCACTCCTAAGGATAGCAAATAAATAACTTCTTTTTTAACAATATGAAGTCGGTTTCTACTTACTGTTTGGAAGTAAAGACTTTAGAGTTGGGGTTGACTCGAACTTTAGGCATAGTCAGTTTGAATAGTCTATCATGTAGAGGATGTCATGGTCATGTTTGAATAGGGGCAAAAAGTTCTCATTACACTCCTAGGGTGTCAAAATGGCGGAAAACCAAAAAATAATTAAATTTTTATTTCGGCTATAACTCCGCCTCCTTCGGAGGATCTTACACAGTTTTTAATTCCCGCATCCCACTTGTTTGTTAAAAGTTATAATTATACATTTTGGGCGTAAGTTAGGACAATATAATACTATAGCGTGATTGATCCTGCACGCCGAACCTTACATCAAGATTTCTGTAGTCTGTATTTTGAGATGATAGTGTTTTCTTATAGAATAAGGGCGACAATCGTGCATACAGTTCAGCTGCAACCACAGCCACGCTGCATATTGTTGTAGCACGACTGAGTCGGCTCGACCGAGGAAGAATGACACTCTCACAAAATATCAGCGTTAAATAGCAGCTTAATGCTGGGGTGTTGCGTATGGTGAATGAAGGGAACCGGAAACCCATTTTACTGGAAACGAGGCATTCCATCTTGGTCCTAAGGGATGCCAACGCATTTGCATTCTGATTCTTAATCGAGGTTAGATGTTATACACATTGAATAAAACTATGTTTACGGATTTTATTACGTTAATTTACTCATTTTAATTCCATACCAATGCTCAACTTCAAGATACTGCAAGCTCATTCTGCGTAGATCGAACCAAAACTTAATATTCAATAACTGAAGTAGCCGGGCTAACTATGACATGGGGACGTCAAACATCTCAATCTCAGTCCCCCGTGACCATGGGTTTGTAAAGCACCCGAAGGAATTACAAGTAAATTAAACACGATGAAATTCGTAGACATTCAATGTGTAGTGTTCGCGTAAATACCTATATAAGAAATCAATATTATATAGGTATTTACGCGAACTTTAAATATATAATAAAAGTAAAATAAAAAAAAAGTTAAGTACCAATTGACGATAGTAAGGACTCTAATGTCCTTATTATTTTTAAGTAAATAAACGCAATCATACTGCTTCAGCACGGGCTTGCCTATTGCGACTTACTATGCTCCCTTATTTAATTTTATGTTGTTAATATGCGTAATTAAATAAAAATAAATAAATAAAAATATTTTTGACAGCAATTTAGAAGTGTCATGTCACCCCTCGCGATTAAATAAACTCTTGTTTTTCTCTACCCTTATACATCCTTAATAGGCTTCAGGACGTAATTTTTACAGAGCTTGAAAGTTCTGAGATGTTTCTCTTTGCTCTAATCTTTTTCTCTTGTAATCAACTATATCAACAAATCAGAATCAGTATCTCGATTTATTTATTTAGTGGTTATTGCTCTCTTAGTCTATTTTTATTGCATCTAGAGTAACGGATGTCTGTTTTTTATCTCTATGTCCGGTCTAATTCAAAGATACATGACAGACAAGGTGAAAATGGCAATTTTTGTTACATCACTAATTATGTCTTTTCGGATGCCTATACATGGTTAATTTGCAATAACTGGCTAAATTTGCAGAGAAGGTTCAGAATAAGTAATATAGCCAAATGATGAAGAAAATTTAATTTATAAAATATCAACCATTCTGCCCTTTTTAAATGCATTATTTTAAATGATTTTACTACGTTACACTTTCATAAAGATCGATACTGATCGACGTACCGACGCATAAACATTGTTGCTTATAAATCACATTCAATTTGGAATAATTTCAAATAAATAAAGAAGCCTTTTTACTCGTATTTTCAAAAAATGCAATAACGGTATATCATATTTATATATTTCAACTTAAGTTTAAAGTTTGGCTACTCTTTGAAAAGTAACTTATACGTGGTAGGTGGTACTCATACGTGGTAGAGCCATGCTGCAGCTATATTAATAGTATAGTTGTAGCATGAATGGGTCGGCTCGACCAGGGAAGGACCACGTTCTCACAGAATACCAGCGTAAAATAGCAATTTAACACTGCTGTGTTTCGTATGGTGAGTGTAGAGAACCTGGGGATCCTTTTTACTGGAAAAGAGGTAAAGTCATCACGGGTGACAACTGACAACGCATCTGCACCTGCAAAGCGGGTATAAAACCGGTACTTGAAGTCCTTCAGAAGCTCTTTTATTCCTTCCTCCATGGTGGTACTACTCCGGAGGCGTGGAGCAGAAGTCTTGTTTTTCAGTTGTGTTTGAAAGGCGTCAACTCTCTCTTGAAGAACTATAGGCCGATTTCCCTTCTGAGCCGCGTCTACGTGCTGTTTTCGAGAGTTATTACGAATTCCAGCCTCCCGAACAAGCCGATTTCCGAAATAGCTTTAGCACCATAGACCACATACATACCCTTCGGCAAATTTACAATTTAGTACAATTTGCCAATTTGTCTTGCGTATGTGGACTATGAGAAAGCCTTTGATTTCGTCGAAATTTGGGCGGTGCTGCAGTCCCTTCAGCGGTGCCAAGTTGACTGTCGGTATATCGAAGTTTTGAAGTGTTTGTACAGTAGAACTACGATGGCTATCTGAGTACAGAACCAGAGTACGAAACCTATCCAACTGCAGAGAGTTGTGAGACAGGGTGATGTTATATCCCCGAAACTCTTCACCACTGCATTGGAAGACGTTTGGACTGGTAAGAATACAGTATTAACGTCAATGTCGAGTACATCACTCACTTTCGATTTGCCGACGATATAGTCCTTATGGCAGAATCGCTGGAGGACCTAAGCACTGTGCTCAATGACCTCAATAGTGTCTCCCAACGGATAGGTCTTAAGAACATGGACAAAACAAAAATCATGTGTAACGTCCGTCACACCTCTTCCTTTTCTTTTTTTTAGTGCATATATACGTAAATTAGTTTTATTTTAAATATAATATTAAGAGGATACAGCCACCTCGGTGTTTAAATCACCTATGCACTAGACGACTTCGGCGATGCAATAGACGGCTCCGTGGCGCAGTGACTTAGCAGTAAGTTGCGGCACCAAGGGCCGGGGGTTCGAATCCCGCACGGAACAAGTATTTGTGTGGCCTAATAATAATTGTTCCGGGTCCGAATGTTCGTCCTTGTGAAATTTGTGTATGTAAACTGTCCCCACGATACAGGAGAAAATACTAGTGTAGAAAAAAATGCACTTGATCGGTTTTATGATAAAACTACCTGGTTTCCGGCGCATTGCTGCCGCAGTAGAAATAATTGTGGAAATATCGTTTTAAATTTGGAAGAGTTATATTGTTTAATTATTATGCCATTATTTTTTAAAGTTTTACCGCAATCTGTTGAACGGTGTGGCAGAGCAGGAAATACGAACACTTCTCAATCCGACTGTTTACGTATGATATGGGTAGTGGCTATTCTTACACCGAAACGGCACGATCCTTACTACACTTTTGTAATAAATAAGTTATGTTTGAGGTATGGTCGTAACAATAAAATAATTTCAAATTCTGAAATTAGGGCTTTAATTCTCTTTAACAATATGTCTTTTGTCGTAGCACCGATTTTATAAGTGTGAACGATTTTATTCTTTATAGTTCTCTTGAGTCGGATTTTACTTTTTAATAACAGATAAATTTTCAAAGTACGTGATAACGATATAACACACATTTTATCAGAAATGTTGAGTTTTCTACAATTTTGTATATTTTTAACTATCATTCTATGGTCTCCATTTTTCTAAACTGGAGCAAGTTAAAAGGTCTAGTAAAGAAAAATTGATTAGGATTTAGGATTTACGATTACAATACAATTATTACATTGGTGACTCATCATCATCATCATCATTACAGCCCATCACAAGTCCACTGCTGAACATAGGCCTCCAAGAAATACCACAAAGCACGGTCCTGAGCCACCTGCATCTATCGACTTCCTGCATATCTTACCAGGTCGTCACTCCATCTTGTGAGACGCCCTACACTTCGCCTGCCGGTACGAGGCTGCCACTCGAGAACCTTTTTTCCCCATCGGTTGTCGGTTCTTCGAGTTATATGGCCATTGCCACTTCAGCTTACTAATCCGTTGGGCTATGTCGGTCACTCTGGTTACTGTTGTAATTGTCATTGGAGACTATTGTAATTAAAATCTAATTCAATAAATATTAAGAACAATGACTAACTTGCTCTGAACTTATTAAAATTGAACTATTCTTTACTTTTAAACAAATAAATTTTCTTTAACAGCCTATACAGATGGTTATTTTTCCTATTCAATGTCAACGTTTATCAGTGCTATTGAATTATTTTTCATAAAGTACCAATACTTCCCATTTTGTCGCTCTGCCCACATGCTCTATCGCCACACCCTACCTATCTTCATTTAGCTACGACCCAATTAAAAATTAACCTCGTTTACACTATCTCGACTAACCTTCATGTTAAATAAATCAACTCTGATTATATTTAGACTTGTATTTTTTCTTGTATGAAAACTTTGTAAATCAAAAAATATATTTTTAAAAAAACTTGGAATATTATTTTGCCAATTGAGTCATTAATTCTCGAAATTACCTTTACCAAATAATAAAGCTTTAATTTCATAAAAACAGATTTTATTGTTACTGTCGGATAGAAAAATTTTCAATATGGAATTCAAAAGTTAGTGAGTGAAGCGTCAAGGAAGCGCGACTTCAAGTACTGCGATATTCAATCCTCCAGCAAAGAGTGGAGATTACGACAAATCCTTCCTGAAATTATAAGATACATGTCTCCAGCAATGTATTGTAAAGGTAACCGTACTGCTTAGATCGAACCCAGGACTGTAGATACACGTACTACTAAACCACATGGTAATCGAAATGTAAAATATAAAAAGCATTATAGTTTATTCAAAATCATTATTATCATCCTTACGTAAGCGACGAGACACTGTATCATAAAATTTATATTCACCGACATGTTTTACAGTTATTGAAGCGTGACTGTTTACATTTGAGCGTTACTTAATATTCAGTAACTAAATATCTCTATAAACCTCTCTGTTAATGTCAATAAGTCAAACCTGTTTAGTTTGGGAGATTTATGAAATCATAAAATCGCCTATTATTATTTTCCGACATGAACGTGATTTTTCCTTTCAGTAATCTAACACTACTTACAGATCGGAAAGGGTGACTGAAACGGACGTATGTGACAAATTAATTTTTTATACATTTAATGAATAATATCTACAATGTAGATTTAAATTATATGCGAGGGCAGTGATATCGCTAAGTAATTAATCTGTTAACTGCTTGAATTTAACAGACGTTTTTTCATAAACTTGGGGTAAAAGTTGGCGTCCTAATCCTGTTGAAATTATGCAACGGTACCAGGATGCGCATCACAGAGCTGCTGAGAAATATTCTCGTAAAAGCAACTATACTGATTGCAGCTACCTAAAGAGACTGTGTTTTGAGTGTCACATTCCAAATAGTCTACTATAGTACGTGAGGGTAATATGGTCATCCGTCTAATATGGTCACATTCTTATTACTCAGCAACTACAATATTATTTGCATAGATGGTTTTGTGATACGATAGCTCTTCATCAGTCAATCAATTAATAAAGGGTCAAAAGGGCGCTGCTTAAGCGACACCATTTTTACAGTTGATATTATTGTAAATATTTTAGTCAATTTTAGTATAATGTAGTGCAGTTAATTTTTTTTTAAGTTGATTGTTGTTGACTTGACTGTTGTTGTTTACGATGAGTAAAAGTAAAAGTGATTCGTTGTTAAGTTTGTAATAAATAAGCAACCTACTTTAGGTATTAACGAAACTTTGTATGTTACTAGTGACATGTAATAAGTAATTTGTCGTATCTATTGTAGACAGAAAATCCTTGAAATGATTACGTTCAGTATTGGATTGCAACAACAAAAATATTATTTACGCACACAAATTAAATAGACAATTATGTAGAATCGAACTTGCGACACATAGTAACGTAGCCAAATAGTCTGTGCTCTACCGGGCCGTCATTAAATTGATAACATTGTTGACAGGAGCACTTTTCCCATTAACGATGGATAATCCAAAAAAACTCCCACGCTATACTCATATGATTGTTTGACAGCATTTAGTCACGGAATATAAAGACGATCACACAACAGCTTAATCCACTATATTTTCACCGATTTTAAAAATGCAGGGTCCGTATTCGACCCGTATGTATATACATATGAAAGCATGTATGTATATATAAATATCCGCGAATGTCTCATAAACAAATAAATACATTTTGGTGATAGTTTCGGTATCGTAATCTACACACTTTCAGGAAGGATTTCTTGCTTTTATCTTTTAGGTAAGATAGTATTTTACTAAAGTTTATAAAATAAAAATGTATGCTATGCAATTTAATTTAATTTATAAGTGTAACAAAATTTTGGTGTGTAGTGCCGATGTTAAGAATTCTGTAAATACTGTTTTAATACAAAAGTATTTGAATATTTACTTACGTACCTACTATTGTACTAAAATATTAATTAAAGCAGATATTATGACAAGTATTAATAACCTTGGTCAGTTCAGACTCACGATACATAAATGTTGTTCCGTTTAACTGGGCTGAAATTATATACAATTGTTAGGGTTTTTCTAAAGTTATGTTATAATAGAACGTTTTGCAGAATGTAACAAAAATAACGTCTACTCTTAACGTATACACTATTAATGCAATAATTTAAAAAATGACTTTATTTAATTCATTTTCCGGAGTCAATCACTATACAGACAAGTGTGTACGTTTTCTTTAACACCCCTTATATGTGGTGTTGGCGGGGGCTGTGCCATACTGTACCAGGCCCATTTTATACCTCGATAAAGGTCTCAACTATGACACGGGCACCTACCGTCAAAACTACTAAAACTTTACGGCAAAGCCGGCTAGACTGAAAGTCTGCTTTTTCCTCTACGTCTATCGAAATACTAATCAAGACGAATCGGCAAACACTTCACAATCCCGCGCGGGCCACGTAAGTTACTTCTTAAATTATGAAAACAATATTTTTTTAATTTTGTATTCAAATGTAAAACATTATTACATTTTTTTCTGCAGTAGTATTTTTTTACATGTAGGAGTACAAAGGCCTTTTCGCGTTTGCTAAGAAATCTTGAAATTGACTAATTGCTTTTTATATGTTGTACACCAGTTTGTCGTTTATATCTACAATATCCATTATTTTTTTTTTACTTTAACTAATTTTCTTTATAATAATTATAAGCATACAACATACAAATGTTTCAAATTGATTCTATAAAAAGAAAAAATTTATTTAGTACACAGGTACTCGAAGTAATTTATCTTTTTATCCCACGCCCAGCTGCTGTATGGCGGTCTGAAGGATATAGAGAGCCTGTATAACTACAGTCTGTAAGGCATTCCATCTGAGTCCACAGAGACTTTTTTGTAGAATAAGGGTGACGAACGAGCAAACAGTCCATCTGATGGTAAGTAGATGCTGTGGTCCATAGATATCTACATTTAGCGTTGTCAACCCTGAGGACTAAACAGAATGTTTCGTTTCCAGTGACAAGGGTCTCCGGTTCCCCACAGTCACCATAACAAGCACAACAGCATACAGCTGCAATTTTACGCTGATATTCTGTGAGATCGCGGTCCTACCCCGGTCGAGCCGACCCATTCGTACTATAACCACAATATAGCTGCAGCGTGGCTCTACCACTAAAAAATCTGTAGCCTTTGTTTGAATTTGTCTGGTAGTATTCATGGGTTGCAGTAGCCACTTACCACCAGGGAGGCTGTAAGTTAGTAAGTCACTTCAGTTTTGTTTAAAAAGCTACCAATATTTATTTAAAACTACTATGGTTGTCTTCTTGTATCTATTATATTTATATCATTACATCCTCATCTGCTACCGATTATACAGTTTTTTTTTTTCAATTGGTACGGCCAATTGGCTATAAGTGAGTTACATTTGCGTTCGTACTAACGTTTAACGTTAAACGTGAGTTACGTTTATTTAGTCTAGCTATAAATTCTGTCCTTATGTTCATAATGGACAGGACGAAATTTGAAAAATGACTACGATGCAGTTATTAAAATTGTTTAATCATCTGAAATCGCTAGTTGAAACAAAGAAATTTTTGTGGGCTAGAGATAAACGACGATAAATCCATCAAAACTCTCCCAAATCCCAAAGACTAGTCATTGGAAGCAGCATTAACAGTTCAAAGGTATATTGTATTTGCCAACACGAACCAGCATGTCCAATGTGATACGTACTAGCATATCCCTTAAAGTAATTACGTGGTAGAGCCATGTTACAGCTATATTTCTGGTATAGTTGTAACACGAATGGGTCGGCTCGACCGAGGAAGGACCACGCTCTCACAAAATACCATCGTAAAATAGCAGCTTAATGCTGCTGTGTTTCGTATGGTGAGTGTAGAGAACCGGAGACCCTTTATACTGGAAACGAGGCATTCCATCTTAGTCCTCACGGGTGACAACGCATCTGCATTTTGATTCGTAATTGAGGATAAATGTAGATGTCTATGGGCGACAGCAACCACTCACCATCAGGTGGACTGTGTGCTCGTTTGTCACCCTTATCCTGTAAAAAAAAGTAAGACTGATATATAAAATACTAGCTCGCCAGGCAGACGTTGTTCTACCTTTTCCGATGACCGTTTGCTTTCCTAGAAAAACTCCTGAAATTAGCAATAAAAAAATTGATGGTCACTTATCGGAATAAAAACTATCCTATCTCTCAAGTTGGACCAAACTACACACAATGTGCAAAATTTAATTGATATCAGTTCAGTAGTTTAGGAGTTCATTGCGGACAAACAACGTGACACGTAATCTTTATATATAAAGGTAAAACAAGCTGCGGAAATAATCATTACAATTCATATTCTCGAAAAACTTTTGACTAATCAAAAGTTTTAAAATTTTTAGGAGCAACTTACTATCATTTTTATAACTGAAATTTAATTCCTCCAGCTTTGCCCACCCTCATGTACGTGCCCGACTTGAGAAGCATATGGGCTCCAATCTCGTTCGGCTGACGGACAAGACTTACATGACCGAATTAGAGGAAAGGATCCGCTCGGTGAATGAAGAAAACCTCAACAAAAGGATATCCATGAGAGTTGTAAGTTGTTTTTTGTCACATATATAAACAACCAAAATTGATAACAACGCGGCTCTGGCTTTATCACTCTAGGTATCCCCATCAGAGCTAGCGTTTGGGACCTTATCTAAGCAAACAGCGTTTGGGAGCTTATCTCGCACAGCTGAGAGCTTCCGATTATTTAGAAAGTTTAACCGTAATTGCACCATGAAAGGCCGTAAATAAAAGCAAACTGTCGGTCGTAGGACTGCACGTTAGATGTGAAAACGTCTTAGCTTACACATACATCTGTATACATATATGTATCTCAGCGTGACGTTTGTTTTTTTCCCCGTTCCAAAAGTACCCAACGTGCATAAAGAAGTTTTCACTAAAAAAAAAAGTAATTGCACCAGACGAACATCTGAACCAGAAGAACTTCTTAATTTTCAATCAAGCACCATGCTGTGTTAAATTTCGTTGAAGATGAAAAACAAAATCAGTTCGCGAATTGTTTCTTTAAAATATTATTAAATCTAATTTCTTTATTATACAAATAATGCAGTAGCTACCATAGTGGGAACCTACTTGCATTATGAAATAATGTTACAATCACTAAATATTAAAGTTTTATTACTTTCAAAGTACTTGTTAAACATTGATTGGGCATGCGATGATGAGAATTAGGTTCTCTGTTAACGCCAACAATAATTACTCTTAGTTTGCTTTTCTTCATTCAATTAATTCAATTCAATGCAAGGACGATTTTTTTTGCTATTGACTATCGTCGTCACTAATCATTTTGCCTTGACAGAACGAGAGATATACTTTCTCTAGATAGGAATTTTAAATTCTATCGATTTATATGTCCTTGGTCTGACTTGCCAATTTATCTAACCTTGAAAGCGTTAAGCTTTTCACGATATAACTGTTAATTGGATAGGCACATTATGACTTGCCGCCATTTTATCTTCCAGGGTATACACACAACGTGTACATTTCCTAGGATTAGTCAGATGAATGTTATAAAATTTCTAAGAACCGTGCGTAATAAATAATGTGTCTAGAGTTCATAAAATCAGGCTTTATTTTGCGGAAATTCATTGAATTAGACTTGAGAAAATTTGTTAGGTAAGATCCGCGTAAAAACGCTCGCGAATTTCAACTAATTATTTTCATATGTTTAACAGTTTTTATTAAACATTTTATTACATACATTGGCTTGGAATTTTGTACAATTTATTTCATTTATATTCATTTATAGAAAATTCTTCACAGTTTCGATAACAAACACTTAGAGTAATAAATAAATCTTAACTATTAACTCTAACTCTTAAATTAACAGCTCGATGAGATGGAAAGACTGAAACGACTGATACTTGTTGGAAAAACGCCTCTTAAAGAGTGTCCTCCCGAGTTGCTTCATCATCCCGTTTTCGTTTTCTGGCGAATGGTTAACAAAGAAGTTGCTAAGGCATCAAAGAAAAGAGCAGAAGCTTATTACAGAAAATTAAAGGCGTCACAAAAACTTGATCAGGTAACGACTATTGATATATCAATACAAAACACGAAAAAAAAAATACTGTTCACCCTGCAGGCTATCCCTGGAATTTCCCGCTAATTTAAAATGCAAAGCGCTTCAAATTTCATCTATTATATTAATTCTTTACATCAAAATCTATCTTAGAAGAAATCTCAAAGATATTTGAAAAAAATACTTTTTTCGAAATTTCGAAATTTGCAGCAATCGACGGAGTTTTTTGATTTTAAGATATCTTCTTAAACTCAAAAACTCTCTTCTTCTCAGCTCTTAGATTTTGGAATCGATTGTTATTAAAGTTATTACAAAAAAACGTTTTTTTGAAAATTTTATTTTTGAGATTTCTCAAAATCTACCCGTCTGATTTAAGATTGGTAAGCCCTTTCGAACGCCGCCAAGGTTATTCAAATCGGTCAAGCCATTCAAAAGTTATGAGAAGGTTACATACATCCATACACACACACACATGCGCTCATACACACACACACACACACACACACACACACACACACACAAAGGCGCGCGCGCGCGCATACATACAGACGTACTGACATCCTCGTAGGAATAGTCAGAATAGCTTTCTAGGACCTCAAGATCTGATGAAACCTCGATTTTCGAACAGAGGTGAAACCAATAACTTCCCACTTTTGATAATCATTGATTTTCATAGCGGGAAGTTAAAAATAGACTATAGGAAGAAAAACTTGATGCGCAAATAAGGTGGTTTCATCGCTAAAGGGATATCTTTTCCAGACCACCTTAATCTTAAAGAAAAATTTAACTATTGGATAGAAGGAGGTGTATAATATTATAATAAACTTACATACTCGCACTAATAACTAAATGAATGAAAAAATATATTAAGTAATTAAAATAACGAGACAAAACACTAATATATGCAAAACAAACAAATATGATAGACATAAATAACATAAAAATTACATAAATAAATACAAAGAAGGAAAACATAATCTAAACGTATGAGAACTATATTTTTGATTTTTATGGTGCGAACAAACGCATTTACTTTGGTGACCTATTTGGATGATTATCAAAATATTTACCGTCTCCCAACGGGTAGGCTTTAATACAACATAAAAATACAACATAAACAAAGTATAACAAATAACAAAATAATATAAAACTACAAAAGGATGGTAATAATGCTTCTATTTTACACATACCTACAATTTTACAACTAAATCTGAAAGACTCGTATTAACTCATAACATAGGATCGTAATAATATGTACTTGAATGTCTTCAGACAATGGAAGAAGAGACTGAACCTGAGGAAATTGACGAAGAATCTGAAAAACTTACACCCCAACAATTACTTGCTAAATGTCATGAAGAGTTGGAAGAACGTAAAATAGCAGACATCGGGAGAGGCGTTCGTTTCACTGAAGAACAATTTGCGCAACTCAAATACGAGACCAACGACATTAAAACACTGAAAAATCTTACGGTAATATTATAGTTATTATAAAATTATGATATTATATATTAAGAAAATTACATATTTAATCACATCAGTTTTACATAATATAAAACCATACCACTTCACATGTAGTATTCAATGAGCGTCTATACACAGTCAGTAACGCCTTCCGTGAAGTTTAATATTACAAACTAATGCCGTGCCGTATCAATAAACGGCAACGCGCAATATTTTTGAGAGAGTTTAGAACAATATATTTTTAATGATAATTTATATTATAATATGCCACTTTAACCCCGAAAAAAAATTATGATGTTTAGGTATTAACATGGATAAAACTATGATTTTATGGTGAAGAACCTAAAGGGCATGGGGAGCTAAAGCACAAATTAGCGTAAGTTAAGCAAATTTCAATGTTTATAACACTAATTTATATAATATGAAGTCTCGTTTGGTTGTTTTTTTTTTTAAATTCTTGGGTTTTGTTTAGAAAGGTTAGATTATTATTTTATACTTGGTAGAGCCACCCTGCAGCTATATTATGGTTGCATCACGAATGGGTCGGCTCGACCGTGGCAGAACCACGCTCTCACAGAATACCATCGTAAAATTGGAGCTTAATGTGTTTTGTATGGTTAGTGTAGAGAACCGGATCCCCTTTTTACTGAAAATGAGGCATTTCATCTTAGTCCTCAGGGGTAACAACGCATCTGCATTTTGATTCTTAATTGAGTATAAATGTGGGTGTCTAGGGGCCACAGCATCTACTTACCATCAGGTGGACTGTGTGGCACAAGTACGTGAGTAAAGAAACGGACCAGTAATCAAAGCTTCATACAACCGCATTATGATAGGTACACTATTAAAAGGTTAAGGCGCGTGTCCGCGTGATCACTTGCGGCCCATCACGTACAGGGGTGAACTGCTTTAAACCGGCTCGGCTCGGCCAGTGCTTAAACTCAGGGCACGTGAGTAATGCAGGGTGTACACGTCGCGCATCGTGCTTGTTTTGTTATCTTGTTTGATTTAAAATAAACGCTTTTATTATAAAAGGTGTCATATAAACTGTACTGTACTGTGTGAATTAAAAATAATAGAACGTATATACACAATTAATAATTATTATTGATAGTAGGTATATATGCAATTTGTTAAAAGCAGATAAAGTTAATAAAAATATATCATTTCTTAACTATCCCAAAGACTCCACTAGGTAATTAGTACGTAATTATTATTTATAATTTTTAATGTGGTTGATATAGATATCTCGTACATATACGTCAAGATATTTATCGCTTTTGTTGAATTGCTTGAGCAAAAATATCGCTAATATTTTTATTATCCATCCAGTAGTATCCATAATTATTGTTTCATAATTTATAAAACCGCGAAGGAAAACTAAAAATAAACTGAAAAATTAAAAATCAGAACTAACATTGATCTTCACTATTCTAATTACCGCCTGAAAAGCATTTTTATCACACATCGTGTTACAAAAGTGTAAACGTTTTAAAGAAAATATAATAAGAAGCTTTGCCGAAAAAAAACCGACCGGAGGGTTTCTTTACTCATGTGGTACAAGCTTCCTCTCACAGCTGAGAAGGTTATGGAGGAACATTAATTTGCTCAAAATATTGTATTCTTCAGACATGAAGGTTTCATCACTAAGTGTTGCTGCAACGCCGTGCACGTAGTAAATTATCACTTAAAATAACATAACAATTTCATTGGTTCCTGCGGGAATCGAATCCGGGTTGCACTAATACTGCGAAATTTACGGCGAACGCTTAACCACTCATCTACCACGGCTCATACTGTGGACAAAGGTCACCTCAAGATTGCGTCAAGAGATCATAAATTACTGATACTCTCACACTCACACTGTTATTTATAAAAATTATGTGACTCGAATAATCTTGATCAAGCAAATTATGTCAGGGTGTCAAAAGGTCTTCAGTGTTACTAACGAATCCCCGTGAACCATCTTAGATTTATTACTTTTATTAGATATCGTATGTTTATGTACAAGTTACAAGGCTCGTGTCAAACCCGATCTAACCAGATAGCTACTTACTCTAAGTGACCCTTCCATGTTTAGATTGCCCCGTGATGTAGAACGCAAAACAAATGTCTAAAGGGATGTGAAATAATAATCTTGGTCTTTGGACCGGTAAACTTTAGTCTGTATTTCTAAAAAATGTTAACAAATATTGTAGTATATCATGATTTTTTTAATATTTAGTATTAAATTTTTTTAACTTAATTTACTAAAATGACAAATAGAAAGACAAATGAGAACGGACGAAGACGGTAGTAAAATGTGTAATAAATTAAACAAAATAGACATACAAAATAAATTTGTACATTTTGATACTTATAAGCACAACAGGTCAAAGAACTTATCTAGCTCATCATCATCATCATTACAGCCCTTCACAAGTCCACTGCTGAACATAGGCCTCCCCCAAAGAATGCCACAAAGCACGGTCCTGAGCCACCTGCATCCATCGACTTCCTGCATATCTTACCAGGTCGTCACTCCATCTAGTGGGGGGACGCCCTACACTTCGCCTGCCGGTACGAGGCTGCCACTCGAGAACCTTTCTTCCCCATCGGTTGTCGGTTCTTCGAGCTATATGGCCGGCCCATTGCCACTTCAGCTTACTAATCCGTTGGGCTATGTCGGTCACTCTAGTTCTACTGCGGATATCATCATTTCTGAGTTTATCACGCAGAGAAACTCCGAGCATAGCCCTCTCCATAGCTCGCTGATCGACCTTGAGCTTCCTCATCCGGCCAGCAGTGAAGGACCACGTCTCAGTTCCGTATGTCATCACTGGCAACACGCACTGGGTGTACAGTCTCGTTTTCAAGTTTTGAGGTATACCTGACGAGAAGATGTGCCGTAATTTCCCGAACGCTGCCCAACCGAGTTGAATCCGTCGATTGACCGCTCGGTCGAAGTTGGACTTACCTAGTCGGACTATTTGTCCCAGGTAAACATACTCGTCAACAACTTCGAGCTTAGTGTTCCCAACAACTACCGGCATAGGTGTGACATGGACATTAAACATGATCTTTGTTTTGTCCATGTTCATCTTAAGACCTATCCGTTGGGAAACACTATTGAGGTCATTGAGCATAGTGCTTAGGTCCTCCAGCGATTCTGCCATAAGGACTATATCGTCGGCAAATCGAAGGTGAGTGATGTACTCGCCATTGATGTTGATACCGTATCCTTTCCAGTCCAGAAGCTTGAAAACATCTTCCAATGCAGCGGTAAAGAGTTTCGGGGATATGACGTCACCCTGTCTTACACCTCTCTGCAATTGGATAGGTTTCGTACTCTGGTTCTGTACTCGGATAGCCATCGTAGCCCTACTGTACAAGCACTTCAACACTTCGATATACCGACAGTCAACTTAGCATCGCTGAAGGGACTGCAGCACCGCCCAAATTTCGACGGAATCAAAGGCTTTCTCATAGTCCACATACGCCAGACATAGTGGCAAATTGTACTCCTCGGACTTCTATACAATTTGCCGAAGGGTATGTATGTGGTCTATGGTGCCAAAGCCTTTTCGGAAACCGGCTTGTTCGGGAGGCTGGAAGTCGTCAAGTCTGCGCGCGAGACGATTCGTAATGACTCTCGAAAACAGCACGTAGACGCGGCTCAGAAGGGAAATCGGTCTGTAGTTCTTCAAGAGAGCGTTGTCGCCTTTCTTGAAGAACAAGACCACCGCACTTCTGCTCCACGCCTCCGGTGTAATGCCACCATGAAGGACGGAATTAAAGAGCTTCTGAAGGACTTCAAGTACCGGTTTTCCACCCGCTTTCAGAAGCTCCGCTGTAATTCCATCCTCGCCTGGGGCCTTGCCGTTTTTAAGGTGCTGGAGAGCCATTCTAATCTCGCTCAGACTGACGTCCGGGATATCATCCGAATAATGTCGGATAAGACTCGCTCTTGGATCGTTACTCACACTTGCGTGCGGCTCCAACGATGACGTGTACAGCTGCCCATAGAACCTCTCAATCTCACTCAAAATCTCAGGTGCCCCGGAAACGATGCTGCCACATTCTGTCTTCAGCTTTGACAGTTGGCGCTTTCTGGCAGACAGATCTCTGGCAAAGACTTTGGAGCCTTGGTTCCGCTCGATCGCTTCTTCAATACGAGCTGTATTGAATTTGCGTAAGTCCCGCCGCATGCATTTGGAGATCTGTCTGTTCAGTTGCCTGTATGCTGTTAAATCTGTTGAAGAATGTAGCTTCATCTCCCGTCTAACAGGAGGATTACCGTGTCCTCCCCCTCTCTTCGGACTTCGGATAATTCTATAATATGCCAGCGTAACTTGTCTATCTCTTCTTCCAGCTCCACAATCTTCTCGTCAGTCCTCAGGGTGCGTGCGTTGTATGTTGCCAGGTCGAGTCGTCGTAGGTGGCAACCGAACCTCCACCGGAGATTCTTAGCACCCCCTGCCCCGCCGTTACCATGGTCGCCACCGTAGCCAGGAATAGCGGGGCCGCCGGGGACTGGGGGCCGTTTATTATTGTCATTGCTCATGGGGGGTATATTGCCATAGTTGCCACGCTTGGCGAGCGGGTTGGCAACCGCAGTTTTTTTATTGTTATTTTGGCTATTATCAGGAAGATGCTGCTGCCCATCTCCTGCCTGTTTCCCTTTGTCGCCTTTTACGACACCCACGGGAAGATATGGGGTAGTGGATATTCTTAACCGCCACTACACGGCCATTATCTAGCTCATTAAGTACAAAAGAGCTACTATAACTAAGATAACTAATAACGTTCATTATATACAATTTGACAATAATTATTAAAAGTCAATAGCCTATATATTGTTATCGAACAATACATTACATTTTTCTGTCTAAAACCTTTAATCTCGTAAATTTAATAAAATGTTACCACAAAATAAAGTTAAAGTTAATAATGACCAGTTAGATTGTAACATTACTAATGTTTCTCTTTCTTAAACGTGATAAACTATTTGCAATTTTAGTTTAATAGTGTACACGTTTTCCAAGTTATCTCCTAATAGTAAGTGGCAATACGCCCGGGCTGGATAAAACATTTTAATATATTCCAAGTTCGTCTTTTTTATATCATTTACAATTACAAACATCTTAAACTAGACCCCTTAGCCGTGTGCTGACTGCGGGTTCTATAGCCTCTTATCACATATGTATGAAAAACAAATAGTTGTAAAAAGTCAGTAGCTTTATTCACAAATATTTCAGCTAACTGCCCAACGATCTACACAGTGTGACATCTACAAAAATTCCATATTTGTTATCTACGTAAAATATTTGTCATGAATATAAAAGCCTAGAGATCATTTCATTGAGTTAAAGTAAAGAATGTAAAAGAATAAAATTAATTTAATCGTATAAAAAGAACCATGATGAAAGTTACGAAGAGACGGCCCCCAGTCCCCGGCGGCCCCGCTATTCCTGGCTACGGTGGCGACCATGGTAACGGCGGGGCAGGGGGTGCTAAGAATCTCCGGTGGAGGTTCGGTTGCCACCTACGACAACTCGACCTGGCAACATACAACGCACGCACCCTGAGGACTGACGAGAAGATTGTGGAGCTGGAAGAAGAGATAGACAAGTTACGCTGGCATATTATAGGATTATCCGAAGTCCGAAGAGAGGGGGAGGACACGGTAATCCTCGAATCCGGCAACTTGCTCTATTACCGGGACCATCTGTCCCAAGGAGGTGTCGGATTTATCGTCCACAAGTCTCTCGTTAACAACGTTGTAAAGATTGAGAGTGTGTCGACGAGGGTTGCGTACCTTATACTCAGAATCACCAAACGGTATTCGCTGAAGGTCATACAGGTTTACGCACCAACCTCGGCATACCCCGATCAGGAGGTGGAGGAAATGTATGAGGATATCTCTAGAGCCATGCATTCCTCCAAAACCTAATATACGGTGTTAATGGGAGACTTCAATGCAAAACTAGGCACAAGAGAGAACGGTGAGCTGAAGGTAGGGAAATTTGGAATAGGGCAACGGAACCCAAGGGGCCAGCAGCTGGCCGACTTCATGGAGAAAGAGGGACTCTTTATGATGAACTCTTTCTTCCAGAAGCGGCCCCACAGGGAGTGGACCTGGTCGAGCCCCGACGGTTCGACAAAAATGAGATTGACTTCATTATGACGTCCAGACGACAACTGTTCAGTGATGTCTCAGTGATCGCGAGGGTGAAAACCGGCAGCGATCACCGAATGGTTAGAGGCACACTGGACCTAAACGTTAAGTTGGAGAGGTCTCGTCTAATGAAGTCAACGCTCCGTCCCCCTCGTGCTCTAATCCAAAGTCCCGAAACCTTTCAGCTCGAGTTACAAAACCGTTTTCAGTGCCTAGAAGACTGCAATGAAGTGGACGATATGAATGACAAGCTCGTGGAAACTGTCCATGCGGTCGGAGCTAGGTTCTGCAAGACCCGCCGCAGAAGAACACAAAAAGTCTCCGATCACACTCTTAATCTCATGGCTGTTAGACGGGAGATGAAGCTACATTCTTTAACAGATTTTACAGCATACAGGCAACTGAACAGACAGATCTCCAAATGCATGCGGCGGGACTTACGCAACTTCAATACAGCTCGTATAGAGCGGAACCAAGGCTCCAAAGTCTTTGCCAGAGATCTGTCTGCCAGAAAGAGCCAACTGTCAAAGCTGAAGACCGAATGTGGCAGCATCGTTTCCAGGGCACCTGAGATTTTGAGCGATCGTTGGAGCCTCACGCAAGTGTGAGTAACGATCCAAGAGCGAGTCTTATCCGACATTATTCCGATGATATCCCGGACGTCTGTCTGAGCGAGATTAGAATGGCTCTCCAGCACCTTAAAAACGGCAAGGCCCCAGGCGAGGATGGAATTACAGCGGAGCTTCTGAAAGCGGGTGGAAAACCGGTACTTGAAGTCCTTCAGAAGCTTTTTAATTCCGTCCTCCATGGTGGCATTACACCGGAGGCGTGGAGCAGAAGTGCGGTGGTCTTGTTCTTCAAGAAAGGCGACAACGCTCTCTTGAAGAACTACAGACCGATTTCCCTTCTGAGCCGCATTTACGTGCTGTTTTCGAGAGTCATTACGAATCGTCTCGCGCGCAGACTTGACGACTTCCATCCTCCCGAACAAGCCGGTTTCCGAAAAGGCTTTAGCACCATAGACCACATACATACCCTTCGGCAAATTGTACAGAAGTCCGAGGAGTACAATTTGCCACTATGTCTGGCGTATGTGGACTATGAGAAAGCCTTTGATTCCGTCGAAATTTGGGCGGTGCTGCAGTCCCTTCAGCGATGCCAAGTTGACTGTCGGTATATCGAAGTGTTGAAGTGCTTGTACAGTAGGGCTACGATGGCTATCCGAGTACAGAACCAGAGTACGAAACCTATCCAATTGCAGAGAGGTGTAAGACAGGGTGACGTCATATCCCCGAAACTCTTTGCCGCTGCATTGGAAGATGTTTTCAAACTTCTGGACTGGAAAGGATACGGTATCAACATCAATGGCGAGTACATCACTCACCTTCGATTTGCCGACGATATAGTCCTTATGGCAGAATCGCTGGAGGACCTAAGCAGTGTGACCGACATAGCCCAACGGATTAGTAAGCTGAAGTGGCAATGGGCCGGCCATATAGCTCGAAGAACCGACAACCGATGGGGAAGAAAGGTTCTCGAGTGGCAGCCTCGTACCGGCAGGCGAAGTGTAGGGCGTCCCCCCACTAGATGGAGTGACGACCTGGTAAGATATGCAGGAAGTCGATGGATGCAGGTGGCTCAGGACCGTGCTTTGTGGCATTCTTTGGGGGAGGCCTATGTTCAGCAGTGGACTTGTGAAGGGCTGTAATGATGATGATGATGATAAAAAGAACTGTAAATAAAATTTCTTTTTTATGTGGGATAATTATTAATTTGTTATAATCGTGATCGAACAAAGTACCTTTTCTACTTATCTGTTTATTTATTAAGAACTAATCTTAACTAGCTAGTTCTGTCTTGAAACCTAAGTGTATTAACGAGTGATTAACCTACAAAAGTCACCCCATCATGCAGTCGGTAATCACGTTCTTGATGCTACAAAACAAATAAAATTGAAAGTGATTGCATTTAGAATTAATAAAATATAATTAATTAATTTAGTTCATTTTTCACTATACCGTGCACAATTAAATAAAGGTATATGGTCCATAAAAAAGAATGATTTCCGACCATTGCTTATTTTAAAACCTGATTGAGATTTAATGCTTCAATGGTTTAAAAAAGTTTTTAACAAATATATTCATATTATAGTAGTGACAGAAAGAAAAGACTGCTGGAAAGATCAAAATCGTGTGGGTTGTAAAAAATATGTGAACTGTGGATTATATTTATTTTTCTCACACAAATGTTGTCACATAAATGAAACGAGGATATTTCCTGATAAATATTAAATCTAACTAAATAATATTGAAACTACTTCGACCCATAGAAAGTTCAATAAACTAAAATGATAAGTAGTATAGTGATGGAAAAACGAAGTCTTTGAATAGGTTATAATTTAACATGGTTTATAATATGAGCGCTATTAAATTTATGACGAAAATCCGTTAGCCAAAGTTATCTAATTACTTAATTTTCATGCTTAATTTTCAATATACTACATTGTATATTTTTCATATTTTATAGTTTTTTTTTTCTTTGTAACATGATCTTGTAACAAAGTTTGTTGGACACTATTTTATGACTCACGTTTTGCAAACAGTCCCTATGTTTATGTACCACGATGAAATGTTATAAAACTATTTTGCTATCGTTCTAGATTAAGTTAGATTTGCAATACATAGTGTTTTTTTGATAAAGAAAAACCATTTTGAGACCAAAATCAGGCAATTTTTGAGCCTCTTCCGTCGTAGATAGCAGGCGGATATGTACTTCGTACCTCTGACGCGATTTCCCATTGCCTGCCAGGGTAATTTAACATTTTCACTGTCCCGTGACCCGCATATGGTTCATTGCTGTTGTCTGGAAACCGGATAGTGAAAGTATTAAGTCTGGTATAAACGAGATGGACTTGCCATGTTTTTGGTATTTCCCATAATTGACGCTTACGGCAATATATTAATGAAATAGGTTGATGGATTATTTTGTGCCGCCATCACGAGGCACCACACATTTCTTATAAAATTTTTGATACACATTTTTTTGTCTCATTTAAATCGTCAGAGTTTAATAATACTTGCAGTGAAATTGCTTATAGGCTTCATTGAGATATTATATAACATTCACCATTCTATCCTGTCCGGATAAATTTAATAACGATTTTTAATTTTATTGGATAAGGGAAGAAACTTTCTAGCTCAATCATTACCCAAGTACTCTTAACAAAAATAGACATTTAAAGAACACGTTCACTACTGAAACAAAATTACTCTTTAAAGTGATCGTTGACCGGCGATCATGTGACCGGCTCCTAATCTGAAACTCGGAATATAATTAACAATGTAAGGAAATCAGCCCAGCGGAGTTGGTCATCAATTATTATTACGCACTGCATTATCTACAGACGTTGTATTGTTGTCTCAAAAACGCAAAGATGGCAACTGAACAGAGTTCACGACCACAAAATAAAGCGAGACAGATACACGAATGTCTACCGGTGTCATTATATTGAAAATAGACGTAGAAGTACTTATTTTATTCTTGGCAATTTGGAACTAAAAGCGCAAACTTAATCATTTAAAGTTATTGTACTCGTACAGATATAGCCTTATGAAACTCTTAACATTTAAGTAGTTTACTTTTTAGGCATAAAAATTGTTTACTACACTACAGCTCGATATCTTGTGATGTTGAAGAAACGAAGCTGATACTAAAATCTTTACAGACACTTAAACTTGTATTGGTAATACATTCTACATTGCATCTATTTACAGTAATTGTTTCTTTTTCCATTTTGTTACAGACCGTGGAAGAGTTGTATGCGCTGGCTGATAAAATCATTGGTACAAAACGTCTGTGAGGTGTGCACTTTTAATTTTTATGTATGAACTCAACGTATGTAACTTTTTGTACAATACTTCCCTTTCTAAAACATTTCATTAAATACTATAACGTGTTAAGTGTTAAAAATAAATAAATAATTGTAGTAAGTATTACCATAGACGTTTTAATGATCGAACATTTTCACAGTATTATTTATAAATATTACTTTTAAATGTTTAATCTATAAAAGACTAATATAATAATAATTAATTAGGCATCGTTAAATCAGCTTTTATTTCATATTATTTCACAATCAATTTATTGCAGACAACAAGGAATATCAAGGGTGCAAGGTGATATAAAAAATATCCGGTTGCATATTTCATCTGCACGTGATGCATCCCACTGATTAACAAAAGGAGACTCTGGGAAGCGATAAATAGCGGTATCTTCTCGAGCCTGTAATATTCAACTACCGGGCCTCTCCCGTAATTGGAGAGTGGACTTTCCTTAATCGCCTTGCTTGGCAAACGGATTGACAATCGCAGTGACAGACATCTCACAGCTTTGACGCTGCTGCCCACCGCCGGTCTAGGTATTTTAATTCTGGCGTAAACAAAACAGTTGTACCGCCTTTTGGAAGCTATAAGCTTTTTCTGGCATTTTCCATAGTCGCCTCTTATGACACCCACGGGGCGGACTTGGGTGATGGATTTTGCTGCCACCACACGTACACTGTGTAACCTTTGTTCAGAATTTTTTTTTGTGTTGCTGCCTCTCTCTCTTATACGAGGGCTGCACTAAAAGTATCGGGAATGGAATATTTCCACTGTTCCTGTCATATTAAAATCTTTTTAATTGAAAATTCCTTGGTTTTAAAAATCGAATACCATTTATTTATTTAAAAAAAGATTCTCGGTCTTGCCACAAGGTTTTATCAAACTTGTTTAGTCGTTGAGAAAATGGAATTGACCCGAGAAAATTCAAGAGCGATGATTTATTATGACTTTCGAAGTGGTTTAACACAAAAACGGTGTGTTGACCGGATAATTTCTGCATTTGGTGATGAAGCCCCATCCAAAACCACAACTTATCGCTGGTTTGCTGAATTTCAATGTGGACGTGTCAAGCTCAGTGATGCTCCCCGTCAAGGTCGTCCAAAAACTGCAGTCACCCAAGAAAACGTTGATGCTGTGCGTAAGCTGATTGAGGAAGATTGACATGTGACATACCAAGAAATTCAGGCAACTTTAGACATTGGCATGAGTCAAATACAAATAATCTTGCATGAACAATTAGGTGTAAAAAAGTTGTTTTCCCGATGGATACCGCATTCGCTCTGTGAAGAGCAAAAAGCGGCTCGCGTTACTTGGTGCGTCAGAACTCTCGAAAGATTCCACGCAGGATCCTCAAATGCTATATACAATATCGTATCAGGTGACGAATTCTGGATATACGCGTACGAACCCGAAACAAAAAACCAGTCACGAGTTTGGGTGTTCGAAAATGAGTTAAAGCCAACAAAAATTGTTCGTTCACGGAGTGTTGCAAAAAAATGGTGGCCACGTTTGTCTCCAAAACCGGCCATGTTACGAATATCCCTCTTGAGGGACAAAGAACGGTTAGTACAGAATGGTATGCTAGCATTTGTTTGTCACAGGTCGTTTCTGAACGCCGTAAAGAGAACTGCAACCGCCGCATCATCCTCCATCACGACAATGCGAGTTCTCACACCGCACACAGAACAAAAGAGTTTTTAGAGCAAGAAAACATAGAATTATTAGACCATCCGCCGTACAGCCCCGACCTAAGCCCTAATGATTTCTATACTTTCCCTAAAATAAAGAATAAATTGCGTGGACAGAGATTTTCATCACCTGAAGAAGCTGTTGACGCCTACAAAACGGCCATTTTGGAGACCCCAACTTCCGAATGGAATGGTTGCTTCAATGATTGGTTCCATCGTATGGAAAAATGTGTCAAATTTCGTGGAGAATACTTCGAAAAGCAATAAATACATCTTTGAATAGTAATGTTGTGTCACTTCCTTGATTCCCGAAATTTTCAGTGCCGCCCTCGTATGCCACAAAAATATGGTCCATTCACACTACTACTGGTCGTCAGTCCAGGTCTATTATATAACATCTACAAATTGATGATGGTCTACAGCATCTCCAGTGCGAAGGCATCAACTCTGTGATTTGCAGTGTGGTAAATATGGGTCAATCTTTCGAGGTGTGTACTAGTTGTGTACTAGTGTACCAGTTGGCGCACAGGAATTTGACATATATTGGGTTAATATCCCTTAGTTATTATTATGGGGTAAGTATTTCTAGAATATTCTTATTTGGTTCGGCTGCATAAATATATGTGTTAAAAAAAAATATAGTAAAATATATAAACATTGCATAAATAAATAAAAACCCAACCAGACGGAAGCCTTCGGCAGGGGAGACCAAACAGCCGAGTGTTAGGGGGAAAGGGAAAGAAACTAGTGGACGATGCAGGCGGTTTTGAGGAGCACCGCCTTCTGTATTTAAGCCCAGAACTGTGAGTCACGGAGTCCCATTCGCCTCTGATGTCCCGACAGGCTGGCCAAAATTAGCCCGTTCGCAGTGACGACTACAGGAATAATTTCGGTCAGCAGAGCGCCCCACATGTTCGTCACATCGTGAGTTAGGTCCAGATATTTTATTCGCTTATCAATCGACGGATTCAACTCGGTTGGCCAGCGTTCGGGAAATTACGGCACATCTTCTCGTCAGGTATACCTCAAAACTTGAAAACGAGACTGTACAACCAGTGCGTGTTGCCAGTGATGACATATGGAACTGAGACGTGGTCCTTCACTGCTGGCCGGATGAGCAAGCTCAAGGTCGCTCAGCGAGCTATAGAGAGGGCTATGCTCGGAATTTCTCTGCGTGATAAACTTAGAAATGAGGATATCCGCAGTAGAACCAGAGTGACCCACATAGCCCAACGGATTAGTAAGCTGAAGTGGCAATGGGCCGGCCATATAGCTCAAAGAACCGACAACCGATGGGGAAAAAAGGTTCTCGAGTGGCAGCATCGTACCGGCAGGCGAGGGAAAAGATATGCAGGAAGTCGATGGATGCAGGTGGCTCAGGACCGTGCTTTGTGGCATTCCTTGGGGGAGGTCTATGTTCAGCAGTGGACTTGTGAAGGGCTGTAACGATGATGATGATGATGAGGTTTACTCTGTGGTCATTTGTCATACATGCTTCTATAAAAAAAATCGACAATTCAACCATGCAAAAGCTGGGTATGTTGTCAAAAAAACACTACATATATTCTCAAAATTATTATATTTTGTGACATACCCAGGTATCGTATGTTTCAGACTCGGAAAGGGTCCTTATGTTGATGGCATAGATAAGTCTATGCCCGCAGAGTTAGCAACCCTTCCCCTTTCAACATGGAAGACCGACACACTTATCGTGATATTCAGCAATTCCATAAGATGATCCTTTTGTTTTGAATTATTGATATTTATTGGATATGTTACATAATTGTGTAGTGACGGTGTAAGAATATCCACTACACCATATCATACAATGTGTGTCGTAAGAGGCGACAGAGAGTAACCGAAACAGTTTACGGACAGTAATATCATCGTTATAATTACTCAAAATCATAAAACAAACTGCGGCTGCCTGCCAAGCGTAGCAACTTTGGCAAAATCCCTCCCTTAAAGTAATCTTTGGGGAAGGCCTATGTTCAGCAGTGTTAACAGATGGATGGATGGGTGGATATATATCCAGCTGTTCTACCGCTAGTAGTTTTAGGCGCTCTGGCTGATCATGCGGTCTCGGGTTCGAATCTTGGGTCGAGCCAAAAAATCAGTTAATGGTTTTTTCTGTCAAGAAATTATCAAACAGCCCGGCGTCGTTGGTTAAAGTAGGCGGTGTTTCATCCCCGTGCCTTTGAAAGCCTTTGGTCCTGCGTGTGATCCCTCCGGTCGTGTTTGGTGGCCATCCCAAAGGACTAATGAGAGTGAAGGAATAGAGTGCACCTTCCATTTTAGCGCACTCATTCGTGCACTAATCTATCCCGTTCTGCGTAGGTTTGTCTCCACTGACACATGTCGCCGTGATCTAAATTTGGTCTAGATGACATTACTATTATTATAAGGTATATCCAGCTGTTAAGTTGTTTTTATATAATACCAAAATTTTCACGTACTATTCATGAAACAGGTAAAGTAAAAATACAGATTTAATAATACTTAATTTATTGCTTTTATTTCACTGATTAATACAAAATAACTTTATAATAGCTGACGACGTTAAAAATTATGAACGCTTTTCTTTCTCTGTAAAGTTGACTAGATTTATGTTACTTTTTTGAGAATTCAAGCGCTGAGAATTATGTCACCAAATATTGTTCAATAGAAATAATATATTTTATATTTTATAACAATATTCAAAACACAAAAATTTCTTTTCATAAAAGGTGTTAAATAATTGAATAACTCAAATTAAATTGTTAAAAAAAGCTCTAGTAATTTGAACTAGTTTCCACGAATGTGTGTTTTCACAATACATACTTTAATGAAAATGAATAATTTCATAATCATACTGCCTCCACTATTGATAAGCTGACTCAATCTATATAAGATTTTTTTTGAAAAATATTATAGACTAGGATTTTCTCCTATATCATGGAGGCAGTTTACATACATAAATTGCACGAGGACAAACATCCAGACCCGGAACATTGTAGGCCATACAAATACTTATTCCGTGTGGGATTCGAACCCGCGGCCTTTAGCGCAGAACTCATTGCTGAGACGTCAAACTTTCACTTACTAACTTTAAAGATGTATCTTTTATCACGAATACGTCAACGCTTGGCTAAGATCCCTCCTGATATTTTATATGTTCTGATAGTACCCCATATCCGAGATTGTAAACTCGTTCAGCCTATAAAATGTCTATTCACTAGCGCTTTGAAAAGTCTAACTATTATAATTAATTATCTAAAAAATTATGTCATGTAATTTGTATAAAACTTAATACATAATTAGCCACCATTATCGATTGTTACGTTATAATTTACAAACATATTATTTTTTGCAATTTCGAATTAATTAAAATGTTAAGCAATTGTAGTTTATACCATAAACGTGAATATAATCTAAATGTAATCATATAATATGCATACACATATATAATATGTACAAAACAAATCTCCAAATGTTATAATATAACCGAAGGTAGCCATTTAGATTTAGCCATAAGCACATTTTTCAACAACAACAGTACTACGAAACGTAGCCTTTGCTACCTCACAGGTGGCTTTTAGGTCTACGGCGTAACTGTGCGTAGATGAGTCCAGCAGGCTTGTCTACAGGTTGATAAATGTGGTGACGCGGGTCACCTTTCGTCACATTGGTGGGGAATTTCGACATGTCGATGTTCAGATAATGTTTGTTTGGCATGGTCATTTTGATCCATGTAATCTGTAAAGAATAAAATTAAATTTTTATTTTATACTTATATTTAAGTTATTATTCAATTAATTTATTACAGCCCATTAAAAATATGAATCTAAAAGATTTGCCCTTAGTTGCCACGCTTGGTAAGTTGGTAAGGCAACCGTATTTTGTTTATTACTTTCAGTTGTTAGTTTATATATCGAGATGAGTGCTTTTTACGCACGCACAGGTTGATATGGTCTTGTAAATTCTCTTACATCGCCATTACAGCTAAAATTTTATTATTAACAGGTAAAAAAACTTATAAAACCTGAAAAATACACTTTACATTATATTTTTTTAAACTACTTTACGCAAGCATTTTTTTTAAATATAGTTATATAGGTGGTATAAATGAAGAATAATATAAAAAAGTTTATTATTTTTGCAAACTTATTAAATAGCCTTAAATAAAATCATATTAACAAAATTGTATAGCATAGTCATACTCTTTTTAAACCTTCATTGAATTCATCAACAATACGTCAATAACTTCGGAGTATTGATACGTTTGATGATCCTTGATCTTGACGTTGGCTACACATCTACGTATGTATAAAGCAATAACGGCAATCACATGATCACTCTTACTTCACAACAAGTATGTCATTGTTTACCCGGTATAAAGAAGTCGAATTGTAGGTTTCTTAATTTTTGTTTATTTAGAAAACAAACATGTATTGCAGAATATGGAACACATTTTGCTTTGTTTAATTTTTTTATGTACAAAAACCTGAATGTATTATTTTAATTTTTATCTTTTATTTAACCACACATCTTCATGTTTTTCCCGATCACTGTTTAATAAATTTAATAAACAAAATAAACAGTAATATACGTATGTACTCGTATTAATTATTATCTACTTATATGTTTTTCTTGCAATACTTTAATTTAAGTTCACTTATTTTTGTATTGCCGACTATACCCTTCTGATGTCTAGTATTCAAAGTATTCGGTTCTCAGTCAAATCATTATTTATTAAAGTTTCAAAGTTAAATTTAAACTTGCATTTTATTGATACATGCATGTTAAGTGATCCCTCGAGCCGGATTTGAACTAGCGTCGTTTAATTTTATTTAGTTTAATGACAAATAAAAATAACTTGTTTATTATGCAGTATGGAACATTATATTTTTTATATAAATAATTAACTAATTAATGAACAAAAGTCGATCCCTTTTAACTCTTATCACCGCACGTGTCTGTCCTACATAAGTAAGTACCTACTCAAGTAATATTTCATACTACATCTACAGTAACATGCAACGTGATAGCTTAGTCACATGACTGGTAGATTAGTTAGTGGAGTAAGGGCTAAAATATCTTGCTTGTAAACATAATTTACTTATTTCTGTTTAATGTCCTTAATATCATGATAAGCAACTTAAAATAATTTTTAACATCAATAATAATAAATAAAATTCGCGAGGAGCACATTTTCTTAACGATTACTGTAAATTAGAAAGAATGGCATATTATCCACAACCCCATATTCTGAGTGTTGACAGAAGAGATGGACAGCAGCATTTTCCTGATAACAACTAAAAATAATTAAAAACTGGCGTTGCTAACCCGCCTGATAATCATAGCAAATATGTTAAATACTTCTCCCATGAGGCAATCTATGGTTGTGGCCTATGATCAGCAGGGACTAGGCACTTTTGATAGTTTGTAATGGATAAATCAATGAATGGGATACAAATAACGTACCTCGGAAACTTTTTCAAGAACCGTTTTCTCGGCTTGATATAAGGTGTGCTGAACAGACGGAGAATAAACTCCGGTGTCAGGAGGTCCGGCGAATTTATCCAAAATCGCGTCTTTGACAGTCAGCCAGGCATTGTCAAAGTCAGGATTCCGCATATTATCATACGTCCATTCGGCTTCTACTACAGTACTACAGACAAAAAAAAATCAATATTAGACTTTAAATAGTGTAGACATTAACAGTTTAAGTAGTAGACTTTAATAAGTGACCCTGGCAAAAAAATAGAATAGCATTTAGAAGAAATCATTTGAATTAATAATTCACCTGAATATCCGTTCAGCAGCATCTGCAAGCGTTGTATATTCATCTTGAACGAAATCTACGAAAGCAGATTGTGTCGTTTTCAATACTCGTAGTCCGCTCAAACCCGATTTTACTACGACTGCGTCTGTATAAAAATTAAGCCATTTAAGTAACAATACATACACACTATAAAATACCATCCTAATGACATCAGTGTGTCAAAACGTGAGGGGTATGGAGGTAAAAGTAAAGTAACAGCACCTATAATATGTCTCACCGGAGGGCACAGACCTTTTTGATGACGGTTTACGAAGCAGGGAAGAATTCGCTGCACTGTTCAAATGCGAATGCATACACATGTGCTCATTTTATTTATTTATTTATTTATTAAACATGCCAGTTTCCTTACGGTGTTTTCCTTCAACGCTGAGCACTTTGACCAGCACGTAAACCGACAAATGGCGGACTACTGATGAGGGCAGTACAAGTATCATCTGTGCCAAGTTATAGTTGCTGCGCTCGCCAACTCGCTTGCCTACAGTGATAAGTACGGACGGCCAACACTTCCTAAAAATGCTAACCCACCGCCGCTATCTGGATATCTATCTATCGCTGGAAAGACATATATCATCACGCAAAAAAACTTAAATGGTGATTCAACAAAAATTATTTTTGTTTAGTCACTATTTAAATGTTTTTAAAAATGATGCCTTATGCCTAATATTAACAAAACCCAATTTATTGTATAGTAATAAAGAAAAAAACCGGACAAGAGTGAAAAGGACTCGCACCCTAAATATTCTGAATAAACTTAATTATGTACGTACGAGTAGATATAGATAGTTCATCCATCCCAGGAATCGGGAATTCACTATATTTCCTGTTTTCGATACCGATATACGAATGCCTTAAATTAACAAGATAATATTCATTACATACAATAGGTACATATATCAGCGTAAGTATTTAGATAAGTACACATACTTTCGCCAAAATAATGATTTTCACAAATAATAGGTAGAATAAACCCCGAGCATTGCTGCCACGAAAAGGTAAGGCGGATGGACGGATAAACTTAACTTTATAGTGGTAAAAACGTTCTCCCATACATCGGTGTACATCAAATGTTTATGCTACAACTGCAAATGTAAGTTTGTAATTGCTAAAAATTTTAAAACTCACCGTGTCTAACTTGAGATACTTCACACCATCTAGTAGCAGTTGGTGAAAAAATGAAGGCGTGATTGTGGGGCGCGCCCGCTTGTAGTCTCTCCCACGGATATTCTACAACACGACACTTAGCCTCACCGACTTGCTTATACATATACAAGAAATGGTTCACAACCACTGCACCGAATTCTTCGGGTGTTTTAATACCGTGCTTTTTCGCTAGCAAATAAACGGTGTTTTTTTGCGAGTCGGTTGCGACCACATCTTTATTGTCTCCAATAACGTATGGTGATTCGCTTGTGAGTTTCAATTCCGTAGACACTTCGTATTCTCTGATGGCGTGATGTTCTCCATCACGGTAAACGTGGAGGAGTTTGACGCAGCTTTTGCCGTAACCGTGGTCGCTAAGTTCGAAGCGACCGCCAGTGTCGGCTGCCGCAGTGAGTGCAACCCGTGCGTTGCTCGTTGGTGCAGAAGCAACACCTTCACCTCCACTTGTGTTAGAGGGTTTCGCGTAAATTCTATAACAATTTTAAAAAACACTGTCGTTAGTAAATTTAAATTGTTTGACAGAAATAATAAATAAACAGTTATAATTTTACCTGTTCATGCTTGTCCAGGGCATTTTAAATAATTACTTTATTTTTAATGTGTGTAAGAAACAGCGTCGGCTCATACAGCCTAGGCCAAAGAGACTGTGATAAGAGTCGACCAGTGCCTCATATATAAGAGTAACTTGTGACCCGTGTTATCACTGACGAGCACGCGCCTAATGGGAAATATAACTATCAAGCTATCAAGTCTATATTTGACATGAACTGTGACGCATGAAAGATAACTTTCTAAAAAAATGCTAGCCTGCAGTAAGTAAGGATCAGCAGATTCAGTACAATTAATCATTCCAACTAATAATTTCCGCCTATTCTACAAACTTTGATGGCAGATGGCAGTACAATTTCATCATATTTTTGGGCATTCCATTAAAGTTACAGTTTATATTCTATTTATTTCATTTAGTTTTAATAATATTTTACATACGGCTTATATTTATTTTCATACTTTTTTTTGGTATATTCAAATTCTTTCGATATTTTTTTTATTTGTTTTTAAGTTTTACAAAATAGTTTGTAGTATTATTTCTTACAATTCCTTTTGTATAAGTTAACATTATTCGAATTTTTTTTAAAACATGTAATTTTTAAACTTTTTGTAAGTTATCCCTTATTTGAGATAGTTTTGAGTTACTTTTTATCGGTTTATTGACTTTTTAATCACATTTTATTTGGGGGAAGTACATTCTTACAATTTATTTCTCTCAGAGAAATTTTAAAAGAAAATATTGCTCGTAAACAATATTTTTCATAATGATTTTTTATATTTACGCGAACACTATACATTTAAATAAAACTAATTTTACGGATTTTATCGTTTATATTAACTTATTTTATATTTCCGACGTTTCGAGCAATTTACAGCACCCGTGGTCACGGGGGACCACAGACTAATATGATGCTTACGCGGGGGACTGAGGTATTTGACGTCCCAATGTGATAGTTAACCACGGCTACCTTCAGATTAAAATTATTAATTTTTGTTCCGATCTACACAGTATGATATTACACCTCAGTCAAATATATAATACGACCACTAAATACGTTTCGTACGGGTATGACCATTGTTGATACGTACTAGTGGGCGTGGTAGTAACTGCCTTGTTCACCATGCCAGTGTATCACTTATAGTACGTTCATAGTATGAGCCAAGACCATTAAGCCTGATCTGCCCCTTATGGTTAAGCGATCTAATTTCGACACCTTTCGAGGTGTAATTGTGGCAATTACCTAAAGTCACATTTCTACTCCGTACCTAGTCATAAATTTTAGTGATGTGCGTACATATTAACAATAAGTTTTTTTATAATTTAGGCATATTCGACAAGATTGACAAATATTGTAAAAAAATATGCGTGTGTCGTGGAACACACGGTTGGAACGAAGTTCCTTTCGTAGTATATTATTATTGATAAAAGTATTATATTAATGATTAACAAATACAAATAAATGAATTACTAGCGTCTGTTATAATGATATCTCCTTCATGGCAAGATAAGAAAAAGTGCGAGGGAGATGGATATTATTCCATCTCGCTTCCTTATAGCCACCAAGGCCGTCTACACCGTCAGAAGGGGTCGTGACGGAAAAATCTTACACACTTCTCGCGTAGCCCCCATCCGCCAAGTTCGTACTGCCCGATAAGGAACTCCGTTCCAATATGTAACTACTCGTAAACTATAACATTTCTAGGATTTAATGTTTTTTTAATAGAATTAGGGTGACAAACGAGCACACAGTCCACCTGGTGGTAAGTGGTTACTGTGGCCCATAGACATCTACATCTATCCTCCATTACGAATTAAAATGCAGAAGCGTTGTCACCCGTGAGGACTAAGATGGAATGCCTCGTTTCCAGTAAAAAGGGTCTCCGGTTCTCTACACTCACCATACGAAATACAGCAGCGTTAAGCTGCTATTTTACGCTGGTATTCTGTGATAGCGTCCTTTCCCTCCTCGACCTTCCCCGGTCGAGCCGACCCATTCGTGCTACAACTATACCAGTAATATAGCTGCAGCATGGCTCTACCACGTATAACGTACCACGTAATGTTTGCCTTATTTTACGTAACAACTCTACGTATTAATAATCTAATTTACGGATGATCTTTTTTTTTATAAAACTGAAGTGTCGAAGTGTGAACAAACTTACATTCCACCTGATGGTAAGCGGCTACTGTAGTCCATGAACACCTGCTGGCTGCAGGTGTTCATTCAAGTAAACAAGGCTACAGATGCGTTGTCACCACTCAGGACTAAGATGTAATGCCTCTTAGCCTGCAATTATATTGGCTCAGTATAACCTTCGGACCGAAATACAGCATTACACTCACTGCAGTTTGGTGGTAGAAAGAGGTAGAAGAATGGTACCTACCTATACGGACTAATATATTTCTCAATTCACTGTTCTTGCATTATTATAAATTAACACAAATACAAAAGTATCATCAGAATTTTTAACAGTGGCGATAAAAAAACACGCCAATGATTAATTTTATATTTGTCTATTAGTCAATAAGGGCACGCGTCCCTTCGTCCACATAATTAACTATGTTTATCTAAAGTTCAACGTATAGCGCTACGCATTTAACAGCACACTCGCTTTAATGATTTTCTGTTGTGTAAATTACAAAGGTCAATGTTTCTTCTTCTTTTTAAATGAGATCAAATAAACGAAAAGTTTCTATATTCGTCGCGGATATTTTTTTATGTATATTTTTTTTTATAAATAGAAAAGTATTTCATTTTTTGAAACAACATTTTTAATTCTATGTCTAAGTACCGACTTGAGAAGCTATTGGGATTTTTTTTTTAATTTTGAAGTGGGTTTTTTATTTTTATTAAAAGTTGAATTATCTTCTGTATGCTGATATTAACTATTCTTCTTGCTATATTCTTACTTATAGCTTCTTCCTTATAAAGGAGGATTAATCATATTCGCCATACGCTTGGCAGGCGCAGTATCTTACGTCTCGAATCTTTGACTACAACAACAATAGGTTCAAATAAAAGAATTTATAATTTAAATAACACAAAAATATGTATAAGCTTATTGAACTTAAAAAAAACTATTATTTTTAATATTGAAAATTATATAAATTAGTAAAATAGCAATCTTTACATACCAGTTTATTATGTTCTTATAGTGCTACAATATAAAAATAATCTTTAAAATTGTTATTGTAATTTTAATTTTCTAATTTACTACGTACTTGGCGGTTAAGGAAAACATCGTGACAAACCTGCAATAAAATATTACAAAGATATGACTACTTTCTCCTAAAAAAAAACTAAACCAGATCTTTTAATATACTATACAAATTGCCAAAGCTGACAAATAAGTTAAATTAATTATAAAAATCATAACAAAAATCGTTTCACGTATTATCCCTAGAAACAAATTATCGTGACGAGGGTCACCCATGACCCCATCGCTTAAATCGTTAAGACAAACAAGGTCGCAGGTTATCACAACGAAAACAAAATGATTGTCAGATACTCTACGAAAGTGGTTTTTATTGAATCATGCATTTTATTTTTATATAGACAAGAAATAATATTTAACATTGATTACGAGGAAACACTATATTAAACTTTTCTTTAAAAACATCCTCCGCAACAGCCAAAAAATAAAAAAATAGTTTTTTTTATATTTAAATACCTAGTAAGTAATTAGTTAGTTATTGCTCAGCTTCAGAGTGGCTAATTTACTTATTTACTTTATCATTTGTTCGTCTTTCCGTGTTGTTTGTGCGTAAGGGAATCGATCTTTCGATATTTCCTCCCATTGTTGTCGTAAGAGGCAACTATAGATATACACAGACGGGTGCAGGGACGGGCAGCAGCGTCAATGGTATTGAAACGTGTTTAGTACTGCGATCGTAAAACTGCACACCTAGCGTGACGATTGAGACAAATTCTAACTATACAGCAACAGGAGCCCATGTTAATAATAATAATAATTATTATTTATTTACTTCACAAGGTATTTTAACATAAATAAGTTTCTAGACCCTCCCTTTAAGCACAAAGCGCCTGTAGTAGGATGCTCTACTCTTCCACAACTTCACAAACAAAATCTTATGAAATAAGATAAAGTTATAGTATATAAAAAAAAGTTAAGCAGTGGACATTTACGGGTTGAAGACGGTAATGCTGATATGCTCCATAATATCCATTCATTACATCCTATAAGAGGCCACTGCTGAAATAATTAATAGAATCAGGCGTTACTTTGCGGAAATCCATTATATTAAAGTTGGTAAAAATTACTTCGCGTACACCCGCTCGATAAAATAAAATGATGTGTCTTACCTAGTTTGAAGAGAATCTCCCGCCTTCCCCCAATTATGTACACTATCCCCGTCACCACTAATCCCAGCACCACTACTCCCAACACCTCTACACTAGGAAAGACACACCACTTACGACAATACGACTCGTGTTTCGCTAAGCGGTCAGCCATCGCAGAGTCTACATCACCTGAAGATACCTCGTGTAGAGTCGAATCCACTGCTGAACATATGTCTCCCCTATAGATTGCCTCATAGGGGGAGATTTCCATAATATATCCAAATCCCAAACATTTAATATGAATATTATTTACCACCCTCTTACCTTTTTCTACCTGCCTGTCTGAAAGTTAAAGAGAGCCAGTATATAAAAGGCTAATGTCATCTTAGCCCTCAGTGATAACAACACACCTGTAGCTTTCTTTGTATAAAGTTGATTGAAAATGTCCATGGGCTGCTGTAGCCACTTACCTTCAGGTAAACTAGCTCACTTCAATTTTATGTAATATTAAATGAAAATAAAAAATCCAGAGACATGGATATAATAACCGTTTTTTTTTTACCCAAGCGCAAGTTGTTTCAAATTTCATATTTGAAATATGAGCCCTTTAAACATAACGACATATGAGTTTAGATATTATTACTCATTAGTAAAATAAGATTTCTCTATTTTCACGTAATGACAAGCTGAACAAGCAAGCCATGCTTCATGAACGTGTTTATAAAAAATTTAATTTCTTTGAACATAATATTCGAGTTGTAATGCGTTAAACAACAGAATAGTAAAAGGCAATTTTTATTTTATATACAAAAATGTAAGAATTTGAGGCTACGGAAATTCAGTAGACGCAGCGTAATATTTTAAGCGTTTTATTTTTATACTAGCCAAGCACAAGACGTTAAAGTGGGCACATAGAGAAGAAGAAAATTTTAACCACGCAAATTTTATGATCGATAACCGTGCCACCGTTAATACTCTAACCGACTACGTAGCTACTTTCTTGTTCTAAAATATTATTTTACGATCGAAACATTAAGTTCTGAAGACCGCATTCCGTGTTACGTACTCACTAGTTTATTTCTTCCGTTAAAAATTCCTATTGAAAACAAGTGAACAATTTGACAGCATGGTACCGGGATCTCCTATAGATTTATTATTATTTTCTTTCTGATAATATTATGTAGTTTTCGTACTTATTTCCACATTTTCTAAAAAAAATTAAATTATAAGATTTGAAAATATATTTATTACATCAAGTAAAGATACCTAATACATAAAGCTTTGCGTTAAATTTACTCTAATTTAATTAAAACAAGTACCCAGCATTTTAATAAATTTGATTTAAAATCACAAGGGAAACGATTAATCATAAAGAACATTGATTTTTCCCGAGTTTGTCGTCACATCCACACTCAAAGGATGCTGTAGTGTGGATAACAATAATGAAAAGACAAGAGAGCGAAACGAGCTTTAGTTGTGAAATAACGTAACAATATCGAACGGTGAGGCGGCGCGGCGGGCGGCTACGAGAAGGATTCCAAGCAGTGGATTTCGATATCGATAATAGTTCTCAGAAAAGTAAATATATTTGTTAAATAGATAATTATATTTTTTACAATACTGGATAAACGAGCCAAAAATTCACCAGATGATAATTAAATAGTAACTACATCAGCCCCTAGACTATTGTGAGAAGAAAAAATTTTACAGTACACCTGTAGCTAATACAGCCAAATTCAAACAATGAAGGCTACAAATGCGTTATTAACTTTTGAAACTAAGATATCATTCTATATTAGTATAATTACATACAGTGTGGCATTCCATACATTCTGTTATTATATTTGCTCTACATACGCGGACTCACGTCTAGTACGTTATATCATCCTCCTTCTCAAACCTGAGGGCAATGGTGCAGTCCAGTCCAGTCAACGATAGTGCAAGTTCCAGGAGATGCCTTGTAGTCTGTGGTGAGTCAAAAAGAAGGCAATTAATCCACGAGAGTGTCGTGAAGCAGAGAGGAGCAGTAAACAGTAATGGCTCAGAGCCGTGCCGAATCACTGTTGCGCAGAGAGTAGCTTAAAGAAACAGGACGCGCTTTTTTAACGCTGCGATGAACCTTGGTTAAGCTATTCGTAGCTTGCAGGAGCTGAAGCTAATGGAACGAGTTCTCCAGGATAATGACGAAAGTTTGAAGTTGATGTTTTCAAAGGTAACATGTGGTGTGTTCATATCAATTTGGAGAGACCAATTTGGCCGTTGAATGAAAAGGGGAAATCCCCCATTGGGGAAGTTGTTCAGGCCGCAGAGGATCTAACGATCCATGTGATAGTATGGAACTTTGCTTGTGGAGCTACAACAACACATTCAAGTCTTTGCTGGCTCGGTAAAAAAAAAGTAAAAAAGCATTTGGTTCCGACGAAATTTGACTGCGTATGACCTACAAATAATTGTTTCTGGTCGGGTTCTACGTTCAATTTATGTTTGTAATACGCCTAAACTAATAATAAATTTCTTGTGTAGATGAAAATTACTAATATAATAATAAAGATTAGTAACGTTTTAAAAATAAAATAAAATAAAACAGTTTTTATCTTCAAATATGAAACAAAATTGTGATATTAAGTTCTTTGATAGTTTGCTTAGGATGATATACGAATTCTTTCGAATTAACTTGATTTTTTAATAATTTCATTCATTGATATGAAACCAATCAAACCACCTGCCACAGGCGTGAAAGCAAATCCTGCCTATAACGTGAAAGACCCTTGTCCAGCAGTAGACATTTACAGGCTGACAAAAAAACAAGAAGAAGATATGAAAACAAATATTTCTCACTAACTTGCCGTCGTATAAAAAGAGGATGGCACACATTTTTTTAGAATCCAAAAGATATCTTTCGATATAATTACTACCCTGTACCCAACACTAGCACTGACGCGCCGCTGAAATCGGCGGAGCGATGTGCGCAAGCGCGGAGGGCGGGCGGCGGCGTGACGCGACGTGCGCTCAGCTGACGGCGCGCCGCGTGACGCGTCGCTACGCAGCCACATCGCACGTCCTACAAGATCCGCGCTCTGCCTGGGATGCCACGCGATCGCCACCAGTCCTAAAACACGTATTCCAAGTGGTCCGTAAAAAACTATTCCGATGATGGTTAGAAGAAACGGCCGCTACACTGTTAGCTTACGCGGCTTCCGTGACTTTGCATTTGGGAGCAAACCACCTGAAGATGGTAAGTGCATTGCTAATATGTAATAGCGTTCATTATAACCTCAAATCATCTGAACACCGGTAAATATTATTATATGCACACAAGCTTACTATTATATTTTTATCTATTTTCCTTTTGTTAAGATCTAGCTTCAGAATTCCGCAGTCGCGTAATGATTATAGCTGCAGAATATTAAATGTTTTAAATCTTCAGTGTTTTCCCAGTTTCTCATGAAACATGAATCACTTCGTTGTATTTAATTTATACGGTTTTGACAACTTACTCCCAGCTTTCTGGTAATAATACTGTATACTTTAATTTATGACTTCGCATCTTTTTCTTTTTTTATATATACCTATATTACTTCATGGTGCGCAATGCAATCGATTATTTGATTCTGTGATGAACAGTAGTTATATATCAGACTCACGGAAAGTCTCGTGGATGACGTAAGAGCCGACAGAGAGATGCTGAAAAAAGATATGTGCAGCAGCATCTTCCTGATAACAACTTGAAATAATAAAACTGCGATTGCAGCCCCTCCTGCCAAGCGTGGTTGTGGCAAATTACTACGGCAAATTGGCAGCCGTACACTTTGATAGACTGTAACGAAGGTTTTTTTTAGCGTTTGATGAACAATAATTTGTAATAATATCTCTGTTTGAAACTGTTTGTTGTCATTTTAATAACATGAATAAAACCATAACATAGGAAATAATGACATGTTATAGTTTCGTTTACATTTTTTTCCAACCCCTCAAAACGCCAAATTTTATCACACATACAAGAAAATCAAACGTAGTCCCATAATATATATCTGTGACTTTCTCATTTGCTAATTTAGATCTCGTACTATGATAATAAATATACTAGAAACAACTTCAAATAATGATGGTAATTCCATTATGTCTTGAGACGGATTGGCGTCCACTATCGCTTACGATTTCTCGTCAACGATCTATGTGGTGATTCCCATAGCTCATTTCGTAAATTAAACTTCCACTGCCTAAGAAACTTAACCAAAACCGAGCCATACTTTCATTATGTCTGAGGCAACATTTACTGAAGTGCCTTACATCAATTTCCGCGAGCTTTAGGTATGATGTAATGTCGGAAGAAACCCTTGGACGTCTTACTCTTAGCGTCGATTGCCCTTAAGAGAAAATCATGCGGAAACCCACTCACATATCTATATTCAATAAAATGAAGTCCATCAACGGGAACTGGAGTTGAGTAGTGTTGTATTGTGTTGTGTGTAGTCTCTTAGTAGCTTCCTTACCCTCTCACAATCATAAACGACAGGAGGCCTGTTACCTGCAGAGAGACGTTTGTCTATACTACCAAAAACTATAGATATAGAATTAAAATGTATATTCACTGATATTATAAACCGTTGTACAATTTACGAACTAAGTAACAGTTGGAAAGTTACTGTGTGATTGCGGCATAAGAGAAACCATCACCTCATTTTGTACCGTGGGTTTTGCAAAACCCATCTATGGGAAAAGTTATGGTAACATCATGACTTCCACTATATGGCGATGGCCATTCTGTATATGCCAGAAGTAAATATTTGCTGAAATATAATTCACATAAATTATTATTTCATTCATATCATTATATTTAGCAGATACGACTATGAGGAGATGGATGGAGGATGGATGCAGGTGGCTCAGGACCGTGCTTCGTGGCGTTCCTTGTGAGAGGCCTATGTTCAGCAGTGGAATTGTGAATGACTGTAATTATGATGATGATGATGATGATGCGAGTAGAGTCCAGATATATCTACAACTGAAATAATCCAAAAATAGCCAAAATATTAATTATTTTTTGTGTAGCGTGTAAAATATAGATTATGATTAATCATTCTTGTATGTAAAAATACACATATACGTAATCTGTATACCTATATTTTTTAATAATGGTTTATAACACTTTTTACACGTTTATTTTTAAATGAACTCATATTCGTGCTATTTACGGGTGACAAAATTTAAGTATAAAACGATTCACCTCTGCTTCCTTGTACTCCGCGAGGTGAAGGGACCTTATTTAGAGCAATTCCGGGACAACATGTACACTTCGCATTTTTACAGTCATACGAGTACATTGGTGCATATAACAGGTTTACAGTTTTCAGTTCTATATTGCTTTTTTATGTATTTGTGTAATCAACTATTAACCAAAGGCTAACATGAGTTTGAATAATTGAAATGCCATGTAATAGTGGGCCACGAAGATTCGGGGGATGTATTCTCTTAGGCCGTAGAAATAGAAATATATGTATATTTATTATATTATATATTTCATGGAAATAGAAATGCAATTATTTTATTCTATATAGACTATATATCGCAAGTCGATTAACTGTGGTACTACTAGCTTGTGTCTGTTCCTATAGTATTTACAGAGTAAATATCACTTATTTTACTGAAACTACTTATATTTTTGCGTACCTACATTACAATTTCGTAAATGTATTGAGAGGCCGAACTTAGTATTAATTTCCTTAAATTTTTGTCTAGGAGACTTTTTAGGTTTTAAATGATATTATATTGCTCTTATGGCCCTCTTCTGCAAAACAAATATAATTTTGATGTTAGTCGCGTATCTTCATAGCAAAATACCATACGACATTATGCTATGGATATAGATAAAATAAACTAGTCTAGCTGTTTCAACAGTGGTATGGAATGACTCCATGTGTATCTTAAGGGTCGACTATGAGAAATGCTAAAAAGATGTCATGTAATATATGCCTTCAAATAGATCACGGTATAACCGTGGATCTCGTATACGCCAGACGTAAAATTCACAGTAGACTGGTACTGATAAACGCCGACTCTTCTGCAACGAGTGAGGCTCATGTCCTGGTACATTTTTACGGGCTTACGGTCTTCTTAATCAAAAAAAGAATTTGAAAAAGTAGAACTTTATATTCATGTAATAATGCGTAGTAATATATAATAATAATAAATTAAGATATCATCATCATCATCAGCCTGCAGCAATCCACTGCTGAAGATAGCCCTCTCCCAAGGGGCGCCACAGCCCGATCTTCGGCTACACTCACCCAGTTGCTGCCAGCCGTTTTCCGCAGATTAAGAAATTAAGTTAAATAATAATAAATTAAAAGCCGTGGTAGGTAGTTCAGGGGCTAAGCGCTCGCTGTAAATGTCACAGTACGCGAGCAACCCGATTTCGATCCCCGCCAGCACCAATGAAATGGTTAATTGCAATTTTAAGTACTGATTTACTATTGCTCGGCGGTTAAGGAAAAGACCGTGAGGAAACTTGCATTTCTAAGAAATAAGAAAAAAATATTTCGTAGACACATGACATTTCCTTGCCCCAAAAACACTCGAAAATGAAAGGAGGCCTGTGTCCAACAGTGGAAGCTATATATGCTGTAACTTTAATATAATTAATACTATCATAATTTAGTTTTTTTTTTATAGAATAAGGATGACAAACGAACACACAGTCCACCTGATGGTAAGTGGTTGCTCTGGCCCATAGACATCTACATTTATCCTCGTTTGTGAATCAAAATGCAGATGCGTTGTCAGCCGTGAGGAATAAGATAGAATGCCTCTTTTCCAGTAAAATGGGTCTCCGGTTCTTTACACTCACCATGCGAAACACAGCAGCGTTAAGCTGCTATTTTACGCAGGTATTCTGTGAGAGCGTGGTCCTTCCCCGGTCGAGCCAACCCATTCGTACTACAACTATACCATTAATATAGCTTAGCCATTTACCCTTAAATTAGGATTGTTTCTGTTATTTATGGAAGCTCTCTAGCAATTTTACATTTCAAGCCCGTTAATAAATCAATACAAACTAGCTTTACTTTGCTAAAATTCATTATTAACTTCTTCAATTTAGGTTTAGAAATCTATTAATAATGTAACACTAAGCACACGTGATAAGTGTCGTACGTGATAGAGTCACGCTGCAGACTATTATAATTGCAGCATGAGTGGGTCTGGCATACCGGGCCACACTCGCATCACAATCATTATCTTCATTACAACCCATTACAAGTCCACTGTTATGGCCTCCCAAGGAAGTCTTTTGTAGCATCAAGGCATGATTCTGAGCCACCTGCATCAATTAACTGTCTGCATCACTTACCTGGTCATCACTGCATCTAGTGGGGGGCCGCCCTTCAGTACGCTTACGTGTACGAGGCTGCCAGTCGAGAACCTTTCTTTCCCATCGGTTGTCGATACTTCGAGCTATAGTGTAGCCGGCCACTTCAGCTTACTGATCGGTCGATTACTCTTCGCATTGGACACTAGCATAAAATCATCATCATCATTACAGCCCTTCACAAGTCCACTGCTGAACATAGGCCTCCCCCAAAAAATGCCACAAAGCACGGTCCTGAGCCACCTGCATCCATCGACTTCCTGCATGTCTTACCAGGTCGTCACTCCATCTCGTGGGGGGACGCCCTACACTTCACCTACCGGTACGAGGCTGCCACTCGAGAACCTTTCTTCCCCATCGGTTGTCGGTTCTTCGAGCTATATGGCCGGCCCACTGCCACTTCAGCTTACTAATTCGTTGGGCTATGTCGGTTATTCTGGTTCTACTGCGGATATCCTCATTCCTAAGTTTATCACGCAGAGAAACTCCGAGCATAGCCCTCTCCATAGCTCGCTGAGCGACCTTGAGCTTCCTCATACGGCCAGCAGTGAAGGACCACGTCTCAGTTCCGTAAGTCATCACTGGCCGTGTAGTGGCGGTCAAGAATATCCACTACCCCATATCCTCCCGTGGGTGTCGTAAAAGGCGACAAAGGGAAACAGGCAGAAGATGGGCAGCAGCATCTCCCTGATAATAGACAAAATTATAATAAAAAAACTGCGGTTGCCAACCCGCTCGCCAAGCGTGGCAACTATGGCAAATACCCCCCAATGACTAAACCAACAAACAGACGGCCCCCAGTCCCCGGCGGCCCCGCTATTCCTGGCTACGGTGGCGACCATGGTAACGGCGGGGCAGGGGGTGCTAAGAATCTCCGGTGGAGGTTCGGTTGCCACCTTAGCTAAAATATCAACATAAAAAAACACAACAGCATTATTCACGCACGCACGCATAGAATACCTACGTGAAATTACAGCATACAAAAAAAAACATCAGCACTACAGCTGACCGGACCTCGCTCGCAAAGAATACCAACATGAAAATAATGATAATCGAAGACCCTTTTTCCTGGTAACGAGACATTCCATTTTAGTACTCAGGTTGGATAACGCATCTGCATTTTAATTCTTAAATGTATATTACGTCTATGGGCCGCATCATACATTTAGTGTTAGGTTCACTCATTTTTTTACTCTATTTAATTATATATATTTTTTGTAGTATAGGGTGACAAACGAGCACACAGTCCACCTGATGGTAAGTGGTTGCTGTGACCTATAGACATCTATATCTGTCCTCAATAAAGAACTAAAATGCGTTGCCACCCATGAGGACTAAGATGGAATGCCTCTTTTTCCCTAAAAAGGGTCTCCGGTTCTCTACACTCACCATGCGAAACAGCAGTGTTAAGCTGTCTCACATTCTGTGAGAGCGTGGTCCTTCACATTCGTGCTTCTACTATACTACTAATGTAGCTGCAGCATGGTTCTACCACGTATTATATAATATACATTACTCATTACATTTAATTATATAATTTTATAATGTAAATATTTACAACAACTGCTCGGTAAATATAACTAAATAAACTTCTCAGCTCGGTAAATAAACTTCTGTAGCAATAGTTCTGTAGAAAACTATATGAGCATATCCGTAGCCTACAAAGTTGAGTCAACTTACTTTATGTGTTTATAGTTATTTATATATACATTTATTGAGATATATATGCATAAATGTGTATATATATATATATATATATATATATATATATATATATATATATATATATATATATGAATTATATATATGTGCATATTTTATGTATGTGTTGCATGTATATATTTGAACTGAATTATATCATGATATAATTATAATATAAATTATATAAAAATGTATTAGATATAAAAATTATGATATATAAATATATAGTCCTTATGGCAGAATCGCTGGAGGACCTAAGCACCATGCTCAATGACCTCAATAGTGTCTCCCAACGAATAGGTCTTAGGATGAACATGGACAAAACAAAGATCATGTTTAATGTCCATGTCACACCTATGCCGGTAATTGTTGGGAGCACTAAGCTCGAAGTTGTTGACGAGTATGTTTATCCGCAGTAGAACCAGAGTAACCGACATAGCCCAAGGGATTAGTAAGCTGAAGTGGCAGTGGGCCGGCCATATAGCTCGAAGAACCGACAACCGATGGGGAAGAAAGGTTCTTGAGTGGCAGCTTCGTACCAGTAGGAGAAGTGTAGGGCGACCCCCCACGAGATGGAGTGACGACCTGGTAAGACATGCAGGAAGTCGATGGATGCAGGTGGCTCAGGACCGTGCTTTGTGGCATTCCTTGGGGGAGGCCTATGTTCAGCAGTGGACTTAGGAAGGCTGTAATGATGATGATGATAATATCATGACAACTTAACTGCCCAAACTCACCTCTCTGTTCTACCCAAGGTTAGCTGGTAGAGAATGCCATATAGCATTAAGCTCGCCTTTGTACAAATATTTTGTGCAATAAAGAATAAATAAATAAATAAATGGCAACACTGTTCGTGCTGAGTCGGATGCCTTTTCGTTGTTGCAACTCATTATTTGCAAATTCATTTGTGAAAAAAAAATTGTTTGTTGTTTGAATTTCTTTGTACGTTGTGTTGCGTATGACAATTAAATGATATATTAATTCGTTATTTTATAGTACAGTAACAAAAATAGCATCCTAGCCATTTCCCATCATTACAAAAATTACAGTAACAAAAATAGCATCCTAGCCATTTCCCATCATTACAAAAATTACAGTAACAAAAATAGCATCCTAGCCATTTCCCATCATTACAAAAATTACAGTAACAAAAATAGCATCCTAGCCATTTCCCATCATTACAAAAATTACAGTAACAAAAACAGCATCCTAGCCATTTCCCATCATTACAAAAATTACAGTAACAAAAATAGCATCCTAGCCATTTCCCATCATTACAAAAATTACAGTAACAAAAATAGCATCCTAGCCATTTCCCATCATTACAAAAATTACAGTAACAAAAATAGCATCCTAGCCATTTCCCATCATTACTATACAATTCTATTATACTTATAATTATTTATTATTTTGTGGCAGTATGAAGAAAGCTACAAAAACTGCAGATACTTTTTTAAATAACGTTTTACTTTAACCGAGAACTGAACTTGCCAATTTTGCAAAAAAAATTACAACCTCCATTACTACATCCATAAAAGTTAATGTGAATCAAATGTAATAACATTGTAATTGTGAATGTAGGAACATTGTGTCAAATCAAAGGCAATGCCTTGGTTTTTTCTTTTATCTTACTTATATACACTATTTTTTCCTTCTGAAACTAAAATATAAATAAAAGTAAAGTAGTGCCTTTATGGATCCAACTAAACCGAAGTAGAAAAACCTACTAGAGTAGCAGTAGTAGAGTAGTAGTAATAGCAGAGTAGAGTAAAGTCGTCTCGACAGATTAGTAGTCTATGGATCACAGCATCTACTTATCACGTGAACTGTATGCTCGTTTGTCCTATTAACCTAATAAAAAAGGTTTCATCTTTTTTCTTTTTTTTTCATTTCAGAGAAACATGAAGAAAAGCCAGAAGAGGATTTATCTAATCACGATGTTATATTCTTGAGAGGCATAATGGAAAGTCCTGATTTTGGAAGAAAATACGTTAGTATAATATAATGTACATACATCATGCAAAATCTCTCATATAAAGCAATCTCTGGTAGATCTCTAATAGACTTTGATAGGCTGTAATGGATGGAAACACCTACAATTTTGCAAGGGTAATTAATAAGGCGACTTGCAGAAGCGGATTTATAGTTTGGAGGGGTCACAGACTGGCGACTTTTGTCGTATTACTTTATCACCCTAAAATGTCAAAAGAATTATCTACTCTTTTGACATTTCCGTAGGCTTCGACCACCTAATCCTAGGCCCACCCTACACGTGTCCCCCGGGTGGTGCTAAACGAGCGACAAAGCCGAAAGAACTGACTCGGCTCCTCGCCGTGTGGTAGCGGCGTAAAAAATACCACAACTTACTTTCGCACCATGAGGCAAAATATTAACGAAATGGCCCCGAGTTCCCGGCGCCCCTTTAATGGGGCAGGGGTGCGAAGAATCTCCGGGAGGAAAACCGGCGACGAGGTTCGCCACCCGTCACGTTCTGTCCCCCGGAGGGGCGAAAAGTGGATTGCGGAAGCCCGTCTGGCTACATTGAATGTATGTGGAGGAATGAATGATAAGATGGATGAAGTATGCGATATGATGTATGATAGAAGAATAGACGTGTTATGTGTGAATGAGACGAAACGGAAGGGAAAGGATGCCACTACACATGGCATGTATACCGCGTACTGGTCTGGTGTAGACGAGACCGAGCGGGCATGCCAGGGAGTCGGTATCATCCTTTCAGAAAGAATGGGTCATTGTGTAGAAGAGTATGAATGTGTAAGCCCGAGACTGCTATGGATACGAATGAAAGTGGGCTTAAAGAAGTTGTTTGTTTTAGGGGTCTACGCCCCAGACATGTCTAAGCCCACTTATATCCGAGAGAAGTTTTGGGAGTTGGTAAGGATGGTGCTAATGAAATGCAATGTTAATGAAAATATTGTGATATTAGGCGATTTTAATGGAAGGGTTGGGGTGAGGAGGCTTGGTTATGAAAGGATATTGGGAACGTTTGGTGATGAAAGTATAAATGAGAATGGTGAAAGCCTTCTCGCCGTATGCGTGGAAAAGAATCTTGTTGTGACGAACACTTTCTTTCGTCATAAGAAGATTCACACGTATACATGTGAAAGAGGTGATGATAGAAGTATGATAGATTTCATAGTTGTTGATGAAAGAATGAGGAGCGCGGTGGTAGATACAAGGGTTTACCGGGGCTCTAACGTAGGGACGGATCATTACTTGGTCTTATGCCGAATTAATGGGCTTTTCAGACGTTGGAGGCATCGGACATCTGTGTCTACCACAGCGTTACAGCGTATAAGAACAGAGAGGTTACAAGATGAAGGTGTGAAAGAGAAGTTCAAATGTAGATTGAGAGAAAATATAAGTGGTATGGCTGAATTGTGTATGAATGATTTAGACTTGGAGACTGTGTGGTATAATGTCAAGAAAGGTTTAGTGGATGCAGCTACCGAAGTATGTGGTGTAAGTAAGAGAACGAATGAAAGGAAAAATAACAGGTTATGGTGGGATGATGAGGTACGGATGGAAGTTGAAGCAAAGAAGAAAGCATGGCTAGATTTACTAGCAACCAAGGCTAGTAATTCTAGCAGTATGAATGATGATATTGAAAGGAAAAAGGCAGTTTTAGACACCTAAATAAGAGAGTAAAATAAGTAGTTGAAAGGAAATAGCAAGAAAGAACGGATAAGAATGATAGAAGAATATTGGATAACTTCCAAGAAAACATTAAAATGTTCTGGAAACTCGTAAGAACTACCAGGGGACATTCACAACAGCCTAGAATGAATGCTATACGAGACCAGAATGGCTGTATTCTAAATGACGAAGTTTTGAGTTTAAGGAGATGGAAGGAATACTTTGAAAGCGTGTTTATGAGTGATGAGACGTTTGAATTAAATGAAATAGAAATTCCGAAAGAAGAGGAAATAGATAGAGATATAAGTATAAATGAAATAATGAAAGCAATGAAAAGTATGAAAGCAGGTAAGGCAGCCGGTTATGATAGAGTATCTCTCGAAATGCTAAGGGCTGGAGAAGGATTGGTGGCAGACCTGCTGTACACCTTGTTTAATTTATGTTGGGAACTTAAGCGGGTACCGGGAGACTGGTACAAAGCCGTGATAGTCACAATATATAAGGGAAAAGGATCACAGCAGGACTGTAAAAACTACCGTGGTATCAGCCTTCTTAGCATTGTGGGAAAACTGTATGCTAAGGTACTAATTGAAAGAGTTATGAAAGAAATTGACGGAAAAATTTGGGATGTGCAAGCGGGATTTAGAAAGGGAATGGGATGTACGGATCAGGTCTTTTCCATGCGCATGATCGCCGAGAAGTTTTTGGCCAAAAACCAAAAAGTTTTTTGTGCGTTCATGGACTTGGAGAAGGCTTATGACAGAGTGGACAGGGATGTGTTATGGCAAATACTGAACTCATTTGGGTTGAGCGCTGGTCTGATACAGGCATTGAAGTCTCTATATAGGGACTCTAGTGCTTGTGTCAGGATCAACGGGGCCTACTCGGACTGGTTTGACATCCATAAAGGTGTCAGACAGGGCTGTGTGGCTTCCCCGTGGTTGTTTAACCTATTTATGGACAGTTGTTTGGAAAATTTGAAAGTAGAAGAATGCTGGTTAAGAATGGGTGAGTTAACCGTCAAATGCCTTTTGTACGCCGATGATCAAGTCATACTTGCGTCGTCGGCAGCCGAGTTGCAAATGATGGTTACATTAATGAACAGGACATTAAAAGAAAAGGGAATGAAAGTAAGTAAGACGAAAGTTATGGTCTTTGAAAGAGAAGAAAGTAAAACGATATGTGAAATAAGAATAAAAGGGGAGTTGGTAGAGCAAGTAGATGAGTTTGTATATTTGGGATGTGTGTTTAGCAGGGATGGTAGATATGATAAGGATATAGAACGACGAGTGAATGCAGGAAATAGAGTGAATGGGGCTCTACACTCTATTGTGAAAAGTCAGAATGTGTCCAAAAAGGCACGTATGGCAATTCACAATGCTGTGTTAGTACCTACTTTAATGTATGGTAGTGAAAGTTGGGTGTGGCAGAAGAAGCATGAGAGTAGAATAAATGCTGTAGAAATGCGGTCATTAAGGAGTATGTTAGGGATGAAGCTGAATGACAGAGTGAGAAATTGTTTAATAAGAGAAGAGTGTGGTTTGCAAGATGATGTTGTGACCAAGATTAAGAAAGGAATGCTTCGGTGGTTTGGCCATGTAGAAAGAATGAATGAGGAAATAGTGACAAAGCAAATTTATGTTGCAGAGGTGAACGGCATAGTCGGGAAGGGTCGCCCTAGGCGAAAGTTTATCGACCAAATTGGCGATATATTAAAAATGGGCCAAATCAAGAGTACCTTTAACCAACGAGCGTGTATGCGTAGGTATATGGATGTGGAGGAAGCGAGAGAGGTGTGTCAGGATCGTGCCAAATGGAAGTCCATAATCTCTGCCTACCCCTCTGGGTGACAGGCGTGAGTGTTTATGTATTATGTATGTAATTATCTATTCTTCTTCTTCATCATCATCAGCATGTAAAAGTCTACTGTAAGACCTATGTCTTGCAGTACGTTACGACGTTATAAGAGGCCTATGCCTCTTCTAACGTCGTAGCGTTGGCGCAGGCAGATTGACGATCGCATTGATCGCAATATAATACTTCTCGCACCTTTGACATTGCTGCCCTTAGCATATCCGAGTATTTTATGCCTACTCTGACGTACATAACCGTTATGTTTATACCGTCATATCGATATAAGCCATTAGATTTTTCTATCATTTGAAATAGTCACGTCTTACTACATCCCCAGGAAGCAACGGTGTAATTAATTTACGCCGTCTCTACACGGCAAACGAATTATCATTCCCTCCTTATCACTGAAGTTACGCAAGAAACCTTATGTATTTATGAATTACAGTAATTGTTACCCTCTTCCTTAGTTTCTTTTTCATATTTTCTTAGTGCATATCTACGTTGCTTAGTTTTATTTTGAATATAATATTACCTTTTTTACGTGGTAGAGCCATGCTGCAGCTATATTAGTAGTATAGTTGTAGCACGAATGGGTCGGCTCGACCGGGGAAGGACCACGCTCTCACTGAATACCAGCGTAAAATAGCAGCTTAACGCTACTGTGTTTCGTATGGTGAGTGTAGAGAACCGGAGACCCTTTTTACTGGAAATGAGGCATTCCAGCGTAGTCCTCACGGGTGACAACGCATCTGCATTTCGGTTTGTAATAGAGGATAGATGTAGATGTCTATGGGCCGCAGCAACCACTTACCATCAGGTGGACTGTGTGCTCGTTTGTCCTCCTTATCTTATAAAAAAAAACCTATACGCCACCCTTCAACGTTTAAGTAATCCGTAGCGTCGTTTAAAAAATATTACAAATATTCAAAACGAATACATTACTAACAAATATTCTATGGGAACGAGGTCGCGGGCACAGCTAGTTAGTAATAAATTATACCAGTATGTTCAAAATGCAATGGGAGTATGTTATTAGTATAATAATATGATAAGAGCACGAGCATTTACTGCATTTTTACAATAATAAGAGATGTGCTCTTATTCATTCATCATTCATCGAGCTTTTTATTTAAAAATGTTAATAATAGTCTGTTCGCTTATACGATCGCCTTTGTGTCACGTCGCCTTGGCACGTACCACATCTTGTAAATAATATAATAATAATAATAATAAATCTTTATTTCGGATAACAAATGAGATCCATATCACAGGTAAAGGCTTCGCGCCGCTGCGAACTTAGAATAATAACACCTAGAACGATAGTTCCCTACAAAGCGGACGTTCAAAAATGAGGCAAGAACTAAATCTATGTGTGTGTAAGTAACTTGGGATTACGCTAGACGAAACGCATCAAGTGAAAAAATAAAGTTGCCAATATATTAAATTTTCACCAAAAGTAGCGAAGTTGAAACTATATTAGACTAATACAACGGAAGTATGACTAATACAAATGTGAGAATAAGTTTGGTTGAATTCTGTTACCGAAGTGTAGCCCGCCAAATTCAAAATATTCTTTCATAGGCTATTTGCCTGTCTAGCCAAATGAAATACTTTTCTAAACTACTTTGTGTACTGTACTTTTACAAAATACTGTACGTACTGTACTTTTAAAAAATACTTTCAAACAATGACCTTTTACTTGGCAACTACTAAGATGAGTCACAAAAAACATCTCAACAAAAAACAAAAATCATCTTCTGTGTACATACTCCAATATTAATGGAAGTTCTTGACATGATTTTGTCTTTATGAAGTCTGATATTTCAAGCGGCCCAAGAATGCATTTGATCATTTCTTATTACATTCTTAGTCATGTACATTCTAAAGCGAAATAATTTTTAAAACACCCAAATATTTTAAAGTGTTTGCTTTACTCAAGTATCCGCAATCACAGGTACCGCTGCTAGCAGATCGTTGCCTATTATTGTATTGATATGTATGCACTATATGAAATGGTTTTAGAAGTATTAATAAACAATAGGTTGTGCTATCATCATTACAGCCCTTCACAAGTCCACTGCTGAACATAGGCCTCCCCCAAGGAATGGCACAAGGCACGGTCCTGAGCCACTTCCATCCATCGACTTCCTGTATGTCTTACCAGGTCGTCACTCCATCAAGTGGGGGGACGCCCTATACTTCGTCCGCCAGTACGAGGCCGCCACTTGAGAACCGTTTTTCCCCATCGGTTGTCGGTTATTCGAGCTATATGGCTGGCACATTGCCACTTCAGCTTACTAATCCATTGGGCTATATCGGTCACTCTGGTTCTACTGCGGATATCCTCATTTCTAAGTTTATCACGCAGAGAAACTCCGAGCATAGCTCTTTCCATAGCTCGCTGAGTGACCTTCAGCTTCCTCATCCGGCCAGCAGTGAAGGACCACGTCTCAGTTCCATAGGTCATTACTGGCAACACGCACTGGTTGTACAGTCTCGTTTTCAAATTTTGAGGTATACAATATAAAGGTTTTTTTTAATTTCTTAAAAATGTTTTAAAAGTTTATGGGCAAGTTTCCTTAAGTTTTTTTGACACTACAGATAAAGATATTGGTCTGTATTTGGAAGGCAACTTTCTGTCGCCTGATTTGATAATAGGAGTGACTACTGCTTTTCGAAAATTCAAAGCTTATGATTTATCATGCAAATAACGTAAATGTTCAGAATTTCTGGCGTGATAAATCATGCCAATAACATAGTGGTTCAGCCAGAAATTCTCTGTTCAGTTTAAAAATAATAGTTGTTTATTAAGTCCGGTGCACATTTAACTTTAAAGTTCGCTATAATATTACAAATTTCTATAGGATCTGTCATACCATCGTTTTAACTATGGATTTGTTAAGTTTAGCTATAGAAGCCAATTTGCACTTCTGTAGTATTAAGCTTACTTAGGGTTTGTGTGTCCAAATTAAAACCTGAGATAAAGTACCTATAAAGTAATTCATCAAAGTATTCTTCAGGCGTAGATTTAATTTTTGTAAGCTCAGCTGGCAGATTATTATTATAGTTACCAGCCTTCCATGTCTCCATGGGTTTTTGTGTTTTTGAAAGTGATCTTGATAATTAGCCTGCTTTCAATATCTTGATCAATTTAGTAAAACAATTTCTATATTTTACATAGTAATTATTCTTAGGTTTCCTTCAGTATAACATTTCACTGGTTTATGCATTCTATCTCTTTTAGGCAGACATCTAATATTTTTGGTTTTAGGGGTTAGTATTTTCCAGAAACATTGCAAAGAATCGAAATAGCTTTATTTATATTATTGAAAGTATTATTTGTATTGATAAAGTAATTAGATTAATTATTTTCAAAGACACTGGGCAAATAAATGGTGGTGTAGACTAGAGACTCCCTTATAGAGAAAAGAAGCAATCATTTTTTGCCCACTTTTCTTGCCTGCCGAACTACAAAAGACTGTTGCTTTCTTTCCGAAATGTTACAATATATATAATACTAGCGATCAAAAAGTATTTTGAAAACAAGCAGTGAGAGTGAACTTTTAAAATCATAAAAAATTATCTCCCTAAAATCTTTTTGTGTTAATACCATTTAGCTGAAGATGACGAACTTCAACCGGTGTTAAAAAATTGACACCTGATTTCCCGCTAAAAATATTTTAATTAATATAATATGAGTTTGTTATGCTTTTTAATATTATATAACACTAGCTGTTCCCCGCGACAGTGCCGGCCTGAGGCAAGTTTTAGGATGAAGCAAGATTCAATTATGGCGCCCCCTTTGCTTGCCCCTAATATATACCAGTTGTACGTGCACATGCAAGCATGAAACTGGGAAGATCTCGACAACATCTTAAGTCTATGTCTAATTTGTCTATTGAAAACAGCCATGCTCGTGGTATTTTAGGCACTGCACTCCTTAAGGTATCTATAGGAACCGTTGATATAGAATGAAAAAAACAAAATTAAAAATGGAATAAAGGTACATTTATTTAAATAAATCATAACAACAATAGACAATAAAACAAAATTAAGTCAACATTCATTAATGAGATCAATAAGCATAGTCAACTTTAGAACTGGTACTTATACGTTATGTTATATGTTTACTAATTAATGTAACAGTGCTTATTAAAAACAAACTCTTCAGGTTTAGCCTACTGGCTCCTATTAATAATATAATTAACCCATTGAATGTCGGAAAAATTAACACTAACAATAGCATAACAATAGCAATTAGGACACCTGTATGTCCTTAAAACACTGAATGGATTAATAATAAACAAATTTAGAACCGACTTGTTATATGCGGAAAAAAAAAATAGATTCTGTTTGACAATCGTAAGTAATCAGCAAGTTGCTTGTATCCTGATTCAGCACCTAAATAATGCCCTAAGCGAAAACTTACACCTAGATAATTTAAAATTAAAAATGTTGTACAACCGACTTCAATATAAGTTATTTAAGAATAACTCAAAAACTATTGGTCTGACCCTAATCAAATTCAAATGGGACCACACGAGAACTATCAGCTTTCATATAAAAAAAGAATCATCGAAATCCATTCACCCAGTACAAAGGTGGGAACACACATAAAAATAAACATACACTCGAATTGAGTACCGTCTCCTTTTTGGAAGTCGGCAGAAAAGTGATGGTCACTGTTTGTTGGTCTAGCGCCGGTGTGATTCATCACAGCTATATTATCAATAAATGATAGAGTAAATGCCGCAAATATTTTAGTTGTTATTATAAAACAAATAAGCATATTTTAAAAATAAGACTGAAATGATAATACAAAGATATAAACTGGTCAAGCTCTCTTCTCTACCTCTAATTTTATTAAGGTGTTTTGCCAAGGCTGTCCATTACAACTTTTGTCAGCCACTTACACCTAGAAAAGTGATGGTCACTGTTTGTTGTTCTAGTGCCGGTGTGATTCATCACAGCTATATTATCAATAAATGATAGAGTAAATGCCGCAAATATTTTACTTGTTGCTCAATCTTCATTTTTGGTATAAAACAAATAAGCAGATTTTAAAAATAAGATTGAAATGATAATACAAAGACATAAACTGGTCAAGCTCTCTTCTCTACCTCTAATTTTATTAAGGTGTTTTGCCAAGGCTGTCCATTACAACTTTTGTCAGCCACTTACACCTAGAAAAGTGATGGTCACTGTTTGTTGTTCTAGTGCCGGTGTGATTCATCACAGCTATATTATCAATAAATGATAGAGTAAATGCCGCAAATATTATACTTGTTGCTCAATCTTCATTTTTGGTATAAAACAAATAAGCAGATTTTAAAAATAAGACTGAAATGATAATACAAAGATATAAACTGGTCAAGCTCTCTTCTCTACCTTTAATTTTATTAAGGTGTTTTGCCAAGGCTGTCCATGACAACTTCTGTCAGCCATGTGTTCCATCTCTGCACAGAAAGAACAACTCACTGGCCCGTGCCGTAAAGCAGATAATCGATCATTTAAGTTCTCTTTTTGAATCCAACTCGACTCCCGATGATTGGGGATACACACCGCCGAACATCCCGTGGTGTGATTGTTTCATGCTGGATGTGCGGTTTACACAGCGTTCAGTGTGAAAAGCATTCCTCTCCCTGGACGTCAACAAGTCGAGTGGGCCTGATGGAGTCCCTCTTATTGTGCTGAAGAGGAGTGCTCTGGAGTAAGCAACGGTTATAACGCGTCTTTTCTGGTACTCCTACTCCTTAGGTTAGGTTAATCCTGAACGAATGGAAGCCAGATTTAGTGCACCTGATCCCTAAAAAGTCGACCGATCAGACCCGTCCAACTACAGGCTTATCGCCATCGCCTCCTTTTCCAAAGTAATTGAATCCATTATAAACTGCTAGCCGCCAATGCGGTCAATAATCATCTGGTTCTAGTTCTTATCTTCTAATTTACATGACTCTACATTGTTTCTGCTGCATATCAATTATATGTTGCTATTACATGTTGTAACTCTGGTGATGAATTTTGCACCGGCCGTGCTAATATTTTTCGGGACACGTCATCTAGTATCGGAACAAACTTGTGGCTGAAGTCCAGTTTTTATAAACAAAATCTCGGATTGGGGATGACTCTAGTCCAGTTTAAACTTCAGAAGCCACAGGTGTGCTAAGTTACCACTAAAAAGATCCCCTTTGTCGTATCTCCTCAACTTCTCAATCTCAGCCAGCATCGGAATCATCGGCATGGACATATCGAATGACGTACAGCTTGCGGTCACTTGCTAGTGAAGGCTAAATAGGCCTCTAAAAAGCTTAGCGTGCTCAGCAGAGCGGGACAGTATATTCTGCCGGCAACCGTTTGCAACTTTACAAGGCGCAAGTTTAGTGTCACAGGGAGTACTGTCTTCATTTCTGGACTGGGGCAACCCAGTGCCAGCTACTTCCTTTCGACCACATCCAGCAAAGAGTGACTCGAATCGTTGACCACCGAGTTCTTTCTGATCGGCTCAATCCACTGGCGCTGCGAAACAATGTTGCATACCATTGCATTTTCTACCGCATTTTCTACGGGGAGTACTTAGATAAATTGTTTGGATTTATTCCAGCTGCTAAATTTCACGTACCAACCACACCATCTGGATGCTTGGCGGTACACCATAACTGTGTAAATTACTAGAAGATTTCTTCCTCGCAAGACTTTGTGGAATCATCTACCACTGGCGATGTTTTCCGGAGCGATACGACTTAGAGACATTCAAGCAACGAGCGTACTCTTTTTAAAAAGATCAGCAACGCACCTGCAATTTCTTTGGGTTTGCAGTTATTTATAGGCGATAGTCGACACTTAATATCAGGAAAGTTTTATTTAATGTGGGTGAAACCACGGGGTGGAAAGCTAGTAAAATATAAAAATCTCGTAAATATATTCTAGCTGGCCAGGCACAGACAGAACAGGCCATATTCTTAGTTAGCCTAGGGCTGTCAGAACTCCAAATCAGGCACTGCAAACAGGATGAGCATTACTGCAGATGTGTGTTGTGAATAACTGAACACTATGATGGAGAAGCTCACACGTCTCCAACCAGCTTTGGTCAATCGCTCGTCCCCACTGCTCCTGTACGGCAACGCGCGACTTCATACTGCACAACAGATGGTCTCGAAGTTACGGTTCAACGGTGGTAGAGCCTTGCAGCAGCTTTTGCTGTTGCACGTATGGGCCGGCTCGAGCCGGGTTAGTACCACGTACCTCACAGAATACCGGCGTGAAGTGGAAGCTCTGCTTCCGCGTTTCGTCTGGTGAGTGCAGGTGACCGGATGCCCAATTCCCCTCCCCCCCCCATCAACATGGTAGCGGAATTACGTCATAAACTACCCCAGGAGGGTACCAGTACCCCTGGAGAATCCCTCGCTGAGCATCCACGACCATGCTATTCCACTCCTGAGCGTGGGTGCTCAGGCTGCCCCGCGTATTCTGGGGGGGGGCAAATTTCCGCTCAACACAATAACTGCTCGGGGCAAACTGAGCAACAAGACCAAGGCGACCCCTGCCACGCTATCCGTGAATTTCTGCAACATCAGGGGACTTCACTCGAACCTAAACGCCGTCCACTACCATCTTGAGACGGCGAAGCCGGCCTTGCTCTTTCTGACCGAGACGCAGGTGTCCTCTCCGGCTGATACTTCGTATCTCTCCTACCCGGGGTACAAATTGGAGCACTCCTTTGTGCCTCGGGCTGGAGTTTGCGTGTATGTCAGAGAGGACATCTGTTCTCGACGCCTCGGCAGTCTTGAAGGTTCGGACCTGTCCATCCTTTGGCTACGCGTAGACAGCGACGACCATCCGCGCGTCTACGTGTGCCTCTATAGGTCCCATAGCGGTAATGCCGAAACAGACCGACTCATCGACCACGTCCAAATGGCTACAGATTCCTTGCTACAACAGGTCCCATCCGCAGAGATCGTGATCCTTGGCGATTTTAACGCCCACCACGCCGAAAGGCTCGGTTCACGTTTAACCGATCATGCGGGAAGATCTGTTTATGACTTTGCCTTGGCATATGGTCTGACACAACTGGTTACATCGCCTACGCGGATTCCAGATGTTGAGGATCATACACCTTCCCTGTTGGACCTTCTGCTGACCTCTCATCCGGACGGATATCAGGTTTCCGTCGATGCCCCTCTTGGCTCTTCGGACCATTGTCTGATCCGGAGTGTGGTGCCACTCACGCTCCCCTCGCGGTTGCGTTCTGCAGGTTGCCGCCGTGTTTGGCATTACAGGTCGGCGGATTGGGACGAAATGCGGTCTTTCTTTGCTTCCTACCCATGGGGGCGGGTTTGCTTCTCGCCGGATGATCCCAGCGCTGTTGCTGACTCTGTCACTGATGTAGTGCTACAGGGAATGGAACTATTTATTCCATCATCTGTGGTACCCATCGGAGGCAGATCTCAGCCTTGGTTTGGTCGCTCCTGTAAGACTGCATTACGCAGTAAGCAGGAGTGTTATCAAGCCTGGGCTGCGGCTTCGGTGACTCGAGATGTAAACACCAGCACACTCAAAAAGAAGTATAACTTCGCCTCCAGGTCCTTCAAAAGAGTTATTGCCAAGGCAAAGTCAGAGCACATAGGCAGAATTGGCGAGAAACTAGTTCGCCTTCCTTCGGGAACCCGTGCATTCTGGTCTCTCGCCAAGGCTGTCCAAGGGAATTTCTGTAAGTCATCACTACCATCTCTGCACAGGGAGGACGACTCACTGGCCCACGACGCAAAAGAGAAGGCCGACCTTTTAGGCTCCCTTTTTGCGTCCAACTCGACTGTTGATGACGGGGGGAACACACCGCCGACCATCCCGCGGTGTGAATGCTCCATGCCGGATGTGCGATTCTCACAGCGCTCGGTTCGCAGAGCACTCCTCTCCCTTGACATCCACAAGTCGAGTGGGCCTGACGGAATCCCCCCAATTGTGCTGAGGACGTGTGCTCCGGAGTTGGCACCGGTTCTAACGCGTCTTTTCCGGTACTCCTACTCCCTAGGCGTAGTCCCGAAATCATGGAAGACAGCTTTTGTCCACCCGATCCCTAAAAAAGGCGACCGCTCAGATCCGTCCAACTACAGGCCTATCGCCATCACCCCCTTGTTCTCCAAAATAATGGAATCCGTTGTAAACTGCCACCTCATGCGGTACCTTGAGGATCACCAGCTGATTAGTGACCGCCAGTACGGTTTTCGTCGGGGTCGATCAGCTGGTGATCTTCTGGTCTACTTAACTCATAGATGGGCGTTGGCAGTAGAGTCCAAGGGGGAGGCATTGGCCGTTAGTTTGGACATTGCGAAGGCCTTCGATCGGGCTTGGCACAAAGCGCTTCTTTCGAAGCTCCCTTCCTATGGGCTTCCCGAGAAATTATGCAATTGGATCACCAGCTTTCTTGCAGATCGGAGCATCAAGGTCGTTGTAGACGGTGCATGCTCCGACTACAAGCCTATTAACGCTGGTGTTCCACAAGGCTGCGTGCTATCACCAACGCTGTTTCTTCTGCATATCAATGATATGTTGCAAGCTGGTAGCATTCATTGCTATGCAGATGACAGCACTGGTGATGCTCTATACACCGGCCGTGCCAATATTTCTCGGGAAAACGTCACCGAGTACCGGAACAAACTTGTGTCTGAAGTCGAGTCTTTGCTGGACAAAGTCTCGTATTGGGGGCGACTAAATCTAGTCCAGTTTAATCCTCAGAAGACACAAGTTTGCGCGTTTACCGCTAAAAAGAACCCCTTTGTCGTATCTCCTCAGTTTCAAGGTACTCCCCTTGTTGCCTCAGCCAGTATCGGAATCCTCGGCGTCGACATATCGAGTAGCGTGCAGTTTCGTGGTCACTTGGAAGCGAAGGCCAAATTGGCCTCTAAAAAGCTTGGCGTGCTCAGCAGAGCGGGACAGTATTTCATGCCGGCTCAACGCCTGCAACTTTACAAGGCGCAGGTTCGGCCTCACATGGAATACTGTTCCCATCTCTGGGCTGGTGCTCCCCAGTGCCAGCTTCTTCCACTTGACCGCATCCAGCGCAGAGCGGCTCGAATCGTCGACGACCAAGTCCTTTCCGATCGGCTCGACTCATTGGCACTGCGAAGAGATGTTGCATCTCTTAGCATTTTCTTTCGCATTTACCATGGGGAGTGCTCTGAGGAATTGTTCGGATTAATCCCAGCCGCCAAATTTCACGAACGCACATCGCGGCAGAACTCCCGATACCATCCACACCATCTGGATGATTGGCGGTCCACCACTGTGCGATTTAGAAGATGTTTTCTTCCTCGCACAACTTCCTTGTGGAATAGTTTACCACCAGCGATTTTTCCGGACCGATACGACTTAGGGACCTTCAAGAAAAGAGCCTACTCCTTTTTAAAAGGCCGGCAACGCATCTGCAATTCCCCTGGTGTTGCGGTTGTTCATGGGCGGCGGTAGTCACTTACCATCAGGTGAGCCGCATGCTCGTTTGCCCCCTCTCCTATAAAAAAAAAATACAAGAGCTGGGTTGGAAGCTCTCGTCATCCGCCGTACTCACCAGACCTTACGCCTAGAGACTTCTACTTTTTCCAGAATTTAAATAACTTTTTGGCGGGAATAAAATTCAATACCGTTTGACGGCTCCGTGGCGCAGTGGCTTGGCAATGAGTTGCTGCGCTGAGGGCCGTGGGTTCGAATCCCGCACGGAACAAATATTTGTATGGCCTACAAGTAATCGTTCCGGGTCTGGATGTTTGTCCTAGTGCAATTTGTGTTTGTAAACTGCCTCCACGATACAGGAGAAAATCCTAGTGTGGGGGTAACGTTTTTTTTTTTAAAAAAAGAAAGAAAAAATACCCGAGAGGCATTACAAAATACCTTTGAAGAATTTATTGCCTCCCCCATCCAGCTGATTTTTTCAAGAAGGGCATCAATAAACTGCTACTGCATTAGCAAAGATGCCTCGATTGCATGGGTGATAACTTTGATTAATAGAAATAAAAAATATAGAAAAATACTTACGTTAACTTATTTCATAAAAAACGGAAATTTCATAGGTAAAGACCTAATATTAGGTAACGTATCTTGCCAATTATTTAATACTAAGAGCTAAATGACTGCTTTCGGGTGACCTTTATCGATATGTAAAAACTATTTCAAATACATCATTTCTCTGAAAAGCTCCAATCCCGAAATATCGCGATTAAGATCATGCGTTCAATTTTCCTCCAACTTTGAGCATGCCAATACTTTCTTAAAATTTTCATCGGTCTTATTCAAATCATAGAGGAAACTCTATTCTATTCTAATCTATTCTATAAACGCCAAGTCTCATTAATTGTAAAAAGTCGTGTAAAACATTTCTGGATCCGGAATATATTTATATATTTTTGCTTTATATATTTAGAGTCAAATACCTATATCTGAATTTGGGATTTTTCAAACCTTTAAAAATTCATAACTCCAAAAATGTTAACTTTATCGTAAAATGTCACGGTATTTTTTTATTTGCAATTTATATCAAATAAAAGAAAAAAATTGACCAGTTTAAAATAAGAATTCCTCGCAATTGAATAAAATCGGTTTAAACAATATGGCACTGAGTTGCCCCATAGCAACATGCATTTATATCATCAGCAGGACAACTTGAAGAGAATCGCATGAAAAAATTGAGGTGGAATAGCTTTGGTACTCATGCGCAGATTCCTCCTGGGCTATAAGAACATTTTTTTCCCTTTTTCGTTCGCGGATTCTTTCAAACTCCGAGTTTATTTCAGCTTTTTGAGCTGTATCTTTAGCTGCAATGAGAGCCTTTGCTAATCCTTCGTCTCTAGGTACATTCTTTTTTGTGCATCAGTTTTGTAGCATCTCATAAATCTATGCACTCTTCTTGCATGCATGTGCTGACAAGGTTAATGTGGAATAAAACGTCGTACCAAATGACTAAAGAGAGCAAAAAATCGAACTTCTTAAAATTGGCTGCAAGTGATTTAGCTTCCAAACTTGCCGCGGGATCAGTTGTGACGATACTCTTCTTCCAAGGCGCTATTTACTTCGACGTACTGATGCTACTACTATCACATCTTGTTCGACACACCTTCTTTAAAGTTAAGCTCTTCACATGTTTTGAAATAACTTCCCATCTATTTGTTGAGTTTGTAAAAAATACAAAAAGCGCTGAAAAATGCCGCGCTCGTCTCAACAAATAAGACCATAGGCACATATACTGACTAGCCACACGTTCGAAACCAAAATATTCTAAAGCGAGGAAATTTCCATCAATAAATTCAGGCACATGAGCAAAGTATTGAACAGAGACTAAGCTTCTAAGGAGCGTGCAAAATTGTTACCTAAATAAGCTAAAAGATTATATTTTTCTATTACGTAGGTAGCTATGCTATTATAAAAAATTTGACTAAGGCGCCTCCTGGGACTTGGCGCCTGGAGCGGCCGCTCCGTTCGCCCTATGGCAGGGCCGGTCCTGCCCCGCGACTTCACCCGCGTGTAATATAGGGTTTTAATTTAGGTTTTTGTAATTTAGGGTGGAACCCTAATTATTTTTCTATAATATTAAGTTACTCCTTATAACATAAGCTATCTACCAGTGAAAGCCCCGTCAAAATCGGTCCAGCTGTTTCGGAGATTAGCCGGAACAAACAGACAGACAGACAAAAATTTTAAAAGCTGTATTATTGTTATAAGTACCGTATATACTTTCATATGCAATTAGAAAAAAACTGTTATTTTGACATTACAAACAGACACTTCAATTTTATTTATTTGTATAGATTCAAAATTCAAACATTTATGAGCAGCCAGAAGCGCAGAAATTCATTGTGCCCTATGTAGTACATGTTAATATTGCTTATTAATGGCATCCACGACTTTTTCTGCCACCAGGGTGGCGCCACTAGAAAGTGAGATTTACTATACTCTTTGAGTGAGATATAATATTTGACAGATTTCATAGCGGGGAAGTTAATTTGTTCGGAAAATGTAAAGGTTATTGTTTCTTTCTGCACTATTACCTATATTTTCATTTTCATATATTAATAAAATTAAAAATATATAAACCAATAAATAAAAAAAATGTGCAAAAAAATTAAGAGCAAACCACTGACGCATTATTTTGTATATTAATTTAATACTCCGGAAAGTGATAAAGTTAAAGCTTTAGTTGGTTTGTTTAGGTGGTTTGGTGAGAAGTTGAATTTTAATTTATTAAAAACCAACTTCTCAATTAAATTACATGGTGTAACAAATACTTTACCTTAGTGTCAGCTAGTGACATCTGGTGAGCAGAAAATTATTAGCCCTCATTGACTGATTCTCGTTGGTCCAACACACTATTATGGGCATTAAAAGTAGTTTATGTTTCTTTGTGATCTATTCGTGTCACATAGAAACAAAACTCCGTTGGACTATGTTAGTTACTTTGGTTATTCTGAATAGAGTAGGTACTACAATATATAGACCTTTATACACTATACTAATAATAGTTAGTTAAGTATAATAAAATACAAATCAGACTAGGATGTATGGTGTAAAACCTTTGCGTACCTTAATTGGTGAATCGTAACAAGAAACATCAATATTATTTGACAGATATTCCTTCTACCTTTGTCTACTACGTAAACTGTGTTTACTTCAAGAATATAGTGACTTACTGTCGCCTGTCTGTATTAGCATATTCATTCTTATCGTAATGTAATAAATTCTAAAATACATTAACGGAACTGGTAGACATAATACCTTATTAATTATTGAAAAACCGTTAATGTGAAATCAAGTCTAGTAGAATGGGTGTGTTCATTCCATTTTACCATATACATATTTTCTATTTATACTGATTTATCTGCTTAAATAACAACTGTTTATTGTAAGAAAACGGTTTTTAATGCCGAACTGCTTAATTTTATATATAATTTTTGTCTTATTTCGTCATTTTTAATTCATCAAATCACAAAAACGAGTGCCACTGCCACGCCTAAAACTAGTTTTGATGTTTAATGTATCCTCGCGAGAAATTTTGTATTAAATCTTAACCCAAAGTATTGACGTTGCAGTCCGTGGATTCAGAAGAAGATTTGATCATTAAACCTGTCTCCTTGGATAACGTAAACATAATACGGTCGTTGAGTGAGTACCGAGGCAATAACATACGAACTATTGAGCAAGCAGAACTTGCTATACTACTATCCAGAGTGCACTTTAAGGTATGATATTCTATTTATATGTATTTATATTGTTTTAAAACTATAACTTGACGTTTATTTCTTTTAATTTGGTAACTAGAACTTTTTACAATATTTACATATTTAAGTGAATGTTTAAAGAAATAATTGTATAACTATACAAAAACCAAATTGTGGTATTTGTTTTAATGTATACTATACACCTAAAGAAAAAGGCGGAGCTAATAGAGATTGTGGTGTTTTCAAATAAAAATTAAGGTACCATGCTTCAAGCAGCTAACTATGAAATTATGAGGATTCGTGCTTGCATTTATATAGGAAAAAAAAGTACACAAGTACAGTAACTTTTATTATGAAGTGTGAACTTAATTCAACTATATCTGTTTTTTTTTTACTCTCTTACACCCACATGTTATAGGATGTGAAATCACATTAACACTCATGCATACCAGCTTGTCTCTACATTGTTTCCAGGCCCTTATAGATGCTCATGATCAGATAGGAGCAATCTGGCTAGAAAGAGGCTCAGGTATAGATGAAAAGACTGCTCTAAAAGAAGAAGACGAAGACATTGCCAGAAACACTGACAAAGATTTTGATCCTGATTTAGACGAAGACATGCCTGTAGAGACAATTAAGGTAGTTGGACTTAGAAAAGTGCCTGGGCAGCCGTTAGGATTAACTGTAAGTTAAACAATATTTTACTTTGAATATTTCTACTACACAATTATATTTTCCTTTTTTTATTGAAGAGGAAGCATATGAGCATGCGGCTCACCTGATGGTAAGTGATCACCGTTGTCCATGAACATCCTCAACACCAGGGGTATTACAGGTGCGTTGTTGGTCTTTTAGGAAGGAGTATGCTCTTTTCTTGAAGGTCCCTAAGTTGCTTCAGTCTGGAAAAACAGCTGGCAACAATATATTCCACAGTTTGGTTCAAGGCAGAAAATTCCACAGTAAATCACACAGTAGTGGAACACCAGCCTTCAAGATGATGAGGATGGAATTTGAAGTTCTGTCGTAGTGTACGATGATGGAATTCAGCAGGTGCAATTAATCCAAACAATTCCTCTTAACACTTCCTGTGATATATGCAGTAGAAAATTCATTGAGATGCTAAGTCTTCGCAAAGCCAGTGGATCAAGCCAATCGAAAAGAACTTATTTGTAGACGATTTGGGCCGTTTTTTGTTGAATACAGTCAAGTGCAAGGATACTGGGGTGTCCCGGCTCAGAGATGAAAACAGTATAACATAAATGGCCAAACCTGTGCTTTGTTAAGCTGCAAGATGTGGGCCGGCATGAAATACCATCTCGATCTACTGAGCACACCAAACTTTTTTGATGCCAGTTTAGCCTTCCCTTCCAAGTGACTGCAGAATTGTACATCTCTCTGAATCTCGTCGGAATGTCTACGCCAAGGATTCCGATGCTGACTGAGGCAACGAGGAGAGTATCCTGAAATCGAGGAGATACGTCAAAGGGGTTATTTTTATGCGGTAAACACGCAAACTTGTGTGTTTTGGGTGTTAAACTGGACTAGATTTAGCCCACCCCCCATCCGTAGACTTTGCTCAACAAAGACTTCAGACTTCTTTTTCAACTTCAGACACAAGTTTGTTCCGGCACTCGATGACGTGTTCCCGAGAAATATTAGTACGGCCGGTGTTTAAGCATCGCCAGTGCTGTCATCTGTATAACAATGAATGTTACTAGTATGCAACATATCATTGTTATGCAGAAAGAACAGAGTAGGCGTTAGTACTAAGCCTTATGGAACACCAGCATACACAGGCTTGGAGTCGGAGCATGCGCCGTCGACTACAACGTTAATACTCCGACCTGTAAGAAAACTGGTGACCCAATTGCATAATTTCTCGGAAAGCCCATAAGAAGCACTTTGTGCCAAACACAATCAAAGGCCTTCACTATGTCCAAAATAACCACCAGGGCCTTCTCCTTGGTCTTAACTGCCTCCACCCACTGGTGAGTCAGGTAGACAAGAAGATCACCAGCTGAGCGATCTCGACGAAATCCTTATTGACAGTCACTAATCAGCTGATTCTTGTCAAGATACCGCACAAGCTGGCAGTTAATAACTAAAAATAAAAAACTGTGGTTGCCAGTTTTGCCAAGTGTGAGAATTATGGCAAACATCCACTCTATGAGGCAATCTATGGAGGATGCCTATGTTCAGCAGTGGGCTCTAATAGGCTGTAACGGTAACGGTTCAAACCAATGCTGGGATCTGTCACCGATATATGGCACTACAGATGACGGGATGAAAAGTTCCATCTTCTAAAGTACCACATCGGCCTCAGACTCAGCAACGATGTTGGGATCATCCAGCGAGAAACAAATCCGACCCTATGGGTAGGATGCAAACAAAGCCCGTATCTCATCCCAATCCGCTGACTTGCCTGCAATGAGCATGCGATGGGTACCATACTCTGGATAAGGCAGTAATCCAAAGAGTTAAGTGGGGCAATGACAGAAACTTGCTAGCCGCCCGAATGAGAGGTTAGCAGAAGGTGTGTGATCCTCCACATCTGGAATCCGCGTGAGTAAAGTGGCTAATTGTGTCAGACCATATGCCAAGGCAAAGTCGTAAGCAGACCTCCCCATATGATCGGTAGTACGAGAACCGAAACATTAAGCGTGGTGGGCGTTGAAATCGCCAATGAACACGATCTCTCCGTATGGGATCTGTTGTTGCATGGAATCAGTAGCCATTCGGAAGTGATCAATGAGGGTCTGCCTTGGCATTACCGCTGTGGGACCTATAAAGGCACCCATAAACGCGGTGGTGGTCGTTGCCGTCTATGCGTAGCTACAGGATGGGGCAGGACTAGAACAGATATCCTCTCTGATGTACATACAAACTCCGGCCCGAGGCAGAAAAGAGTGTTCAAGCTTATAACCTAAGTAAGATAAACGAGATGTATCAGCCAGAGAGGACAACTGCGTCTCGGTGAGAAAGAGCAAGGCCGGTTTAGCCGACACGAGATGGTGGTGGACGGCGTTAAGGTTTGAATGAAGACCCCTTATGTTGTAGAAATTGTGTGATTTTGCTCCGTTTGCCTCGTGTAGTATGTGTACAGAGCGGAATTGTCCAAAGTATACGCTTGGATTGTTTTGGCGTGGATGCCCAGTGAGGGATATTCCAGGATTATCAATGCTGGTAACCTCTTGGGGTAGATTTTTTTAAACACCACATTTTCATAACTGGGGAGAGGGAGGGGTTGGGCCACCGGATACCTACACTCAACAGGCGAAACGCAACTGTATAAATTGTACTTAACACTGGTACTCTGTAAGGGATTTGGTACTACCCCAGTCGAGCCGACCTATTCGTGCAACAGCAAAAGCTGCTGCATGGTTCGTGTTAACGTAACGTAAACATGCTAGTTTGTTTCAACCAATATGAAAAAATATTGCTTAAATATTTTTAAATATTCAAGTAATCTATAAAAGTGCCGGCGGAGATCAAAGCCAGGTTGCTCGCGTACTGTGAAATTTACAACTACTGCTAAGCCCCTGAGTTACCTAGCAGTAAATATTGCATGACATGATTTTTAAATTGGGCCACAAATTTTCAGTTGTCCCAATTGTAGACAATGAGGTAATTGATGAGCAATTTAAACAAAAGTGATACAAATACTCCATTAGAGATCAAGGATTGTACCATTAATTAAAATCTATTATGCTAATATTTTGAGTTTAGTTATTATAAAAACACATTTTAGAATATGGTGTCACTAATGAAATGAAATGAGTGAAAGAAAATAAAAAATATGTGATATATCAATAAAAGTTAATAACAAAATTAATGTTAGTTTTACGCAAAGTGATTTTTTTTTTAATTTGAATCATGCAATTGTGGTTTTTAAAACATGTTTCAAGAAAAGTGTGTACAATAAAAATAAAATAGAGCAATATGTCTATGATTCAATTTTTTTAAATTTAAACAAGTTTTTATATGTTAATTTGTTGTTAATAGTAGAAAATATCTCCGTCATCATCACCCTAGGAGGAGTCTACTCGTATCCCAGCTGTGGATTTACTATGGGCTGTTGACGATAATAATACAATAAAAACTACTGCAGAGGTCGTTACATACGTTGCTGAGTCTGAGGTCGTTACATACAGTTTTAACAGTGGTAGAGCCACGCGGCAGAATTGCTGTCGCACGGATGGGCCGGCTCGAACCGGGGTGGTACCACGACCTCACAGAATACCAGCGTGAAGTAGAGGTTTACCTCTGCGTTTCGCTTGGTGAATGCAGGTGGCCGGAGGTCCTTTTTACTGGAAATGAGACATTGCATCTTAGTCCTCACGGGTCACAACGCATCTGCATTTTGATTCGCAAACGGGGATAGATGTAGATGTCTATGAGCTGCAGCAACTTACCATCGGGTGGACTGTGTGCTCGTTTGTCATCCATATCCTATAAAAAAAAAATACAGGGCTAAACATCTCGATACGCCGAGTTGTTCACAAAATCAAGGGACTGCTGAGCTTCTTCGAGAAGATTTCATGGCTCCATTAATCGTGATATTCCTGTCCACACGCATAATACGCGCTTAGACGTGTAGTTGCGGAAAATAGCCCGTCGTAAACTAAACTACTACTACTACTATACAGGGTTATTTTGCAATAACCGGCCAAATTTGCAGAGAAGGTTCAGGATAACTAGTATAGGCAAATGATGAATACAATTAATAAAAAAGTCTCAAACATTCTGTCCTTTTTATCTTACAAATTTCGTGGTAATACATTATTTTAACTGATTGTCATTCAGAAATATCTAACTATTTTTCTACGCACGCAAACATTCGTAAGCATCGATCAGTCGGCAAAAACTTTGTGAATTTAATCACACACAGAAGACGCATACGCGTACGCTTAGTTATTGCACATAAATCACATTCAATTTAGGATAATTTCTTATTTTAAAAAAAAGTAGAAGCCGCATTTACTCGTATTTTCAAAAACTGTAATAACGGTATATCATTATCTATATATTTGAACTTAAGTTTAAAATTTGGCTACTCTTTGAATGTATGTAGCAACTGCTTGTTTTGTTTTGCATAATATTATTTCTGGGGTGTACATTTATTTATTCCAGGTCACCACTGACGAACATGGTCAGTTGATAGTAGCTAGAATATTAGCTGGCAGTGCAGCAGCAAAACAGGCCCTCCTCTCAGTTGGAGATGTCTTGCTAGAAGTTGATGGTGTACGTATAGATTCAGAGGATCAACTTAAGGAAGCAGTGTCTAAACCTAATGACCGAGTAACCCTGAAAGTGGGCCCCAACCTAAAAGAAAAATGTTCACAGTTAACAAACAAACTCAGTGTATGTATTTGGAAAGATTATTATTTGATTGTTTGTTAAACATCTCTTTACCTTAAAATGTCTATTAATATATTCTTATGTAAAAAATACAAAATATAGAGAATTCTAAGTGGCAGAGCCATGATGTGGTTACCAACCATCCCGCCAAGTGGGACAACTATGCCAAATATCTTATGGGTGATGTCTATGTTCAACAGAGGAGGTTTGAAAACAGCCATGGTTTAGCTCTTTTGTGGCTGCGGTACGAATTAGTTAGTAGTTTTATATGTGGTAGAGTAATGCTGCAGCTATATTAGGTAGTACAGTTGTAGCACGAATGGGTCACTCGACCGGGGAAGGACCACGCTCTCACAGAATACCAGCGTAAAATAGCAGCTTAATGCTGCTGTGTTTCGTATGGTGAGTATAGAGAACCAGAGACCCTTTTTACTAGAAATGAGGCACTCTATCTTAGTCCTCACGGGAGACAACGCATCTGCATTTTGATTCACAAACGAGGATAGATATAGATGTCTATGGGCCCCAGCAAGCACTTACCATCAGGTGGACTGTGTGCTCGTTTGTCACCCTATCCTATAAAAAAAGTTCGACCTGAACAGACTACATTGTCACAAAATACTCGCAAATTTTTTTTGGGTATTGGATTGTGATCATAGATAATTGGAAATCCATTTTACTGGTAAGCTTCTTAGTTCTCAGTGGTGGCAACACATCTGCATTTTGATTCGTCATCCGTGACAGACGTGGGTATCTATGAGCCACAGCATCCACTAACCGTCATGTGGACGACTACAGTTAGACGAATAAAATTTAATCTATAGATCTGTTTGAAAAAATTGTTTTACAATTTCAGTGCTATATGAGAGCTCTCTTTGATTATGACCCAAAGGAAGACACACTACTTCCATGTAAGGAAATTGGATTAGCGTTTAAAAGAGGAGATATCTTACAAGTGAGTAAAGTCATAAAATTTAATTTTTTAGAAAATGAAAAACTTTATGTGTGTGCACTGTACAGTTATTTTTATAAATTATATTTAAAACACACTAAGATTGTTGACTTGTTTAAGGTATCAGATAGAAAAGATCCCAATTGGTGGCAAGCAAGTCATGTTGAAAATCCAGATGTTGTTGGTCTAATCCCTTCACCAGAGTTAGAAGAAAGACGAAAAGCTTATGTACCTCCTGAAGCTGATTTTGTTCATAAAATAAGCATCTGTGGTGCACGGGTAACTGAAATTTATTATAATCTTGTGCTAATATTAATAAAGACTATACAGAACTAGCAGTTAGCAACTACTATAGATAAACCACTTAATTGGAGAATCGGTGTGAAGATAGGCGGGGACGGGAATCGGCGCACACGTAGTTAATTAACCCAAGATAGATCCTGCGATAGTGTTCAGTGGACACAATATGAATTAATGCAAATTTATCTTTATCTCGCTATGTAAATTTTTTAGTTTAAGCAGATTTTTTTTATTTTTTTACTTATTATAAGCCAGTACTTGACCACAATCCCACCTGGTGGTAAGTGGTGATGCAGCCTTAGATGTTAAATCTTACTGTCTTAGCGTAACAAAAGCCTATTCACTCTTCAAAAGTCTTGGAGACGCCCAGATTGTATTCGGACGGAAAGACGCCTGCAAATTATTCCACTATTTTGCTGTACGCGTTACAAAAGTCGAAGCAAACCGTTTGGTTTTAATGCGTGGAATATCGACAGTAAAGCGGTGAAGACCCGCCGATCGCCTGGTCGTCCGATGGTGGAAAGGAGAGGGAGGAATTAAAACGTGTAATTCCTGCGCAAACTCACCGAAATGCATCCTATAGAATACCGAGAAGCTGGCTACTCTGCTCCTGTGCCCAAGGCTCACAAGGTTGGTTTCAACCAAATCAAGGTCACCAATGAGCCTCTGGCCAATGATAATCAAAAGCGGTTCAGATGACCAACTAGAAATAATTGTCAATATCTTCCTGACAACTTAAAATAATTCAAAAACTGCGTTTGCCAACGCGCCTGCTAAGCGTGGCAACTATGGATAAAGATACCACCATACCACCGCTAGACTTCAAGATACTGTAAGTTCATTCTGCGTAAATCGAACCAAAAATTAATATTAAAAAACTGAAGGTAACCGGGCTAACTGTGACATCGGGACGTCAAACATCTCAGTACCCCCCGTGACCATGGGTTGCTGTAAAGCACCCGAAACGTCGGGAATTAAAATAGTAAAATTAAACGCGATAATTTAAAATTAAAAATTTTGTACAGCCGACTTCAATATAAGTTATTTAAGAATAACTTAAAAACTATTGGTCTGACCTTGATCAAATTCATATGGGACCACACGAGAAGTACCAGCTTTCAAATAAAAAAAGAATCATCGAAATCGGTTCACCCAGAAAAAAGTTCTGAGGTAACACACATAAAAAAAAAACGAAAAAAACAAAGATACAGTCGAATTGAGTACCGGCTCCTTTTTGGAAGTCGGCAGATAAAATCCGTAAAAAATAGTTTTATTCAATGTGTAGTGTTCGCGTAAATATAAGAAATCATTAACTATGGAAAATATGTTGTGTAGTAAGTCATATCTGTAAGACAATCGGGAGATGAAACCTATCTCCGAACAATCTATGGGGAAGGCCTACGTTCAGCATTTACTAGTTAATGAATGAACTGAATGAATAAAAAACAAGGAAGTAGAGAGACTACTAGCACAAAAGTATGCTAATGTCTAGATTTGTATTGTGCACTTGTACACGTATACGCAATATGTAAAGTACCTATTTTAATTATCTGTTTGTGTAATGTGCAGATTTCAAAGAAAAAAAAGAAATTCGTCTACGAATCGCGGTCGTGCGTTCAACTGGAAGGCGCAGAACTAGCACTGTATGAAGAAGTTGCGCGCACCCCGCCATTTCTGCGACGTACCCTAGCATTGGTGGGAACTAAAGGCGTCGGTCGTCGAACATTAAAGAACCGAATGATACAAGAACATCCTGATAGATTCGGTGCCGTAGTACCGCGTATGTATTCATAATTTTTATACACCAACGTATTCTCCATTTTGTAATTTATAACGTTGAAAAATTGTATACTTGTACATTGCACATGGAAAGACAGGGTACATTTATTTTGTAGGCCATACACATAATTACTTGTTTCGGGCGCAAAATGTGAAACGCTACAGCCGTACCTACGCCTGCCACTTAGCTATCTAATTGTCATGCAGTGTTATGGGTAATTACATCAAATGTTTTGCCACATGTACTATGAATCTAAGCAAACATTCTCTATAGTTGCTTAGGTCTGATCAGCATCATGGTTTGTAGTTTTTGAAGAGAAAACTTCTTTAGAATCGTTGTGATTTGAAATTCGATGAAACTAAAAAGCGACACTAAAAACAGTCAAACATATACATCTATAAGATATAGCCTGCGAGAGAATGGGATAAAATACAGTGTAGTTAGCAACAGTAGCCTAATGGCAGGGTGTAGACCACAAACTCAAAAGTTTGTGGGTTCAAAGCCACCTTCTGCTATATGTACTGTCGTGAATCACTCCTAATGCAAGCATTTTTAGCTTAGCAGTAGTAGTTATAGGCTTATAGGGAATATTAGTAATGTAGCATTGCTAATATTTTTTTTAATACAGGGTTTCCTATTTGTGTGGTGCTTTAAAGAATATTTTAACTGTTAAAATAAACATGTTTATATTGTTGAAAAATTAATTAAATACTACCCATGCAGTTAAAGAATGGGATTGAAAAGTGGCATCGCCTCTATTCACCTCTTGCTCGCACACTGTCGCTATCTATACTCACACGCACCAGTAAATACTGCAAAATATACGTTGCTATATGCGTTTTTTGTACGTTCTAAATCTCCAGTCCAACTGGTATGGTGTCATTGGAATCAATGATAACAAATTTGTAGACGCGTTTTAAGAGTTTTCTTCATGAGTATTATTGATTTTGTTTTAAATATTTTTGTATGAAATATTTACATGCTATTGAGACATAGTATACCATATTAGTATAGTAATAAATGTTATTTTAAAATTAATGTACCTACCTGGGCATACAATTATTTTCTAATATTTTCCCATTAATTGGAAATTTTCAATAATATAACGTTATAACGATATACCGTTATTAGTGGGTTTTCGCTATTGGTACTGTGCATGTTGACGGTACGGGCACTAGCAGCCGCTATTTCTAATCCCATTCTTTATCCGTACGGACTGTGTTTAAAATTTACCATATTGAGTACAATATGGTTAAAACAAGTTGAGTACGATATGGTTATTAAATAACAATCCACGACGTCATAGCTTCAGGCCATCTAGCGTCTATTTTATGTACCTTGAGAGTCAATCAATTTTTGTTCGATAAAATTACTTTACCTATAAAATGAAGTAGATGGCGCTATTACGAAGCGATTTTACTCGAAAGAAATTATTCTTTTGATTTATTACACTGAAATTTAGCCTAACTAAAAATAAGGATTGTAACATTTGCTATAAAATTAAACTTTTATCTTATATTTTATGCTGCACTTGTGGTTGAAAATTATCTTTTAATAAGATAAATAATCTTCCGTGAAATATTTTTATATTATATTTAATTTCATTTGAATGTTTCACTTCTGCCTGAACTGCACACATTTTTCTATTTTTTTTTAAATTTTAGCATGCCTATCTTAATTGTCCAAGGCGTAATTCATATTGAAGCCTTCGGGACACTTGACTAGAAATATTTAAACACGACCTTAGAGGAAAAATGTAATAAGTATAGTGCTCAATTTATAGTTAGACATGAATTTCTATTATTCAACTGCCCCAGTAGGATAATTTTTTCGAGTGCGTCTACTTCTTTCTTCTTCTCTGTAGCCTAAATTTGTTGATCCATTTTATGTAAGAAGTGTTGTTAGATTCGTCTCAGCTTTAAACGGCTTTTTTTGGTTTTTATTAATCTATCTAGTCACGTGGTACTTATATTATGGCTGCAGCATGAATGGATCGGTTCGACTGGGGAAGGACGACACATTCTTACAGAATACCAATGGAAACTAGCAATAAAATGCTGCTGTGTTTAATTTGGTGAGTATAGAGAACCTGAAACCCTTCTTACGGGTATTGCAATTAATTCCTAATCGAGGATAAAGTCAGTGTCTATGAGCAAGAGTATTCACTCACTATCAGGTTTACTCTGTGCTCGTTAGTCACTCCTGATTCTATAAGAAAAATAACTTTCCTAGCCGCCGGTAATCTTCCTATTAATATAATTCATAGATACATCACGGCCGCCACGACCTTTAGAAGAAAACGGACTTTCTTACTGGTTTGTGTCGCGGGAAGAAATGGAGAGAGATGCTCTTGCAGGCCGCTTTTTGGAATATGGAGAGCACAATGGTCATCTATATGGAACCCACCTTGACTCTATAAGAGCTGTTATTAAAGAAGGTAAGACTTAGACTAAAACAAATTTATTTAATATGGCACACGCAAACCTTTGATGTATCATTCGTGTTGGCTTAATATTACATCATTCAAATTAACCTATGGTAGCTCAAAGACTGGTTGCCTGCTTTAAATTTAACTACGCGCATAACCAGAGTTTAAAAATTGCCGCTTGAACAAATGAAATTGTTTTGTTAATAACAGTTGCAGAGAAAAAAAAGTGAGGAATTGTATTGTATGTGAGAAATTATAATATCTATTTATTTTAAATGAAAAAATCAAAACAAAATGTATTAAAATATTTATATGTGGTAGAGCCATGATGCAGCTATACGATACGGCTCGACCGAGGTAGGACCACGCTCTCAGATAATACCAGCGTAAAATTGCAGCTCAACGCTGCTGTATTTCGTATAGTGAGTGTAGAGAACCGGAGACCCTTTTTATTAGAAACGAGGCACACGCATCTTAGTCCTCAGAGGTGACAGCGCATCTGAATTTTGATTCTTGATCGAGGATAAATGTAGATGTCTATGGGCCACAACATCCACTTACCATCAGGTGGACTGTGAGCTCGTTTGTCACCCTTATTCTATAAAAAAATATAAACAAAAATGATTTTAAGAATAAGTCCAGTCCGCTGGAACAGCAAGGCAGACTGTCATCCACTCCCGCAGTGACACGCTTTTAATCCAGGAATTTTGTTCCATTTGAATCCACGTATTTTATTTAAAAAAATATCTAATTTTCAGGTAAAATGTGCATTTTGGACTGTGCTCCGCAATCGTTGAAACTTTTGCATAACAGCAGCGAGTTCCTTCCGTACGTTGTAATGGTTGGCGCTCCGGGTATAGAACAGCTACGGAACTTGACATACGCATCCAATAGAAATTTGTCGGTAAGAACTATAACTAAGCAGAAACCAGTAGGTACGCCTCTTAGTTTTCTATATCCAGGTTACTTTTACTTTATTGTGAAACCTAGACTTATTAGTGTTTTTAATTGTGACATTTAATCATTAAGAATGCGAAGGACAGTTCAAAAAGGAATCTTATGAGCATGGATGACAGCTAAATGATGATGTAATAGGCAGTTCTTTTTTTTTTGTATTTTAGCCATCGGTGTCGTTAAATAATACTTTCGCTCAATTCTTTTAGATCCCTGTAGCATTTTACATTTAAAATCATTTTAAAAACAGAAAATATATAGTCTAAAATCGCAATGTCAAGATGCCATTCTTAAATAGATATCAGAGCATGATTTTTTGCATCATATTGTAAACTTCGAAGGTATAAATTTCTAGTGCATAATAGATAAATTAGACTTGACTGCATGTGTTTTGACGATGCATATACCGTCCTTATTATAGCTAAATTTAAGTTTTGTAATAGAGATGTCTCCAATATAGTTCTTGGTCTCTAGTCGGTTGACCTACACCTATAATAACATAATATAATATATGGCATTTTTCATAATATTACCATAAATTATAAAGTAGTGTTTCGAAGACAGACCTGTAGACATTTTACCAACTAATTTTTTTTCTTCATTATTATAATGTATAAGCTTTATTTTGTTAATGTGTTGTGTTTGTGCATGCATTGTGTAGTTCGACCGGCAGAGCTCTATTCGGTACAGTTCTCGACGTGCACGAACCCTTGAGTCACTAGCTTCACTATACGAGGTAAGTTAATACTAGCATGATTATAATACTATCTCCAAAATATTAGAAACCTCTAGGGTTGCCAATGTACTATATTTCATAGTAATAAACTACTTCTTTTGCTATATTTTTGATACTGATAACTTATAACATTTAATAAATTTAGATATTTATTTCTAAAACTATTATAAAATATAATTTCCATTTAGTATGTATGGATACCAGATCATTATATCCCCATCTATCGGAGGGCACAAAATCTTCTGGGCTTTACCCTAAATCGCCTCTTACAACACCTACTAAATAGGCAATATGATTTCTCTGACGCTGTCACAACACAAAGATTAATCGATAATCGCTTTTCTACTAAAGTCTGATTGCTGAACACAAAGGATTTCGTACAATGGCCTTTTTGCTTAATGCCAGAGATCAAAAACACGTTAAGATAAATTGCAAATCTGTAAAATATTGCGAAGTAGTAGAGTGAAAGAAAGGGAATAAATCTATATAAATAAATAAAATTGAAGTGTGTGATTGTAATGTCAAAATTACAGCCTTTTACTAAATGCATATGAAAGTATATACGGTACTAATAACAGAAATACAATTTTTAAAGTTTTTGTCTGTCTGTCTGTTTGTTCCGGCTAATCTCCGAAACGGCTGGACCGATTTTGACGGGATTTTCAGTGGCAGATAGCCGATGTCATAAGGAGTAACTTGGGCTACTTTTATTTTAGAAAAAGAATTAAGGTTCCGCGCAAAAAAATTAAATTAACACGCGGGCGAAGTCGCGGGGAACAGCTAGTATTTCAATATATTTATTATGTGCTTATATTATATGTAACTGGACTTTAAGACTGTTTACGGTTTCAGTTTCGACGTATTCCTTTAAAACTCTGAATACCGCTGATTCTATATTCCCAACATATCAGCTGTTTTGTCCTTCATATCTTGTTTTGTATGATATTTACCAATAGGCCAGGTGTATGATATTTCCTTACGCAGCAATAGCATAGCAATGTTAAATTATTATCATTAGCTTCTCACTTTCACTAAAATGAGACATTTTAAGTTTCTTTCGCGAAGACATAAAAGCCTTAAACGTACATGAGGTACACAGAATTGGTTCCATTTTATAACACAATAACGGAGAACAAAAAAGAACTTAACAAGGTATACGAAACAATATTAAAAAAATAAATAATTTTAACCTCAAAAACTATTTAACCGAGTTTGAGAACTGATAGCCTCACTCATAAAATCGACGTCAATTCAAGCAATGCTTTTTAAATTCTTTGTCTCTCTTCACAAAATAACAACAGAAAAAGACAGTTATAGATATAATTAATACTTAAGTTAAGCAAGCAATAATCACCGATTATAAATAGGGCTAATAAACTCTTGTTTAAAAATGAAGAACAATGTCGAGATGAACCAAAGAACCCGCGCACAAGAATAAGCCTAATTGTTATGGCTAAAAGGTTTGCAATATCTGATGATGGCGATCACCGCCTGTGCGCTGACACCGACAAGTAAAGACAGGACTTTGTTCAAAATTCTTCGTGCCCGGCTACCGCAGTTTACACTATTTCAATGCTGTGATACCTGTAGTGAGTAGGTGACTTATGTTCGTATGAATTTTAAGGCTTGAGCTATGTCGGAATTTCACTAATCGATATAAATATTTTATTTTAATACAGGAGGAAGATATGAAGAAAACACTAGAAGAAAGTGCCCGCATCCAGCGAAATTACGAAAAGTACATCGACCTGGTAATAGTCAACAACAACATCGATACAACTTACTCAAAAATTATGGACGCGCTGCACTCGCTGTCAACAGATCACCAATGGGTGCCAGTCAGCTGGATTTATTAACACCTTTGAAACTTAACTAAAATATAAGCAGCCATGGTCTTCCTAATTTGCTTTTTTGACAGTAAAGCAGCCTCTAAAATGCATTACCCTATGTAATGAATTGAATAAAAAAGCAACCTTAGGGTATTTCATATTTTATAATATTTAGAAGTAAATATATACGTTTGCCGCGCTAACAAATATTATACTGGAGACATAAAAATGCCTTTATCTTTAAAGATTGTGGCGATACGAAATTTTATTATACCGAAAGCGAACTATTTATCGAGTCAATTATTTCAATAATACAACAATATGTAAAAACATCCGTGAGGGCTACTTTTAGGTATCGTGATACTTATATACTTCTGTTCATATATAAAACTACCCCTCAAAAATAGAAAAAAAAAATTATTAAATGGGGTTACATAGCATAGATGTGACGTAGACGGCCGTAGGGTATAAATACCGGCACACTTTCAAAGATACCATCGCTAACGACGATATTGCCAAATTTAAAAAAATGCTGAATTTTAACCAAATTGTACAAGTAGTGTACAAAAGCCTGTATCTTAAATAACAATATAATTTTTATATTGATTAATAATATTTTCATTATTTGCCTATTTTGGAACGAACTGAATGTTTTTACAGATTGAATACCTTGTATAAACTATAGGTACTATTTTACTATTGTATGATACAATATGAAGGCACACGTTTTCCGTTAAGGCAAATCGATGTACTATATTGATTGCATTAATTAACGTTTACGTATGTAAAACAATAACAAACGTTAACAAATTACATTTCTAACATAAATTGAAGTGTCTGTTTGTAATGTCAAAAATTTACTTTCGTGTACTAAATGCACATGAAAGTAAATATAGCACTTTTAATAAAAACACAATTTATAAAATTTTGTCTGTCTGTCGGTTTGTTCCGGCTAATTTCCGAAATGGCTGGACCTATTTTGACGGGACTTTCACTGGCAGTTGTAAGGAAAAATTTGGCTACTTTTATTTAAGAAAAAGAATTAGGGTTCCGCGCAAAAAAAAATTAAAACCGCGAAGTCGCGGGTAACAGTCTTTAATATTAGAAGATTAATTTATTATACAACTTGTAACCTTTGTTACCAATCTTTACCTTATTAGTCAACTTTAACATTACAAACCAAACGTCAGTTAATTTCATTATCAATGAAACAACTGGTCGGTTTAGCCATCACATGTATATTATAGTAAAACATTTTTTATAACGAACCTAACTACTCTTAAAGTAAAATTCGAATCAGGAATCATCATCATTACAGCCCAACACAAATCCACTGCAGAACATAGGTCTCGCACAAAGAATACCACAAAGCACGTTCCTAGAATTTTCGCTTACCGAGGTTGCCACCCGAGAACCATTCCTCTCCATCGGTTGTCGTTATTCGAGCGATTATTAGAGAGAATAATCTAGTAATATTTATACAAAATTGGAAAGTAGCAGCCTATTCACGTTCCATTGCTAAGCACAGGCCTACTCATGCGTATCCAAAAAATCTAATTCCTTCAGTATTTAAAGAATGTATACATTTTAAATAAATGTTTCTATTTTTTTTTTTTGTACACTTAAATCATTGCTAATTACAACATGTATAATGAAAAACGTGATTCCTATGTAAAAATAAAAGAATTAAAAAAAATTAAGGTACCATGGTTGTATTTAAAATATAAACTTAATAGAGAAGGATCCCAGGGTCACCAGACGTCATTTATTTTCTGACGAAGGAAATGTGTATGATTGAGTAGTGTTAGTATGAACTACGATCGCATGCCTACCTTGGCCAGACGACCATTTTCCAGGTATCAAAAATAAGTGACGTCTGGTGGCCCTGAGATCTTGGACTATAGAAAAATAATGATGATATTTTCATAACAATGATGTATTAATTTGTTCTAATCAATTATGCGTGGTATTTTGTATAAGTTAATCTTGCATTATTGTAAATCATTCCATTGATTTTTTTTTAAATGAAGCTGTTACCACTGCATATAGAAATATGACTTGTAGCCTCTTAAAAGTATTTTTCACTGACGAAGCATTTGATCTTAACTTTTATGTGATAATTATCGACATACAAAATTTATGTTTTTCTTGTATTCGTAGTAATGTTCAAAATTAAATATCCCACCAAACGATAAACACTTAGATATTATTATATATTATATAAGACAGTTCTATCATTACAATTAGGTACGTAGACTTAATTTAAAGATTATTGGGCCTATGTTAAAAAAATAACATTTAAGTCATTTTATGCCTGCGTATAAGATAGCTTAAGGTGAATTTGCATTTAACTGGAAAAAGCGAGCTCTACAATAGGTCACATTTTAATACTTCTTTTATAAACCTAACATGTTATTGTACTAGAATTGAATCTAATAAATCTATTGTTTACTACTACATCACGTACAGTGCAATCACAAGGTTTTTCGTCTTGTTTTTCTATTCTTAATATATACACATATTTATAGTCACATAGTTTTTTTTAAAATGGAAATAAATACATTACAAAATTAATTAAAGAATATTTATAATTATGTACTATTTTAAATAACGGGAGCTAAAACTGAATGGTATTACGTTATAATGTATAAATCTTGAACGATGCATGAGATGAATGTTTTTCAATATTTCACACAAGCGAACTGAGTGAACAGAGCTGCATAGTTTTAGTATTGTGTTGTGTGTTTTCGGCGTAGTTTTATTTACGTAATTTAAGCTTATTATCTCATAAAGAATCTCACATTCCGTCCATTTATTTCGTTATTTAGCTATAAAGTCTATTGTATGAATAATATGTCAATATATACATATATATATATTAAGTAACAACATGGCTTTTATTTTATTTTTACTCGTTTTGTAGCTTATTAAGTCCGATTTGCAATATCATAAATTTTGAATCATATAAAACAGATTTTAAACAGATTAAATGTTTTAATTTCTTTCATCATAATATCTCCAACTTACATTACAGCCTATCGAAAATCCAGTGCTTCACATAGGCTTCCTCCTCCATAGATTGCCTCATAGGGTGATATTTGCCATAGCTGCCACGCTTTGCAAGTAGTTTAACCTGAACGAAGATGCTGCTGCCCATCTCCTTTTTCACACCTCTTGCGATACCCACGAGATTGTATGGGGTAGTGGACTTACTTACAGTGACAACTTAAAGAAAAACATGAAGTTAAAGCATTACAATTTTTATTATTTAATTCATTTTACAACTTCTCCATTCTTCTACATCCATGTTTGTTTGTTTGAATAAACATGACGTTTGATTAAAATCATTAATTTGATTGACGACTGTTCTTGTGATGACGAACAGATGATTTGAATATATTTGGATCTATATGATTGAACCCCGTTTCGCTTCCAGTTGCAACTAAACTAGTTTCTTGTTCCGTTCTTTCCAACAAGTGTGGAGCTAGCAGCAGAAATAATTGCTGAAATATACGCATACAATTATTTTACAAAATTGCATGAGAATTCATAAGATGCCTCAGGTATTTTTTGTGATCTTTCCAAGGTTTTAGATTGTGTTCATCATGAGACATTAATCAGGAAACTACAACATTACGTTTTCAAAAATATTGAGCTTAGACTTATATTTCATGTTTAAATAACAGAACTCAAAAAGTCGTTATCAATAGTAAGGTTGTTCCGGATCGGTAGTATAAATGGGCGTTCCTCAGGGCTCGATTCTTGGCCCATTTTTGTTCTTAATCTATATTAATGCCTTACTTTATCTTGTAGGGGACAATTACGACATAGTATTATTTGCTGATGATACCTTTTTAATTGTCAAACTCAAACGGTAGTCATTTAGTTATAACAATGTAAATAATCCTCTATCGAAATTAGTAAATTGGTTCAACGCCAACAATTTGCTGTTAAATGGCAATAAGACAACATGTATTAAATTTACAATACCTAATGTTAAACATTCGAATACAATGTGCTCTTAAATGCGAAAGAGTTGAGTCTTGTCACTGTCACTGTTTTTCTTGGTATTACTATTGACGCGAAGCTTCAATGGGGCCCCCATATATCTAAATTAGCAGGCAGACTTAGTTCTGCAGCATATAATGTAATAATGATTAGTAGTAGTCTCAACGGAGACAACCTACCAGCGCATAGGAATATAATGCCTTAATGTATGCCCAAGTACAGGTTCACTCTCTATTCCCTCACTCTCTTTTCCCGATGGACAGAGAACCGACACGACCGGAGAAACATCAGAGGCAGGACCCACGGATTTACGTCCTTTCCGAGGGCCGGGATCGAAATACCCTAACTTCCTCACTCCGGGTTTCTTCTGAGAATTTCTTAAAAAAAACTCAATACCAGTTATTTGCACCCGATCCAGGATTTGAACCCTAATAATCAGCAGTCGCGTTTACGACCACTCACTTACGATCTGTATTAGTGAATATAATAGAAGTCTCACCAATGTTGAGACAGCTAGATTAGTTTATTTTAGTTACATTCACAGCGTGATGTCTTATGGAATTTTGCTATGAGGTAATGCGACTGACAGCGATGCCATATTTGATTTGCAAAACAAAGCCGTACGGGCGATTTATAACATAAATTGTAATGTCCCTTAGAGAAATTTTTTAAGAAATAAACATACCTATTAACTTTGGTATCGCAATATATTTATAAAAATATAATGTATGTACATAAATACATAAACAGCTTTGATTAGAATAAGGGTGTTCATACTTTAAACACTAGCAACAAACAAAAGCTTGCAATGCCAGTAACTAGACCCCACAGAATTAGTAATTCATTTATGGGGCAATGTATAGGTACGTTTTTACAACAAAATCCCAAAACATGTTCAAAGTTTGTTAATAAACAAGTTTAAAAGTTTTATTAAAGAAAGATTATACAAAAAGGGTTATTATAATATCAAAGAATCATCATCATCATCATAACAGCCCTTCACAATTCCTCCACTGCTGAACATAGGCCTCCCCCAAGGAATGCCGCAAAGCACGGTCCTGAGTCACCTGCATCCATTGACTTCCTGCATATCTTACCAGTTCGTCACTCCATCTAGTGGGGAGACGCCCTACACTTCGTCCGCCGGTACGAGGCCGCCACTCGAGAACCATTTTTCCCCAACGGTTGTCGGTTCTTCGAGCTATATGGCCGGCCCATTGCCACTTCAGCTTACTAATCAAAATCAAAGAATACATGAATGAATATAATCCCTGGGAATGAGGTGATCGCCACCATGCTGTTTCTATTAAAATTGATTTAAAAATTGTACAAACAAAATTATCATAAAGTGAAATATGTTTAAAAAAACGTCCTACTGGGTTTCTTGCTGGTTCTTCCCAGGACAGAGGTATTTTCCGAACCAGTGGTAATTAAAAAATTAATTTCAATAAGTATTATGTCGTAATAAATATTAAATAAAAATCATCCTATTCTATTCTACGAAAAAAAAAGAACTATCAAAAAGCTTTAGAAAGTTTTATTACTAACCTCTGCCCAAGGAATTAAAGGTAAATTTGAGAAAGCGGCCTGCCAACCGGGTAGTCCAAGGTGTACTAGGGCCATCCTGAAATAATGAGTAAACGAGTCGGCCAGCCAACCCCAAGCTCCATCACGTGTCGCTAGCCAAATGGACCATGATCCACTTGTATTTATAAGGCAAACCTGTAAGTTTTCGATCCCTGGTGTTTAATTTTATAACACTACTAGCTGTACACGGCGTGCGTTGCCATGCTTTTTTGTCTGAAATATCTGCGAAGCTAGCAGAACAACTTATCAATTTCATCGTAATCTGATGACCGGTACACACAAAGTAACATTCATTTTTATATATACCGTTACCGTTACAGCCTGTCAAAAGACCATTTCTAACATAGGCCACCCCCATAGATTAACCCGTAGGAGCGATGTTTGCTGCGAGAAGACGCTGCTGTCCATCTCCTGGTTTGTTTCCCTCTGCCGCACCTTACCACACTCACGGGACGATATAGGCTAGTGGATATTCTTACACCGCAACCACACGGTCGATTTTGATATAAATTATAGAAGATACCTGGTATAGCCAATAAATTCAGTTACACATCAAAATACATATCTTTTTTTTTAAGCAGTGTAATAATAATAAAAAAATTGATTGAAATTGAAACCCATTAGGGTTGGCTCGACCGGGGTAGGACCACGCTCTCACAGAATACCAGCGTAAAATAACAGCTCAGTGCTGCTGTATTTCGTATAGTGAGTATAGAGAACCGGCGACCCTTTTTACTATACAGTTAAAGCTCCTTATTCGCGCTTCCTTCATTCGCGTTTTCACAATTCGCAGATTGAAAAAATGCAACCCAATTCTTATATTCGCGGCTAAAGATCGGATATTTGCGGATCTAATCGGTACATCGGTACATACATATTAATAAAAAGGATTCCAATAGGTATCCAACGCAATATCCTTTGTAAACGCGTCGTCAAATGGACTAACAAAAAGTAAAATATGTAGACCTTATTACAATTATGCCTAAAGTATTTTGTTAAATGATATCGCCGCTGTACTGGTTCGGCATTTGACATAAGCCACCTACGCTGCGGTCGGTGTTTTTGTGAATGTAAACAAAGAGAATAAAAACAACCTTATTACTCAATGCATAAAGTATATTTTTAAATGCTGCCACATATTAGACGTTGTCCTTTGGTAAGAGCCGCTTTGCGTGTTTTATTGTTTCATCTTTCCATTCGTTACAAAAATTGTGATCGAGTAACACGTCTCTACCGCTGTCTTCCTAATTTATAATGTCGACTAAAATTATAAAAAACTAGTTTCGACGCGAAAAAAATCTATGTTACCGGTTAAAGTGAAAATAGAAATGCTTGATCAGTCGTTTGCATCTATATCACGCTCATTCAATATCAACGAATCAACTGTACGATCGATAAAAAAAATCCGAAGATAAAAAATAAGGTCGTCTGTAGCTTCAACTTCACTGTCAGCGAACATTGTTCGTGATCCAGCTATAGAAAAAATGGAAGTGGCGTTGTCATTATGGATCGAAGACCGCAACCAAAAAGGGTGCTGCTGAGTAGCCCAATGGTCCGGGAGAAGGCAAAGCGCCTTAACGCACATTTTAAAGAATCTGGTGTTAGTTGTGGTAGTGAATGTACAGATGGAGGATTTCAAGTAATGGAAGGTTGGTTCAATAAATTTAAGGTAAGACAATCATTGCATAGCATTAAAATCTTTGGAGAAGCTGCATCTCCAGGCACTGCTGCAGCAGAAAGATATCCAGAAGAATTCGCATACCTAGTAGCTAATGCAAGATACAAACCTGAGCAAGTATTTAATGCAGATGAAACTGCACTATTTTGGAAGAGAATGCCAAACAAAACATTCATTTCTAAAAGCGAAAAGTCTGCCCCTGGATTTAAGGCAGCAAAAGATGGAGTTATACTGCTGCTATATTCTAATGCATCTGGAGATTGTTTCGTTAAACCACTGATGCTTTACAGATCGTTAAATCCTCATGCTTTAAAAAACAAAACAAGGACGACCTGCCAGTGTTTGGGTGTGCTAATAAGAAAGCGTGGGATACAAGTGCTATTTTTGTGACTGATTCCGGAATTGTTTTGTTTCAGAAGGTGAAATTTATTTTAAAAAAAAATAATTTTGACTTTAAAGCAGTTCTAGTTTTGGACAATGCATTGCGAACTTGAAACTATACATCCAAATATAAAAGTGACATTTTACCTCCCACCATGACGGCTTTTCTTCAACCAAGGAATAATCCAGGCTTTTAAGCTCTATTAGGTACATTCACAATCATATTGGATAATATGGAATGTGATCCTGATATGAATGTTATGGAATACTGGAGGAAATTTAACATAACAAAATGCATCGTAAACATAAAAGAAACATTGGAATAACTGAAGCCATACACATTCAAATAATGCTTGAAACAACTGTGGCCTGCTCTGACTGCAGAAAATGACGAATAATCTGTGCAAATTCAAAGTCTGACTGTAAATATAGCCGAAATATCGAATGGAATAGGACGAAATGAGTTCGAACAGATAGAATCAAGTGAAATTCAGGAGTTGCTTGAATCGCGAGATGAAGATTTGACTGAAACCGACTTGAAAAAAATGTTAAATTTGAAGAAGAGCCTACAACAAGCACTGGAAACCTGACATTTAATTTGAAAAATCTTTTAGGTTTAAAAAAGGCAAATGAACTTTGTGGTTTCCTTATGAAAATTGATGAGCCTATGGAACGAAGTCTTATTTTTAAGAGGCAAATTGCTAATGCCACTACTGAATATCAGTCTGAATTGAAGGAGCTTTTGAAAAAATTATAAAGTTCTTTAAACCATTGCCTAAGCCTCAAGATAGTAATTAATCAATATGGTCGAAAACTTCAATTAAATTGATTCTTTTATATATTTGTTTTTTATTTTGTCAGGGAATACGCCCCTATAATCCCATATAAATTACCATTCCATATTCACAGTTTCTGTATTCGCGGCATATTTACGGAACATAGACCCCGCGAATAAAGAGCTTTTACTGTATAGGAGGCATGTCATCCTTATTATATAAATAAAAGAAAAAAACTTAGTAATTGTACATATTTATCGAAGTCTATCATTACGGCTTACCATAGTTTCGTCGCTTGTAACTCCTACTTGTATTAACACCCACATTGTTCCATGCGATAGCTAAACTACGGATTCTCAGAAATACGTAACTTCTTGGCCATTGCTGTATCAAGCCCCCAAACCAAATATTTACCTTTCCGATATTTCTGCAGGCATCCAATTCGAACACTTTGCTTTTGGTGTTAAGTAATGGTCGAGGGCCAGAGCTCTGTCTTGTTAACGAGAAGTCCAAAAGGTCCTTCAAGCCCGGCGATAAACACAACTCACTTAATGAGTTGACTCGTATTGATCCGACAGGAAGAACTTCATCAGCTGTTACGTGAAATTTATCCAGGATATAACAATTAGATTAGTAAAAATACCTACAACATAAACTCTCAAATGTGTAAATTAGTACTGCCAAAATTTCCTCATTTCGTTAGATAATTGCGGCTAGGATCAAGCTTTCAAAAAAAGTATGAAATACCGGAAATATTTATTAAATTACCGAAACTATAAGTTTCTAACGCAGATTATTAATGAAGCCATTTGGTATTAAACAGAATTATTTAATATAACCGGCGATGTGCGAGTCGGACTCGCGCATGAAGGGTTCCGTACCATCGTAATACACCACAAGCTAATAAGGAGAGCTAGCGCATTAATACACGTTTCTGGTAGGGGGGCCCCTTTTCATTTTTATTATTTTTTGTCATAGCGACAACAGAAATACACATTCTGTGAAAATTTCAACTGTCTACCTATTACGGATCATGAGACACAGCCCGCTGAACCGCTGATAGACGGACGGACGGACAGCGGAGGCTTAGTAATAGGGTCCCATTGGATACCCTTTGGATACGGAACCCTAAAAACCCTAAAAACGTGCTGAATGCTCAATGCATTCAGCACGTTAATTTTTAGGGTTCCGTATCAAGATTTTACGAAAATTATCATATTTCAAGAAAAATTGCAACTTTTAGTAATTATCAGATTTTTTAGGACTACAAACGAATAAACGGTATTACAATCATCTGTGTCGTTTGTAGTTCCTTCGGGTGAAAGATTTTTTTAATAATAATATCTTTCAAAATTCAGGTCCGGTAATAAAAGTATTTTAGTATTACAATCATCTACAAACGATTCTTAACGCATTGGTAATCAAGATTTTTCAAAAATTATCATATTTCATGAAAACTTACAACCTTTAGTGATTTTCAGAAATTTTTCAGGACTACAAACGAATGAAGGTTATTACAATCACCTGTGTTGTTTGTAGAATATGTGTCAATTTTTATTATCTGTATAATTTTTTTAAAAATTATAACTCTTTTTATAATAAAAAATGTACAATATAAATCTTTTAGTATTACAATCATCTAGAAATGATTCTTAACGCATTGGTAATCAAGATTTTTCGAAAATTATTATATTTCATGGATAATTACAACTTTTAGTAATTATCAGAAGATTTTTCAGGACTACAAACGAATAAACGGTATTACAATCATCTGCGTTGTTTGTAGAATATGTATCAATATTTTTTTTTTAGTTCGGGTTCCAAGTTCACAGAGCTAATTCATTTTACAATGTACAATTTTGTTACAAAAATTCGTTTCCATTCCATTCCGCCGCAATGTAAATTGATCCTTAAGATTGCGGCACAAGATTTTAGTTAGGTTGATATAGTGATATACCACGCCAAACTATTGTTAACAAAATTAAATTAAAAACTATGGAGTACTGCCCAATGAAAAAGCACATTACTAATATTGTCAAGTTATTATATTTAGTGTGTGGTCATGCAGAGTTAATAATTATAATTATTTCCAGTCTGATATCCAAAGAAAAACAGCACATATTATGTAAGGAAACTATTTTTTTACAATTTCAAGATATTTTTAGCACATTGACATGACAAGTGAAACTTAGTCTCAACCCACTGTAGGTCCTAATTTAAGACTGCAGTGAGTTGAGACTTAGCTTGACGAGAGCTGCGCAAAATTAATTATGAATTTTATATCACTTCTAAAATGTTATAAATGCAAATAAATCGTACGCTTTTATTATTAAACTAACGTCGTAGTCAGAAAATGGCCTGGTTTCAGCTGACCAAACAGTGCAAAGACAATGTGTGTCGACGAATTAAGGCTTTAACATTAGAAGCTATTAAATTATGTGTAAATATTGGTCCTGCGCCTGAGCTCTCTCGAACCGTGTCTGATTGCGAATTGATGATTGTGAGGGAACAGAGAGTGCACCTGTGCTTGTGCATATACCCGGATCCTGTAATTCTGTACTGTGCTGATGGGCTAGTCTCCGCTCGCCGTTGAGATTAGCCGCTGTGACAAGAATTTGGTTGGGAAGACACAACCCAACAATAAACCCAATTCTCAACTCAACTCGAGACCAACCGACGCACTGACGATAATCACAAGGAGTGAGTTTCTTTGTCAGTTTGTTCATCATTACACTATTGACTTCAAATACTGTTAGGCGAGGCAATTTATATATTTTTTTAGAAATTTAAGTCTTAATTGCTGCATACATGTGATTATTGATCACAAATATTAAATACATTACGTATAAATTAATTATTCGAGTTCCTTAAAGCAGTAGGTCTTATTACCTTACCATACTAAAAGGCCTTCTACTAGTATCTAAGGTTTTACGAAATGTTTAATTTTGTTTTTCTTTATGGCTAATGTTACAATTATTCGTTCATACTCTATAGAAACTTGTAGCCGGTGGAAGGAAAATGGGAGATCTCCCGCCGGGCAAGGTGTTCTGCCCGGGGAGCGGCCAACGCTCCGAGTGGTGGTTCGGAGCTATTCTATATATACTGCTTTACTTCGGAACTTTGTTAGCGCGATTTAGGCTTCGATGTGTTTCGCTTGTGGCGCGATGATAGCGCCGCCACATCATCCCCCTGCTCAGACCGGAGGTCGATAATGCAGTCCGATTGCCGGTGCGTCCTTAATGCCGGTGGGGAATGCATGCTGTGTGCATAAGGGCAAGTGACGCCGGTGCGAACGATATGCCGGTGTGTAATGCATGCCGTACTACGCACTTGCAAGTGATGCCGGTGAGAACGATGAGCCGGAGCAAGTGCTACGGATTGTTTTGTAGTCTGCGGTGAGTCGAGAAGAAGGCAAGTAATCTGCGAGAGTACCGTGAAGCTGAGGCGAGCAGTAAGGCTCAGAGCCGTGCCGAACACTGTAGCGTAGAGAGTAGCTTGAAGGAACAGGAAGCATTATTATTCCAGTGCTGCGATGAACCTTATGTAAAGTGAGATGGCTTGCAGAATGTGAAGACTGCAGACAATATCTGCTCGGGAGCGAATGAATGGGGTACTTGAGGACGCTGAAGAAGGTTTTGAAGTTTTAATTTCCGAAGGATGTTTGTTGCGTGTTCATATCACGTCGGGGTCACCACTGTGGCCGGTGGAAGGAAAAGGGGAGATCTCCCGCCGGGCAAGGTGTTCTGCCCGGGGAGCTGCCGACGCTCCGATTGGTAGTTCGGGGCTATTCTATATAATATACTGCTTTAACTTCGGAACTTTGTTAGCGCGATTTAGGCTTCGATGTGTTTCGCTTGTGGCGCGTCGACAGCGCCGCCACAAACTGTACCAAACTAATGATTTTTATTAAAATCTGCAGACCAAATTAGACATTTCTGGTTTTATTTTCAATTTTCCCTTAGCTAGGCCTTATTACCTGCATAAGGTATCATGTCTTGTTTTATGCGACAGCCCTGGGCATTATTGATTGACAGTATGAAAACTAAACAAAATTCTGTCCTCACTTTGCCTCATCATATTATATACAAAGAAATGAGACTAAAATAACGATAATAGAATCTAGTAAAATGAAGCGTAAGGTACATTTGGGAAGGCATGTAGATATGTAGATATTATGGCAAATCCTCTTTGATATTGGAGAGGCCACATTCGCTGTTAGAGAGTTAACAAAAAGGGGATACATAAAAGACGTGGCTTGGCCTAATTTTAGTTACACGCTCTAAATGTTTTGAATATACATAATACTATTATAGTTATCCTTTCCTGAATATTTATAATGCCATGTAAGTTGAAATCCGTCACTCGAAGCATAGAAGTTGCGAAGATCCTCGGGTAATATTGATGAATGTCTTTGCTCCCAATTAGAAATAGTCACACGATCACATGGCGGTCTTCGTTCTACAGCAACGTTGGATATACGTGGATCTGACTCTGGGAAATATCAAACTTGTATTTTACCACAACAATTAACTTTTATTTTATTTTTGTTTTAACTAAATATGTACTATAAACCAGTGCTTCACTACTATCCTGCCTGATGATAGGTACCCACGTTAAGATTGTTGCATTCTAGGTACAAGGATTCCTTTTCTATCTAGGAATCTGAATCTGAGTCTGGGTTTATACTATACCACCATATTACCTATTTCTGCCGCCATGCAGCAGCGCTTGCACCTAAGTGTACACCGTTCTAAAGTGTATAGAGGCCAGTACAATCACAGGTTGTGAGGCAATTCATCTTGGTCCTCGGAAGTGACAACGCATCTGTAGCTTTATATGTTTGGAGTTGATTGAAGGTGTCCATGGGTTGCAGTAGCCACTTACCATCACATACATTTTAGAATTCGTTTACCTAAATTTTAAATAAAAACCTTAATCGAGATAATATCATATAAATTTTAAACAGTGGTAGAGCCATGCGGCAGCTTTTGCTGTCGCACGGATGGGTCGGCTCGAACCGGGGTGGTACCACGACCTCACAGAAAACCAGCGTGAAGTAGAGGTTTGCCTCTGCGTTTCGCTTGGGGAGTGCAGGTGGCCGGAGGCCCTTTTTACTGGAAATGAGGCATTCCATCTTAGTCCTCACGGGTGACAACGCATCTACATTTTGATTTGTAATAGAGGATAGATGTAGATGTCTATGGGCCGCAGCAACCACTTACCATCAGGTGGCCTGTGTGCTCGTTTGTCACCTTTATCCTATAAAAAAAAATATAACGAATTATAAAAAATCAATGAATACATAAATTCGTATTTCATCAAAATCGTAATAGTTTCTTATAACTGGGGTTTGCAATTTTGTCGCTTAATTTTCCATTTTAAATCATACAGGAAAAATCACATAGCGATATAATAAAAACTTAATAGCTAATTATGCACTATATTATTATATCGTCTTAAGATTATGTATTATATCACCTTAAGATACAATTGAGGCAGAGCTAGTGTATTAAAATTTATTTTTCAAAACGATTTCCGAACAATCACGATTCGATAACACAAATTTACCATTTTTCAAAAAAAATATACCACTGCATTAAACAGTTCAATATTACTGACAATTTTATAGATCACGACCTGGCCACAACTGCTTTACTTACATGAAGACATTCTTGATTCAGTGACGAAAAGTAAGGAAAAACTAAATGAAGTTGAAGCAGATAATCAAGTGGACGATTGTAAACCACCATCAACGATTCAACAAGCACTTGAAGCTGTTAAACTAATAGAAATTTTTATTATTTAATAAAGATGATCCCCCAACTCATGGCAAAAAAAATACAAAACCAATAATGGCATAGCAAACAAGTCAGGCAAAGTTAACAGAATATTATGTATTTAACAGTGGTAGAGCCACGCGGCAGCTTTTGCTGTCCCACGGATGGGCCGGCTCGAACCGGGGTGGTACCACGACCTCACAGAAAACCAGCGTGAAGTAGAGGTTTACTTCTACGTTTCGCTTGGTGAGTGCAGGTGGCCGGAGGCCCTTTTTACTGGAAATGAGGCATTCCATCTTAGTCCTCACGGGTGACAACGCATCTATATTTTGATTTGTAATAGAGGATAGATGTAGATGTCTATGGGCCGCAGCAACCACTTACCATCAGGTGGACTGTGTGCTCGTTTGTCACCCTTATCATATAAAAAAAATGTACTTAGAAAAATGAATTAATATAAAATGATTAATTGAAACAAATATTAAAAATTATTGTGATTAGTGAAACTCTTTACTCCATGCTAATAACGAAATCCCTATATAACAAAAAAGAAAAATACTCAGTCTCTTAAGTTTCGTTTTAAAGAATTTACAATATAATACGATTTTTAAATTTCTTATTGTATGTACCTAAGGTATATTATTTGAATATACTTTACAATGTCGACCGCAAGTGATCAGCACAGTAGTAATCTTGTGCCTCGAAAACCTAACGGGAGAACTATTACTAAATTAAAGATTAATAAGCAATAATAATAGCTTTAAGAGTTAAATACTTTGTGTACTGTTGTAGTAACTTTGTGTATTAAATGTCTGCAAATGTGAACTATTAATGGAAACGATGAAATTATATATAAATATAATATAATTTAAAAATAATGCGCCAATGGTCATTTGAACTTCAAGTTATTATTTATTATGCCCGATACTATTTACTAGATTTAGTTGCCGTCAAAGTTTTCTAAAAACTTCATTTTTGAGATGTGCTTTTTAAAATATGTCTGTCAGTATTTTTAATTTTATATAATACTCCAAATTCGTAGGCTGGGGTAAGGAGGTGGTTCAATCGACATTGAACAAATTTGGTTTTATTAACTTTTTGTGTTTATCATTGGATTATATAAATTTTTAACGACGGTGCAATTATACTCAAGCAAGGTGCAGCTTTCTTATATTGCAAAAAGTACCCAGTTCTAATTATTTGAAGTAGTATCGACGTTATAAGGTGGGCGATCTTTAAATATATTTTATTTCTAAACTACATGGGTGCATTTTAAATAATTAATATTTTTTAGATGTGCTATTTGAAATACGTCTGTAAGTATTTTTGATATATTATATATATATATATATACTCTAAATTCGTAGGCCAGGGTAAGGGAGAGGGGGTCGATCTACATGTCAATTTTTTTATAACTGGCTTTACGGCTCTGGGTTCTAGCGTTTCTGAGCCTGAAGTTACAATGTATAATTATCCTTCATAGTACAGTGCTTTACAATATGTTGCTGCGTCACATTGTGCAGCCCTTGGGAGACTTTGACTGCAACTTGAGCCAGCAAACAGCTGACAGTTGGCGGTTCGTACCTCAAGGCGCCTAAGCAGACAGAACCTTATCTTGAGAATCACATCACCATCAGAGCATTTGTTTCACAGTTTCCACTAATAGTTCACATGCGCAGACACTTAATACACAAAATCGCACCACTTTTACATTTCAAAATCCACTTCAAACCATTATTTAAACAATAATACAGGAGCAGCAAACCGCCGCCGGTCAAGTTCCCGCCAAAAACTCCTACGTGTCAAAGTTATAGACCCCGCCAAAGAGTATGTAGTAATTAGAAGGGACCCCTTAGAACAATAGATAAGAATGTTCAGAACTTAGAGTACAAAAAATAAGTTTTTAATTTGATTATGTAAGTTTTTGTAAATATTAGGTAAGCGATAATTATAAGGTATGTTTTAGCTCAATAGAACAGGTACGAAATTATAAAACAATGTTTATTAATCAAACACAAAAATCTAATTAATTTACTCCCCCTTAAAAACCATTTTATACAGTGTTACGGGAAATTCGACAACTTCCTGGCAGGGCATAATAGGGGAGTCAAAATGCTACAAATTTGATCCACCATATGTATGGCCGAAAATGAACAGGTCTTGAGATATACGAATTCTAAAGGTTTTTCAATAATCACCCAGAATTTCGTATTAAATTCTAAATAAAAATAAAATATTTTTTTGTATGCCTTCTTTTAGGTTTATTTATTTTCTTGAAGCTTCAACCAAGCCAATACAATCAAAAAAGTACAAAAAGTATTCACAATAAAAAAATATGGGTTTAAATAATAAAAAAAATTTTGACACTTAACGTATCTTAAAATGTGACGTACTTCAAAAATTACTATGACATGAAACATAAAAATATTTTAAAAAATATGCCCATTTAATCAGCTCTCCAAAATGGTAATAATATTCCGGTGAAATCAAAGAATAATAATAACAAAAGGTTCTTTTACTTAACGCAGGTAGAGAACGGCAAAGTATGATTGCTCTTAGGAACGAACTTGCACACTTTTAGTCACTTGGCGTCTGATTAGTTGTTGACAACTATTCAGAAAGCCGACAACCATTTTAAATTGAGTAGTAGCGATGATTGTTAGTTAGTTTCTACTATAGCTGCACAAGCACGTGTTAACTTCCTCTAATAAACTCTCATCCCTTTAATTCATATGTTATAGTTTTCAGTCGTTATCGTTATTGTTATTATTGCTGTTATCGTTACCTGTTACTGACTGTTCATTGTTACTGTTTTTGTGCGTCGAAGTTAAAATGGCGTAATATTCTAATAAAGAATATGCCGACATCATGTACTGTTATGGTTTTGCTGACGGCAACGTTGCTGGGGCTCGAAGAGAATATCAACGTTGCTTTCCTGATAGCCGGCTTCCCCCCATTTCTGTCTTCAGACCTACCTGTCGACGATTAAGTGAAAGCGGCACTATTCACAGAAATCAAGTGGATACTGGCAGACCTGTTCCGACTTCCCTCTGTCGCTTCATACAACACCCACGGGATGATATGGGGTAGTGGATAGTCTTACACCGCCACTACACTACTCGAAACAGGTAATGCGCAACAACATCTTCCTGATAACAACTCAAAATAATTAAAAACTGCGGTTGTCAATCTGCCTGCCAAGCGTGGCAACGATACCAAAACCCTCCTATGAGGCAATCTATGGGGGAGTTCCATGTTCAGTAATAGACTTTTATAGGCTGTAATGGATGGTCCACCAAGAAACAGCAGGCTGTAGCGGCGTTGCCTTAACCTTACTATAATATTACTAATATTGACATATATATATATATGTATATTAATATTTTTTTCTCTTGCCCATCAATAGCTGGGCGAACTAATAAAATTAGTTTCTAAACATGTAGGCTAGGTATGGGAACCATCACTTCAGTCTAAATCTCTAGGTCAGAATTAAATAAAATACACACAAATATTTGTGGGAAAATATTCTATTAACAATTGCTGTATTTGTTTAATGATACCTGAAATAGTCAGTAAAGATATTTATGTTTTTACTGACTAATTTAGGTATATATTTTGATTTTTTTATTCGGTACAATTTTCTAAAAATAAAATTAGTTATTCTTCCAACTTATATCTAACTTGTTACGGTACACTGACTGATCGCCTAGGTTAGGTGATATTCTTATATTTCAGAAAGAATTATTAGAAAGGTACTTATAACATAGCCACGTAGCTTGGGTAAGGAAGGTAATAAAAATCGACTACTAAAATAAAACCTAATACTAAATCTAAAATGCATATATAAAGTCACGTTATAAATCGTTCTAATATTCCTAGTAGTTATCCAACTTTATCAACGTGACAAAGTGACAATGATTTTTCATTGTGACTTTTTGGTAACCGGAACGATGGTCACGGTAATTTAAAAATAACACTTTTCTCTAATTCTAGTCGCGTCTTACGAGACCCAAGGGATTATAAGGATATTCATACACGGTAATTGATAACTTCTCAAAACATTTTATTTGTCGTTTCTTTTGCGCTCACTTAACCTTCATACAAATAATGCGATATTATAATTGTAGATATTTTTTATTAATGAATAAGAACATAGTAATGACTAAGTTATATTTACCTTCATAAAAAAAATATTGTCTTTGGCTTGACCAAAAGTTTGACTAAGTTGGAGTTTTAGCGGGAACTTGACCGGCGGCGGATTGTTGCTCCTGTATTATTGTTTAAATAATGGTTTGAAGTGGATTTTGATATGTAAAAGTGGTGCGATTTTGTGTATTAAGTATCTGCGCATGTGAACTATTAGTGGAAACGGTGAAACAAGTGCTCTGATGGTGATATGATTCTCAAGATATGGCGTCTGTCTGCTTAGGCGCCTTGAGATACCATCGCCAACTGTCAGCTATCTGCTGGCTCAAGTTACCGTCAAAATCTCCCAGGGACTGCACATTGTGACGCATCAACAGATTGTGAAGCAGTGTACTATGAAGAATAATTATACATTGTAACTTCAGGCTCAGAAGGGCTAGAACCCAGAGCCGTAAAGCCAGTTTAAAAAAAATGACTAAGTTGAGAGATTTGGCGGGAATTTTAACGGTGGAGGATTGCTGCTCTTCTATTATTGTTTAAATAATGGTTTGAAGTAGATTTTAATATGTAAAAGCGGTGTGATTTTATGTATTAAGTGCCTGCGAATGTGAACTATTAGTGGAAACTGTGAAACAACTGCTCTGATGGTGATGTGATTCTAAAGATAAGGTCTGTCTGCTTAGTCGCCTTCAACGCGCCTGACGCTTCAACATATTGTGAAGCAGTTTACTATGAAGGATAATTATACATTGTAACTTCAGGCTCAGAAGGGTTAGAACCCAGAGCCGTAAAGTCAGTTATAAAAAAAAACTAAGTTAGTGGTGGCTGGTGGTTGGCTGGTTGTTAACTTGTTAATGTCAAATTGTCATTTATCATTGACAATTTGTCAAACAAATGCACGTACATTGTACACATGGTCATGTTTATTGGTTATTTTTTAATAGTAATTTTTATAACTTTTAACCTTCAAAACTAATAAGAAGAAATATTTCTAAAAACCTTGTTGTAGATAGTATGATAGTGATTATTTAATAACTTCCAAGCGAATATCCCTTCTAATTAAAATTAATTGACTAAAATGACAAATTCGAGCGCAGGAGTTTGTGCAATAAAAGTAGAATTTATTGCACAAAAATTGGAAAACTGTAACAACATTCAAGAAACGGAATCATCATTAAAAAGGAAACTTGACAGTAACATTACATCTGATAACAAAAAACTTAAATGTGAAAATGTTGAAGAACCACATAAAAATAAAAAGAGAGGCCAAAACAAAGCACGACCTAAGACATTTCAAATTGATAAACAAAATAAACCTTGTCCTAGCATAATAGACATTAAATCACCCGATGAACAACAAAAGTGTCAATTTCCTAATTGCAAATATATTCATAATCCACTGGAATATTTGCAATCAAAACCTAAAGATATTTACGAAAAGTGCCATTTATTTGATGTTCGGGGAAGGTGTCCCCGAGGCATTGCTTGTCGTTTTGGTTTAAGTCATATCACAGCTGAAGGGTACAACATTACTGATGATAACAAAGTTAAAGCATGGAAAGAAGACACGAAAAACTCACTTCAAACTTCTATTCAAATAAAGTTACAGAAGAAAAAATATGATTTCAGTATTGCTGAAAGTGTGGTGAAAAGAATGGATTGTAGGAATGTTTCTCAAAAAATAGATTCTACTTTAGAAAATTCTAACGCACTTAATAAAGTGAATAGTGGTGTAATAACCGATGAAGATTTAATAAAACTACTACCCCGTGAAAAGAAAACAATACAATGGCAAGACAAATTATATCTCAGTCCTCTTACTACTGTTGGCAACCTTCCTTTTAGAAGAATTTGTAAAGGTTTTGGTGCTGATATTACTTGTGGAGAAATGGCTCTTTGTGAATCTTTACTGAAAGGGTTAAAACAAGAATGGGCTCTGGTAAAAAGACATGAATCAGAAGATCTTTTTGGAGCTCAAATATGTGGTAACAATGCATATACCATAACTAAAGTAGCACAATTATTGCAAGAAAACACAGAACTTGACTTTATTGACTTAAACTTAGGATGTCCAATAGATTTAATTTATAAAAAAGGTGGTGGATCCGGTATGATGCACAGATTACCTGCCTTAGAGACATCCATAAAATCCACTTCAAAACTATTAAATATACCATTCACTGCAAAAATTAGAACTGGTGTGTACCAAGATAAGAAAATTGCTCACACTATTATACCCAAAATGTTTGATTGGGGTGTATCCCTTATAACTTTACATGGTAGATCAAGGGAGGCTAGATATACAAAATCAGCTGACTGGGAATATATAGAAACCTGTGCAAAAGCAGTAGCACCATTGCCTATTTTTGGTAATGGTGATATATTAAGTTATCAAGACTATTTACAAAAGAAAGAATTAGCTCCTTCTGTTCAAGGAGTAATGATTGGACGAGGTGCACTTATTAAGCCTTGGATATTTACAGAAATTAAAGAACAAAAGCTATTAGATATAAGCAGTAAAGAAAGGTTTGAAATAATTAAAAAATTTACATACTATGGACTGGAGCACTGGGGTTCTGATACTCAGGGTGTTGAAAATACACGTAGATTTTTACTTGAATGGTTATCTTTCTTATATAGATATGTACCTGTTGGATTACTAGAAAGACCACCACAAAGAATTAATGAAAGGCCTCCAACATATTTTGGTAGAGATGATTTAGAGACACTTATGGCTTCAGGCAATTGTGCAGACTGGATAAAAATAAGTGAAATGGTATTAGGTCCTGTGCCTGATGGATTTATGTTTTTGCCTAAACACAAAGCCAATTCGTACTAACAATGTGTAATAGTACTTTAAAATAGGATAAAAATTAAAGTAACAGCCTATCCCACTACCAGCTGGGTACAGGCCTCCTCTCATTTATGAAAGGGTTAGAAAAGGATAATGAACTCAAATGCTTCATTTTTTCTATAAATATATTATTCTATTCTTAGTAAATCTACAACATATTTTCTTGCAAATGTTACCAGAACTACTTATTTTAATATTAGCAGTAGTTACTGTGCTGCTTCTGTTAGCAGAATTATGACAGTTTGACACCTAAGGTATAATATATAAGTTTATTCCTCTCGGGTATACTATTATATGTGCAATATATACATATATATCATATTGATATATTTTTAATCCCATTGTCTAACAATTTCAATTAATTTTGTATTATACGGGTTTCCCATTGTTGTCTATGTTTTCGGGCACAAAGCAATAAGCTTGACTACCCCATGTAATATCATTGGTAATTTAGCCATTAAGATCATCTCAACAACGTAATGGCTTGAATAAAGGGCTACCATACCCGGGTGCACTAGTTCAGGACAGAGCTGTTGGGCTTTTTATTTTATATTTTTTGTCCTTTATTATTCTAGCTCACACAACCTTACAGTTGGGTAAAAATAAATTATTATAGACTTATTAAATGTTTAGTTAGTGTTATTACATAGTTGAACAATTTTTCATTACAGGATTCTAATAGAAAATCATTGTTTTACGGAGATAAAATCAAACTAATTATATTTTTTTATAATAAAAATATAATATGTATAATGTTTTACTTTACAGATTTTTCTAGACAGGTGTAATCCCTCGGAATTCTTTTTGTAACATTGAGCAAAGCTCGGTCGTCCATGTACTAGATAATTCAAAATATTTAGTTTACTTAACTCTTCCCAACCAACCCAAGAATTGTTGTGATTTATTAAATTAATTATATAAGTAATTTAATTTTTAATAGAAGTTGTTAAGTATTACTTCCCCATAAACATATAATGCTTTGGTCAGATGCAACGCAAGTATGATCTATTTTAATAAAATTAAAACTAATTAAAAAAATATTTATATCTGCTAAATAAAATTTCTCAATTTGCTAAAAATAGTAATACCTATCTATACAAAAAAAAAAACATTTGGTTCATTACCCTTACCAAAGCTAAGACTATCAATTTTTAAATTGGGCTAGTCTGTCCCTATGATACCTGATCCAATCCTTTGGCTTGCAATTATAAATAAGCAAATACCAAGTAGTAACTGTTAATTAAAGATGTTCACATGAAAAGAAAAATTGCAAATTTGTGGTGTGATTTCAGTGTCAGCAAAAGCACAATGATTTGTATTCTTACCCAAAACTCTTGTTATACCCAAAGTTATGTTTTCATAAAAAGAGTCTTCTGAAACCAGATCCACCGAAAAGCTCATAATGTAGATTAAACTAATTATTTTAGTTGTAACTATTGCGTGTATAAGGACTTATGAAGTTTGACGTCATAGCAACCAAATCAACAAATGTGTAAATGTTAATTAAAATGTTTGAATAAACTATTCAAAACTTTATTTTTAAAAATTTTCTTTATGCTTTCCTCCAACAAAGTATATAATAATATCGATGGTAGAAAGGAAAAAAATCAGGGGAAGCACCCCCTACCCCTCCCCCTTTCGAAAAAGTATCGTTTATGAGTAGGTATGTAAATTTTTTTTAATCATAACCTCACTTTTTACACAGGAATATTGACCCAGTTACCTACTTCTGTAATAGCTTCGGCGTTACGCCCTTTCGCCCTTGCGTAGTAAATCGCAAACACCTATGCGAGCGTAGCGGCTGAGGCTGTTCTCATCTCTGGACCGGGGCACCCCAGTGCCAGCTCCTTACACTTGACCGCATCCAGTGAAGAGTGGCTCGAATCGTCCACGACAGATCTCTCTGATCGACTCTAGTTACTGCGAAGAGATGTTGCATCCCACTGCATTTTCTATCGCATTTTTCACGGGGAATACTTAGACCAACGCATATTGTGACAAAAGTTACGTACCAGCCACACCATCTGGATGCTTGACGGCCACCATGACTGTGTGATTTACTAGGAGTTTTCTTCCTCGCAAGACTTCTTTGTGGAATCAACTACCACCGGCGACTTTTCGGACCGATACGTCTTAGACCTTCAAGAAAAGAGTAACGCACCTTCAATTTTCCTGGTGTAGCAGTTGTTCATGGGCGATACTTATCAGGAAAATTTGATGATTTGGGTGAAAGTGCTGTTTGAAAGTCAGTAAAATATAAAAATCTATTAAATATATCCGTGGGCTAGGCAAGCGCAGACAGAATAAGCTGGTGGGGGATGGGAGCTTATATTCATAGTTGGGAAATATCTACGCATACCCACCTCGCGGGGCCAAGGACGGCTTATGTCGCTCTCACCGAGTAAAACCCCACGGTGTTCCACCTTCGTCGTATATTGGCAGGGCCACGGGAACGCTTTCGCACATATCTGCGGCCACACCAGTTGGGTACTTTAAGAAATTATAAAAGTACTTGCGGGTTACCTTTAATATATATCTAACAAAAACATTTCGACTCTTGGCTTAAAACATTTTACTTTAATCTTTTACTCTACACTAATACGTCAATTTCATAGGGCATCAACGTGAAGCGCATCATAGTCTTACAAACGTATAATAAGCCCTCACACTATTCGAAAATTATATGTGGGCGATGAGAGAGACTTTATCCCACTTCTGATATTGGAATTACAGCAGGTTAAGGCCAATTTTGATATAGGACATGTACCAGGAAAGGTTAGTTGTGAAAAATAGTAAGTGTGAGAGCGATGTTCAACTTGCTCTCTTACGAAATTAATCCATCAGGAATAAGCTAATAAGACAGCGTAACGCACTATACATTCAGTATAGAGCAATTACAGGTATTTTATAGACGCACTGATATGTACATAAATGTTCATTATTTTGAAATAAAAGCCCTTAGAATTTACAAAAAGTTCGTATATTATTTACGATTTCAAAGTATTTTATACAGACAGTCATATTAATGTACTTATGTACCTACAAGACAAAATTACCGTCAATAAAACTTAAATTATAAAAAGATCAACACTAATAAGATCAGGATATTGTAGAATGTAGACGATAAATTAAAAGCACTCAATGATGCTATAGCTTTTACTTTTTAGCTTATTTTTATTAAGTGTAATTCATATTAGGTTTTAATCATGAAAATCGTTAAGTTACAATTTTAGGCATAGAAAATTAATGCCAACAAACACAACTTGGAATGAAATTCTGTCGTCCAAACTTAGCACTAGCGTTTTTGTTCTTCACTCTATTCTTTCATTTCTTATTTATCGTCTCCTACGTCGGCGCGAGTCTCCATTGTAGCCGTTCTCTGTAATACGATTTATATGGTCAGTCTTCGGTTTCTTTACAGTTCATTAAAACTGAATATTTAAACAGTTATCATAACTTATCATTGTTAAGAATACAGTACGGCCTCAAGTTACCCAAAGGAATTTTACCATGGATTCCTTACGTTTGGAGAGAAAAAATTTTTTTTTGTGAAATAAATTTGAATGAAAACAATTCCTAATAAATACAAAGTTTCAATTAGTACAAAGCGGCAATGTTGAGTGTAGGTGAGATATGGCAACAATATTTTTGAAACACATAACATTGAAGAATAGTTTTATCTAATAAATAAATAAAATATTTTTGTTTGTTCGTATTTTATGCGTTGCCATATCGTTCATCAGACTGCGGTAAAACTGTCAACTTATTACATACTTGCACTTGCGCGACGGTTATAGGAATAGTACAATTAACTCACATTATGTGGCGCGCGTATCGCAACAACAAATTTATTTGAAAGTTACATATCATTCAATTTCAATGAATATATTATCATTCCTAATTAAACAATATGATTTTTACAAATTTAAAATGATATTTCTACAATAATTTCTTCTGAGGCAGCAACGTGCCGGGAAGCAGTTAGTTTTATATAAAAATAATAAAACTTAATTTACAAGTCGACCCACGTTTATATAACATTTTTACTCTTAATACCACCAGGAAGCCATGATTAAAATCCTTCAGATGTACACCAATTTTGTACCTGAGATAAAGAGTTATCAGTAGATATTTGCACAATAAGTAATTTTTATGTGTGTGAGTTTTGATTGGTTTGAATATAACAAACCTCATGGTATTCACCGCTGTTGGCGATTCCTCTGGCGGTTATTATTGTACCCCATGGAGCCATTAACCTGCACATCACTGGAACCATTCTGGTTCAAGCCAAGGCCGGATGGCCTTCCTGGTCCCATATTTTGCTGATCATATAATTCCATTCCATTATTATAATTGTCATTTCTGAATGTGTCATTGGCATTATTATCATCTTGGTTTCTTTTATTATTCTTAGAACCATACGAGCCAAATGCTGTAAAATTAGCACCTTGTGGGCCAAAGTAGTTTTCACCAGGTTGGGGAAGCATGCGCGGCACTTGGCCCCCATGGGGTACACCGAGTCCGCCAGAGGCCAATCCGTAAGAGGCCTGACCCAGGCCGCCGTCAAGACCGCCGGATCCTTGAGACCCGAGACCACCACCCGGACCATCCGAGTCGTAGTCGTTGTTTCGTCCTCTTCCTCGTCGACGTCTGTCTCGACCTCCTCTCGATCTCGAAGAGCTTTGGCCTTCATTAGACCCGAGGCCTCCGTCAGAGCCGAGACCCCCGCCTGAGCCGAGGCCTCCACCGTAGTCACGATCATCGCTGGAGCTGTGGCCGCGACCAGAGCCTAGGCCCCCGCCAGAGCCAAGGCCTCCGCCGGAGCCAAGGCCACCGCCGGAGCCAAGACCACCGCCGGAGCCAAGGCCACTGCCGGAGTCACGACCACCGCCAGAGCCACGGCTACCGCTGGAGCCAAGGCCCCCGCCGGAGCCAAGGCCCCCGCCGGAACCAAGGCCCCCGCCGGAGCCCAGACCACCGCCTGAGCCAAGACCACCAGAGCGGGCGCCTCGCTTTCTGGAATCTGACTCCAGGCCGCTTTCCCCATAGCCACTTTGTTCTTGGTTATAGGTATTAATATTGGTGGAGGAGCCGGAAGGTGGAGGAGGAGGTGGTGGTGGAGGAGGTGCCGCCCAACCAGCAGGAGTAAGCATAGAACTGGAATTAAAAGGTTGCATCATCATACCATATTGATCAGCAGGAAAGAATTGCGGCATAACAAAACCTTGACCATTCATTGGTGGTGGCATGCACATTTGAGGATTGAGAGCCATTAATGGCGGAATTTGATTGGACTGTTGCTGTTGCGGCAGCGGTGGCGGCGGTTGCTGGTGCTGCTGCTGCTGTTGTTGTTGTAGTAGTATTAATTGTTGTTGAACATCATTAGTTGTCCTATCATTTCTTCTCATATTTGAGTCTTCACTATGTGGAAGAGTTGAAGAACCTTTATTATTCTGTAATACAGGAAGCTGGGGACCAATTGGAGTGGGTAAAAGTGGCTTTGGAGTAGGCAGTAGAGCTTGGCCCACGGGCTTTGTGGCAGCGTTAGTAGCGTCCTGACTGCACTTGCCTGAACGTGAACGGCTACGTGAACGGGAACGAGAGCGCGAACGAGATCGAGAATGACTTCTCGACGATCTTGATGATCTGCTTCGTGAAGATCTCGATGAACTATGACGGCGTCGCCGTCTGTCCCGGGAACGCGATCGCGATCGAGTGCGACGGCGACGCGAACGTGATCTTGAACGGGATCTTCGCCCTCTACGGTATCTTCCTCCTCGACCTCGATGACCTAGGCAATAAAGAAATATTAACAGAAATCCGCAACTCTATATATATATATATATATATATATATATATATATATATATGTAGATATGTATACATAAGGTATTATTTCATCTATAACTTACGTCGTCCACCTCCACCACCACGCTCAGCAAGTTCTTGCAATTTAGGATTTACAACTTGTTTTGCTTCTTTCAATACTGAAATAAGATCTCCTGCTTTAGCAGCATTTGAAGGTGTAAAGAAAGTATAAGCTGTTCCAGTTTTATTTGTCCTTCCTGTTCGTCCAATGCGATGTACATAATCTTCGGAGTTGCTTGGATAGTCAAAATTAATGACAAACTTAACATCATCAACATCTGCAAAATAATGATGATTATTAGTTTTAACATTTTATATCAACTTTGTGGTTTAAATATAAGACAATAATACTAACCTAAACCTCTAGCCGCTACATCTGTGGCTACAAGAATAGGAGCTTTTCCACTTCTAAAATCTGTAAGATAAGATGTGCATATCAGAAACCATTTGACATGTTATTACATTTTCAAAAAAAAAACTACTACTGAAATATTTATAAATGTCATATTGTCATGTATTAAAATCATTATTTTTAATGATTTATGTATATATGATGCAATGCTGCAATATTTACTACTCTATGAGTGTTTGTTTGTCTTATCAAGCATTTTAAGTCATTTTTATCTTGGTGTAATAACACTCTTGTTGTGTTGGTATAACAAACTTCATGGGTGTAAGGTATCATTTTATGTAATATTGTTATAGTATAGTCATTTGTTATGTGAACTGCAAAACTGATCTGCATAATAGTACGGTACTTAAGTCTGTGATTTGGGGAACTAAGGTTAAGGTCAAGTCAGTAAATAAGCCCAAAACCTATGGTTATGGTATATAACGAGAAAATTATACAAGATAAACTATCCAAGTACCACACAGCCCAAAAAGAATGGTTTCATTGTTCTTTTCTGCTAATGCTTTTAAATTATTAATAGCCGAAATAAATATGATTTTTAAAATCAATCAACATGGAATATAAACGTGTTTTGTATGTTTCCAACTGTACCTTGAATACAACTTGTATTACGGATTATATCGCATTTATTATAATCTACTGTACTTACATGGTACAGATTTGGTTACTTCTGGCCCTTAGATGTTAGTTTTTTCGTGTTTTAAGCCTCAAAACCCTAAAGGAACTAAGTTTATTTCTCAAAATAAAGAATTCCAGATAATTTTTACATTTTATTCTTTAAATTTTCAGTACATACGACATATTTTTCATATATCTCTACTTAGTATAAAACTAAGTCGCCGTCTCTACGCTTAGGTATTTTAGACTAGGCAACGGATATTGATGTAGTTTTCATCTATAGACAGAATGATTCAAGAGGAAGATTTATATGCATAGTATACATTATACAAGGTTATTTTTCAAAGACCAACCAAATTTAATAATTAAGTTCAAAATATAAATGTTGTTGTATGTATGTTGTTGTATTGTATACACTTTTTGCAGTTTTGAAAAGTACTTGTATACATACTTGTATATACTTGAATGTGATTTATGGGCAACAACGATGCGCGCTCGTGTGTGTACGAATCAATGCACGGAGCTTTTGCCTACTATTTACTTCCTTAATGACACGCTCGCTAGTTAGTTGATAACTGATAATTGTCATAAATAAAAAAAAAATACATTTCATCAAAAAGTTCTGCACACCTCGAATTAAATAATATTTCTACTCCAACACAAAAGACAGTTCGAAATACAAGTTTAGACTACAGAGCGAGGGAAAGAGGTGGAGAATAAATGTAAACAATTAGTTGTAGAAAAGATAGTTGAGCTGGAAAGCCAATTTAAATAATGGCTGTTCAGGCGGCGCAAGCATAGCGTCTAGCGCTGAAGGCATTTAAAGCGGACTAGCAGGCGCTGCCCGGTAAGAACGAAGTCGCCCGGACGGCTACGAAGGCAGTGTGCCGAGCAACGAGCATTGCCGACCTCAACCCACACGAACATCGCGTTGGCGCGGACGCTGTTCAATATACATATTCAACAATTCAAAACTGATTACAGACGTAACCGATGACTATCTTTATTATGGCGTATTTAAAAATTGGAATAAAGTATTGCAACTATTAACAATTTAATTAACTATTTACATCTTAATATAAAATAGGCGTTTCATATTTATGAATGACAAGCAATTAAAATAACGCATTTCCACACATTTTGAATATAAAGGATAAAATGTTTGTTTTTTTCTTGTTTACTTTTTTTCACCATTTGCTTATGTTATCTATTCTAAACCTCCTCTGTTAATTTGGTCAGTTAATGCAAAATAACCCTGTATAATTCTACTGTCCATGTGTGTGTGTGTGTGTGTGTGTGTATGATTAAGTTGATTAGAGAATGGTTTTCACAATTGGACCCGGTAGGTGGCGTTGTTGTAGAGATTCAGAAACCAACCGTGCGAGGCCAGGGATGATTGTGTTTCAATATTATATTTAAGAAATCTACATACTTATCTAAAAAAAAAAACTATTTTTGTATAGAAGGGTGCCAAATGAGCACACAATCTAGCACATACAAGTAAATGCTGAGATCCATATAGATCTATCTGAATCTATTATCATTAACAAACAACCAAAATAACGATGAATTATTTGTAAGGATTAAGATGGAATGCCTCAATACCAGTAAAAGGGATCTCAGTAGTTAACCTTCATCACCAAAAACACAACAGTATGATATCTGCTATTTCATACTGGTGTTCTTTTCAATCATGGTCCTTCCCCAATTAAGCCAACCTATAGATGCTGTAGCCATATGTTGTGGTAACATAATGCTACATCATAAGGTTACCACTGAACTCCCCATGCATAAGCCAACATCTATCAATATTGTTTAAGATTAATCTGGTTGTCACTCCTGGTAGTGTCACCCAACAATGTGATTGCCAGTATGCTACTTGAGAAACTTTCTTCCCCATCGAATGTAGATTCTTTTAGCTATGGTGTCAGCCCATTGACACTTCAGCCTGATGATCTATTTAGCTATGTTAGTTATGTATCCTTTTTCTGCTAGGAATGTCCCAATTAGGGATTTTACCATGCAAAGAAACTCCAAGCATAACCCAATTCATAGCTTTCTGAGTGAGTTTCCTCATATAATCTGATATCAGACTAATATTTACAACTTCAATAATATTAAAAAGTTGTATGGTCAGAAAATATACTGATGATTATCTTTTTGGTTACAAAGTAATGAAGGTTGTAAACACTATTAACAATATTGAAACATATTTTTCATGTGAACTGTGTTAAGTGTAAACAAGCATCTAATTATAAGTGTATGGCAACCCCATAACCAAAGTTTTGATTCCTTTTACACAATTTTTGTATTTTTTTGTCTATATTCATTTTTAAACTGGTTCTTATCTATAGTCAATTTTGATTACTTTTATAACAAATTTAAAATAAACTTTGGAACAACAGTTGATATAGTTGTATTCCATTTTTTTTCCTTATGTTGCTCCTATAAAAGGATACAATATGACAGATATGACATACAAGCACTCATGCAATATACTGATATTATAAAAAATAATATCAGTATTTAGCAGTGCACCTTATTATAATCCTAAATTGCAATGGTTTTTTTTACTGCTTCAAATACTATAAAAATATTTATTCACTGCAGTGAAAAAGTCTGATAGATAACAATTAAGTAAGCAAACAAATATTTTTACAAGTGTTATTTTCGAGGAAACTTACTAATGAACAAAATTCCAATGGATAATAACAGTGGTTATTACTCGTGAAAAAAAAACAAGTGAGAGCGAGGCCGACCAGGGCGGCACAAGAGAGAACAGAGGCGCCAGACCAGGCGCGCGTGCGGGCCTGGAGCGCTCGGCCTGCGCACCGTCGCCGTCGACGGCGCACAGCAATCGGCGAGGGGGCGTACCCCACCGCGCCGAACGCGCGAGAAGCGGCTCAGACTAGCCGCGGTGGCAAGTCAGAGTGCATAGGGCTTAGCCCCGTCAACTAGAGGCGGTGCGATGCGGACGCGGCCGCAGGCGCGTCTCGCCGCCGCCGATGACTAGCGGCGACGTTTGCACGCTTGCCGCCGCCTCCGCCGCCCAGCCGCAGTCTCCACGGCCTGCACATGCAGACACATGCTCAGCAACTGTTTATTTGCTATGTAATTCCTCCCCATCCAAGGCACTCAAACCCTTCATCCGATACCGCTTCTCGATTGCCAGTTAATACTTCACTATATTATGCTCTCAATAGTTTGAGTAAAGAATTTTTAAATTTATTAAATATATATAAATAAGATATCATATTCAAAATGTATGTAACAAAACACTTCTTCATGCCTGTAATGGACAATCAATTACCTTGCAATACCCAATCTCGTTCATTTTGTGACTTATCACCATGAATACATACAGCAGGCCACCTGTAAACAATTTTTTTTTCAACATAATTTTATTTAGAACAAAGATAATTAATTGGATATGTAAAAAAAACTAAAAACATTTCAATTATCAACAGATTTGGTTTCAGTTTCAATATTGAACACTGCTAAAGTTAAATATTTAAATAAAATAAACACTATTGATAATTAACCATGACAAAATAGATATAGATATAATGCATAAAATTTGACAATTTGTTAACTTCTCACTTTTTTGAAGATGGTTAAAATCAAAACTCAGTTTAGATTTGAAGTAAATATAACTCACCCATCCTTTTTCATTTTCCTAGTAATATCATCCACGCGACGCTTTGTTTCTATAAATATTATAGTCTTATTTTCTTTTTCAGCCATAATTTCTTTTAGAAGAGTACTTAATTTTGTTTCTTTTTCATACTCCATACAAACATCAATAATTTGTAAAATATTGTGATTTGCAGCTAACTGCAGAGAACCAACATTAATTTGAAGATAATCTTTAAGAAATTCAGAAGCCAAGCTTTGTACCTCCCTTGGCCATGTAGCTGACCACATAAGGGTCTGACGATCAGGTCTAATTTGTTCTATAATTTTTCTAATCTGTGGTTCAAACCCCATATCTAACATTCTGTCAGCCTCATCTAAGACCAAATAGGTACATCTCTTTAAATTAGTTCTTCCACTTTCCAAAAAATCTAATAGACGCCCTGGAGTAGCAATAACAATTTCCACCCCTGCATCCAAGTCTCTTGCTTGAGGCCCCTTAGGAGCACCTCCAAATAAACAAGTGTTATGTATTTTAGATGTGTTGGCAAATTTATCACACACTTCTTGTATTTGTTGGGCTAATTCTCTAGTTGGGGCTAAAACTAATGCAATAGGACCATCACCTCTACTAGATTTAGGTTGGTGATTTATGTGAACAATAGCTGGCAATATATAAGAGAGCGTTTTACCAGATCCAGTAGAAGCAATTCCAACCATATCACACCCACTAAGAGCTATAGGCCATCCTTGAGCTTGAATGGGCGTAGGCTTCGAAAATCCCATTTTGTCAATTTCGTCCATAACGTAATCAGGAAATCCAGCTTCATCAAATGTCAAGGTAGGTTTCGGAATGTTCCGACCTTTTAGTGTAATTTCATTTTCACTTCTCCAAGCTTCAACTTCAGAATCTGGTCTGCTTTCTACATCTGGATGAGGGACATAAAAGTCTTTCTTAAATGGCTTTAGCCTACTCAAATCCCATTTAGGTTTACGCAAACTTGCTCCTGGATTGCTACGGCGTCCACCACCTCCACCATATCCACCGCCGGATCCTAAACCATAACGGGGACTTCGACTACGGCTTCTGCTCCTACTTCTGCTTCGGCTGCGACGTCTATCACGGCTACGATCTCTGATTGACAAACGCATTTTAATTAATAATGTAAGTAATAAATTATTAAGTAATATAAATTGTCGTAACATAATTTTAATTGTTACCTTCCTCGTCCCATATTAAAGACTCAAGCGAAACTTTGTTGGAAGAAAATCAGCACGTAATAATAAACTTTATAAGAAAAATATGTAAATATTAGTTCAATTATCAGAAACTACGACTAAGTCAGCAGCACATTTCACAAAACGCTTTCAGACGCCATGGGCAAAACAAGATGGCGACCGTTGCTTTATAAAAATTGGTTATAATCACAGAACACTAATACCCTTAGGGTTATAATGAAAACTAGGGATATTCGATATACATCGATGCATCGAATTCACTCGATGTTTACAATACGATGCATCGAACGGATCCGATGTTTTGGAAAGTTATTGATATACTCGATGTATCGATGTATTTTCATAAAACATCGAATCAATGATAACCATCCAATGGTAAAAAGGGTATACTTATATCACTATTAATATTATAACGTCTAAATCAGAAAAACAGCGCTCTGATTTAGAAGTTATAATATTAAACCTGTTGGTGGCGCTACTTAGCAGCTGTCAGTCCTTAGCGGAATCAAGAAATTGGCTGGTTGGCAACACTGTGCTAAAGAGAATCAAAAAAAATCGTCTGGTCTGTCTCGATTTTAAGGCGGCTACTCACTTGCATGCCGCAGGGCAATCTAGGATGAACAGCGATCGGGACAATATCAGAATTGTCTCTTTATACACATGCCTGCCGTTCAGTATGAAAGTGTACATCTCGGTGGATACATGCGTTGAGAATGGCGCCAGTTTGCTTGCAGTGCTGTCGTAAAAAAAAAAAAAGAGAGAAAATGGGTGAAGAAGCCGCTGTTTATACACATCTATCACCAGTGTCCTAATTTCACGTTTTTTATTGATATCTATTGTGAAGTGTGCTGCGCGCGAAAGTCACTAACGAACTGATTGAAATTGTTCAAATGCGCTACACACGTGGCAGCGGTAGCTATGATCTAGGGAGCAAGGAAGTTCTTGCGCCCCTGCCGCCCAGCCACAGGGCCGACTTAGGAAATTACCCCTGCTTTCATACACACATCACAATTAAGGAGGAAATTAAGGGTAATCCCCACTTCTACACCCTAGATTGCTCCTGCGGCAGGCAAGTGAGTTGACGCCTTTAGACCATTTAACACAGTGGACTCGCCTCGCATGATTATTGCCCTCCGCCAAAGTATTGAATTTAAAAATCTTGTGCGTTGATTAAACCTGCTTACGGAATCGTTTTTATAAACGCACTAGATTTATATCCTTATAAAACTCATTTCCGCCGAAGTAGGTGTTTTTTGAAAAATGCCAATCGGTGCGGTTAACGTGTGCATAAAGCAGTCAAATACTTAAAGTTTACAAAAAGATGGAGTTGTATTCCATATGTAAGTATTTTTTATTGTGAATGTATCATTTTTTATCATTTAAAATAATATCATAAACATTGACCTACTACTAAATGGACCTCGGCTATGCGCTCAAGTGTCCGAGCCAAAAGAGTTCCAAAAAGAGCTCGAATTGAACGCCAGTCTTCGTTTTGTCGCCCGATAATACACTCCAAATTGCCGTACAGTATCACAAAACGATTAAAACTATTTATATATTTTTTCGATACTATTTATATTAGACTATTAATATTTAATAATTTAAAAATATTTTGTTTAGATACAAGATACGTAGTATTTAATTTAAATTCACATTAATTGTAAAAACAAAAAACCATACCGATAATTTTCGCTAAAAGCTTCATAAGGCGAAAAGAATGCAGCCTCTGGTTGAAGTTAAAAGGCTGATAAATAGTCGCAAGTAAAATTATATATAATACGTTTGTATAGGTTGACTCGGGACACATTATTCGTGAATTTTGTTCTAGATCCGCCGTCCATTTAGTATTAGGTGAATGATCATAAATAATAATTTATTTATTCTTTATTGCATTCCTTAATATAAAAGAATACAAAGGGAATAATACAAAAAAAAATCTACCAGTCAACCCACGAGAATTTGACGTATGTATAGCAGTATAAAATAATAACAAAATAAAAATGATAATTAACTAAGTTATATATTAATTTTACAAATATATAAAACAAATATACTATAGAAATATCTCCTATTTATGCATATATACAAATATATGCATACAGACTTATACATACATATATACACATCAACATACAAATATAAATAATACAAATAAATAACTATGAATATTTACGTCTGTTAACAATATATTAGTTCTTACGAATAAGACACTTTGTGTGTCATGCAATTAAGAATATCTATCTATCAAACTAACATCCTTGAACACACATACACACTCACAAAAGGCGTGCGGGCAGACAGTACTGATGTAAGAGTAGTAGATCATTCAAAATTGTCGGTTGTTTGAAGTCAGAAAAAGTACTCGATGTTGAAAAAACATCGATGTTTTTAACCGATGCATCGGAATATATCGATGCACAGTTTCGATGCATAACATCGAAAAAAGACATCGATGTATTTTCAAAGTGGACACCCCTGATGAAAACGTACATTTCATAGTTATTATATTCTCTATGGTATTCGCTCTATGTCTGTGCCATAGAGTTAGAAGTATATTCTAAGTCTATGGTGTGTGATTTTTTTTTTTGGAGTTTATGGCCTGGTATCTAGACCTTTAGGCCAAGTCTTAAGTATTTTTATTCGGTTTATTGTAATTTCCCCACTCCTTCATAGTATACTGCTTCACAATATGTTGATGCGTCACATTGTGCAGTTCTTGGGAGATTTTGGCGGCAACTTGATCCAGCAGACAGCTGATAGTTGGCGATGGTATCTAAAGGTGCCTATGCAAACAAACAGCTTATCTTGAGAATCCATCACCATCAGAGCACTTGTTTCACTGTTTCCACTAATAGTTCACATGCGTAGACACTTAATACACAAAATCGCAACACTTTTACATATCAAAGTCCACTTCAAACCATTATTTAAACAATAATACAGGAGCAGCAAACCGCCGCCGGTCAATTTCCCGCCAAAAACTCCTATGGTGTGTGATAGCAACGGGCAATGTTGCCAACAACTTGGAACCTGATATCGCCATTTTTTACAGATTTAGTAGCCTAATATAGCCGAATTTGAGCTGAGGTAGCCTAAAGTAGTCCAAACATCAAAATTTCGCTATGAATAAATGAAAACATAATTTTTAACAATTTGTTTATTCATAAGATGTACACAGAGTATCAAATTTTAAAAAATCAGCAATCATCATCTGCTGCCAGCAGCAACAAAGCATGAGCAAGTCTTTCAACGTCAAAATTTTCTATAGCCTCTACTGTGCTGGTGCTGGCACAACCTTCGCTGGAACTGGAAACGTACATTTTCCTTCCAGCATGTAAACTGTTCATATGATTGCTTAGTTGAAAATTGTTGCAGCAAATATTTAGGAGATTCATATGTATGGATTCTAAGAATTTAAATCAGCATGGGTAGTTGCATTCTGTTTCTTAATTTTGTCTTTATCGTACCCATCACGCTGAAAATTCTTTCTACGATAGCATTACTTAAAGGTAATGACATCGTAATGAAAACTCGGTAAAATCTTTCTAGATCGCGAGGGTGAAAACCGGCAGCGATCATCGAATGTTGAGAGGCACACAGAACCTAAACGTTAAGTTGGAGAGGTCACGTCTAATGAAGTCAATGCTGCGTCCTACTCATGCTCTAATCCAAAGCCCCGAAAACATTCAGCTCGATTTACAAAATCGTTTTTAGTGTCTAGAAGATTGCTATGAAGTGGACGATATAAATGACAAGCTTGTGGATTCTGTCCATGCGGTTAGAGCTAAGTTCTGTAAGACCCGTTGCAGAAGAATACAAAAAATCACCGATCACACTCTTCAACACGATTCAACTCGGCTGGGCAGCGTTTAGGAGATTACGACACATATACACGTCAGGCAGACCTCAAACCTTCAAAACTAGATTGTACAACCAATGCATGTTGCCAGTGATGACCGATGTATCTGAGACGTGGTCCTTCACTGCTGGCCGTATGAGGAAGCTCAAAGCGCTCAGCACGGCTTTTCTCTAGATGATAGACTTAAAAACGAGGATATCTGCAGTAGAACCAGAGTGACAGACATAGGCCAAAGTATAAGTAAGCCGAAGTGGCAATGGACCGGCCATATAGCTCGAAGGACCGACAAACGATGGGGAAGAGAGGTTCTCGAGTGGCCACCTCGTACCGGCAGGCGAAGTGTAGTGCGTTACCCCACTAGATGGAGTGACGTCCTGATAAGACATACAGGAAGTCAAGGGATGTAGGTGGATTGGGACCGTGCTTTGTGGCATTCCTTGTAGGGGCCTATGTTCAACCGTAGACTTGTGAAGGGCTACAATAATGATGATGATGATGAAATATCATTTGTTCGATCAATACTGATGATTGTTCGATCATAAATACAATATCTGAACATATTATATTTACTGTATTTACTAGTACAAATAATGTAGAAATGGCTCCTTTTAATAAAATCGTTTCTATTCTACTTTTTCTTTTAAACTTCTCAAGAAAATGTTTCTGCAAATTGTTGAGTTCTTCTTTTTATTCCCACCAACCAGCCAAATTAACCTTAACCATTTTTTTTCTAATTATAGAATCCGGAGAGAATCTCTAACAGCAAAAGAAAATTACATTTTAGAACGCAAACCGAGCATTTACTTTCATTCCTCTTCTTGTTGTGTGGGCAAAGTCTATCGGTTCATTATAAAATATAAATATTCAAAATAAACATCGACACTATAATTTTGATATAGTTGAGTCAACCCCTAGCGTACATGTAAAACATTTTGTTTAAAATGTATTTACTAAAATCATGCATGTTATCAACAACGTCTCTTTTTTTCGCAAAACATAAAATTCAACTATATAATTGAACATTTTCTATATTTTAAACAGTTTATAACATAAATTTTAACCAAAAATAAACGCGTCGTAACATTGACGTCTTGAGAATTTTTTTGACATGTGCAATTATCAGGATTATTTATATTATTAACACCACAGTCGCTCACAGAACAAGTAACCATTTTGGAAAAAAGCTACTTACTAAAAATAATCAATAATCAGCACCTATATTTCTAGTATAGTTGTAACACGAATGGGTCGGTTCGACAGGGGAAGGACCACGCTCTCACAGAATACCAGCGTAAAATAACAGCTTAATGCTGCTGTGTTTCCTATGGTGAGTGTAGAGAACCGGAGACCCTTTTTACTGGAAACGAGGCATTCCATCTTAGTCCTCACGGGTGACAACGCATCTGCATTTTGATTCGTAATCGAGGATAAGTCAGGTGGACTTTGTGCTCGTTTGTCACTCTTACCTATAAAAAAAAATCACTATTACACTCTACCAAATTACAAAATATCTAGGAGCTATTTCTTGCGTGCCGACTTGTGCCGATCTGTCATTCAAAATTGGTTACAGGGTCTTAGGATTTTCTATCCTTTTCTATTGTGCTATATCGCCATAATGCCGGGTGTGTTGTGAACACGTGTGACAAACGTTTCTGTAATTACCTTGTGTTGGCAACAAAAATTGTAGACAAATGTCGGATACAGTGTTTCCATTATTGTGGTAATATTAAAGGGATACGCTTGTTGCAAACATTTATACGCCTTGCGGAGACGCTTGCTGGAAACATTAGTTGGCAACATGCCTGTCACGTGGGTGAACGAAACACGTTAATTAATTTATATCCTACACAAAGTGTATTATATGTTCCGAGTAATGAAAATTTTAAAGATAAAAAAAAGGATGCATGGAAAAATATCAGAGTTGCTATGATACTTAAGGAACCAGAAATTCAAAGGTAAATAAAAAAAATAACATCAGTTTTTCAGGGAGAAAAAGAAAATGGAATTTGAAAATAAATCTGGAGCTGCGGCTTCCTCCGAAGTTTATGTGTGGAAAAGGGAATATGATTGTTTTTCTATAATAAGTATCAGATTTTTTATTTTTGTTCCAACAGAGTCAGTTATACGAAGAAAGTTTCTGATTTGACCGTCTTCAATGCCGTCAGCTAACAAGACATCTCTTCTCAAATTATTTAACAGCTCAATCCCTCCATGTATTTTTCTTCCTTAGAGGTTTAGTCGTATCCAGTATTTATGCTTCCGGGTTTTTTTGGTTTGCAAAAATTATAAATACTGCGGCTGCTTGCATAATATCGTCGTTTGAAGACATTTTGCTCACAAAACTTTTGTGGAGACAGCTAGTTGTCAACTAAAATGTTTCCCAAATTGTTGGCGACTTGTTTAAATTCGGTATGGATACAATGGAAAAAAAAGTTGGTGATATTTTGTTGAGTTGCAAACAGTTGAAATCATAAAATTTGCCAAAAATTTCGGTGGATATGCGCCTTAAGGAGTATTCTTCTCCCTTGCACACTATGGCCGTCTATTACAATCCTAAGTCTATGATGGTATACACTCGAGATCAAGGAGGTTAGAATACTCAAATATACTCAAATACACAGGGACAACGGATGGGACGCAGCGAGTCCACAGACAGATGCGCCGCACGGGTGTGCGGCGCGTCTGTCTGTGGACTCGCTGCGTCGCTGCTGGTGTACGAGTATGGTGTACGCGGTGTGGAAGGGTTTCCACACCGTGTACACCATACTCGTACACCCGCGTTCCTGTATGGTTCGTACCACCCTGAACATCGAACAAACCGAGTAAGCCGTCAGAGCCGGGGCCCACCACTCTTGTTTGGGCGGCGGTTAGACAACTAACTCATGTCATGTTGTGGTTTTCGGCAGCATCAAAGAGAATTTGATGTTGTTGTGATGATGATGTGATCACTGAGCACAATAAACTCCACCCCAAATCTTCGATTTCAGTGCAACGTTGCAAAACCGACTTTGCACTAAAGTAAATAATCTACCCTTTCCCTTTTTATTTAAAACCCTGAGTTCGATGAAACTATAAGAGCCGCATAGGCTAACAGCATTAACATCACAGAAACCATCGAGATTTATTATAAACTAACGTTAGAATCGTAGACAGAGAATCCAAGTCTAACAGAAAGAGAATCGTCTACGTGTATGTTAAAGCGATAAAAATGGGCGAGAGTGACACTACGTGCTATCAGCATTTGTTGTGTAATAAGGTATTTTCAAAATGTCTGCTTTTAAAGTGAAACCCCCATTATTATAATTTACTCAGTAGGTGCAATTGAAATGTTTAGCTATATAAATGGTGTGTTTTAAACTATTAGAGCATGTAAAAGCAATTTGTACACAAATGGATAGGGAAATTATTACATTTTATAATATTAGTGATCTGAATGCAAAAGAATTGAATTTAAAATATTTACAAATACGTGAAATCCTGCTTATTCTATCCTGTGCCTACATCTCATCGATATATCTCTATCTGGCAAAGGTATACCTTGAATGCAAGATAATTCAACTTTAAATATTTTTTAATTTTTAGAGTTCCGTAACTATATTCTTCTTGACGCATAAAATGAAAAATACTTTTATTTTTCACAGTCATCTGATGTATGATGACACAGTCCATCTGAATGTAAGTGAATACAATGGCAAATTTTCACAAAATATTGATGTTCGATAAAATCGTTGAAAATAATAAATGAACAGATACTGATACTGACGGGATAATAAATGAAGGAAAATGGGTTCTGAAAAGAAAACAAGAGTATACAAAGGATACTTGTGTATTCTATTATTATAGACAAAGTATACTTTTGTTTTCTATATGCAGCAAGTACTTTGAAAAAAATGTTTTCCTCATACCTATATGAGTACTAAGGTAAAAACTACAACACGTCTAACCATAAACACTTACTAATAAAATTACCTGTTAAAACTTATTTTTCTTTTATAGGATAGGGTGACAAACGAGCACACAGTCTACCTGATGGTAATTGGTTGCTGTGACTCATAGACATCTACATCTATCCTTAATAAAGAATCAAAATGCAGATGCATTGTCACCCGTGAGGACTAAGATGGAATGCCTCTTTTCCAGTAAAAAGAGTCTCCGGTTCTCTACACTCACCATAAGAAACACAGCAGTGTTAGGCTGATATTTTACGCTGGTATTCTGTGAGAGCCAGCCTTTTAGAAAGGAGTAAACTCATTTCTTGAAAGTCTCTTAATTTTAGGAAGAAAACTTCTAGTAAAACGCACAGTGGTGGACCGTAGGCTTGTGTTTGACGTGATGTGCCTTCGTAAATTTTAGCGGCTGGATTTAATCCGAACAACTTCTCAGAGTACTCCTCATGGTAAATAGATAGAAAATACAAAGGGATGCAAAACCCCTTTGCAGCGCCAGTGAATTGAGCCAATCAGAAAGAAATCGGCCGTCGACGATCAGAGCCGCTCTGCGCTGCATGAGAACAGTATTCCATGTGATGCAGAATTTGCGCCTTGAAATACTGGCCCGCTCTACTGAGCACGCCAAGCTTTTTAGAGGTCAATTTAGCCTCTACTTACAAGAGTGCAAGGTGAGTGCACTGAAAGTCTTCTTTTAAGCGGTGATCGCGCAAACCTGCGTCCGTGTCTTCTGGGGGTTAAACTAGACTAGATTTAGTCATTTTAGTCGATTTTAGTCGATTATTAATCGATTATTGTCGATTACTTAAGAATCTTGTGACATTTTGGTCCAGAAAGATTATTATGGTTTTAACTTTTAAGATTGATTACAGCACCATATATGCAATAACTAAAATATAAAATTGTTTATAAAAATTCTATTAATAAATAAAAATTATTTGAAATTATTTTAATAAACCAGTTGAAAATAAAAGTCAAATGAATATAAAGATACAAAAAAGTAAAATTTTTTACTACGAAACTTACACAATGCCTTTTAGTCTGTTTTATCAAAATACGTCCATAAACACAAAGTTTGTCGAGACTTCATTTTAATAAAACCAAAATATTTTACGTAAACTCAATCCACCTGACACTGTCACTTTTTTCTGTAATTTGTAGTCGTTAACTTTTTGGGAAGCGCGGGAACCTTGAAACGTGATAGGCGCCTTTTTTAAACTAAAATTTTAATTATGTTTTATTTAGTTAAAAGGCACTAAACTTTTATTGTTTTATTGTTACTGGGTTTCCTCATCATGGGGAAACGTACAAAAAAAAGTTGCCGGGAGAAGAAGAAGTGTTTGAAGAAACGACTGAGGAGGAAGAAATTTATACTAGTACTGAGGAAGATCCTGAGAAAGAGCAGCGCAAGTATAAGCCGTACTTTGTATCTGACTACAACAGGAGACTGACTATCTGACTACCCTGAGGACTCTATTCTCGTTGATTTTATTGTATTTGTCGAATCAAATGATGAAAGAAGCCAATCGGCCCGCGGGACATGATGTCTCTGTCCACACATATGAAGAGGTTCAATAAAGGCATTAAATATTTGCAATCTATGAATAAATACAAAATAGGCGTTCATTTTGAAAAGCCCTCTCTAGCGAATGCATTTTTAAATAATATTACTTTTCTTAATGAATACAAAATGAGGGCATCTATCCCAGCTGTAGGGAAAGAAATAACAGGAGTCATAACCAATATTCCCACTAATCTTTCTAATTCAAGAATTTTTGGTATGTTAACGACTTACAAGAAGATAATATGTGTTAAAAGGATAATGAGGAAACATAAGAATGATGCAGGACGCAGTTTGCTGCAGCCGACGGGCACCGTGTCCATCACATTCGCTTCTAATATTTTGCCGGACCACGTCGATCTTCATGGTTGGCTGTTCGTGGTAAATCAGTATATTCCACCAGTGAAGCAGTGCTACAATTGTCTGAGGTATGGTCACTTAGCAAAGTATTGTAAAAATTCTGTGAAATGCTCAATTTGTACTGAAAATCACAGCTACAAAGATTGCCAAGTGTCTTCAGATAAAGCGATATGTATACATTGCAAAGGAAACCATCTAAGCATTTCTGGACAGTGTCCTGTTAAGAAACAAAAGATAAAAGAAAATCAGGCTAAATTACACAAAACCCCATTTGTAGACCTTTTTAATAAAAACGAATTCCCCGAATTTAACAAAAAAAATCCCAAAGATGCTCTTATGTCATTGCTAAAGAATGATGACATTATTAATATAATTTTAAATACAGTCATTAAAGTATTAACTCTTAATAAATCAAATGAACAAACCACCATATCTTCTCAGCTTATTAAAGATGTTCTCATAGATACAATGAAACCAAAATAGATATTTCATTATTTAACATTTAATATTTTATGGATCAGTTTAACATTTTACAATGGAATGCACAGAGTTTAATTAAAAATCGCTTTCAATTTACACAATTTTATATGAGAACACCATAGATGTTGCTCTCATATGTGAAACTTGGCTTAAACCTAGGCACAATTTTAGAGTAAAAGGTTATAATATTATACGATTAGATTCAGGTAATGATCATAATGGAGTATCAATACTTCTACATAACAAAATTGGATTTCGTGTTATCAATACATTCTCTGATGACTCATTACAAAATATAGCTGTACAAATACAATACAATGATAAATTATTAACTTTAGTTAGTGTTTACTGTCCCCTAATTCACCAATTAATTATAATAAATCCAAATTAGATAATTTAATCCAAAGTTTGCCACAGCCAGTTTTTATAGCTGGTGATTTCAACGCCCATCACACGTTATGAGGATGTACTGAATTAGATTCACGAGGTAGGGACGTTCTTGCAAGTATAGATGACAACAATCTTGTAATCTTGAATGATGGTCAGATGACTACAGTAGGATCTCATAGATGGAGGCAGAACACATTAGACTTAACACTTGTTTCATCTTCACTGGCTCTGTCTTGTGAGTGGCAAGTATGTGATGATGATTCTCTAGGCAGCTATCATTTTCCTGTAAAGACAAAAATTACGGTCAATAATCAAAATTTTCAAGAAACAGCTGTATCAAATAACATAAACTTAACATTGGTAGATTGGTCAAAATATCCAAATTTAATCATCATCATCATTATCATTACAGCCCTTCACAAGTCCACTGCTGAACATAGGCCTCCCCCAAAGAATGCCACAAAGCACGGTCCTGAGCCACCTGCATCCATCGACTTCCTGCATGTCTTACCAGGTCGTCACTCCATCTCGTAGGGGGACGCCCTACACTTCGCCTACCGGTACGAGGCTGCCACTCGAGAACCTTTCTTCCCCATCGGTTGTCGGTTCTTCGAGCTATATGGCCGGCCCACTGCCACTTCAGCTTACTAATTCGTTGGGCTATGTCGGTTATTCTGGTTCTACTGCGGATATCCTCATTCCTAAGTTTATCACGCAGAGAAACTCCGAGCATAGCCCTCTCCATAGCTCGCTGAGCGACCTTGAGCTTCCTCATACGGCCAGCGGTGAAGGACCACGTCTCAGTTCCGTAAGTCATCACTGGCAACACGCACTGGTTGTACAATTTCGTTTTAAGGTTTTGAGGTATGTCTGACGAGAAGATGTGTCGTAGCTTCCCGAACGCTGCCCAGCCGAGTTGAATCCGTCGATTGACCTCTCGGTCGAAGTTGGACTTACCTAGTCGGACTATTTGTCCCAGGTAAACATACTCGTCAACAACTTCGAGCTTAGTGCTCCCAACAACTACCGGCATAGGTGTGACATGGACATTAAACATGATCTTTGTTTTGTCCATGTTCATCTTAAGACCTATCCGTTGGGAAACACTATTGAGGTCATTGAGCATAGTGCTTAGGCCCTCCAGCGATTCTGCCATAAGGACTATATCAATAAACCGTTATCAGAAGTATAGTTACAGCTGATATTGACAGGATAACCGATGTTGCAATATCACATGCAGATTTATATTCAATTTTAAAACAAGAGTTAAAAGAAGAATGGAAAATGCAATGGAATGCTGTTTTAGAGGCAGGAAAAGGTCGTTGGTATGCATCAATTAATTCAGAATTAAGTATTCCTTGGTTTTCTCGCAACGATATGCGAAGATATCATAGCAGAAAATTTTATACAATAATGTGCAGACTTACATTTGGCCACTATCGACTGAACGCTCATCTTTCCAGGATGAGAATAGTAGCTTCTACAACTTGCAATTTCTGCGATACAGTAGCAGATCAGACTGCAGAACATATAATATTTAACTGCTCAGTGTACGCCATAGAAAGATTGCTACTCATTGAAAAACTTATACAAATTTATAAAAACTCAGAAAGCGTCCCGCGTGCCCTGTAAGATATTCTTAGGAATACTAAGACATATTTAGCACTTTGCAATTTTATTCATAATACTGTAAAAGAAATATGAAATAAGGTATTCCTGTTTTTGAAAATATTAGATTGACAAATCTACATGGATTGAAACTTACAAAGAGTAGAATATAAAGAAGACTTGGCTTTAGCCTTTACGGGTTTTTGAAAATATGAAGAATTAAAGAAAATAAGACTTGACTACGGCCTTTATGGATTTTGAAAAGATGGAAAGAAGAAAAATAAGACTTGGTTCCGGCCTTTACACTCTAAAATTCTATATATTCAAAATAAAAAAGACAAGGCTGTATAGCTTAGTTCCTTTGCCTGCTCTCTCGAGCGAATAATAAAAACAACAACAACAACAACGTTATTTTTTTATTAATTCATAGGGACTTCTAAATCAAAGTTTATTTACCAATATTAAATGGAGAATCAAATTTTTAACTGACTTTAAAAAGAAGGAGGTTTTCAATTCGTCGGAATTTTTTTTTTATGTATGATCAGTGTTCACCGATTACTCGAAGACTCCTGAACTGATATTGAAAATTCTTTTTTTGTTTAAAAGGATATACTTTCCAGGTGGACCACCTGGAAAATATATCACAAAAAAGAATTTTTAAATTTTATCTTTATTTAAAAATATTTTTTAAAAATATATTTATATTTTATAAAAAATCAACAATAAATTATTTTTTTATATTGAAGTCGGTTCAACACAATTTTTAATTTGCCACTTGTTAAATGATAAAGTTGCCCTAACAAATAAAATTTAAGAAATTGGTAGTGTTTTGGTTTTGTTTTTTCACACAATCGATAATTATCGATCATGAAATCATAATCTACAGCAACCGATTATTTGAAAAAGCAATGAATCGATTGTTGATAATCGTTTGCGAACATCAGTAAACTATTCCTTCCTACTAATTAATTTATTCTATTAAGATTTAATTAACAATTTAAATTATAATTATATATTAGGATAAATAGCTTTGCTCTACTTTTGTCCTCAAAACAATACCCATTTGTGTATATTTGCGTTAGCTGGAACGTAACTTAGCGGAATCCATTTTCTGCGTTGTTGTGACAATTTGATATTTGCTATTCTGTTGTGAAAAGCGATGAATGTGATGCTGATCAACTATAACTTGTTTGAAATAAGTGATGTTTAAATCTTATGTATATCGTTGAAATATGATAAACATTATAACAGTATATAAAGCTAGCTGTAAATTAGTTCATAATGGGTTGAAGTGATTGTCAGCGGCAAAATTTCTGCATTGGTATTTATAATTTTAGTATTTTTAGAGGACTGAATACAATACATAACAATAATCATGGAACTGGATGTATCACCTTTAAATCCAACAGAAAACAGCATGGATTATTCGGATAATTCATCCGAAAGTAAATATTTGTCTTGCAATAGCAATGAACAATATTCTGTCATTCGTATCCCACAAGATGGTGAGAAGTCCAGTAAACATTCTTCCAGAAAACAGTCAAAAAGGAGAAAAAAGAGTTCAAACCATTCTAGACCTCTTCCTAGAATAATTGTCAAACCTTTGCCTCCTCCACCCCCGGAAAACCGCGAGTGGACAGCAGCAACGTCTTACTCTGACACGAGCTCTAATTCAAACAGACCTTCTACAATGCGTGAGGTTTTAGCAAGTATACCTGGATTTTGTATTAAGCCACGAAAAAGAAGTGGAAAAAAATTATCAACAGCGGCTCAGTTACAGCAAACAAGAGAAGGCTGTATTGATTTGGAGACACCTGATTCAATATTAGTAAACACAAATATACGGGCCCTCTTAAATAAACATACATTTTCCCTTTTACCGCCTTTATACCAATATAAACTCGGACAATTGCTTCCAAGTGTAGACAGACCAAGCACATCTGGAAGATTAAGTTCATCTAGTCTCAACAATGAATTTTTTGCTAGAGCTTGCCTTGAATGGCAAGATTGCCTTTCAGGGGGAGAATTTACTCCAGAAAATCAACAAAAAATTAAAAGTGAAGCTGAAAAAGAAAAAAGTAAAATTGATCCCTGGAAATTGAAACATTTTGAACCATTTTGGGGTGAAAAGACAAAAAAAGAAAAACCATCGGTGAATTTGAATACAGAAAGACCATCTTTAAAAACTACTATAAAATTAAGACCAACAGCTTCAATAACAAGTAGTAGTACTGTTCCAAAAATAAAAAAAAGTAAATCATCAAGCACTAATAAAAAAATAAGGTCTGTTGGTGCAGTAACTAGGTCTTCTGCTAAGGTCGAGGACACTGTTGACGAAAGTGTAGTTGGTCTAAAATCATCAGTACCAATGCCAGATTTACTTCCTCTTAAACACATGAAAACTAATCAAGGATATGTTGATTGTCAATTAGACTTCAGTTTTTCTGACTCATCTTCTGTGCCTAGACTAGAAGATTCTGTGCCTACAACACCAGTGGACCCTTTATTATTACCTGATGAATCTGAACGCAGTGAATTGAAACAAGAATTAGACATAAGTGTGGTTACTATAGAAGAATCTAGTATTGCTAAAGACTGCGAAGAAGATAAGGCAACTGATTCAGATGCTAACTACCCTGAGCCAACTAAGAGATTAAGTAGTGATAACAGTGAATATATGTACTCCAAGAGAATTAGATATGAAGAAGAATATATTATGGACAATCGAAATTTTTTAACACAAAATGCTGAAGAATCTTGTAGCAACAACTGCTCCGATGGAGAAACAAACTATAATAATGAACAGGTATGTCAGAGTGATGACAACAATATCTTTCCTGGCCCTGACAATGGAGATACTAATAGTGAAGATAGTAAAGCAACAACATCAATTTATGAATATGATGAAAGAAGTGTTTCATCAATGTCCAGTTTGAAAATAGAAGCTCATCTCAATAATGTATGTATAGTAAATGAATCTAACGAAAATGGAAATGAATGTGAAAACACAAGGGAAGGGATAGAACAAAATTATAATGATGATAAAGAAACTAGTAAAGATTTAAATAAAGTTGAAAATCAAGATGGAAGTGTAGAAGAAACATTTGTAGAAATTGTAAAAGAGGAAATGAATATTCACATAGAATCATATGATTATAAAAAATCACCTATTAGTACAAAAGAGGAAACTTATCAAAATATAGAGGTTGTTGAAGATACAGAGTGTCAGAGTGAAGAGCCAAAAGTTAACATTTTACTGAATAAGCAAGATAATGAAATCAAATGTGAAGAAAAAGATAAGCCTACCGATAATATCACGTCAAGTTATTATGATGAACACTTCAAAGATGCAGAATCTTTTATATTAGAAACAGGTGGCCTCTCTATATTGACTCCACGTAAGTTTAATTTATTTTTATTTCATTAATATATTCTTACCATTAAACTGCAGTAACAATGGGCGAACAACCCAGGACCAGACAAACTTGCTTATGTACCCTTTACCTTAAGGTGTTACATTTATGTTTTTAAATAGATAAATAAATAAATATATAAACATACAATATACATAAATATCTTTACTTAAATGAATACTGTATTATGTATATATAACAGAACATCAATACTAGAAGAAAAATAATAATATTAATTTTATAATGATTTCTTATATTTACACAAACACTACACATTGAATAAAACTATTTTTACGGATTTTATCGCGTTTAATTAACTTATTTCATATTCCCCATGATCCTCGAGTCCCAGTCCCCCGTGACCACGGTTGCTGGAAAGCAACCGAAACGTCGGGAATATAAAATAAAAGTTAATTAAACGTGATAAAATCCGTAAAAATAGTTTTAATCAATATTAATTTTATTAATAATTTTGATAATTCTTTTAACTAATTATTGAACTCTCAGACATAAGATTGTACCGTTACAAAGATCAGCATGTTGATTACACAAAATATTATATTGTGTGGTTATTGAAGCTAATCTGTGTTGAAATTATTAAAAATCTGCATCATTACCATTACATTATTTAATATTAAAAAAATCTTCAAAATATATAAGTAGTCTTTAATTTCTAATTGTTGTTTATAATTTTTTGCTCAATGCAATGTTATTTCAACAATAATAAAAGTGTTAAATTACCGCAACTATTTATCTTGACCAATTTTTTTTTTATATTTGAAGATATATATATATAAACACACATAATCTTTCAGAACATGAAGAGAGCAAATACACACCACATCCAAATTTAATGGAACTGACATCATTTATGAGTGAAACAAGTGAGTAATTTTAGAAATCAAATAGTGGCAGATATGTAGGTATTTAATAAAATATTTTAACTTGAATTAGCTTTATTTTACCTACCTTTGTGTAACATTATTTAATTTCAACATGTATGGATTATTTACAGATGCAACAGCTGTTGTAACAATGCCAATGACTCAAAATTCATCAATTCCTATGATAGAAGTCACAAATTCTACGGTAAGTAAAGATAATTAAAGGGCATCATAATAATATTGTATTTAATTTGTATTTGTCACATATTTATTAATAGTTATATTGCAGTTGGTGTCATACCCTGATGACAACCTACAAGACCCGGCAAAACCAAAAAACTCAGCTGTGTCATGGAAAACTGACAATGATTGGACTAATGCTGAAAACATTATTACCTTACACAATTTTTCTTGTGTAAATGCCGACAATGCAAAATACATGAGTGAAGATTCAAAAGCAAGTATAGAAGATGTGAATATTAATGATGAAAATTTTATGTGTAAGGAGGATAGAGATACAAATTTTAACATGGAATCATCCAACTCATCAGAAAGTTGTCAATCAATGAAAGATTTAAAACAGGAAACTGAACCAGCTACTAGTGTTGTATCGAGTTCAACTATATCCAATCCCACTATTAATTCTACAACAGTGACACAAAATGTAAGAGTTACTGGGAAAAAGTCAAAGTCTGGGAAAGAATCGAACAGGTAAGAAATATATGTTGTGATATTAACATTATGGCAATGGAACATAATATATGTTTTATCAAAAAAATAATAATTTATATAATGTTACATAGCAGATGTTCAATATAGGAAGGCAGCAATGTAGTACATTGATAAATGTAACTTTTTCCATGTTTTTATTTAAGTCACTTCTTTGTCGGTTGGTCGGGTGGAATTTAATAATTGATTTTAAACTAACTTCCCGATGAGCTGGAAACTTGAAATTTTGAATATAGCTCAAATTCGAATGACAATTCAAGAATAAGTTTAAAAAAAATACAATTTTTGTTACTGTTATAAGCCAGTTCTTGACTACTATCCCATCTGATGGTGAGCATTATTGCCATAACTTTTGTGGTAATAGCTTAAGGGAAACCATCACTCTTTATACTCCATTTAATATGACCAGACCAGCAAGATGGGAAGCAGCATTAAAGGTGCAAGGTGTGGTATTTCTATTTCCAATCCACCTTTAATGCATTGTGGCAACAACAAATACTACCTATCAAAAGTAAACAGCCCTCCCCATAGATTATCTCACAGGGGGCATATTTGCCATAGGTGCCATGCTATTCAAATAGTTTTTTAAATTTATTCAACTCTTATCAGGAAGATGTTGTTGCCCATCTGCTGGTTTAGTTTCTCACTTACAACACCCACACCCCACAGAATGATATAAGATAGTGGTTATTCTTACTCTGCCACTACACATATATACACCACGAGGACAAGTAGAGTAGATAACTACTACGATATACTAATAAGAACAGGAAATATGACGACAAATAATAGAATGGCATTATTTTATTATTATTTATTTTTATCATTTCAAGTCATATATAGATTACAAGTAATACTTAATCAGTCTTATTTATGCCTTTACCACTGGTTAAAATAAAACCTCTTGCTCTGGAAAGGACCAGCAAGAAACCCAGTGGGACTTGTTTAAAAAAAAATTATTTACAATTATGTGCAATTATTTGTAATGTCCTCCAGACCGAATTTCGGTCACGACGGTCAGCCTCAACGGAGACTAGCCATCGGCGCAGGACAGGATTATAATGCCCAAGTATATGCACAAGCACAGGTGCACTCTCTATTCCCTCACTCTCAAAGTCCGATGGGGCAGTAAAACCGACAAAACCGGAGAGAGATCAGGTGCAGGACCAGCAATTATTTATATAACATTTAGATACAACATGGTAGACAACCCTCCGAGAGGCTATCAAAAGTCCACTGCTGAATGTAGCCTTCCCCTTAGATAGTCATAGGAGGAATATTTACCATTGTTGCCATGCTTGGCAGGCTAAGAAATAACTGTGGTTACAGTTTTTTTTAGTTGTTATTAGGAAGTCTCTGCTTCTCATCACCCAGTTTGTTTCCCTCCGTCGCCTCTTATGACACCCACGGGACGATATGGAGTAGTGAATATTCTTACACCGCTACCACACATATATGGTTCATCATAATTCTTTAAAAAATATTATTAAAAAAACTTTACTTTTTGATAGATAATAGGCCATGCGCATTTTCTAGAACTTTGTTGTAAAAGTGTATACATTGCCTTATGAAGAAATTACTTACTTGAATCAAGTAACTGGTATTATTAACTGGTGCTTGTCCCTAGTATTTACAGAATGTACATGTAGTATTTGTATATGTTGGGCCTCTTCTATCTTTAATTAATAATTAATATTATTATAATAATTATTATTACTAATAATATAATTATAGTTAGTGCCACTGTAAATGATTGTGTGTAAGTGATTGATTTCTAAACATTTTGACCGATTAATTTACACAATGTATATTTTTCCTTGACAAAATGGTTCATAGCTATGCTAAAACCTGATAGAGAATGTTGTAGTTAATATTTATGGACCAAAGTGACTTACATTATTTTGATACACTGTGGTTGAATCTTTACTAAATTTAATATTATAAATTAAATTATTGATATTATATTAAATTTAATATTATAATATTTAATTTAATATTATAAATATTAAATTTAGTAAAGTATACTAAAAAGTCTTGGAGTGGGATATATATGAGATAGATGGATAAGTCATTATCAATAGTAAAAATTTTAGTATTTATTATTTGAGAAATAAATTATAAACTATAATTGCAAGCCAGAATTACATTTGTCGAGGTTGTTTTGATGACTTTTAATTTATTTGTAATTTTTGCATTAAAACCTGTGTGCTTTTGTGTCCGGTTTGGAGGAAGGAAAAATATTTTAATTTTAGTTTTACGAAAATTTTATAATATGTGCAAAGAAAAATATATAATTTATTTTTATTTATGCTAAACTTACAGAAGTCGCAGCTCGAATAAAGTTCCGCCTGGGGCAGTGAACCTGGAGCGCAGTTACCAGATCTGCCAGGCTGTTATACAGAACAGTCCAAACCGTGACGCTTTGCGGGGGCAGTTGCGGCCGCCTCCCGCGCTGTTGAACCGACCGACACGAACGCCACGCCCGCCCCCGCCGGTACTCGTGCGCCAGTTGCCCGGCCCCGTTGTTCCGCACGCTGAGGTACTGCCGTATTTTGATTGTCTTATTACATCTCGCGTTAATATTTTTAGGCTCGAACATAAATAGGCATTCCTAAAATATAGAAAATTTAAGTACACAAATGGAAAGTTATTGTTGCATTTCGTTCGACTGTACCTTGTGGAAATAACTATTCTATGTTACATGATATTACCAGATAATAATAATCAGTTATGCAAGGACTAAATGTTTAGTGGAGTCCTATTAATATATATCTTGGACACTTTGTCTTTATTATCTATCATTGCGAAAACTATACACTGAGGAAAAAATAGGTATTACTTCTGTATTTTTGCTTTTGTGAGTAATGTCCTTTCTGTCATCTGACATGGTTATTACCTTGTATCAAATTCGGAAAATGAAGCAAAAACTTATAAATATCTGTCAAATTTTTCCCTTTATGCACTAAAATCCTTTAATTGGGAATATTGAACAAAGTTAAATATTTAGGAAAAAGCTAGTATCAATAATTCATTCAGATACTTATTTCAATGTAAATCAGTTCAAATCAGCCCAATGTTATTGCTAAAGACCAGAAATAAAAGGGCTTCAATTCTGCTCTATATGCTAAATTTTAAAACCATATCAATGCCTAGTGTACATAAACTAAACAATTTTTTTTTCAATTGTTATTCATTCTTATATTAATAAAATAATCATGTACTTTTTAGGTCAATGAGAATCGCTCTAATAATAATATGGGCCAATATATTCTTGTGCAAAGGACGCCTAATGTGATACCTAGAGCATCAAGTGCACCACCATCAAATCCAAACACAAATGTTGTAAGTGTACATATTATAATGTTATTTGAGAATTGTTTTTATTTGAGTAACTAGCTGTACCCCGCGACTTCGCCCGCGCGTAATTTATTACGATTGGATTTCATGGGTTTTAATTTTTTTTCGCGGAACCCTAACTCTTTTTTTTTAAATAAAAGTAGCCTAAGTTACTTCTTATAACATCAGCTATCTGCCAGTGAAAGTCCGGTCAAAATTGGTCCAGCCGTTCCGGATATTAGCCGGTACAAACAGACAGACAGAAAGACAGACACACAAAAAATTTAAAAATCGTGTTTTTGTTATGAGTACCGTATATACTTTCATATGCATATAGTACAAAGCTGTTATTTCGACATTACAAATAGACACTTTAATTTTATTTATAATAGAATAAAATAAAAGTAGCCTAAGTTACTTCTTATAACATCAACTATCTGCCAGTGAAAGTCCGGTCGCAATCGGTCGAGCCGTTCCGGATATTAGCCGGTACAAACAGACAGACAGACAAAAAATTTAAACATCGTGTTTTTGTTATAAGTACTGTATATACTTTCATATGCATATAGTAAAAAGCTGTTATTTCGACATTACAAACATGTCTGTTTAATTTTATTTATTTGTATAGATAATCTATATCTATATCTTAGCATTATTTTCAGAATGTAACGAGATGCCGCAGTGTAGGAGCCGATGATGCCTGTGTGTGTAACCTGCGCGCAATGATATTGTGTAAGAAGTGTGGGGCTTTCTGTCATGATGACTGCATCGGCTCAGCAGAATTATGTCTTACTTGTCTTATACGCTGACCCATTGTTACAATTACAAGATGAATATTTCTTCTGCTGTTATAGTAGCAGTAATTGCTTATTTGCCAGGCCATACTATTTATTATATGAACGTTATACCTATGTTTATATATGTAGGTATAAATTGTACCAATATATTAATCTGTTAGAAGTGCAAATTATAGGATGGTACAATTTATTGTATAGACGAATGCAAGATTATTGGACAATGGATTGTATTAAATGGTGGTGCTATCTGTTTTATGTATTGAATAGTTTTCAGGCTTAGTGTTTTAATTTTTATAAAACAGCTCAAAACAGTCCTGGATAAGTGGTTCTTCTAAGAATTCTAATTGACCTACATTGTAATAATGTACATAATTAGTTTTAATTAACACAGGTTATGTCAGTTATTTTTATTTAAGTCCTAGCACACCCGCCTTTTGGCGGGTGTTACGATTTAGAACATAATTACAGCATTTTATGCGAGGTCTAGCAATAAATTAATAATTACACAACATAACAAGACTTGTATTTACAGTAAATCATTTTTTCGGATCACATTTTCACCCTTATGTCAACTACAGTCTTATATTATTATTGTGTTATTTGGACATTTATACAATTATTATTTAATTCCATGCACAATCTTTGTATTTTGTAACCATTAATATTTGTATAGTCATTAAATAAGCATTGTTTCTTTTTTAAATGTAATTATAAACTAGGATTTTTATAAACATATAATATAATATATTAATTTAAACGAGAACAGTGCAGAATTTTGTTGTATTCACAATTTAAATAAATACAAATTTTGAGACATTTTTAATAGTACATAAAAGGTCACCAAAAGCTATTGTTCACATTATTGCCATTTTATTTTTAACACATCACATTTGTCAGTAAATTTTAGGCTTTCTAGAAATATGCTAATTAGATGGTATGTTATTGAGGGTCAGATATTTGTAGTTCGAATTTAACTTGCACTGATTTTCCTTGTATTCGTATGTTTGTATCTTAGGATTTGTACAGATATTTATTGATATAAAAGGCTGATGGATTGAACATCAGATGAAGTTGTAATTCTATAACTAAGGTTTCTATGAGTAAGTTAACAGTAGTTAGATACTGACTGTTTTAAGTTTCTATAATGGCGTGTACACTAATAAGTTATTCAATATATTTATCGTTGTTTATATGTATTATTTTTCTAAGAATATTTAAGCATTATAAATAACTTTGTAACCTATTTTTTTTTCTAAAAATAGACATTTCTAAATCTCCTTTTTTTCCCTTTTGTTTATCATAACCTGTATTAACAACCCTTTGGTTTTATAATTTGTATGGTAAAATTGCAATATTCTATTATCATTGTTATGAAAACTACTGTATATAATAATCAAGAAATTACTAGTAATTTAAAATGCATTCAAATCTTAAATTCAGTTTGTTCACGTTCTCATGATAAACTGGCAGTAGCATTAAGATCTGGAATTTTCAATTTTAAGTAATATCTCTTACCCTTTTTACATTCAGTTGATTCAATATTCTATTTTTTATGAAAGATTAAATACCTTAAATATGTAAATTACACGTGTATTTATTATGTAAAGTACACTTTTTCTCTTATAACTTAATAAGGAAATTTTATGCCGTACCACATTAGAGAACCCACTATCATCACGTGGGAGTCGTAAAAGACGATAGGTGGAAATAAAACAAGAGATACAGTTAGGAAACGCCTTCGATGTCAACCGATGCCGCCACCCGTGTAGGTATTTACTAATTACGCCGTCATCACAAATATGCTAGTTGCTAGGGGTTATCACGAAATTGGGAGTAAAATAATTAAAGGAGTAAAGTATTATTATACTCATTATCATTTATTAACATTATGTACATACATATAAGTTAAAAACGTTCATTAAATAACATCATTTTATATTACTACAAGAACAAGTACACTTACAATATGCTGAGCAAATGTGGCGGCGGCGTTGCAGATCCTCCTTAGCTCCAGCCTACGAATTTGGAGTGTATATAAAAATATACTGACAGACGTATATTAAATAGAACATCAAACATTTCAAAAATATAAATTATGTAAATTGCACCTATATAGTTTATAAATAATAACCGGCGAGTAATATATATAAGAAATAATAAGTGCGAAACGGACTCGCGCATGAAGGGTTCTGTATCATCGTAAAAGACGTTTCTAGTAGGGGAGCCTCTTTTAATTTTTATTATTGGGGTTATAGCGTCATGAGATACAGCCCGCTGACAGACAGACAGACGGACGGACAGCGGAGGCTTAGAAATAGGGCCACGTTGGATAACCTTCGGGTACGGAACTCTAAAACAATAAGTAAAAATCGCTCACCTTATAACTTCGATATAACGTAATTAGAATTGGGTACTTTTTGCAATATGAAAAACCGCACCCTGCTTAAATATAATTGTATCATCGTTAAAAATGCATAAAAAGTGGTAGAGCCATGCTGCAGCTATATTATGGTTGTAGCACGAATGGGTCGGCTCGAAGGACCACGCTCTCACAGAAAACCAGCGTAAAATAGCAGCTTAACGCTGCTGTGTTTCGTATGGTGAGTGTAGAGAACCGGAGACCCTTTTTACTGGCAAAGAGGCATTCCATCTTAGTCCTCACGGGTGACAACGCATCTGCATCTTGAGTCTTTATTGAGGATAGATGTAGATGTCTATGGGTCACAGTAACCACTTACCATCAGGTGGACTGAGTGCTCGTTTGTCACCCGATCCTATAAAAAAAAGTTAATAAAGGTTAACACTTATAGTTTAGACCTGGCAACATATAACGCACGCACCCTGAGGACTGACGAGAAGATCCTGGAGCTAGAAGAAGAAATAGACAAGTTGCGCTGGAATATTATAGGATTATCCGAGGTCCGAAGAGTTGGAAGACATGGTAATCTTCGAATCCGGCAACTTTTTCTATTGTGTATGTAGTGTGTATGTATGGATTTATCGTCCACAAATCTCTCGTTAACAACGTTTTAAAGATTGAGAGTGTGTTGACGAGGGTTGCGTACCTTATACTCAGAATCACCAAACGGTATTCGCTGAAGGTCATACAGGTTTACGCACCAACCTTGACATATCCCGATGAAGAGGTGGAGGAAATGTATGAGGATGGATACGGTGTTAATGGGAGACTTCAACGCAAAACTTGGCAAAAGAGAGAACGGTGAGCTGTAGGTAGGGAAATTTGGAATAGGGCAACGGAACCCAAGCGGCCAGCAGCTGGCAGACTTTCCATATATACACTTTATCTATGTGGCCGACTTCATGGAGAAAGTAGGACTATTTATGATGAACTCTTTCTTCCAGAAGCGGCCCACAGGAAGTGGACCTGGTCGAGCCCCGACGGTTCGACAAAAAAAGAGGTTGACTTCATTATGACGATCAGATAACAACTGTTCAGTGATGTCTCAGTGATCGTGAGGGTGAAAACCGGCAGCGATTACCGAATGGTGAGAGGCACACTAATCCTAAACGTTAAGTTGGAGAGGTCTCGTCTAATGAAGTCAACGCACCGTCCCCCTCGTGCTCTAATCCAAAGTCCCCAAAACCGTTCAGCTCGAACTACAAAACAGTTTCCAGTGCCTAGGAGATTGCAATGCAGTGGTCGATATGAATATGAATGAAAGAAACTGTCCATGCGGTCGGAACTAAGATCTGCAAGACCCGCCACAGAAGGACACAAAGACTCCGATCACACTCTTAACCTCATGGTTGTTAGACGGGAAATAAAGCTGCAGTCTTCAGCAGATTTGACGGCGTATAGGCAACAAGTTCAATACAGCCCGTATTGAAGAAGCGATCGGGCGGAACCAGGGTTCCAAATTCTTTGCTAGAGATCTGTCTGCCAGAAAGAACCAACTGTAGAAGATGAAGACCGAGTGTGGCAGCGTCGTTTCCGGGACACCTGAGATTTTGAGTGAGATTGAGAGGTTCTATGGACAGCTGTACACATCATAGTTGGAGCCGCACGCAAGTGTGAGTAATGATCCAAGATTGAGTTTATATTATTAACTAGTTATGTCTAACAGTACCATATTGTCAGTAAGCTCGACGTCGTATTAAGTAATAATATTCTGTGTTATGGCTATAGTGTTAAATAATCTATAACCCCATTTCGTCCCGTGGGTACCATACAAGGCGATTATGGGAAAGGACATTGTTGACAAACGGCCTATCTTATTTTCCGGCGGCGCCATATTTGAACGAAAACAATGAGGGCATCCACGACTTTTTCTGCCACCAGGGCGGCGCCACTAGAAAGTGAGGTATAATATTCAACAGATTTCATAGTGGGGAAGTTAATTTGATCGGAAAATGTAAAGGTTATTGTTTCTTTCTGTATTATTAGCTATATTATATATTATAAAGATTAAAAAAAAATAACTTCTTTTACAAAAAAAGAAGTTATTTTTTTTAGTTGAAAGGAAAAAACAAGAAAGAACAGATAAGAATGATAGAAGAATATCGGATAACTTCCAGGCAAACATTAAAATGTTCTGGAAACTCGTAAGAACTGCCAGGGGACATTTGAAACAGCTTAGAATGAATGCTATACGAGACCAGAATAGCTGTATTCTGAATGACGAAGTTTTGAGTTTAAGGAGATGGAAGGAATACTTTGAAAGCGTGTTTATCAGTGATGAGACGTTTGAATTAAATGAAATAGAAATTCCGAAAGAGGAGGAAATAGATAGAGACATAAGTATACTTACGCGGGTACTTAAGCGGGTACCGGTAGACTGGTGCAAAGCCGTAATAGGTAGTCCCAATATATAAAGGAAAAGGATCACAGCAGAACTGTAAAAACTACCGTGGGATCAGCCTTCTTAGCATTGTGGGAAAACTGTATGCGAAGGTACTAATTGAAAGAGTTATGAAAGAAACTGATGGTAAAATTTGGGATGTGCAAACGGGATTTAGAAAGGGAATGGGATGTACAGATCAGGTCTTTTCCATGCGTATGATCGCGGAGAAGTTTTTGGCCAAAAACCAAAAAGTTTTTTGTGCGTTCGTGGACTTTGAGAAGGCTTATGATGTGGACAGGGATGTGTTATGGCAAACACTGAACTCATTTGGGTTGAGCGTTGGGTTGATACAGGGATTGAAGTCTCTGTATAGGGGGGACTCTAGTGCTTGTGTCAGGATCAACGGAGCCTACTCGGACTGGTATGGCATCCATAAAGGTGTCAGACAGTGCCTTCTCCGTGGCTGTTCAACCTATTTATGGACAGTTGTTTGGAAAATTTGAAAATAGAAGAAATAGAAGAAACCGTCAAATGCCTTTTGTACGCCGATGATCAAGTCATACTTGCGTCGTCGGCGGCTGAGTTGCAAATGATGGTTACGTTAATGAACAGGACATTAAAAGAAAAGGGAATGAAAGTGTACGCAAGTAAAACGAAAGTTATGATTTTTGAAAGAGAAGAAAGTAAAACGATATGTGAAATAAGAATAGAAGAGGAGTTGGTCGAGCAAGTAGATGAGTTTGTGTATTTGGGATGTGTATTTACCAGGGATGGTAGACATGATAAGGATATAGAACGACTAGTGAATGGGGCTCTACACCCTATTGTGAGAAGTCAGAATGTGTCCAAAAACGCACGTATGGCAATTCACAATGCTGTGTTAGTCCCTACTTTAATGTATGGTAGTGAAAGTTGGGTGTGGCAGAAGAAGCACGAGAGTAGAATAAATGCTGTAGAAATGCGGTCATTAAGGAGTATGTTAGGGATGAATCTAAATCACAGAGTGAGAAATTATGTGATAAGAGAAGAGTGTGGTTTGCAAGATGATGTTATGACCATTAAGGATTAAGAAAGGAATGCTTCGGTGGTTTGGTCATGTAGAAAGAATGAATGAGGAAAGAGTGACAAAGCAAATTAATGTTGCAGAGGTGCACGGCAGAGTCGGGAAGGGTCGCCCTAGGCGAAAGTTTATCGACCAAATTGGCGATATATTGAAAATGGACCAAATCAAGAGTATCTTTAATCGACGAGCGTGTATGCGTAGGTATATGGATGTGGAGGAAGCGAGAGAGGTGTATCAGGTAGTGTCCGACCGAAACAGGATTTTCAACCGAAACCGAACCTTCGGTCCGGGAGTCAGTTTCGGACGTAATCGAAACTTATTTAAACATGTTATTTTTTTATTGTATACTGAAGTCTGGTATATTTTTATACATGTACAGATAGGTAATGCATGTTAATGAAAAACATCAACAAATAACGTTAAGAAATATTTTTTAAATAATTTTGTAAAAAAATCAACACTTAAGTACATCCATAAAAAGTTTTTGTTTTATTGAGTTTAATCGATAACATATTTTATTGTGTTCACAATATTGTTAATATTATTCAATCAGAGCATTAACTTCACACACACATTTAGACACAATATACACACAACTCAACAAAATCCTAGAAAATATATAAACGCTGCTCAAAGTTCAAAAACTTTAATAAACTAAGTTTGTATAAAAAGGGTTATTATAATATTAAGGAATTTATGGATGATAATAACCCCTGGGAATGAAGTGATCACTATCAAGCTATTTCTAATTTGTTTTGTGTTGTTAATTGTGTAACATACATGATTGTAAGCAGTGGCGTAGCTAAGCGTGGGCGAAGTGAGCCCTCGCCCACGGCCTCGCACTTAAAGGGGTCTCGCGAGGCCCCCTTAAATGCGATGCCCCCAGACTTTACCACAGTTGATTAATTAATTTGATCACTTTTACACTCGAAAAAGAAAGTCACAAATTTAAGTGTGTTTGTTTGGAGCCTCGCAAGAAGCCCCACTTTAGTGCGACGGCCTCGGAGTCGACTCCGAGGCCGTTGTAACTACTGTTGCGCACCACTATTAATGTCTTGTACATGGCAACACTAGTTACACTAGCGCCCCCTAGTGTCGAGTAAATGAAAGTGTTGCGCGCCACTATTAACGTCTTGTACATGGCAACACTAGTTACACTAGCGCCCTCTAGTGTCGAGTAGCAGAACTAGGAGAGTCGAGATCCTTCCAGAAATTTCGGGACCGATATGTACTCGAACATTCTAGATGTCGCTACAGTAGAAGGTTCTGGAAACTATCTGAGGCCCTATATAAGGCCGGTATAGACCACGACCGGGGCAGTATTGAATTGGCGATACAAGAGATTACTTCGAAGCGAAATAACGGCGAACTGTGTTTTATTATTAGTGTAATTTTAGATTGTAATTAGTGTTGTGTAATTAAAGTGTCAATTTTGGTAATTCAATCGGCAGATTTTAATTGTCTCGAATCCCAAGCTCGTAACAATTGGTGTCAGAAGTGGGATCAAATATGCTGATTTTACCTAAAGACGACACGGAGGGTATCCGTACCCGAAGTCAACGCCAACAGGAGACGGACCAGAGACGAATTGGTAATGCAACGCCGCAAACGTCGGAGGGGCAGCTGCTAACCACGGAGGCCAGCCCGTCAGCAGCTCCTGCATCTGCAGCACCTGACTTAGGTGCTCTGATGATGATGCTGCAGGATCAGGCTCGCCGACAGGAGGAACAGGCTCGCCGACAGGAGGAACAGGCTCGCCGACAGGAGGAACAGGCTCGCCGACAGGAGGAACTGGCCCGCCGACAAGAGGAACAGACCCGTCGGTTGGAAGAGCAGCTGCAGCGCGGTATGGAAGAACAGATGCTCCTCAGGAAGGACCTTCACGCTACCTTCGGGAAAGAGATAAAGGAGGTGAAGGATAGGGTTGCTCAACATGACAACCGCCTGTCGGAAGCTGAAACCCGAATCGACCAAGTGAACAATCGGGTTGACAACGTGATGGCTGATGTGAAGAAAACGCTGGACGACCTCAAACTTGGGGATGGAATTACAGCTCCCGTAGTAGCTACAACACCTTCGCTACGTGGATTCAAAGTGCCGCCGTTCGACGGGAGTTCTTCCTGGTCGGCCTACAAAATCCAGTTCGAGGCTGTCATGAAAGCGAACGGCTGGAATAAAAGTCAGGCCATGACTGCTCTCACCCTAGGCCTACGCGACCAGGCCTTAACTGTTCTGGAAGCTCTCGGTAAGGAAGTAACTTACGAGCAGCTCCTTGAGGCATTGGAGGCAAGATATTGCGATGCTCACCTGGAACACGTCTTTCGTGCGCAGCTCAAAGATCGCGTGCAACGCAGTAACGAAAACCTGCAGCAGTGGGCCCTTGAGGTGGAGAAGCTGGTTCGAAAAGCGTACCAGTCTGTACCTGCGCTCATTGTAGGGAACCTGGTGCAGACATTCATCGACGGCATCCGCGACCTTGAAGTCAGAGCTGCTGTGAGGCTCGGGCACCACGAGACGCTTAAGGACGCCTTGACCCATGCACTGGAGGTGGAAGCCGTGCGGCAGGATCATCGTTCCCACCGCGTCAGGGAGGTTGCAGCAGCTACAGTTCAGGACCGCAATAAGGGCTAAGGGCCATCTTCGATCCAGCTGCCCTAAATGAACTGTAGAAAGGGAAGGTGATCGATATCGAGAGGGTAGTGTGGCTGACAGCACCGCCCAGCAACAGCAGGGAAACTGGCGGGTGCTGGCTGATGTTAAAAGAGCCCCAAGGATTTCGATCTCACAAACCCATGATGGGAACAGCCTAATCATCAAGGGCGAAGTCAACGGAACGCCGTGTAAACTGACCAAAGACACTGGAGCCTCTCGCACGGTTGTCAGTTCCCAACTTATAAGTCGGTTCCTTGGGGACTCCGCATACAACCGAGAACGCATTAATTTGGTGACAGCCACCGGTCAGCGCATACCCGTCCGTGGAGAGAAGGAGATGGAGTTGAAGCTAGGCAACATGTTCTACCTGCATAATGTCATCGTGGCTGATATAATGGACGACTGCATCCTGGGCCTAGACTTTATGAGGAAGAATTGTTGTGAGATCGACGTTAAGCAAGGTGTTTTGAAATGTGGACAAGAGGAACTTTTCGTGGAAGGGGCGTAACCAGGGAATGTGTACAGCCTTAAGAAGATTGTTCTTCCGCCGACATCGGAAACGATTGTGCCGGTTAGACTTCCACGGAATCCTGGGCAAACTCTTCGTTGTGTACTCGTGGAAAGGGTAGACAATGACCTTCCATGGAAAGTGGCTCGAACCTTGGTCAGAAGAGGATTGGTTGCGTCGGTGCGAATATCTATCGACTGGGACCCCCAGCAAGGATGGACAAACTAGAGTGACCACACTTTTAGAAGACTGTCGCAGCGTTCTCTCCCCGAATGAAACGGTCAAAGCGAAGAAGTTGTTACTCAAGTACGCCAATGTTTTCTCGTCAAACGAAGCTGACATAGGAAAGACTAGCTTAGTTCAACACAAAATAAACACAGGACAAGAATTGCCTATTCGTCAGCGGCCAAGAAGATTGCCTGTAGCACGTGAAAAGGAAGTGGAAACCATGATTGAGGGAATGGTGAAGGATGGTGTTATTGAACCTTCATCTAGTCCATGGTGTTCACCTGTGGTGCTGGTAAAGAAGAAGGACGGCAGCATGCGGTTTTGTGTTGACTACCGCCGCCTGAACGACGTTACAAAGAAGGACAGCTATCCCTTGCCAAGTATTGATGACACGCTGGACATGCTTACAGGCGTAAAGTGGTTTAGTACGCTGGATCTGAAAAGTGGCTACTGGCAGGTTGAAATTGACCCTAAGGACAAGGAGAAAACTGCATTCTCCGCAGGAAAGGGCCTGTGGCAATTTAAAGTCATGCCGTTTGGATTGTGCAATGCTCCAGCAACGTTTGAAAGGTTGATGGAGCTTGTACTTACCGGGCTAATTGGAGATGCCTGTCTCGTCTATTTGGATGACATCATCATCGTAGGCCGTACGTTTGAGGAACACCTTCAAAACCTGGAACGCGTGCTCATGAAGATCCAGAGTGCCAACCTCAAGTTGAGTCCAAAGAAGTGCTCACTATTCAAACGGCAAGTTAGTTTTTTGGGGTATGTAGTGTCGGAAGAAGGTATCCGCACGGATCCAGAGAAAATTGCTGCTGTCAAGGAGTGGCCGGTCCCAAAAGACAAGACACAGGTTAGAGCATTTTTGGGTTTGTGCTCTTATTATCGGCGATTTGTGAAGAACTTTGCAGATATAGCCAAACCTCTGCACAAGCTAACCGAGGAGAAGCGACAATTCTGCTGGGATGAAAGTTGCGATATTGCATTCCAGGAGCTCAAGAACCGTCTGTGCAAAACACCTATTTTGGGGTACCCTGATGCGGGCAAGGAATTCATAGTTGACACAGACGCAAGTGATACAGGACTTGGCGGTGTGTTGTCTCAACTGAATGGTGATCAAGAGATTGTGATAGCGTACTTCAGCAAGTCGTTGTCAAAGCCGGAAAGGAACTATTGTGTCACAAGACGGGAATTGCTTGCTGTGGTAAAGTCCTTGCAGCATTTTAACAAATATCTTCTAGGGCGGAAATTCTACTTACGAACTGACCATGCTGCACTGAAATGGCTATTGCAGTTCAAAAATCCGGAAGGACAAGTTGCGAGGTGGATTGAACTACTACAGGAATACGACTTTGGGATCGAACATCGCAGCGGGAAATCTCATGGCAATGCAGATGCATTATCAAGAAGACCTTGCCCTGAAGATTGCAAGCATTGTACTAGGCAAGAGGGTAAAGAAGTGGTATCTGCGAGGATATTCAGGACAGACCAGCTCAGCAATGAATGGAAGGACAGCCTACAACATGCACAGCAGGAAGATTCGGACATTAAGCCGATTCTGGAATGGATAAAGGCCAGTGCTCCTAAGCCCAAGTGGAGCGACGTCTCAGCAATGAGTTCGACCACGAAAAGCTATTGGGCCCAATGGGACAGCTTGCTGATTCAGGATGGAGTCCTGTGCCGTAAATGGGAAAATGGTGGGGAGACAGTTGTCATTTGCAAATGGTTGTCCCTAAGGCTAAAGTACCGGATGTTCTCCACCTGTACCATAGTGGTTGTTCAGGAGGCCACCTGGGAGTTAAACGAACTCTACTGAAGATCCGAGAACGGTTTTACTGGGTCCACTGTCGTGACGATGTCGAGGACTGGTGCCGCAAATGTACAAGTTGTGCGGCTGTAAAGGGACCTCAAATTCGTAGTAGAGGCGCATTGAAATTGTACAATGTTGGTGCACCATGGGAGAGGATAGCCATTGACGTTGCAGGGCCGTTTCCGGAAAGTGAAAGTGGTAACAAGTATTTCATGGTTGTGATGGATTACTTTACTAAGTGGCCAGAAGTCTTCGCCATTCCAAATCAAGAAGCTTCAACAGTTGCAGATAAACTAGTTCATGAAGTCTTCTGTCGTTTTGGAGTACCTTTAGAGATTCACAGCGATCAAGGAAGGAATTTTGAGTCTCAAATATTCCAGGAAACTTGCCGAGTTATGGGTACTCAGAAAACACGAACAACTTCTTACCACCCACAATCTGATGGAATGGTAGAAAGATTTAATCAGACATTGGAGAGGTACCTAGCAAAAGTTGTGGAAAAACGGCAACGAGACTGGGACAGGCATATACAACCGTTTTTGTTGTCATATCGAAGCGCTGTTCACGAAAGTACATCAGTGACACCAGCTTTCGCAAACTTTGGGAGAGAATTGCGGCTGCCTGCAGACCTGATCACCGGAATACCACCTGATGCCCCACGCAGTATAACCGATTATGCAAATGACTTGCGGAACAAAATGAATGACATTTATGAGCACGTCAGACAGACGGGCCAGCAAACGTCTGAGAAGATGAAAACACGGTATGACCGCAAAATGAACAACGAGGGGTTTGATGAAGGTTCACTAGTGTGGTTACACAATCCAGTTCGCAGCAAAGGGAAATCTCCTAAGCTTCAAGCTAAATGGGACGGACCGTACCGGATTGTGACAAGGATCAATGATGTAACCTACCGCATACAGAAAGGTGCCAGAGGTACTCCTAAGATTGTCCATGTGGATCGACTGGCGCGTTATTATGGGGCCAATAATGCTCGGGACGAGCATGTCTTAGGAGGGGGCAGTGTTGCGCACCACTATTAATGTCTTGTACATGGCAACACTAGTTACACTAGCGCCCCCTAGTGTCGAGTAAATGAAAGTGTTGCGCGCCACTATTAACGTCTTGTACATGGCAACACTAGTTACACTAGCGCCCTCTAGTGTCGAGTAGCAGAACTAGGAGAGTCGAGATCCTTCCAGAAATTTCGGGACCGATATGTACTCGAACATTCTAGATGTCGCTACAGTAGAAGGTTCTGGAAACTATCTGAGGCCCTATATAAGGCCGGTATAGACCACGACCGGGGCAGTATTGAATTGGCGATACAAGAGATTACTTCGAAGCGAAATAACGGCGAACTGTGTTTTATTATTAGTGTAATTTTAGATTGTAATTAGTTTTGTGTAATTAAAGTGTCAATTTTGGTAATTCAATCGGCAGTTTTTAATTGTCTCGAATCCCAAGCTCGTAACACTACCTTCAAAGACCGACGGAATACGAGACTTGTCAGGAATTAATATACGAGTATATGAGTAGGTATGTCATGTTTGGTAGGATAGATCTATTGGGTAGATCCTTGGAACGAAAGAAAAGGGGCCGCGCTGATGCAACTTCACCCACGTTTATAGTCCACGCTACAGCTCTGATAGTAAAATGTTATTTAAAAAAAGTCCCGCTGGGTTTCTTGCTGGTTCTTCCAAGGACAGGGGTTTTTTTTGAACCACTGATAATTAAACAAAAGAGTAACTTTCAATAAATATTATTTATAATCTATATTGAATAAAAAGTTTCTGTTTCTGTAGAATTATGAATAATACACGTGTCAGGTACTCATCCGAACAACGTACGATAATCTACGAACACTGAGTTTCGGCGCCGTCGAAGGTTCGGTAGATTTTTTGCCGAAACCATGTACCGAAACTAGATTTTTTTGCCGAAACTTGCCGAAACCGAAACCGAATCTTAGATCGGTCACTAGTGTCAGGATCGTGCCAAATGGAAGTCCATCTCGGTGACTGGCGTGAGTGTTTATATATATATATATATATATATATATATATATACCTATATAACCAAACCACAAATATAAAAGTAAAAAAATTTAAAAATGCGCTAAAAATTATAGAGCAAACCACTGACACATAGTTTTGTGTATTAATATAATACTCTAGAAACTGATAAACTTTTATTAAAAACCAATTTTTCAATTAAATGACATTGTGTAACTAAAAACTTTACCTAAGTGTTAACTAGCGACATCTGGTCAGCAGAAAATTATTAGCCCTCATTATAAAATACTTTGACCTCTGCTTGCGTCATACACTGGGCACTATAATCCTGTCCTGCGCCGATGGCCATAGATAAATATATATGTAGCAAGCTGCCGATGGCTAGTAATATGTAAATACGCCACTGTCCAAAAGCAAGTCTTATCCATGAAGTTATAGTCTTTATCTATTACTTCATGGTCTTATCCGACACTATTCCGATTATATTCCGGACGTCCGGTTTCCGAAAAGGCTTTAGTACCATAGACCACATATATACCCTGCGGCAGATTGTACAGAAGACAGAGGAGTATAATCTGCCACTTTGCCTTGTGTATGTGGACTATGAGAAAGCCTTTGATTCCATCGAAATTTGGGCAGTGCTGCAGTCCCTTCAGCGGTGCCAAGTCGACTGTCGGTATATCGAAGTGCTGAAGTGTTTGTACAGTATGGCTACGATGGTCCACCTGATGGTAAGTGTTTGCTGTGGCCCATAGATATCTACATCTATCCTCGTTTGCGAATCAAAATGCAGACTCGTTTTCACCCGTGAGGACTAAGATGGAATGCCTCTTTTCCAGTAAAAAGGGTCTCCGAACTGGACTAAACTGGAGGACCTAAGCACTATGCTCAATGACCTCAAGAGTACCTCCCAACGGATAGGTCTTAAGATGAACATGAGCAAAATAAAAATCATGTATGACGTCCATGTCACACCTATGCCGGTAGTTGTTGGGAGCACTAAGCTAAAAGTTGTTGACGAGTATGATTACCTGGGACAAATAGGTAAGTCCAACTTCGACCGAGAGGTCAGTCGACAGACTCAACTCGGCTGGGCAGCGTTTGGGAAATTACGGCACATCTTCTCGTCAGGTATACCTCAAAACTTGAAAAACAGACTGTATAACTAGTGCGTGGTGCCAATGATGACCTACGGAACTGAGACGGGATCCTTCACTAATGGCCGTATGAGGAAGCTTAAGGAGTTATGGAGAGGACTATGCTCAGGGTTTCTCTACATGATAAAATTAGAAATGAGGATATCCGCAGTAGGACCTGAGTGATTGACATAGCCTAACGGATTAGTAAGCTAAAGTGGCAATAGACCGAATATATAGCTAGAAGAACCGACAAACTTTTTCCCCAAAAAAGTTTCTCGAGTGGCAGCCTCGTACCGGTAGACGAAGTGTAGGGCGAACCCCCACTAGATGGAGTGACGACGTGGTAAATCTTGCAGGAAGTCGATGGATGCAGGTAACTCAGGACCGTGCTTTGTGGCATTCATTGGGGGAGGCCTATGTACAGCAGTGGACTTGTGAAGGGCTGTAATGATGATGATGATGACTTATAACTTTATTGTTAAAAATCGATTCCATATCAAAACTTTAAGGATGTTACCACACCAATCGATAGATCTATTGTTTTAAATAATTAATATTTTTGAGATGTGCCTTTTAAAATACGTCTGCCAGTATATATATATATATACTCCAAATTCATAGGCTGAGGTGGGGGGGGGGGGTTTATAGATTACCTATAACTTCATGGCGATCAGACGACAATAAGGCTGGCTTTTCACTATGGGATACAGGGGGCAAAATATAATATGAAAATATCGCTCGGTCGATCGACAAAATATTTATAGCTTGAGATGTAATATATATTATAGCTTAGTGTAAACGGTTTCATATGAAATGTATGGTGAGCTATATTAATTTCTATCTCGAGATGTACTATATTATATTATATCCCATAGTGAAAATCGGGCTTAAGGCTCAAAAGGGCTAGATTTCAGAGATATAAAGCCAGTTAAAAAAACAGACGACAATGAACGTGTGATTATAATCGGTAGAATAGGGGTGTCCACTTTAAAATACATCGATGGTTTTTTTTGATGTAATGCATCGAGACTGTGCATCGATGTATCCCGATGCATCGGATAGAAACGTCGATGTTTTTTCAACATCGAGTACTTTTCGGACTTTAACAATTTATTATACACTAGCTCGCCAGGCAGACGTTCTGCTCTTTCCAACGACCCTTCCTATAAAAATCCTTAAATTCGCAATAAAAAATTTTGAGGGTCATTTAGCGGGATGTAAACTATCCTAACGTAATTTTTATATATAAAGACTAGCTGACCAGGCAGACGTTGTTCTGCCCTTTCCGACAACAATTTGCTTTCCTTAAAAAAAACTACTTTATTACTTTATTTACCAGACGAATTGAACTTGTACAGAAAAGATTGGATTTTCCTGAAAAACAACTATATTATTACGTTCTGTAAAGTGTGCACATTTACGACACAAATAAAATAAGAAATAATTTAAAGTTTTTATTCAAATTTCACCGCGACGAAACAGACAATTTTTTGTACGACAGTGCTGCCAACCAGCCAATGTCAATTTTTTGATTCCGCTTAAGGGATTGACATGATGTCAATCCCTTAAGCGGAATCAAAAAATTGCCCTGTTGACATCTGCCAACTCGCGCCACCAACAGGTTTAATATTCTAAATATAACTTCTAAATCAGAGCATATTTTAGTGGCTGATTTATAAATTATTATAATATCTATGTATTAATAGTAATAGGTATGTAACTTTATTATTATTGATTCGATGTTTTATGAAAATACATCGATACATCGAGTATATCAATAACTTTCCAAAACATCGGATCGATTCGATGCATCGTATCATAAACATCTAGAATTTACTAGTTAGTCTGTGTTGATAGTGTTTTGGTGATTTGTGTGTTGGTTTTGTAGTTAGAAAAATAACATCTTCGGACGTAAAATTAATTTCATATTATGTAGATAATATAGAGAATTTTAAAGTGGAAGTGTGGTATAGTAAACGAAAAATGTCGACAGTTCTTTTAGCAGTTGTTGCTGTAATTTTGTGCATTCTTTTCCGAATATTAAACGTTAACAGCCAACCACATAATCCCGTGATTTATGGCAGAGACAAAAATTTTATTGAAAATATATTATTTATTGTACCTTTTCTAAATGAACCGTAAGTAGTTTTTTCTAATATGTGCTAAGTGATTATTTGTTCTTTTGAGTCAAGGGTCCACGCCGGTAATTCGAATGAAATTAATTTTGTAACCAAACAAAATTAATGTTTGTTATAATGTTAATAAAATTTTGTATTTGTTTTTCCTTAAAACATGATAACGTTTAACACTTCTATACTAAGCATACGTGGCTGCTAATCCACCTTTGCTTGAATTCCAATATTCTCTTACATATAACGGGAATGTAATAAAGGCCTATGTATACCCAATAACTTCTTTATATTAAATGTCATTGAGACCACTTATACTTTTATCTAGAGGAAGCCTTTTTATTACATCAAATATTTTTGTTTTGCTATTATCAGTTCATTCTAGAAAATAAGCTTTATAATACAATTCGATACCGGGATAAAATTTTGCTTTCGGTCACCATCATAGAAAGTTGAGGAGTGGGACAGGTAGAGCAGAACACTACTTTCTTAAGCAATCCCCATCTAAATAGTAATAGTAGTGACAATAATGTTCACTGAGCGGGTGGAAGTTTTAATCTAGTAGCTCTAGTATGTATTTAAACATGTTTCTTTTTGTCAAATCATAACCTCACATTTTTGCCTAAGAGAAGAATGTGATCTTAGTAAAGAAAATTATAATTATGTAATTACATTGTACACTGATAATTGTTTTTTTTTATAGAATAAGTGTGTCCACCTGAAGGTAAGTGGGATGCTTTGGCTTAAAGTCCCTAACATTTATCCTCAATTACAAGTCAAAATGTAGATGTGTTATCACCCCTGAGAGCTAAGATGGAGTGCCTCATTTCTAGAAACTCAGCGGCATTAAGCTGCTGTTTCATGCTGATTTTCTGTGAGAGTGTAGGAAAATACAAATATGTAGGTGTATTAATTTTTAGTTAGCTGGGGGCTAAAATGTTATATTGATATGGTAAGTTGGGAAGATGAGAAATAGCCAAATGAATAGAATGTAAAAGACATTTGCATGTTACACAAGAAAGGTAAATGTAGAAGTGTTTAAAATATATAGTTTTGCATTGCTCCCTACTGCATATTATGTGCTGAACTTACATGCTACTAAGCAATCATGGGGACTACCAATGAATGTTGCAGTATGACTGTAGATCATTGCAGACCAAGCAGGATGGAGTAAAATGGAATAGTGACTTAACAGTGTGCTTCACTCAACTCAAGTCACAAGTTACATTTAAGTAGAATTACAGTGAAGCAAAGATATAGCAAAGTGAAGTTTTAGCGATTTATAGTCCTAGTGAAGTGAATCTCTAGTGAAGCAGTTTTAGCAGGGATGTTACGGATATGAAATTTCGGATCTGGATACACATACGGATATGATTAGATATTAGATATGATTTCATGCGGCAAAACGTTGGAATCTTGATTTTTAGGCGCTAGAAGAACATACCTACGTGCGTTGCACTTACGGCATGCAATTAGATATGGTTGTGTCGGCTGTTCCTAATAAGTTATTTGGTTAGTTGGTGATTCTGTCCATTGTGATTATTCCAATAGAAGAAGCATAGAGGAGTTCTATGGTGAAGGTGACTAGTGTATATTGTGATAAGCAGGTAGTAGAGCCCTGCTGCAGCTATATTAGTAGTATAGTTGTAGCACGAATGGGTCGGCTCGACCGGGGAAGGACCACGCTCTCACAGAATACCAGCGTAAAATAGCAGTTTAACACTGCTGTGTTTAGTATGGTGAGTATAGAGAACCGGAGACCCTTTTTACTGGAAAAGAGGCATTCCAACTTAGTCCTCACGGGTAGCAACACATCTGCATTTTGATTCGCAAACGAGGATAAATGTAGATGTCTATAGGTCACAGTAACCGCTTACCATCAGGTGGACTGTGTGCTCGTTTGTCACCCTATTCCTATAAAAAGAAAGCAGTGTTGCTGTCAGTTTGCATACCTAATCTATTATGATGTTATCATATAACATGTGTTATCAGTGTGATGTGGCTGATATGTTTTACGGTATGGCCAAATTGTAATCACGCTACACTAAATGTGTAGTTTGTTATGCTGTTTTATAATTGAGCAAGCAAGCAAATTGACCAACCACTCATACATTATATTATTTTTACAATTTACTCCAAAAAATTTACGCCAAATTATTTGATTAATGGTATTACATACTTAGACATAGTTGATATCAGTCTCCATTCTTAAGCACATTATTTTTAGCCTACTTTTATGCACTTGAATAATGTTTAATCTTCTCCATTTAAATAGAATCTGTAAGAGATAGGTTGCAAAAGGAAATACATGATATATATATATGAAATATATATATATCATGTGAAATATATATATGTGTATATATATGTGAAATATAGATGTGAGCATAATTGAAAATTGAAAATAGAAAAGACTGCCAGAATATTGTAGCTTAACTTTTCCTGAGACCTTTCTTAATTCTATCTAACAAGATGTTCCATGTTAGTCCTCGGGAGGGATAATTCATCTTCATTTTCATTTTTAATCGATGACATTGTTTTAGGAAATTTGAATTTTCATATATGTAGTTTGGTGTCAATGAGACAAGTTTCTTGTCTTATCGGAACAACTCTCTTGATAGTTATTTTCCTTGAAGTTTACATTAAAATCTTAAAATTTTTCCGATATTGTACTAATAATTCAAGACAACCAGGCAACAGTTCGTGTTATATATTTTTAAGGATTGACAGTCAGACTTTTTCATTTCCTTAAAACTAAATTCAGCTCTCTGCTACCAAAGCTTCCATTTTCAACCTTTCAGCTATAACTATTTCAGGAAGCAATTGTTGTCCAAAATTTATAATTTTGACTACATTAATTTCAAGTGAATAATTCTTAGTACTTGCATATAATTTTTTATGAACACTTCACCCAGTCTATTGTGTAGTCTTCAATTCTGAGGGGGATAGGTGTCTAATTTCAGGTGAATTATGAGAGAAAATGACTGTCTTTACAAAATTGAATAATAATCCCTGTTTAGGCCCAAACATGGTCATTTGAAATGCCATCCAATTACGATTGACTGGGCTAATCGCCCGATGGTGACAGCGATTTCGTGCGACCAGTTTTGGTTTTACCAGGTCTAGATTTTCAGTATTTGTGCGCGTTACTTCACTACTTAAATTGTGTTTCGTGAAGACCGTCTCGGATTCGGTTGTCTAAGCTTTTCTGTGAGTCTACTCGAGCCGCGTGGTTACCTCTGATCGTGTCGATTTTGTTAGCAAATTTATGCAACGACGAGGAATTGTGTATTCTAGAACATTAGACGCCGAGTTGACTAATTGTTGGGATATTAATGTTTAATTGTACCGTCGCGTTAAGTGCCTAAAAAGGTCGCGTTCGGTTCTCGAAATAATTTGTTGCTGAGTGAACGGAAGTGAACTTTGACCCACCGCTCATCAGTCGTGCCGCGTGTTACGTTTTTTATTATAATTATAGTGGTATAGTGGTTGCATGCTTAAGTGCATTCTGACAATATTAATTCGCGTTAACGAGTTGCTTTGTGTCATCAGATTTAACTCGGAGGTATTTTCCTGTGTCGGTTAAAACAGCTAAACTTTGTGACCCGCGAGAACCAGCGTTCGTATTAGATTATAGATTTGTGCTAATGGACGCTAGACTTTGAGTGACACCGAGTGACGCCGCTGGAGTGATACCACATAGGGTGGCGGTGCTGGAGTCAGGGTTGCTGCTGATTAAAAGGCTAATTCAGGTTAAACATATATACACTTCTCACACACTACTTACATGCACCTACTTAACGCCTGAACGAGCCTTGTGGTCCTTCTTCGCCTCTGAACAGGTACGTACTATTTATTTGCCTAGCTTTATCACTGTCGTGTAGGTCAACTCTCCATAAGGCCAATTGGGCCCGAACTCTCTGGTTGCTCGTCGAGTGTATTACTGATGGGCCCTAATACAGTCGACTTCTGTCTGGGCAACTGAGAGCCGTATCAATCCCAAAAAATTAAATTAAAAATTGCTATGCACAAATTTGTCATGTTGATTGGTGAAAAGAAATTTTACAATGCTAATAAATGCTATTTATGACGTGTAATGTTCCTCGTGTGGCCTAGTAGCCAGAGTATCTTAATATGTTTCTCTGTTGGTTGATAAGTTGATATACTTGGTTGTTGTAGTTTCCACACAAAAAAAAAAAAAAATATTCGTGTACATTGTAAGTGGTGAATTTCTCAAAAATTTACAAAAGGTCTTCTTTTTTCTTTTTGAATAATATGCAGCCACTGTTGGATAATTCCAAGACCTAAAGGCCATTCATCAAATGCACCAAAAAATTAATGTTATTGATAGATTTGCCAACTCATGCTAGGCAGGCCAATTAGTGAGAGCAATCCATAAGTAACCAGTCTGTAGGTTTTGTTGTATATTTTACCTATTTCGGCTTCAGGTGGCAGAAGGAGAAGTTGCGTTTTTAACAGTAGTGGTGAGAAACGACCACGCAGCCCACCTTATTATTTTAAATGAATGTAGTGACCTCTGGACATCTACATTAACCTTTAATTAAGAATCAAAATGCAGATTGCTTGTCAGCCCAATGAGTCTCTGGTCTCGTCACTCATCATACAAAATAGCAGCATTATTTTTATGCTGCTATTTTACAGGGGTATTCTTTGCGAGAGTAGTTTTTATTTATGTAAACCGTTTTTATGCTGGAGCGTGTGTTACCGTACTTTAATGTTTATTATTGTACTGTATTTCGGTCTGCATAATATACAGTTGAAGAAATATATGTATATACAACGTACTATATATATAGTATATATGTATTAATGATAATGTCCTCCAGACCGAATTTCGGTCACGGCGGCCAGCCTCAACGGAGGCTAGCCATCTGCGCAGGACAGGATTATAGTGCCCAAGTGTATGCGCAAGCACAGGTGCACTCTCTATTCCCTCACTCTCATAGTCCGATGGAACGGTAAACCTACACGACCGGAGAGAGATCAGGCGCAGGCCCAACGGCTTAACGTGCTTTCTGAGGCACGGGGGTGAGACACCGCCAACTTCCTGACTCCGGGCAGCTACTGAGAATTTCTTGATAGAAAAACTCAATAACTAATTTTTTTGGCCCGACCCGGGATATATGTATTATATAGTACGTAAAATACTATATTTCAGTTGGATGGATCAATCCTTATTTTGCAACACCTTATTCTTTAGTTACTATTATTATTCGCCGTCTAATTTTTACTCCTTTTATAAAATACTATATTTTTTGGAAGTGAACTATATATTTTTATAGCTTATTCTGAAAAATACTTGGTTGATCAATAAGTTTTCCGAATAGGACACATTAATCAATCAATGACTTATTTAAACTAAACGTGTTCTATTTTTTTCGATTCTAGCGTAGTTCAGAAAATACTATTGTATATACTAGGGCCTAAAAATTTAAAACTATACCCAATTTTTTTTCATACTTCATATTGGTGCTGTAAGAAAGATTAGAAGTCTCACAGATGTTGAGACAGCTAGATTAGTGTATTTTAGTTACTTTCATAGTGTAATGTCTTATGGAATTATTTTGCTTTGGGGTAATGCGACTGATATTGAAGCTATATTTGTTTTGCAAAAGAGAGCCGTACGGGCGATTTATAACCTAAATTGTAAAGAGTCCCTCAGAGAAAAATTTAAAATAAACATATTAACTTTGACATCGCAATATTTTTATGAAAATGTAATCTATGTACATTAAAACATAAATAGTTTTAATAAGAATAAGGATGTTCATACTTTAAACACTAGGAACAAGCATAAGCTTGTAATGCCAGTTACTAGACTCCACGGAATCAGTACTGTTTATGCCCAAATTTGGTCATTTTGAACGCCATCCAATTGCGTTCGAGCTGGCACGTCACCCGATGGCATGTAGGTGAAAAAATCGCCGCCAGGTGGGGCGGCCGTGTGCGGCATGCAGTGGCTCGACGCGTGGGTGAAGAAGCAGTAGCTCGCTGGCCGCGATGCGGGGAACCCGCGTATCTCGGTTATCACGGCCGAAGTTCACGCGACCGTGTAGGGTCCAGATAGTTAGATTTAGGCGTGTTACTTCGCTACGTGGATATGTGAATTTTGCAATATTTAACTTGTTCGGGTGATGCGGAATTGTGCACGCGCGCGTTGAGTAAATATACGGTCTAGGATTCGAACCGCGCATTCCTTGGTCGAGAGCGTCTCCCGGTTGATAGTCTGGAAATCATTATAATTGTGCCGTCGCGTTAAGTGCCCTTTTTTGTGTGTTGGTTAGTTTACGTGTCAACGAGGCGTATTTTGAATTCTTTTCGCGACGTGGTGTTTTGGTGTCGAATGAAGGAACTTAGTTGTGTTTAACGCTGAACCGTATGACTCATTAAGAGATCGCGTTAGTTCCCTATTTATAATTTTGTGATAAGTGAATCCGGGACATTGAATGTCGAATTTTGAACTACTGTCCTTACTCTGTCGGGTATCACGTGTTCGATTCTACGATGACTGTGGAATTAGGCGAGTTTAAGTTAGTTAAATGTACAATGAAGCTAATAAACTGAAATAGTGACAATGAAGAAAGAAATGGTCCAGCGGTGGAGCGATGCAGCATTGTGGGGCAGCCTGTAACTCGGCCGCTGCTGGTCGCCGAAGCTGGTCCAGGTCTCAGACATTTACACATCACTAAACACTACTTGCCATGCACCTCACACCTACTTACGGCCTGACCGAGCCTTGGGGCGATCTAAGAGTCGGAAACAGGTAAGTACTATATTTCCCTAGCCTTCTCCCATATACCTTAGTATTATAGGAAATTCTTCCATATGGCCTTTGGGCCCGTCCCTCTGCTGCCCGTCGATGGGATTACTCATGGGCCCTAGTCCCGTCAACCTTTGTTGGGGCAGCTAGGGGCATGTACAAGTACCTAATTCATTTATGGGGCAATGTATATATTCTTTTACAACAAAATCCCAGTACATGTTCAAAGTTTGTCAATAAACAAGTTTAAACGTTTTATTAAAGAAAAACTGTACAAAAAGGGTTATTATAATATCAAGGAATACATGAATGAAAATAACCCCTGGGAATAAGGTGATCGCCACCATGCTGGTTCTACGAAAATTCATTTAAAAATTGTATAAATAAAATTATTGTTAAGTGTTTTTTGTTTAAAAAAGTCCCGCTTGGTTTCTTGCTGGTTCTTCTCAGGACAGAGGTATTTTCTGAACCAGTGGTAAATAAAAAATGACTTTCAATAAGTATTATGTAATAATCAATATTTAATAAAAAATCATTCTATTCTATTCTAAGTATGCAAAATGAAGAAACTCTAACTTAGTGCGGTAATTAAATATATCTGCCTGATATTTATTTATACAAAAATAACTGCAGTCTACTTTAGCAGACAATGCTCCGTCTTATTCTACAGTGGCATACTGGTACGCTGAATTTAAACGCGACGGAACCGCCTGGAATAACTACACTTGCTCCGAGCGGCCTACTAGGGCCGCTACGCAAGAAAACGTTACATAATCGATGAAATTTTTAAGGTAGATCGGCGAGTAACCATCCGTTTTCTAGCTGAGATTCTAAATCTTTCGTTTGAGACAATTCAGTTTATTTTAACTCATATCTTTAAATTCAAAAATGTAGCCGCGCGCTAGGTTCCTTGAATGTTTACAGACGACCAAAAATAAAGCAAGAGTTGACGTTTCAAAGCTAAAGGAAGGTATAATAATAATCGACTATTTAAGTAAAGGAGAGATTAAACGGAGGTTATTATGCATCATTAAGGCGACACATCGAAAACCGTTGAAGCGGGCTATCGCGGGACTGACCCGAGTGAAACATAATTTCTATAAAAACTTCAAAAACGCCGTCATAAGGTATAAAATTGCGTAACGCCCGCGGCGATCCAGACCGCTTAGAAATCGCTTAGAATCTTAAAATATTTTTTAAAAAATTATTGATTTTAGTAATCAAAATAATGAGCAAGTAAATTACAAATATTGATGTTATGAATGTATTTGAGTGGTTCCTAAGCATATAGATTAAGTAATTTCGTTGTAATTTCAACTATAGTGATTTTTTAGAGGTGTTTTCGCAAATAATTATGATAGAGTCAAAAGTTTACAATCGTGTTTTTGAACAAGCAAATTCAAAATAAAGACATGAATTTACCTATATCAAAATTCCAGTTTCGTTAGTCGTGTCATACTCCTATACTATTCGATGAAAAGAGGTGCATTTTTTCGCGGTGTCTTAATCAAAAAACTAAGATAAGAACTAAAGAATTAAACGTCGAGGAAAATTGCGTGCTGGAGTGCTTTTTCATCATGATCGTGCCCCTGCCTATCGATCTGATGTTGCAGGCGCTGTCATCCGAACTGCTGGGTTTCAGTTGATGCAGCATCCACCATATTCTCCAGACCTAGCTCGATTGTTTTTCATCTTTTCACTCACCTGAAAAATCACTTGCGTAGTATAAAATGCGACGGCGACGCCGTGGTGATGTGTGCTGTAGAGGCCTTTTTCGAGTCCCAGAAACAAGCCCTTTTTTCTAAGGGTAATTTTGTATTTTGTACGTTGAAAAATAAATACAATTTACATATACTACTTATACTAGAGTTATTACGTAATTAGCTCAATACTAATAAAAAGTAATTTAGGTCAATACTCTAGTAGTTATATAAATGTAAATTATGGAGTACCGCAGGGAAGCGTCTTGGGCCCTACGCTATTCTTAGTATATATTAATAATCTATGTAGTATGAGTGTGAACAGGGGGAGAGTTTTCTCATACGCAGATGACACTGCGATGTTGTTTTGGGGAGACACGTGGGAAGAAGTGCAGTTAATAGCGGAAAAACAATTAGCTAAGGTTGCTCGTTGGCTTGACAACAACTTACTCACTTTGAATGTTAGTAAAACTCAATTCATATGTTTTTCTATGACTAGTCGACCTCAACCAAAGGATGATTTTAGAATCAAAATACATAAATGTAACAATCCTTCCAGAGGTAACTGTACGTGTATACACCTATTGGAAAAGTTTCATATACAAAGTATCAGGGCGTTATGGTGGATCAGCGACTTTCTTGGTACAGACATGTTGAATTAGTATCTAGTAGACTTCGAAAGCTCACTTGGATATTTAAAACTTTAAGACATGTTGCCACTTTACATCTTTTGAATCAAATATATGTAGCGCTTGCTCAGTCCATTATAATATATTGTATACCAATTTGGGGAGGTACTTACAAAAGTAAATTTATTGAAGTTGAGAGAGCTCAGAGATGTCTACTAAAGGTTATGCATTTTAAACCGTACAGGTACTCCACTAGCATTTTGTATTTATCATGTGGGCTGATTTCGGTGAGGCAGTTGTACATATTACACATTTTATTGAAAAAACATAAGTCTTTGGCCTTTGATCCTATTTACAGTAGTAAAAGAAGAAATTATAGCGTAGCTCCTATTTGGAGAAGGAAAACCACCTTTGCGAAACATCAATATGACAAACAATCAGAACACTTATACAATCAGATTAATAAAATATTGCAAATATATCCATTAGACATATGACTGTTAGAAAAAAATAATGCAGTGGCTTAAGACACTTAATTACGATCAAACTGAAGATTTATTACAATTTATCTTATAACACATTCACTCACTGTCTTTTTTAACGCATACACACATGCACACACAAACACACGCACGCACACACAAACACACGCACGCACACACAAACACGCACACACGCGAGCGAGCACGCGCGCTCACACACGCACACACACAGACACACACACAAACACACACACAGCGCACACACACACACACACACACACACACACACAGACACACACATACCCTGTTTCTTTTTTGTTGAATGTATTTAGTTAAGGGAGGGCGAGGACCTTCTACCACAAGTATCTTTATACTTAAAAGAAGTCCTCAAACTTGTACTAATTTAAGAATATGTTGGAAACAATAAACTTTCATTTCAAACTTTCATTTCAAACTTTCATTTCATTTCAAGCTAACTTAACAACATCTTATAGTGACCATATCAATATTAAAAATCTTTTATGTTTTAAATAAATAAATTGACTTGGCAATCGCACTAAACAATCTAATTTAATATAATATGTATTACTTGAGAGATACATTGTGTTTTCATGCGATGGCAAAGTCAATCTATTTATTGAAAATATAAAAGATTTTTAGTATTGATGTGGTCACTATAAGATGTTGTTAAGTTAGCTAATTACGTAATAACTTAAGACAGAAGGACCCTTATGTAGGGACTGAATAAATTAACCGACTTGGTATTACATGAATCTCACAACTTTTTACGGTAGAAGAACTGAGTTGCGAGACTTGGTTTTTTTTTACAAGTTATGTTTTTAATGACATCTCATTTCTTTTTGTAGATAGTTATTTCTACGTACCTATCTACACCTATTATTCCATTATATTATACATATATAGGTACACTGATTCATTCACTGCAAATGTAACTTTACATACATACATACATAAACACTCACGCCTGTTACCCAGAGGGGTAGGCAGAGACTACGGACTTCCATTTGGCGCGATCCTGACACACCTCTCTCGCCTCTTTTACATCCATATATCTACGCATACACGCTCGTCGGTTAAGGGTACTCTTAATCTGGCCCATTTTTAATGTATCGCCGATTTGGTCATAAAACCTTCATCTAGGGCGTCCCTTCCCGACCCTGCCGTTCACTTCTGCAACATAATTTTGCTTTGTCACTCTTTCCTCGTTCATTCTTTCTACATGACCAAACCACCGAAGCATTCCTTTCTTAATCCGTGTCACAACGTCATCTTGCAAACCACACTTTTGTCTTATCACACTTTCTCACCCTGTCAATCAGATTCAGCCCTAGCATACTCCTTAAGGACCGCATTTCTACAGCATTTATTCTACTCTCATGCTTCTTCTGCCAGACCCAACTTTCACTACCATACATTAAAGTAGGGACTAACACAGCATTATGAATTGCCATACGTGCCTTAGTTGACACATTCTGACTCCTCATAATAGCGTGTAGAGCCCCATTCACTATATTTCCTGCGTTCACTCGTCGTTCTATATCCTTGTCATATCTACCATCCCTGCTAAATAAACATCCCAAATATACAAACTCATCCACTTGATCAATCAACTCCCCTTCTATTCTTATTTCACATAAAGTTTTACTTTCTTCTCTTTCAAAAACCATCACTTTCGTCTTACTTGCGTTCACTTTCATACCCCTTGCTTTCAATGACCAATTCATTTAAGTAACCATCATTTGCAACTCGGCCGCCGACGATGCAAATATTACTTGATCATCGGCGTACAAAAGGCATTTGACGGTTGACTCACCCATTCTCAACCCACATTCTTCAACTTTCAAAGTTTGCAAACAACTGTCCATAAATAGGTTAAACAGCCACGGGGAAGCCACACATCCCTGTCTGACACCTTTATGAATGCCAAACCAGTCCGAGTAGACCCCGTTGATCCTGACACAAGCACTAGAGTCCCTATAAAGAGACCTTAATGCCTGTATCAAGCCAGCGCTCAACCCAAATGAGTTCAGTGTTTGCCATAACACATTCCTGTCCATTCTGTCATAAGCCTTTTCCAAGTCCATGAACGCACAAAAAACTTTCTGGTTTTTGGCCAAAAACTTCTCCGCTATCATGCGCATGGAAAAGACTTGATCCGTACACCCCATCCCCTTTCTAAATCCAGCTTGCACATCCCAAATTTTTCCATCAGTTTCTTCCATAACTCTTTCAATTAACACCTTAGCATACAGTTTACCCACAATGCTAAGCAAGCTGATACCACGGTAGTTTTTACAGTCCTGCTGCGACCCCTTTCCCTTATATATTGGGACTATTACGGCTTTGCACCAGTCTTCCGGTACCCGCTTCAGTTCCCAACACAAATTAAATAAGGTGTACAGCAGGCCTGCAACCACACCCTCACCAGCCCTTAGCATTTCGAGTGATACTCTTATCATATCCGGCTGCCTTACCTGCTTTCATGCTTTTCATTGCTTTCATTATTTCATCTACACTTATCTCCCTACCTCTCTCCACTTCTTCCGGAATTTCTATTTCACTTATTTCAGACGACTCTTCACTCTTAAACACGCTTTCAAAGTATTCCTTCCATCTCTTTAAATTCGAAACTTCATCATTCAACATGCAGCCATTCTCGTCTCGTATAGCATTCATTCTAGGCTGTTTTGAATTTCCCCTGGCAGTTCTTACGAGCTTCCAGAATTTTCCTGGAAGTTATCAGATATCCTTCTATCATTTTTATCTATTCTTTCTTGCTTTTTCCTTTCAACAACTTCTTTTACTCTCTTATTTATACGTCTAAAGTCTGCCTTTTTTCTTTCAATCTCATCATTCATACCGCCAGAATTACCAGCTTTAGTTGCTAGTAAATCTAGCCATGCTCTCTTCTTTGCTTCAACTTCCATCCGTACCTCATCATCCCACCACAACGTATTACTTTTCCTTTCATTCGTTCTCTTACTTACACCACATACTTCGGTGGCTGCATCGACCAAAACTTTCTTAATATTATTCCATACATTCTTCAATTCTAAATCATTCATACATAATTCATTCAACCCACCTATATTTTCGCTCAGTCTGCATTTATACTTCTCTTTCACACCTTCATCTTGTAACCTCTCTATTCTTATACGCTGTAACGCAGTGGTAGACACAGATGTCCGATGTCGCCAACGTTTGAATAGACCATTAATTCGGCATAATACCAAGTAATGATCCGTCCCTACGTTGGACCCCCGGTAAACCCTTGTATCTACCACTGCGCTCCTCATTCTTTCATCCACAATTATAAAATCTATCATGCTTCTATCATCCCCTCTTTCCTATGTATACATGTGAATCCTCTTATGGCGAAAGAAAGTGTTCGCCACAAAAAGATTCTTTTCCACACATACGGTGAGGAGGTCTTCACCATTCTCATTTATTCTTTCATCGCCAAACGTTCCTAATATCCTTTCATAACCAGACCTCTTCACCCCAACCCTTCCATTAAAATCTCCTAACATAATAATATTTTCATTTTCCTTACATTTCATCAACACCAGCCTTACCATGTCCCAAAACTGCTCTCGGATATAAGTGGGCTTAGACATATCTGGGGCGTACACCCCTAGCACAAACAACTTCTTTAAGCCCACTTTCATTCGTATCCACAGCAGCCTTGGGCTAACACATTCATACTCTTTCACACATTGACCCATTCTTTCTGAAAGGATGACACCGACTCCCTGGCATGGCCGCTCGGTCTCGTCTACTCCAGACCTGTAAGCGGTATACATGCCATGTGCAGCGACATCTCTTCCCTTTCGTTTCGTCTCATTTACACATAACACATCTATTCCTCTATCATTCATCATTTCGCATACTTCATCCATCTTATCATTCATTGCTCCACATACATTCAGCGTAGCCAGACGGGCCTCCGCAATCCACTTTTCGCCCCCCCGGGAAACAGGACGTGACGGGTGGCGAATCTCGTCGCCGGTTTTTCTCCCGGAGATTCTTCGCACCCCTGCCACATTAAAGGGGCGCCGGGAACTCGGGGCCATTTCTTTTTCTACTTGGCTCATGGTGCGAACTAAGGGGTGGTAGATTTTACGCCGCTACCATACGGCGAGGAGCCGAGTCTGTCGTTTCGGCTTTGTCGCTCGTTTAGCACCACCCGGGGGACACGTGTAGGGTGGGCCTAGGATTAGGTGGTCGAAGCCTACGGACGCGAGCGACTCGTCCCCCTATATATTTATATGGGATTATAAAGTTCTTTATGCAGTTAGTATATCTCGAAAACTGGACCGAAATTGCAATATATTTTAATTTTTCCTTGATTGATATACTAAACAATAATTGTATTCCAAATTTGAAGGTTCTGTCTGCTAGAAATGCCTTATAGTTTTGATAATCGGTCAGTCAGTGAGTGACAAAATTAGGAAACTTTGGCTAGTTATAATTCTTAAAGTACTGGTTCAAATTTAATAAAATTTGAAATATACCGAGTTTATACAATGCCTACTTAAAATTCAGGCTTCTAGTTTTATCCACAACGAAGTTATAGGGTTTCGAATATGGCCTGAACTGCTTCGAGAATAGAATGGTACGGCCGTGCCTCTTTTTTGCTCAACTTGGCGGAGGCACTGCCGTGCCCCCAGATCAGCCAGTACTATAAATAAACAGCCGTAGAAAAGTTAGCAACCCTACGTGGCTCTACCACGTACGAAATGGTATATTTATAAAAATTGGGTCGCTCTACGTTCTTTTTGTTTATAGTAAAATCTATTTTCAAATCATGAGTAAATCAAGAGCCGTGGTAGCCCAGGAAAATCAAACTAGCGTAAACGCCCGCCATAAATTAATAATACGTTAGAAACAAGAGGTCGACCTCCGCGGGCAAAATTGAAGTTATTAATTGCAATTTTAGTGTAATATATTCAGTAAAACATTTCTGGAGTAGGCGGACCACTTGCTCCATAACCCTCTCTGAAATACCTTACTTAACGGTTTCCCTGTCCACACAATAGTTAAACAATAGAAATGTTGATATATGATTCGTGGGAGAGGGAAAGGGTTGAAAGTGAAAAGGGACTTACTTTTGCTTAAAGGATACAGATACATTTACATAATATACAGGCATTAGGGCGAGGCGCTCCGGTCGGTAGGCCAAAGCAGCACCGTTCACCGTCGAGAACGCGTGGAATGAATTTGATATCACAGTCAATCCGGGATAAAATTTTGAAATATAACACTATACCATCTGGTGGTAGTCAAGCATGATGGGATGGAAAGGTTTTTTTTGAATCCGTTATAAGGATAAGAGCACAATTAATGCTGAAGTAGTAATTAAATTTATGTTGTTTAGTTAATTGTATGTTGTTGCAGATACACACCAACCAGATTGTGGGGTTTCAGTGGTCATGTGCAAACAATACTTCACAGCTTAATAGGGCGAGTAAGGTGTCCTTGGCCGATCGGTGGCAGGATATCTTTAATTCTCCCTGATAAATCTACGCTGACGTATGATCTCTATGAACCCGTCGGATCTGAACGCGAAGGTGAGAAAATGAAGTTGATGTAAAAAAAACTAACTGCATATTCTGTCTTATTTAAAAAATATTGAACTTCCGGGTATGTTTTATCTATTCGCAATGTGTGTATCAATACGTCATAACCTTTTGCTGATTACTATATCGAATTAAACAGAATTTTTTTAATGGAGAGAATTGTCTTATCAACAGTTCATTTTAATGTTATCGCGTTGACGTTATACGTAAGTAAGTTGAATCAGCTAACCCATCAAATTTTCTAGAAATGTCGGTAAAGCTTCTAGAAAAAGAAAATCCACGACAATATTATTAAATAAATAGTTAATTTAGCATTGATCAACTACCAAAATGCAACTTAACAAACTAGATTTGAATTTTTTAATGGAGTATGAGTAATGCTGTACTGATGACTGATCGTTGTCGTTTATTGTTGTAGATGACGTAACCGTGGCGATATGCCCCGGCATCGGCAACACCTCTGAGAGCGTATACATACGCACCTACGTGCACTACTCGCAGTGCCATGGCTACAGATGCGCGGTGCTCAACCACATCGGCGCACTCAACAGCGTGCCGGTAACCGGCACCCGGATATTCTCTTACGGTGACTCATTGTTTGTTTATTTTAGCTGACAGCTTCGAAGTATTTTTAAGTGAGGATGAAGGTCATTAAATTAACTATCCCGCAAAACTTTTGCACTTATAACATGTAAATAGCGTTATATGCATAGAGTGACATGTTTAGATATTATAGTTTCCGATAAGGAGTTCTAAGTTATCAGATAAACTGATAAACTTTTTTACGTGGTAGAGCCATGCTGCAGCTATATTACTGGTATAGTTGTACCACGAATGGGTCGGCTCGACCGGGGAAGGACCACGCTCTCACAGAATACCATAATATGGCCATTCATGCTACAACTATACTACTATTATAGCTGCAGCATTGCTCTACCACGTATAAAATAAAAATATTTTAAATTAGTCGCATTTATCTTATAGCCCACTTTTAAATCACCTTGACCATCGATTGCGATAGAATGAAGTATAGATTGTACATTACACGCGTTCAGTTTAAGATGCGCGGATGTGTTGTGTTGTGCGAAGGGGCAACAACAACATGACGATCCACTTTTTGTTAACTTAATTATTTCGATATTACTACAGACGGACAGTTTAATCTTATTTATATGTATTAATATATATATATATATATATATTAAAGATAAGATCTAGTATTCGTACCTATTCATATTACAATACACATATTTGTTTCATTTGCCTTATGATAATTAGCCAAGGTCTTTTGAACAGCCTTCTCTTTATTTCGTCCAGCGGTAAATCAATGTCAAGGTATGCAACTCAAAGCAACGTTCTTTTTACATTATTATGTACATTTATGTCGCAACTGTCTATATATTTCAACGGAATGTTTTTATATAATTTTATTTTCGTGAAATTGGCAACGTTGAATAATGAAACGGATATTTAAAAACGGTATACTTGTCTAAAGTTTTAAAATGCAATATAGTACTTAGTACCTAGGTGATTTGAAAAACGTGTTCCAAACGTTCTGGCTGTTGGTTGTTAACGATAATATTAGTCATAATGTTATATTAATATTAACGTCATCAAAGGTAACTGGATTTCGCGACTCCACTTGAAATTATTTTAGTGTGATGACGAAATGTTCATGTTATTTGGAAACAGTTTTGGATCGACTGTTATTCGCTAATCTACAATATAACACGCCTTAAACAACGATTGGCATTCTCATATAGCTGCATGCTAATTATATGCAAGTATATCATATATATTATACTAGTTGACCAGGCAGACGTTGTTCTGCTCTTTCCGACGACCCTTTGTCTAATAAAAAATTAAATTAAATTCGCAATAGAAACTATTGGTGGTCACTTAACGGGATAAAAATTATCCTATCTCTCAAGTTGGACCAAACTGCACACAGTGTGCAAAATTTCATTGAAATCAGTTCAGTAGTTTAGAAGTTCATCGCGGACAAACAACGTGACACGTAATTTTTATATATAAAGATTATATTGTATATAGCCCTTCAACCGTTCCTATTCGTGCATTAAAAATATATCGGAGATACAGGAAAATAGGGCCGTAGCCTCATCAGTAAATCCAGAAAGCGGCTGCTGTGGGAACGAGAGAGGACAGGCATATTTCACTAATCTCACAGAGCTAGAAGCAATCCATGTTATCTTGTTATAAACAAACAAAGAACCTTAATGTTGCTTCATATATACCTACATAATATAATATACGTTAATAAAACACCCAGCGTTTTTACACTTCTTTGTATTATCTTTTTCAGGTCACACCGATGACTTCGGGTATATGGTAGATAATTTACTAGAGCGCTATCCAAATACAAAGTTAATTTTAGTCGGATTTAGTCTAGGAGGAAATTTGATTACTAAGTACCTCGGCGAGGACAGGAAGAGACCTCAAAATATAATAGGAGGCATTTCAATATGTCAAGGTTATAATGCTATTGAGTAAGTATATCGAATTATTTTGACTTTATGATAGGGTTGCCAACCGTTCTGTTTTGTTTTCCAGGACATGTCCAAGTTTTTGTAGTGTCCTGGGATGTCCTGTATAGTTTTTAAGCAGCGTCCTGGGTTTTAAAGCGCTCTGATAAGGTCATGTATTTTAAAATTCGCGCACCACTTTTACAATTCTTACGTTACGGGTGACCTCACGGCCTTTTTATTTTGTTATGTATGGTATCGTTTGAATCTAGTCACATATAATACGTGTAATGTACGCACGTAGCAAGTTATACTTCTTTAGCGTAACAAAACAAAAAAAAACTTAAGAGACAATTAGCCACTGAATTTATCGCTATTAGATGTCAGTATGCGCGCGCATCGTAACAACTTGACGGTGTCGTTGTGAGCGCGCATCGCAATAAATTCACTCATAATTTTTCCCAAACGCCCCTAAAGAAGTATAACTTCAAAAACGAAAACGAACCGATACTTGCATACATAGTTAGACGTTTTCTGCGTTGTCGGTTCGGTTCGATTCGCAGTTATGTTTGACAAGGCCTTTACTGCGTCTTGTTTTTAAACTGAATTGTCCTGGTATTTTTCAATTTTAAATTCTAGTTTTTTAAATTTGTGGTTGGCAACCCTACTTTATGTAGACTTAGTATACCGAAGGTTTCGGCATAGTTACTGAATATTCTTAATAATCTAAGAATAATCATAATAGCGTTAAGGTCGATTGTTAAAAAATTACACGATTGAATGATGATGCTAAGATAAAAGACGTGTTTATTTTTTACGATAATCATAACTCATTGCGACATAAAAACCGATGGTTAGCATATTAAAACCACGATGCATGAAACGTGAATTGTGTTCGAGTTCAAAGATATCTCGTCACGCGGCCTGGTGCAATAAATAAATAAGTGAAGTAACTGATTTTTTTTAATTCGGTGTATAAATTAAAAAAAAATATATATATTTGTGGAATAGTAACTATAACATAAACAACTTAAAGGTTAAAAAGTTACAGCCTATATACGTGTCCCACTGCTGGGCACAGGCCTCCCTTCATTTCTGTGAAGGTTTTAGGACAAGGATATATTATGTCCGCCGCGTTGCCCCAATGCGTGTTGGCGAACTTCACCATCCTCAACCCGTATGTTTGAGAAATAAGATGTTTTTTTCTTATTTCTCAGACATGCAGGTTTCCTCACAATGTTTTCCTTCACCGACGAGCACGTGCTAAATCAGCACTTAAAATAAACAACTACGGGGCATATCATTTTCAGCGTGTGTTCTGAATTCTTAATAATTCGCAGGTCTTTCCAACGTTCCAATTAAGAGGTCTCATGGATATACACAGATAACCTACAGTTCAATATAAAATTGCGGTCATTTTTATAAAAAGTATTAGGTATACTATATACCGTAGTTATTTTTTACGAAGTGTGAAGAAATGCTTAACTTACATATTCCGTCTGCACTTTCACACGGAAATCAATAACATCTGTGTCAAATAGGCTACAATTACGTAAATTCCCATCGACATGGGTAACGTTCATTGTAATGCTAGACGCTTTCTTTGCGTTGATCCTGCATTTGTATTGAAGTGCATATTGTAATTTATTTTATTTCTATAAGCGAAGAATAGTACAGTAGAACGCCGATTATCCGAATTGATTGAGACCGGGGTCGATTCGGATAATCGGTCATAGAGTGGTATGTAATATAGAAAAACGAACTGTCACACATAGAATAAACTTTATTAAGTTTATAAATGGTTTTACACTTTATAAAGTTTTATAAAGAGTAAAACCAGCTACACTCATTTATTCATTGAACATTCGCGCTTTTTCACATAAAATCGATCCTGAAGTCGGTTGACCAATAGATCGTTGCTGCAGAAACCACGTAAAAAGAGCATTCTCAAGCTGTTCATCCTTTGCCTTTTTCATTACTTTTCGCGACGAACATCCATCACCACTTTCCAACGCAGTCACAAAACTTAAAATTTTTTCATTATTATTTTTAATATCAGTTAACCAAGTACTATATGTAAATATAATGTACTACTATATGTAATAAAAATATAATGTAAGTAAGTGATGTTACTTACTGTACTTGGTTTTATTTTTTTATATTACGCTTAATTAAAAATAATTAATTAATTATAAATAAGTGACGATTCGGTTAGTTGGCGTTCGGATAATCGGCGTTCTACTGTAATAGTTTTAAAAATTATAACTGGACCTGAAAGAAAAAACCCTGCAAGATGTAATGATACGAAATTGCTTGTATTAATATTAGAGACCACGAAGTACGCATGGTCTTTGTTAGCAGAGCATCTGGCAACTACCCTGTCCTGGGTTAGAATTTCAGCCAGAGCCAAATTTGTGCAAAAACAGAAGCTGTTGGTATATTGAGGCCTTTTGTATTGCCATTTTCCCCGAGTCTCACACTGCACTCTGGCCTTCCTACCTACGATCTCATAGGGGTAGTCGGACATGAGGGAGAACTTGTGTTTGCATGTGCACTTTGTGGCACTACAATTACAATATAAATATATTCTGAGCATTTTATAGCTTGCGATTATTCGGAAATAATTACCGTTTTTGGAAATAAATATTCTGATATTATTAATGTTCCCAAAAATCTATCTTATCTAATATATTAAAATTAATATTTGTTTGTTCGTATTTTATACGCTGTCATACCGTTCATCAGAGTGCGCTAAAACTTTGTCAACTTATTGCTTGCATTTGCGTGAAGGTTATAGGCATAATACAATTAACTTCAGTAGTTTAACGTTTCTCTACGATGTTATTAACAACTTACGTGACAATAATATTCCGCCTAAGTATGTTTCTATTAAGTACTCAAGCTCCAAGAAACACTAGACATTAATAAAGAGGCAGGTTCTGATGGCTCCAATCTTCGTTGTCAGATGTGCTAATGGTCTTAATATACCGCTCCCTATTCTTATAACAGACAGATCTTTTCGCGAAATGTGTACCCGGAATATCCTGCGATATAAACTATTCTATCTGTACTACGTGACCAAAAGAATTAGGCGCATCACAGCTAAGACGTCATTACAACTAGGGAGGGAACACCGGAACGGTGATTGAGCACTACGGGAAGCGCGAGGATAGAGGCGGAGCGCGGACGCCGAAACCGCATTCCTGTCATGCACCTAATTGTTTTGACCAAGTTGTAAATCAGCACATGTAACTCCAATGCATAACAAGGGAAATAATTACTACGAAACTTTTAAACTCATCCTACATTATTAAGCTAAAACTAGCAATGATAGTTAAATAATATTCTTCCCCCCGGACCTCCGAGATGTGCAAACTTTATGTGTTAATTTTATTCAATTTAGTAAAGTTCAAAATCTACTTGCAATAATAGGAGCGCATAACTAAGATGACCACGTTTGTTTGTCGAAAAAAATGTACGAGTATGGACTTTAAGAACACGTCACGCCAGAACCTGTGTGAGTAACACTGTATCTATTTCACAATAAAGGCAGAAAATTGTTTACTTACACTAATAACCCGAGTCATTAAGAATACACAATATTATTGGAGCGTGGATCAAAATAAACCAGACGGTTCGAATATTTGTATGAAGTAGTCGATTGCGGCCATTAAAATCAGACCTCTCTATTAACACATCGTTTACCAGACACCGTATAATACAGTAGCGTATTCGGTTATTAAACAATCAAAGCTATCATATATGTATAACCACAGTGACATCATTACGCATTTTTTTTTCCTGCGAGCCTGGTACTATAAACAACAATGCCTGTCGATCGTACGCCGACTAAGAAGACGCTTGCGCACTCTGATCACTGCGTCCGACCCAAATATCTGCAGAAAGCTTGATGAGCCAGAACTTTGTACCATAACCAGCCGAACTGAAAGGAAAAGGGAAGAGAGTATAAAACAATCAGAATTTATTGTATTTAAAAGGGAAATCATAAAAATGTTTTCTGAATTTAAAGAAGAACAACGGTTATACCTTGCATCTATTAGTTCAAGCATCGATGAAGTCAAGTCACAAAACAATAAATTACAGGAGTCCGTGGAATTCATGTCTGAAAAATACGATGAGGTGATACAAAAAAATTGCCATCTTGAGGAGGAGAGAAAAGAAGATCGGAAGTATATACAACTTCTAGAAGAAAAGGTTGAACACTTGGAACGCCAGTCCCGATCAACCAGTTTAGAAATAAGAAATATACCAAAACAGGCATCCGAAAATAAACAGGATTTGAATGGTATTATTATTAATTTAGGTAAAACCATCAATGTCCAGTTTCAGCCATCAGAAATCAAGGAAAGAAATCCCAAACGTAAGCAGAAACTGTTGGCCCTTCAGATGGGGTTAAGCAGAACCACGGTGAAAAGGGTGTTAAATGAAGACTTAGGGCTTCGGGCATATCGAAGAAAAACAGGACATCGTTTGAATGCTCGTCTAATGGACCTGAGACTGAAGAGATGCCGCGCTTTGTTGAAGCGGTACGCGGGAAAAAAATATCGGGAAGATATTTTTTCGGATGAAAAAATTTTTACCGTAGAAGAGAGCTACAACAAACAAAATTATAAGGTGTACGCACACAGTAGTGAAGAAGCGAGCAACCGTATTCCGCGTGTCCAACGAGGTCATTTTCCATCCTCGCTCATGGTGTGGTTGGGAGTTTCTTATTGGGGCTTAACAGAGGTACATTTTTGTGAGAAAGGTGTAAAAACGAATGCAGTTGTGTATCAAAATACAGTCCTGACGAACCTTGTGGAACCTGTTTCTCATACCATGTTCAATAACAGGCACTGGGTATACCAACAAGATTCGGCGCCAGCTCATAGAGCGAAGAGCTCACAAGACTGGCTGGCGGCGCATGAAATCGACTTCATCCGGCACGAAGACTGGCCTTCCTCCAGTCCAGATTTGAATCCGTTAGATTACAAGATATGGCAACACTTGGAGGAAAAGGCGTGCTCAAGGCCTCATCCCAATTTGGAGTCACTCAAGACATCCTTGATTAAGGCAGCCGCCGATATTGACATGGACCTCGTTCGTGCTGCCGCATGAGCCAAGACCGGAGAAAGCGCGCCAAGTTCGGTCGAACGTGAAGGTTTTGCTCACAGTTTTTTCTCGATTGCAGGGGCGTGGTGCATCATGAGTTTTTGCCACAGGGTAGTACCGTCAATAAGGAATATTACCTGCAAGTTATGCGCAATTTGCGCGAAGCAATCCGCCAGAAACGCCCGGATTTGTGGAAGAACAAAAACTGGCTTTTGCACCATGATAACGCCCCTGCTCACACATTGTTGCTTATGCGCGAATATTTATCCAAAAACAACACAGTAATGGTCCCAAAGCCACCGTACTCCCCAGACCTGACCCCCTGTGACTTTTTCCTGTTCCCAAAACTGAAGAGGTCCATGAAACGACGACGCAACGCCACGATTTAGATAAAGACTGCATCAAAGGAGGAGCTGAAGAAGATCACGAAAAATATTTTTTTTAAGTGCTTCGAGTATTGGAAAAAACGTTGGCACAAGTCCATTATATCCGAGGGGGATTACTTTGAAGGAGATAAAATAGATATTCATTAATAAATAAATAATTAAAAAAAAATCGCGATGTTTTTGGATCAGACCTCGTAAAAATGCCTTTATAAAAGATAAATTCCAAAAATCAATAAAAACTTTCAATAAGAATAACAAAGATAATAAGCTTAGTACCCGTCATTTAAATATAAGCTGTCCAAAAACTCCTGTCTATATATCGGAAAGTCTCACATCCAAGAGTAAGCGTTTATTCTTCTTGGCAAGAGAATTTGATTCGACGTACGGTTATAAATACTGTTGGACTTCATACGGTAAAATATTGTTGCGTAAAGAAGATGGTTGCACGCTAATAAGAATTAATAGTGAAAGTGATATAAACAAACTTAAAAGTAAAAAATGATATCTATTTGGTTAAAAATAATTAATTTTTTAGTATTTTACTTTAAGCATATATTCTTTAGAATGTCTTTTTTGGTAATTTTTACTATTATGTCTCTTTTATTTTATATAATTTTAATCAAAACACAAAAAAATGTGCCTGTAACACACTACATTCAAACACAATCAGTACCAACATACTATTTACAACTAATTCTGTACTCAAAATCGACTGTTTAAAAAAAAATTGTCCACGTATTTCTATTATTGCACTGCATTATTATACTTATGTATCCAGTTGAGTAACGAGATAGGTTGTCAGGTAAAATATCCAAATTAATATCACCTGTGAGAATAATATTTGTACAATCAATGTTAAGTTAAGTTGTACAGTCAATAAAAGACGTATGTTATTTAAATCAACCTAGAAATACATCCGTTCAATTGAGTAAAATTGCTGAAGCACCAAAAGTATCTCTCAACATAGTTAATAATTTCTTTATATCAATTTGAAGTCATCTGGCTAATACTATCCTAAAAAAATTAAATAAAACTGACCTTCAACTTGCCAAGGAAGCTAAACAAATTGGGCCAGCCCAATCTATGTCACTACTTTAAACAGATCCTGAAGAAGTTAGACTCATAATTAGTAGCCTTAAATCCAACTGTGATTCGGGATGGGACGACATTTCTGTAGGTTTTTAATTTACATTTACTTTAATTAACACCTTGTTAGCATATATGTAACTTAAGTTTTCTATCTGTGGTTTTTCCGGCTCAATTTAAAGAAGCAATAATTTGTCCAATATTTATAAATCAGCAGACAAGTCATTTCCATCAAATTATAGACCAATAGCTCTATTATCATCACTTTTTAAGATACTAGAGAAGCTTGTAACAAATTTCTTGCTGATAATCAATATGGCTTAACCGAAGAGGCGGTTTTTATTTTGACCACTAAAATAACATAATATTTAGATGAAGGTAAAAAGTGTTTAGGAGTTTTCCTAGATTTGTAAAAAGCATTTGACACAGTATCTATTCCTGTCCTTATAACCCGTCTTCAGAATTTTGGCATTCCAGGAATAGCATTGGACTGGTTTAAAGATTATCTCTCAGAACAGAAACCAAAAAGTACGTATTGATGACTGCCTCAATGACACTGCTATCTGCTCCTATGGAATTCCGCAAGGCAGTACACTGGGACCACCCCTCTTTTTGGCATACATTAACGACTTGTGTCACTTAAATATTCGTGCCGCAGACCTTTTCATGTTTGCAGACTCTGCAGACAGATCTTACTCTTTCATGGTCAGAGTTGGGATGCTGTTAAAAATCCACTGAAGAAGGACTAGTTTGCTGGAAGATAACCTACTTACATTAAACACCACTAAAACAAAATTTCTATGTTTTTCAAAAACCGCTGCTTGCAATCCACGAAACAAATTATTATAATAATTCACATGCATGCTTGTAATAAAAACTATAAAATTCATACAACATGTGAGTGTCCCATTCTAAGTAAAGCTGACAAAATATCTATAGATATCTCGTTATAATAGTTGATGATAAGCTTAATTGGGCTCCACATATTTCTTTTATTTCTAATAAAATCAGAAAGTTTACTTATGTTTTAAGAATATAAAAACAGTTGCAAACAGAAAACTATTACTACAAACGTACAAAGCGCCATGCCAGAGATTTTTTGATTCCTGGGGATGTGCTGCTAAAACACAGCTTATAGAATTAGAGCGAGCCCAAAGGGCTGTAATAATATTAATACCTTCCCTTCCTTACAGATGTTCGACAAATGGTATATAAGTTAACTGAAGTACTAAGTGTTCGCAAATTATTCATATATCAATGTCTTAGAGGCTTTCACAGATGTAGTGTTCCGCAATTACAAAATTCAAAAAGAGCTGTTTGTATAAGTATCCCCAAGGTAAAATACATATTTGGCAAAAGGAATTATAATTACCTACCTCCCAAGTTATTATTTTATTATACTAAATAAAACAGTGTGCACAAGAAAGGCGATCAATGCAATAATTTAATAGCTCCATACGAATAACTTTATGTGCAGTGCAACAATCACGCTACTCATACATATATCAACATTTCCTGATGTACCATCGACACAAAGAATTATCTCCTGAAATACAGGGTATCCTATCCGGAGTCAGGGCTCAATGATGTTGTATGAAATAGAAGTTGACAGAACACTATAAATATAATAAATTAAACTCCATTTTTCCCATCCAAGGTATTATCCCATTTCGTCCAGTGGGTTTCGTAAAAAACGACGTTCGGAAAAACCAGATCAACAGTGGGCGGTAGTGTCAAAGGGGCGAAACGTTTGGTATTGCCGCAGTTTACAGAGCTAACAATTGTGAAACGCCTATCAGGTCGATCGATATCAGGCGATGCTGCCGCCGCTGCTATTTAGGCGGTGGTATGCTTATCACGACATTGGGAATAAAATAATATTGAATATTATAATACGCATTGTTATTTATGAACATTATGTACATACTTATAAGTTAAAAACATTTATTGAACAAGATAATTTTTTCTTACTACAGGAAAAAACACATTTACAAGTGTTGCATTGGCAAATATTTTCGTTACACTTTCTTTTTATGGATGTTTTCAGTTTTCGCTTAATAAATTTAATTATGTAGTGTATTCGCATTCGGATAAACAATTTTATCAAAAATGGAGGGAAATATAAGCATGGCCGTATTTGAATTCAATTTTATTTAGTAACTTATATAATTATAACAGTAATTCACCATTGTTGATATTATATTTAATGAAACCGGCACTTAAAATTAGTTAAACTTATTTTAACTATATATATATAATTAGTTAACTAATATAAAACTAAAGAACTGTGGTATTGCGATCGTCAATCCGCTTAACAAGTGTCACGATTAAGGTCGATTCTCTCTACAACGGTAGAGGCCCCGTCTAGCAATGAACTCTATGGATTGATGAAGAAGAATGAAAGGTTGTTTTGGCAAATTGATCTTAATTGAGCACATATTTTTCAGTACGATGGTTCACCTGCTGCAGTGGCAAAACTTCCGCCGCTTCTACCTGTACATAATGACGGACAATTATCGCAACATCATCACCAGACATAAAAGGATATTGCTCAGTCCCGAAATGAAAAGCAGATACTCCTTGGACGAGAAAATGATAGTATCCGCTGGTACTTTGCCCGATTTAGATGAAGCCTATTCAAGGTTTGTGTTTATTCATCCACTAAGTAAGTTTGTAAATCATCTAATAGTAAGTAAGCGTTAGCTCAACAACAAACAAATCACACGCCGATGAAGAAAACAAATGATAGTGATGTACTGACCAATACTAGATTTAAAAAAACAAACGGCTCCGTGGCGCAGTGGCTTAGCAATGAGTTGTTGCGCTGGGGGCCGTGGATCCGAATCCCGCACGGAACAAGTATTTGTATGGCCTATAAATAACTGTTCCGGGTCTGGATGTTTGTCCTCGTGCAATTTATGTTTGTAAATTGCCTCCACGATACAGAAGAAAATCCTAGTGTGGGGTTAACGTTTAAAAAAAAATTACGACTCACCTTACGTACGGTTATTGTCCACTGCTGATCATGGACACCAGCATACTGGAGGAATCGCAATAACGTTGTAAGCTTTTAAGAAAGGAGTCGGCTCTTTTCTGTAAAAGCCCTTGTAGCTCAGGATATAAGCGTTGTGTTCGATCTCCGCCCTCACAAATGAAAGTGTAAAATATTGATAGATGTTTATTAAACACGCATTGGGGTAGCACGGCAGACTTCTCCCTTTACTAAACGAAAATGAGAGGCGTGTGTCCAGCTTTTGAAATAGGTTACCTGTTCATCTACATCATCATCATTACAGCTCTTCACAACTCCACTACTGAATTAGTTTACTACTTCGAGTCCTTATCCGGTGGTATTGTATCCAGTCATTTACTCTGATAAAAATAAATCGTTAGAAAATTACTACAATTTAATTTTTTTAATTAATTACAATCTATCAAAAGCCCACTGCTATACATAGGTCTTCCCCATCGATTTCTCATAGAGCAACCATAGTTTTTATTTATATTTTGAACTGTTATGAGAGGTTGCAGTTTCCCTCTGTCGCCTCTTACAACTTCCACAGGACGGGGTAGTGGGTTCTCTCACGGCAAATATTAATTACGTATAATTCCATGTTAAAAGTAAGTAGAGTTACAGCCAATATAAGTCCCACTGCTGGGCACACACCTCCTGTTACTGAGAAGGTTATAGAACAATAAGTTCACCGCGCTGCTTCACTGCGTGATGTCAGACTTCACATTTCCTCGAAATATAAACATGCAGGTTTTCTCACAGTGCTTTCTTTCACCACAGAGCACGAGCTAAATTAGCACTAAAATTATAATTAACAGTTTCATCGTTGCGGGTTAGGATCTCACCTGGGTTTCTCGCGTATTGTGACATTTACGATTAGCTCTTTACTCCTGAGCTTCCATGGCTCTGTACGTTTCTTATTCATAACGTTCAAATCCGACACGGAACAAGTAATTGCATGGCATACAAATAACTTTTCCTGGTCTGGATGTTTGTCTATGTGCAATTTAAGTATGTAAAACGCCTCTACGATACAGGAGAAATTCCTATCGTGACGTACCAGTAACGTTTTAAATTGATAAACTATTAAATTTTGGTGTTACAGACGAGTGTATGGATTCGAGTCAGTTACAGACTTATATAAATGGAGTTCATCTGCATTCTATCTCGACAATATAAAAACCCCAATGATATTTATTAACGCGAGAGACGACCCCATCGTTCCTGAACCGCTTCTTTCCTTTGCAAGGGAATTCGTTAGTAAGTATTAATAGCAATGTCAGTTTACACAGTTTTAGTATAGTTTGTGTGGCACACATCGCTCAAGGTTGACTTGCATACGTCGTTGGTGCAAAACGCCTGACTATAAGATCGTTTATTTCCGTTCGCAATTAAGGCATATTTATCTACTTTAAATGGTGGAAGTCTAACCTTATTAAATTCTTATACAAGATGTTCATATCAGAAGTTAAGAATGTCTTATTTTCTTTTTCAATGTTTAGTTACTTCTAATTGTTTGTAAATGTATTATAAACTTTTTAAGTATCATTTTGAAAAAGTTTTAAATTAAAAATTCACCCAGAATCCAACCAAAAATATTTACAATTCGTTAGTCGTAATAAAAGGATTGATTGCGGCATTGTGAATATATTTTTCGAGTTTTTGGTTCGGAAGAAATGATTTCAGTAATTCCAGTAATATGATAATTAAACTGTATCACGTTCAGATTAATTCTTTTATTATATTACTACACATTTGGCCTAATGACGGAAGAACGTACGAATTTTTCCAATACAACATTTATAATAGTTTTACTCTCACACCTTATATGTGTGGACAACTATCGGCTCCTGCTTTATCACGACATGACCTTACTTATATATCATATAAGCTTGTTTCTCCTAAGCACAATTCCGCAGTACTATATATTCGTAATTTCGCTAAAATGGATTCTGATAAACTTGAAAGTGACGCATATCGTATGGACTTAACCTCTGTTTTTAAATCAACTTCTATTGACGATAAAGTCTCCATACTTAATAATATAGTTCTTAGTCTGTACAACAATCATGCTCTTAAACATCAAGTAAGAGTAAAACGTCCACCAGCCCCGTGGATCATTAGGTCCGTAAAGGTGGCAATGACCAGGCGAGATCGAGCATTTGTGAAATTTAAGAAGCATCGTACTCAGGAGAGCTGGGATTGCTACAAAATGCTAAGAAACAGATGCAATCAGATGGTACGAAATGGAACGCCGTTATATCCATAGTAATATTACAAATTCTTCGACCGCCGATGTGTGGAAATTTCTTAAAACACTAGGTATTACTAAGGCCGTTACATCTGATCATGGTCCTATCTGATATGGATAAGGTCCATGAAATAAATCATTATCTCTACTTCTCCTTTGGAACCCACAGTTCGTTCTACAACAATAGCTTCCATTAAATCCATGCCTTCTCTTATTCCTTTTTTTTTTCACTATTTACCTGTGATTGAGGATGAGGTCCAGAAATCAGTATTAGCTATTAAATCCAAGGCTGTGGGTTACGATGAGGTTAGTAAGGTTATGATATCCATGATCCGTTAGTGCCTTTTACCTGCAATCACACAAATAGTAAACTATTCCCTTGGCTCAGGCCAATATCCTACTCAGTGGAAAAAAGCATTTGTGCGACCACTTCCTAAAATACCTAATCCCTCATTATCTACCCATTTTCGACCAATTTCAATTTTGCCATACCTTTCTAAAGTTCTGGCAGCCTGTGTTCACAAGCAAATCTTCAGCAGGTTATGTTCATAACCAAACATAACCTGCTGAATAAATATCAGTCAGGCTTTCGCGCAGGTCACAGTACTACCACTGCTTTGATAAAAGTCACAGATGACATTCGAATGGGAACGGATGAGCAGAAGCTTTCAGTGGTAATGCTTGTCGATTTTTCAAATGCTTTTAACACAGTCGACCACGATATCCTTATAGCCTTTCTAGCTAATCTTAGATTCTCAATCCCAGCTTTGGAATGGTTTTCATCCTATCTTCGCGGCCGCCAACAATCAGTTCGATTAGGACATGAGTCCTCAACATGGGCTGAAATTGAAACAGGCGTGCCGCAAGGCGGAATACTTTCTCCTATGTTTTTTCTATTTATAAATTCTATCACTTCAGGTCTCAACTGTTCGTACCATCTGTATGCAGATGATCTTCAGCTCTATGTGCAATCTCGTGTTAATGACCTTATCGTTAAGGTGTGGTTGATATTAACAAAATCAACCACAACCTTGATGCCATAAGAGATTGGTCGTACAGACATGGTGTTTCGGTTAACCCTTCCAAATGTAAAGTAACGGTTATAGGTAGTAGCAGAATATTAGCCAAGATTAATAACGATGATCTTTCTCCCGTATTTTACAATGGAACATTGCTGCCATTTTGTAAATCTGTAAAAATCTTGGCTTACATATGGACCATATCTTAAGCCGGGGAGTTCAAGTTGCTGAAATAAGCCGTAAAGTTACTGCCACGTTACGTTCCCTTTGCCGTCTCAAAAACTTTCTGCCTTTTAAAACTAAATTTCTACTTGTCCAGACATTGATATTAACCATTATTAATTATGCGGATGTATGTTACTCAGATCTATCTCAATATCTTCTCGATAAGTTGGAGCGCCTTCTCAACAATTGCATTACGTTCATTTTCGGCTTATAAGTATGACCATGTTTCCCAGTACCGTTCGAAGCTTAAATGGCTTTCTATTCGTCAAAGGCGCAGCTCCCGATTTTACAAATACTATATTCAATTTTAAATGACGCAAATTCTCCTTCTTTTCTTAAGGATAACTTTCAGTACCAATATTCTACTCATGATAGAGTTCCCCGTACCCAAAATAGTCTTAAAATTCGTATTCCACCACATAAGAATGGTTTCTTTAATTCCTCTTTTACTGTGCAGTGCATACTGCTCTGGAATGCCTTGCCTGTTCATATAAAAAAACCAGTAACAAAGATTATTTTAAAAGAATAGTTCGAGAATTCTTTAACAGATCATTCCTCATATCACTTGATTTATCCTACTTTTGTTTTTCTCCCTCTTTCGCTTTGTAATTGATATTTTGTATAATATGTATTTTAATATGCATCATGTTATTTAATTTTTGTGTAATATTATTTTATATTTATTTAAAGATTAAATTTTTTTTTTCATTTTTTTTTTCAAAAAAAAAATGAAAAAAAGATTAAGTATACGTTCATATATTTACTATTCATTCTTTCGTTATTACAAATTAGATATTAAGTTTGTATATTTTAAAAATATTTTATTTATTTGCTTTTTGTTGTAAGATATAATCTTGTTACTTTTTATTAATTTATGGAGTGGTTGTTGCACCTACCACAGCTTCTCAAATCATCCAGGGTTGACTGGTAGATAATGCCACAAGGCATTAAGTCCGCCCTTTATATCCCATATTATAAGGTAGATGTAAAAAAGATTAAACAAATAAATGTCACATACGTACTAAATTTATGGATCAAATAATTTCAGGGACTTAACCAACAGCGCCCGATCTGATCTGATCTAGATGATGCTATCGCAGAACGGGTACTTATTAATATCGTATTGAGAGACACTAGCAATCCGTTCTGACGGTGCTTAGATACGTTCTAGGACCGTAGCGTTGTCACGAATCAGGCGCTGCGGGTTAAAAGCCTTCAAACAAAGGCGTATGTCATTGCTCAGAACAGATTTCGTTGGACGAGATATCTCGACTACCGTAGCCAAGCTTTTTACTTAACAATTTTCTTCAAATGTCAGCCTCATTTGCACGTGCTAATTACTGCTAATTAACAAAGGATAACAAATGAACTTACGGACTGTAAGTAATAACCTGATGGTAATTGGCTACTAGATGGTAAGTGGATAGTGCAGCCTGGACCATGGATAATATATAGAAGGCTACAGATGCGTTTTCACCTCGGAAGACTAAGGCGAAATGCTTCACAGACTGCATTTATACACGCTCTATATACGCTATCTTCAGCACGGAACACAGTAGATCACGCACTGTTATTTGGCGGCAGAAATAGGTAAGGGTGGTGGTATCTACTCAGATGGCCTCGTAGGTAGAAAAGGAGTCTCACCACTTGGTAGTGTTATTGGGGAGGACAGAGTTTCTAGTGCAAAACCTTTTATAGACATTTATGCCGACTGGGGAAAATTCTTGGAAAGAGAAAAAAAACAATAACATAAAGTATTTTTCTCTTTTACAGGTTCGCACGATAATGCGATGTTTCTAGAACTGGCCCATGGCGGGCACTTAGGATTTTACGAAGGTGGCCTTATTTACGCGAATCCAGTGACGTGGTTGGATCGCGCGCTGGTGGGGCTGGTGGGCGGACTGCTGATGGCGCACAACAAGTGCTCGCAAAAGGACGCGCAGCTGCCCAGCGACCACTTCGTCTCCGATGATGAGCCGGACCTCATCAAATCCGCCAACCTTGTATTTCGCGATCCACTCGACAAATCTCAGAAGGCCTAATTTATTATATTCGAGGCCAGCGCAGACGACGGACGGTTCGCATCATACTTAATTGTCCATGAAATTAAAAAAAAAAACTATATAATAACGATTATGGCGTACAAAACGTACCGTACTTGAGTCCGTCGATCTTTTAAGTACATGAGAAAACACTACTATACATGGCAAGGAACATTAACGCACGCACTAGTTATGATTATTAGTAGATTAGTACAGTGATGTACGCGACGACCCGCCGTGAACATTTCCTATGCTTCTTTTTTTATTTCTTTAGCGGATAAAAGGCCTCCGAGAACCTTTGCTCGTCGTCTGTACATTTAATTACATTCAATCACTATTTATCACTAGGCCTATGTTATTATATTTAAAGCAAACTTTAGTGTCATGCAATGGGTAGTTAGAGTAGTTTGTAATTTGTTAATAGAGAGGAATAAGTGATTTGGATGTAATTTTATATTTAGCTACGGCAAAGCCGCGGTGATTTTTTATAATTACAAATTCCAATGTTGTTGATTACTTTTGGTTAGTTTAGCTAATTGTATTTAATACATAACGAACTTAGAATTAAATTATACATTATTCCATGTATTGATAATTATTATTCAAAACATTCTGTTAGGCTGAACTTATAGGCGTCGTTTGTGTGACCTCCAGTCTACCTACAAACTGAGGAATATCTAAATATTTAATATTTGAGACAAATTGCAAAATATTGTTATATATAGATTATAAAAACCCATTTATATTTGCTGGATCCATCTCACCATACATTTGCCTATAGTGCAAGTGCAAAATAAAATGCTAATTGGTATAATAATTTACAATGTCAATTCTTCATAGATAGTTTGACTGGAGGTGTTATGCATCGTTGTCAGGGTACATGTATAATATTGTGAAGAGAAAAAGTTTAGATTGAAAAATTACCAATATTTATTTATTTAGGAGTTATGTAGTTTATATGTGATGATTGGCAATTTTATAAACACCTTTAAATATGCATTTAACTTTATATCATTGTGATAATGGCCCATTCTATTAACACCTTCAAATATGCATTTTACTTTTTTTTTAAATTTATAATGTGAAATAAAAAGTAGATGAGTTTTGTTTAAAACCAAAAAAAAATTACTTGTTATTCTCAAATGTCTAGCACATTTGTTACGTACAGCAGTTAGTTAATTTATAATGTAAAGTATATACGTCCCACTGCTGGACCTCTTATTTTTGTGGTGGTTATGAAGCAATTTCACTGCGCTGCTCCAGTGTGTGTTGATGGACTTCACATTTGCAAATTTTTATTCCTCAGAGATGCAGGTTCCCACACAATTCTTGACTTCACTGCTGAGCATGTGGTAAACCAGCACTTAAAATTGCAATTATCACAGGTGCCGGCGGAAATTAAACTGTTCGCGTACCGTTTGTTCATTGCTCTTTGCCGGTCTCTAGATCTCTAACACTTGGTAAGAATTGCTTGGCAGATAAGCCCAAAATTATTAGCTGTGTATGCGGGAACTTGGTGCTTAGTAAGCACCAAGTGAGCGCACTAGTACTGCTATTCCTCAAACACAAGTCTGTAATTTTAGATTCAAAGTTTGATGAAATTCCCAAAATCGGTCGCCAGAGCCTCGTTCGTCAACGAGTGATAAATTTCAGAGATCTCCTCTCAAAGAAGAAGTTACGCATAAAACTTAATTTCAATCATATTATTATATACGCACAAGAACACACCTACTTCCATCAGTTCCTCGGTAGCACTTTCGAAAATCGACCGGCTTACTTAAAATATGCATACTTGTTTCTAGCACGCCTTGTATACACGTGCTAGGAGATAGCATTTGCTCGCTGGTGAAATGTTTTCGCTCTACTAATAAGTACTTGTATCTAGAGTAGTACTTGTATGTTTTATGTAGAGTGAAGAAACTGTGCAGATAAAAGTTAGAATTGAAAATGGCAGCACATTGAACTATATTTACACAAAACTATCGATAGATTTCTAATGGCTATTTTAATTTATTGTTACTTACCTTGTAATCTGCATTACCAACTTTAGGTAAATTACTTTTATATTACATTACTTACTATAGGTATATTTATTTATTTTTGTTACTGTAATAAATCCATGGTATAATCAGACCGGTTTTTAAAAGATTGAAAAGAGATAAAATACCTTTAGACAATTTGAATAATATTAAAAATGATATTTATGTAAGAGAAACTTGTTAAGGGAAAAAGAAATATTGTGATGGAAAGCCGTTAAAGCAAATTATAGTAAATGGTGTGGAGTGGTTATGAAAAAAAAACTAAATTTGGGTAAAAACTAAATTCATATTTCATGTTTTGGCATGGCCACGTACGGCAAAGTACTAAAGACACAATGGTTAAATTATTGTTTGAAACCATATCAATAAACAAACATTATGTGTTGTGTGTGAAGAGGCGGTTTAATATCAGGCAGTGGTACATACACGTAACAGTAGTAGAGAGCATTTAGTTATCAATGTGAGTTTTTAGAGAACAGTTTGCTATATAAATTTTTTGATTATATGAGCTTTATGTTTTGTCTTGATTTTTTATATTTATTTATTAAGACATACAAAACGTCGATGTATGTAGGTGACTCAGAACCGTATTTTGTGGCACTCCTTGGGGGACCTCTGTTCAGCAAGGACTTGTGAATATTACGTAATGTTTAAAAAAATATTAAACTGAATTTGTGCTTAAAGAATGAAAGACTAGCTGATAAAAAAAGTTAACCGTTAAGTACATCTTGATTGTTATCAATCCTAAACATCATAAGATATATGCATATGCAATAAATATATATATAAGAAAAACATTTATTTGAACAAAACGAAAGCTGCCTGAAGTCGGAAACAAGAGTGATGCAAATTTTTTGTAGTCTGTATGTATCACGAAGCGACTAGCACGCAAGCGAGAGGGGAATAGAGACGATGGCATTTGTAGACACATTCTTTATTTGCTCGGTTAGTATGTTTGTATTGTTATGTAAATAAAGTTGATTGTAAGGAAATATATCAACTGACTTTTAAAGTAATAAAAATATATATTGTTATATTCACTAATATATACCTATTCAGTAATCAAAAAGTAAAAAATTGGATAATATATCTAACCATATTGTATGATAAATTTGTGCCTATGGACATTTATAATTTTAGATTCACGCTAATGTGATAGTGGTACAAATAGCTTTTAATGACGATGGTATATATTATAGATTACATACCAAGCAGCATCGTAGATTTTAGATTTAAGGCTGTGCTAGTCGGGCCTTTTTTCCATACCAACATAGGTAGGTGATTACTCCACCGGCACCTTTTGATGATATACATTCAAAACTAAGCATGTGAACGGCTTATTTCGTCGGTATCTAGGCTTTTCGTGAATAAAAACAAAACAGTAAATAATTAAAAATTGCTGCGCTAATTATTTATGCTCACTGCGGTACCGGACACTTTATTTTCACGATGGATTTTATGGACTTTGACTTGTATGGATCGCACTTTGTCTGTACCTTATATTTGCAACGCAAAAAGCGCATAATTAACATACAAACATATCTATTTATATAAAAGATCAAATAAATTAATTATCAAAAGATACAATTAGCAGCGCTTGTTTTTATTATAAATATTCAGTTTTTACTAAAATAAAATTATTTGCGCGCACTAGCTTCTTACAAGAGTACTTCACTGAGTCTTTTCCTTTCTTATACCTACAACCTTTGATGTGATAGCAAATATTTTAGCTACGCTCACCAATAAACTTGAGTCGTAGACTATCGCAGCCTTAAATAGAGTTCAGTCTGGCCCTTGATCACCGTTAAAAGGATAATGTATATGGAGGAGTTAAGTCCACGTAAACGTGTTTCTTAGATTTTTCCTTTTTAATGTCACAAGAGCATGATACATCAGTATAGAATAGAATAGAATAGAATGATTTTTATTCAATATGGATTATTACATAATACTTATTGAAAGTCATTATTTTATTTACCACTGGTTCGGAAAATACCTCCTGTCCTGGGAAGAACCAGCAAGAAACCCAGCGGGACTTTTTTTTTTAAACATAATTTCACTTAACAATAATTTTGATTATACAATTTTAAATGAATTTTCATAGAACCAGCATGGTGGCGATCACCTTATTCCCAGGGGTTATTTTCACTCATGTATTCCTTGATATTATAATAACCCTTTTTGTACAGTTTTTCTTTAATAAAACTTTTAAACTTGTTTATTGACAAACTTTGAACATGTTCTGGGATTCTGTTGTAAAAGCGTATACATTGCCCCATAAATGAATTACTAATTCTGTGGAGTCTTGTAAGTGGCATTACAAGCTTATGTTTGTTCCTAGTGTTTAAGGTATGAACATCCTTATTCTTATTAAAGCTATTTATGTTTTTATGTACATACATTACATTTTCATAAATATATTGCGATGCCAAAGTTAATATGTTTATTTCTTTAAATTTTTCTCTAAGGGACTCTTTACAATTTAGATTATAAATCGCCCGTACGGCTCTCTTTTGCAAAACAAATATAGCTTCAATATCAGTCGCATTACCCCATAGCAAAATTCCATAAGACATTACGCTATGAAAGTAACTAAAATACACTAACCTAGCTGTCTCAACATCTGTGAGACTTCTAATCTTTCTTACAGCATATGCTGCAGAACTAAGTCTGCTTGCTAATTTAGATATATGGGGGCCCCATTGAAGTTTCGCGTCAATAGTAATACCGAGAAAAACAGTGGTATCCACAAGACTCAACTCCTCCCCATTTAAGAGCACATTGGTTTTCGAATGTTTTACATTAGGTATTGTAAATTTAATACATTTTGTCTTATTGCCGTTTAAGAGCAAATTGTTGGCGTTAAACCAATGTACTAGTTTCGATAGAGCATTATTTACATCGTCATATTTAATTGACTGCCGTTTCAGTTTGAAAATTAAAGAGGTATCGTCAGCAAATAATACTATATCGTGATTGTCCCCTACAAGATAAGGTAAGTCATTAATATAGATTAAGAACAGGAATGGGCCAAGAATCGAGCCCTGAGGAACGCCCATTGATACTACCGATCCGGAGGAACATTTACCATTAATGACGACTTTTTGAGTTCTGTTACTTAAATATGAAGTAATAAGTTTAAGCGCCAAATTTTTTACACCGTAATGTTGTAGTTTCCTGATTAATGTATCTATATTACCATCTATATTACCATTGCCATGCTCTTATTTTTTCATATATTGTTTTTTTTTAAACTAGCAACCTAAAATTGTCCAGTTATTAGACATCCAGTAAACAACTATAGTGAACTTAAAAATAAAAGGAAAAAAAAATATACAAACATAGCCTCAATTCTTCTTAAATAGTTATGGGAAAAAGTAGGTCCAGTATGGAAGAGGAAACAGAAGAATAAGAGATGATGATTTCATCGATTTTTGATATCAGTTTTCTCTTTCGATTGACTAGGTATATATCAGTCATTTGAGCACAATGCAATAGCAATTAGATCTGTTAAAACAATTCAAATGTCCTGTGCAGCCCAATATTATCTAAAAATTTTTTTTTATGTTGAAATTTTCCAGTATAAATGAAATATTTACGCATTTTGTCTTTTCATTTTATGTTTATTTTTTATTTTGGCTGTTTATATTCCAGTCGCAATTGTAAAACAAAGATAGCTTTATGTTCGGGCTATCAAAAAAATCACAACACTTTTGATCAAATGGTAATTTGTAAAAGCAGGTTATATGTATTTATAAAGAATGTTTTATTTGGTATATAAAAAGGTACTTATTTTAGCACAAATATACCAAATTACTGATTAGAGATTAATTAAAACATCAATGTGTTAATTTGTTGAAAAAGTACATGTAACTTGAAGAAGGTATTTGTATTCGTTCAAGAGTGTGAAGGTGAAAGATACAATAGGTGAAGAATCTAAATATTATTTATGAATTTAATTAACATTATTGTTCTTTAGCGTGTGTACCTAAAATTAAATCATCATTCAGTTTTTTTTAATGTTATGATTTGTTGATGTTTGCTCTAATAGCTTGTTGCTCGTTATTTTTAATACATTATTTAAATTCTTGGTTATGTTTCAATAAATATTAAAATAAGCTATTTTGAATGTCATCCATTCATTATGCACTGAAACATTTCAATAGAAATGAGCATTTTATTATTATTTATTGCTTTTAATAATACTTTTATTAATTTGCATATTTTGATTTCTAAATGGAGCATAATGCTACAATTTGTATACTTTAAAATTAAAGATCCATTACGTATTCAGAATAAGAAAATTAGGTTCATTTTATATGCCACACAAATACCAACAAACAAAGATGATGGACGAAGCGAGCTGCGTACATTTTAAACGAGGGCGAAACCAACCTTAAACTATGCTTAACTTATAATAAGAACGGTTTAAGGTGCATATGTGCGTCCAGCAGTAGACTTTGACAAGCTGTTATAGAAAGATGAAAGAAGAAAGACGTGTGTGTGAGTGTGTGGCAAGAAGTTGAGCATGATTTTTGCGTCACTTGAAATGCACGCAGCTCTCCATCTATATTTATTTATTGGTCTGAGGTCATAAATAAATGCTTATGTGATAATTGTTGTCAAAGCTTTATGTAATAAATATTTGTGTTACGATATAATAGGAATAAAGGATTTAATCAAAGGCCTTTTAGAGATTAATCTTTCACCATTGTGTTGCGGGATATGAGTTTTGCGTCGTAACAATATTGTTGAAATAGTATTTGTCTTAAAAGGGATGTAATATTAACGTCCAATAAATGTTATTAAAATGATAATCCATGTTTTTTTTTCGTTTCCCCATTCATATTGAAATTAGTTATTACAAAAGAATTGATAAATAAGTATATTTCTAAGTCAATTATATAAAATTTTAAGAGACGGGTGAATTTACGCGGACTTAATATCTAAAAGATATCTAACCTTATATTACTTTGTAAATGGAATATTATAAATGATATCCTTAAATAATGTGACGCAAATTATGAGTTTTATAATAATAATAATAAATATAAAGTGTTTATGTGTTTACATTCAATAATGACAGTGACAGAAGTTATCTTTTACATTGATAAATTTTCTACTGTTCAAATTTGAGCAAAATAAACATGAGATCAAAACAGTTATCACTTACGAAAGTGATGAGATTTAAAAAATACATAATTATTATTTTTAAACCCATAAAGTGCTTATTCGAGCAATAGCTAAAAATAAATATAAACTAAAAATTTACACTGTACAAATATTTTAAAATGTTTGATGATGGTGAGAACATTACAAATGTATCCAAAAATTCGATTTTAGAATTTGTTACATAATTTACATACAACATGAACGGATTATTATAAGTATGATAGTTCTCAGTAAAAAAATATGAATTGTTATGGATCAATAAAACGTTATGAATATTCCAAATACAAATATCACAACATTTTCCTTAAAATAAAACTTAATTCTCTTTACACATAGAATATCTTAATCAATATTAATTACACATCAATAATTGTTTGTTTATATGCAATACAAGTGAATAATTTACATTAAAACTAAGTTCAGTGCCAAATCTGTATAAGTTAGGGAATTATTAAATTTAATTTTGAAAAAAGTAAACCTTTATAATTTAATTAGTTAATATAAAAATGGTATAGGTAATAAAATATGGCCACTGGGAGAGGTAATACAATTCCAATATAAATACTAAATTAAGTAGTATTTCTTTTTATACTCGTTTATAAAAATTGGTGGCAAAGACAATGGTAAAATAAGTAACAGAAAATCGTTACAAGAGTGACAATTCCAACATAAACAGAAATACAATTAAATCAAAAACATTCTCATTTATAAAATCAAAAATATATATTCCCTTTTTAACAATCCATGTAAAAAATGTATTGAACTTAGAAAACAAAAGCTTCATTATTATCTCCTACCTACAATTATGGAATTCATATTTTACAGTCTTTTTACATGTCGGTTTTAAATCTGAGTATTATCAGAATAAATTAAAGCTCTTTTTACAAAATATGTATTGTATAAATAAATTACGTAAATGCAATCAAATCGTAAGTTATGTTATCATATAGTCAGCATATAGAAGTTGGATCACCTTCCATAGTACATGCTATATTATCTAATTTATGAGCTAAGTGCATTTTATTTTCTAACCCTAACATAATTTGCTCTCTGTATTTACTGACATAGATATATAATTCTTTTAGAGCCGACAGAGTGTCAAACTCATTTAACTGTTCCACTGATAGTTGTTGCATAGATGTGCTTAACTCTTGATCTGTTACTTGAGGTAATTGTGATACTGCTTGATAAAATTCAATAACCATTTCTCTGTACGTGGGTAGGTCCTTTGCAAAAAGTAATTTATTGGACGGGGAATCCTTGCACAGGCGATGTTCTGTTAATGAACACGCGTCCATAAAAGTTTGGGCGATCACAGAAAGAGAGGAATCAACAGTTGCTGTTTTGTTAATATCGAAAATAAAATCGGGATTTTTTATAAGATTAACCCAAAAACGCAGTGGTAAACTGTTTGATTTCCATGCATGTACCACTTCAGGATTTATAATACCGTGTGCTCTTGCAGCATCGTCAAAAAGATCAAATAACCATTTGACAGCCGGAGGCAATACCTCATTGACTGTCAGTATAGTACTGAAGAAGTCATCAACAAATTTATGTACTGTGCCTTTTGTAGAAAGTAGTCTGGTGAGAAATATTTCTGGTATAGCTTTGTGACTATGTTCAGAAGATTTATTTATGATGTGTTGATACTCAATGGGTTTAACCAAATGGTAAAAGTGGACATTTTGATCAGTTATATCACTATTATAAACTCTTATGTGGGAATTGGAGCAATAAATACCAGTACAGTTTTTACAGGGTATTTTGTAAGGAGTATTGAAACTGTCGTTTTGGCGAGGGATCAAGGACATGATAGCAGATTCTTTGACTCCATAATGAGCCAACGTATTTAATTTTCGCCAACCATTGACTGTTTTTGTTGTAACATCTTCATCCTGAAGAGTAACATGGCCACCTCTGCCGTGCCGCCATTCTAAATCAACTTCGTGGACGGAAGGACGCATAGAAAATGGAGTATTTTTAAATAAAGCATCTAATATTTTTGATTTTACTTGCGATACACTATCACAATCTAGAACTTTACATTGAACTTTATCGTCAAAATCATCTTGTACTATATGTAAAGTTACAAATTGGTAATCAATTTGCTCTTTCAAAAGTTTTTCTTCAGATAATGAATAACGTGCTTCATGAGTTATAGCATCGACAACACCTTTTTCTATTTGATGTTTTATAGCTTTAAATAGCAAAAATAATGAAGAGCCTGCGTAATCTTTAAGGTAGTAATACATACATAAAGCCATCCAGTTAGTCAACATTTTTTCTACAACACTTTCTGTCCTTCGCAACATTAATTGAGGATGTCTGTTACAAACAGATTTTTCAATAAGTCGTAGCAGTAGGGATTTAAGTATGTCTGTGGCATATTCCATTTTCCCCATTAGTATAATCATAAGAAGGGAAGCCACATTTACTTTGTCTCTAATGTTAAATGACTTTTGGGCCTCTAATGTATCTATAAATGACAGAAGGAAACATTTGTTATTAAGAAGTTGTTCAAATTGAATCATGGCCGCATCGTAATTAGTTCGAGGAGTATTTATAAATTGGCGTTGTACATTTAATATAGGATGGTCAGATACTCCAGGGAAGAAAACCTTCATTACATAATTAACATGGTCAAGAGTTGGAATACCAGAATGTTCCAAATCAGCTGCCAAATCAGACATATCAGTTTGCAGTTCTGCAAAAGCCAATTTACATTCAAGTCTCACATTACTTTCCAATGTGTCCATTTGAATTTGTATTCTCTTATATTCTCTCTCAGCTTTTGTACTCCTCCTTCTGTACATAACTAGCACAATCATAAAAATAAGTACTATAAAGATGGTTCCAGCGGCAATTCCTGCTATAGCTTCAGGTGGAAAATTATAATTACGTAGCAACTCATAGTGTAAGTACCCTATTGGAAATCTTAAATTCTTTCCAACTTTAACCACAACTAATGGTAAATTAATATCTGTTAGCTGTACACCATTTTCATCTGTGTTCGAGGGTTGTATTTCAGGGGGGTTACACAGCAGCTGTTGCATAGTCAAACTGGTGACATTACATGGTTGTGTACCAATTGTAACAACCACATCTGATTCATCACTTGCTCTTATTAAATTTTCCCCTTCTATAACTAAGGGATCACCCTTATAAGATTTAATGCGGTTGGGAAATTGATAAACATGAGGATCTTCAACAAACACCATATAAGTTCTTAAAGGATTAAAGTACTTTTCTAAATCATGAACTGTTGTCACATTATCCATTACAAAACCAACCTTCATTACTATTTGTGGAGTACTTGTTTGTGACTTAGTTGCTTGTATAATCTCATCATATTTCTTGTTTATTGCAGGACTAGGACATTCCATTTGATTTGAATTAAGGACTACACAGGAAGTGAAATTAATGGGAACTATCTCTTCTGCAAAATATAACTTCATTAAGGGTTTTTGAATAGTATGTAAATTTGTACCATGAACTGTTATCATTCTTCCACCAGATACAAAACTTTTTAATGGTTTTATTTCCATAATAGTAGGGTCTGCTGTATAGTTAAATAAATTTCCATTTAAAGTCCTATTAGCATTGTCAATAACAACTGTAATTTTACGTATCACTCGAGGAGAATTAGCTTTTGGAGTAACACAAATTAATCTGCTGTTAGATGTTTGTGTTTTATTGACAGCACATGGTAATTCGTCCAAATATGCAGAAACAGCTGAACCAATATTCAGATGTTGTCCACCAATTGCTAATTGAGTCCCACCAGAAACGGGACCAAGCCCAGGGTATATACCCTGTAATTTGATATTTTTATAACTAAACAGTACACTTGATTCAGTGTAACCAGCTTCATTTTCTACAATAACTGGTGCAACAATAGAGCCATTAGATGGGCCTGTACGACAAGTAATGCTGACTGATACTTCAAAATCTACTATATCGCACAACACATCACCAATTTTAACCTTTCCTGTCACTTCTTCAACTCTTAAGCCAAGGTTGCTGCCTTCTATAGTAACAATAGTTCCTCCTTCAATAGGCCCACTTAGTGGTTTTATCATATCTATTCTAGGTTTAGGACATGCAGTTATTGGATCTTCAAGACAAGACTCACTATAGGAACATGAATTACCACACCATGTACATTGATAAATAGAATTTCGTGTTTTACAAAGAGAACAATCAGCATGATCTCTGTGGGATCCAAGAATTTCACACTTATATAATGTTATGTTAATTGTATCTATATAATGTTTATGGTTCCAGTATACTTTGACACTCACATTATACTCACCAACATATCCTTCATATGAATAAGTTGTTTTATCACAAACAATGAAATGGTTTGATTCCACTCTAGCTGGTATGACCATATTAGCTAATTCAATACTAACTGAACACTGAAACCCAAAATGGCCGGGTTGTAAATGAGGTAAGTTTTCCACTTCAAGCTCCAACTCCTTGGGAACATTATTAGGTAATAATACTGGTTTTTTATACTGCCTTATACGAGGACAATGACCAATGCCATGATTAAGCAACTTTGTTGGGTTATTTTCTCCACTTATGACAGTTCTTTGGCATACAAATGTGTCATGTGTACATTTGTTATCATAAATACACCAATTGCACGCCCACTCACTCATTATGCAGCTATGACATGTAGTGTGCTTAGCACAATCATAAAAAGCAAAGTTTCGAGAAACAAAATCTTTATTGGTTTCTGAAGAATGTACTGAAAGAGGGACATATACATGGTCTTGATCTTGTGGAATTTTTGGCCTATGTTTTATATCTGGTGTAGGGCATGCTAAGCCATTAGAAGTTACTGCAGCATCAATAGGAGGAGCGTTACCGAAAACACATTTATATTTAGCCCCAAAGGGAAGTTCTGGTAATGTTCTTATAACAAGTTGCACTGTAGTTACTTCATTAACCGAAATTCTTTCTGGTAATATCTGTTCAAAATCAATACATTGCTGCCCTGTATATTGGGATAGCCATCTAGGTGCACTTTGGGTACCTTTTTGGCACATACTTTGGACTGTGCATCGCTTTTCTAATGAACACCAACCACAATGTGGATCATTAGATTCTAGGCATGATGAACAATTGCCATGTTCTGCACACTTCTCAGTTGGTATCTGTACAATAGAATTTTTGGCTAAAATATAAAGAGATTTTTGATATGGTGACAAAGTAGTATCTGGAAGTATTTTTTGTCCAGGTAAGAGCACTTCACTAGAGTATTCTAATGCTTTATCAGCATCAATTAGCACTTTTTTCAATACCCCATCACTTGTACCAAGGAAAGCCACAGTATGTAAGCCAGTTACAGACATAGTTACAGAAGTAATTAATGTATCATTCCAACTAATCACTGACATTGTTTTAATAGGGTACAGTCCACTAATTTTGAGACCTACCTCACAAAAATTAAGTATATTACCAGTGGAACCTACACTTGGACATTTACCATCAGATATCATACCTGATATGTATCCCATATTTCGTGCCTTTGTACTACCATTAAAACACATATGAACATTTTCATTAAACTTAATTTCTATATCTTGTAAGGAGTACACACAAATAGCAGACTTAGCTATTGGTTCATTACTGATACCTTTTGATGGGCTAAACAAAGCAACGAGAATTGGATCACCAGTCTCGATGCCTAACTGTGCTGCTAACTTTACACCTGCTTTAGCTATTTTAGCATCTTGAACTAAATTATAATTAACAATTTCAATCTTACCATTAATAGTTTCCTCCTTTACATGACATTCTAAAGTAACTTCAGTATAACTATTGTAGTTGTCATCATTGACACATGTACGGGCTAAACGGGACACATAACCAAGTTCCTCATTTCCAGCAAGATGAGAATGTTTTTGAATTAATAAGAAGTATGCATAGTCACTTGCGTTAAAACCATACACATACTGTACTAAAAAATTATCTCTGTATTTAACATCTATCTGAATCAAACTTTGTTTAGAAAATGTAAATTGGGCCAGTTCAAGTGTCATAAGATCACGACTTGAGATCGCAGGGACATCATGACGGTATTCTCCATTATTAGTAAAGGTTGTACCAACATATAATACATTAGAACGGTCCCAGGAGTTGTATCTTTCAGGACCAATAAAAGCATAAGTAGAAGCTTCAGCATCGTTTGCAGCGACGCTAACAGGTACAAATTCTGGTTCTGCTGATAAATCGCCCAGTTTGTATTTATAACAAGATCCTTGAGCCACTGATCCACATGCTAATACTATTCTGGACTCTTGATCTATAACCAATATTTTGTTCACGTTGTCGATCCAGGTCGTTTGAATGTCGGGAGATGGGCATCCACTGGCATGACACATCGGGTTATCCAGTTTAGGGCCGGTTCGGATTACATGTATCGGTTTCAAGTCTGGACTCAATTGATGTAGCCAATTCAATGAACCAGCATAGACTTGACCACTAATTTTGTCAACAACAAGATGATAAAATTGGAATGTCTCATTTTGATGAATTGGATATTGTGATATAAACTCGTATCCATAAGCTATTGTGCATCGAAGCCAAAATGATATTAATAATACTATTAAAGAAGTAGCCATCATCACATTTTAAACTATCGTTGCAATATTATTCTTCACGTTTTCACAACTACAACATTTATTTCATATATTATTCAACCCATTTTAGTATTATTACAAAAATAATGTAAAAGCATCGATGCCGATGACATAGAATAAACAATCTTTTTTTTTCAATACGGATTTACTATTTGAGCTGAAGTAAGAACTTCCTTGGGCCTTTATAAAAGATTTAAGTATTTATAAGTATTTTAATATATAATAAATAATACCTAATTTTAAAATACATTAAAATATATTCCTTCATTTTATTGATATAACATTTTCTATATTTCTAATTATACTAAAATTAGATCAGGAAAGATTTACCCTGCAGGTTACGATTATTCAAATAATTTTTTAAAATGTATGTGATAAGTTTTATTTGCCGATGTCAGTGGATTTCGTGTATTAAATGTTTGTACTTGTAAAGTACAACTTAAAGCAATAAAACAAGTGCTATGATGATAAAAAAATATCTCAACTTCGTGGATTTTGTTGATATATTTATATTTCATATAATGTATTATATTTTACAAAGTTATCTGTGGATTTATTAGAGTAGGTACATAGTGAAAACTCGAAAGGAACTTGACCCGAGTTAACTCGCATTGAAGTTCACGTAACTCCAGTTGAACTCGAGTTAAGTACAATACGGCCGACGTATCTTGGCGAGTCCGACCTTCGCGCAGAAGGTTGCGCAATAGCTTTTTTAAGGAACAAAATGGTGGCATGAGGCGACGTACGGGGGGCGGTGGTCTAGGCTAGAGATTGACCATAAGTAAACACAATCGACCCTTTAGTCATAAAATATCGCAATCGATTAGTTTTATTTAGAAGTTATTGATTTTTGTTTATATAAGATATTAAACGAAATAGATTTACAAATATAGTGAATTTTGTTGATAATAAACAAGATTTCGACTTAAATAAAAAAAAAAAACTAAAAACATATTATTTTCTCAGCTGAAAGACATAATGTACTTAAATATCAATTATCTATTAACGTCTTCTTGAGTAACGACTATTTGAGAAAATTTAGAACCTCCTTATAAATTGCAAATAAATATATTTTTATGTCTTAATTTTAATCGATTTGAATAAAAATCGATTAAACAACACCCTCAGGCACGCGTGTTGGACATCCCTTTCTGGTTACTTCGTAAAGCTTCGTGCTTATTCGGCAATGCTCGGTACACGGTAATATTTCTCAGTCACACGTTAGCATTGGTGTCGTGTTCGTGTCGCTATCTCTGTCTTGAGCACAGTCGGTTACAAAAGTTTTCGTTGTTATTGTTGTTTGTTTTTATTAATAGTGTTAAGTTTGTTTTGTTTGTTTTATTTGTTTTATTTGTTTTATTTGCAAGTGTCAGTTAGCACTTATATTATTCGCCAAACATGCCACCAAAACATAACAGTGTGTTAAATCGCCAGGCGAGAAAAATTATTTACGATTTAACGCAATATATGAAAAAAGAAAAAGAAGAAGGCGTAAAAGATGTCGATAAAGTTTATTTAAGAGTTGCTAACGCAACTGGTGTGTCCCAACGCACAGTACAGCGGATCGCAACTGAAGGCAATATTTCGGGCTTACTTTCAGTATTCCGCACGCCTGGTAAAAAAAGGTCTAGATCAAAACCTATTACTGATATGGATAATTTTGACCAGGGAGTAGTAAAAAGATGCATACACAACTTCCACAAAACTGAAAAAGAAATGCCGACGATAAACAAATTACTAGCGAAACTCAAACGGGATATAAATTTTCAAGGTGGTAAAACGAGCTTAAAGACAATTATCAAAAACTTGGGTTTCAAGTGGCGAAAGACCGAAACCAATAGAATGGTTCTTATAGAGAAGACCGACATTCGCCTGAAAAGGATCTTGTACTTGAAGGCAATGAAAAAATACAGGGACGAAGGGCGACCAATTGTATTCACTGACGAGTCGTATGCCCACTCATCACATACAAAAGGTAAGGCGTGGTCAGATGGTTCCGCTCAAGGACTAAAGCGCCCGATATCAAAAGGTCAGCGGATAGTGATGGTACACGCTGGGTCAGAAGCAGGGTTTGTTCCGAACGCGCTACTAATGTTCAAATCTGGCAGCAAAACCGGAGACTATCATGATGACATGAATTTCAAAAATTATGAGAAATGGTTACGGACCCAACTGATTCCAAATTTGAGCCCTAACTCGGTGGTGGTTATCGATAATGCTCCGTACCACAACAAATTAATGGATCCTGCCCCTACATCTAATGACAAGAAGGCAAAAATGGAATCGTGGTTATTAGAAAAGGGTATACCATATGAAAAGGACATGCGTAAACCACAACTTTACGATCTAATAAAAAAAAACAAAGACGTGAATAAAAAATACGTAATAGATGAAATGTTTAAACAAAACAACCACGATGTCCTTCGTTTACCCCCATATCATCCCGATTTAAACCCCATCGAGATGGTGTGGGCTGCCATTAAAGGGCACGTAGCCGCTAAAAACGTCGACTGGAACGTAACCCGGACAATGGAGCTCATACAAGAAAAAGTAAATTTAATGGGTCAGAATGAATGGAGTGCTTTATGCAGAAAAGTGCAAGAGGTCGAACATGACTATAGGAAGAGCGACCATATTATTGACGAAATGACGGATCAATTATTCATCATTAATACAGCTTCAGATTCAGAAAGTGAGTCTGAAAGTGAGAGCGACGATTACGAAGATGAACCTATGCCAAGTACCTCACATGGTACACAAGGGGCCGACGACTTTATGTTAGGAATTTCCCCCCTCAGCGACAGTGATTAAATAATAATAAGTGTAAATAAATAAAAAGTATTAAATGTAAATAATATTGTATGTGTTTGTGATAAAATCTGCCCCTATCGAAAGGTGAGGTATCAAAATTGAATCTTTAATTTATAATGTCTCCAAAGTGTTTTGATATTTTTGGTCACTGTATTAGGGAAATTTTATTTGTACATTGGTATATATAAAAAAATGACAATAACAGTTTTCTTCACGAGTGTTCATGCGCTAAACTTCGCAGAGCCTATATTCAGACTCGCCAAGATACGTCGGCCGTATTATAACTCGAATTGATGGGACGAAGCTGAGTCAATTTGTTACAAATTATTTATATTTCTTACATCCAACTCTGTGTTAGACATTTATTATTTACCTATAGTATATTTATAGTAGATGGGAGTGAAATGAAAAACGTACTATATGTATTTATGTTTGCGTCTTAGATATAGTATGTACCTATATTTAACAACAAAACTAGTGGTATTGACGATCTTTACAAAATAATATCACTGTAACTTTCTGATAAGAATGTAATGATAACATTAATATTATTACAAAAATATTTTTGTACTCTCGTTTACTGGCTTATCGCATATCGTTCAATTACCGCCAGCTCAAACACGAGGGCAGCGATTATCTGACTCGAGTAAATTCGAGTAGAACGCAACTCGAATTAACTCAAATTAGTAAATCGAGTTGATCCGTCACTAAGATTTATCAAGCTTCTTAACTTCATCTGTAGTGTTTATGAATGGGAAGTCGGGATGTTTTTTTTGGTGGAAACTTGACCGGCGGCGGATTGCTGCTCCTGTATTATTGTTTAAATAATGGTTTGAAGTGAAATTTGATATATAAAAGAGGTGCGATTTTTATTAAGTGTCTGCGCATGTGAACTACTAGCGGAAATGGTGAAACAAGTGCTCTGATGGTGATGTGATTTTCAAGATAAGGTGTCTGTCTGATTAGGCACCTTGAGATACCATCACCAACTGTCTGATGGCTCAAGTTACCGTCAAAATCTTCCAAGGGCTGCACAATGTGACGCATCAACATATTGTAAAGCCGTGTAGTATGAAAGATGATTATAAATAATAACTTCAGGCTCAGAAAGGCTAGAACCCAGAGCCGTAAAGCCAGTTATAAAAAAAAGAAGTCGGGAATGGTAAGGGGAGGAGAGGAGAAATCAAATCAAAATATCAAAATCAAAGTACCTATGTACCTACAATATTAATTTGAGAAGAGATTGAGAGTAAATTAAAATTAAAAAAAAAACTATCTAAAACTCTATTCTTAGAATGATCGAGTTATATTAATTTGAATATTTCTTTTTCTCATTAATTTTAAGGTAAGTATTATGGAATTAATAACTGATAGGTAATCTATCCTATGCTACCTGCTGTATGTGTTATTTGCTCATAAATTTAGATCCTGTGGGGCCTTGAAACAAGGACCAGTTTAAAATGATGAATACGATGGCTCCAGGGGGTCCAGGTGACCCGCATACACAAATGAATACATATAGAAGTTATGTGACCATGTTAGCTGATCCTGGTGCTAAAGATGAAATCAAACTAAAAGCAGCCCAAGAACTTAGCGAAAATTTTGAAGTAAGTACTTATGTATTTCGTTAGAACCCCAGTGTTAGTTTTTGTTTTCATAGTATAGGGTGACAAACGAGCACACAGTCCACCTGATGGTAAGTGGTTGCTGTAGCCCATAGACATCTACATCTATCCTCAATAAAGACTCAAGATGCAGATGCGTTGTTACCCGTGAGGACTAAGATGGAATGCCCCTTTGCCAGTAAAAAGGGTCTCCGGTTCTCTACACTTACCCCATACGAAACACAGCAGCATTAAGCTGCTATTTTACGCTGGTTTTCTGTGAGAGCGTGGTCCTACCCCGGGCGAGCCGACCCATTCGTACTACAAATATACTACTAATATAGCTGCAGCATGGCTCTACCACGTAAAGCCTCGTATTAGACATATACTTTTCACATTTTATTTTAATAAAATTTTCTTATTAAAAAATAATTATTTCTAAGTATACCAACCTACGAAATATTTTTTCAATTTATTAAATATCTAAAAATACATTTTCATTAAATGGGTGTAGTAGTAAGAGGTGACTATGAAAATAGTCAGAGTGATCTTATGGCTTCTGATAGATGGCAGTATAACTGTCTCGTTTACATCAGACATAAAATACCCACACCTGTGTCAGGATCAGCATCAAAGGCTTGAAATGCACTGCACACTGCAATTGCAAATTCACCTGCGAAGTATGACAAATAATCCTCCATCCAAGGCCTATGTTAAGCAGTAGATTTTTATCAATGAAGAAGAACCAATTACAATAATATGGCTAAAGGTTGGTTCTAAAACAATGTATAGGAATTGAAGGCCTAACTTCAGAAACTGTTATGTAGTTTTATTATTTTTGGTATTTTGAAATAGGTTTTTACTTTTAATTAAAGTTCTATTTTTAGACCCCTTTGAGTGAACTAAAGAATATCACAAGCTCAAGGTTACATCTTGAATGACATCTCAATAATTTAATTCATAAAAAAATTCATCCACTATTTTCTTTAAACTTTGGGGTGGTTTGTTTTCTCCAAATTCATATAAAAATAATAATATTTGTTTACAACTGGCAAAGATAATTGCATAACATACATAGAAATAAATATAATTTAAAATTAAAAATGTTGTACAAGCGACTTCAATACAAATTATTAAGAATAACTCAAAAACTATTGGTCAGACCTTGATCAAATATATATGGGACCACATGAGAAGCACCAGCTTTCAAATAAAAAATGAATCATCTATCGGTTCACCCAGAAAAAAGTTATGAGATAACACACAAAAAAAAACATTTTAGTACCGTCCCCTTTTTGAAGTCTGTAGAAAAAGAACATACAGTTGATGAAATATAAATAAATGAAAATCACTTCCTTTTTATTAAGTCTTCTATCAATGATCATTTGTATTTTTGTGTGTTTGAGCTGAGAAGCTTTCTTTATATTAGAAGACTACTTGTTTCTGGATAATATTTTCAAACATTAAAAAGACAAATTTCTTTGTAATCAATTATATATGTGGTGGTTGCTCTGTTTGTAACTAAAATATATAAATTCTCTGGGTTAGTAAAGCGAAAGCAAGCTACGTACAGTTGACTATGTGAAAAACCCCTTATAAAATTGTTGTTCCTTATAACTTTAATAACTTTAAAACTAGCTATTCTCCGTGACTTTGTGCACATGGAATTTGATTATTTGCATGGAACCCTAATTGTTTTTCTAAAAAGTAACTCCTTATAATATCAACTATCTGCCAGTGAAAGTGCCATCAAAATCGGTCCATTACAAATTAGCCAGAACAAACACTCAGACAAATTTTTTGAAAATTGTTTTTTGTTATAGATATTGTATATACTTGCATATGCATTTAGTTAAAGCTGTTATTTTGACATTACAAACAGACACTTCAATTTTATCTATTTTATTTGTACAGATGAAGACATCACAATATTTTTTTTTAGATAAGAGCCAAGTGTCTAAGAAATAAAACTTAGAAAACCTAATTGAAATCTATCCAGTAGTTTTTCTATGATTTTGACGCAATTGCAAACCTCTATCATTTTATTTATATATATAAGATAAGAATATCTAAGGCAGTCAGTAAGAGCACACATAAAATATTCAGGTCTGTTTAAACTATTCCGCAATGATTATTGTTATTCTTGTGAGATAAAATAAAAATCTGTTAGTCAAAGGCACACAATATGTTCATTAGTCAAACTCCAGTAATAATATAACTATTTTTTACTAAGGGCTGCATTAAAAGTAATACAATATGTTATTATTTACAATTAGTTTAAGTCGTTATCTTAAGTACTTACTAATATTTTTAATAATTTAAATTTAAAATTTATTTCTTATTTCTAAGGTCATTCTGAGTTCACCTCAATATCCACAATTTCTGGACCATTCTCTCAAAATATTTTTAAAAATACTACAAGAAGGTGAGCCTCATTTCATTGCCGAGTATAACATTCAACAAGTAAGAAAACTTATTCTGGAAATGATACACCGCTTACCAATCAGTGAGACATTAAGGCCCTATGTCAAAAGCATCCTTATCCTGATGTTAAAGTTGATGGAGATAGAAAACGAGGAGAACGTGCTGGTTTGTTTGAAGATATTTATGGAGTTACACAAACAATACAGACCACCTTATAGCACCGAAGTTGATGTAAGTTATTTCACACCTTTCAGTGTATGATATGTTATATATATTGTATATACATACATACGTACAAACATATATGAGTATTTTAATTTTTCAGATACACAAATTCTTACAATGGGTGAAAGGAATTTATTCTGATTTGCCAAATCATTTACCCAAAATATTTGAACCTAAGCCTACGATACGAGTAAAAGATCTATCAGAGGTGAACATAGAGCAACTATTGCAAGAGACATATACTACTACACCCATACACACAGAAAAAAAATTACTTGATGGCAGTGTCGTTACTGTAAGTTGTCAATCTTTACTATTATACAAGCAATATTTATATATTTGTCTGTTTGTAATCTGTTACCGTTACCATTACCATTACAGTATATTAAATTCCACTGCTGAACATAGGACTGTCTCATAGATTGCTTCATACAGGGGATATTTGCCATAGTTGACACACTTGGCAAGTGGATTGGCAACCACAATTTTTTAGTTTTAGTCATTATTAGGAAGACACTGCTGCCCATCTACTGATGTTTCCTTCTGTTGTCTCTGATAATACCCACGGAATAATATGAAGTAGTGGATATGTAGCTAGTGGAAGGAAAAGGGGAGATCTCCCACCGGGCAAGGTGTTCTGCCCGGGCAGCGGCTAACACTCAGAGTGGTAGTTCGAAGCTATTCTATATATGTATACTGCTTTAACTTCGGAACTTAATTAGTGCGATTTAGGCTTCGATGTGTTTCGCTTGTGGCGCGACGACAGCGCCACCACATCACCCCCTGCTCAGACCGGAGGTCGATAGTGCAGTCCGATTGCCGGTGCGTCCTTAATGCCGGTGGGGAATGCATGCGTAAGGGCAAGTGATGCCGGTGAGAACGATGAGCCGGAGCAAATGTGCCAGGGATTGCCTTGTAGTCTGCGGTGAGTCGAGAAGAAGGCAAGTAATCTGCGAGAGTGCCATTAAGCAGAGGTGAGCAGTAAGGCTCAGAGCCATGCAGTAAGGCTCAGAGCCGTGTCGAACACTGTAGCGCAGAGAGTTGCTTGAAGGAACAGGAAGCATTATTATTCCAGTGCTGCGATGAACCTTTGTAAAGCTAGATGGCTTGCAGAATGTGAAGACTGCAGACAATAACTGCTTGGGAGCAAATAAATGGGGTACTTGAGGATGATGACAAAAGTTTGAAATTGTAGTTTCCGAAGGTTGTTGGTTGCGTGTTCATATCACGTTGGGGTCACCACTGTAGCCGGTGGAAGGGAAAGGGGAGATCGCCCGCCGGGCAAGGTGTTCTGCCCGACGAGCGGCCAACGCTCCGAGTAGTAGTTTGGAGCTATTCTATACATACTGTTTTGCTTGTGGTTTGATATTCTTCCACTGCCACTGCATGGTTTTTTTAATCACATTCTAAAAAATCACTCAAATGATTTCAATGAAATTTACAATGTAGGGGTTTACGAAACAGGACAGAAAATCGATCTAGCTAAGTCTAACTTCTGAGAAAATGTTTTCTCCTTGTTTTCATGCACAATGCAAATTATTTAAAACGTAAAAGTGCATAGAATTTGTTGTTTAATTTTTTAAATTTATGTATGAATTTTAATAATGAAGAAGTAAAGCATTTATTGCTTTTGATATTTTATTTGTATTATGTGCTTCTTTTAACTTTTATTTTTATTTTCAAGAATATTATTTACTCTATCATCATAAAATATTGCCGATTCTTATAAATATATATATATATATAAATAATCAATCTTAAAATGTATGAAAATTATTGGTACATCTTTTATAGCTTCCTTAAACTTTACTACAAAAGTAACTTACATATTCTAGATTAATTTAAAAAAATGATATTTATTAATTGTTATAAAATAACTACGTATTTTTTTATTTCAGTATAATCTTATTCCTAGATCAGTATTATCATTAAAAGTAATACAAGAACTACCAATTATAGTTGTACTAATGTATCAACTATATAAACAGAATGTGCATCAAGAAGTAAGCAATTTTATACCTCTCATTATGGAAACTATAACTTTGCAACCAGCTGCTACCCACAGGTATTTTCTAATTTTACATACAAATATAAAATGTTTGTAACATAGCTAAGTTTTGGGAACGGTGCTGAAGCTTTTTAAAAACGACTAATTATGTCTCGATGAAATTTAATAACTATGCCATTACAATAATGAATTAAAACTATTCAGTACAATACTGACTTCCTTAACTAGATAATTACATTACTGGCATGAGTCCTATAATTAATATAATTCTAAATGCAAAGGCTTTTATAGGATGGCCAAAACAAGTATGTTGACTGAAAGTATGACACCTTACTTTGACCAGCAATAACAATTATAAAGTAACACATTTTCTAGGCAAATTTTTTTTTGCCTAGAAAATGTGTAGAGGTGCTAAATTTTATGCTATGAAACTCAACCAACTTTATTGGTTCACTTTCTTGCGACGAGTGTGGCAATTTAACATTGGTTTTGACTTTTTGTGAAAGGTAGGTGATTACCAAATGTCTTTATTAAAATTAAAATAATATTTAATTTTTTAGGCAATCAGCATCTTTTAATAAAGAAGTATTTGTTGACTTCATGGGTGCACAAATCAAAACATTAGCATTTCTAGCTTATATTATAAGGATATATCAAGATACAATAGCTAATCATGCTAATTTGATGGTCAAAGGAATTATTGGTCTTCTAACTCTATGTCCACCGGAAGTAGCACATCTTAGAAAAGAGTTAGTGATAGCAACACGACATATTTTGGCTACAGATCTAAGGCTAAGTAAGTTTTTTTTTTATATATTTTATTTTTTTATAGAATAGGGTGACAAACGACCACACAGTCCACCTGGTGGTAAGTGGTTGCTCTGACCCATAGACATCTACATTTATTTTTAAATAAAACTAATTTTACGGATTTTATCGCGTATATTAACTTATTTTTATATTCCCGACGTTTCGGGTGCTTTCCAGCACCCGTGGTCACGGGGGAAAAATAAGTTAATATACGCGATAAAATCCGTAAAATTAGTTTTATTTAAAAATGTGTAGTGTTCGCGTAAATATAAGAAATCATTATCTACATTTATCCTCAATAAAGAATCAAAATGGAGATGCGTCGTCACCCGTGAGGACTAAGATGGAATGCCTCTTTTTCCTGTAAAATGGGTTTCCGGTTCCGGTTATTACCATACGAAACACAGTGGCGTTAAGCTGCTATTTTACATTTTTATTCTGTGAGATTATAATTATTTTTCTAATTTGGCATTGAGAAATAGGTTGATTAAGCCAAATTATCAGAATTCTAACGTGATATTTTTTAAATTAGTATGCACTTCAACAATTTGCAGCTTTGGTAGAACATTAATTAAGCAAGTATAGCTTTTATAATTGTCGTATTATGTTCAAGATCAATCATAGATGCTGTTCTCTCCTGTTATTAGACGATGCATTGCTTTGCCTTTTTAATGTATATTATCTCTATAGTTAATATTTTTGTGTCGACTTTGTTGGTACGACATTATAAATAAATGAATAATCTAAATTGTACTTCTTATGTAGTTTAAGTACATTACCAGACTTTGGTTATAGGACTGCCTTCTATTTCAATCAAATTTTCAGAGTTTGTTCCATACATGGAGCGCTTGTTCGACGAGGACGTATTGCTAGGCGGCGGCTGGACGGTGCATGAGTCGCTGAGGCCTCTGGCCTACTCAACTCTTGCCGATCTGGTACATCATGTCCGGCAACATCTGCCTCTGTCTGATCTCGCTATTGCTGCTCATTTGTTTTCCAAGAATGTTCATGACGAGTCTCTGCCTACTAGGTGAGATTAAAATATTTTTCTTATAATGCATGTTTATTTTTATTAAGTACAAGTACTAGAGCATGAGATCTCTGTGCTAGATGCACACCTTAAATTTCATATTAGCTGGAAGAGTTTTCTTGTTGAATTAAAATGTGGTGACGGACTTTTATTTTTTAATTTCGTAGACACAAATGATCGGATTTTTTTTAATCAATGGTGATGTTTTTTTTAGCACTGCTACGTTTTTAGCATTTAAAATTTCAATTAACCAATTTGGTACTAACAGAGTTCAAACTACTTTGTTTGTTTATGTGATGATGGCGAGCTCCCTGACCCAAAACTGCATTGATTTTTTTAGGGTTAATATTACATAATTTCAATTAAATATATATTTATATATATAATATGTATGTATATGAGGTTATTTTTCAAAGACTAGCCAAATTTAATACTTAAGTTCAAAATATAAATACTGATATACACTTTTTACAGTTTTTAGAATATGCGGAAATAAGTTTTTTACGTTTATTTTAAAATAGCCGAAATTGTATGTGATTTATGGGCAAAAACTACAGCGTACAGCGAACAAGTTAATGCACGGAGTTTTTGCCTACTATTTACTTCCTTAATGCCACCCTCGCTAATAAGTTGATAACTACATAATAAATCATAATAAGCAAAATAAAAAAAATACATTTCAACGACGTAACAGAATGACTTTCTTTATTATGGCGAATTAAAAATATTGGAAATTAAACAATTTTAAACGATTAACTATTTACAACATAAATATGCAATCACTTGAAATAACACAAAAATGTTTTCGAGGTGGACCATCGTTATTAGTGCTTGCACACGTTGGTAATGAAATTGGTGATATCCAGAAGAGTTCCGTAGTTTCCACGCGTATTGGCTAACTTTGAAAACGAGCGTGTTCGACTTCCATGTGACGGAGTGGTGAACTGTCCCAAAGTCTAACATTCATTGATTAGCTGCAAAAATTGTTCTCCGATTGGGTGGTACACGTGCGTTAATTTCTTGTCTTTACGAACGTGGTAAAGACTCATTTTCGTGTTCTCATCTTTGCGCACTACGTAAACTTTCATTGCTTAAAATGCAACACCGTACCATTTCATAGTATTCGCAGTTCGAATGAACCTATGAAATTTTAACTGCACTGGTACGTAATGAGGTCACGGTCAAGCGAACACTGTCGGCCGGGGCCGGCCGGGTGAACGTACCAGTGTTACGGCCTACGGATGGGAAAGGGCGGGGAGACGCATTAAATCTGTAACCGAGCGCGAGTGCCGAACTGGCCGAACGCCACCGAATGCTTCCCAATTCAACACTCCCTTACGAATGTGTGCATGCTAATAAAATAATAGGTGCTACATATTTATGAATGATAGTGATATTTATGAATGATCAGTTAAAGTCATTTTCACACATTTTGAATATAAAAGATAAAAAGCTTCGATCAACAATACCAACCAGATAACGGGTCACATACAAAATCATAGCTATATGCTGTCCGCGTGAATATATACTTATACAGCTACTTTGTTTACTAAAGAACTGAGACAAAAAACTAAAACAGTTTTTTGTTCAACCCAATTACAACCATGGCATCTAGTAATAAAGTCACAAATCTTACGATCATTAGTTACAAAAGAGGAACAAATCAATGCATTACTCCTGTCTGTGTGTGTGTGTGTATATATATATATATATATATATATATATATATATATATATATATATAATGTTTGTATATATGTATATATATAAATAATATAAATATGTGTATTCTTTTTTATCACACCAATTTGCCCTACCTCTGTTATCTTCGTGTAATACTGTCGATACATTGGTTGTCTCAAAGAAATTGCTGTTAGGGATAAGACCGCCCATTGCGTACTTCTTTGTGTTGGTGTGCAATAAAGAATATTAAATAAAAAATAAATAAATAAAATACTTATTAATTTAAGGTTTGGTGTATAATATGATTATTTTTAATTTATTAGTGTTTTTATGTATCGTAAACAAAAAGTAATATACTGTTAAGTACGCTTTTTGTTTTTGAAATGTATGTAATGTCAGCGGCTGGCAAAGGTGTCTTAAAATACCTGGATGTTACAAACAAAAATATCACTAAATTCCACATATATATATTTATCTTTAAAATATTTATAAGAAAATTAAATTCCAGTGCAATCAATAAATCAAAACATTTACAATGATTCAACATTAATGATTTTTCCTTTCTGCTTATACATGAATTAATTTCCTTTAAATGCCTCGGCAGTCTTGAAGGTTTGGACATGTCCATCATTTGGCTACGCGTAGACAGCGACGACCATCCGCGCGTCTACGGGTGCTTCTATAGGTCCCATTGCGGTAATGCCGAAACAGACCGACTCATCGACCACGTCCAAATGGTTACAGATTCCTTGCCACAACATGTCCCATCCGCAGAGATCGTGATCCTTGGCGATTTTAACGCCCACCACGCCGAATGGCTCGGTTCACGTTTAACCGATCATGCGGGTAGATCTGTTTATGACTTTGCCTTGGCATATGATCTGACACAACTGGTTACTTCGCATACGCGGATTCCAGATGTGGAGGATCATACACCTTCCCTGTTGGACCTTCTGCTGACCTCTCATCCGGACGGATATCAGGTTTCTGTCGATGCCCCTCTCGGCTCTTCGGACCATTGTCTGATCCGGAGTGTGGTGCCACTCACGCCCCCCCTCGCGGTTGCGTTCTGCAGGTTGACGCAGTGTTTGGCATTACAGGTCGGCGGATTGGGACGGAATGGGATTGGTCTTTCTTTGCATCCTATCCATGGGGGCGGGTTTGCTTCTCGCCGGATGATCCCAGCGTTGTTGCTGACTCTGTCACTGATGTGGTGCTACAGGGAATGGAACTATTTATTCCATCGTCTGTGGTACCCATCGGAGGCAGATCTCAGCCTTGTTTTGATCGCTCCTGTAAGACTGCATTATGCAGTAAGCAGGAGTGTTATCAAGCCTGGGCTGCGGCTTCGGCGACTCGGGATGTAAACACCAGCACACTTAAAAAGAAGTATAACTTTGCCTCCAGGTCCTTCAAAAGAGTTATTGCCAAGGCAAAGTTAGAGCACTAGTTCGCCTTCCTTCGGGAACCCGTGCATTCTGGTCTCTCGCCAAGGCAGTCCAAGGGAATATCTGTAAGCCATCACTACCATCTCTGCACAGGGAGGACGACTCACTGGCCCACGCCGCAAAAGAGAAAGCCGACCTTTTAGGATCCTTTTTTGCGTCCAACTCGACTCTTGATCACGGGGAGAACACATCGCCGATCATCCTGTGGTGTGAATGCTCTATGTCGGATGTGCGGTTCTTATAGCGCTCGGTTCGCAAAGCACTCCTCTCCCTGGACATCCACAAGTCGAGTGGGCCTGACGGAATCCCCCCCAATTGTGCTGAGGACGTGTGCTCCGGAGTTGGCACCGGTTCTAACGCGTCTTTTCCGGTACTCCTACTCTCTAGGCGTAGTCCCGAAATCATGGAAGACAGCTTTTGTCCACTCGATCCCTAAAAAAGGCGACCGCTCAGACCCGTCCAACTACAGGCCTATCGCCGTCACCTCCTTGTTCTCCAAAATAATTGAATCCATTATTAACTGTCAGCTCATGCGGTACCTTGAGGATCACCAGCTGATTAGTGACCGCCAATACGGTTTTCGTTGGGGTCGATCAGCTGGTGATTTTCTGGTCTACCTGACTCATAGATGGGCGGAGGCAGTAGAGTCCAAGGGGGAGGCGTTGGCCGTTAGTTTGGATATTGCGAAGACCTTCGATCGGGTTTGGCACAAAGCGCTTCTTTCGAAGCTCCCTTCCTATGGGCTTCCCGAGAAATTGTGCAATTGGATCACCAGCTTCCTTGCAGATCGGAGCATCAAGGTCGTTGTAGACGGTGCATGCTCCGACTACAAGCCTATTAACGCTGGTGTTCCACAAGGCTGTGTGCTATCACCAACGCTGTTTCTTCTGCATATCAATGATATGTTGCTAACTGGTAACATTCATTGCTATGCGGATGACAGCACTGGTGATGCTTTATACACCGGCCGTGCCAATATTTCAAACTTGTGTCTGATGTCGAGTCTTTGCTGAACAAAGTCTCGGATTGGGGGCGACTAAATTTAGTCCAGTTTAATCCTCAGAAGACACAATTTGCGCGTTTACCACTAAAAAGAACCCCTTTGTCGTATCTCCTCAGTTTCAAGACACTTCCCTTCTTGCCTCAGCCAGTATCGGAAACCTCGGAGTCGACATATCGAGTGACGTGCAGTTTCGCGGTCACTTGGAAGAGAAGGCCAAATTGGCCTCTAAAAAGCTTGGCGTGCTCAGCAGAGCGGGACAGTATTTCATGCCGGCACACCGCCTGCAATTTTACAAGGCGCAGGTTCGGCCCCACATGGAATACTGTTCCCATCTCTGGGCAGGGGCTCCCCAGTGCCAGCTCCTTCCACTTGACCGCATCCGGCGCAGAGCGGCTCGAATGGTCGACGACCGAGTCCTTTCCAATCGGCTCGATTCATTGGCACTGCGAAGAGATGTTGCATCCCTTTGCATTTTCTTTTGCATTTACCACAGTGCTCTGAGGAATTGTTCGGATTAATCCCAGCCGCCAAATTTCACGAACGCACATCGCGGCAGAACTCCCGATACCATCCACACCATCTGGATGATTGGCGGTCCACCACTGTGCGATTTAGAAGATGTTTTCTTCCTCGTACAACTTCCTTGTGGAATCGATTACCATCAGCGATTTTTCCGGACCGATACGACATAGGGACCTTCAAGAAAAGAGCGTACTCCTTTTTAAAAGGCCGGCAACGTATCTGCAAATTCCCTGGTTCCCCTGGTGTTGCAGTTGTTCATGGGCGGCGGTAGGCACTTACCATCAGGTGAGCCGCATGCTCGTTTGCCCCCTCTCCTATAAAAAAATTGAGTTTGTTGTACAATTGTCCTTTTGATTTATTTTTGGTAACACAAATAGAGACAAAAGTAGCAATTACCATTATTTAATGTTTTGGTAACAAATTACTAAAAATGATTACAATACAAATTTACTCCATGCATCTACTGTTCTGTTTCACAAATGTTGGTGAAAACATTTGTAGGGGTGCTTTAAAATCGGTAATTTTGTTTCAAATATGATATTATTTGTTAGTGAGTTTTTCCATCAAGAAATTCTCAGTAGCTGCCCGGAGTCAGGAAGTTGGCGGTGTTGCACCCCCGTGCCTCGGAAAGCACGTAAAGCCGTTGGTCCTGCGCCTGATCTCTCTCCGGTCGTGTCGGTTTACCGTCCCATCGGGCTATGAGAGTGAGGGAATAGAGAGTACACCTGTGATTGCGCATACACTTGGGTACTATAATCCTGTCCTGCGCCGATGGATAGTCTCCGTTGAGACTGGCCGCCGTGGCCGAAATTCGGTCTGGAGGACATTATTATTATTATTTGTTAGTTTAGAGCTTAAAATATAACTTATTCTACATGTGCTTACCGAAAGTAAGACACTCCGGCCGTTAAATTGCATTTTTCGGGCATTATTCTTGCAATTTTTAAATACACATTGCGGCATTGTGAAACGTGTTTACATTGGCTGTATTTCAAGTCAACTAAATGAAATAAGAGCTCACGTCTACAGTGCGCTCTTATTTACTGGGACGTATTTTTTGCGCCGATCCGACATCTAGTTGGTATTGTTGATCGAAGATAAAAAGGATAAAATGTTTGAGTTTTTTTTCTATATTTTTTCACCATTCGCTCATATTACCTAATCTGAACCTCTGCAAATTTGGTCGGCTGTTGCGAAATAACCCTGTATATTTATATATGAATTCTACTCCCCATGTCACTGTCACTAGCATTAAGTGAGTCAAGTTATTACAATAAATGATAAATAAATAAATATAATATTATTTTAAAATACATTATTGTGATCCACACATGGCAGCATTCAGACGATGTCGTGCAAACTGCTGCTGAACTTGGTGGACTGCATCCGGCAGCGGTCGGAGAGCGAGGGCGTGGCGGGCGGCGCGCAGCCGCAGGGCCGTCAGCTGCTCATGCGCATCCTCGAAGTCTTCGTGCTCAAGTTCAAGACCATCTCCAAATTGCAGTTGCCCGCTCTGATGGCAAAGTGGTTAGCGTGACTTTTTACTCGACTGCTCCCGAAGTAGGGGTGACGTTTTCGGTTATTGTAATCCAAACAGCTTCGCGAATTTTGCATTTTTATGGTAATAATAGACGTACGACTCTGGCAAACATGATATAACGCTTGCTTAACACGCCAACGACGCACATGTGCAACGAATCGAACCATGAGTCGAGTCATACTCAAGCATCTCGCTTCCACTCGGGATTCACAAATGCCATATATTTGCACCTTTCTAATCTATAAAAAATTATACAAATAAACAATTACATTCATAGGGGGGTATTTATATCCGCAGTAGAACCAGAGTAACCGACATAGCCCGACGGATTAGTAAGCTGAAGTGGCAGTGGGCCGGCCATATAGCTCGAACAACCGACAACCGATGGGGAAGAAAGGTTCTCGAGTGGCAGCCTCGTACCGGTAGGCGAAGTGTAGGGCGTCCCCCCACGAGATGGAGTGACGACCTGATAAGACATGCAGGAAGTCGATGGATGCAGGTGGCTCAGGACCGTGCTTTGTGGCATTCTTTGGGGGAGGCCTATGTTCAGCAGTGGACTTGTGAAGGGCTGTAATGATGAAACAATTACAGTAGATACTTGACAGAAGACAAAGTCCAGTGATGATCCAAGGTAAAATGGGCTATAGAAAACTGTGGTCGCGTCGCCGTCGGTGCCAATAAATGTAAATTATAAATTACATTTTTGTTGTTTTCAACTGTTTAATAACAAAAAAGAAAGTGGTATTTAATTTGATTATTACTTAAATTTTAATCGATGATAGACAGGTAATTTTTATTAATTTATGCATAAAAATCAACCTTAACCCTTTTCCTGTTCCATGAATGATATATGAACATTTCGATTGTTTAACTTTTGTGTCTATATCGCGGACAGGAATCTGTTAACTTTGCTATAACCCGCGCGTATATTGTATTTCAAATTTGTAAATCTCATGAAAGAATTTAAAAGATGATCCATATAATTGTTTCATGTTCGTATTACAGTTTTTTATAATATTATGAAGAATTTTTGGAATACTTTAGCAACTAAATTAAAAAAAAACTTAGCAAAAGGCAACAAAAGGTACATGAATTCGTATGAGCATAATGAACAATATTATTTGGTTTGGCAGTAAATAAAAATATCTCATATCTATACATCTCGTCAGTATGGAAAACATTTTCAAACATTATTCGCGAATTGACTATAATTATGTATTGTTTTTAAAGATTTTGATCACGCGAAATTGCTGCAACAAGAGCTTTTTCCAAAGAAAATGTTTTTTTTTTTATAGGATAGGGTGACAAACTAGCACACAGTCCACCTGATGATAAGTGGTTACTGTGACCCATAGACATCTACATCTATCCTCAATAAAGACTCAAGATGCAGATGCGTTGTCAACCGTGAGGACTAAGATGGTATGCCTCTTTGCCAGTAAAAGGGGTCTCCGGTTCTCTACACTCACCATACGAAACACAGCAGCGTTAAGCTGCTATTTTAAGCTGGTTTTCTGTGAGAGCGTGGTCCTTCCCCGGTCGAGCCGACCCATTCGTGCTACAACTATACTACTAATATAGCTGCAGCTAATATGGCTCTACCACGTAAGGATGTTAGAGTTATTTCTGTAATAAAATTCCATACAACGTTCATTTGATTGCCGATATAGTTAAATCAAAATAATGTTATTATTGATAGTAGTTTAAAAGTAATTTGTGTCGTAAGACGATGACGACGAAAATAGGAATGGGAAACGACAATAGGAAATTGAAGACAAAAATGTCTTCCAGTATATGGCTTTATTTATCATTTTGTGTTTTTACCAGATATAAAATATTCAAGTCAGCATCGGAAAATATAAAGTAGCCCTTTCTTGGCAGTCAGATAAAAATTATGCTGACGTAATGTCTCGAGGCTCGACATGCCACCTGTTAGACCGATTTAGATTTCTGTGAAGTTATGAATTGGTGTAGTGTTAAACGCTTTAGCTAGGAGATTGATACTGGTGTCTTTGGAAGAGCTTATAGAGTATTACAAGGACCCAAAGTGAGGTAATAAAAATATTCCCTTTTAATAATCGGTACTAAACTCAACGCCAAGCTTTTTCTTTGGTTAATCCTGGCGGGAATTGAATTCGGGTTACTCGCCTATTTTGAAATTTACAACGAGCCCCTGAGCCACGGCTCTAAATGTATAATATTGTATTATATATATTTGAAAATAATTATGTAATAACCTAGAACTACACTCAAACGAAAATTGAGTTATAATTGTTATGTTATTATAAAACACAGCGCGTGAATATAAAATACCATTTAGTTCATTATTATCATTGTGGTCTTATATCACAAGGCGACAATTATAATATTAATTTCTGAACGTGCTCCTTTTAATTAATTATTTAACTATGATAAGTTCATAGATATACCACAATGATATCTTGCTGGCTAATTTTGACAATAACTGTGTAGTGCCATAAGTTGCCGCGCAAACAGTGAGTCGTCTCTCTTATCTTACAGTTTTTGTTGTTGCAAAAAGCCTTAAAAGTCCAATGCCTATAGTATGCGAACCCTACAACAAATTCGAAAGAAACAGGAAAAACGTCTCAAAGCGTTTACGTATCTGAGCCATCGGCATACAGCGGCCAGCGACAATCCAGACGTCTATGAGTTAAGATTAATAAATGATACCACCACAAATTAATTGTAATGATTCATTTATTACTAATTAATTGTTCGAAGTTTTCACGAAAAAAAAACCGAACTGCGCCTTTTTATTGAAACTAAACGAAAATAATATAATTTATTAGAAAATTAAATTTTGTTTTTTAAATGTCATTTTTTTAAAATCTACTCCAGTTAGAAGAATCTATACTTACTCTCGAGCAGAAACGGCGAAAGAAACTGCGCAGATATCCTCTTTGGTCATTTTCGGAGCTAAGTCGATGCTAAGACAAAGTATAGTAAACATATAATCCCTTACTTCAGAATGTGAAATTATTTTATTCTTTTAAGATCTCTGTAGTTGGCTTTTTATAGAATTTCACATTCTCAATATCGTCTAAATATTTACATTAAAACTTCACCGCTATTTTGCCACTCTTAATGGTAGAATGTTTTCTTCTAATTTATATGGGAACATCCCTGAAGTACCTATAAAAATAATCATCACAATCGGTTTACATTAGACGAAGATAACGCGTAATATTCATACAAAAAAAACATACAGGTGAATTTTTAACCTTTTTTTTGTAGTCAGCTAAATATACCAACCGATGGCTTGCGCTTTCACTACCCTGCGCTGCACTACGTTCCGCGAACGTTTGGTCACGTAGGTCACTAGGAAAAAGTATTTGTTATTTTTGCGTTTGATTTTATGAAATAAATATAATCTAATTTGACCACAGTATCAAAGCTGGAATAAGTAGCGTTATCTTTTTCCCCGCACACTATTTGTAATAACTTTTTGCAGCAAACAAACGACCCCGGCGCCAAATGGTACAAACGGAACCACTCCGAGCACACCAACCACACCTGCGCCGAGCACTTCGTCCCCTGAAGTAAAAATAGAAGACGATAAACCTTCAGTGGACTTCCTCGATAGCATCAACAAAGCTGAAGAGAAATCGAAAATTGGCTTCCCTAGTTCGCAGATGAGCAACCTCAATGTTGGCGACTATAGGACTTTGGTTAAAACACTTGTGTGTGGAGTGAAGACTATTACTTGGGGATGTGCGTCTTGTAAAGTAAGTATCTATACGTTAAGGTTCGCTTAAACTAATAAATGCCAGCGAATTGTTTCGCTCGTGTTGATTACATTAGTAGGCTTCTATGAGGGTGTTAAAATTTTCGCGAATAGACGTAGGGATGATATTAGCGCAATGACGAATATCTGTTAATTATATTTTATAAAATTACTAGCTTATTCCCGTGGCTTTGTTGGCGTGGTCTTCGTTTAACCAACACCGTTAGTGTCCTGTACCGAAATTCAGGATCGCCTCGTTTATTAGTCTGTCTGTCTGTTTGTCACGAATGTTATTTTTAGAGACTTGATAATAAGACGTACATATCGTTAATTTTTAACAGTATAAAAATAAAATTTGTTAATAATTCTATTATTGATTAGGTTCAGATTTTGTGATTTTTTTATTTGGCATTAAAACAACAATATATTATTAATATGAGCTATTATCGTCTAATAATAGTTTGTTAATAAATTTACTATAACGCCACTATAACAACTCAAAAGAATAGAAAAAACATCGATTGTCAACCCGCCAATCAGCCTGACAACTATGCAATATGTATGTCATATAATTATCAAATTAGGATGAAATGATGACGATGATGAATTTATTAAATGTATTTTAGGGTTTGATTTTTCTACCTATTCAATGCATTTGAAATTAGTGCACTATATGAAGCTAAACATCAAATTGAGGTTCGTGCGCGCACTGTACTAATGTTAAACACTCGCTGTCCGCGCTGCAATAAAATGGAGAAACAGGATACCGCCTGTTGCGCTTTGCGCTCTCTGTCGCACTTACGGGTCTTAAGGCAGGCATTTTTTCTTAATTTTATTGAACCGCGGGCAGCGTTTGCGTAACATTAGTAAAGTACAATAATGCGAGGTTGCGCAGAGCTCGAGCGGAGGCGAGGGCGCGGCGGGCGCGGCGGCGAGCGCGGCGGCGGGCGTGGCGAGCGTGTCGGGCGCGGCGGCGGCGGGCGTGTCGGCGGCGGGCGCGGCGGCGGCGGCGGCCAGCATCGCGGGCCAGAAGCAGCTGAGCGCGCGCGAGACGCTGGTGTTCATCCGGCTGGTGCGCTGGGGGCTGCAGTCGCTCGACATCTACACGCTGGCGGCGCCGCGCGCGCCGCAGCACCCGCCCGCGCAGCCCCACGTGCGCTCCAAGGAGGAGAAGGAGGTGCTCGAGCACTTCAGCGGAGTCGTGAGTCGCTTATATACTTAGTATGGACCGTTACTGTTACAGCCTATTAAAGTCCACTGCTGAACGTAGCCTTTTGTACGACTTTCCATTGACATCCGTCGAATTGGGGGTTGATATTTTTTTACAGAAAGGTTACATTATTATAAGCACACACGCAAAGCAACATTCGGAGACGCGTACTTTTTGAGAAAAAATAATATTGAAAATCAATTATTTTTGCATTATTTATGTCAATTCATACCGTAAAACTAACGCTATTTTATATTGTCATTGTCATCGTCACTAGGGATGTCGATTCTTTCCATAAAATATCGATTTTTTTAAATCGATTCGAATCTTAAGCTGATGTATCGATTCAGAAAAATCGATTTCTAATATATCGATATTTTTTCATGTTTGCATTTATAATGTAAATATAAATCGATTTTATGAGAAAAAAATTCCCTTCATCAGAAAAAAAATGGGGGGTCTGTTTCAGGGGGATTTCTGTATCTATTTTGAGACTGCAATGTCTCCGGCGCTGCGGGAAGAGCAACCTCTACGCCTTTGCGTAACAAATCGCAGGCATCCCTCCTCGCCCCCGCAGCCGGCGACCAGCTTCTGCCGCTCCGGCTCGTCCGATGCTTACGATTTCTTACAGCAGGCGAAGGCTGTTCCCCCTACGCGGCTCCGGCTCTATAAAAACACTCTAGGGGTAGGACAGACTCGTACTAGGTGGAGTCGGGGTAAATCAATTCGATTCTTTGACATAAGTTGTACCTAACCTATTTTATTTCTTATCTGCCCTAATAGGTACTGTTAAAATAAAACAAATTTCAATAAGAGATCATTTATTATGGTATCTTTCTCGTTTTTCATAAAATGGATTTATATTTACATTATAAATGCAAACATGAAAAAATATCGATACTTTAGAAATCGATTTTTTTATGAATCGATACATCAGCTTACGATTCGAATCGATTTAAAAATCGATCTCTTTGACAATGACTATACAAAATAGGGTCAGTTTTACGGTAGGAATTGACATAAATATTGCAAAATAACTAAATAACTCAGGTGTCCCACAGGGCAGTATATTAGGACCACTACTCTTCATTCTGTACATCAATGACCTTCCAAAGTGTACGCAATATCCTGTTACGCTCTATGCTGACGATATTTCTATAACTATACATAAAAACCCTAACAATAACTATAATGATGAAATAAATAATGAAATAAGAAATATAACGAACTGGCTAAAGTATAATGATTTGAAAATTAATACAAGTAAAACAAAGTGTATACAATTTTACAACAAAAATGGTAAACCCCAACAACTATCGATACACCATGGTAACGATCCCATTGCTATGACCACATCAGCGAACTTTCTCGGTATTATGATTGATTCCGAACTCACATGGCAGAATCACGTTGAAACTGTATGCCAGAGATTAATAGGTTTGTGTTCGCTCTGTATCGTCTGTCAAAATTAGCTAACATTAAGACAGCTCTGATGGCATACCATGGATACGTTGGTTCTATACTGAGATATGGACTGATTCTGTGGGGAAATTCGACACACATTTCTCGTGTCTTTATACTACAGAAGAAATGTATACGATCTATATGCAGTGTCGGTCAAGTGGAATCATGTAGACCTTTCTTTAAGAAGTTAAAAAATTCTTCCATTACCTTCCCTATATATATATGAAATTTTAATATTGACCAAAAAAAATGCTAACCACTTCACAAAACAACGTAATAATGGTGGTGGTATGAGAAGGTACCCGTGGAAGTTATCTGTACCACAGGCAGCCACAACTTGTTTTACTAGAAATAGTTATAGCATGTGCGTTCGATTATTTAATTTACTTACAAACCATATTCAAAACTTGACATTTAATCAGTTTAAAAAAGTTATTTTCGGGACTCTCATTGAAAACTGTTTTTATGACGTAAATAAATTTATTAAATTCTGCCGTGACGGTCACCTCAAGCGAATTGTTGTTATTTGAAATTTTAAATTGACAAATTAATTAGAATTTGTAAGATTGACATTATACTAGTTTGACATTATGCATTATGACATGACCATGCCTGTATATTTTTTATTATTTTTTTCTCTTTTTACATAATAAATTTATTGACATTATATTGCTTTATTAAATTTTGATATGAAACGTTATTGTAATTTTGTAATTTTAATTATTCAATTATTGCATGTCGACTTAATATTTGCACACTGATAAATCGGTAAAACATGCATGTTCACACTATATTATAAGACCTAAAAATGTACCATGTTTTATGCAAATAAATATTTTATTATTATTACTATTATAAAAATAATTTATTTTCAATAAATTTTTTCGCAAAAAGTACGCGTTTTCGCGTGTTGAAACTTTGCGTGTGTGCTTATAATAATGTATCCTTTATGTAAGAAATAATATCAACCGCAACTCGACGGGCGTCAATGGAAAACTAAGCCGTAGTCCTTTTCCATAGATTGCCTCATAGGTGGTTGGCAATCACTCACAGTTTTTATTTTTTTATTTTTGTCCTGATTTATTTCCGTCTGTCGCCTCTTAAGATACCCACTGGATAGTATGAGGTATTCAATTTAATCTGTGCTGTGTGAAATCGACCTAGGATAGCGCTCGCATACTGTGAATTTATACAATATATCCTGTATGGCTTTGTTGGGTAAATTTGTAAATAATGCTAGAATATTATAAGTTATATTACTTATTTTATATTAAGGGTAGTTGCAGGAGGGGATAATACTGATAATTTCACCTTTAAGGTATTTATTGTTAAGAAATACTATTTAAAAAAAGTATTATTTTATTAATAAAATATGAGAAAGAGATATTATTATTATAGTTTCAAACTCTACCGCAAGTGCAAATGTGACCTCTGAAAACTAAAATGAAGTCATAGCCTGTAATAATGCCCCTTAAACCCTTTCGAACTGTAAAATAATCTAATGTCTGTTGAATAATACCTTTCTTGAAATAAATTACTACTTTGTTCTAAGATTTCGAACACCACTTTTTATACGCGGCCAAATTATGCTTTACAATACGGCTTACTTTTATATATTAATAAATGATAAAGAGTGATGACAAAATTTGCTTGCACTTAAATTACCGTTTCTCTAAAATTATATTTGTGACAAAATATATCTTATTTTCTTTTCAGTTCTCCATGATGAATCCTCAAACTTTTCAAGAGATTTTTACTGCGACAATTTCTCATATGGTAGAGAGAATCAACAAAAACATGACACTACAAATAATTGCGAACACCTTTCTGTCTAATCCTGCCACGTCTCCTATTTTTGCAACTGTTTTGGTGGAATATTTACTAAAAAGAATGGAAGAAATGGGCACGAATATCGAAAGATCAAATTTATACCTCAGGCTGTTTAAACTAGTGTTCGGCTCCGTCAGTTTATTTCCAACAGAAAATGAACAAATGTTACGACCGCATTTGCATAGCATCGTAAACAAAGCCATGGATTATGCAATGACGGCCAAGGAACCATACAACTACTTTCTGTTACTTAGAGCTCTTTTCCGGTCAATAGGAGGAGGAAGCCACGATTTACTTTATCAGGAATTTTTGCCCTTATTGCCTAACCTTTTGGAAGGTCTCAACCGTCTTCAAAGTGGCCTTCATAAGCAACACATGAAGGACCTGTTTGTGGAGTTGTGTTTAACAGTACCTGTCAGATTAAGCAGCTTATTGCCTTATTTGCCGATGCTCATGGATCCGTTAGTATCGGCACTAAATGGTTCCCATACTTTGATATCACAAGGCTTACGTACTCTAGAACTTTGTGTCGATAATTTACAGCCAGACTTTTTATACGAGCACATACAACCAGTTAGAGCCGATCTTATGCAGGCGCTTTGGAGGACGTTGCAAAACAACGAGGTTGCTAGAATAGCGTTCAGAGTTCTCGGAAAATTCGGTGGTGGCAATAGAAAAATGATGATTGAACCTCAAAGATTGGAATATCGCGAAACAGATGCGCCCCCACCTGCAGTACAGGCCTATTTCCAGGATCAGCCGAAACCAATAGACTTTGAAGTAGATAAAGTAATAGAAACAGCCTTTTCTGCTCTAAAGTCCAGTACAACTGATCCATTTTATCGCCGTCAGTGCTGGGAAGTCCTTCGTTGTTATTTAGCAGCTTCATTGAATTTAGAAGATGACAAAGCAACGCTCCAGAAGCTGTTCAATCATCCAAGCTTTGTTGAGGGTAAAATACCACCGCAAAATGGGCCTTACTATAAATGTTCCAATACTGTTGTTAGAAATACTCATCGGACAGCTTTAACCGGTATGTTCGTTGCCGCAGCGATCAAGGAATTGAGACAGCATGTTCTTCCGACGATGGTATCGCTTGTACGTCACTATACTTTAGTAGCGATTGCTCAGGAAGCTGGTCCTTTCGCCGGCTCAGCGTGCCCTAAAGAAGGTCTTGATGCATTAGTTTTAGTTGACGCAATCGCTGTAGTTATGGGACACGAAGAAAAAGAACTCTGCAAGCCTGGGCACTTGGCTTTGGTTCTTATGATTGAGACTGCAGGCACTGTTCTTGGCAGTAAGGAACGTGCTTGCCGCTTACCATTGATGGAATATCTTGCGGAAAGAATGTCATCACTTTGCTATGAACGAGCTTGGTACGCGAAGTTGGGCGGATGTATAGCCGTGAAATTTATGTTCGAGAAGATGGCACCAGAGTGGGTTTATAAGCATGTCTTTACGTTCTTAAAGGCCGTACTGTTCGTTATGATGGACTTGACGGGCGAAGTATCATCGGGAGCAATCGATATGGCCACTATAAATTTGGAGCGTCTTGTTCGCGTGTGCGTGTCTGGTCCCAGTGGGCAGGGGGTAGAACCTGAAGGAGATGTTGCCGCAGCAAAGGCTCGTGCTCTGCACGATGTCTTACAGGAATTGGTACTACAAATTACAAGTCCCCATTTGCTTGTTCGTCAACAGGTATGGTAGATTTTTTTTAAATATGTTTATATAATTTAATGTTAATGTATATATTACTTTTATATATTTTTTCCTTTTTGTAGGCAATGAAGTCGTTGGAACTCATAGCGGAATTACAAAATAAAACAGTAACAGAAGTAATGGATCCTCATAGAGAGGCGATAGCGGATATAATACCGCCGAAAAAGCACTTGTTGCGCCATCAGCCTGCTAACGCACAAATGGGTCTCATGGATGGAACCACATTCTGTACAACCTTAAAACCGCGACTTTTCACAATAGGTATGTTGATTGTGTAAAGAAGAGTTGAATTTTATATCATTTTAAGAACACAACACACAATTAAAATTTAACACACAATTAACACAATTAAATTACAAAAGATTAAAGATGAGAGACAATGCCAGGTAGTTAAGCTACAGATAAAATAAATAAAATTATAAATCTGCCATAAATGCATGCACTGGTAAAATCAATGCCATTTCAGTTACCAACATAAAAACTCTGACATTAGCTTAAGGCGCAGGTTGAGCAAAATGTCGCGCTAGTCGTTATTTGTGCGGTTTTTAGGAGCTATCTACTTTTTATTTAAAAGATATATCAACAAATAAAAAACACATTATATTTCTACATAATCTTGATTCCATAAAAGCTATATCCATTTTTTTTAAAGGAATAAATATTAATATAATCTCCTTACAACGAAACCACATAAATGTGAAATTATTATTGATAACATGCATCTCCTCGTAAAGTAAGTATTATTTTATTTTGCGATTTACACCAATGGATAGGCAATTTAGTAATGAACATTTCTATAGTAAAATTTTTTTCAAAAGACCAAAATTTGATTTTATTAAGAAATTATTTTAAAATCTGGGCGTATTCACTGCTCACGTGCTTGCTTGAGTCAGTGAGCCCTGAGCTCTTACACGTGGAACCCGTGTCGTTAGAGCGTCTGCCAGCGCCGTGTGCGCTCACGTCATCTTATCAGTCGATAATATTATTACTTATTAGGTTATTTATAGGTAGTATTATTTGTTTGTTTTGGGTATAATTTTTCGTATTAGTTATACATATATTTGTTGTGTTTTTTACTGCGCGATGAAGCTTTTTGCGTGTATTTTCTTTGAAGTAAATGCAAATAAAAAAATGAAGCACCATTAGCATGTAAGGTTCGAATCCATAATTAAAATTTCGACAAATATAATTTACACTATAAAAGGCTAATTCAATATTATCACCCAACCACAATATCTTATTAAGTATAGTACTGCCTCGTTGGTCTAGTGGTTGTAGTAGTGCGACTGCAGATCATGAGGTCCCGGGTTCGAATCCTGGGTCGGGCCAAAAAGTCAGCTATGAGTTTTTTATTTATGTTCTAAGTTATAATTAGTATTACTAAGTTATAGTTTTTTGCTAAAATATAGTATATTATTTATTGCTTGTTTTTTCTTCTTTTTCAAAAAATAATTGAGTAAATAAGGTGTTCTATACTTATAATTCGGTAAAAAGTATCTAAGTAGGTACTAATATACCTACTTTTTACTATTAACTAAAAATTTTTAAAACTAAATTTAACTAAAAAGACTATACTGACCATTTATTTTTTAACTCAAAACAGGACATGGGTTTATTTATACTCTAAAAACTATAACTTTATACAATTAGTGTTCACTGTAAAATTATATTCGGTATAGACGGTACTTATTAAAATGCAACATATTTTTTTAAAATTATTAATTACATTTGTCAGTGGATTAAATTTGCTTTAATAAAGCTGGTGATGATTTTAAATAAAAATAAAATTCTGCTCAAGTTTTTTTATTGTTATCTTTGTTAACAACATCGCCTTTAGAACTGGAACCGTAAGTGTTTCTTTCAGACGTCCACAATTTATTCAAAATAAAAAAATACACTTTCTACCGGAGCATTCGTACCAGGTAGACATAAAGTATATTCGATTAAAAAAAATTATGTTTTTATTAGTATTGTTGACTTTGAATACTTCCATCCAACGAGTTACGGGACAATTTTGTGTCCCGGAGCTTTGTTTGGGACAATGGGACAGGTGACCGAGAAAAGGGACAGTCCCGTTCAAAACGGGACGTATGGTCACTTTAGCTATAAACCGACGACGGCTCCGTGACGCAGTGGCTTTGCAATCAGTTGTTGCGCTGGGGGCCGCGGGTTTGAATCTCGCACGGAACAAATATTTGTATGGCCTACAAATAATTGTTCCGGGTCTGGATGTTTGTCCTTGTGCAATTTATGTTTGTAAACTGCCTCCACGACACAGGAGAAAATCCTAGTGTGGGGGTAACGTTTTTTTACAATTGAAATTGAAAGATTGAACCCTTATACTTCTTGTTGATTTTTGTATTACCTTTATTAAAGTTACCCTTATGTATAAATAAATATAATTACGTATGTAGAAATAAAATTGATTTTCATCCTCATCAATCATTGCGGTGAGGATAATGTCTGCCAGCATAAGTAATAAGCAGGCTAAGTTACAAGGTGCTCAGTTCAAAAATTTGTAGGTACGTATATTACTTTTCAATACGTGACACGTAAAAATTAACAATAATCAAAAACACATCTACGAAACATCCTATTTATTTATTTATTCTTTATTACACCAAATATTTGTACAAAAGGCGAGCTATCTATTTATTTACCTATAGTGAATAGGTATCTTTTTTTTAACTCACAATTTTCAATGCTTCATTTTTAATATATAATTAATTATAAAATTTCATAATTAGATAATATATGAAAATACATAATTCTAATACAATGCAACTAATATACCGAATAAAAAAATTAAAATACATTTATCGTTGTACGCTGTGTGTATTTCCATAAATTAGTTCATTGATGTTAAAAAAATAATACTACGTTCGTACCTACAATAGGTGGTGGCGTCGTACATATTTCAAATAAGCAATATATTGAAGCGAGCGGCGTGCCGCCGGCAAAATGCTCAAGGTCGTTCGCATGGAGTAGCCCCTTAATGTGTTTGACCTTGGAATAAGACACCCGTACAAAATGTAAAGAAAAAAAAATAGTTAAACCATATTATAGGAAATTTTTTTGTTTATATACATAATATCAGATTGACACGTATCAGATACAGTCATAATTTTTTCATAATCAAGTTAAAATTGTATCGTAAACATTTACACGTTTTGCAGTTTACATGTTCCAAACAACTCTGCGATGGAAAACATATTAATTCACGCGACAAATGCTTCCTGGTTGTGGACGCGTTCGTACGTTGTTTGCAAACATGGAAATAGAGTGGGATACTGCCAAAATGTTAAAATTAATCAAATGCTATCAACGTAATCTTTTTTGATGGGATTCTAATATATATTGCTGTTATTTAGCTATTGATGAGCCAATAATTTTTAAAACTATATAATTATAATTTGATTTAGATATTCGCATAAAATTGATGAATGATCCACTGTTTATTCTGAAATAAATATTTTTTTGTCTATGAAAGATAAATGTGTATCCATTTCTTTTTAAGATGGTTTTAATGATAAACTATATAAACTGATTCTGATGACATGTAAATAAACAACAACGCTACTTCTTTCGACGAAGTGTTTGTGACGACTGGTTGATGTGGACAGCTATATGATGTATATGAAACTGTTATATACCTGAAACTTTCTTTACTAGTGTATATGTGTCTTAAGTAATTCTCAGTACTTATGTACCTTTGATGCTGCCCCACATTGTAGGTCTGGGTATTTACCACGTGGCTTATATACAAGATTACTATATTTGATGACAATCTACTGAACCACACGAACTTTTGTTTCTCCTTATCAACTTCTATGACATCCACGAGTTAAGATAAGGGTGTTGGATACACATACGCGATCATTGATGCCGATATTTCCTCGGTAGTATTATGTTCAGTATTGCCACATGTCATGGTTCATCATCATCATTACAGTGAATCACAAAGCTACTCCTGAATATAAGCATCATCATAAATTACCACAGCAATCCTGAGACTGAATCCATCCACTCTCTGCATCTTGGTCTCTTAGTCAGTTATTATTATTCGTCCTAGATCTGAACATAAACGAGCACAAGGTGTTCTTCCGCGAGCTGCTGTCTTTGTGCGAAGCAGAGGACGGCATGCTGGGCAAGTTGCCGTGCTACAAGGGCGTCAACCTGGTGCCGCTGCGCGCGTCCGCCTTGCGTGCGCTGGCCGCCTGCCACTACATACAGGAGAAGCACTGCCGCGAGAAGATATTCCAGGTGCTCTACAAGTCGCTCGAGAAGAACGACCCGGAGCTGCAGCAGGTCAGTGCTACACTCTGCTCTTAGAACTAGGATAGTCCACGCTTCATTTTCAATGTACATTATCTTAAATAATGAAAGATAACTGATAACCTTTAATTTAATACTGACGTTAAGCATTTTTTATTTTGTTCAGTAGGAGACTATTTGCAAAAACTAAATAAGGTTTATTATTATTATATTATAGTATATACATGTTATAGCAAGACCTCTTTATCTTCGTAACCATTTCACAAACTTCATTCGTCATTTTAATACTGTTTGAAAATTTGTCATAATTGCATTGCTTGGCTTGGCTGGCCGATAGGCAATCGCAGCACCAGACAATTAGCATTTTGCCGCTTCTTTTTTTTATAAGTGGCGACCGCCGCCCATGAACAGCTGCAACACATGGGAATCCCAGGTGCGTTGCCAGGGTTTTAAAAAAGAGTAGGCTCGCTTGTAGTCTCCTCTCACGGCAGCCTACTGAAATGGAGAAGAGAGCAATAAGGAAATGCCAATGTCCAACCGTGGACTTCTACAGATTATGATAGTACACTTCTACAGATACTTTTATTACTTCAGACTGAAATAGAATTGTTTTGAGAAAAGAATCCATTACTCTATTATGAATATAACGTATGTATAGATGGCGCTATAAATACTCCTGGCGTGACAATTTTATTTTTTACTGGCTACCCTGACACATTCCAAATAAGTGGTATGTTTCTAAACTGAAGTTGCAGTTCTAATATTTACACAAATAGACATGTGGCAACCAAAGTACAACAAGTATTTGTAAGGCCTACAAATAATTGCTCTGGGTCTGAATGTTTGACCTTGTGCAATCTATATAATATGTAAATTGCCTCAACGATAAAGAGAAGATCCTAGTGTGATAATCTTAATCCTAATTTTTTTAAAAGTAACATTGGTACTAATATTTATGTTTAATGTTTAAATATTTGCTCCTCAGGCTGGATTTGAATGCATGCAGAAATTCTTATCGGGCTTCCAAATCGATATGGAAATGGTTCATCCAGTAATGAGACCATTACTACTAACGCTGGGCGACCACCGCAATCTAAGCGTGAACGGAGCTAAAAGACTCTCATATCTCACACAGTTATTCCCCTCTACGTTTAGTGAGAAGCTCTGTGAGCAGTTACTACAATTACTAAAGAAACTGTTGGATTATTCTATACAAACAAATAGAGGTGAGTATTTTTCAAATCTAAAACTGCCTGTATAGTTTTCAATTAAATCATTTTTATATCTGCTTTGAATAAAATCAAATATTTTAATGTACAGGAGGTAACTTCCTACAAAGCGTTTCGAAAAATATGGAAAATGAACAGAAGATAATAATACTGATTGGAATATTCCATCAAATCCCTGCTGCGTCGCCGCGCTTTATAGATGTTCTGTGCCGTCTGATATTACATACAGAAAAGTCGTTAATGATTGAGGCTGGCTCACCATTCAGAGAACCTTTAGTTAAATTTCTTTTAAGGTAAGTTTTAAGTAATGAAGGGAACGTAAATATATCATATTAGCTATAACTATCAAATGTCCACTGTTGAGCATAGGTTGCCCATTAAATTGTCTCCCAGAGAGGATTTTGCCATAGTTGCCGTACTTGGCGTCGGCATCGGCGGATCGGCAACCGTAGTTTCTTATTAAGAAGATGCTGCTGCCCACTTCCGATTTCACTTGCCTCTGTAGCTTCTTATTACGCTCACGAGATGCCGTGTTTTAACACAATCATTTTAACAACAAACATTTTTTCAACATGGTAGAGCCATGCTATGCATAAACTATGCATACATTAATGGTATAGTTGTAGCACGAATGAGTCCGCTCGACCGGTGAAGAACCATGCTTTCACAGAATACTAGCGTAAAATAGCAGCTTAATGCTGCTGTGTTTCGTATGGTGACCCTTTTTTACTGAAAAAGAGGCATTCAATCTTAGTCCTCACGGCTGACAGCGCATATGCATTTTAATTCTTAATTGAGGATAGATGTAGATGTCTATGGGCCACAACAACCACTTACCATCATGTGGACTATGCGCTCGCTTGTCACTCTTAATCCTATAAAAAAAAAAGTTTAAGATTTCTTGGAATGGTTATCAAGGATGTTAGTAATTTTGCTTTTAATTTGTATAATTTTAACGTTTAAATAATTCATCATCAATATAATGTCAATGTTCTTTCTGTTTATAAAAATAATATTAATATATTATTACCTTTATTTTATAACATCGGGAAATGCCTTCGCATAACCGCCTCGCGGCGGCAAGGACGGGTTATGTTGTTCACCGCAGGTGACCAAGCCTCCGTTACTGAGCCCCCTCGCCCGTTCGGGGTGGGGAGGGGAGGGGGCATCACAGAGTCCTCAACAACATTATGTCAATGTTCTTTCTGATTATAAAAATAATATTAATATATAATTACCTACAGGTATCCAAAGGAGACACTAGACCTTATTATGAGTGATAACAACATTAAAGATCAACAATGGAGTCGATTCCTCGTGTTTCTTGTCAAACATCCAGAAGCAGGGCCTGCCTTCCGTGATGCGCTACAGACGTCCAAGAAGACTCGTCTCATGCAACTATTGGCTGCGAACAGTGGAGGCGCAGCCGCTTCCATACCTCAGGCTGACAGAGCCGAGATGCAGTTCCAAGCTATAAGAGTTATCTCTTTGCTTATTAAATACGATGACCAGTGGCTCTCAACTCAACATGATCTCATAGAATTGCTTAAACGTATTTGGTGCAGTGATCAATACCATGTAAGTGTTTTTATTTAAGCAAAATAAAATTATGGTAATGAATAAGCAATATTATATTTTAAACTATTCTTATTTTCAGGAAATTCACAAGAAAGTAGAGAATGTCGATTGCACACATTGGAAAGAACCTAAATTGATAGTAAAGATATTATTGCACTACTTTTGTCACCATCCATCTAATATAGATTTGTTGTTTCAACTGCTGCGTGCTCTGTGCGACCGATTTATACCGGATTTCCAGGTTTGTATTTATATTGATACATTATGAGTATACGTACTACTAATTTAAACGTTTCTATTACTTGTTCATAGTCATTTTCCATAATTGTGTCATATTATGTTTAAAGTTGTGATAAAGATTTTAGCAGGTTTATGGTTCTATCATTGTGACATTACTGAAATCGTTGTATAAAGTTTGTTTCCTATTTTGTGTTTCACGGTGAAAAAACCAGTATAAACGAAAAGTTAATTTTTAATTTTTTAATGATTAGTTTTGATTGATGATTAGTTTTATGTGTATACTCTATTCCAATTACGAAGTCCCATTTGACAGATGTCAATAATCAAGTACTAGTAAAGTACCGCTATAGTCGATACTTGACGATATTGATCTTCGATTACTAATGACGAACAAATTAAAATCGTATTGATAGAAAAAGGATTAGCATCAAATTAAAATTTATAAAACTGTTTTTTTAATTTTAGTTAGATAATATTACATGATATTTTTATCAAGATGAAACATATTCATCATCACTAGCCGAAATCGATATTTCATGGTCGGCATCGTCGTCATCACCCTCACCATCGTCTGTAGAATCCCCTGTATTTATTATAATTTGGTTATCTATGACGGCATCGATATGTATATCTCTGTCCCAATCAGCGAAAATCAAATTTTTTTTTCGTAAAACCACACTTTCCCAATTCGCGGCAGTAACACTATCACAAGCTTCTTGCATCAATGACAGCATTTTGTTTGCAGTAAACGGTGGGCTAGTATTTTTACGAGCCGCATAACCTAAAATAAAGGTTTGCGTGTTAATATAGCAACAGATAAAATGTTAAAATAGGTAAAAATAAATTATAAAAAAGGTTTGTATAAATTCTTGCCTTTAATTTGCGCCCAAATCAATTCTTTGGCATTGTATTGACAATGGTAGGGTGGAAGGCGCATTACATCGTGTCCGGCTTCCTTAGCTATTTGGTCGAATACGTATTTTGGTCTAGCTGGCTTATTTATAGCAACCAAATGCAGCAGCTCAACTTTTAACATGGACATGTCAGCAACAATATTATTGTCATTCAGCCATTTCACAATATCGGCTTTTTTGCTGCTAGAAGTTGGAGGCTTACTTATTTGTACCGAATGATACGGTGCATTATCCATAATGATCGTGGATGGCTCATTCAAGTTGGTCAATGAGGCACAAAACCATTCCTTAAATTTAACAAAATTCATGTCTTCGTGGTATTCCACAGTTTTCTTAGATTTAAACGCCAAGAGGCAGTTCGGAACAAATCCCTTCATGGAACCCGTATGAAAAATAATTAAGTGTTCGCCTTTGCCACTAGGTACTTTTGTGGAGGAGTGAGGGGTGTCGTCTGTCCATATCTTGCAAACTGTATGATTAGCGTTAAGCCACGTCTCATCTAGAAATATAACATTATTCCAAACGGCAATGGACTTTACTGATCTTAGAAAATTAAATCTGGCTAAAGCTATATCTCTACGTTCCATCAAAATCCGCCTCTGATCTTAGAAAATTAAATCTGGCTAAAGCTATATCTCTACGTTCCATCAAAATCCGCCTTTTATCACATTTTTTATAAGAAAAGCCAATATTTTTTAAAACCTTCCAGAAAGAAGTTCTACTGCCGTGAAACAGTCCAGATTCTCGTAAAGTATTTGACAATTTATCGAGAGTCGGCAATTCGTTCCTACTATAGTAGCCATAGATATGGTTTCTAATGGCGTCGTTATCAAAATTGTCGATATGTGTAACTATCGATCTTCTAACTTTTTTTTTAAGTGGCAATTTTAATTTATTATCTTCCATTAAATCTTTACCATGTTTTTCCTTACTTATTCGGGAAACAGTTTTTCGACTAATACCAAGAGCTGCACTTACTCGGTTAGTCACTTGTGAAAGTGGCAACAATGGAACACCATTCTGATACTCTCTTTCAAAGTAATCTTGTAGGCGTACTACAAACTCTCGCGCCTGACTGCGCATCACTGTTCTTTTAGTGGTCTCAGTTTCGGCCATAGTGTTTATAAATACAAAAAAAAACCAAATCAAATAACGGTCAAAACTTAATAACAACGAAAGAATTATCAAACAGTTATAACTACAATAACAAGAACGAAATAAAAACACAACACAAAATCAACTAAACTGAACACTTGTACTGAAGAGACAAACAAAATGGCGGTCGTGATCACGAGGTGGACGCAGTGTTGACAGATATTCACTCGCGAAAAGAATCTGTCTATAATCGATTTTATACGATTTTTTTAGTCACGTCACTATGTAAAAAAGTAAAAATAAAACTATAGAACGTAAACGCAAAACGGCAGTAAAATATTATTATCTTTTAAAGTTTTAATTATTTTGAGCACGATGTCTAAAAGCAGTATGTTGATTGTGTGTGTGAATTAATTGTATAATGATTTAGATTGATTGTGTATTTTTAAATGATTATTTACGACCATGAACAAAAATGATAATTATTTCAAATTATGCGAAACGTGAAGAGTTACGTTCTAAGAAGTGTCGAAAGGGACTTCGTAATTGGAATAGAGTATAGTTCACATTAGTTTTGGTTTGGTTAGTGACAAATCGTTTACATTACTCCTCAAAAATTAGCTGTTTTTTTTATGTTTGCAATTCTTGACAGAAAACCTTTCTTTCTTTATTCATCCGTTGTTAACTTGGTAAAGTATAAATCTTTGTATTTGTAACTAAACCTATTTATGAAGCTTTTGTTTACGTAAAACTATATTGTAATCACAAAATATATTGTTTTTAGTTCCTTCGCGATTTTCTTGAAAATACAGTAGCACAAAATTACACTGTGGAATGGAAGCGCTCGGCATTCTTCCGCTTCGTGGAGCATTTCTCTAGTGACGCCATGTCGCAAGATCTAAAGGCCAAAGTACTGCAAATGATTTTGATACCTTGCTTTGCGGTCAGCTTCGAGAAGGGTCAAAAGATAGTCGGCGGACCGCCCGCGCCATACCAAGATAATCCAGACAATGTTGTCTCTGTGTTTATTAATAATGTGAGTATCGTAATAAATTTTTACGTTTTTTATGATATGTATGTCATTTCACTTGATTTAAAAAGACGCTACGAACCTATTTATTATAAAAATCAATTTTTTTTGTGTCATGTTATTGTAAGTTCATTTTCCGATAAGAGAAGTACTGCACTATTGTGCAGACCTCAAAAATATGTGTTTAATTTTGAAATCTGGACAAATGTAACTGAATTTCTTAATATGGATTTGAAGTCTGTTTCAGGGTGCATAAAACTGGACTCTAGGCGCCAGCATGCACCCCAAATTCATCCTCCCAGGAATGTTTTTTTTTTAAGAATCCACTCATTCGAGTTCGTTTGATATGATGCATTTGGTATAGGGCAATGATTATTAAATGAAATGAAATTTTCCATTTGAATACAAGAATTGAAGCATGTGGGGCGTTGTTTGCGTGGTGCGCAGGTGATCGACCCGGAGAACCCGTTCGCGTGCTCGGACGCGGTGCGCATCTCGCTGCTGCAGTTCGCGTGCCTGCTGCTGGAGCAGGCGTCGGCGCACATCCACGACGCCAACAACAAGAAGCAGGGCAACAAGCTGCGCCGCCTCATGACCTTCGCCTGGCCCTGCCTGCTCGGCAAGAACTACGTCGATCCTGCCACTAGGTACGCTCAACATTTTCTATCATCACTTCCTACTGCCATTGCGTTGCTCTACGTGATTTCTAGTGGGCATTTAAACGAATATATTCCCTGTCCCATGAATGTATATATCGATTATTTAACTATTATGTAACTACTGACTGACTGGAGAACTGTTATAGCACAGCCGGTGTGGCTCTGTAGCTGAGTGCAATTTCCAATGGAATTGTTAGTAATAATAGTGTTGCTAGCTAATCTTGTAAGAAATAAACTTACCAGTATTAAAATTAAAACTTCAGTCCGAAGCTTAATCTACATATTGAGAAATAAAATCTGATGTAATTTTCACAAAAAAATTAAGAAAATTCTATGTATTACACTTTAGTTCGATTTATTATCTAAACAAATGATCTATGATGTTGAAATGTATTATATTGTATGTCATTTTATTTTACTGATCGGTTTTAGGTATCACGGACACTTACTGCTGAGTCACATCATCGCGAAATTTGCGATCCATAAGCGGATTGTCTTGCAAGGTAAGTTTTCTTTAATAAGATAATGGTGACAAACGAGCACACAGTCCACCTTATAGTAAGTGGTTGCTGTGGCCCATAGACATCTACATCTATCCTCGATTACAAATCAAAATGCAGATGCGTCTTGTGAGGACTAAGATGGAATGCCTCGTTTCCAGTAAAACGGGTACCGGTTCTCTACACTCACTATACGAAACACAACAGCGTTAAGCTGCTATTTTACGCTGGTATTCTGTGAGTTAATTATTTTATAAAAAAATGCGTATTCTTATATCACTTGTGTTATCGTAAAATAATCTTTCCTTTAGTTTGTGTCGTAAAACTAAAGAAAGTGTTTAAAATCTCTTATGTTGCCATTCTAAAATATTCATTTCTCTTACCTTTTGGCTTTTTATATTTACGTATCCCTAACGGAACTAAATATATGTTTTGTTATTAATATCATTATATCGCATTTCGTAAAAAAGAGAAAAAACATGTGTATTCGCTAGTGTATAATTTTTCAAGATTTAAAACAAAAAAGTTAATGTGCTATTTCATATTAAAAATAAAAATTTAAACTGCCAGCTCTTTTATTTTATTCCACACAAAAGATAAAGGAGCATATAGTCCATCTGATAAATTATAATCAATGGCTCACTTAGCGTACTAAAAACATCAGCATTATGCTGGTTTATTTTACGCCGGTATTCGGCAAGAGCGTGGTCCTTGTAGCCGACCCATCCGCGCTACAGCCATAACGCTTCTACAGCGTGGTTCTACTCGTATTGCGCCACGGAGCAAATACAAAGAGAAGATGGTCTAAGTAACTGTGATTCTAACTAGGTCCTGACGTCATCACAGTGGGCGTTGCTTTAGTAAGTATACTATCAGCGTTCGTCCTGTGCGCTTATGTGTCGAAAATCGCAAATCGGTGTATTTTCTTAGTATTAAGAAGAAAAGGAAGTGTTGTGTTTTATCGTGTAAAAACTACTCAAATAGACGCTCTGATGCTATGAATGGCATCAAATTTCATTTGTAAGTACTTTTATACCTAAATTATTGAAATAGTTCTAGAAAAATCTCTGCGTCGGCTTTCAAATATATTTAAATATATTCGACACTAGATGGCGACACTTTGTGTCATGGGAACTAAAAATATATAGGTATGTGGAGCTCAGTATTGGTAAAATAATCATACTGAGGTGCTGAAATTTGTTTTGCATTTTTGCAATTTTTAATCGCCAAAATATTATTTTTATAGTTTTTATAATCATTTTCTGAACAGGCCGCCATCTATCGTCAAGGTAGCTACTACATTGCAACATCGTTATGCGAGTAGTTTTACTATTTATCGGTAGATACAATATAGTTAAGTGGGCGTGGCATAACACCCCTCACCCCGCAAATTGTAACGCGTTGTTACATAGTGAAATGTAATTACAATACTTCCTCTATGTATTTGCTCCGTATATTGCGTGTATTCGGACGCTAGTGTGAGTGTTGAGGTGGGGCGTGCGTGTGGCGCAGTGTTCCACAGCCTGCTGAAGGCGCACGCGGTGGAGGCGCGCGCCGTGGTGCGCCAGGCGCTGGAGATCCTCACGCCCGCCATGCCGCAGCGCATGGAGGACGGCAACACCATGCTCACGCACTGGACCAAGAAGATCATCGTCGAGGACGGACACTCCGTGCAGCAACTCTTCCACATACTGCAGCTTGTCGTCAGGCACTACAAGGTGCGTGCTGCTTAATGCTTACACACTTGTACATGCATCTACACTGTGATGGTGAACCGATGGATGCAAAATTATGATTATATGACACACTAAATTATAATATGTGGGTTACGTAACACTGGACCCAGAACTTGTTTATTTTAATTATAAAACAAATTTGTCGAAAGTAGTACCTATAGCGATTGGTGGGTTTGTTGGCTGACTTAAATACATTACAAACATCATTGTCATCATTACAGCTCTTTTAAATCCCTTGCTGAACATAGGCCGCCCCCAACAAATGCTACAAACTACCCTCACCTGAATCAGTTTACTTCCTATGTGTCTTACCAGGTCTTCACTCCATTTGGTGGAAGGCCGTCCAACACTTACTTTAACCGACGGGATTCGATTCGTATAGACAGCGTTCGAAAGATTTAAGATACATCTTCTCGTCACGTTTTCTTAAAACCTTAAAACAAGAATGCGTGTAGACATTCATGACAAAGGGAACTAAGAATTGGTCAAGGTATGGAAAGCGCTACTCTGAGTTTCACTGCATGATAGAATCTGTAATGTTCATATCCGCAGCATAACTATAACAACATAGCATATCCCAACGGATCAGTGAGCTAAAGTGGACCGGCTATATAGCTCGAATAGTTCGAAAAACCAACAACGGATGAGGAAGGAAGGTTTTAGAGTTGGACTTGCATCAAGTTGGCAAGCGGAGTCTAGGACGGAATTATAATTTTATAAATATGACAAAGGAGCATATCCACCTATGAATGGTAAGTGGATGCTGTATGGGTCATAAATATCTACATTTATCCTAGATTAGATGCAGATGCGTTGTCACTCTTGAGGACTAAGATGAAATGCCTTGTTTCTGATAAGGGTATCAGTTCTCGACACTCACCATACGAAACAGCAGCATCTATCTTCTATTTTACGCTGGTGTTCGCGAAAGCGTGTTCCTTTTCCGGTCGGGCCGCCCCATTTGTTTCATCCGAATAAAGCTGGAATAAATTCGTTATTCAAATTATATCAAAATATATTATATACATTACACACAAATAACGTAAGCAATGACTTCAGGTGTACTACCCGGTGCGGCACGCGCTGGTGGGGCACATGGTGGCGGCCATGCAGCGGCTGGGCTTTTCGGCAACCGCGTCGCTGGAGCACCGGCGCCTCGCCGTCGACCTGGCCGAGGTCGCGCTCAAGTGGGAGCTGCAGCGCCTGCGCGACCACGCGCACGACGACATCGTCGTACGTACACGCTCGCACACCTGTCATGTTCTCCTGGTCGCTTTAGACCACACAAATTACTTTTGAATTTATACTGCGCACAACCTTTTATAGTGCCACAAGTGTACGGATATACGTATTCACACACACGAGAAGACTTCTAATGTTGCCAATCCACAAAAACTTATAATAGTTGAATTTTTAATATTAAATACTATCACGTGGTCTAGGTGGCGACTTCACCGAGCGGCGCGATGAAGCGCGTGTCGGTGGATGAAGGCGGCGGGGAGTCGCGCAAGGCGCTGAACACGGGCTGGGCCAGCCCGCAGGCCAGCTCCTCACGCTTGGAGCCCGACGCCGCCAAGCCGCTCGATCGCGCGCATGTCGACGTCGTCGTCAACTTACTGCTGCGCCTCGCCTGCCAGGTATCCGTGCTTGCTAAAACAGCAGAAACTCAAAACACACCATATATTTGAAAATTTAACTTTTTATTTTTTGTGCATTAATTTGAGCTACATTGTGGACAGTTTTAATTGTTTGTGCGCGCGTGTGTTGGTGCAGGTGAACGAGGGCAGCGTGGCGAGTGCGGCGGGCGCGGCGGGCGCGGCGGGCGGGTCGCCGGGCGAGCAGCTGTCGCGCCGCTGCGTGCTGCTGCTCAAGGCTGCGCTCAAGCCGGACCTCTGGCCGCACCTCTGCGAGCCCAAACTCGCCTGGCTCGACAAGGTACTCTTATCTCATTTTTATTGAACATCACTATAAAACAAAATTGTATTTATACATTATATATAACTCGATTTCGTTTCACGAAATCATAAATATATTTTATTATTAATGATAATTATAATTTTTATAACAAAAGTTAGTTACAGAAAGTATGTTTATGAATGTTAAATTATGCGCACTCCTTAAGAACAGAGCTTTTGCACACTAACTGCGTTGCGTAGAATGTGCAATAAATGAAAGTAAAAGAAATACATTTTGTGAAGAATAATTTTATTAAATATTTATTTCTTATTCGTTATTACAACAATTTTTGTTGCATTTTCCTTAAATTACATTATATAACAATTTCAAAATGACGACGTGTCTGCTGTAAGATTTTATATAACTAATATTACTGTTAAATAAACTTAAGTTCACATTCAAACTATAATTGAGAGAGATTTTTTATATAATATAATTATTACCTACAAAAAATATTTTCTGGACAAACATTTTTGCTGACAGTATAAAACTATTTTAATTTTATCCAGCAAGCATACGACTACAAAAGGAGTTATGAGCTTATAAGTAAATATTAATTGGTTGTGCGGTCGGCAGGTGTTCTCGACCGCGGACAGCAACACGGCGGCGTGTGCGAACGCGTGCACGGCGCTGGAGCTGCTGGCGTTCCTGCTGGGCGTGCTGCGGCGCGAGCAGTGCTTGGCGGCGCTCAAGCCGCTGCAGCGCGGCCTGGCCGCTTGCGTCGCCTCGCCCAACGCCAAGGTGGTGCGCCTCACGCACAACCTGCTCGCCAAGCTCACCGCGCTCTTCCCCACCGAGCCCTCCGGCGCCGCGCAGGCCTGCAAGGTTCGCACGCTCACGTATACATGCACCGTCAGTTTGACTTGAAGTGATGGAGATAGCACAAGACTTAACGACATTTTAAAATTGAATAGCGTTTGAGTATTTGGGTCTAAAATCTACAGATTTGGTCGTGGACCGTTTGATAATGATTACGCGGACTGCGAGTGTAACCCACATACCACATAGTATATTATGATAGCAAGCATTATATTGTTATTGACTTAAAGTAACGCGTTTCGCAGTACGAAGAGCTGGAAACGCTGTACGCGTGCGTGAGCAAGTACGCGTTCGAGGGGCTGGCGACGTACGAGAAGTGCGCGGGTGGTGCGGGCGGGGCGGGCGGCGGAGCGGGTGCGAGCGCGAGCGCGGGCGGCAGCGGTGCGGGGGCGGGCGGCGCGGCGGGCGGCGCGGGCGCGCTGCTGGGCCCGCTCATGATGCTGAAGGCGTGCTGCGCGTCGAGCGCCGGCTACGTGGACCGGCTGCTGCTGCCGCTCATGCGCGTGCTGCAGCGCATGCTGCGCGACCACGTCGCGCCCAACCCGGACCCCGCTGTCTCCGACCTACTCGTCAGTGTACACACTATACTCTATTTCTTTCTAGGAGTACCATCACAGTTTAAAGAGCAACAGTTGTGAAACCCCTTTGATATCAGGCGATGCCGCCGTCCACTTAGGTATTTACGAATTACGCCCCCGTCGTATATATGTTTGGGTTTGTCACGAAATTGGAAATAAAATAATTTTGGATATTATAATTCTCATTAACATTTTGTATCTTGATGAGTTAAAAATATTTATTGAACAAGATTGTTCTTATTACTCCAAATAAAAATACATTTACAAGTGTTACACCGCCAAATATTTTCTTGACACTTTCTATTTATAGATGTTTCCAGTTTTCGATTGTTAAATTAAATGACAAATATATTCGCTATCGGATAAACAATTTTATAAAAAAAAGAGGGAAACATAAGTATGACCGTCAATTGAATTCTTTAAATTGAAAACTTTACTTAGTAATTGGTATAAATATAACAGTAATTCACCATATAAATATTTCATTTTCATTTTGAAGAAAGTCAACTTTTATATAAAACTTAATTAAATATCACCTCACCTAATCTCATGTGTATCGGAAAAGAACAAGAATGTCAGAAAGACCTCATAACCATGTATTAACTATTATAAGCAACTATAAAATATTCTAATGAATACTGGGGAACAATGTTAAATGTATGAGATAATCCGTTTATATCAGCACAGCCGGATAATTACTATGGGAATGGGCTATTTCTAGGAATAGACACTACAAATAAAGATGTTTTAATTAATTTAATCACACTCATAGTTAAAAACAATTTTTTTTTAAATTTCAGATATTAGCGCTAGATCTTCTGAAAGCACGAGTGTCTGTTATGCCTGTTGATACAAGGAAAACATTTATTGGAACAGTTCTAGTTGGGCTCATTGAAAAGACTACCGATGCTAAGGTAATGATCAATTATAGTATTTTGATAAGACCTAAAATTATGGAATGAAACATAGTGTTTTTACATATAATACAGGTAATGAAGGCCATCATTCGCATGGTGGAGGAGTGGGTGAAGTGGCGCGGGGTGGCCGTTACCGGAGCCGCGCCGTCACTTCGCGAAAAGTCTATATTACTTGTCAAGCTTATGCAGTATGTCGAAAAACGATTCCCTGACGACTTGGAGCTCAATGCACACTTCCTGGACCTCATTAATTATGTCTACAGGTAAAAACACTGCATTAAAACTATTTTATACTGTTTTCGATTTATGTGCTATGGTATTGTTCATTAATACCCAAAAGATTAAAACAACTAAGTAGCAAGCGGTTAAGCATACTGCTACGGCCTAAGCCTATTATTGTAACTGGAAAATAATTGCTTTTAAATAGATATATAGATAAATAGTTTAGAAAATTCTTTAATGCACTCAAATATTTGGTACAAATGCACTTTGGCATGATCTGCCATCTCACCTTTGGTAGTGAGGTGAGCGAATGGGTAGAGCTGCACTAAATAAAACTGCTTATATTACTTTTTCAGAGATGAGCATTTGAAAATGACCGAACTGTCAATGAAGTTGGAGCCAGCGTTCCTGGCCGGGCTGCGTTGTCCTCAGCCACACATTCGCGCCAAATTCTTTGAAGTGTACGACCAGAGCGTGCGCCGCCGTATCTTCGACCGCCTCCTCTACATCATTTGCTCACAGAACTGGGAGCACATCGGGCAGCACTACTGGATCAAACAATGCCTTGAATTGCTTCTTGTTACATGTGTTTCTAGTGAGTGACATTTTTATATTATGTTAATCTTTGAAAGACTCCACTGCTAATAACTATCTGTCAAAGATGTCGCTGGATACGTGCGTTACTTGGAAGATTTGTCTATACTCACTTTTCTAGACAGGCTTGTTGGTGAGCGCAAAGCTGTTTAGATAGAAACCGTCTCACTGGTAATCCTACTGCCCATGATCAGCTTTTGAAATTTATTTTTGGGCATTTTTCCATTTTTGCCTATCGGTCATTCGACATTCACAAGGGGTTACCGCGAATAGGTTTGACATTTGAAGACAACTTTGGCAAACACATTAACTTAAATTGTTTTTGTAACAATTTTACCATAATATACAACATCTAACGTAATTAACGCACATACTCAGACACCCCAATTAGTATATTATGTTATAATCATAATACATACACTTGTGGCGGGTAGAAGGAAAAGGGGAGATCTCCCGCCGGGCAAGGTGTTCTGCCCGGGGAGCGGCCTTCGCTCCTGGTGGTAGTTCGGAGCTATTCTATATATGCTGCTTTAACTTCGGAACTTTGTTAGCGCGATTTAGGCTTCGATATGTTTCGCTTGTGGCGCGACGACAGCGCCGCCACATTACCCCGCTGCTCAGACCGGAGGTCGACAGTGCAGTCTAGATGTCGACGAATTTGCAAGTGCCTTGTAGTCTGCGGTGAGTCGAGAAGAAGGCAAGTAATCTGCGAGAGTGCCGTGAAGCAGAGGCGAGCAGTAAGGCTCAGAGCCGTGCCGAACACTGTAGCGCAGAGAGTAGCTTGAAGGAACAGGAAGCATTATTATTCCAGTGCTGCGATGAACCTTTATAAAGCTAGATGACTTGTAGAATGTGAAGACTGCAGACAATATCTGCTCGGGAGCGAATGAATGGGGGTACTTGAGTACGATGACGAAGGTTTTGAATTTGTAGTTTCCGAAGGTTGTTGGTTGCGTGATTATATCACGTCGGGGTCACCACTGTAGTGGGTGAAAGGAAAAGGGGAGATCTCCCGCTGGGCAAGGTGTTCTGCCCGGGGAGCAGAGTTCAGAGCTATTCTATATATGCTGCTTTAACTTCGGAACTTTGCTAGCGTGATTTAGGCTTCATGTGTTTTGCTTGTGGCGCGACGACAGCGCCGCCACACACTGAATTGTTAGTTAAACATGTTTATGCATTGATTATTTATTAAATTAGTTATACTAATTCCGGAAGAATGTTGTGGTCACCATACAAAACCACGAACGCTAGGTATAGGCCTTGCTAGCCTAGAAAAAAGCCGACAATACATGATTGGTTACGTTAAAGAAATACCTACCTATTAACATTAACAGATGTCAGAACTCCGTTCATTGAGTTGTTTATAAACATTTGATTGCATCTTTCAATCACACGTTTCAAGCATTGGACTTTCGACTCTGAATAATTTTGTTTATTTATTATGATACAATATCAATAGGCAATATTCGTTACAAAATGTTATGAATTTGCATAACATTTTAATTGTATTTGTAAATAATAATGAACTGCTAAATCTAAGAGGCAATACTACAACATAATCCAAAGACGGCGTGTTTAAAAGATGTGAATCAAGATTACAATAATTTTAAGAATCAAATATTTAACTTACTGATAGCCTAAACTCTCATGCTACGTTATATTTTAATACATTTTCAAAATGTCCACCACGGCTCCGTGGCGCAGTGGCTTAGCAATTGAGTTGCAGCGCTAAGGACCGCGGGTTCGTATCCCGCACGGAACAATATTTGTATGGCCTACAAATAATTGTACCGGGTTTGGATGTTTGTCCTTGTGCAATTTATGTTTGTACACTGCCCCCACAATACAAGAGAAAATCCTAGTGTGGAGGTTACGTTTTAAAAAAGAAAGAAAAAGAAAGCAAATAATATAGAAAGCAATTCAGTGTCATTTTTCACTATTCTAAAATTGTTCACTCATAGAATTACTATTTTTAGGTCCTCGGCACTTGTTGTCTCACTAAAATAAAGTAATTATTTAATGCGTCCCCATAAAAAAAGTCAAGAGGCGTCAAATCAGGTGATCTGGGAGGTCTGGCCTGGCCGCCGTGACCTAAGGCACTCCAAACTCTGTATTTGTAAAGAATTTTAAAAGTCTTATTGCCTTGAGTTACGGTCCATTTTAGTTTGTTTTGACTGTACAGGTTTAGTGTGACTGTAAATTACGTAGTTTCAATTATTTTTGGGATAAAAAAATTAACTATATTAAAAATGATAGAAATCGATTCAGTAAACGATTCTGAACAAACTACTTTCTCAAAGTGCGTTAATTATGTTACGTGTTGTATATGTATATTACAATTGTAAACATTTTTTTTTCTGTCACTTTATGGAATCTAATCTCTACAATGGCTGATCAAATTTGTATATGGATTTCATTTTCTTTCTAGATTTGACTATATTTTCTTTTTCAGGCACACAAATTCGACTATCCAATTCCAAATATCTTCTTCCTAATATATCTGCAGTAATTAATTTAGCAGACAGTGAGGATCGCAAGTCTTTTGTTATATTCAGTAATGTAAAAGAGGAGTCTGCTGATGGCTTTAGTGACACCATAGATCCAGATAAAGAAGATGTGCTTGATATGGACTTGGACTCGAACTCAAATCAAAGAGACGATTTAACAAAGAATGTACCAAACAGGTCAGTTAAAATTTTAAACGGTAATGGTTAATAAATTAATCAAAAGAAAATATTCGAAAAGTGCATATAGTTAACAAGTAAATAATATAACTTTCCTTATACTTTAATACTACATTTTATGGCACACACAATACATATTGCTTAAGTGATAATTATTGTAGTACCCAAAGTGTATAGTATTTTAAAAATTTAAACATGAAAACAGTGTTTCTTAAACATTTTCACCTTATCACTAGTACTTGAATAGGACTTTGCCTGTGACGTGAGCAAAAAAATATATTTATACGTAAGCCACATTTTTGTTATATGTAAGGAAATAATAGACACAAAGTATTTATTTAATAAAGACTGAATGAAGAACGATCTTTTAAGGAACAATAATTATCTGACTTTCTTTTTCCTCCCCTTTTCATCTCTCTTTCATTAGTATTATTTTAAACGCTTTTTAAGTTTTAGTACTCAAATATGAAATTTTTGTAAAAATTATAATGTAGGAAATTATAGTTCAGTTCAAGTTCATACTTATTTTTATAAATAAATAAAAGGAATAAAGAAGGCTCTTATCAGGATAATATTTTATTCTGCTTCTATACATTACACTTCTGTTTGTAAATGTATATTAACTATTATCAATTGCACCCACAAATAATTAGTTTTATAGTTTCATTACATAAAATCTTACGTAAAATAAACAGAGTTGTATTTATATGCAGATAGGGATGCCGCTGTAGGACTAAGGTCCGATCGAGACTAATTTTTGGTGTTAAATGAGACTAAGACCAAAACCGAGACCGAGATCAAGATTGAAACAGATAATAAAAAGAAATTTGAGTCGAGATCACGATCCACCCCAAATTTTTATTTTGTTTTGTTTTGACCTTTTAATTTGTGTCGATTTTACTGCTCACAAACGTATCCACTCATGACCGACTCTCCCGAAATTTGAGACCGAGACGTAATTATAAAACGAGAATCGTCGAGACCGAGGTCTTAGTCAGACTTATGCTGCTTACGATACTTTAGCTTTTGTTTTCTACCTTGAGCGTTAAGCGTCTCCTACACACAAGTGGCTTGCGGTGGCGGCTAACCGTGAGCCGCGGTTCCAACCGCTGCAACAACACACTACCACGGTCGCAGCGCCGGCCTGAAGCGCCATTCGCTGAGGTGTCTGTGCTACGATTGGACGTCAGTAACATGACTAACCGTGACGAAATTTTATTATATTTAGCAATATTATCATATATTTTGTTTTTATAATCCTAATGCTTTTGTAATCACGATGCGAATTATCGTAAAGTACTGGATAATTTTGCACTGTTTCTATTAAATTTTCTGAATTTAGCACCATTTTTCACGCGGTACACGCGGCCTGTTGTAAAAATTTGCAATTGACCGCGCTGCGGCCACCGACTGATCGCGTACTCGCTAACACACACGCGTTGGTAAAAGGGGCGGAGCATGCGGCCGCGGCCAGCCGCTCGCAGGTCGTGACATGGCCGCACGGGTTTGCAGACTCATTTACATTGCAAGCGAATACAACTTGCCGCCACCGCAAGCCGCTTCTGTGTGGGAGACGCTATACGATGTTGACATGTGATGTGATCTCTTTCGTCAGCACAAAAATCACATGTGTAAAATGATATTGAACAGACAAAGAGCACTGAACCAGATAGTGGCAAAACAATCGGAGTTTTTGGAACTGGCTCGACGTGTGCGCACGGAGCAGCTGGTGGTGGCGGCGGCGCAGCTCTGCCACATGGACGACGCGCTGGCGCACCACACCTGGCTGCGCCTGCTGCCCAAGCTCTGGGCCGCGCTCGACGACCGCCAGCTCGCGGTACACAACTCTAATCACTTCACATGTTTCATTATTAAAACTTACTCTCTTGTAATAAATGTTTTAACTGTGGGATATTGCCACTCGCATACTAATTCACCTTCGAAAATATTTGATTACTACTGATCACGTTGTAAATTAATTTGCATTCGAACCAAACGGTTAGCTTCATCGTTCGTTATGCAAACAGCAAAAAAGTGTCATAATTTACCAACATCTGTCTTTCCATCTTATTACAATATAGGCGTCTACCGTTACCATCACCATTTCAGTCTTTTAATAGTCTATTGTTGAACATCAGCCTCCCCCATAGTTTACCTAAGAACTTAAAATATAGCATTATAGCAACCGTAGTTATTATTTTTTAGTTGTTATTAGGAAGAAGCTGTTACCTATCTCCTGCTTTATTTTCCTCTGATGTCTCTTACGACACCTGAGACGATGTTAATGGATATTCTTTCCCCACTATCACAAGGTGTATAATATGTACCCTTACTGTGTACCCCTGTATACGGGTGTTTTCAAGGCAATCTTAAATAGGCTTTTGTTAAGCTAAGACTTCGTTTTACCATCTTCGACTACAGCACCACTTAGTGAGATAGGAGTCAAGCACTGACATGGAACAGTTTTTTTTTCACTACTATTAATAACATCCAATTTCTTTTGCAGACGGTGATGAACGAAATTGTACCATTTATTATATCAGGTGTGCACGTCATACAACGAGATCAGCCACTCAGTGCACTTAACACATTTATTGAAGCTTTAGCTCGTTGTAATCCACCTATTACAATAAAACCGTAGGTTTTCAATGTTTTTGATTTTGATTTTTTCTTTTTAATATTTTTTTAAACCTACATTAATACAAAACGAAACTTTTTAGCCCTATGATGAAATATCTTGGTAAAACACACAATCTTTGGCATCGAATGACATTGAATCTCGAACAGATGGCCATTGAACAAGCAAATGGTCGCGGTCAACGTGAACAAATGGAAATCTACGATTATGACACCGAAACCACTACACCTACGGTTTGTTTTGTTATAATGAATTTTTAAAAAGAAAATATCGAATAAATTAATGTAATATAACTTACATTTTACAGGACATACTCGATTCATTAAGTGACATGTACGAACTTTTACAAGAAGAGGACATGTGGTCCGGGTTATGGTTAAAACACGCAAGGTATCGTGAGACGAATGTCGCTATCGCGTATGAACAGCAAGGTTTCTTCGAGCAGGCACAGGTACTACAATAATTATTCATAAAATATACCAATATATGTGTGATTTATCGTAAATTAAATTTGTGTAATAATTATTAATTTTGTAGGCTGCGTATGACGTCGCTATGGCTAAACTCAAACAGGAATACACCGCTAACCCTTCATCCTACAATATGCACAAGGAATGTACACTATGGACACAACACTGGATCAAATGTGCTAAAGAGCTGAATCAGTGGGACTCATTGCTTGAATTGGGTCTTACAAGGAGCGTTCGTGACCCGTTTTTGATCCTAGAGAGCTCATGGAGAAATCCTAACTGGCCGACAATGAAAGATGCTCTCGCGGAGGTGGAATATAACTGTCCTAAAGAATTAGGTGAGACATAATCATTCTTTGTAATAAATGCTGCTATTAGAGTAGAATAGAATAATTTTTTATTCAATATAGACAACATATAATTCTTATTATAAGTTATTTTTTTACTTTACCACTGGTTCGGAAAAAGCCTCTGTCTTGGGAAGAAAGCCAGCGGGACTTTTGTTTACCAGACTGCCAAGGAAGAGTTATGTTTTTAACTCGTATCTTGTATGTATGTATGTTTGTTTGCTTGTAAATTTCTTTGTTACCTCGTATCTTTCAAACGTCTGGATGTATTTCGACAATTAAGGTATCGTTATATCCGTCTTAAAAACTCTAGTGTTTATTTAGATTTTTGGTGCGAAATAGTAATACGTTAATAAAAAAAAATAACCAAACCTATCGAGTAGGGTATCAAAATAAAGGAAAGTAAAAGGGTATTACGAAATTATGTATAAGTTATATGTTTAAATTTAATTAATAATAATATATTGGTTTAAAGAGTTTTTGAAGTCAGATCTCGTGCTATATTATGAAATTTAGTTCATAAGAGTGTGTCGGGAGTCTGGACACTAAAAAGTCTAAAATAAAATAAATAATTAAAACAATCAAAAATCCGACTGCAAAAAAGACTATTTAAAAGTATTGCACTAAAAAGATTGAAACAAGATTGAGAATAGAAAACAAAATTAAAATAAACTATAAACAAAGTAAACTCTATTTCGGTTTAACAGACTATACAGGATGTTAGTGAAACGCTCCCGAAAACGAAGACAGACGATAGTACTAGGGATACCTTTGATGATGGGTCACAAAGAAATTCGATCCCGAGGGAAAAAAAACATCTTTTCACAACGTTTTATTAACTTTATTCACGCTCCATCATGTTAGTACAGCTAAATGAAACGATAATTTCATAAAAAAAAAGATCATAAAAATACTTAAACCAGCAGTGAAATTACAATCAGCTGACTAGGGGTCAATGTACGCGCGGACGCCGAATTCGCGCGGCATGCAGCTAGCGATGATACCACAATACCTAATAATTTACAACACTTGTCTAAATACCTAACTTATCTCTCTACTTATATATGCTTGTCTCCACCTAGCCACTTTATTCACAGGTTAAATAAATCAAATACCTGGTTCGATTCACCGCTAAAAAAAAATTACTTAAATGAAATTTTAACAAGGTTAGGGTCTTGCTTTTGTATCCATCGTGTAGGTGTGTTTATTATTCTGATGTATTCAGTTATCATTAGTTCAGTTGTCATTAAAAAAAATTAGGCATGAAACAGCTTACCGATCTAAATCCTACGTGGCCTTATGAGATTCTCCAAGGCACATTAACATGTTGCCGTATTCACGAACAGTATAAACGTACCTACGAGTTAGACATTATTAAAACAAAACAAGAAAAACAAAACGTAACAACAAGTAATAACAACAAGAATTTAATAAACAAAACGATTGAACTGTTGCTCACGCACGTGATAGTCAACACGGAACTGGCTCGAAAACTAAAATTAATAATCAATCCCGCCAAAACAAATGCGCACGTGGCATTCGTAACGTCCTTGAAGCATCGAGCATTTGCACAGACCGTTAAACCGTTACGACATTGCCAACGTTTATTTTATTTATAAGTTTAGTTATCCCTACGACTAGTCTTCATATGGAATTTAGAAGTTATGGTTGTCATTTTTAATACAATTACACAATCAATTGTACCCTGACGCAACAAGCAGTTCTTTACTACAAAAATTATATTGAAATTAATAAACGTACCTAATTGGGTACTCAGTACTCACTTACACAATTATAAACACTATTTCATCGTTATCTTTGATTTTGTATAAGAAAATAGAAATGAATTTCATAGTTAAAATCAATTGCAATTATGATCGACAGTTAATTAATCTATCAGAATTAATGTAAAAAATAATGCTTTTACTTTATTTTAATTGACTTTCCGTATTTAATTCGACCAATACCTTGAATTTAAAAAGAGGTACGTCAAAATTATTAAAAATTACTTGCAAAATTTTTAGTGATTACATACAGTGCAACGTGGGAGCGTTGCCAACACAAATTTGTCAAATTCCCCGAAAGTTCATGTCAAATTCGCCAATTTAAGGACAAAAATTCAACAGATTCCTCACAAATTCCCCTCAACTTTATTTTAAGAAATTAATCAATTTCCAACTAATTGTATAGGATTTAATTTTTAACTTGTTTTCTTTAAAATTAAAAAATAAAGAAATGAAAAGCATTAAATGATACATAAAAGTTGCCGAAATAAATCCGAAAATTAAATGTGGTGCAATGAAGATAATTAAAAAAGAGAGTCATTCGATATTCAGAAGTAACCTAACAAAATGTTAAGATAAGTATTTAGATTTCATGAAAAACTGTTCTGACTTGGCCCTGGCTATCGATTTTCAAAATCCCCGTATTTTCCCCGCATAATACCAATCCCCATAAAATCCACAACCAACTTTAAATTCCCCGCAATTTTGGGAATTCCCCACATGTTGGCAAAGCTGACATGTGTAAATTCCACAGCGTGAGGCGACACGAGCCGGCCGGGCGGCGGTATCGCGTGTGTGAAAGGGAAGGGTAGAGTGAGTAGGCATTGTTTCGCACCGAGCTAGATAAGAGTTCGGCGTCCGCGAAAATATTGACCTTTTTGTCAGCTGATTTTATTTTACGTTTCACTGCTGGTTTTATGTTTAAGTATTTTCATGATTATTTTTTTTATGAAATGATCGTTTCATTTAGCTGTACTAACATGATGGAGCGTGAATAAAGTTAATAAAACGTTGTGAAAAGATGATTTCTTTTCCTCGGGATCGAATTTATTTGTGACCCATCATCAAAGGTATCCTTAGTACGATCGTCTGTCTTCGTTTTCGGGAGCGTTTCTCTAACACCCGGTATTATGAGCTGAGAGCCTAAGTTAAATACCCACATTAAATGTAGTAGCAGGCGGGACCCAATTGTAAATTATAAACCAAAAGAAAATTAGTTGGTTCCGCCCAAAATTTCTTCAAGCAAAAAAAAAGACATTAAATTAATATTCATTATTGCATGCCTTAAGCGAAAGCGCAAGGTATGTTCTACTATCGCCTAAAAATTAAGACTCCAACGTTTTATCGAATGAAATCATATCTAGCAATCATATTATACATATAAATGATATAAAAAGCACATTGTTAGAAAGATAAATGATTGTTGAACATATTAATATTTTTTTAAAATCGATTAATTGCTATTTTTAAATAAAAAAGGGGTTTTAGTGGCTTATGGTGTGGATTTATCAAGTCCACAAGGCTTGTAAACACGATAACTTTTGATAATATCCATTGTTTAACTCAATCTATTTTTTAATCTCTTCATCTATCATGTGGGAAGCCACTGAATGTAAATGGCAGTGTAATTTTGTTTTGTTTAGCTATAATTAATTTTTTTCGGCTCCAAAATGGCGAAATTTTCGTTGATTTGGTAGCCTTGTATGTAAATTATTTCTGTAAATAGGCGGAAGCCGCACTCTCAGCTACAGCCACATAGTACTTTACTCACTCACTCAGTTCGGCGTCAGTCGCCGTCGTGAGTGGACATTGTTTCGGTTGTTTGCAGCGGCTCAAAAAGATCGCTGTACAAATACACAATATTCGAATAACCAAATTTCTTAAATACTTGATTATAATAATAATGAGAGATTTTTTTATTACAATATTTTAAAAGCACAGAATAAATAATAGTAGTACGTACTAAAAGTAAGTAGTATCAATTTTTTTTGTCATGGGTGACATTTTCATGGTTTTCGAGGGTGTTGAAACCGATGGGGTTGTCGAAATGTAAATCCAAGGTGGCGGCTGCAATAGGTATAAATTTTTTCATCATGGGTGTCATTTTCATGGTTTTCGAGGGTGTTGAAGCCGATAGTGCTGTCGAAATGTATTTAAACTACTTTAAAAAATTCCAAATAATCATGTTATACGTAATTTTTTTAATGCGCTTAACGCATGCCCAATTGGATTTACCAATTTTTTTTTAATTGTAGTTTTACTATAAAATGTTTTAAACTAAGAAAATGAGCTAAACAATGAGATTTTTATAAGAGTGACGTTTGGGCACACCCACCTCATGATAATTAACACCTCATGGATGTTGTGGCCCATAGACATCATACTGGACATTTTATACGTGGTAGAGATATGCTGCAGCTATATTATGGTTGTAGCACGAATGGGTCGGCTCGACCGGGGAAGGACCACGCTCTCACAGAATACCATCGTAAAATGGATGTACCTAATTATTAAGTTAGATATTAAAAATTAGTCAGTTATTATTAAAACTTATTGCATCAACGTAAAGATCAATTTTACTTTAGTAACTAATAAATAATGATCGTGGTCTTGAAGTCGCACTCAATTCGAAAGTGATGCGATTTCTCCGTTATGTTATACTAATATTTCTCTTCTAGTGTACCGTAACTCATAAATACTTAGTCAGGTAATAAGTTCCGTCAAAAACTTTTTATAAAATGAATGATACACTTTTTGATAATTATATAGAAATTATAAATGAAATGAAAGGTAGAATACATATTTATTTACATTATTCAAAATGCCCTCCCCTATTTTGAATACATGCCCTTAATCAATACGGCCAATCATCAATCGCAACACGCACCACACTCATATCTATTTTTGCCGCTGCTTTAGCCAAAGATGCTCGGAGAGATTCCAAATTCTGATGAAGGTTAGCGCAGACTTTCTCCTCCAAATGTTGCCATGTCTTATAATCCAGTGGGCTTTGAACTAGAAGAGGGCCAGTCTTCATGTCCGATAAAGTCAATTCCATGGACGGTCAACCAGTTTTGCGTACTTCGTGCCCTATGAGCTGGTGCAGCGTCCTGTTGGTATATCCAATGTTTGTTTTTGAACATTGTTTGAGAAAGAGGTTCCACTATGTTTGTTAGGACGGTATTTTGGTACACCTCGGCACTGGTTTTTACACATTTTTCACAGAATAACACCTCAGTTAAGCCTGAATATGAGACTCCAAGCCAAACCATGAGTGACGAAGGATAATTTGCTCGTTGTACCCTCGGAATACGCTTGCTAGCTTCTTTACTGCTGTGGGCATACACCTTATCATTTTGTTTATTGTAACTTTCTTCGATGTTAAAAATTTTTTCATCCGCAAACAAAATTTCGTGGTATTTTTTTCTTGCGTACCGCCGTAACCTAGCGCAGGATCTATCCCGACAAATTTTTTTCAAACGCTCGTTCAAAAAATGTCATTGATCACTCTTTTGACCGTGGTTCTGCTTAGGTCCATCTTAAGAGCTAAGATTTTTTGTTTACGAACAGGATTTCGTAACTGTACGAGGTCGGCTGGTCCTCTTACGATCTTCTAAGCTTGAATCTTCAGTGAATCGTTTGATAGTGCGATAAACAAATCGTAGGGTTATTCTAAATTTTTGTAGACTATTGAAAATCTCTTTTGGCGCGTAACCTTATTTCTTCGACCACTCCATATTTGAAAATGAATGAAAATTAATGTTTTTTATTTTCGGCAAGCGCAAACGTTATATTTTTAAAATTGGTGAAGTTCATCTAGCCAGTATTATTTTTTTTAAATAAGAAGGTTTTGACAGAACTTATGACCCGACTAAGTAAAATAATTTATATGTAAAGTGATATATTTATTTACTTCTTTTCAACTTATTCTCCATTACATTTTGAACACTTTTTCATTAATTTAAACCATTTTGAAAACATAAGGGCCCTTGGTTTGAGGGCGTTTTTCACATGTTGATTGGAAAAGCTATCACGGCCCCTTGCGATTCCGTAAAGTCTCCTCTCATCAAATCTTAAATTTTTGGAAAATAAAGAAATCGAACGGTGTGAGGATGTGTGCGGATGGATGGCGGTGGATTGGTCACGAGTTCCACCTTATCAGAGAACAGAAATGGCTTCGTTTTCTTCGCCTAAGCATTGTCATGTTGCAATGGGGTTCGAACTCTTGGTCATTTTTCCCTTACCTTTTCAAAGACACTGGACATACAAATTGTGGTGTTTCACTCACCATTAACTGTCTTTTGCTTATCAAGTGGGATCGTGTAGACAGGACCTCTAGGAGAAAAAAATTCAATCATTTTTTAGCCAACGCTTTTTGTCTGCCTCGATGTTGTTGCTTTGCTGTCGCCTTCGAACACCTATACATTAAACTGTTGCTTTCTTTCCGGTATGTAACAATATAATATCCATGTTTCATCTCCAGCCACAATGTCATACACAGCACTTGAACGTGATCATAATTTAACATATTTTTACATCATCAACACGAGGCCGTTTTTGTCCTGGAGGATTCATGAGGAACGCAGCAGCAACAAAGTTTTCTAACTTTTAAATGTTGATGTAAAATTTTTGTAATTGGCTCATACCAACACCCGATCAGGCTATGGTGTCACTGATGTGGTGCTTCAGATAATGGAACTATTTATTCCATTATCTGTGGACCCATCGGAGGCGGATTTCAGTCTTGATTTGATCGCTCCTGTAAGACTGCATTACGCAGTAAGCAGGAGTGTTTTCAGGTCTGGGCGACGCTTCGCCGGCCCAGCATGTAAACACCAGCATTCTTGAAAAGAAGTACAACTCCGCCTCCAGGTCCTTCCAAAGAGTTATTGCCTAGGCCAAGTTGCTAGAATTGGCGAGAAATTAGTTCGCCTTCCTTCGGGAACCCGTGCATTCTGGTCTCTCGCCAAGGCAAGGACGGAGAATATCGGTTAGCTATCACTTCCATCTCTGCGTAGGGAAAACGGCTCACTGGCCCACGATGCAACAGAAAAAGCCGACCTTTTACGCTCCCTTTTTCCGTCCAACACGACTCTAGTTGACGGGGAGAACACACTGTCAACAATCCCCCAGTGTTGAGTACTCTATGCTCGATGTGCGATTCACTCAGTGCTTCACAAGTCGAGTGGGCCTTACGGAATCCCCCAATTGTGCTGACGTATGCTCCAGATTTGGCTCCAGTTCCAACGGGTCTTTTCCTACTCCTACTCCTTAGGCGTAGTTCTGAATTCATGAAAGTCAGCTTACGTGACTCCGATCGCTAAAAAGGTAATCGCTCTGATCTGTCCAATTACAAGCCTATCGCCATCACCTCCTTGTTCTCGAAAATAATGGCGTTCATTATCAATTGCCAGCTCATGCGGTACCTTGAGCACTAGCTGATTAGTGACCGCTAGTACGGTTTCCGCCGGGGTCGTTCAGTTGGTTATCTTCTTGTCTACCTAACACACCGATGGGCGCAGGCGATCGAGTCCAATTTCACAACTAATAATTGGTATACAGTAGTATACCAATTATATGTTACTGACCGGTAACATTGCTATGCGGGCGACAGAACTGGTGATGCTTTATACACCGGCCGTTTCTCGGAAAAACGTCGCCAAGTACTGAAACAAACTTGTGTCTGAAGTCGAGACTTTGTTGAACAAAATCTTGGCTAGGGGGCAACTAAATTTACTTCAGGTCAATCCCCAGAAGACACAAGTTTGCGCCTTTACTGCTAAAAAGAACCGCATTGTCGTATCTCCTCAGTTTCAGGGCACTCCCCTTGTTGCCTCAACCAGTATCAAAATCCTCGGTGTCGACATGTCGAATGACGTGCAGCATCGTGGTCACTTAGAAGAGAAGGCCAAATTGGCCCCTAAACACACAACTGTCCTTTGTGCACAAAGGACAGTTGTTTCACCATCGCACATCACGACAAAACTCGCGATACCATCCGTACCATCTGGATGATTGGTGGTCCACCACTGCGATTGACAAGATAATTTTTTCCTCGCACAACTTCCTTGTGGAATCGAATAATACCAGCGATTTATTTGGACCTATACGATTGAGGGACCTTCAATAAAAGAGCCCACTCTTTTTTAAAAGGCTGGCATCGCATCTGCAATTCCCCTGGTATTGCATTTGTTCATAGGCGGTGGTAATCACTTACAATCAGGTAAGCCGAATGCCTGTTTGATTATTTGCCTGGCAGTGACCACATATTCCTCAGTGATAGCAGTTGAGGGTCGATCTTAATTAATTTCATCATGGAGAGAAACACGGCCATGATCAAATTTTGCGTAACAAAGATTTATGGTGCTAAGGAGATGGCTCCCTTTAAGCATTCTGAAGATGAGCAGTACAATCTTGTGAAGAGAGTTACCTTTTAAAATCGTTTAAAATCTTTTCGCATTAGTTCTATTTTTGCTACGGATTAAAAACTTTTAACTTGTGATAAAAAAAACAATTGACATGCGGCTTTCCGTCAAAAAATATTTTAATAAATATGTTATGAGTCTCAAAAATTAAAAAAATTACAATTCGAAATTCAAACATTTATGAGCGGCTAGGTGTGCAGAACTTTCATTCTACCTTTATAGTCACTTGATAGTGCGAAATGAGATGCGAATTGCCAGTTTTACATTTTTCTTCTTATCCTACGCGTTAGATAAAGTCAATTTTCATGAGTGTATGTGTGTTTAGCGTGGCTGGTGAATCTTTACCGCGGGTACCTGTGCATATGCGCGGGCGGCGAGCAGCAGCTGGGCGGCGTGGAGCGGCACGCGGAGGCGGCGGCGGCGCAGTGTCTGCGCGAGTGGCGCCGCCTGCCGCGCGTCGTGTCGCACGCGCACCTGCCGCTGCTCCGCGCCGCGCAGCAGCTCATGGAGCTCAGCGAGGCCGCGCAGATACACACCGTACGTACCTACGTACCTACGTACCGCAGCGCTGCGCGAGTGGCGCCGCCTGCCGCGCGTCGTGTCGCACGCGCACCTGCCGCTGCTCCGCGCCGCGCAGCAGCTCATGGAGCTCAGCGAGGCCGCGCAGATACACACCGTACGTACCTACGTACCTACGTACCGCAGCGCTGCGCGAGTGGCGCCGCCTGCCGCGCGTCGTGTCGCACGCGCACCTGCCGCTGCTCCGCGCCGCGCAGCAGCTCATGGAGCTCAGCGAGGCCGCGCAGATACACACCGTACGTACCTACGTACCTACGTACCGCAGCGCTGCGCGAGTGGCGCCGCCTGCCGCGCGTCGTGTCGCACGCGCACCTGCCGCTGCTCCGCGCCGCGCAGCAGCTCATGGAGCTCAGCGAGGCCGCGCAGATACACACCGTACGTACCTACGTACCTACGTACCGCAGCGCTGCGCGAGTGGCGCCGCCTGCCGCGCGTCGTGTCGCACGCGCACCTGCCGCTGCTCCGCGCCGCGCAGCAGCTCATGGAGCTCAGCGAGGCCGCGCAGATACACACCGTACGTACCTACGTACCTACGTACCGCAGCGCTGCGCGAGTGGCGCCGCCTGCCGCGCGTCGTGTCGCACGCGCACCTGCCGCTGCTCCGCGCCGCGCAGCAGCTCATGGAGCTCAGCGAGGCCGCGCAGATACACACCGTACGTACCTACGTACCTACGTACCGCAGCGCTGCGCGAGTGGCGCCGCCTGCCGCGCGTCGTGTCGCACGCGCACCTGCCGCTGCTCCGCGCCGCGCAGCAGCTCATGGAGCTCAGCGAGGCCGCGCAGATACACACCGTACGTACCTACGTACCTACGTACCGCAGCGCTGCGCGAGTGGCGCCGCCTGCCGCGCGTCGTGTCGCACGCGCACCTGCCGCTGCTCCGCGCCGCGCAGCAGCTCATGGAGCTCAGCGAGGCCGCGCAGATACACACCGTACGTACCTACGTACCTACGTACCGCAGCGCTGCGCGAGTGGCGCCGCCTGCCGCGCGTCGTGTCGCACGCGCACCTGCCGCTGCTCCGCGCCGCGCAGCAGCTCATGGAGCTCAGCGAGGCCGCGCAGATACACACCGTACGTACCTACGTACCTACGTACCGCAGCGCTGCGCGAGTGGCGCCGCCTGCCGCGCGTCGTGTCGCACGCGCACCTGCCGCTGCTCCGCGCCGCGCAGCAGCTCATGGAGCTCAGCGAGGCCGCGCAGATACACACCGTACGTACCTACGTACCTACGTACCGCAGCGCTGCGCGAGTGGCGCCGCCTGCCGCGCGTCGTGTCGCACGCGCACCTGCCGCTGCTCCGCGCCGCGCAGCAGCTCATGGAGCTCAGCGAGGCCGCGCAGATACACACCGTACGTACCTACGTACCTACGTACCGCAGCGCTGCGCGAGTGGCGCCGCCTGCCGCGCGTCGTGTCGCACGCGCACCTGCCGCTGCTCCGCGCCGCGCAGCAGCTCATGGAGCTCAGCGAGGCCGCGCAGATACACACCGTACGTACCTACGTACCTACGTACCGCAGCGCTGCGCGAGTGGCGCCGCCTGCCGCGCGTCGTGTCGCACGCGCACCTGCCGCTGCTCCGCGCCGCGCAGCAGCTCATGGAGCTCAGCGAGGCCGCGCAGATACACACCGTACGTACCTACGTACCTACGTACCGCAGCGCTGCGCGAGTGGCGCCGCCTGCCGCGCGTCGTGTCGCACGCGCACCTGCCGCTGCTCCGCGCCGCGCAGCAGCTCATGGAGCTCAGCGAGGCCGCGCAGATACACACCGTACGTACCTACGTACCTACGTACCGCAGCGCTGCGCGAGTGGCGCCGCCTGCCGCGCGTCGTGTCGCACGCGCACCTGCCGCTGCTCCGCGCCGCGCAGCAGCTCATGGAGCTCAGCGAGGCCGCGCAGATACACACCGTACGTACCTACGTACCTACGTACCGCAGCGCTGCGCGAGTGGCGCCGCCTGCCGCGCGTCGTGTCGCACGCGCACCTGCCGCTGCTCCGCGCCGCGCAGCAGCTCATGGAGCTCAGCGAGGCCGCGCAGATACACACCGTACGTACCTACGTACCTACGTACCGCAGCGCTGCGCGAGTGGCGCCGCCTGCCGCGCGTCGTGTCGCACGCGCACCTGCCGCTGCTCCGCGCCGCGCAGCAGCTCATGGAGCTCAGCGAGGCCGCGCAGATACACACCGTACGTACCTACGTACCTACGTACCGCAGCGCTGCGCGAGTGGCGCCGCCTGCCGCGCGTCGTGTCGCACGCGCACCTGCCGCTGCTCCGCGCCGCGCAGCAGCTCATGGAGCTCAGCGAGGCCGCGCAGATACACACCGTACGTACCTACGTACCTACGTACCGCAGCGCTGCGCGAGTGGCGCCGCCTGCCGCGCGTCGTGTCGCACGCGCACCTGCCGCTGCTCCGCGCCGCGCAGCAGCTCATGGAGCTCAGCGAGGCCGCGCAGATACACACCGTACGTACCTACGTACCTACGTACCGCAGCGCTGCGCGAGTGGCGCCGCCTGCCGCGCGTCGTGTCGCACGCGCACCTGCCGCTGCTCCGCGCCGCGCAGCAGCTCATGGAGCTCAGCGAGGCCGCGCAGATACACACCGTACGTACCTACGTACCTACGTACCGCAGCGCTGCGCGAGTGGCGCCGCCTGCCGCGCGTCGTGTCGCACGCGCACCTGCCGCTGCTCCGCGCCGCGCAGCAGCTCATGGAGCTCAGCGAGGCCGCGCAGATACACACCGTACGTACCTACGTACCTACGTACCGCAGCGCTGCGCGAGTGGCGCCGCCTGCCGCGCGTCGTGTCGCACGCGCACCTGCCGCTGCTCCGCGCCGCGCAGCAGCTCATGGAGCTCAGCGAGGCCGCGCAGATACACACCGTACGTACCTACGTACCTACGTACCGCAGCGCTGCGCGAGTGGCGCCGCCTGCCGCGCGTCGTGTCGCACGCGCACCTGCCGCTGCTCCGCGCCGCGCAGCAGCTCATGGAGCTCAGCGAGGCCGCGCAGATACACACCGTACGTACCTACGTACCTACGTACCGCAGCGCTGCGCGAGTGGCGCCGCCTGCCGCGCGTCGTGTCGCACGCGCACCTGCCGCTGCTCCGCGCCGCGCAGCAGCTCATGGAGCTCAGCGAGGCCGCGCAGATACACACCGTACGTACCTACGTACCTACGTACCGCAGCGCTGCGCGAGTGGCGCCGCCTGCCGCGCGTCGTGTCGCACGCGCACCTGCCGCTGCTCCGCGCCGCGCAGCAGCTCATGGAGCTCAGCGAGGCCGCGCAGATACACACCGTACGTACCTACGTACCTACGTACCGCAGCGCTGCGCGAGTGGCGCCGCCTGCCGCGCGTCGTGTCGCACGCGCACCTGCCGCTGCTCCGCGCCGCGCAGCAGCTCATGGAGCTCAGCGAGGCCGCGCAGATACACACCGTACGTACCTACGTACCTACGTACCGCAGCGCTGCGCGAGTGGCGCCGCCTGCCGCGCGTCGTGTCGCACGCGCACCTGCCGCTGCTCCGCGCCGCGCAGCAGCTCATGGAGCTCAGCGAGGCCGCGCAGATACACACCGTACGTACCTACGTACCTACGTACCTACGTACCGCAGCACTGCCCGAGTGGCGCCGCCTGCCGCGCGTTTTGTGTGACATCATAAAACCAAGAGATTTTTCTAATTTTCCTCACAGTCGCCTTTGCAACACGTAACTCGAAGTGAGATCAAAAATGTTCTTAGGAGCATCCTAACAAACTCACTTTTCATTTTAAAAAATGACAAAACGTAAGCACAAGCAAGTTATATTAATTAAATGATAATAATCAAATGGTTTGACAGGGACTCCTGCACAGCCGGCCGACGTCACTGCACGACATGAAAGCGATCGTGAAAACTTGGCGCAATCGGCTTCCAGTGGTGGCCGACCCGCTGTCGCACTGGGGCGCCATATTCACCTGGCGACAGCACCACTACCAGTTCATTGCCTCCCACTACGACTCACAGACAGACCACGGCTCTAACCACAGCATGCTAGGCGTACACGCTAGCGCACAGGTGCGTTTTAAATGTACAACACGGCAATGATTTTTAATGAGCAGAAAAGAAAAATAATTTCGGCCGAAAAAATCAATGACACATACCTTCTTCGGCTTAACACTTGTTGCATTTAATATACGTAACGTTGCGTGTTGCGATGCTATGATGCTTATTAAAATTAGATTTAACACAATCCTGAAACCATAATAATCTATTTCACAAAGCATGTATGAGAAATCAGCATATGATGACTTATTAATTCCATTCATTTCCTAAAAATGAACCAGATATTAATTTTATATAAAAGATAAATCTCTTTTATAATTGTAATTTAATATAATAATACTGCTTTTAATTCTACTAATTAAAATATAAACATGAAACAATATTACTTGGTGCCCGCATCGGAACGGTTACTTGTTAGATAGAGTCCAAGGGCGACGCCTTGGCCGTTAGTTTGGACATAGTGAAGGCCTTTGATTGGGTTTGGCACAAAGCGCTTCTTTCGAAGCTTCCTTCCTATGAGCTTCCAGAGAGATTGTGCATTTGGATCACCAGTTTTCGTGCAGATCGGAGCATCAAGGTCGTAGTAGACGGTGCATGCTCCTACTACAAGCCTATTAATACTGGTGTTCCACAAGGCTGCGTGCCATCACCAATGCTGTTTCTTCTGCATATCAATGATATGTTGCAAACCGGTAACATTCATTGTTAACTAAATTGTAACGACAGAACAATTTAGTTAACAATGAATGTTACCGGTTTGCGGTGATGCTTTATACACCGGCCGTGCCAATATTTCGCGGTAAAACGTCGCCGAGTACCTTCCGAGTAATCTCGGTAATTTATAAATCGAATTTTTATTTCGTTTTTACTATTACTACATGAGAAGAAACTTCAAATCTTAAATGTCGCATTGCCAATGCCAAGTGAAAAATATTATAAGATAATTTTTGTGTGACGGGCCTCTTACTATCAATTACACTATATAATTAAGAAAATAAACATGCTTATGCTATAATGATATAATAATTAGTGTAATTATTTAAACTTTTTCAGGCAATAATTCATTTCGCGAAAATAGCAAGAAAGCACAATCTATCTGGCGTTTGCCTTGACTCGTTACACCGAATATACACCATACCGAGTGTTCCAATAGTGGACTGCTTCCAGAAAATACGACAGCAAGTGAAATGCCATATTCAGATGTCGTGGACGGAAGGAAAAGACGAATTAACGGAGGGCTTAGAGATGATTGAATCCACAAACTTCAAATACTTCACAAAAGAGATGACTGCTGAGTTTTATGCGTTTAAAGGTCTCCTTTTAGCTCAATTAGGACGTTCTGAAGATGCGAACAAAGCCTTCGCGGCGGCTGTACAACTACATGATACACTGGTGAAGGCTTGGGCTCTCTGGGGTGACTATTTGGAACAAATATTTATAAGAGACCCGCGACAGATTACTATCGGAGTATCAGCAATGACGTGTTTCCTGCACGCTTGTCGACATCAAAACGAATCAAAATCGAGAAAATACTGCGCTAAGGTGAGTGACTTTATTAAATTTTAAAGTAATGTCGATTAATGTATAGTTGCAATACTTCTTTTGCTTAAGCATTGAAACTATTTATTAATAAAGTTGATAACTATGTATTAAATATTGCTAGCCAGATGTCATATTCTTGAAAAGGTCTGTGTCTAGTTCTGGACATAAAATAATATGTGATATGCTACTTTTCTATTATACAACGAGCCATAAAATAAAAACGAGACATGACCTACTAATAATTATTCTTCGTAAGTTAAATAATACTTCATATGTTATAAATAACAAGTAAAAGTTTGTAATACAATGTTTTATGTCTGCTTAAGGTTTTGTGGATGTTGAGTTTCGACGATGATAAAAACAGTCTAGCCGAGGCACTAGATAAGTATTCAGTAGGAGTCCCTCCTGTGCAGTGGCTTCCGTGGATACCGCAGTTGCTTGCCTGCCTTGTGCAGTACGACGGCAACGTTATTTTGAACCTTCTTAGTCATGTAAGTATTAAATTTACGTACGATTACGTGTATTCATCTTTTCTTCTAGTATTGAATAAGCATTCTAAATTTATTTAGTCCTAAGTTATCAAACTAGTGCTGTATATTTTTTGTCCGATTCGAAGGACCAAATACTAAGTATCTATATTTTTTTTATAATTATAATCATATAGACTATATGTTATCATTAGCTCTTGTGTGTATGTAAAACTCCTATAGTTAAATAAGTTTGCATCATATACTATTTAAGCTATTAACGTACTATAAAAATGTTTTTTTCCTGAAAAACAAACAGGTGGGACGTCTATATCCGCAAGCGGTATATTTCCCGATTCGCACGTTGTACTTGACACTCAAGATCGAGCAACGTGAGAGACATAAGAGCGCCGAAAACTTAGCCGCGCATCTACCTCATCAGCAGGGTGCTGCTGCTGCTGTAAGTATCTGCCACTTAATTATGTTTATTTTTTTATTTTTTTGTATGGAAACCAACAGTTGTAAATATTATATTACATCTAACACATGTCTTACATCTACAAATTACTATGTACAATCAATTATAGGAGAAAACAAGTTTAGTGAACAAAAGATATATAATAGTTTTTGTAACAAAAATAAAAGTTAAACTAATTAATTTTCTCATCTGTCGTTACATTTTTTTATAATAAGTGAGATCATGTTACAACTAATGTCCAGTGTCATTTTTTTTTTCATTTATTACAGCCTAATAAGAATCCACTGCTGAATACAGGCCTCCCTTATATATTACGCCTATAGTGTGGGGTATTTCCCATAGCTGCCATGCTTGGCAGGCGGGTTGGCAACCGCAGTATTTTTTTGTTGTTATCTCGAATATATACTGCTGCCCCATCACCTTTTTTATTGCTCTGTATTGACACTTAACCATAGACTAAGGACCAGAAGGGAAGCTTCCTAACAATGTCGAAAATCTATACCTATTCTGATATGGTTGTCACATGAGGCATGTGAAAAATTTAAGAAAAAAATAAAAAATATTATGTAGTAAGTTTTCCAAAAAAAAAAATAAAAAAGAAATGTTAAATATAACGGTTGTGTTAAGGGCGGGCGCGGCGCGGGTGAGGCGGCGAGCGAGGCGGGCCCCATCAAGGCGACGCTGCCCATGTGGCGCTGCTCCAAGATCATGCAGCTGCAGCGCGAGATACATCCCACCGTGCTCTCCTCACTCGAGGGAATCGTCGACCAGGTAAGCCCACTTTTGCGGTACATTTAAATTTTATCTTAGGTAAAGAGCTTTTGCCTACTATTTACTTCCTTAATGACACGTTAGCTACTAAGTTCATAACTACGATGCGATTTTGATTCCTATTTTCCCTTCATACTTTAAACGGGGTAAGGACCGTCATCATCTAATAAAAAAAAAAATACATTTTATCAACGACTAAGATAGATGCTATGCAAATAAAAAGTTCTGCACATCTCGAATTAAATAATATTTTACTCCCACACAAAAAACAGTTCGAAATATAAGTTTAGACTACAGAGCGAGGGAAAGAGGTGTAGAACAAATGTAAACAATTAGTTGTAGAAAAGATAGTTGAGTTGGAAAGGCAATCATAGAAAGCGTTTAAAAGCGGACGGACTAGCTGGCACTGGTCGGTAAAAATGAAGACGCCCGGACGACTACAAAGGCAATGAAACGATGCCAAGCATATTCAACAAACATTAAACAATAAACATATTCGAAACTGACAAATTGTATGTTGTTGTATTGTATATTGTTGTATTACAGATGACTATCTTTATTATGGCATATTTAAAAAATTGGAATCAAGTAATTACAACTATTAACAGCTTAAAACGATAAACTATTTACAAAAATGATCTATTTACATCTTAAATATGCAATCACTTAAAATAAAACTAACTTACTGGTATTTTAATAGGTGTTCCAAATAGAGTCCGTTTCTCACAATGCACAGTTGGGTACGATGATGATGATGATGAATGCAGCAATTATTTTGCTGCGGAGGTCGTCATAGCTTTGGATCTCTTCTACGTAAACTTGTCTCTTTATTTCGCCCCATAAATAAAAGTAATGGTATAGGGCCGCCACACCCAATCCACATATCTTCGTATTCGCTATTCAAATAATCATGCACTGCATTTGAATAGTGAAGCGGAGCATCGTCGTGTTGGAAATAAAAATTATTCAGTAACACTAGGGGTATATCGTCCAGGAAATATTGAATAAAACCTTGTAACATGTCCAAATAATTACCACCCATTAATAGTCTTTCAATGAAGTACGGGCCCACAATTATGTTATCATTAATTCCGGCCCAAACATTTACACTAAATTCCACTTGATGATAGCTATTATAGCGTGTGGGTTGCATACTGCCCAGTAATGTTCGTTACGACTATTATAAAGCCCTACACGTAACGTAACGTAAACTGGGCTTCATCAGTCCACATAATGTTAGTATTATCAATGTTTGACAACAACCATTCACAAAAACGTTTTCGAGGTGGAACATCGTTATTATTCAGTGCTTGCACACTTTGGTAATGAAATTGATGATATCCAAAAGAATTCAGTGGTTTTCGCACGTAGTACTGGCTGTGACAAGTAATACTACCAACGTAATTTTAAAAATAGGGCACTCGGTACGTAATGAGGTCACGGTCAAGTCAACACTGTCGGCCGGCCAGGTGAACGTACCCAGCGGTGTATTGGAAGGGAAAGGGCGGGGAGAGGGAGACGAGTTTGTTTTTTTCCGAGTCAAAACAACATTAGATACCTCTGTAACCGAGCGCGACCGCCGAACGCCACTGACTACTTACGAATGTGTGCGTGCGTATAAAATAGTAGGCGCTTCATATTTATAAATGAAAATTAATTAAAATAATGCATTTCCACACATTTTGAATAAAAAGGATAAAATGTTTTAGTTTTTTTTCTTGTTTATTTTGTTTTCACCATTCGCCTCTGTTATCTATTCAGAACCTCCTTTGCAAATTTGGCCGTATATTGCAAAATAACCATGTATATATTAATCTGTATATATAAAATTCACTTCCATAATTTGTAACACAATCGAATAAATTGGTTTATTCCATAATCAGGTTTACAGTCATTAACAACTCTAGCGTTGAACGTAGGTCTCTTGAAAAGTTGAGAGGATATTCCTATAGTTTGTTTTATAATTGTTACCAAGTTAACTATTTCGTTTGTGGTTTAGCTCAAAAGAGAAAAGACCATCCGACGTAAACTGATCGTATTATAGCTGCATTAACGTTAACGGTTTTGTGTGACGAGTGATGATTACTTATTAATGTATTATCGCATGCTATAAGGAAATAGTACTCAGCTGTGCTCGTCTCCATGCCCTGTAACTAGGGGAGTACCTCAAGGTTCCATACTTGGTCCACTTATTTTTATTTTATATACAGCGGACGTATGTCGCCATATAAGGCACTGCAAGTTCCACCTATACGCTGACGATATACAGATTTATCTACCATTTTTTCCTAGTGACGTAGAAAGTGCAGTAGCAGAAATAAATGAGGATTTGCATCACATCTCATTATGGTCAGAAGCAAATACGCTTGTGCTTAACCCATGCAAATCCAAATTCATACTGTTAGGGTCAAAGGGGCAGGCGACTATATAATGAAAACGAAATTTGTTATAAGCATTCGTTGAGAACCGGTGGAACGTGTAAGTGAGACTCGTAATCTAGGATTGCTGACGGACCAGGGTCTTCGCTTTGAGAATCATGTACTTGAAATCACACGCAACTGTTTTTATAGGCTCACAGTACTGTAACAAGTGCGTGATTATCTCAGTGAGTGTTCGTCTACGCGTATGTGCGTTACTCGTACTTTCAAGGCTTGGGTACGCAGATACTGTGTATGGTCCTAGGTTATTTGCTAAAACAAATAGGTCAATACAAAGGGTCCAAAAAGCATGTGAAAGGTACATCTTTCATATACCTCGATATCATCATGTACATCCCTATCTTAACAAGTATATATTAAGGATGTCATTGAGGCGATTTTTACATTTAGCTACGCTTTTTTTCGGATGCATAAAATCAGAAATTAAAATGGAGAAGAGCAGATGATGGTCGAAGCATCAGAACGGTTACCCCAATACTGGCAACCCCATATCATCGAACAGCCGCGTTTCGTGGCAGTTTAGATACATGGCTACTAAATGATGGAACAATTTACCACCACCCATACGGGAAACTAAATCTGTAAACTGTTTTAAAGCTAAATTAAAAATACACGATACCACTCTCACCATCTGGATGTTAAGCGGTCCACCACTGTGAGTTTTACTAGGAGTTTTCTTCCTCGTACAACTTCCCTGTGGAATTGTTTACCAGCGGCGATTTTTCCGGACCGATACGACTTAGGAACCTTCAAGAATAGAGCCTTTTTCTGACCCTTTTTCTAAAAGGCCGGCAACGCACCTGCAATTCCCCTGGTGTTGCGGTTATTTATGGGCAGCGGTAGTCACTTACCATCAGGTGAGCCATATGCTTGTTTGCCCCCTCTTCTATAAAAAAAATGTAAGCCTTAATCTAGGCAGGTTGTGGTGATACTTAATTATTAGTATAATGTTAAATCTCCAAAACCTACAACTAGCAGAATAAATTACTTATTCTATTCTATTCAATAAGTCTAATTTGAAAATAAGTCCTTCAGTTACCATCTTCCTTTTTGGGCCCATTTTTAGTCATTTTAGCGGTTAAACCTCGAACTCGCTTATTATGCTCATTATCAAGAAAGCCCAAGTATTGTGACGGGCAACTACGGAACCCTGCCTCTACATTGTGCCTGCCCGACACGCACTTGGACAGTTTTTGTTAACTCGTTTTCGTGTACATCTGTTCGGGTCAAATTTAGTAATTGATTTTAAACTAATTTCCCAATCTAGCTCATTAGGAAGTTTTTAGAGACTTGAAATTTTGGACATAGCTTAGAATCGGTTGAAAATAAAAAAATATAAAGCAAAAAAACACATGGTATATTAAAAAAATATAAACAATTATTGCTTTCTAGCGATATGCCCTGGCTTCTCACGGGTGATTTCTTGACCTCGACAACAGCTCCATCTACCGGGTACAATTGTGAATCAACCATCTAGGGATCCACTCACACATATTTCATCAAAATCGGTCGAACCAGTTTCGAGTTTTAGCGAGACTAACGGACAATTGATTTTTATATATTTTTTATTTTTGTATAAAGTATATATATTTTATATATTTTTTATTTCTATATAAAAATTTCTTTAGATTGGCCTAATATGTGGAATATTACGGTATTGGAATGTTAATGTAATATTTGTGGTGCACAGATGGTGTGGTTCCGCGAGAACTGGTACGAGGAGGTGCTGCGGCAGCTGCGCGCGGGGCTGGCCAAGTGCCACGTGGTGGCGTACCACCACCGCGCCGCCGTGGCCGATGCCACCGTCACGCCGCACACGCTCAACTTCGTCAAGAAGGTCGTCTCCACCTTCGGCATCGGCATCGGCATAAGTGAGTCCCGCACAACCGACGCTTACGCTATTGCTGTTTTCACGATCCAAACGCCTACATAACTGGGCAATATACTTTCTTAAACTTCTTGAGTTTGTAAATTTCGATAATATTAGAAATTAAACTTTCCTGTTTTAAATTCCACACTAAATATCCGTGTGAGGACTAGATTTTAGACATATTAATTTTTATAATTTATAAAATTTTCGTTAAGTTTACATTAAGCCGATTTGCTTATAAAATTGTCTCCGGACGATGTTCACTCGTAACATCTTCAACTATCAAGAAATGATCTCAAA